>CM032474.1:11579205-12994205 GCA_019059595.1 Marasmia exigua
TATGAAAAAAAATGAGAATTAAAATTCTGAACTTGAATCTGAAATCTCCTGAATACAAAATTGAACACATGTCTTTCAATATTGCTCTGTCAAAATCACCTGAGCTCGAAATATTTAATCATTCTTATTAATTAACATTTTAAAAGTAAACTCGTTAAAAGTAAGTAATGGTAGGCAACGTCAAAACGTAATTCCGTTTTAATATCCAGTGTTATGAAAAGGTGCCTTAATGGAAATATTAATCACAAATTCTTTGGAGCCACGTCTGGGTAACCGGGACTTTATGAAAAACTGGTTGAGTTCGCTCCACGCACAAAAGGTTCCGCGCTTGTGACATGACTACTGTAGTTATGTAAGACATTTTGTTATTGCTTAAAAAGGAACACAATCTGTGCATAAAATAGTTGTTTTTTTGTCATTTGATCCACGTTTACTGACCTAAATCGTGCTTCGATTTTCAAGACTGTTTTGTTCTCATGACTAATCTTGACTTGTTTTTTTTCATTCGTTTGTTCTTTTTCATAATTCAATGCTGTACAGAGTAGATTTTAAATAAATGATAATTATTTATATAGGTTCACCGTCACATGCAACCAATTTCTAAAATTAGATTAATTTTCACAAAACTTTCCCAGGGATTTTCGCCGTTTTTCCTCTACTTTCTATATCTCATACTCTAAGGTAATCCTTAAGGTTTTCCTTATACATACATTATGTATAGTGGCTTTGGGTCACTACTTTACATAAATATCTATCCTGTGTGCATATTTGATTTTGTCATGAATTGTTAAAATTTATTGAATCAATCTTACCCAAAATTTAAAAACTAGTGGGATTCACCTTTGTGGTAGCTGTATTTTATTTATACATATAATAAAACAGTTTATAAAAAAGTTTGTCTGTGGACTGAATTTGACCTAAAAATATCGTTAGGCGATCAAAACAAACAAAACTCGATTCAGCGCTTTTTAAATTTTTGGCCAATTTGTACACCCGAATCTCGGTTAGTGGGTAGCGAACGGATTTCCTCGAATGTATAAGTCTTACCCCACTCTTATTTTAACAAGCTTCGTATACTTTGCTGACTTTTTCCCACGTGGCAGCAGACACTAACAGCGGGTTATGAAAAATAACCCCATTGTGCGGCACAGTGCATGTAGAATTAGCTCTAAGAAAACTAGTAATTCCAGCGTCGGAAAATAGTAAAAAAGGTGGTGAGCGCAACCCGATCCCCGCACTTAATTAAAAACTTCACAACAGGTTGCTTCCCGCTGTTTGTGGAAGGAAAAAGGAATATTGTAGCTCTCTCCACAATGAGTACCTGCACAGAACGCGTACGCAAATCCTACTAACTTCACCGCGCTGGGAACAGTGAACACCCTGCCTTATTGCTGGAATATTGTTTCCCTCACCTACGAGTATTATCGTGGTCGGTGAGAAGGTACCTGGCGTCACCTATTTTTTTTCTTTTTCCTTTTGTTAATTTATTTCGACATAGTTATTTCGTATCAAAGACTAGTACCTATTATTACTGTTAATATCGTCATCTCATCTCATCATCTTCACAAGTCATAACCGACTAAGTATTCAAATCTTGATATAATATTCGTATACACCTATTGTGATCGCTTATAAGAAAAATTAGTGAATTTGGTTTTCCTATTTATAGGTTCTTAGTCTAGCGTTGTACTAGAGATAATTATTCTATGGTCCACGAGTAGATTAAGACCAATACTACGCTTTAACAACTAACTAAATACCTAACCTAACAATTAACTCTATTCAGTATATGTAATAAACATTTATGTCTTTAAAGGGACAGCTATGAATACAGTTTCAGAACTTTACAACATCTAATAACGAAATCCTACCTGATCCTTCGATCAGTCGCTTATAAACTTATATCTACCTAGTGCAACACAGACAAGTTTATTTGAATAGCAGAATTAACTTGGTATCTCCAATAAGTATCTCCTGTTTAGGCTTTACGACACTTCGAGCTAGTATAGTTAATAGATATGCGCAAAATGTTTCACTCGAGTAAAAAGATGCAATTCATTTAAAGGTACAGGAAACTGTATTACTAATCTAAATTTGCAGACTTGATTCAGTTGGTCTGGTTCTGATCTGAGTGTAGCGAAGGTCAGACGATATGTAGATGGACAGCGATGAAGGTAACCAGCGTTCTGGTTCTAATTATTTTATACCTTAGGGTATAATCATTTTGAACGCACTCTTTCACACGAAAAATGACTGATGTAAAAGACCTAATAAACTAGATAAAGGGATTCGGTGGGTAGGGCCGCGTGGGCTGATGCAATTCAAAGGTTTTAAATTAGTGTCTAGTGGTTTTTAGTGTACAAATTTAGTGTTTACCTGTGCAGTCAAGTGCCGAAAAGTGATCCTAATAATAAGAATCATTGGATTGTATCGTTTTTAAAACTGCTAGTGTGTGTCGAGTGAGTTGTCTAGTGACAACTTGCTTGGACCTAATAGAGTCTTAAAAACCGTGATTGCGAGTTGATTTAGAGTGATATCTGCTTAATCCATAGGTCGATAAAACGTAAACACTGGCGTTTTGTTGATAGTGATTTTATTTTTTATTAGAGCCATATTAAAAAAAGAACTAGATAAATAAAATAAGTCATATATATCGTTATTTTGCTTTAAACGAACTGCATACTTTTTCTATTTGAAACAAGATGATATAACAGTTCCTCATCATCCGAGCATGTCATTCCCTGAGGCGTAGAAAGCTGTCAAAGTGTCACGCTTGGAACATGATCCAGGATTTGGTGAGTCTGATAATTACAATGAAGCCACTGCCTTAGACAAGGGAATCAAACCGCCTAAAGCATGGTGTCTCAAGACAAACTGATGGACGATGGAGCCATCACTTTAGTTCAGTGAACTAGTTCAATTGTACAACTCCTTCAGGAACTACACAAGTCCGCTAGCCAAGTTCGCTGGAGTGATAAAATAGTTTATAAGCTCGACAGTCACAACAGACAGACGAAATATGTTCAGCAATAATCTGACACAATCACACCTTACATTGTGGAGGTAGTTAATTTGAATCCGGGGTGTATACCAATACGACCAACGTGAATTGAGATACTGTTAGCGATACGACTGCCTGCCTATTGAAGGTTAATTTAAATATATTTCCTGCTGGAGTATGGCAATCATGTGTGTCACACTCTATTTATTAGGAATTTTACTTTTGAAATCCGTCTAGCCATTTTTATGCTTTTTAGGGGATAGTGAATACACATAACGAACTTGCAACTTTGACTGTCCCTCTATACCTATTATTCCGTGCTGTCAAATCGTGTGAAAATGTTATCATACATGTTATCCTACAGTTTTGTGATGAAGATAACGGTCGGCTTCACAGCTTCCTCGAACATGTACATCAATATGACCCCAAAGTAAGTAGGCAGCAAGCCTTAAATAGATATTACCACACCACCCAGACACTGAACAAGTATTCATCGCACCATTTATTAGGAGTAGGATTCAAGGCCACTACCCTTGGAACATGAAATAGTCACTACCATATGCGCCACCGGAAAATCACTTAACTGCATGAAATCATCACTCATCATATTTAAACATAGGATATTTGTAATCATTTATAAGCAGGTAGGAGGAGCATTTTGTTAAATTTTTTGGGTTTTATAAAATAAAAAATAATACATAGCATCGATAAGTTGTGGTGTATCCAATATACCTACTGCGCATTAATTAAAAACATGAAGTGAATTTCCGTATAGGATGCAAAATACTTCTATATTTTTAATTTAATTAGCATAATGAGTTTGTATTTTCCACCAGCAGTGTTTTTTGAAGCGAGCTACCGCATAGTGATCAATAATGACAAAACCGCAGACCATCACACGATGCGGAAGCTCAATATGTATCCGAATAAAAGTTTAATATGTGGGTAAACCGTAACAGTGATATTGTGCTTATAAGTAACTATGGTGTACTGGGATATTGCGGTCGTTCCGATGCAAAACTCCGCATCTCTGAAATATGCGGCCCCAAATGAAATCATAAATTCCGGGCACAATACAAGGAAAGGTACAAACAGCACATCCAATAGTGTCTCTAAGGATTATTTTACCTTAGTTCTACTTTTTCGGACAGTGATTTCTATTCATTTATATCAAGTAGAAGATTCAAAAGATAGATAATTCTGTACTGCAGAAGACACGTTAAGCTGGCCGCCCCAATCGGGACATAAGACTCATGAATCATTAAAATAGCTGTTAACCATGTCAGAAGCTCTTAGGATAAAAATATCAAACTTTTCTCAAAACTTATGTTTTTGAGAGAGAATATAAAGGTAAAAAACACCAGCGTAAAAATGTGATATAATAGCTTATTTTTACCATAAAAATGTTTTATACTCTTTTTTTGATAAAGTTCCAATTTAACTCTGCTAAGGGGTACAATAACATGGCCTGGATGGTATTTATAGCAAGTAGTCGGTAGGTACATAGCAAATTAAACTCGGGATCAAATTGTTTGTTCCAAATTGACGAGAGCTTGATTGATAGCCGCTCAAATACGCACTATAGAATGCCTCCAGAGATAGCAAGCAGTAAGCTCGGTTTATCAATAATATCAACGGATTGCGTGCGAGGAATAGATGCGGTTGCCGACAGGCATAACTGTCCCTCTTGCAGGGGCATGCGCCGGCCGACCGCAAACTAGTGGTTGACATTAGATGTTGTACCTACTAAGCCACGGGTGTATCAAAGGGAGGCACAATTGATACATTTCTATGGGACAACTAGGGGAGTGGGCTTCTCCTGTTTATTAATATGATGTCAATTTATAATTAACATTTTCAATTGTATGTAAGTTTCTACTGTATTTTATTTTATTTTATTTTATAGCGGGAGTGACGCTGGACAACATACGCATGGCACTGGATTCATGGTGTCTCGAAATCTGATCGGGAGTGTAATACGATTTGATGCCATTTCTAACAGAATTTGTGTACTCCGTGTTAAAGGGAAGTTCTGTAACATATCAATAATTAATGCATATGCCCCAACTGAGGTAGCAGAGGAAGACGTTAAAGACGAATTTTATGACCAACTAGAATCAATATGTGACCAATTACCAAATTTTGATTGCAAAATATTATTAGGGGATTTCAATGCTAAAGTGGGTAGAGAGGAAATATTTAAACCCACAATAGGAGTACACAGTAAACACGAATCATCGAATGACAATGGAGTGAGACTTGTTAGCTTTGCATCATCTAAAAGCATGGTGGTTAAAAGTACTATGTACCCTCATAAGGATATTTACAAAGGTACATGGAAGTCTCCAGACGGAACCACCATTAACCAGATTGATCATGTTCTCATCGATGACAGGCACAAAAGCACCATTGAAGATGTTCGAACCTACAGGGGCGCCGACTGCGATAGCGATCATTACCTGCTAATTGTTAAGATTAAAGAAAGAATAAAAATTAATCGTTTAAGAGCAAACAAGAATGAAAATCTTTTTGATATTGATAAACTGAAAAATGAACAAGTAAAAAGTGATTTCCGTCTTGAGTTGCGTAATAGTTTTAATGATTTACAACTGGGAGAAAATATAGATGAAAATTGGGAAACTATCAAAACTAATCTAAAAGAGGCTGCAATAAAGATCTTAGGACGCAAAAAGAAGAACAAACGGAGGAAATGGTGGACCTTGGAATGTGAGCATGCAGTAGATAAAAGGCGTATGTATAAAATTCTCTCAGAACAAGATGCACTGTGGGAGGATAAATACAAAGAAGCGAGACAAGAAGCGAAGAGGATTATCAGAAGTGCAAAGAGAAAACACCTAGAGAATATTGTACGAGGAATGGAATCTCTGATGAAGGCAAACCATTCGAGAAAGTTCTACCAGGAGGTGAATTCGTACAGGAAAGGTTATCAACCCACATCGCAGATACTAGAAGACGACCAAGGAAATCTAGTAACGGATGGAGAAGAAATCAAAACACAATGGCGTCAGTATTTCCAACAACTTCTTAACTGTCCCCCTCTCGAAGAGCCAGTACCTCGAACTACAGAAGACGTCCAGTGCGAGGAAGATCCCCCTACTTTTGAAGAGACCCAAAGTGCCATAATGAGACTCAAAAATAATAAAGCTCCAGGTATAGATGGTATACCAGGGGAACTTTGGAAGTACGGAGGAGGAGCGGCACATTTCAAATTATACCAAATGCTGCTCATGATTTGGGAGAAACAACTACAACCAAATGAATGGAATACTGGAGTAATATGTCCTATCCATAAGAAGGGATGTAGGAAAAGATGCAACAACTATCGGGGAATAGCTCTGATACCAACTGCATATAAGGTTTTATCATATGTACTGCTGAAACGTTTGGAGCCACATGCGGAAAAAATACTCGGCGATTATCAGTGTGGGTTCCGTCCCAATCGCAGTACAATAGACCAAATCTTTCTCCTCAAACAGCTCTTGGAGAAAAGATGGGAATATGCACAGAGCGTCCACATCCTTTTTGTGGATTTTACGAAGGCCTATGATAGTATTGATCGGAATGCCTTGAGCACAATACTAAGAAACTTCAACATCCCGAAGAAACTAGTAGACATGGTTGAGGTTGCCACTAGAAAGAGCAATATGAGAGTCCGAGTTCAAGGCGGATTGACTGACGAGTTCTCGGTTGTCACGGGTCTAAAGCAGGGCGATGCATTATCACCAATGCTTTTCAATTTGGCTCTCGAATATGCAGTACGGCGGGTGTTGACGCTAGACGCCGGAATAGAGCTAAATGGAAGGCATAGAGTGATCGGATTAGGGATTGCAATCCAGCGGCGTTTTCAATCCAGCTGGATTTTTGCTGGATTGACCTGAATCCAGCTGGATCCAGCGCGGATCCAGCAAAATGTGGAACGAAAATAGAAAGACTTTTTTTATTAATACTTATTACGATAAATCTATGAAATATTCCACTTATTTGGTGATATCATATAATTATCAATGTTTTCTTTGCTTTTTTAATCATTTTACATCAAAAGAATCGACTAAAAATGAAATAACTAACTCAATATGTTAATATATAATATTAACCTCATATAACATTTTAGATAAGGTTTCTGAGTTGTGCACTAGGTTTTGCTTGATTAAAGTTTTCTTTCTATTTTTTGAGCTCCATTTCAAGCTTCTGCTCCAAAGTCATTGGTGAAGGTTGTGCCACTTCTGCGTCATTATCTAGACCCTCCTCCATAAAATCCATAATATCTTCTCGCACCGGCGGCCCTAGAATCTATTGTTTAGTCACTCGTTGTAGCAGAGTTTTCATCTCCTGCCGCATCGCATTCTTATTTGGTATAGGATAAACCAAGGTCATGTTCAACGAGCTCGTTGATCCGGGACCGGTCGCTGTTAATGGAGTACCTCACGAAGTTGTTCAGGAATATGTCTATCTAGGACAAGCGCTCCAATTAGGCAGAAACAACTTCGAGAGAGAAGCCAATAGAAGAATTCAGCTAGGCTGGGCAGCATTTGGTAAACTTCGTCAAGTCTTCTCGTCACCCATCCCTCAAAGTCTTAAGTCGAAAGTCTTCGACCAGTGCGTCCTTCCGGTCATGACTTACGGTGCCGAGACGTGGACACTCACGGCTGGACTAGTCCACCGGTTCAAAGTCGCTCAAAGAGCTATGGAAAGGGCTATGCTCGGAGTATCTCTGAAGGACCGCATCAGAAATGATGTAATCCGACAGAGAACCAGAGTCACCGACATAGCCCACCGAATTAGCAAACTGAAGTGGCAGTGGGCTGGTCATATTAGCCGCAGAACTGACAGCCGTTGGAGCCGTAAAGTCCTTGAGTGGAGACCGCGACTCGGTAAGCGTAGTGTAGGACGCCCTGCGACAAGATGGGATGATGACATTCGAAGGCTGGCTGGTGTGGGCTGGATGAGAGTGGCCGAAAATCGGGAGAAGTGGCGTGCATTAGGGGAGACCTATGTCCAGCAGTGGACGAGTGTGGGTTGCTGATGATGAATAGCCAGGCTTTTATAACCACTTCTTCAAACTTTTTAATATTTTTCAATTACACTAACGTACCAGTTACTTCGGAGAGGCGCCGTTCTTTGATTCTGTCGCGTCGCCCTCCGCGCTGTTTTGAAAATGGCGGCAATTCAAAAGCAAATAATTGGAATTGATACGTTTGCGGATCCGCATCGCTGGATCCAGCACTGCGTGCTGGATCCAGCATGTTCAAAAAAGCGCTGGATCCAGCTGGATTGCAAGATGCTGCATCCAGCAATTGCAATCCCTAGATCGGATACGCAGATGACCTGGCTTTGCTAGGCGAAACGAGCTCCCAAGTCCAACTCTCCGCTTTGGCCCTCGAAGAAGACGCCCATAAGATAGGTCTGAGTATTAGCCATGGAAAAACAGAGTACTTCCATATGCGGCGCTACAAGAACACGCGTGAAAAGCGACAAGACCTGCAAGTTGGTGGTACTTTGTATAAGGGAGTGGCAAAATTCAAATATCTGGGCTGTACAGTCACAGATACTAACACCCGCGTCGACGAAATCGAGACTCGGACTCAGAATGCCTTGCGATGCAGTGCTGCACTTCATAAAGTGTTAGTGTCTAAGCTTCTCAGCAGAAGGACAAAAATTACTATTTACAAGACCGTCATAAGACCTATTTTGATGTACGGCTGTGAAGCTTGGACACTGACACTAAAAGAAGAAAATAAACTTCTGGTCACAGAACGGAAAATCCTCCGAAAAATGTTCAGTCCTAAACAGGAAGCAGATGGCAGTTGGAGGATCCTAAAAAATGCCGAGGTTGAAGAGCTGATGGCGAGCCCTAATATAATGGGAGAGACGAAGGCACATAGACTCCGATGGCTCGGCCACGTTGAAAGAATGGTATCAGATCGGGGCGCCAAAAGGGCATATCTTGGGCAACCTACTGGTCGCCGGCCAGTGGGGCGCCCACGCTACCGCTGGCGGGATGTAGTGAACGCGGACCTGCAGGAATTGCAAGCAGGAGATTGGCGACAAGCTGCACAAGACCGAGAAAAATGGCGGCATCTCGTATCGGAGGCCAAGACTCATTTTGGATCGTTGAGCCATCGGAGTAAGTAAGTAAGTAAGTATGTAAGTTTCTACTGAGAAGTGTCCTTTTTAAACGAGGTTTGAAAAGAGACCTTCTTTAACAGTAGGCAGCGGCATGACTGTGCAGGCATTGTCTATGTCTATGAGCGGCGGTTATCGTTTACTATCAGATTGGCCGCAAGATCGTCTGCCCATTTTAAACAATAAAACATTTTGGAGATGAAATTATCTATTTCTATAATACGAAGTCGATTATATCTTTAGAGTAAACTTTTTAAAGGTATAAATTATTCTATTTAAGTAAACTAAATACAAAATCCTGCTTCTATTTGTAATAGATATTAAACTGTTAACTTAAACTAAGACAGTAAGTAATAGTATAGATCAGCGCATAATTTCAAAAACTAAATGCAGCTCTTTTTTATGACGCAATGCAAAACCAAGTCGAACCATCGTATAATAAATACATATATTTATAGCCTAGCGTGCCCTTTCACTATTTAACTTTAAAATTCTTCAGCACAAAATCTAATAAAGATTATATTAAATTTCCTTGAAAGAGCCGCAGCGCTCTCCTTATATTTTAATAAAATCATTTTTCGCACCTCCTCCTGCTTACATCCACAAAGTTTCTGGCGTCCGTGTTATTTTGTGCACCTACAGAAGACATATTTTGCAATTATTAAACTGCGGCGTTTTGCATTCTCTACGACTTGCAACGGTATTTAGATGAAATTATAATTATACTCGTACTTATTACATATCGCAAAGTAACTTTCAAGTTACGTATCTACGTTTATCTACCGTTTGACCGTGGGAGAGCCACGCTTCGGCATGAATGGGCCGGCTCGACCGGAGTGATACCACGGCCTCACATGAAAACCGGCGTGAAGCAGTGTGTGAGTGAGAGGTACTGGATGCCCAATTCAGGAAAAAGGGTGGTTTAGATGTTGGCAGCGCACTTGTGACTCCACTGGTGTCGCGGGTATCCATGGGCGGCGGCAATCGCTTACCATTAGGTGCTCCGTCTGCTGGTCTGCCACCTATCACATAAAAAAAACATTTATCTAGGTACTCGTATTACCTACATGTGTCTGTAAGGTATTCAACCTAAGGCCTAATCTCCACACAGTTTCATTTCACGCAACATTGAATGTGTGCTTATGACAGGTGGTGTACGTGGAATAGTTCTTATTGATCTCAAAAACGTAAAAACAGTCAAATGAAACGCCTCATTTCATTCGATTGTGCTTTAAAAGTCACAGTCAAAGTAAATTACGTTTACGGACAACAAGCCCGTTACACTTTTATAGGCAACTCACACAAATAAAGTCCCGGCTTGCATCGGCTGCACTTCTCTTAGAGTAAGGCTTAATGCAGTACTTTTCTCTGTACTCCTTTTAACGCAATTGATTATTTCGCGTAAACACAATTTTTTATCAATGCATTGTTTTTGCATAAACAAATCTAAAATAGTTTTCTCCCCGTGTAAAAAATTGACAGAGGTATTGGTAGAGGTTAGAACTATACAGTTTTCATATATCCTCAAAATACTTTAAATGTGGGAGAGCCACGCTTAGGCATGAATGGGCCGGCTCGACCGGAGTGATACCACTGCCTCACAGAAGACCGGCAGTGAAGCAGCGCCTGAGCTGTGTTTCGCCGTGTGAGTGAGGTTACCGGAGGCCCAATGGGGGGAAGGGGAAAAGGTTGGCAGCGCACTTGTGACTCCACTGGTGTTGTTGGTGGTGTCCATGGGCGGCGGAATTGCTTACCATCAGGTGATCCGTCTGCTCGTCTGCCACCTCTCATATAAAAAAAATACTTTACATTTCCTGACTAAGAATTCTAGACTGTCGTGGATGTCATCTACCGGCATACCTTGATCTGAGACTATTTCAAAAGTTCATTTTCTAAATTGACCAGAAAAATAAAACCGAATCCTTCCGCAACTGAGCGCAATTCGTTAGCGGCTGCGCTATCGAGAGGGTCCTAAACTAATGGTAAATGTTTCAGGATTAAATATCATTTCATTATCATAAAGACTTAGAAAAAGTCTACTTTCAAGTTGATTCAAGGTTCATACTTTTTTTTTTAATATTCTACCCGGAGTTTAAACCAAATTAACTGATCCTGGCACTTACAGTACAATAGGTGAAATCGGTGGATATATACGTACTTGTATGCACACGATCGTTCTAATTGTTTTTTTTTTTTGTAAAAATCCAGCTCCGTTAATCATCTAAATAATTAATTTTTATCAATCTATCCTATTAGACAGCAGATTTAACCCAATAAAGTCATAACTACATTCAAAAAATTGTAACGCAGTTTCATGAGGCATAAGTAATTAAATAATAAATACATATTTCACAACATCACATACATTGATCTGACTCCGAGATAGGTAGCTCAAGCACCTGTGTTACGGATATCAGAATCAGCAGTAGGATTACAAATATATACATATAATACTTTGCTTTTGTAAATACATACTTATAATACATAGAACACACCCAGCCAAATACAAACAGACATGTTCATGCACACAAATGTTTGTACTGTGCGGGGATCGAACCCGCATCCCTTGCACCCGAGGCAGCTTTCACTACCACTATTTCAAATGGGTCGTCAAGTTTTTGAGTGAATGTCTCCAGAATATGGTCGTGATCAGATATTGTTACCGCAGTAATTAAGTACGATACAATCAATAATTTCGATGCAAAGACAGCACTCCCAATGCGAACTCTCGCATCGAGTGGAAGCAATTATTTTATGCAAAACCATGGCGTCGTCATTGCCACGAAATCCCGAGCCATACCAACGGCCCGGTGGAAAAACTCAGTGTATTATTCAAGATGGTGAGTTTAATATGATTCTCGAAGCGCACGGCCTTAATTTATTGTTTGTTCATAAACACGTTCCCCGCCTTGTAAGTGGTTAAACATTGGCTTAAATTGTTTGATGAGGTTAGAAGTCAGTAAAGTAACTTTAGTACATTCAATTTTTAAACTTTATTTTAAATTTAAACAGTATAATCAAGGTTCTTTTTTACCCTCGATGCTACAAGAGCCCCGAGGGAGAGTTATTTATTGACAGCAGTATTTTAAAGAAGCAAAAAATTAATTTTTTATAGCCATAAGTTTCGTAAAAATGTAAGCAGTCAAAGATAGAAATCTAAACGCTATCATTAGATACTGTTCTACAGAAGTAGGAAGATCTTATCTACATGCTAAAAGTTGACGTCATTCGATTCGACTGAGAGTAGATTAGCTACTTGGTTATCTATTTCAGCCCGCCCAAGCACACTGGAGGCAAATGAAGCAAGTACTACTGGAGAACGTTCCAGCCTCGCCGCTCAACCGCTAACAATTAATTGATCAGCACTCACATTAGTGCGGGGAGGGTCACCGTTCGCCACATCTCTCTACAAACGCGAATCTAATGCGCCCATAAATCGGGCCCCTCCGACGCGTAAGCCCGTAAGTAGCGACGTGAATTAGTATCGATTAGCAAACGAATTTCAATCTATGCCATTCCCAACATGGAACTACGATCGCGATTCAATTTAAACTTTTTAATTTTTAATTTCAACATCGCTTTGCTTTTGTTACGGACCACGAACTGCAGTGGCTTTTAGTCGGAACGAATACGTAGTTTAGCCGATATCGTCGTATAATTTATTACAATTCGAGCAACGTTCAAAGTTCAAGGATATTAATTCTGTTTCTAATGACTAAAAAACGTTCTTCCTTTACCTAAATATAAACACGTAAGCCTACTTCTGTTGTTCACAGCCCACATTAGCGAATGCTTACATTAATAAGGATTAAGCACACAAACCGCAAATCCTTTGAATAACAAGTTACTATTTGTTTGTACAATCTCCATTTGTCTACACGCTGGCTCACATAAATTCTAAAAGAGGTAAGTAATCACTTTACCCTAAAACTACGAGTACAGGAGGTTCCCTAATTTGCATCAAAGGCTTATCCGACCCGGCGACGAAAACATGGTGCCCCAAACTAAAATCCATTATGTATTATGTCCTAAAATAACTATTAACCAAATTAGTGCCCTGAAGGATTTGAATAAGGCTAGTAAGTCTGATTCTCGGGGCTTTTGGAACTTGGTGTCGCCATCTTGGAACTTGACGGCCGCTGCTGAGACAATGTTAGTTTCTAATGGCACTTGAGCGAATATACCGCCCGATGACCGCCCGATGAACCCTATCCCGGATGTCTCACTAATTATTGCAGTCTGCGATTTCATTCCACTTTCGATTATTGCAGTTTCAAATCGGTCGGTCGAGTAGTCAAAATCTACATTCAATTTCGTAGATTCATAGGAATCCTTAAGATTACCTTCCTCTTTGATTAACGTACAGATGAGCTAAAAGTAATTTATGAAAATGAAAAATAGCGAATGTTTTGTATTTCGGAGGTTTTCAAAGCATTAATCTAGAAGGTTGGTGTCAGAATTTCAAATTGAATAGTCCAAGCGCATGAAAGTTTTTGTACAATGATCCTATGCAGGAGTTAATTACTACAATTTTCGTATCATCTAAGTTCTACATAGAGCACACGTTTGTATTAAAAAATAAAAACACTTTTTACACTGCAATAATAAGTAAAAGATTTCAAATCGGTCGGTCGAGTAGTCAAAATCTACATTCAATTTCGTAGAGGAATCCTTAAGATTACCTTCCTCTTTGATTAACGTACAGATGAGTTTAAAGTAATTTATGAAAATGAAAAATAGCGAATGTTTTGTATTTCGGAGGTTTTCAAAGCATTAATCTAGAAGGTTGGTGTCAGAATTTCAAATTGAATAGTCCAAGCGCATGAAAGTTTTTGTACAATGATCCTATGCAGGAGTTAATTACTACAATTTTCGTATCATCTAAGTTCTACATAGAGCACACGTTTGTATTAAAAAATAAAAACACTTTTTACACTGCAATAATAAGTAAAAGATGCATAGTTCATACATTTTTACCCATCTCGGAGTCAGATCAATGTATGTAATGTTAGGAAATATTTATTTATTTATTCAATTTTCAACCATACTTAAAAATAAATAGTCATAGTGGGTACGCAACGTAATAAAACAACACAATCAGAGCAATTATGTTTTGTAAGCAGTGGTAATTTGGCCAATGTATTTCACATCCTCAACACGGCATGAAGCATAAAAGTTAATGACGAAGATAATTTACGACACGTGCGCTTCGCCCTAAATAAGAAAACTGGGATCTACTAGCGAGAGCTGCTATTAGTGCGGCGGTGTATCGACGGATATCCAAGGGAGAAAAATGGATCCGTATCCGATACTTTTTTGCAAAACTTTTTTTTAACTGATAACAATTTATCAAATTCCATTTTCTTGATAGATGACTGCAACGAAATACTGTTCAATTAGAAAGAAGAAAGAAAGAAAAATGTATTATTTGGACATCACAACACTATATGAGTACAACATCAGTTTCAAACGAACAAACAAAAAAAATAATTAATACAGTAAAAAATAACAAAATTAAAAGGGTACAAATAACCAGGCAGTGCATATATATTGTGTGTTGTGTCCTCCATCATGGCCCTCACTCAGCTTATGTCATGGCCCTGAAAAAGGTCATGACGCTGATTTTCAGTAGGGCCAACTGAGTGAGTGCCATGGACGTCAGCCTTGTGTACCTTGTGTACCTAGTGTGAAATATATACTGTCATTCAATTAAATTAACTTTAAGATACGAATTATTTATTAAAATAAATATTGTTTTCCTCAGCCAGTAATGCAAAATGATTTGCTCTACATTCATAATGCGTCAATTTTATTTTCTGATAAAAAAACTGCAATGACAGATAGAGTAAGATGTAGTGCGTATCCGTAATCGCGGATTTAGATCCGTATCCGTAGGCGTACCTTTCACAATCCGGCCCATCTCTGGGTCGTTATGGCTACGAGACGAGACCAACTACGGCCGCGGCTACGGACTCGCTACGAGCTACGACGAGCGCTCTCCCATTCGGCATACATTACTCAGGGAGTGCGCTTTCTACGAAATTAAATTTTGATGGCTGCTCGGATAACGTGGGGTAAGCAGATTTTTTTTCACTGAAGTAATTTTTTAAATTGGATTCCGGGGTAATATTATTACACGTTTTGTCAACAAAACGTGAGACACTTGCTGTCGGCCTCGGTAACTGTAGTCTTTATAAAAATACGAGTAAACAAGATTTTTTATTGATCGATGTTATATTTGTACCGTTCAGTGTTCATATATGTTTATACAGTCAAAGAAACATGTCTGGAAAAATACCACTTCATACACATTACAGTGAATGGAAAGTTCAAACTGATATGAAAAGAGGAATACTTTTGATTATTTTATCTTTACGAGGCGGGCTTCGTCTTTCAACAAACCATAACATTTAACATTATGGCAGATAATTACCACGAGGCTAAAATCTTATCTAAATGTTAAGCAGCTTTGCTCGGAGGCGAGAAATTAAGGAGTTTATTAAAATTTCAAGTAGTTTATTGTATTTGTTGGTATTTAGCCGGCAAACAGCGCGCCGCAGCGGCGCCAACAACTTACCAGGAATTAATGCGTCGCTTTTAGCAGCGCTCTTCTCCAATACTTTGCATGCACTAGTTCTGTTGTAGGGAAACCGTTCACGGAGTCACGGAAGTTTTGTCCATTTTACTCCTCTGCGACAAAGTCAAACAGTAAGAGTTGTGATTTTAGTAGCATGGTTGTACATTTAAACTTCGGTGGGCTAGATCAACTTGATGTGTCTGATCAACCACAAACAGATATCTTGATCAACCGGTTTGTGTACATAGGTTCCTACATTTATAAACGTGTCTTTGTTTTTCGTCTATTATTCATATTATACATTTATTAGTTTTAGTTTTTGAATCTTTAAATGGAATATGTTACCTATGATCATGGACTAAGTATTAGTCCCTGCTAAGATACACAATGTAATTGTTACCGAATCATTCCTATATAAATAAGCCATTTGAATAACGATCGCTTACTGAAAGTGGTTTTATTATCTTTTTTATAAGCAATAAATATTACATAAAATTTGAGCTACTTTATAAAACGAAGTTTTCAGTACACTGTCATCAAACGGTCGTCAATGTGGTCTATAATTCTTAAGTAACTACAACAACTTTAGTATTAGAAGCGTATTTCAAAATATCGTATCGTAAAATACATTAAAAAAATAGCTGACACAAATGAAGATGAATGAAGAAACTGGCAGGTGTCCCGACAAATACAGCAGAAAGTAGGCCCAAATTAGGACTAACCACGTATGGCCAGGGCCCAAGGCAAGGGCGGATCCAGGGTGATCATGGGGGACATGACCTACCCCCCTGACTTAGTCCAGGAGGACCCAGCACAGGGGGGATTTTATTTATAAGTAGGTACATCCTTTTAATATTTAATCAGTTAAATGTACTTTGTTTGACGGCAAACACATTATTCGGGAAAAAATCGGTCCAAAATTATGACTTCCTCTTTTACACCTTAAATAACGAAATCAATATTTCTATTGTAAGTATATTATTATGGAGGCCAAAACTGAATCCGCCCTTGGCCCAGGGAAGTTATTATTTTCGATAAACCATGTATCAAGTACTGCTCTTTTTGCGACAGTCTCTCATTCAGTTGTATAAGGTCTTGCCGTGGGAGAGCCACATTTCGGCATCAATCGGCCGGCTTGATACCACAGCTTCATAGAAATCTGGTGAGAATACCAATAGATGGCGCCAGGTGTCAGTTACATCGTGCAAGCATGTCGTACTTTCGGATTACCTAAAAGCGTTGCCGCTGTCAGTACGATTTGCCTCAATAGCATAGATTTGCTAGAACAGTTCTGTCGGCAGCATTGGACAAGCCCGGGCAAGTAGCAAACGTCCCGGCATGTGGCGGGCGTAATCTGCGCAGACACTGCCGGCTCGCTTAGCAGTTCCTTAGCTCGGCGTCTAATGTCACACTTGCATATAATATCACCAAATATCGGATGCCGTTCTGTTAACTCTGACTAAACAGACTTCGTCTAATAGCACCTGGCGCGGTGATGCCGTGATACCGTCGCAACTGCAGTGCCAGTCGCAATAATGCTTTGTGATATCTAACACGGTTTACTGCACCTTTGTTACCCAAACAGACTATACTTACAATCATATACTGTTACAAACACGATTCCTTAACAATTGCTGTAGCAGTTTGAGGTGCTACGTACAGGGACTGCCACCACCTGACAAATATCTTCATAAGAATAAACATTATTATTAATGTTGGTTAATAAGGTGATTAGAATCCGACCCTGCACATACATATAACCAATTTATGTATACATAAATTGGTTGGTTAGCTAAGCTAGTTAGCTAAGAACTAAGAAATTTGGTACCTAAAATATATTTTAGGTACCAAATTTCTTAGTTCTTAGCTAACTGTATCACATCGCAATGACATTATTTCGAATTATATGGGATTCGGTACAATTTAAAACAAAATATAGAAAAAATAAGTCCCGAAACGAAGTGGGGCGAGTCAGTAGTATAGTAGTAGTAGCATAGTATTTTAACTCATACCAGATAACATACATATTATTGTCATATGATGATGATGACTTCCCAGCCGATATCGGCTACAGCGACCACTTTGTGTAAGCATCTATTTTTTTAATTTGAGACTGGCGTATGGCATTGTCATATACTTAAATAACGAATAGAATAACGTATTTTTGCACTCTTTTGTACTGCAAAAATTTGCAAGATTAACAGATTCTGTGAGTGATAATGTTAACAAAGCATTGTACAATCCTGTGATACCCACGCACCGCGCCCGGGGATACCACCCGCAGCACCAAGCCGTCTAATTAGGATCCGGAATTAATAAAACACCGTCTCATTAAAGACTTCAACATTTTCCGTAACAAGAAGCGAGCTCGACTGAGTAAGCTACGACATTTATTTGCGTAGAAAAAGAAACTGTCTAAATTATCAGATAGAAGACGGGATTAATCTGAGTTGAGCTATTCGCTCACTGTGGCGGAGTTAATATAAACTCTATCTAAGTAAGGATATTAAAAAATAAGATTAAATAACAAGTCTTTAGAAAATAGTTGATATATTTTATAGCAATATTTTGCAATTTATTCTTAAGTAAATAACACACTTAAAAATTTCATCTCGTGTTCATGCGGGACACGAACCCACACCTTTCACAATCCGGGTGAATGTTCTACCAATTAGACCACTGAACGCATTACTAGGCCGACGAAATTTGTAAGTGCTTGATTCGACATGAGCTGCCGATAGTCTCATCAGTATTGTAGGTATATTTACAATATCCAGTGGAAATATTATTACGAATATTTGACCACCAGTTAAGATGAGACTGCTAAATTAATAGTTGATATATTTTATAGCAATCTTTTGCAATTTATTCTTAAGTAAATAACTCACTTAAAAATTTCATCTTCGTGTTAAGGCGGGTTGTCCCGCCTGAACACGACATGAAATTTTTAAGTGTGTTATTTAGAAAATGAACAATGTGCATTTAACGTCAAAAACCGTCCATTGAATCAAAATATTACCAACGCCCTATTTAATAGTATGAGTAGCTAATCTGTCTAACGCCCTAAACTTGTTCCTCAACAAAATTGAAGTGATGAATATTAATTGCCTTTATTACACCCCGCAAAGTGAACGCCGCAAAGAATGTTGTAAAGTGCTAAGTTCACAAAGGCCTAAGCGTCTATAATAAGTCGTTCTATGATACAATTTATTAAACCATCAGTTAACGCTGTCAGAACGGCTCGCCGCCAAGTTGACTCCGGCTCAAAGCTTCCTCGACAACAATGAGAACGGCCCGACCAATTTAGAAAGGAACTTCAGCCTTTCCTTAATTTCCTCTCTCGGGTAACAAAGGTAAAAGGGGCGGAATCTGGGCAGGGGCCAACGTAAATTAGTTGTTTCTTTGATTGCTAAGATTGATGAAACTGTCGCATGCCGTAAAGTTTGCCAATGAGTTAGTTACCGCAAATATTTTTAGGATGTGCTTCCTCGTTGAGTCGAAGTAATTTGGAACTGGGATATTCTACGTATTTTTAACTGCCCAAAAGTGTTTGAGTACCGATAAATCTGAGAAATATTACTTTAAAGGTGGGCAAATAAATAAAGCATTTTTTTTTAATTTAAATAACATCTCAAACATTGACCTAATTCCGTACTAAGCAGCTTAAGCACTTGTGTTACGGATTTCAAACAACAGAGGAATGACAAATATATACTTAAATACGTATATTTCACCCATAAACTGAACAAACACAAGTACTCTTCACACGAATGTTGATCCAAGGTGGAGATCAAACCCACGACATTTGGCGTAGGAGGTTGTTTCTTCTTTATAAAGCAGGTACATTACTAAAATATAGAGCTTCATTCAAATGTCTGCTAATTCGTGGTTCGCAGCTGTCTATTTTATGGGTTTTTAGTACCTATAACACTAGTGACAGAATAAGAATGTGCGCTGAGTAAACGCAGAGAAGCAGAATCAACGTAAATTCGCTCAAACACAAACCGCACACAAAAGAGTGCATTCGCACTACAATACGAAATAATCAACCCAATAAAGTTTCTATCTCATAATTATACTTTCTACCATTTATTCCGGCTATAGGACGAAACAAAATCTTAATTCATTCTCGCATACCCTACACGTTAATAGGTACAAATGTTAAGGGCCGAGCAAAGGAGGTGCGAACGGCGACATTAGGGTCTGCAATCTGCATCTGCGAGCCCGATGTGATTAATTCCGCGCAACTCGTTAAGCCGCCGCAAGTTGGCCGTGTTTATAAATTCTGCGGCTAATGAGACCTCTACGCGTTATTGTGCGGCTGGGAGCAAGGGATTTGGTGAGTTTACTACGCATGAGAGTTGGTAACTTTGTTGTTAGCGCAATAAGTTGATGTTTTGTCAGGTTTACCTATTTTCAGCTGGCACTACGAACTACTATATTTTTTTATGAGAAAGGGAGGCAAAGGAGCAAGCGAGTCACCCGATGGTAAGTGACATCAGCCACACGAGAGGGAGTGAAGATGCGTTGCCGGCCTTTTAGGAAGGTATAGGCTCGTTTCTTGAAGCTCGCAATGTCGTACCGGTTCAGAAATACCGCTGCGGGAAGTTGATTCCACAATGAGGAGGTGCGTGGCAAAAAATGACGTGTAAAGCGCACGGTGGTGGACCCATCCAGATGGTATATCATTCAGTGTTAACTTTTGTTGCTAAATCTATACTTATAGATGACAAAGAAAAAAGAAAAAGGCTCTTTATGATGACCTAGATCAATCATGTTCAATAAAACTATAGTGTGATACGAATCGAACGGCTACTCCTTTTTACTGGCCTTCAGATTGCTATAATCCTTTCGTTGGTTCCCAGTACAAAATAATCAAAATATAATTTTAGTACCTATCAAGCCTGATGTTCTAGTACAATTTTATTTACATTTGAATTTCGGCACTGAGGGGAAAACCCATTAAATACATTCTTTTTCTACTTGTAATATGAAGAAAAACAGTCATAATTGTATTCGTATCCATTTAGCTAACGTAAACAGAAACCGCGGCTCGAATTGTCCCGATATTAAAAAATATCACATTGGCTCCTATTTCCGAGGCGGACGGTTCAAGTAAGCTGTTGTTACCGACTAAATAAATTGCCGGATTTTTTAAAGGCTTTACGCGTCTGTGATCAATGAGGAGGCTTTGCAGTTTGTAATGGAGGATTTTTCCCCTCCCTCTCCAGCTCATTAGTTACAGCTAAAGCTGTCCCTTTCTCTGAGTGTGGGGGCTATTTTGAAGGCGCCGTAAGCAACGGCTTGTCAATTCTTGTTAGCGAAGGTTTCGGTTGTTCTAAATGTGTTACTGGGGCGGCTTATTTGATTGATTCAGTATCGTTTACTGATACTCTGATCCGATAGGGAGATGCGAGGTAGGTAGGTTAGATGGTACATTATGTCTTACTGGTTAGCCTAAAGTAGTACCTATATCTTATTTACCTACAAAATTGCGCTTAATTTGAAGAGTACAAATATGTGTAAAAATTACATAAAAATTATTGAGACAAATCAATTCATGTTGATTACTTGGTTTTAACCAAGCAAAGCTTAAGCTTTTTTTGCTTTAGCAAAGTATTCAAATCGATTTAAAAATGTCTGTATAATATAATATCTAATGAAATGAAAATATGCGACCACATTTTCATTTTACTGTTACTATTGCAGTACATACATATTTAAATAAATTCGTTAATAACCAGATTTATTCACTTTACGTATTATCAATGGGGCAAAGTTTTTACAAAACATTATTTGGGTCACTCATCAAAGTAGTGAGTAGGTACAAAATCAATTATTGGTATTAGTTAATTGTTAAATTCTAATCTGCTTAAAATTTACTCATGTAATTTAAATAAATAAACTAACCGAGCCATGCCGACGTTTGACAGTTTAATTAAGCATGTACCTTAGCCTGATACGAGGGTCTAACGCAAAATCACAGTCTAATCAATCCTACACTTAATTGTCCCCTTTTGAGCAAAAGTAAACCCTTTGCGCATATTAATTAAATTGTTTTCACTCAAAATCCGGGGGATCATAACATCCTTCGATCCTGGGTTGAGTTACGGCTGGCTTGATGCAATTATGTGGCTTAAATGAAGGGGCATACAATTGAATGTTGTGTGATAGTAGGCAATTCGGCCACGGCTCTATATGTGGTCAACTCCGTCGCCCGCTGTCAGTTATTCAGTTATAGCGCGTCGTGTCAGTGGAGGGCTTGATGAATCGGTTCCTAACTGTGAGGGAATTAGGTCGACTGGACCGCAAGCCTAAGAGACAACTTTTATCAATGAATTAGTTCAAAGTACTGAACCATTTGTTGGAGAACATTTTTTTCTATGATTTCTTTACATTTTTTATGAGACGAAATTCTTAGGTAGCTACTCAGACTCAATCAATGAAAATATTGTGTTTAGATGGGTGTAACCGTCTACTGATACTATCTGTATAAGTCTGACTGCCTCGGTAGCGCAATGGTTAGTGGGTCGCACTTCAAAAGCGACGGCTGCGCAAGAGATCCCGAGTTCGATCTCCGGGTCGGGCCAAAAATTTGTACCTAAGAAATTTTTGGTGTGAGCCCGGAGTCTGAAAATTGGTGGTTTTTTGGGATGCCTCGGAAAGCATGTTAAGCCATTGGTCTCCGGTCGTGTCACGCTGGTGTCCCATCAAATGATGAGGGTAAGAGAATAGAGAGTGCACTTGTTTGCGCACACACTTAAGCTCTATAATATATCCTGCGTACTTGTCTGATTGTTGAAATTGGCCGACGTAGCCGTAATCGGCTGGAGGATATTATTGTAAGTTTAACATTGAAAAAGGGCAAAACCATGACACTTTTCTAATGTTAAATAAAATATTGTTGACATTTTAATTCCGGAACCGAAGTCACCAAAAGAAGCGCTCAACTTTAGATGGATTGGCATTGTCACAGCTACCGCATGCCAGTTACTTTTTGGGATAGAATAACCTTAGAATCGGAGTTCGCTACAATGGACAGTGGTCTCGCGGTAGTACCCGACTCTTATAGTCCCAACTGGACCACGGTCACTCAAAACCACATAATGTGGAGCAGGGGTAGGGAGACCCTAGGTACTGTGTGACACAGTAAACGGGCACCTAACAAAAAACAAAATATTATTCGATTAACATTATTAATTTCGTTCTGATTACCTCATTACAGGCTACTAATGTTGGTTAATGGTTAATGGGCGGCGATGATTGCTTTCCATCAGGTGACTCGCTTGCTCGTTTGTCGCCTCTAGCATAAAAAAATAATGAATATGTTACAGTTAAAACTATTTAATAAATAGAACGCGTTTTTTCCTAGTTAGAACTAGTTTTTACTTAATGCCTTTGTTAAAACTAGAATTGACAAATATCTGAATCGAATATCAGTCAATACTAGTTCCTGTAAGACAAAACGCGTTTTCCCAAAGCGAACAGTCAGTTAAAACTGTTCCGACGGAGATTAGAGTTCATCATACTTTATTCTGATTGTCTGATTTTATTTGCCTACTTATAATTAACTAGAGGTCGGCCCTCGCTTCGCTTCGCTACTTTAATTTTAAAACAAAACATTTAGAAATTGTATTTTTCTATACGAATTTGATTTGTAGTTAACCAAGTTGAGATTATAGGTAAGTAGATAGGTATTAAACTGAGACTTGCACTAAATATCGCGAATCTTCCATGCGATGTTTTGACCCCATTTCACTCCTTTAGGAGTTGAATAAAAAAGATGCTAAATCTATATATCTTATATCTATACACAATATTTTAAAAGAGGTTACGTTTACGAGGACGTCCGGAAGATGAAACATTTGCTAATTTGTTTTGTCGTATATTTCTCAAGTTGGTACAAAAACTTTGCATTCGCGATGTGGCATCGTATTAGAAATTCGTTTTTGCATGGAACAGTCAGATTAACGGTCGAAACTAATTGACCGAAAATCATGAAATTTGGAACATAGGTCACTAAGAAGGGATTATTAAAAAAAGGGATTATTAAAAGTTAAACCCCTAAATGAGTGAAAGGGGCCATTAATGTTCGTATGAAAGACGTTCAGTTTTGATGTTAAATATTTGAAAATTGGGATTATGTTTAAATCAAAAATAAAAAAAATCCTGTTCTAGTTTTTTTTAATTCACCCCATAAAGGGGCCAAATGGGGCTAAAAACATTGTATGGAAAATTCATCATTTTTAAAGATAGAGTCATGAAAATTGGTGTTTGGGATCTTTATACAAATTAAATACAAGTGCTTTCAGCATTTTTTTTTCTTCAGCTTCTAAGGGGATGAGAACTTCGTATCGAAGATTCTTCATTTTTAAAGCTCGAGTCATAAACATTGGTGTTTGAACTGCTTATGCAAAATAAATTCCAGTACTTCAGATTTTTTTTGTTCATTCCTTAAAAGAGTGAACGGGGGCAAAAACGTCATATGGATATATTTGTCACTTTTAAAGCTATAGGCTTGACGTCGTAAGGGATGATATGCGTGCCTATAAATTGACCACAATGGATGCACAAGATCGCGTGAAGTTGAGTTTGGGACGTAACCGGGACAAAACGCTATGATGATGATTCTGAGAGTCGTGAAAATTAGTATTTGGGCTTTTTATACAAATTTAATTTAAAAACACTTTTATTGTATTTCAATAGATGAATGTTATGAAATTTTTGGAACTCCTGCTATGAAGGAAGAAAAGACTACGTTTTGAAAATTAATGTCCCGAAACGACGTAAGGGCGGCCCACTAGTTATTTATATAAAAAGACCAAAAACATTTTTTCATGACATTTGCTTGAAAAATAACGACACTCCTATTATGGCGTTTTTACCTCCGTTCACCCGTTTAGGAGTTGAATAAAATAGTGCTAAAAAAATTCTGTATTAATGTCCAAATTTAAACGTTCTTAAACTCATCTTCTTAAACATCAAATATGGCGAATCATTCATACGACATTTTAACCCCAACTTACTCCTTTAGAAGTTAAGAAAAAAAAACGAATTATTTTAATTTATTTAAATTAAAATAATTCGTTTTTTTAGAAAAAGCCCAAATATACATTTTCATGACTCTAGCATTAAAAATAACATGCGGCGTTTTAACCCCCATTCACCCTTTTTATGGGGTTGAATATAAAATATACTGAAAGTAGTAATATTAATTTTGTATGAACTAACAAACAGCTTCGTATTGCTTATTTCTTAAGAAATATCATTAGTCTAATTTCTAACACGCACCAGATGATCCTTGTTGCACCTAGGACCCCGCGATCACGGCCCGGTACTTAAACCAGTAGACCAACAAGATGATTTTTATGGTGGTGGGGCTTGGGAGAATATTGTTATGAGGCTTAATTTTTTTAAACTTCATGCTAATATGGAAAGATAAGAATAATATTTTACAAAAATAAGAAGACCCTATCCAGTAGGTAACTTACTGTAAAAAATGGCGGAGTGTCGATACGGCTTTAGCTTATTTTATCTACTGTGGTCATAGGCACGACGCTAGTGGAAACTATTTATGCATTACTACTGGCCGTCTTAATAGGTAGTATTATTCTATACTATACTTCTAACACACTCTACAATAGATCAATTTAAAAACTTTCTTTAAAATTCCCAGTTTACTGAAGTACTCGTAACTCACATTTCGGGGAAACGAGAGTAGAGCGGTCATTAAATAAATATCCTTCAGTTGGAAACATCGTATAAACTTTGTGTTGACTTTATAAAAAACAAAAATACCGGCGATTAATTTCATTTAAGGACTGGAAAAATTGATTCTATTTGAATTCTCGGAAGCAATTCTGGTAAGATTGTGATTTTTAATTAGATTCGAACTTTAAACAATATTACAGTACAATAACAACTCACTGGTGCAAATCAGCTTTTGACTAATGGATAAAATTAGTTTGCAATGTGTATTTTACCGGAAACCTGCCTAATTATAGACTCACTTACCTAATTTACCTAATGTATTCAACCCCTAAATATGACTTTCACGCCTTTCTAAGGACAACGGTTTATTGAAAGATGATAGCGGTTCATAGATAATGAGTTATTCTGTTAAGAAAATCTTAGCCCAGTCTGGGAATTGGCGGTCTTGTACGATCGAAGTCGTTCGTTAGTCCTGCGTCTGATCACTTTTTAGTCGTGTTACTCTGGAATGCTATGGAACTCCCATTGGGTATGCCCAAATGGATTTCAGAAATTTATACGCATGTGGGCATAGAGATTGCAATTGTATTTGCCCACAAAGTTACTACTGTATGTATTTATGTTAGACACACATTTTACAAATAAATTATTTATCTATCTAACTTGAGCTCAATGACATGTCCTGCGTGAATTGACTTATTGTCCTGAGACTGAGACTGCTTTGGTGGCGTAGTGGTTAGTGGTTCGTAGTATAAAGCGAAGTCTGCGCAAGCGGTCCCGGGTACGATCCCCGGGTCGGGCCAAAAATTTGTACCCTGATCGCCGTTAGGCGCGAGCTGATGGCCGATGTCAGCTGTTCAGGAGTGCTTCCCTCACTCCCAGACTCTGATTTAACTCATGTTGATATTATGTTGTCAAACGGGCCAAATCCGAAACGACTTAAGGATAGTTAACTCACATATTTATATTCATATATAAAAAAATTACGTATGTATTAAACGTATCTTACATTAATCTATCACTATAAATCTATATTGGTACCCATTTGTTAAGATTTATCGCCATAGCCGATATACAGGTATCGGAAAACATTTTCATCCCTTCAACCACCGTTCTACCAATCATTCTGCACAACATTTGTTCTATGACTTTTGGAAATTCGTTGAACATTTTATCGGTTGGCAATTATTCTTAATACTAATATCCTCCAGCCTATTCAGCTACGGCAACCGATCTCGACGATCAGTCACGGACGCAAGAAATATTATAATATACAAGTGAGTGCGCAAATACAAGTGCACTCTCCAGTGTCACACCCTCGTAGAAATTCCAATATGCCAAAACCAGAGATGAATCGGGCGAATCAACGGATTAATGTGTTTATTGAGTCACGGGGGTACAAGATCACCAATTTCTAGACTCCGGGCTGACGCTGAAAAATTATCACCGAAAAACTCAGGTCTACTAATTTTGGCTCAGCCCGGGAATCGAACAAGGGACCTTAGTCCGAGTATAATCACTAATCGCGCAATGTTAATGTTCTAACGCAATATAAGGTAGGTTTTGTCTTAACTCGTAGTTAAGAACTTTACCGGGAAGTTGGTCCACAGAAGTTCATACGAACATATTTTAGGTACTAAGCTGTTTGGCTTCCGTTTCCTCGAGGAGGGGAAAATGGATAGTTGAGCAATTCATATTACGTTCAAGTTTACTTGTGATTACTCAATCTGTGAGTTCAGTGCTGCTTCAGTAATTTCAGCATCGTAGCAGTCCAAGCGACTTCATTTTTCAATCGTGATAGAAATAATTCATTTGTTGTCATTTCAGTGATCCGTCTTTAGTAAAATTACAAAACGGTTGGCTGGTGAGAACATACTTTTCTTGTTCAGTAAAGAATAAATGATTTATTGTAGTAGCTAATATACACCGTGTGGTCCCCGGCAGAGTAGAATAGGCCACCCTCACTCTTAACGAGGTGTCGTAAAAGGCGACTAAGGTAAAGCTGCTGGCATGATCATCAGCACCCAGAGAAGGAAAACTCTGCATTTAGATCAAAACCCTCGCCAACCCGTCTGCCAAGCGTGGTGAGTATTGCAATTACCCCTCATGTGATTGAGGGAGGCCCGTGCCCCAGCAGTGGGGACTTAAATGGGCTGATGATGATGATTATGAGTAGCTAATATAGAAACGTGATTAATGTATCAATATGAGTTTCTCAAAAATTAAAACTATTCCACTCTAGTAAACTACGCTAGATAGATCAGGCACTCCTCTATTGATGGGAGTGCCCCAAGGATCGATATTGGGGCTTCTGCTTTTCCTGATATATATAAATGACATTCCCTACTTTACACAAGATCTTTGTGAGGTAGTGCTATTTGCTGATGACACTTCGTTGATCTTTAATGTTGACCGACGAAAAAATACGTTTGACGATGTATATGGCACTTTGTCACAAGTTCTCCATTGGTTTACTACTAACAACTTACTTCTTAATGCTAAGAAAACTAAATGTGTGAAATTCACAATGCCCAATGTAAGACAGGTCAATACTAACATCACTATGAATAATGAACGTATTGAAGTCATTCATTCAACAGTTTTCCTTGGCATTACCAATGATGCCAAATTACAGTGGGGTCCCCACGTCGCAGCCTTGGCGGGAAGACTTAGTTCCGCCGCGTATGCGGTTAAGAAGATTAGACATCTGACCTATATTGAAACCGCGAGATTGGTTTATTTTAGTTATTTTCATAGTGTAATGTCTTATGGTCTCTTGTTGTGGGGGTCTGCTGCTGATATGCAGACTATATTTGTATTGCAGAAGAGGGCCATCCGCTCCATATATAACCTTAGACCTCGCAATTCGCTAAAATAATTATTTAAGAGCATTAACATCTTAACCGTAGCTTCTTAATACATTTTAGACTGTATTTTGTACGTGCGAAAGAACATGGATATTTTTCGAAAAAATCAGATTTGCATGGTTTTAACACTAGAAATAAACACAAGCTCGCGATTCCAAATCTGAAACTTCAAAAAATGTATAATTCATTTGTTGGTCTAAGTATTAAAATGTACAATAAGTTGCCACAAATTGTTATTGAGTTACCAACGCATAAATTGAAATCTCACGTGAAAGCCTGTTTAATGAGTGAAGGATACTATAAAATTGTAGACTACTTAAATGATTAGGATTCATGGACATAATGACCTCCGTGCCTGCACACTTGTAGCATTTTCATATATATTAACGGAAATTATTAATATTATATAATTACTGAATTTTAATAAATTAGGCTTAGCAGCATTTATTACTGTATAAAAATTGATTAATATTGATTATTCAATAATTGACAAGATGCTAACCACCTACTATTGTACACCTCGTCCTTCAGTTTATTAGTATTGGATTAAGTAACTCTTTCTGACTATGAGGGGAACCTAAGTAGTCATACTCACTCAAATGTCTCTGAGGTGGTGGCGCTATGTGGCGGGTCATTACATTCCCTCTAATATGGTTGAGTGAAATGATGGCATGACACATACGTCATACTTGTGAACAGGTGCCACCTTTGGGGATTGGTCTGCTTCGCTTTACCTCATAATATTTACTTTATTATTATTTCCTTTATTTTATTTTGTGTAACAATTAAACATGTATGGCTTGGTATAATGATGACACAACATTGTATGAAAGTTTGGCGATTAAAAAGAGTAACTGGCGAGTTTCTTGCCGGATCTTCTCGACCAGAAACAACGGTGGTAGAATCTCAATATGTTTATTTATTTCTTTAGTATATTTTATGTATCAACATAAATATGTATTAACATGTAAATTATTACATAATTACTTATAAATAGCTTTAAGTCATTCAAATGTATGACGATATGTAAGTGCTGTTTACAAGCCTATGCAAATAAAGAATTATTTGACTTGACTTGACTGAGATACATACATGCAATAGATAATAAGCATTAAAAGGTTAATTTGAGGGAATATTGTTCGTTTAAAAAAACAGTTGGGATACTACATAAACACTGAACACCTTATTATAAATCGCGATCTAACGTTATTACCGTACTAAAGCTCAAGCCGTCACGTTCCAATACGTAATGTTAAAAGGGGCGGGCAAGAGTTTAGTTCCGGAACTTTTCTTAGACCGCGTTTTGGAATAAGGGTGTGAAATACCAAGCTTCATACATTATTATCATACCAACCAGCTCATAGGTTACAACTTTATAAGGCACAAGTTCGGCCCCACATGGAATACTGCTCCCATCTCTGGGCTGGTGCACCTCAGTACCAACTTCGTCCGTTTGACCGCGTACAACGTAGGGCTCGAATTGTCGGTGACTTGACTCTCTCTAGTCGAATTGATCCTCTAGCATTGCGGCGGGACACAGCTTCCCTCAGCATTCTATACCGCATCTATCACGGGGAATAAGAATAAGAATAAGAAAGCATTCGACACTGCTGGGGAGTGCTCTGAAGAAATGTTTGACCTACTCCCTGCAGCCGAATTCTTACATCGAACCACTCGCAAGCGATTGTCATTCCATCCTCATCATCTCGATGGATGGCGGTCTAATACTGTGCGTTTTTCCCGGAACTTTCTACCACGTACCTCAGCTCTGTGGAACGGTTTAGCTGCAGGAGTATTTCCGGACGGCTACGACTTAGGGACCTTCAAGAGAAGAGTGTACTCTTTTTTAAAAAGGCCGGCAACACATTAGCGATCTCCCCGATTTCGCGGATGTTCATGGGCGGCGATGATTACTTTCCATCAGGTAACTCGCTTGCTCGTTTGTCCGCCTCTAGCATAAAAAAAAATATATTGTCCAACGGTTAAGCGAAAGCTGGGTATCTAAACGTCCATCATATAATAAACAAATTTTTCTATATCTTAAAAATATACATTGTAGGTACCCGAAAACACCGCCGATGGGCATCTACAGGATTTACACGTTTATAATGGATTCCCAGACGGAAGGGACCACTCGATTTTATTTTTAAACCCTAGCACGATGTTCTATACGAGTATACAGTACAACCCCTCGCCACCCTCTCGGCCTTTAAGTGTAGGACTAGTGTTGTGGCTTGAGACCAAAACTCGAGTGACATTTGAAAAACCAGTACTCAAGTGAAAAAATAAGGCTCAAATGAATTAATAATTTCGAGTCGACCACCTTAGCCAAGGATCAGGGATCTGGGATTCTCCCCGTCAGCACGCGAGCAACACAACACAACTAGAAACGGTTCATGGACTCTGAATATTAAACCAAACACTGTGATTAAAGACTATAAGGGCCCCGGCCGGGAAGTATCATTGCAGTGAAAGCCCACGTGCCGACCTCAACAGCAGAAAAATGGCAGGGGTTCTTAAAGTTTCCGCGCGGTAAAAAAATTTAATATATTTTATGCCTCCTCCTCATCTTAGCGAGAAAACCGTGGGAGAGCTACGCTTTGGCATGAATGGGCCGGCTCGACCGGAGTGATAACACGGCTTCACAGAAAACCGGCGCTAAGCAACACTGTGCTGTGCTTCGCTGTGTGAGTGAGAGCACCGGAGGCCCAATCCGGGGGAAGTGGGGGGTTTAGACGTTGGCAGCGCACTTGTGACTCCACTGGTGTCGCGGGTGTCCATGTGCGGTAGCAATCGCTTACCATCAGGTGATTTGTGTGCTCGTCTGCCACCTATCACATTAAAAAAAATCCCGGTTGCGTCCAAAGCTTTCGTTCTGGAGCCCGGGGTACGCTTGACCCATGATTCAGGATTTGGGAAGTCTGGTAATTACAATGAAGCGACTTCCGTATGACTTTCGCAACCCGTTAACAGAGGAACTAGACCAATTGAATATTTCCAAAACGTGCAGGTTTCCTCAAGAAGCCTTTTGACTACGGGAGAGAAAAGTTGCTCTCCTGGATGCCGATGGGAGACTTTCAGGAGCGGAGAGTACGCAAGAACACGTCTTCTCACACTTGCGGTCGTCTTTCCTCTCCCGGTGTCTCATCCTCTCATTAACTTGCATTACGTTTTACCTCTCATATCTCACATGAATTTTTAACTGACTCGAATGAGTCAATTGGCAATTCGACTTGAGTCGCATCACCAAGTCGACTATTGAATACAGTTGGCATTCATCAGGAAACTTACAAAGGAGTTAACTCATAAATCAAGCCGTCAATCCTGCCAGCTAGGGTAAACCAATTTTTCAATTGTCATATTTTGAGAAGGCAGACAGTCAAATCCGGAAATAGGTTTCCACAGAAGGCACTCCGAGACGGCTCGGTATCTCTGAACTAGCGAAATGTGTCAAAATCAATTTTCACATTTACAGGTCGCTATTTTCAGTTTAGTCTGGATACCTGCTTCTTAGACCGAGAGACAGACGGTATGTTTACAATGTAATATAAACTTAAATCATTTTTAAAACTTAACGCTTGTGTAGTTGTGTTTTAAAAATATTGAAACCAATCCTTTAGTAAGTACTCTAGCTAGCGTTTGGCTGGTACGTACATTATGTGAAATATTCGGAAGATGTGGAGAAAACATGATGACGTATCAGCTTCGCATGGATCATCGCTTCTTTAAATACAATAAGCTTATTAACTAAATCAACGTCTATTCTCGTCGTGTCCAGACTTTTTTTCGGCCCAATATTGAAACGAGTATTGTACTGTTTTTGCTGATATTTCTTAAAAAAGGATTATATTATGAGGATATTTTTATGGAGCTTTAAATAATTTGGCCATAATAGTAAAAAAAAAGAATGTACCTACTCCGAACCGACAGGTTCATTCACATGCTTTTTTTTCGGTCATGGCGGCCAATCTCAGCAATCAGCCATCGACGCTGGACTTATTTATAGTGCACACGTGTTTGCGCAGACACAAATGCACTCTCTATTCCCTTACCCTCATATTTCGATGGGACACCAGTGTGACACGACCGAATAGGGATCAGGCGCAGGACCAACGGCTTAACGTGCTTATCGAGGCACAGGGGTACAAGACCGCAAACTTCCGGACTCCGGCTGACACTCTGATTTTCTTTACAAAAAAACTCAGGTACAAATTTAGGCCCGACCCGGGGATCGAACCCGGGACCCCAAGCGCAACCGTCGCTATAAAGTGCGACGCACTACCCACTGCGCCAACGAGGCAGTCACTTTATTCATTAATTTACTACCAGTTATCATGTCTCGCTAATAAATGATATCCTGCTCTCGGCTCACCGTGATCTGTCTATTTGCGAGGGCAGACTGCAACCTGCCGCGCTATATGCGGCCGCGACTGCAACGACACCGATCTGCACTTTGCAGGCTGAATGTTTAATCGCGCCGGTTATTTCGGCGTTAACTGACTAATTGGCTCGCCTGTCCGCCGGTTTAAAAATTGACGCCTCCCGAACTAGCTCGGCCTAGAATAGTGCGCATTTGTAATGAAGCCTTTGTTCTCTTCTACTCTTATGATTAACGAATTTTAGAAACTGGGGCTAGAATAAGATAACCAACGAATGTGGTATACATTGATAAACCTACGATGTATGATTCTAACCCGAAAGAAATAATATGAATATGAACATCAACAGAATGTTTGACTAATTACTTGATTTAACTCAACGGGCAGGGTATTTAGATTATCTTTATCCGCTCGCAAAATTTCAGAATGCTTACTTAGTTAAAGAAATCTCTTTACGGCGGAGTCAAGAGAATGCTAATACGAAAACTTCGGAACAAAGTAGCCCTTGAAAGATTTCATCGTTTGCGAAATTTCGCTTGTTTCGTTTGTAGAACTCGGTATAACTTGACTCCAAAAGCCAAAACTATTTGTAATGCAAAAAGTTGCTCGTTCTTGAGACGTAAGACAAAAATATACATTGAAATACCAAAATATGAGCTTAAATAAGATGAAGCTACAAGTTAACTTATAAGTCGTAAATTTTTTTGATACTACTCTCAACTTTTTAAAACGTTATGTCCCAATTCTTAGGATTTCATACATTCGTCCATACAAATCTCTAGCTCGATTTCAATGTCGAGTGCTCGAAAATAAGCCCGAGAATAAGATCTGAAATGAACAAGATTTATCCATAACATTATTTTCAGATGTTTGTGTTGGGTCTGAGTGTTTGTGGTACCTACGTTATTCCTAGTTTCCGTCATCATCATTTTACCCAATAGACGCCCACTGCTGGACATAGGCCTCTCCCACTGTTCTCCACAAGATCGGTCCTGTGCCGCCCGTATATAACGATTTGACAAGCCTATGCAAATAAAGATATTTTGAATTTTGAATTTTATCCAATTGATTCCCGCGATCTTCACCAAATCGTCAGTCAACCATAGTTCAAGGGAAACCCTTATTTTGGGACTAGAACAATGTGTGTAATGTTGTCTAAAATTTATTTTTTATTTATTCTAACCTCAAAATAACCCTGTTGATGTTTTCTATGAGATAAGCGATCACCGCCACCCATGGACATCAGTCACACCAGAAGGAGTCTGCACTCCTTGACGGTCATTTTAGGGGGGAGTCTCATTTCTTAAAGATTTCAATGTAAATTGAAATGACGCATTTTTTAAAAGCACGTTGCTTTTTAAAAATGCTTCTTATTCCTAATAACACGTAGGTACGTTGAATACAATCAATGAATGGCTGCTAAGCAAATCACATTCGTTCGCTTAAACGTTTGAAATGGATTCTTTTTAGCCGCGAGCGTGTGGAGCAGGCTTGCATTTGTAGTTTTTATTAGCGACGGACGCGAGCGCACCGTGTTTCTAAGTAATTAAAACATTTCTAGGGTTCCGTGTTATGCCATTGCGTGGAAAAGCTGCAAATAGATTATTGGGTATTGTTTTCATATTATGTAGGAACAATTCACATTCGTAAAAGATTAACGGCATGGCGTGTTAGAAATAAAGTTTGTTGATCATTTGAAAAACGATGATAACGAAAGGGCGGCGGCAATCGCTTGACATCAGGTGATCCGTCTGCTCGTCTGCCACCAATGATAAAAAAAACTTAGCTCGTCATCATCGTGAGGAATCCTGCACGTTACGGATAGTTTCTGAAACGTGTAACCATTATTCATTTGGTCTGGTTCACCTGATAGGGTTGCGAAGGTCGGGCGTCAGTTGCTTCATTGTAATAACCAGACTCCCGAAATCCTGAATCCTGGTCTAAGCGTACCACGGGCTCCAAAGCGATAGCTCTGGACGCAACCGGGAAATACACGCTAAGATACTGATAATTTATAATCTGTTTTCTAGAAGCAATTGAAAAAACCTTTTGAATTGAGGATGACCATATTTTTTAGATGTTTAAAAGTATATGTATTCAGTTTAAAATACGAAATAACTAGATCCAAAACATACCTACAGAAAAGAGTACATTAAAAAAGACAGACATTAATTCGTTTTATTACGAACATTTGTTTTAATTTTATTAAATTCCAGATGGATACATCGCCGGCATCTTTTTAATTAAAATCAAATGAAAACCAGAAACGATAAACTGGATTAGAGAAAATAAATATAAAATACCTACCCAAGACCCCACATACTTACGCTCAAGTACGATATTTTATTATGCACACTCTCATTGAATGAATAGAAATGACCTTAATCGGTGGGAAGGTATAAATAAAAGGTAATAATCCCATGGAATTCCATAATCCGCAAATAAAAACGCTTAGTTCACCCAAATATTTGTAAAGTTGGAAAAACCTCATCCGCCGAACGTGTTCATACTTGACCGATTCCCCGTTTCATAAGCTCGTATTGACTCTGAATTGAGTGTTTTGATAAATTGCGGGTTGGGGGATGCGAGAGGCCCGAGATCCGGGATCCGGGACCCGGGGCCAGGGAGGTAACGCTTATCTGGTGTGTCGCCTTGGCTATATTATGTTGAACTGACAAATAACAGGATTTTATGTCTAATGCATTCCATCCATTCTTCGTCTATTTTCTGTTCTTACTGACTGCAAAAAACAAGTTTAAATAACCCAATTATTTCTTCCTTTAGCGCTTATCGGTACCCGGTCAAGGTACCCTTAACTTAACCTTATACTTACCTTAGGATAGTTAAACAGACCAAATGACAAAGTTGGATGATTGTTTAGGTATAATTGGGAAAATATTAAGCTAAAAATGTCCAGCAGTCTGCAGATTTTTAGCTAAAACTTGGTTTAAATAAATAATAAAATGTAATCCAATATTTTTGAATTTATAGCCAATTTTATAAAATTTGGGAATAGGATGGAACTGATATGATATCTATTAGCCAGTCTGCACTGGTTGATAGAAACTTTGGAACATAATATTTTTTGAGCTACTACTAGCTAGCCTGGGTAACGCGGGCGGACCTCCTCCATGGCCTCACACTCAAAAGGGCCTCGACTTGGCCTAAAGAAGAGATATAAGTATAGAAAAGTAAAAATAATGTAATAACTCCTAATTTGTATGTAACCCTTAAAATGGGTTGCGCTGCTGTGACTCGCACGGCACTGTTACTAGTAAACTTATTTTCAATTTACGAGTATGTACTCTACCTACGAACGAAACCAAATATACTATCAACGTGCAGCACTGCTACCCCATACAAGCCTCACGACAAACTTTGCCCTCAATTTTGGTAGGGAATCATTGAATGTTTCCTGCCTCCGCAACTTCGGGATCTTTCCCGGACGAGTCTTGTTTTCATTGGTTTGTTGTAGTCGGCGGCTGACGTGCCTTCGCCCAACTTTCCCCTTTTCACTGCGAGCATTCCGATATACTCGTGCACTCCCAGCGGATGTTTCACTTGTGTTCTTAAAGATTGATAGTAACAACGAAAGTGTTCGTTGTTTGAATATGTTTTTCCACTACTTGTCGATATTTTAAAAACTTGAGATATATCTATTGTCTATTATTTAGAGACTACGTCACAAAATGAACCTTTGAAGAAAATATGTTTTAATTTTCAGAATCCTATCTTGTTGAGGATCGACGGCTGGACCAGCCTATTTTATATTGTTTACGTTTTCATACTTTTTTACTGTTTTGATATGTCATTGTTTTGTTTTTCTGTTATGGTACACTATGTCTTTGGCGCCACTGATTACTGAATATATTGTGCTGAATAGGTACATATAGTTTTTGAAAATATCAGGTTGTTTATTGGCATCTGATTTACAGTCCAATAGCCCACAATTTACATTCATAAAAGGTTAACAATGAATGTGTGTTAGAAGAAAATTTATTGATCATTTGAAAAACGATGATAATGAAAGAGCGATAGTAGTTCAGTGGATTAGAACGTGCATTCGTGAGGGGGAGGGGGGTGTGTTTGGGGATTGGTTCGAATCCGGACATGCACCTCTGGAATTTTCAAATCTATGTGTATTTACCTCGACGGTGAAGGCAAACATCGTGAGGAAAACTGCACTTTTTAAATTCTTTCTGAAACGTGTAACCATGATTCAGTTGGTCTGGTTTACCTGCTAAAGGATTGCGAAGGTCAGTATTATTATCTACGGCAACGACATAATCATAACGTCTATGGCAAAAAGAAGTTTAAACTAGACTAGACTCTACATTCCTTGGTTTTGCTCTTGTACTGTTCTCGGCAATTTAGCTCTCAAAGATTAGCTTAGTCTTACAATTAAGTAAGGAGGAAAAAGATTGTTAGTCGAATGTAAACTTGAATAATGTTAATCATGCTATCTTTTTGCAATTTATATCAAGCCCTTGTTATGTACACTACAAAACTTAATGAGTTATTTGGAAAGTGAATTTGGTAAAAGATAGGTATATTAAATTTTCTATGTTTGAGTCTTACTTGCCTTTTATCTGAAAGTGTTTATACTATCTGTCAATTGTTTGAAAAAGTAATGAAGATAAGATATTTAATTTTTTGTAAATAAATACTTATTTTTAAATTCTATTGTAAAGTTCTAATAAGAAATGTTGCTGAAGAATCTGAGGCTACTAACGGCGGTATCGCAGATTTATGAACGAATATGGGAAAGTAATAATTTTACTCGCATGTAATATAGCTAATCCGTTTCGGTAGTAACTCAAAAACGTATTATCCAGATTCAATAGGGTATTGTATGGGATCGAGTTGGTGTACGGCGCTCTGGGGCGCCGTAACGAGCGCGTCCAGGCATTATGGTAGGTAATTAATTATCCAACTTCAGGGGGCCTCTTGGAGCCTCTCCGCTCCAACCCGACAATGCTGACGCTGGCCCTTGAGCCACATTTGTAAACTGACTGGTAAAATGCCGCGCTTTATTTTGTTGCTTTGATATACGAGTAAACTTAACTAGAGTACAAGTGTAGGTAGGATAAGCTGAAATATTGGTCCGGAAATCAATTATCTAACTCTACGGGACCTTTCGAGGCTTTTGGCCGTTTTAAGCCCAGACAACGTCGACGCAGGCTCGAGAGCTACATATATGAACTATATTAATGATATACCTAATATGCGCGTTGGTAACCAAAAGAGTAATGAGTGTAAAATGTAAGTGGGTGGAGGAACAGAGGACGGCCTCAAAAGAGATGGATTTTGTGAAGAATGACATCGTGGGAAAAGGGCTAGATGATTCGATGACGAATGACAGGGACGTGTGGAAAAGGAAGACATACTGCGCCGACCCCAGATTAACCTGGGAAAAGGACAGGAGGAAGATGATGATGATGAATATGCGCGTTAGTTCAGAACGCGTCTTCCATACCGGGGGTCATGGTTTGAATCCGAGCGTGCACCTCTGGATTTTACAAATCTATGTGCGTATTTCTACCATTATCTTAGCGGTGTGAGAAAACATCGTGAGGAAACCTGCACGCTTAAGATAGTTAATGAAACGTGTAATTATGTTTTTTTGATTTCATAATTCAGTTGCTTTGGTTTCCCTGTTAAATTGTTGCGAAGGTCAGACGGCAGTTGCTTCATTGTAATCCAGACTCCCCAAATCCTGAATCACGGTTCAAGCGTACCCCAGCTCCAGAGCGACAGCTTGGACGCCACCGGGGTTTTCACGCTAAGATGAGGACTTTATTACAATGGGTGTGAACCCAAGCTAAGGAGATGAGAAGGATTGATGATTTAATATAAAAGTATGCTTAACTTGACCATCGGTAGGTATGTCTGCCTGATAAAAGGTTCCAGTAATTATCTGTCTTCATAGATCATATTCACCATATTTACCTACACAATGATGACAATGACACGTTTAACTATTACCTGCCTTGTTACTATTCCGCCAAACAATTTAAAGCTCTTTAAAAAAATAACAGGACAGAAGATGTGCGCGCACATTTCATCTTCTGTACTGTAATGTACTGTACTGTCGAAGCCGAAAATAACACTCTATGTCCCAATAAGTACCAGCATCTAGTGGACAAACAGCCTGTCCCCGCCCACATCATTATATCAAACAACACTACGTGGCGTTTATCAACGATAGTGTACTTTTGTAGAAAAACATCGTCGTTTTCTGCGTAAGGAATCAACAATATGGAATTACCTACTGGTAAATATTTATCTACATCGCCTAGGTACCAGTTTCCATTAAGGGCGCCAACACTAACGACGTCAGTTGATTTAAATTGTTAACTACTAAACGGGATATCTTTTTAACAATTTCGAAGCTTCAGCCTCTTGTAAAGCGCTTATAATTAATTAACTTATGTTCTGCTTTTGTACTCGAAATTTGAATTACCGCCAAAAACGGTCACTTATGGCGTTAATCCAAATTTTGAGTGCAACAACAGGTCCAAAAAGTGCTATACAATTGTTGACAAATGTTTGCATAGAAATTTGAAATACGAAATCGTTTGAAATAGATCCGTTTTAATAGGTAACAATTTAAAACGATTTACGTCGCTTACTATTATTCAATCTGCGTCGCTAGTTAGGGGTATCCGTCGCCTTAAGGTGACGGGTAAGGCACACTAGTGACGCCAATCGATTTTAATCTTTAGTTTTTGGCGTAAATCCATTTTTTGCGTACAAAAGCGGACTCGACATTTGTGCATGGTTATTCAATAAAAGTGTTTGCCGAGAAGTTGTAACCCCGAAATTGTTTAAAATAGATTCAGTTTAGCAGCTAAAAATTAAAATCGATTGGCGTCGCCAGTGTGCCCTACCCGTCACCTAAATACAAAATGATATCTTCAGTTGTACCTTTAGAAATCCAAACAGCATTACCGCGCAGCAAAACACAGGGGTACAGACAGTGTCTATATTGAGGCTTTATTTACGTGCATGACCGTGTATTCGCCAATATTAACATTTCAAAATTAAAGTCCAATCGATCAATCCGCGCGAAATCTGGCGGCAAGTGATTGAGAGCCCCGCCTCAATAACTTGTGGAGGAAAAACGCCACTCCTGCTCTTGACTTAGTACAGTCGCGCGCGGAAGCGGAGCCACGGAAATATTCATACGATCGATGGGGAGGGTACGCTCGTAAACACGAATTTCATTTCATTTTTAAAACAATGCCTACCAATGAAAATACAACTAGGAAATCAATATTAGATTTACTGTTAACAAAAATTTAATGATTATATTTAAAGGAAATCATTAAGGCGCTATATGTTTTGGGGCCCTCCACGAAAATGTGACGGCCGACATTTTTTTTGATACAGACGTGAAGAACTAGGTTATTTGGAGTCATAATTATTATTGCACGGATGTTATATGATTCCTGTAAGCTAAGTTAAAGTTCACAACATCACATACATTGAACTGACTGCGAGATTGGTAGCTCAAGCACCTGTGTTACGGATGTCAGAACCAACAGCGGGATTACAAATATATACATTTAAATCTTTTCTTTTGTAAATACATACTTATAATACATAACATTACATAACATGTCGGTTTATATAGAATACACCCTGATCAATACAAACAGACATGTTCATGCACACAAATGTTTGTACTGTGCAGGGATCGAACCAAGGTGCAAGGGTTGCGCTTGCACCAGGGGCAGAGTACACTACCACTGATCCAAACGGATCGTCAGTGAATCAATCCTATAACTTCCGAGCCATAATAACTTTGGTTCCAAACAGCTAGTTCTACGCGTCTGTATAGAAATGTCGACTACATTTCTGCCGGCACATTTTCATTGAAGGCCCAATATGAATGATATCATTTCGCAATGATTATGATGCAGAATTCGTAATATGGCTAATTAGTGTTTTTAAATGTATAAATAGGTTGATACTTATAATAATACCAAATAGGAACATAACTTATTAACAAGTTTCTTGACTTAATTTAAAAATTCTTATATTGACGTCTGAAAGTTATGAAATAAAAGTTCCGCAAAACTTTCACGATCGACTGTACTGATTGACGGCAATTTGTCAGGCTCCATCAATCCACCGGCGAAATTAATTTCCCGTAAAAATATGCTAATGCTTAAATCTCACTCGAACAAAAACGGCGCAACATTTAGGTCCGGGTAATATTTCCGAGGACATTAAAACGGGAATTATAAAGGTGTTTTAAGAGGCGGACCAGCCAAATGGCCGGACATTTTCTACCTTGTTGGCTAGTAAAATGCGGGTTAAATTATGTTTGTACACTTGCTGTTTACTCTAAAATCTTAACTAACTTCATGTTGTTTAGATTTATGATACTTTATACGTATCAGACTTGTTTTTTCCGCGTCTTCCTTAAGTGTGTCTCCAGACGGAAAAGTTTATTTTAGATAAGAAACTTGGTGTCAGCATTTTACACTGCTTTTAATATCTACATAAGCCCTGTTAGTCTAGTGGTTTAAGTACTTTATTTACCCATGATTTAGGGCTCCTGGGTTCGATTCCCGGGATGAGTATGTTTCGAATTTTTCGAATATAGCTCGGGTTTGTCCAATTCGCATTATGCAAGCGTGGTGATTAAGCCTAATCCCATGATAGTAGTGATAACTTGATTTCTATGATGGAGGCCTTTGCCCTGCAGTGGGACAGTATATAGGCTAATACTACATATATCTACATAACGTGAAAAATGCGACATTTATACAGTATTGGACACTTATATTGTGCTTAAGTCCACGCTTTGGATGTCCAGTACTTGGGAGCTTATATTTGTGTAGATTCTAACCTAATAATTTATTACAAATAGGTATGTGCAAAATAAATTCTACCACACTTGTTGGGTTACAACAATCTGTCAATGTTCATCAGATTTGTTACATCAATAAATATGTTACCTGGAGGCATCTGACAGCACACCTTGACTTGAGTGAGACTATTTAGAAAAGTTCGTTTTCTACATCGACCCGAATAAATCGAACCCTCGGCCTTTTGTGCTTAAGCGCAAAGCGTTATCTACTGTGACATCGCATTTTTATGATTTTTATATTTAATTCTAAGCCCCAACGCATGGTTGACGGACGATTGACTTTCCAATTACTATTTTGCAAAGTCGATTCCGTGTAGTATTTAACTCACTGACACCAGCAGGTATTGAAGAAGAGACTGAACTTTAACTTATTAAAATTTTAAAGGTTTAATTAAGCCGCCGGCAATAATCGACTAGTCAGATTGTGGGCCAAAGTCGTAGCCATATTCCAGTAATATTTCGGGGAAATTATACAGAGAATTACAAAGGTGTGCGGCGCCAGGGGCCCGGGGTGTGCCCGGAGCGAACGGGCGGCGCGGACGGCCTTGGTAGGATCACCAGGCTTCTGGATATAGTTGGACCCAGGCAAATACAAATACAAAATAAATTTATTTCTCATATTCATTCTCATACATGTTTTGAGATGCCCCAGTAAGTAATAAAATACTTGAGTTGGCGCTATCTCGCTCTTATCCAACACATTTCACTGTTTATGAGATTAAAATCTTAAAGTAGTTAAACATTTCTTATTTTTAACATTAAACTTTTGTCTAGCCTTGTCCAGCAGTGGACTACAACAGACTGATGTTACGAGGGTGACCTGCCAACCCAGTTCCTGACGAATTGGTTTCCACTCCAGAAGGGACTTACTCCGCCTGTTATATCGTCTCTTTTGATATAGATGTCCGGCCCAGGCCATGGGGTAATTACTATGGTTAATTAACAACTTTGGTTAATTTATCAATTTAACTTTTTTTTTTTTTTTTTTTTTTTTTCTTTTCGCTGGGGAATGCCGCCGGCCCGAAGTGCAATGGCCGACGTCGCCGCCTAGTGGCGGCGCCTTATGCATACCCTCCTGCTGGGGAGCAGGAGGGTTATGTCGGGCTCTCCTCTGGCGGGGGCTTCTCCTAACGAGAAGCCGGCCAGAGGCATACCGACTAAACCCCAGCGGTTTTCCCTCATCGCCCTTAAATGGGAAGGCGTCGTGGGCTGTAGGACGAACCTATTACCCATACGGGCGCCACGACCCTCCCCGGGCGGTGCTCGCCTACACGGCGGGCCAGGCGGTTCCTCCCCCGGCTTGCTGGCCGGGAGAGGGGGTAGGGACGGCCGGGAAAACTGAGCCGTCCCTACCGGGCTGCTGAGGCAGCCCGTGCAATGCCAGCGCTGGTGACCCCCCACCATGCGCCAGCGGGTTCCCTCTGCGGAGAGGAGCGAGACGCGCATCTGTTCGGCGTCTCCTACCCCTCCTTGCCCTTCGGAGCGCGGGAGCGAGAGGATTTGCTTCGCGCTCGCGCTCCGCCGCCTCCTTCGCTGCCATTACGTGCTCGCAATAGTCAGCGAAGGCGTTCCAGGCCACCTCGCTCACTAGCATAGCTCTCACTATGCTAGGGAGTGAGAGGTCCTGGCCGACCTTCGCGACCAGCGCATCGCGCTGCCGAGACCACGACACACACTCCGCCAGGGTGTGGTGTGCCGTGTCCTCGACAGCGCCGCACGCATGGCAGGAAGGCGTCTCCTCCCGTTTGATTAGGTGCAGGTAGTGACCGAAACAACCGTGCCCGGTCATTACCTGCGCCATTCGGAAGGAGACGTTGCCGTGGTGACGCTCAAGCCACAGGTCCAGGACCGGGGCGAGCGCGTCGAGGGTCCTACGGCCGTACGGAGCGGTGGTGAGATGCTCGGACCACCGCCTTATCAATTTAACTTTTACCAAATAACCGAAAGCTACTAACTTTGTTCGACGTTTCAGTTTGAACCTGGCAACACCAGGCGCGTGCCGTATCTGTATCGCGGCAAATTAACTGGCAGCTAACCTCCGCGCACACACTTAGCGCGGCTCTTCAATTGTAAACTCTATTATTTCCACCGAAAACGACGCAACGCGTTTGCATTTTGTTATTCATTTTCCAAAGCGCAGCGCAGGCTTTTAAGTAGGTACAAGTTTATACGTAGCTTTTAAGTAGGTACATGTTTGAAGATGTATACAGGGTGCATCTGTGAACATTTACATCCCTCCAACCACGTCTTCTACCAACCATTCTGAACAACATTTGTTCTATGACTTTTGGAAATTCGCATAAAAAAAATCAACTTTTCATACAAAGTAGGTCACGTGACTCGGTAATTTTGTATGGGGTGTCGATAAAATTTCCGATGAATTTCGAAAAGTCATAGAACAAATGTTGTTCAGAATGTTTGGTAGAACACGTGGTTAAAGGGATGTAAATGTTCACAGATACACCCTGTATGACACTTGAATTTAGATTTTAGAGTTTTGGTGAAAAAAAAGAGAACTAGCAGGCCTAGTCGTGGTCGGTTTGATACCGGCTAGACCTAGTGACTAGGTCTAGATATCAAAAGGGTTTGACTGGACCAAAAACTTGGCCGTTCATAATTAGGTCTTCCCGGACAAGTAGTACCGGGTAGACCTAGTTTTAATAAAAAACAAACGGCTGAACCAAGAGCCTACACCTACTTCTGTAATATACATACTCGAGTAGACCTACCGTTACCAAAGAAGGTACTCTCTAGACCTATTTTTAATCAAAAGCAATTGGCTAAAAAGCCTATGATTTACCAAGAGCCTAAACCTAGTTCTAGCCGGCTGATTAACCGACTAAGGGCCGTTTCGACAATATTATTCGACTATAATATTATTATTATTCGACTGACCGGATGGCGCAATTGGTAGTGACCCTGCCTCTTACGCCAAAGGTCGTGGGTTCGATCCCCACCCTGGACAAACATTCGTGCGATGAACACTTGTGTTTGTTCGGTGTCTGGGTGTAATATATGTATTTAAGTATATATTTGTGTTCCTCTGTTGTCTGATATCTGTAACACAAGTGCTTAAGCTACTTAGTACGGAATCAGGTCAACGTATGAGATGTTGTGAGAATTATTATTTAGATACAAAATGTATGATTTTGATGGCGGACGAACGAGCAGTCGGCTCACCTGATGATAAGTGATTATCGCCGCCCATAGACATCTGCAACACATGAGGCATCACAGATGCGTTGCCGGTCATTCTATACAAAACTGACGTTATACTGGTTATAACATTGCTCGAATCGGGCCTTAATAACATACAAGTATCACGTATGTACCTACACAAAAATTACTCTTTGAATAGAAAAGTGGACCTACAAGTATATGAATAATGTTAATCACCATAAAGTACATTCGTGTAAAGTAATAACATTACTGCTGTCACCCCCAAGGACCACCTGCTTGTACAGCCAAGGATAAACTTAATTGATCGAGTGGCTGCGAATTAGTACATATATATTAAATATACTTCCTGTTCTATCCCCCTAGATGTTTATTCTGTGAAATCTTGTTCATTCTTAACATTAAAATTTTATATTAAAGTTAATGTGAAAATCCAGTTGTTTTGGGGATATTTTTCCGGAATTAGCATAAAATAATTACGTAATTGGCCGTGTGGTCCCCGGCAGAGTAGAATAGGCCACCCTCACTCTTACCGAGGTGTCGTAAAAGGCGACTAAGGTATAGCTGCTGTCATGATCATCAGCACCCAGAGAAGGAAAACTCTGCATTTATATCAAAACCCTCGCCAACCCGTCTGCCAAGCGTGGTGAGTATGGCAATTACCCCTCATGTGATTGAGGGAGGTCCGTGCCCCAGCAGTGGGGACTTAAATGGGCTGATGATGATGAATTACGTAATGTTATATTGATGAAATCATAGAAGGAAGTAATAATGAATATTGTACCTTTATATGCTTTGATTATATATATGTATGTTTATAGGTACACGAGTAAGTATATTTTTGAAACCCTCGAAGGACCGTTTGTTGACGTGTGTGTGATCCTGCGTAGTGATTTCGATTCCATATTTGGACAAAACTTTTATTTTACAGTGACTGGAGGGCAATGAACTGGACTCATAATAATCTAACCAATAAATTCATACAACATCTCATACATTGACCTGATTCCTTCGTTACGGATATCAGACAACAGGGGAATCACAATTATATACTTAGTTTAAATACACCCAGACACTGAACAAACACAAGTGTTCACACAAACACGAATGTTTATTCAGGGTGGGCATTGAACACTCAGCCAGGCATAAACTATATTATACGTATATTATATACGAGTAAATAGGTATTCTTGGTATCTTCGTTGAATCTGATATTCAAAGGTAACACAAGTTCGTAATCTCTTACGATGGGTAAGTATCAGAGAGGATATTTCAAATTAAAACAGAAATTATTTTTAATAAATAATAAGATATTTTGAACTCTTATGTAAATGGCTAAATATAAAACCCAAAAAAAAACTGACTCAATACAATTTGTATAGTGAGCAATAAGCACGTAGTAATTACATGCTAAATTAATGAATTACTTAACAAGATTACTACGAAACAGGCCAAAGATGATTCAGCAGAGATTACAGTTACACCGAGGACTTTATAATACGTAACAGGATTCAAGCATTAAAATTAAAACTGATTATAAATTTAGGTTTAATCAAGTGGAGTGCAGAGAGGAGTCTGGGGAAATCAGCGCGACATGCACGCTGATACCGCACTATTCAATGAAACCTAAATAATCTCAACTCATTGTACCTACTACCCACACTATGTATTTTTTGGAGAAAGCTGAATTCCAAAACCATTTGACTGATTTACTCACATTTAAAACAAAGCATTTTTGTCGTAGGTACGTGCTAAGTGAAGTTTAAAGTGCCTCAATTATGTTTCTTTGAAGCCGTGTGGTCCTCGGCAGAGTAGAATAGGCAACCCTCACTCTTACCGAGGTGTCCTAAAAGGCGACTAAGGTAAAGCTGCTGGCATGTTCATCAGCACCCAGAGAAGGAAAACTCTGCATTTATATCAAAACCCTCGCCAACCCGTCTGCCGAGCGTGGTGAGTATGGCAATTACCCCTCATGTGATTGAGGGAGGCCCGTGCCCCAGCAGTGGGGACTTAAATAGGCTGATGATGAATTATGTTTCGCGCACACGGTTTTGGTTGGAGAATGTCACATCATATTAAATTTTATAAGAGGTTTCTAACTTTCTGAATCCATAAATCAAAGCCACATTTAATTTAATTTAATTTTTATTTATTTCAGACAACTTAGTCTATTTAATCAGACATTGTATGCAATATGTTTCCAAACTCAAATAGTCTATTTATCATTTCAAACACGACTCGACACGAGTTGCTGAGAAAATGTACTAATTACGAGAACAAAAGTGTAAATTTGAGATTTGTAAAGCTTTCGTGAGGGGAGAAATGGGAACAGACGAAAATTTTGAAACGCTATTAATTTCTTTGAATAATTTGAGCTTAGTATCTTACGGTGAAATGTGAAATAAGTCCGTAATTCAATTGCTTCGTAAATATATTATGTTAAGTAAGCTACTGTCTATTGCAATTATTGAAGTACTTAAGTTCTTAACTTAAGATAACAAGTGCAATTTGAGATCATCCGCAATTATAGCTACTTATTGTTAAGTAATCTTGTTCACTTGTTCTTACTAAGAAAATATATGGACGTGTATCGGTTTCTTCATCGTCAGCCCATTGAGGTCCCCACTGCTGGAGCACGGGCCTTCCTCAATCACATGAGGGGTAATTGCCATACTCACCACGCTTGGCAGACGGGTTGGCGAGGGTTTTGATATAAATGCAGAGTTTTCCTTCTCTGGTGCTGATGATCATGCCAGCAGCTTTACCTTAGTCGGCTTTTACGACACCTCAGTAAGAGTGAGGGTGGCCTATTCTACTCTGCCGGGGACCACACGGCAAATCGGTTATCGGTTCGGGTATCGGTTTCTTAATTTGACTATTTAATTTGCCCCTCATAACTAGCATAAATAAATCATATGAATGAAAAAAAAAAATCGTTGGTTAATGTACGTACGCCTTCAGGGTACCTATATCTATTACAACTAAATTATTCGTATAGTTGCCCACCACAAGACACCATTACCAACTCAATGTTCTCCCTATATAATTATTTTAATACATACCTATAAGATCACAGGTACAAAATATAATCGAAATTTACGATATGTATATAAAAATGAACTTGTGAGGCCTTTATATACAATTTTTACTAAATAAGCTCTTGTATCCAAAAAAACACCTATTTTATGCATACAAAAATTATTACCAGACAAATTCGAGTTGTTAGTTTTCAAAAATTAAAAAAGACTTTTGCACTTGTGACTTGTGTCGCGTGTGTCCATGGGCGGCAGTAATCGCTGGCCCATCAGGTGATCCGTCTGCTCGTCTGCCACCTATCACATAAAAAAAATAAAAAAATGGTTAACTTGCAATTGCTTTTATAGTGTTTAGGAATATTTAGATTATAAAATATAGAAAACCAAATTTGGTAATGGTTTATTACTGAGTATAACCATAATAGCCTGAAAAGGTAGGATAAAGTGAAACTATATCCCTCCTATTCCAAAACGTGGTTTAAAATAAGTAGTGGGATTAATACTGGGAATAACTGAAGAACTACAGTAAACATTATTACAAAACTGAGTTTAAGGTTATTTAGTATATCAACTATAATACTTAAGTTAAACTACCCGATGCCCTAGTTTAAAATGAGTACTAAAATAATAACCTCAAAATATCGATTCAGTAACCATGACAACTTCTGACAACTTAACTCATATAAGCAATTCCTATGCATATTACTTAGAAACCTTACTTAGGTCAATATTTTAGTTTAATGTTGCTTAAAAACAATTCTTAAATATTTTTGCTTCAGACAACAAAATAAGGTTATGTAAAATTAAATGTCACTGAACGAATGATTGAATGATTCGATCAATTTTGACACTATCCTGCGGTACTAAGTGGTCTATGGTTAGTCGAGGATTTGTAATAAAAAGTTACGAACTAACATTATTCCGTTATAATCATGAACTTGCTAGTTTAGGATTAAAACCGATATCCGAGCCGTTTTTGTAATAAGAGGGTATGTAACTATTTTAAGATCATTTTTTGTATCCTTGTTTTCCATACACAATAAAGAACTTACAAGAATCCATTTAGAAGAACAACAAAATACGTACAGTAAGCACGTGTTACATAATTATTGCATAAAAGTAACACTTTTAGCCAAACACAAAACCGGCTTACACTCGACACCGCGGGTCTCCCAAGACAATTCTAAAAGCATTGGAAAGATGATACACGGTTCCTACGCTATTATTTCGAGTGCCTTATAATCTTTAAAACGTGGATCTCATCTCTGTCTCAGGTAAATATATTTTTAGCGAGTCACGGTTACTTTCAAAACGGACTGTGGCCAGTAAATGTAATCAAAGGTAAGTCAGTCAGTCAAGAGTGAGGTCAGGTTCAACAAAAACTTAAGCAAATGAGGCGTTCTGAAAATGTTTACCTGCTAAAAGAGTAAGTATACCTATTTCTGGCCTCGTTGGCGCAGTGGGTAGTGCGTCGCACTTTAAAGCGATGGCTGCGCTTGGGGTCCCGGATTCGATCCCCAGGTCGGGCCAAAAAACCCGCTAAGCCGTTGGTACTGCGCCCGATCCCTGTCCGGGATATTATATCTATTTCTTAAATAAATACGAGTATTTATCTGACTCATATGAAATTATATAAATATTTATAGATCCTGCGTGAGTAGTTGAAAGTAGCGTTAAGCCAGTAATATGAAGTCTGATTATAAAGTCCTTTCTAACACTAGAATTTACCGGGACGTGATGTGTGTGTGTTTAGCTTGGGAAGTTCTCATGGTACAGTTCTCGCTTCAGCTTTCACTGCGCTAGTATAGTATACTTCGATATTATGTGGTTCTATACAATATTTACAATTCAGTAATACGGCAGAAATAGATACAGTCAGTTTCAAAAATATGTTAGCATACAAACCAAGCATATCAAGTCACTAACAGTACAATAGCTTAACGTACACTTTCATTTGTTTTCGAACATTAAATGAATATGCACCTTTTCGTATACTAACAGACAGCCTTTTCTCATTTGCTCAGATATTTTGGTAGGTTCGAACGCTAAGATATAGTTAAGCTGACTGTACGTACATATTTAGAAGATCAAACGAACTTACCTGAAGTGAAGTTCGATCATAATTATCCTGTCTTCGCCGAAGAGATTTATTCCTTGACCATGTAGTATGCCCTGCTACGCGCCAATCATATCGCACAAGTTTAAGAGTTAGAGAGAGAGAAAGAAATATTTTTTCTCCCTCTAACGTTCACTCGAGTAGCAGCCCGCGCCGCCTTCTTCATTCTTTTTAGAGTAAGCAAGCAAAAAGTGAGCACAGCACCTATTCAGCAACATTGAGCCAGGGGAACAAGAATGTTCAGACTTTAGAGGCTGAGCTTCAGGGTGAGGAGGGACCGTAAATCTCTTCGGCGAAGACAGGATAATTATGATCGAACTTCACTTCAGGTAAGTTCGTTTGATCTTCTAATTATCCTGTCTTCGTCCTCAGAGATTTATTCCTTGACCATGTAGATGTTTAGAGAGCCAAATATTCAATGTTGCGTAGAATAAAACACCACGTATTTACCTTCAAAATAAATTATATTACGTAAACTAGATAATATATTTCAATTATTCAAAAAAGATTACACACTTGATTAAATTAACTGTTTTAACAAATCACCTTATGATATCGAATCAATTAAATTGCCACCATTTACAATGGGGCGATTATAAAAATTTGCAAAGACAACTGATTGCGCCGACCAACCGGCTGTCTTTCTAATTACATCTATATTTAAGCCACCACGTGAAGCAGCTGATGTTGAGGCATGCCTCGTGCTGTGTGGCTTAAACATAGGCGTGTCTATCCCACTGTCACTAAGGGTCTGTTTTATCCAGCGCCCTATAGTTTGAGAGGATGCAGGTTTGCGAGGTTTTTTGAATGTTAAGATAAGATTATCCTCCAAACTAGGTCTTATCTGTGACGTTACGGAAATATATTTTACGAGTGCAGAGGCTGGACAAATACCAGGCCGAGGACGGAAATAAGGCAAGTTTAGAATAGGTTGAGCTTTGCCAACGGCGGACGTTTTGATTAAACTTGTAATAGTTATTACTATTCGATCATCAAAATATTTCATATTCGAAATTTTTATTAAAGATAAAGTTTGCGTCCTCTGTCCAGTAGAAAGTGCAAGTAACATTACTATTTTTTTTTTGATAGCTGATCTAATGCAATTGAATCATTATCATTTTTTTCCAAGAACTCTAATACAATACTCGGGTCCCAAATAAAATCGTAACGTGGAAAAGATGGTTTTATTCTAAAAACACCCTTGAAAAAACGCTTTAATCTTGAATCTTCACTTATATTATTTGAAGAGATCAATGATATGGCCGAGCGATGATTATTTAGCGTTCCATATGAAGACCCATTTTGAAAACAATCAGAAATTTAAGCAAGGAAGATATATCAAAATGAAAACAGTCAATATTATGTTGTTGACAATACTTCCACCATAATTTCAGACTTGATGAATATTGAGATCTCGTATTTTGTGCGGGGAAAATCCAGGTTTTGGTGCGAAAAATAATTAAAAGGCAGCTTTTCCAAATTGGCGGTATAATGAAGTCATAAAAAAAAAGAAAGTACATAAAAAGACAAAGACATCAAATCCATTATGCCAAAGCAGAAAAATAAAAAAAATAAATTAAACTTCTAATGCCGTATGGCATACAAAGAGGCTCCAACATGCCCCCGCGCGTTGAAAACTCCAGTTTTCAACAACAAGGTTACTGATCCGGAAGCACGCAGATCTTGCTGAATGATCTTCTTACGATGCCAGCTGCAGTCTTTACGTCTGCCACACGTGAGATTCCCTCAGGGCCAGGGTATAAAGTGATGATACGACCCAATCTCCATTTTAATGGGGGGAGATTTTCTTCTTTCAAGAGCACAAGAGCGTTGATTTTTAATGGGTCAGCATTGTGGAGCCATTTCACTCTTTGTTGGAGTTCCGATATGAATTCCTTGCTCCATCTTGACCAAAAATGCTGACGAAGTTGCTGTATTCGATGGAAGCGTGTTAGATGACTCGAAGCAACATCGCTATCGTATCTTCGTGTTGGCAAAGACGTGAGAGGACGGCCGATCAAAAAGTGTCCTGGTGTCAGGGGTGCGAAGTCGTCGGGATCTGTTGATAACGGAGTCAGAGGACGGGAATTCAGCACCGCCTCTATTTGGACCAGTGTACTGTAGAGTTCTTCATAAGTTAGGTTACAATTGCCCAATACTCTTTGCAAATGAAATTTCACAGATTTGACTCCAGCTTCCCAAAGACCACCGAAGTGAGGACTGTAGGCCGGTATAAAATGGAAGTTAATACTTTCTGAAGCTAATGTGCTGGATAACGAATTGCAATTGTCTTGTAAGAATTTACCTATGTCATTGTATGCGCCTACGAAGGAAGTGCCGTTGTCTGAGTAGAGATCAGTAGGTTTACCGCGACGCGCAACAAATCTTTGAAGAGCTAGTAAGTAAACATGACTTGTTAAATCACCCACTAGTTCTAAATGAATGGCTTTAGTTTTAAAACAAACAAATAGGCAAATGTATGTTTTAACTATGCGACATCCGCGACCTTGTCTACTCGCGCACGGTATTGGTCCGGCATAGTCAACGCCTGCAACTTCAAAGGGGTGCCCAGGGGAAAGGCGCTGCTTTGGCAAATTACCCATCAAAGGAGCCACGATCTTTCCCGACATGCGACAGCATTTCATACATTGTCGATAGCAAGCTCGCGCTAAGTTGCGCCCTCCTATGGGCCAATATAAATCCCTAATTGAGTTTAGCAATAATTGTGGACCTGCGTGCATTAGTCTTAGGTGTTCATAGGTAAATAACAATTTAGTTAATCGATGAGCGGACTGTATTAAGATAGGGTGCTTTTTCTCATAAGGGTAGTCGGAATTACCTAAGCGACCACCAACTCGCATAATATTTCTGTCATCTAAAAAGACATTAAATTTTAATAATGAACTCTTTTTAGGTAAGGGTTTATTTTTTAATAATAACTCATACTCAATAAATGATTCTCGTTGAGCAACTTTTATAAGCAACTCTAAAGCGCCTTGTAAGTCGTCGCTGGTAAGATGAGATTGAACAGGCTTATGTTGACATGCATTTATAAATCTCAAGAGATATGCAATAGAGCGTTGGAGCCTGTTAAATTTGGAAAACCGAGTAAAATCAATAAAATCGTGTAAAGGTTCAGTGTTTAAAGGAGCTATAAGCAAAACCTCATTCTTTACTTCGGGTAAAGATTCTGGCAATGCAGGTGCAGACGGCCATTTATCTTCCCTGTCTTTAAGAAATCCTGGCCCCAACCACCAATGATCTGATGTCAGAATGGAAGCCGCAGACATACCCCGAGATATTAGATCTGCCGGATTTTCATCTGTGGGAACATGGCGCCAAGAATCGTTACCCGTTCTTTCTACAATTTCTGAGACACGATTGCGTACGAAAGGCTGCAATTTACTGGGCAGCTTCTTAAGCCAACCCAAAACGATTGTAGAGTCTGTCCAGAAAATAGCCTTAGTTATCTGGAGTCTCAATGAACCGACAGCCTTTTCATATAAACGAGCGCCAACCAAAGCACCACAAAGTTCAAGCCTTGGAACTGTGGTAGGTTTAACAGGAGCTACCCGGCTTTTCACCATAAGTAGATGGACAGAAACATTGCCATTTTCACCAACACTGCGAATGTATATGCATGCTCCATATGCGCGCTCTGAAGCGTCCGTGAAAACATGCAATTCTACAGTTTTATATGAATCACAAATAACCCATCGTGGGACTCGCAATTTATTTAAATGTGACAAGTCAGATATTAGATTAGTCCATTCTTTGGTTACTTTAGACGACAGTTCATCATCCCAAGATAACTTTTCTAACCACAGCTGTTGCATTAGCATTTTGAGGCGAATTACAACCGGAGATACAATTCCTAACACATCGTATATTTGTGCAATCACTGACAAGACTTCTCGTTTAGTTTTTTGACTTGATAATGCCCGAAAAGGAAAGCTGAGTTCATCGGAATCCGTATTCCAACATAAGCCTAATGTTTTGCAAGGCTCACCAGCACCAATATTTAAGTCAAGGGTCAGTGGCGAAGCATCAGGTATTAATGTAGGATTATTTGACTTCCACTTTCTCAGGGGCATTTGCGCAGAGGCTAATTGATCAGTGACAGCACAACGAATATGTAACGCCTCATTAAAGTCATCACTTCCGGTGAGGAGATCGTCCACATACATATCGTGTAGGATGACTTCACTGACTTTCCGGTCGTTACAATCCAAACCTAACTGCATGAGGCACCTAGTAGCAAGGTAAGGTGCACTGCAAGTTCCATAACTGACGCGATTTAAAACATAAGATTTAAGCGGTTCACTTGGATTGTCGCGCCACAAAATTTGCTGCAAATGACGATCATCAGGATGTACAGATATCTGTCTGTACATCTTCTCGATATCTGCGGCTATGACATATTTGTGTTGCCTGAACCGTATAAGGATTGAATGAATATCGTCTTGGACTGTTGGTCCAATCATCTGAATATCGTTCAATGATATGCCAGTAGAGCTGGGGCTACTAGCATTGAATACTACTCTCAATTTCGTAGTGGAGCTGCTTTCACGCATTACTCCATGATGTGGAATATAAAATGCGGAAGCATCAAGTTCATTGTTACCTACCTGACACTCAGACTTAGACATATGTCCTAGCGATTCATATTCCGCCATGAAATCCTTGTACATTTTATCAAGAGCGGGCTGCTTTTGATTTCTGCGCTCTAGTGACAATAAACAAGACTTAGCGCGATGAAATGAATCCCCTAGGACTTCTGGATTTTGTTTGAGAGGAAGGCGAACTGAAAAACGGCCATCCTCGAGACGAGTAGTATTTGTTATGAAATGTTCTTCGCATAGCTTTTCTTCAGAAGAAAAATGAGATGACTTGCGGCTATCGATTTCTTCCAATAGCCAAAATTGAGTGAGTTGCCTTTGTAAATCATGAGAGTCATCATAACAACCCAGCTGACTGAAGTTGCATTTAATTTTATTGATTGAAGAACAATCATCTTTACCAATGTTGATGGGACCAGAGACGAGCCAACCAAGTTTTGTTTCCGTAAGCATTGGTTTTCCTTCTCCAAGTTTAATTCTCTGAGCACCCAATACATCCCAAAATAAATCAGCCCCTATGATGATATCAACTGGTGCAGGCTTGTGAAAGTTGGGATCGGCCAAATGAATATTTGCAGGAATTTTAAGATCAGAAATATTGACTTTATGAGAGGGCAAATTCTCGGTGATCGTTGGCAAAACAAAGCATTGCAGTTTGGTAGAAAAGTCACCATTGAGTGATGTAATAGGCACACGACACATTTTATTTATTTGTGAAACTACATTATTAACTCCATGTAAAGATTTATCTACGTTGTACGCGGGTAGGTTCAATCGTTGAAACAAGGTTTCAGTCATAAGACATGAAGTACTGCCCGTGTCAAGCACCGCGCGAGCGATGTGCTCGTGGTTGTGTTCGTCGAACAGTTTAATCATTGCGGTAGATAACAGTACTTCACCAGAGGGTTGCTTCACGCTGGCAGCTAGAGTAACATTACCATCCTCAGCAGGAGACAGGGGAGGAGGAGTGATACCAACCACTGGGCTTGCGGATAGAGGGACTGGTTTGTTTTTTAAATCGACATGAACCAGAGTATTATGCTTGCGGTGACAAATCTTACAGCCTACCCTTTTACAACGATTTGCGTAGTGATCACCTTTGAAACAATTAAAACATATTCTAAAAGATGGTAACAGTTGCAGTCTTTCATTATTTGACAATGCTAAAAATTGAGGGCAAACACTTAAATTGTGATGTAAGGTACACTTAGGGCAAGCTTGTGATTGCGTATTAGAACGAGTGATGCTAGCGCTTTCAACAGAAACCATAGTCTTCAGCTTTGACTGACCTTTTGTACTTGGAGAGTGATGATGAGAAGGACTAACACGGGACAGTTCTAACGTTTCATATAAATCAGCGCGCTGTCGCAAGAATGTGACAAACGAATCGAATTTAATAGGTTTATTTTTATCTAAACGCCCTTTATATTCTTCCCACTCGCGAAACGTTTTTGAATCCAACTTTTGCGTACTAATATGCATAATAAGTGTGTCCCATGATTCTACGGGTTCCCCTAACGATTTTAATGCACGCAGGTTCTTGTTAAGCTGGTCAATCATTCTCTTCAACGTTGAGGAAGATTCCTTTGTGATAGGTTCAATATTGAATAATGATGAAACGTGATTTTGGATCAATAAATGTTTATTGTCGAACCTATCACAAAGTAGCCTCCACGCAACGTTATAGTTTTTAGCCGAGAACTCTATAGATTGTATTACCAGAGCAGCAGACCCTTCCAAGGAAGCCCTCAGGTAGTGAAATTTATTCACGTCATCAATGTCAGAATTACTATGAATTAAACTTGAAAAGGTGTCGTGGAACTCCAGCCAGTTATCATAGCAACCACTAAATTTGGGCAGCTGGATAGTGGGCAATTTAACTAGTCTATTACTTACGGATTTACCAGAATTGTGACTGGAGCCGCTGCCAAGGTCGTGCTGCGATTTGGCATAAACATTTAATAGTTCTTGAGCCCTAGCAATAATTGTATAATAACTCGACTCAAACTCTGATCGCTCTTTCAATCGCACTTCCACATCATCTGCTAGACATTCCAAGTCGATTTGAACTTGGTCAAATTTGTCATACATTAACTCAAGCTTGCTAAGCCGCTTTTGCAATTCGTTTGCACAAAGCGGTGTAAGTGGTGGTTCGGCAAGGGACGTAACATAATTAATAAATAGCGTTAACTGGCCTTTATAACTGCCCCTTTTCTTAATAAGTTCCTTCTCCTCGGTCATCTTTGGGAATGTGGAAATACGCCTGAAACCTGAATGCAATAAATAAGTACAATGTTATGAAACAATGTATACATCCAATATTAACAAGAAAATTTCTAACTTTCTTGCAATTACTTTGACTAATGCTTAACTTATACTTAGTACAGAGACAGTTAGTTACCTTCTTTGGGAACTATAAAGTAATAACATCAATGTTAAAATCAGTAAGAACAGGATAAAACAATTATAATTAAGTTTAAATAAATTTGTGCTAAATGGTCGCGTAGCAACCGCGACCTACCAAGATACCTGTACAGAGACAGTTAGTTACCTTCTTTGGGAACTATAAAGTAATAACATCAATGTTAAAATCAGTAAGTCCAGGATAAAACAATTATAATTAAGTTTAAATAAATTTGTGCTAAATGGTCGCGTAGCAACCGCGACCTACCAAGATACCTAACTAAACGCAAAGTTGCCGCAAACAAACGACGAAAATATCAACAAATAAGTGCAATATAGTTAGTTCTCGAATGCAACAAATAATTTTAACAAAGTTTTATCTATTAACTGACGAGATTTAACATAAAATAACAAAAACAATATTTACAACATGTATGTACTGACCTCCATATATAAGCATTTATGTACTACCTTTATTAGAGTATTGGGTGCAAATTATTAATTCCCCTACTTAATGCTGGTCCAAATAATCTTTCTTCAATTTATCCGGCGTAGTAAAGGGCCATGTGCGGGGAAAATCCAGGTTTTGGTGCGAAAAATAATTAAAAGGCAGCTTTTCCAAATTGGCGGTATAATGAAGTCATAAAAAAAAAGAAAGTACATAAAAAGACAAAGACATCAAATCCATTATGCCAAAGCAGAAAAATAAAAAAAATAAATTAAACTTCTAATGCCGTATGGCATACAAAGAGGCTCCAACATATTTTCACATATGGATGAAATCATAACCTCTAATGCCGATTCAGGTACTTGCTGCTTCTGAAATCCTTCCCGGATAATATACACGCAACCAGGGAAAGGTGCTGGTGTAGTGAGTGGGTTGACCTGAAGGGAGAGGATAGAAGATATTTACTAGGAGGAAATATCACTATCTCCTTGATACACAGAGCCATAAAAAATGGGTACCAAGGCTGTGAGGGCCATTTTGGTACAACGACAATCCCAGTCGCTTTATCGGACACTATTTTCTTTAAAGTTTTCAAAATTAGAGCGCGAGAGATTGGTGGAAACGCATAAAAATTAAATTGACCCCAATCAACAGTAAAGGCATCAATATTAAAGGCAAAAGGATTTCTTTTCCAGGATATATATAAACTACACTTTGTATTTATCCTAGACGCGAATAAATCTATATTTGGCTCACTAAAATTGTGTGTTATCCTTTTAAACTGTCTTAAAACCTAACTCCCATTCCGTGTCGATATTCATTTTTCTAGATTTGCTGTCCGCTTCGGTGTTAACCGAAGATCGAATATACGATGCAAAAACGAATATCCTTCTATTTTCACACCAAGACCATATTATTTGCTAACTGATATAAATGAGGGAACTGAACTCCACCCATCCTGTTTAAGTATGAAATAGCTGTTGTATTATCGACACGCAATAGAATTTGACAGTCTTTTTTTGTCCTCAGCAAACGATTTAAGTCCGAAATAAACTGCTAACAGTTCCAGATATTTGATGTGATTCTTTTGTTCATTTATTGTCCAGTGACCCCCTGTACTTTCGGTACCACAGGCTACACCCCAGCCTGTCATAGACGCGTCCGTAAATAATTCAATATCATAAATATGATCTCTAATTTTATCGACCGCTAAAGAATTATTATTTTTCCACCAATGAAGATCATCACATACATTATTTGGAATTGACATATAGGCGTCATAATTGTCATTATTCCTAAGCAATGCCAAATATCTCGCTCTTTCTAGAGATTTTGTATGAACCCATCCATAGTCTAAACCTGGACATACAGCGGTAAGTGAGCCTAAAAATCGCGAGAATTCTCGAATTGAAATTCGAGTACAATTTGAGATTTTATCTATTTGCTGTAAGATTTTTTGTCTTCTTATATCAGGTAAATGTAAAGTCATTGTCTCAGAATGTCATACAAAACCCAGAAACTTACAAGTTGTTTCAGGTAACAAATCACTTTTTTGATAATTAATTATAAAACCTAACTTAGTTAACAATTGTATGGTAGTTCTCGCGTTTTGTAGGCACTCTTCTGCTGTACTTCCTAAACACAGTATGTCATCCAAGTACCGGACTGATAGTAAGCACTGGGATCGTAGGTGAGTAAATACTGGTTGCAATATTTTTGTAAAGATATAAGGCGCCGAGCTAAGACCAAAAGGGAGGGCTAAAAACTCATAAAGATTATCTTTAAAATAAAAACGTAAAAAATTTGTATGAGACTTTTGTATGGGTACTAAAAAGTAAGCCTCTTTGAGGTCAATGTTTGTTTACCATATTACCCTTTAGTCATTAGCTTGGTAGCAGTCCGTAAATCTTCCATTTTGAAGTGTTCATCAAGTGTCCTTTACCCAAAGGTTGCCTGGAAGAGATTGCTCATAGTAATAAGGCCGCCTTCGTTGTACATATCCTGTAATACCTAGTATTAAGTTTTCTTACTATACTTTGAGTGCAATAAAAGTATATTCATTCATTCATTCTGTATAAATATATTTATTGAGTTTTTTCAAATTTAATATAAAGCGCATACTTTCATCAATTTTCGGAATTAAAAAGATGTCAGAAACAAACTGGCCCGGTGTCTGTTTACAGCATCTTATAGCCTTTATTTTTAATAGGTGGTCTAATTCATTTTTAACTAGCGAAGTTTCGTTGATAGAAAAAGAACGTCGTGGATATTCCTGTGGACCTTGTTGAGGTACTCTAATAAAAGGTATAGCGTAACCAGACACCGTTTTTAATATAAACTCGTCATTTGTGATAGAATGCCATCCATTAAGAAAACATTGCAATCGTCCGGCATGTACCTGAGGTTCTAGCGGCTGGCCGCGCAGCGTGGCGCCGCCGGAGCAGGCGCGCGGCGTGTCGTCGCTTGTGGAGGTGGCGGCGGCAGCGCACTCGTCCCCTGCTGGCGACGGGCGGGGGGCGGGGTGGGCAGCGCGGCCGACCCGGGTACGGGTATGTGTAATTCGGGTAGGCTGGTGCGGTTCTCGGCCCACCTGCTCGATGATGGTACGTTTAGCCGCCACGATGCTGACGTGCCCTTCTTTATGGTGGGCCTTTCCCGTTTAAATTGGAAGAAGTCGGTTGAATCATTTGTCCAGTCTTCTTTATTCCTCGTGAATCCTTTACTAAATCTCCTAATTTCTCGCCGAATAGTAAATAATCCATTTTCCTATTTTTAAAAGGTTCCGCTAAAGACTTGTCTATCAAAGGTATAATTACCGACCGACGCGTGTCTGTCTCAGTATAATGCGAATCAGCCAACAATCTTCCCGCGTCATTGAGTGTACGTATGACGTCTGGAATGTCAGGCGTCTTCTCTAGAAGACCAGTCAAAGCTTTACCTACAGCCGTTAGCGCTTTACCGAGCTGATCCTGCTTGGTCAGTAGCCGCTTGTCCCGCTGTTTACACGTGTCGGCCAACATGGATCCAATTTCCGGGTTCAGAGTTGGGGCCTTTGATAAGGGGACATCCTTCGGAAACGCATATTTTTTTTTAAGAGTTCCTCTTTTGTCTCCTTTTTGAGGCCTTCCAAAAGTATTTTTTGCAATCTAGCAGCTACATCTGCTTGCAAATCGTCCCCGAAATCAACGGGATCCCTCTCCGCATCACCTAGTTCCCGTAACAGCTCGGGATCAAAGTCCTCCTCAATAGTGTTTTGAACAATTTCTACCTCCGTAGTTGTCTTCGGGCTTAAGCATGAAGTGGTCTCGGTCATTAAACTCATGTAATCACCACCTGAATCAGCCAAATATTCTTCGGTGTAGGGGGGATCTGTTACCTCAATTTCAGGTAATATACTCTCCACCAATTCGGGATGTTTTGAAATCCAATCGAAATTCGATATAGGAAAAGGTACCTAACAAATATTGGGTACTTGGCAAACGTAAAAATGTAGGTGGGTATGAATATTTTTTGAAATACCAAAGAAACCTATGAAATGGCTCATAGATCTAATTGTGATTAATTAATCCTTCAATACCCGATGAATGCAACGGGTGCGATTATTATAATTATAATATCGCAATAAAACATCACCCAATGAATGCAAAGGGTGGCGAATTAACTGACCGAAGAATACTTCGGTAGGTTATAAAAATAAAGCATTGGTACTTTCATTAATCATTTGTATTTTCGATGAATGCAACGAAAATACTGATAATTATAATAAATAATTACCGTCATTTTGTACATCACACACATCCTGGGATATCACTGGTTGCATACGTCGTCGTTTTTTGTCTAATTTATTTTCATACCACTTTAATTTACGTAACCATCTTTCTTCGCGAGATTCTTCATGTGTTCGTTTCGACATGATAGTAGCACTTGTGCGAACGCCGCGCGCGCACGGACAAGAATGAAGAAGGCGGCGCGGGCTGCTACTCGAGTGAACGTTAGAGGGAGAAAAAATATTTCTTTCTCTCTCTCTAACTCTTAAACTTGTGCGATATGATTGGCGCGTAGCAGGGCATACTACATGGTCAAGGAATAAATCTCTGAGGACGAAGACAGGATAATTATTATGTCAAGTAAGTAAGGTACAGTCAGCTTAAAAAATATTTTTGCTGATTTAGGCCAAACGAGGATTTCCGTCACCGCCGAGTTAATGGCAGAAACACATTTCCCACTTATATCAAGTTAAATAATTCCGCTTAGCAACAAATTAAAGGCAGCCGAAAAGAAAGTTTATAAAGATTTCTCATCAATTACACGGGGTTGGCAATGTTTCCGCAACTGAGTTTTCTTCAGAGTATTGTTAGATGAAATACGGCCCCAAGTTCCGTTCATTACTTCCCGAATCTTGTTAAAAGTATGAGGGTATTGAGAAATAGTTCGTATCCGCGGTAATACGCCACTTGTGGAGTATCGGAACCTTCAAGTCGAGATGATGTATTGCCACCGCGCCTCTATGCAGTATGTACGTGACATCAACCATGAAATGGTATGTATTTAGGTACCTTCATTTAATAAAGTTCGCCTCACCATTATCTGCCACGCTCAGAGTCGTTGATTAACTTAGTTGGCTACTTAAGAAAAAATATTGACACTTATTTTGATACGCATGAAGACTACCGATACTAAAGTTAATAAACATTAGCTTAAATGACGTCTCTGAGTGCGGCCGAATTAGAATAAGTGTCACCTTTCTTTTCTTAAATAATGATTGATTTTAATTAATATGTCTGGATACGGCTGTAAGTCTAAAAAAATACCTAGGCATAGGTATTTTTTTGTAGGTATTACCTACTTATCTAAGGGACGATTCAAATAATTTTAATCCCATACTAAATTTTTCTATACAAATATGTACTATAGCATAGATTTATCCAGGGATAAAGATTGGTCCGAATCAACCAAGCCTTAGATTGAGGCTTCTAAGGCTTGGTTGATTCGGATATTTTAAATGTCTTAAAATGAAGACAAAAAAACAAAAAATTTGCGGTGCTAGTGTACTAACAAATGCCTTATCTATTGCAGTAAAAACGTTAACCGTAATATCCTGATAGCGCGACCAACGTATCGCTTACATACGTATGTAGTATGTAGATACGGCATAGAGTGGTAATTAAATAACTGTGATGTGAAATGTGAATGCGCCCTTTGTGGGGCGCTGCGGTCTGGCTTTGATGTACTCACGGACCTTAGCGGCCTTATTGAAATACTCGACTTAGGCACAGCATTTAGAAATAAACTTGTCAACGCTTACGATACTTTTATAAGAACAACGGTAATGTTAGATGTCTGTACCTATAGTTGAGATATATTTATACGCACGATTATCGGTCAATTATTTCAGAAAACTCCACATTAAAATCTTAAATTGTGCCCTTATAAGATTATAGAGAAGATTAAAGTAATAATTAGGTATGTTTCTAAAAAATATATAATTTAGCATAAAACACACAGCATACTTAGAAACAAAAATTCACACAGTGGAATACTAGATTTGGTTGTTTTATTAAAATTTATAGTTTTACATAAACATATCGCAATAATTAATATTTATCTATACTAGTCTATCTTTACTGTTATAAAATGTTGAATATTATTAGTGTACTAATATAAAAAGGTTTGTATAATTGGTAAACCGAAAAAGCGAAAAACTTACACGATGTAATACCATCTATTGGTACAATGCGTATTGGTACAATAGTAAAGTCACGCTCCCAAATCGATGTCAGAGCGGGCCAATAGAAACATTTAAGGTGATACCGCGACGATACTTGCGCCGCCAAGTGATTTATTTTGATTGTGGCGAATAATAGACATTTTTCTTAAAGTAAGCAATGATTACTTTAATAATAGTATTAACAATTTTTTGGGACAAACTTACATGTAATCATTTCTTCCTGTAAGTAAGATTAATCTTGACAATTGCTAAAAGTGGCTACTTTTAGCAATTATGGAGTTTACTGTCACTTGAAGGAAGAAATTATTACATAGGTAGGTCGCAAAAATTGTAAATAATTTCCTTTAAGCATTTGTTGCTCACTTTTTAAAAAATGTCTCCTCATCATCATCAGCCCATTTAAGTCCCCACTGCTGGGGCACGGGCCTCCATCAATCACATGAGGGGTAATTGCCATACTCACCACGCTTGGCAGACGGGTTAGCGAGGGTTTTGATATAAATGCAGAGTTTTCCTTCTCTGGGTGCTGATGATCATGTTAGCAGCTTTACCTTAGTCGCCTTTTACGACACCTCGGTAAGAGTGACGGGGGCCTATTCTACTCTGCCGGGGACCACACGACGAAAAATGTCTCCTATTCGCCACAATTAATATCAATCACTTGGCGGCGCAAGTACCTTAAATGTTTCTATTGGCCCGCTCTGACATCGATTTGAGAGCGTGACTTTACTTCATAGTTACGCATTGTACCAAAAGATGATTCGATATGATATTACAACGTGCAAGTTTTTCACTTTTTCGGTTTACCAATTATATAAACCTTTTTATATTAGTAAAGATAGACTAGTATAGATAAATATTAATTATTGCAATATCGTCGCGGTATCGCCTTAAAAGTAAAGAAAAAACAGACGTCTTACCGTAGCATTCGTAGCTACGATTGCGGCGAAATGCTACGGATCCGCCCGTTACGATGTACTCGTAGCAGTTACGGTCCCCAAGAAATTTCACATTGTGTTCTTGCAAATCTGCCTTCTTCTTTCACATTATGTATCTGCCTTCTTCTTTCACATTGTGTATCTCTCTTCTTCTTTCTTACTCTGAAGTTGTAGCTTGTATTGAGAGAAGGTGATCCCGGTCAATTGTGAGAGGCCAGTACGTTAAACTATACGCCATACAGTACGTCCAGTTATCATAGAGGCCCCACCATCCATGAAGACTGGAAGTAACGGCATCGTTACAATGAGCACAGATCTTTTTATAGTTGACTGTACATGCATGTGATGTATTATTTTCATGAGTCACGTATTTGAACATTTTTTTACACTGAATGTCTCACAAGCACCTAACATAAAACTAAATATCATCTTAGATAAAATCGTTGGATAAAAAAGACTTAAGAGTACAATGAAACCGGAGGTGGCAGCATTAAATTATAAATCAATTCATATTTTGTTATTACAATGCTTAATGCTAGCTCAGTGGCAGAGCGATGGTAGCTCAGCGTAACGCGCTTTCCATACTTGGGGTGGTGGTTCGAATCCGAGCATGGACCTTTGGATTTTTTCAAATCTATGTGCATATTTCTACCATTAGCTCGGCGGTAAGGGAAAATATCGTGAGGAAACCTGTACGTTTCGGATAGTTTCTGAAACGTGTAACCATGATTCGTTTGTCTGGTTCCCCGGTAAGACGGCAGATTGTAATTACCTGACTCCCCAAATCCTGATTCATGGTCCAAGAGCACACCCTTGGCTCTAAAGTGACATCTTTGGACGGAAAAGAAAACTACACGATAAGATGAGGATTTTATTACAATGCGTGTTCACACCCATTCACTTTAAAACGAAATGAAAGCCCGGCTTTCCACTAGCTCTTATAGTGGGGTAGAAAATTATGCAGGTCAAGTTAAACTGGGCCCTTTGGCCCTTCGTTGGTAGGGTAATTAGCGCGACGATTGCGTCAACCGCGGCGGCGGGTTAAATAATGTAGGGGCACAGTGTAGCGGAGGTTGCCAAAAGCCGGACCGCGGTCCGTAGCAGGATTTCCGACGCATTTTGTGCTGCGAGAAGTAACAACAACTTGCACTAAAGAGAATTTAGTCATCATAATTAGGTGTATGAGTGTGTGTGTTATTGCACAATATCACATACATTGATCTGACTCCGAGATAGGTAGCTCATGTTACGGATATGAGAACCAACAGCGGAATTACAAATATATACATATAATACTTTTTCTTTTGTATATAAATACTTATAATACCACCATCATCAGAGAACGCACAAAAGTGATAGACGTAGGGTACCGAGCCGCAAAACTAAAATGGGCGTGGGCCGGTCATGTGCGCAGAAGGAGTGATGAAAGGTGGAGCAAGGATGTCCTTGAATGGAGACCAAGAGAGAGAAAGAGGAGTGTTAGCGGACAAACTGCCAGATGGTCCGATGACATCAAGGCTCAAGCTGGTGTAGCGTGGTCCAGGAAAACCGACGACAGAAGAAAGTGGAGAGAAAATGGAGAGGTATATGCTCTGCAGCGGGCAAACACATGCTGCTGAAGAAGAAGAGAAGACTTATAATACATAGATAACACCCAGACTAATACAAACATACAAAATGTTCGTGCACACAAATGTTTATTATTATTTACATTTGTGTAATAAATCTTTTTTCTTTAAAATGGACGGACCCCCATGGTCATTCAATTTCTTACACGCGCGATGGTCATCCATATTCATCATTTTAGTCATTTTAACGCCGAATACCTCTGGTATTAGTGGTTCGCAATACCATGGCATTAGACCTTTATGTATGTTCTTTAAAATATCAACCCTGGGAAAAACATATTTGTCCACGTAAACCGCATGTTTTTATGTGTGCTTTCGCCAATTTATTGACGATACAAGAAGACTGCTTGTAGGTATTTTGCGTAGAAACAAGTAAACATCTCCACAGAGCGACAGCACGAGCTGGTGCGTTACCACTACGTGGACACAGTTTCGCTGTATGTATGTGGACACAGTGTCGCTGTTTGCTGTATGGCAATTACCCATCATGTGATTGAGGGAGGCCCGCGCCCCAGCAGTGGGGACTTAAATGGGCTGACGATGATGTTGCTATCGCCAATTATTGACGAATGCACATAACGTGTGGTTCATCGTCAGCCCATTTAAGTCCCCACTGCTGGGGCACGGGCCTCCGTCAATCACATGAGGGGTAAGTGCCATACTCACCACGCTTGGCAGACGGGTTGGCGAGGGTTTTGATATAAATGCAGAGTTTTCATTCTCTGGGTGCTGATGATCATGCCAGTAGCTTTAACTTAGTCGCCTTTTACGACACCTCGGTAAGAGTGAGGGTGGCCTATTCTACTCTGCCGGGAACCACACGTTAACGTGTAGTTAACGTAAACATTTAGCCTAGTAGCCGTAGAGATTGGGTCACAAGCAGTAAGTTAATCGGCACATTTGCTTTATACATAGTTGCGGGGAATTTCGCAGCACAAACGCCTATGTTCTAGCTATAGCCGCGATGTATAGTTTTGTTTCATTAGTATCCTTGTATGTAATGTCACTGGACCGGGCGCTTATAGAAAAATGTTATGCCGGTAGTAGTCGATGGTCCGTCTAAGATCCTAAATTATATGAATGTATATCTAGTACTTTATATTATTTTATCCAAGCAAAACATATTTATTTATTAGTATATAATATTGTGTTTATTTATGTATTAGCATTATAAATATTTTAATATATATATACAGTTCACTCTTATTTCCCTTTTCAATATTGCACCACCTACCCCTCCTCTACTATCAAATGTCCTTTGCCTGAAGGTTGTCTGATAGAAATCGCTTCCAGCGATAAGACCGCCGAAATTGTACAATTAAGTTTCTGTAATGCCTAAATTTTAAAGTTGTGATTTTTTTGAGCAATAAAGTATATCTATCTATCTATCTATGCCTTGTTACTGGGAGTCTACACTGTGGCACAGGTCAGTTTCAGGACTTTGTTGGATGTTGAATTTTATAAGGTCCCCGGGTACCGTTTGACATCATCCGTCATAATTAAATCACGGGACGGCAGTTCTGATTTAGTTTTAACACGAATAGTTTCGGATATCGCGGTCCAATCTGCATGCACGGGAACTTTGTTGCGAGACTTCATTACCCTGTCAGTTTCGGTCAGACTATTTATAGCCCAAGTGTGTTAATACCAACCACCGACCAGTGATAATATAATGCTATCATTATACTATCACATTGAATATGCCTTGTAACATACACCTAAATAAATAATGCACTTAAAATTGTTGGACTCGAACCTCTCGAACTCGGTCTTCATCATCATCAGACCATTTAAGCTGGGGCACGGGCCTCCCTCAATCACATGAGGGGTAATTGCCATACTCACCACGCTTGGCAGACGGGTTGGCGAGGGTTTTGATATAAATGCAGAGTTTTCCTTCTCTGGGTGCTGATGATCATGCTAGCAGCTTTACCTTAGTCGCCTTTTACGACACCTCGGTAAGAGTGAGGGTGGCCTATTCTACTCTGCCGGGGAGCACACGGCTTACGGTTAGCAAAAGATCGTCGCTTCGAGTCCCACCCGAATACTGTCGATATTTTTTTAAGTGTAGTGACAGTTTGACACGCTATAACTCACTCTATTATTAATGGGGGGTATCGCGTGTGAAATATCCGCTAGATGGCGTGCTTGTGAACCGAGTTCCAACTGCAACACTGGCTGATTTACTCGTTAATTGGCATATTACCCAATATCCCAATCACCTTGTAATATACCCAATAATACCCAATCTTCTTGTAGATAGACCTCAGTCCTATAGTACGCCATCTTGCGGATTTTTTGCACGCGATAGCCTCCATTCAACACAAATATCGAGTTAACGTTAATAATAAATATCGAATAGCAGCAGCAAAAACATTCGTTACATTGACAATACGAAAATGATCAACAACGGCTGATGATAATATCTGCCGTTCGCTTTTAATAATGCCCTTAATAAATGAGACTCGGCACAATAACAAATTCATGAATGGTTTTTCAATAATACTATTAGCTGCCGGGAAAGAGACAATGAGCCATCACTCTTTTAGGTGACGGGTAGAGCACACTAGCGACGCCAATCGATTTTAATTTTTAGCTACTAACTGGATCTATTTTAAACACTATTACACTATTATAACTATTTATTTAATAACCAAGAAAAAATTTTGGGCCAACGCGTAGGCGAAAAATGGACCCAACATTTGTGCATGGTTATAGTATAAGTGTTTGCCGAGAGGTTGTTACCCCGATTTTGTTAAAAATAGATCCGGTTTAGTAGTTAAAAATTAAAATCGATTGGCGTCGCTAGAGTGCCCTACCCGTCACCTTAAAGCCTGTGTTGACCGATTGTTGCTGTTATCCCAGACCCAGATCAAACTCATTATGTAGACTAGGCTCGTGTTTAGGTACATAGGTTCTTTAATAATTAAACAAATCAATAATACGCCGTCCTAGTAGACGAAGAGAAATACGTATGAAGCAGCATATAACTATGTACGTACACCCATGAAGACGCAACGAGTAAATTATATAACTGCACTGTTACATTAAAACTTATGCCTATTGTCTTATTGATTATGATAACTTATGACTATTTGCGTCTATACTCGCACCCCACGAGTGCGAGTATAGACGCAAAGAGTGTGCGAGCGAGAAGTGAATAGATGCGCCGCCATTTCTGATCCCATTCTTTATCCGCACGTGTTGTACTCGACGATGATGGGGAGGAGTGTAATACCCGAAAACTTCTCGAGGGCATCATACTAAGAAAAACCAACTGGTTTTCTCAAGGAACGTAAGGTCGAATCTCAAAAAAAAACCACGAACTAAAAAGACTGAGAGTGAGAGTCGGAGCCCAAGACTATCTTGTAATACTTCATTCAATTATTCAACAGGGATTAGGCGCCGACTTCGGTAACACCTTATCTCGAGTGTACTGTTATAAAATGTTATTTGAAGTGTATAAATATGTAGATAGATAGATACTCTTTATTGCACAACATAGAGAGATACAATGTACAATTTAGGCGGTCTTATCGCTGGGAGCGATCTCTACCATGTATGGTAGTGGTATAAAAAAGACTACCTATCCGGTTGACAAAACCCTGCGATCTATAGGTATTTCCACCTTTTCGGCAGACATCTTATGCAATTACGCTATGTAATCACCGTATTGGTCGATATCATAACATTAACCAACATCGTTCCCAGGAAGGCTTTTCATTTCAATAATGTTTCATTGGCCATCGCGGCTCAATAAGGCATCAGTCACACAAAGCCGGTAATTAATCTACTTGTCTCAATCATTATCCGCCCTATAAATTTCCATTGAAAATATTACAATCATAAGCGCATTTAAGAGTAAAATTACCTCTTGTTGAAATAAAAATGTTAAAGTGGGACCGGCAGAGTAGAATAGGCCACCCTCACTCTTACCGAGGTGTCGTAAAAGGCGACTATGGTTAAGCTGCTGGCATGATCATCAGCACCCAGAGAAGGAAAACTGCATTTATATCAAAACCCTCGCCAACCCATCTGCCAAGCTTGGTGAGTATGGCAATTACCCCTCATGTGATTGAGGGAGGCCCGTGCCCCAGCAGTGGGGACTTAATGGGCTGATGATGAAGTGGGACCGATGGTAGCTTAGTGGATAAGAATGCGCCTTCCATACGGGTGGTCATGGTTAAAATTTTCTAACATGCACCTCTGAATTTTTTATTCTATGTGCGTATTTCAACAACTAGCCCGGCAGTGAGGGATAATATCGTGAGGAAACCTGTACGTTTCGTATAGTTTCTGAAATGTGTAACCATGATTCAGCTTGCCTGGTTCCCCTGTTAAAGGGTTGCAGGTCAGACGGCAGTTGCTTCATTGTTATTACCAGACTGCCCAAATCCTGAATTATGGTAGCGTACGCTTAGACTATGGTTCAGAATTTCCAAAGTGACAGGTTTGGATGCAACTGGGAATTACACGCTAAGATGAAGTGAAGACTGATTTGAAAATGTTAAAGTATTGTTATCTAGACAAACGACGTCAGGTCGAGTTACCCCTCCGCAGTGCAAAAATAACACTTGCTTCTCAGACTTAAGGACGGTTCAAAGCCCAATAAGGGCAACTCCACGTGACGCCGTGACCCTATGTGTACATAGATGAAGCGCATCTATCAATGTCATATCAAGTAAAGTAAAGTATCAGCTTATATACTATCCCACTGCAGAGCAAAAGCCTCCATCATAGAGTTCTTTTCATCGCTACTGTGATAGTATTAGGCTTAATCACCGGGTTAGGCGGATTGCTGACTACAAACCTGAACTATGTTCGAAAAAATTATATACATTTTGTGGCAAACTAAATTTCACATGAAAGCTGCGGGCGCCCACTACTTTGTTATAAAATAAATTGATAGAAATTATCAAATTCAGTAAATAAGCTAGTGAATACTAGTGTATTAGCTAAGCTAGTGCTTTTTACAATCCAGAACTAAGTATTGCTGGTACTAGATGCCCAGTTGTTTCGCTCTGAAGCATGCGCTTCTAGATGCCTTGATTGGAAATGTGCTTCAATAATGGCAGTACTGCATCAGACGCGGCCGATGAGCCATCAGTCACACAAAGCCGGTAATTCAACCGGGTTGTCGCCATGTTATCCGGCCCGGGCCACGCATATCTATCTATCCCGGGCACCGACAAATCAACGACCCCAATGTGCCGTGTCACTACATACATAGACAAACGGATTTGCTTGATTGACTTGCAAATTCAAAATATTGACACCTAAAAACAAGGATAGGGTTGGAAAATATGGTTCAATTGTATCCACGTAGAAACAGCTTTCAGAATTGTAATAATTCACCAACTATGATGATGATGACATATCATATTATCATATTGTAATGGTTGAAAAATGGTCAATTCGAATTTACTCACTGTCCATACAAATAAGCTCTTGTTATTGTATATTATCTTATTAAGTGACTACCTCGGTGGCACAGTGGTTAAGGCCGCACTTTACAGCGAGGGCTGCGCTATGGGGTCTCGGGTTTAGCCCCGGGACAAATTCCCGGTGTCAGCCCTTAATCTGGAAGTAGGCGGTTTTCTACCGCCGTGTCTCGGAAATAGGGTTGCCAGATGGCATATTCATACTGTCCGGATTGAACTGTTTTAGATACGAATAAATAAATGACAGTCCGTCTGGATTACAAGTTTCTGTGTGTCGTATTAATAGCTAACAATTATTCTAGGATTGTCAATTAAATCAGCAGAAAGCGGTTTAATCCCGGTCGGGTGGTGGACACAATTATTCATCAGTAGAACAAAGCCGGTAATCCGGGCGTATTGACCGGTTTGCCGTCGCTCGCTCACAACTGTGTACGCCGCCCTTATTTGCCATTCAATAATGATAATGAAAGTAACCCAAGGCATGCCGGCAGTTAGTTCCGTTTTATTGGGTTAGCCGTTATTTTCATTACTTTATTGAGACATTATCACACCTACACCGGCTATTCTGATACCGAAATTATACCTAGGTACTTATAACGCCATCAAAAGATTATTTCTACTGATTAATGAAATGACAACTTGAAACGCCTTTGATAGACGGAAGCCTTCCATTGCTTTAATTGCTTAATGAGCAAAGTTATAATTATAATCGCATCAAGTATCTAAGTACCTTCTCCTTAAAATCCAATAGACCAAAGCCGCAATTCATCCTCATCCATCGCTCCGTATAGCGGAATATCGAATTTGCATAGCTACACAACCCGCGAGCTCCTTTTACCTGATTTCAATTTATTTGGTTCCGATTTAAACAAAATTGCCCACCATTTACGTCGTCAAATTTCAAACGTAACTCAATTTAGTGTATCAGAATTCAGAATTCGTGGCTTTCCTAATTCGTCTGAAAGACAATACCTCAGCATGCTCGTACAAACAAAAGCAGATATCACATCAACGTAATTCAGTTTCTCCGCTGTCTGCCCGGGAGATAAATAAAAAATAACATTCACTCTGACGCTAGGTGGAAGGCTTTCTAGCAAATGGCCTTAAAAATATTTCATTTCTGGAATTGTTTCGAGTCAGAAATAGCGGCAAGTGACAGCAAAACTGATGTGTTCTACTCTGAAACGGGGAAGGGTACATTTATAAGCGTCCGGGTACTCGAGTTAAAAACGGACAACTCATTCGGGCGATGGGCGCCTAGATAGAAAGGGCCCTGAATTCAATTGGGAAAGACTTTTTAATTATGATCCTGACCGCGGCTTTGTTATTTATTCCGTGTCTTCTATTTAATTGGAACCCTTTATTAAAGGTTCATGTTAACAAATGTGTAGGTACGTTAATAAGTAGCTGTTATGTTTCTCTATCTACATACGTAGGTACATACATTTGCAAGTTGGTAGGTTTGAGTTAGCCAATACAATATTTATATGCTTTAAAAGTGGTTGTACAAGGTTTTATGTTAGAAATTATAGTTCAGCACATTTAACTTTGTTAGTTGAATCATGCAAATACTCGTAATGATTATAATAGGTTAGTTCAGCTAGTCCATCCACACAACAATCATCATCATCATCAGCAACCCACACTCGTCCACTGCTGGACATAGGTCTCCCCTAATGCACGCCACTGCTCCCGATTTTCGGCCACTCTCATCCAGTCCACACCAGCCAGCCTTCGAATGTCATCATCCCATCTTGTCGCAGGGCATCCTACACTACGCTTACCGAGTCGCGGTCTGCCACTCAAGGACTTTACGGCTCCAACGGCTGTCAGTTTTGCGGCTAATATGACCAGCCCACTGCCACCTTCAGTTTGCTAATTCGGTGGGCTATGTCGGTGAGTCTGGTTTTCTGTCGGATTACATCATTTCTGATGCGGTCCTTCAGAGATACTCCGAGCATAGCCCTTTCCATAGGTCTCCACACAACAATGTCACATTATAAATTCAATTTAATAACATTTATACTATTTTATTAAATTATATATTACAATTTGTCATAAAATTTAAATACCTAAGTATAAATAAAATTCATTAATTATCTATTCTTATTCATAAATTCATTTATGGAATTCTGTAGATAGCCTATAACTTTGATAACTTTAAAATCGCTTTCAGAAATAAGACCGCCGATATTGTACATTAGGTATATGTCTGTCCTACCTTTACCTACCTTTTGAACCTTTTGGGCTTTCTATTCTTTCAAGCACTCTTAAAAGCAACTATCACTAGTTTCTGCACAATTTTCCATTTTGAAACCGCGGCGTTGTAAATGATACATCGGAATATTTCGTCAAAAGGGCCTTTTGCCGATAACACGAGGTTACCAAAATCAGTTCTCCGGTAGGTTCTGAATATAGTATAAGTAACAACAATAAAGTAATATATAATATAATAACTATAATAACGATAGTATAATAACTTAAATTCATATAATAAAATAACATATATAATATAATAACGATTATATAACAACTTAAATTCATAATATCGAGGCTTAACGCGACGAAAATAAACACGTACCTACTTACATCTGACAAAGTTCCCGGTAGGCCACTTATAGACCTTACTGCATCGCATTAAGGTCGAAAAGTGGCCTACCAGGAACTTTGGCAGATGTACATTGTTACGGTCAAGTAGTACTTAAGTTCTGCAATGTACTTGTTCATTTTCGTCGCGTTTATAAGTGAATATAATAGCATAATAGTGAAGCAGCGCCTGCGCTGTGTTTCGCCGTGTGAGTGAGGTTACCGGAGTCCCAATGGGGGAAAGGGGAAAAGGTTGGCAGCGCACTTGTGACTCCGCTGGTGTTGCGGGTGTCCATGGGCGGCGGAATTGCTTACCATCAGGCGATCCGTCTGCTCGTCTGCCACCTCTCAAATAAAAAATAAAAAATAGCGAATGTTTATAAGTGAATATAATAACTTAATGGAATAATTAAAGCTTCTCGAATTTACATAGTAAGTAGGCAATAGGTGTGGTGTGTGATAATATGTTATACATATTACTTGCGGCAAGAGCCCACCATTACGCGTAATTACCAATTACCCGTGTTGGTTACTCGAAAACTGTATGTTCTGGTTAACTGTCATTAAGTACTTACAGATTAACCTTTGACATCACAACCTGCTGGAATGTGTCTAATTAATTGTGCACCTACTTACATTACTTGGTAAGCATTTTTCAAACACAAACACGCAACCTTATTTGAGACTGTCTCATGTTTACCTTCGCAACACAGTGTCTTATTAATTGTGCACCTACTTACATTACTTGGTAAGCATTTTTCAAACACAAACACGCAACCTTATTTGAGACTGTCTCATGTGTACCTTCACAACACAGTGTCTTATTAATTGTGCACCTACTTACATTACTTGGTAAGCATTTTTCAAACACAAACACGCAACCTTATTTGAGACTGTCTCATGTTTACCTTCGCAACACAGTGTCTTATTAATTGTGCACCTACTTACATTACTTGGTAAGCATTTTTCAAACACAAAAACGCAACCTTATTTGAGACTGTCTCATGTTTTCCTTCGCAACACAGTGTCTTATTAATTGTGCACCTACTTACATTACTTGGTAAGCATTTTTCAAACACAAACACGCAACCTTATTTGAGACTGTCTCATGTTTACCTTCGCAACACAGTGTCTTAATACTTTGTGATAAAACACGAAATACGAGTAAGGCCTAAGGCGACAGTAGAAATATCTTTTATATTGAAAGAGTCTTCTTCTCAGCCTTGTTACTCTTGCCAGTGTGGTATTGTCCAACATGAAACCGATGAACCACGCCTCACAATGTCCCGTTGCCCCTGGTATCTGACACTGGAGCACTGGTACAAGAGTGCACCATTTTCTTCACCTGATTGGTCCAACGTATCGTTGACCGCCCGTAACGTATCTTTTTTTTTAAGCGGGCGGCTATGCAGGTCCTATTCAGACCAGTATCACTGCGACCAGTTTGATCTATGTGATCGCCACTGTGCTACATATCAGTACCAAACCCTACACTTTTCACTTTTCGCCCGTAACTTATCGTTAAAAGAACAAAATTAGCCGGAACTAATTTCCCAAGTATTTAGCATGTTTTCTCCTAAATCTATGTTCTTATATGAGCCTTGCTGGTTGTGCGATATGTTTGCCGGGCCCCGAGACCCGCGAACGTGACCAGACTGGCAAGGAATTCGATTGCTCGCGCGGTTGCCTGCCGATCATCCCGAATCAATTTGAGATTAGATCTAAATTTCATATGAACCCAGCACGATTATACCGACCGATTTAATAACATTTAATCTTCACGCGTGTGTTTTGGTAATAGATTTCATAAGTCGTAGGTAGTCTTGACTGTTTTACTTAGCTGTTACATTCACATCAATTTATACAAATCTGATTTTTTTTTTCAATCGATTCTCACGTTAATGTCAAACACATTTGATTCAATATTAATGAGGTTTGTGGTATCCTGGTATATGGCCGCCTGTACTTAAGTGTATGTCATTCGCTACATTAGCCGAGCAGAATTTTGAAACAAGAAACCAACTGTAATATTTTCAATTCAAAATCCTTTACTGAAGGAAAATTGTTGTCATCTGCCTTGCACAACAAAACCGCGGTTTTTCTCAACCGCGACACCTTCTAATCTTAAAACCAGCAATACCAGAGCAGTCACATGGGTGTTGTGACTCCTCTAGTGCTAGCCACTTTTAGCGTGAATCAATTTTTTGCGTACAAAAACGGCCCCAACATTTGTGCATGGTTATTTAACAAATAGTATCAGTGTTTTCCGAGAGGTTGTAACGTTACTCTATGGTTGTAACCCCGAAATTGTTTAAAATATATCCGGTTTAGTAGCTAAAAATTAAAATCGATTGGCGTCGCTAGTGTGCCCTACCCCGTCACCTTAAGTGACTTTGACTGACCTCGGCAGTTGACTACCCACTTATTTTCAATAAGTTCACTTTAAAAAAAAATCAAGTGATCCCTCTGGTCGTCCCTATCTTCAAAAAAAACTAGGCAAACTTAGTTAAGCTAAATTACTTACCTGGTGAATAAATTAATTGGCACATTGATCTATTTAACATAATACATTTAGATGTTAGTTAGTGCGATACAATTATGTAAGGAGTGGAAAATTAATCAAACAATTTGGGCTTAGTGTAAACAGCTGGCGGAGATATTATAATTAATATTGGAACCGTCTTAGACACCCTGCAAGGTATGGCATATTAGTGGGAGACATCCTCGATTCAAATTAGCAAGCCCTTACGGTGATAGGGTGACCACAGTCACACCGAGAATCAAGAATAAATTACATTCCAAACCAAAATATGCGGTTAATTATATCAATAGCTAAGCTTAAACGATTAAACAAATGACTTGATTTCGTGATACGGATATCAGACAACAGAGAAATAACTAATATGTACGAATAATCACGGACCTAAAAAAGGCTTTCTTTTTTTTACGTCCGTGGTACCTATAGGTATACACTGAACAAACATTACCATTAACACCCTGACACTGAACAAACACGACCAAACCACGACCTTTGGCGTATGAGGCCGAGTCTAATTGTCTATTTATGTACAATTTTGGCAAATAAGAAAAATATTTAGCCCTTTTAGTACAAATTAGAAATAATTAATTATTTTCTCAAGGTACCTAATGCTTGCAGATACCAAGGTATCACACTAGGTAATACGTATGTTTTTTTATGAGAAAGGGAGGCAAACGAGCAAGCGAGTCACCTGATGGTAAGTGATCACCGCCGCCCATGATCATCATCACACCAGAAGGAGTGGAGATATGTTGCCGGCCTTTTAGGAAGATATAGGCTTGTTTCTTGAAGATCTCAATGATGTCGTACTGGTTCGGAAATACCGCTGCGGATGTTGATTCCACAATGAAGAGGTGCGTGGCTGAAAATGACGTGTAAAGCGCACGGTGCTCGACCTCCACTCATTCAATGTATGTGATGTTGTGAAATATTTATTATTCAATCCCATAGGCCTCCAATTATGTTTTTTCAACCAACAAGTGTCATTTTTACTCACGAGTATGTACTACGCATTACGGACGTGTTTTTAGGCATCGAGGACACGTAATTTCAAATCAGTGTTGTCATTCGTACGTAAGCAGACGTAGGTACGACTCTCACCACAAAACTCACATGTTGTAAACCAGTAGGTATTTAGTTGTTAATCGTCCTGTGTATCCATTTATTGAGGGTTACCCCATCATGAAGAGGTAATGGTCGCAGTATTGACGGCTCAGCGAAGTTAGCGCTTTGTGTTCGGCGGCTTCATGAACTTAATGCTAATACCAGCACTAATGCCCTCTACTCGAAGCCCATGAGCTAAACAGCTACGCTCTAGTGCTTAAAGCTGTCAAATGCAAAGGACTAATTTGAAGGCACAAAAACATGAATTTTGGGAAGACTACGTACTTATCTAGGTCTTACTGAAGAGCGTAAGTAATACTTGACTTAGTATAACTCTTGTTATACTGTGGCAAAACTATCCCCGGGCTCTGTAGCGACAGCTTGGGACGAAAACGAAAACGGGGGGGATAAGGGGATGATGATGACTTAGGCAAAACTATGAATAATTGAAATTTATAATTAGTTGTTCCAGATAATGCTTTTATTCATTAGTAAGCTTTTTTATGTGATAGGTGGCATACTTGCAGACCGATCATCTAATGGTAAGCGATTACCGCCGCCCGTGGACAACCTTTCAACCCCCCTTTCCCCCGGATTGGGCCTCCGGTACCCTCACTCACGCAGCGAAATACAGCACGATGCTGCTTCACGTCGGTGAGGCCGTGGTATAACTCCGGTCGAGCCTGCCCATTCATAGTAGATAGTTATCTGAAAAAAATGGGTTTTTCTACATACTGATTCGGTTTAGCTAAATTAGCAAGGATTCAGGCATATTTAGAAATATTAAACAACAAAATATACATTGTACTTAATATGCGCTAAGAAACAGACAGTAAATATATTTACTATATGCTATAGGTATAGTATGTACACCATTTAATTCTACAATTAAAGGTAGCTTCGTCCTTTTCCAAAGTTTATTTTATCTCTGTACCTAAACGTATTAAACAGATTACCTACATGTACACACTATCCCACTTAAAATATTAGTGGAGATTAGAAAACTAGATTTTGCTGAGTAGGGTTCAACACTCCGGGTATTTTTTCTATGAAAACTTTATAAATTCAGACGGTTTAGCAACCTCTCGACCTAATGTATTAACATAGTGAGGTCTCTGAGAGTTCATACATATTTAAATGTAAGTTATACATTCTAGGCAAAGGTCAACCCCGTGCGAGAATGTTGACTTAGCAAACTGTACTTCGTATGCCTCCATACGACTGGATGAGCACAGATGAAAGCGAGCGGAGCCCAGAGGGACTGTAAGTAATGAAGAGGATGGAAGTAGCCTCTTACCTGTATTTCCAAGACGGCTGGAGGCACCTGCGTAAAAAACACTCAATACATCACTCAACTCATTCAACTCATTCGTTTATTGCAAAGCCATAAGACGACGGATAGCCCTAACCAGCGACACCAATCGATTAAGGGCCGTGTTCACCAACATTTCAAACAACAGTAATCACGCATTAACCATGAAAGCACCAATAGCAAGCACGGTTAAAGTGTGATTACCGTTGTTTTAAAGTTGGTAAACTGAAAATTGTTAAATTGTTAAAACAACAAAAGCAGACCCAAAAATTAGGTATAAGTATTATATAAATAGTATAAGTGTTTTTCGAGAGGCTGCAGATTTGAAACTGTTAAAAAGATATCCGGTTTAGTTCAATTTAAATCAATTGGCGACGCTAGAAGAGAGAAAGCGCTTTAATAATTATTATTAAAACTAATCTTAGTAGGTATAGTAAAATATAATAACTAAATTCATAAAACATAGATCGATGGTAGCACAGTGTATAAGAACGCGCCTTTCACACGGAGGGTTTTGGTCCGATCGAGGGTCTCTAGATTTTCCAAATCTATGTGCGTATTTCTACCATTAGCTCGGCGGTGAGGGAAAACATCGAAACATGTACAGAAATAAACCCTAATTATAATAGATGCATGATAATGATTCCATAGTATATACGTTCTACATTTATATTAATATGTAACTTCTTAATTTAAATAATATTTGTTTATATTACTAAGTAAAATCAGTTGAAAAATTCGCATGTCTCAATACTAGACTAAATAGGCATAAGGACTGCACATTCTGTAACATCTACATGTATTTGTAACCACCCTGTTTATAGCGAATAAAGATTTATGATTTATGATGATTATGATTTATGAGGAAACCAGCACGTTTCGGATAGTTTATGAAACGTGTAACCCTAACCATGATCTATTTAGTCGGTTCCCCTGTTAAAGGGTTGCGACTTGTAATTTTATTAGACTCCTTAAATCTTGAATCATGGTCAAACCGTACCTTGGGCGCAATGGGAATAACACGTTAAGATGAAGAAGAAGACCTAAATTCATACATCTCTAAATCTCTTTCTTTGACATGATGCCGTACTATTAAAGTAAGGTGGACTCCCTTTTCCGCACTTAGACTCTCTTTCGGTCCATAGTAAGTACGTGATGATTCCGTACTATTAATATAAGCACTTGTGTTCAAACATCAAACAAGACAGGAATTACGAATGTAATACTTGAGTACCTAAACATACGAGTAGGTAGATATATAACCCACACCCAGACTCTCGGAACGGAGACTGGTGACGTTTCAAACGCAGGAGCAGCTGCCTAGGTACGTACACCTCACGTAGGTACGTACCTACTTGTCGCAACCTGGGGATTAACCCGTGACCCCAAGTTCAGCAGTGGCTCTATAACGTGACCCGCCACCCGCAGCTCCGGCGAGGCAGTCAGTAAACACGAGGGGTACTAAAATCCCGCGTCAAGCTAGACATCGCGAGCGAATTATGAGTGCACGGCATTTGTCATCTCCCCGCACGGACCTTTTCAATTTCACATCACGTCTCTGTTGACATGGCAGAGACGTGAAGAACTCGCTGTAAATCAACGAGCCAGTTCTGCTGAAATGTGCTGCTGTCGCCGCGTACTTACTCTGAGATAAATGTTCTTGGAATTTCTACGATACATCTACCTTGCGTACCTATTTACTCGGATAATTGACTTTGAACAAACGTTTCATCGTAATGGGTTGATGAATAACCAAAAAGTAACAAAAACGCTATGCTAGAAACAGCTTTTTAAAAAAGGGCGGCAGCATATTAGCGATCATTCTGATTTCCCGGATGTTCAAGGGCGGCGATTACTTTACATCAGGGGACCCGCTTGCTTGTTGTCGCCTCTAGCATAAAAAACTTTTGAAAATATTTTCATCATTTCGAAATGAGAGAGAAAGCTCTTTTATAATTATTATTAAAACGAATCTTAGTAGGTATAATAAAATATAATAACTAATTTCATAAAACATAGATCGATGGTAGCTCAGTTTATAAAAACGCGCCTTTCATACGGAGGGTCTAGGTTTGATCGAGGGTCTCTAGATTTAGCAAATCTATGTGCGTATTTTTACCATTAAGCTCGGCGATGAGGGAAAACATCGAGAGGAAACCTGCACGTTTCGGAAAGTTTCTGAAACGTGTAACCATGAATTATTTAGTCGGTTCCTCTGTTAAAGGGTTGCGATTGTAAAATCTTACTTTTAATTTCCACTTCGCTTTGAATGTGGTAGGTGGTGGTGTCCAATAAAATTATCAGACTCCCTAAATCTTGAATCATGGTCAAACCGTACCTTGGGCGCAATGGGAATAACCTACAGGACATCAATAGGTTACCTACTGAGATCCTGTAGTCCTGTTTTATGCAAGTTTTTATGCCTAACCTACTTACACACATTACCACGCATTCATTCACACACATAACTAGTTTCTTATAAATAACCTACCACATTCGAATCGAAGTGGAAATTAAAAGTAAGAAAGTAGGTACACTGCGACTCACTTAAGTCTACGGGAAAAAGGACTAATTCGTTCATTGCGTAATTTTTTCAGACGGTGCAAATTAGACTGTCCTTAAGAGCCACGGGCGCGAACGCAAATCCGATTTGAGTAATGAAACGACGCTAATTAAAAAGTCGGAAGAGAAATTGTGGGAAAACAATGCTGTCTTTGGGCTATTATTTATTTACACTTTACCGGCTTCTTCCTTTCTCGAGTGTTTCACTTGTGTTTGTAGGTGTTATTTTTACTAAACTTAAATATTTACAACTAAGATACCTACCAAGTTATTAGGTACGTCGCACTAACATAACTAATAATGAAAAACTTAGTTTTACTTACTTGTTAACTTTAGCTGATTAGGTAGGTAGGTAAATTTAATCTACAACCAACGCAATTCTTTCTACTAACTTCTTAAGAGTTCTGCGATACCTACATGACCTGGAGCTACCACTACTGCGCAATACGGCGCCAGCGTAGTCAAAACATCTTAGCATTCTTTGAAAAGATATGTAGGTACCTACACTGTTATATTTTTTTGAATGGACTTTACTCGCGATACCTATTATGTTTTCGGGATGTAAACGATAAAAAAATAACGTTGTATGTACCTACTCTATTATTAAAACTATTGTTAGTCAAGTGTCTATTCAAGTAGGTATTATAGTTTTCTTATAATAGATATCTACCTAAATGTTATAACCACTTTTGCAGCTAGGAATAGGCAACTTTTGCATTTGAATGTACCTACCTACGATGATGCTCGACCCGCCTAATTACCTTTAGGGTCAAAATACTTTCTACAGTTCGTTGGTATTATGTACTACCACCTACACCAGCTAAGTAGGTACTGGTCAAAAATCAAACGTAGGATAGGTACGTATTCTCGTAAAAGTGATCAGGCGAGGTTATCTGTGATTTTATCTACCTATTACGAGTAACGTATACTTTAGGTAATCCCAAATTATCTGTGGGCAAGCCAACTTTCAAGTTAAAGCTATTATATATTTTGATCGGAAGTTTTCCAAAATTATGCACATAGGCTGTCTAATTTTATTAGCTTTCCGTGTTCAATAAAAACGCTGCGCAAGAATAATAATGCACGAAATTCGAAACAAAACATATAAATAATCTGTAGATAATAAAATAGGCACCACACAAAGCTGCGTGCGTGGGGATCGCGTGCCAATCCTGCCTTTCGTAAATCTAGATTACAAGCTAAATACCTAATGTAGTACGACGTATAGCTCTGCCACTCCACAGCGATCGTTACGAAGTCTTCCATGGAGAGTGCTCCGAAGAACTTCTTAATATTATATCAGTGTCACCGTTTTATAATCGCATGATTCGACGCCGTGGTTCACTCAACCATCTACTACCTGTCTGGCTGGAACCCATTACATCTACAACGGTAGACACACTTTTTTCCATTCGTGTAAGCTCTGGATTGAGTTTCCGCCCACGGCGTTCCCTGATTGCTGTGACATTTCCTTTTTCAAACGACGTTTAAAGAGGTTATTTTGCACGGTAAGCAGCGGTAAGGACTGCAACTGTGAGCCGGCATTATCACTTGAGTCAGCTAGCGGGACGTAGATAGTTACGGCCACGCAACGCCCCACTGTCCTGCGAGTGGAGTCATAGCTACAAAAAATATATTGACCCGTTAGTAGGTAGATACCACCTAGGTACGGCTTCACGTCACACTGCCACACAATAGGTAGGTACAGCACCACATCAAAGTATACTCTGCCAATTAAGTCGTGAAAATAATTTATAGCGCCACTGCCACTTAACTCATAGGATATGGTCCTTCGTTATGACACATGGGAACTACATTTAGTCCCAGTATTTATAAAACAGTTAAATTTCTTTAGCCAATTCTCACCCGTTCGGTTCCATATCAATTTTGACAGATTGTAGTAACCTAATGAGTGGCTGTCTGTACATCCAGATTTTTGTATTGATATTTTATCGTCCTAATACAAAAGTAAGTATCGTTTGATATTTTACGAATTTGGATGATCTGATGTGATAGAACTGAAAATGTGTCAGAGGAGGTACATGTGGGAGGTACCTACCTATACCTAGTTATATAATATTAATATATCCCAGATTCCCATAGCGAAGAGTCGATATTGAAGTTGTCGTGTTATTCAGTTAAAGTAAAACGATAACAAAAAACTGGCCAAATGCTTGGGTAATCATAAAATGTACACGAGCGTCTGTCACGCGACAGCCACGGGAACCAGCGACTATTTTGTTATGGAAATAAAATATAATCCGAATATGAAAATGTTGCCGCAAAGTGGCCCCAAGGCACATAATCATACCTATAATTCTTGATAGCTAATAACATTTCAACCCCTTATTCCATTTTCATTACGTATAACTCTACCCCATGATAACCCAACACCTCATCTCAGGGTGTAATTTCAAGTTGCGTCCAAAGCTGTAGCTTTGTAGCCTGGGTTACGGGTGGACCATGATCCAGGATTCGTGAAGTCTGGTAATTACAATGAAGCGACTGCCGTCTGACCTTCGCAACCTATAGACACGGGAACCATACCAACTAAATCGCGATTACACGTTCAGAATCATTAAATAAATAATAAATAAATATTTCACAACATCACATACATTGATCTAACCCGAGATAGGTAGCTCAAGCACCTGTGTTACGGATGTCAGAATCAATAGTGGGATTACAAATATATACATATAATACTTTTCTTTTGTAAATACATACTTATAATACATAGGAAACACCCAGACAAATATAAACAAACATGTTCATGCACACAAATGTTTGTACTGTGCGGGGATCGGACCCGCAACCCTTGGACCAAAGGCAGCGTTCACTACCACTGTTCCAAACGGTCATTCATTATCTCAAATATTGTAGGCATTCACAATTTTGAGAAACTTTTCGAGATGTGCAGGTTTCGTCGCGATTTTTTTCCACACTGCCGAACAAATGGTAGAAATATGCACGTTGATTTGAAAAATCCAGGGGTGCATGCTCAGATTCGAACCACGACCCCCCATACCGAAGGCACGTTCTTATCCACTGAGCTACCATCGTTCTCGTCGCAAAAAAATAAGTAGGTACAGGCAACCACCAGCCACTCCTCGTTTAAACTTTTCTCAATTGATATTGATCCAAACGTGTTTAAAATAGAGGTACTTAAGAATCGATTGCAGAAATTCTACAGATCTGTGAAAATTTAAATGGCTATCCGCGCATAATCTGGACGAGGTCCGTGAATAATAGTTATTAAAATCTAATTAATTTATTTTAATATCAATTGAGTTTTTAGTATCCATAGATTGTCTAAGCTGAAATGACGCTAACTGAATCCTAAAACCTACTACGTAACCCCCTATGGGTTACGTAGTTTAAGTTTTAGGATTAAGGTAATAATACTGACGTATATGTAACCGAATATGTTTTTTGTAGACTTGCTGACGGTACTTATGAAATCGAACGATGTGTGTGGATGCGTGCGTGCGAGGAAACAAGTTACTCTGTGCAAGTATCTACTACCTAGTCTGTACCGGCATCTGTACGACTACAAACATATCTTCACTCACCTTCTTCTTAGTTTGTGACCACAAACTGTATAAAGTTCTTCACACACAGCAGCCATAATCTATATTAATATACATTACATCCCGGGATGTACAGCTTTACATTATCTTAGTGTTTCACACACACACAACACGTAAAGTAACGTATCTTTCGCTTGATTTCATTGGAATACGTCCCGCTTGACGCACTTATATACATCTTTACATTACCTGATCTGTGTGTAAACAACTTAAGGTGACGGGTAGGGCACACTAGCGACGCCAATCGATTTTCATTTTTATAGCTCCTAAACCGGATCTATTTTAAACAATTTCGGGGTTACAAAATCTAGGCAAACACTTATACTATTTATTAAATAACCATGAAAAAATGTTGGGTCCAACGCGTACACGAAAAATTGATTCACGCCAAAAGCCGCTTTTGGCGTAAATCAATTTTTCGCGTTAAATCGATTGTACCCTACCCGTCACCTTAAGATGACTAATAATTTGCATGTTCCATAATTGAAACTTTCTTGTGTAGGTAAATATTAGACGTAAATAGAATAAGCGGAGGTGGGGGCCGTCCGTAGGTAATAATATTGATAATAATTATCTTCTTATTATGGGCGCGCAACCACTGACATTTGGCAATGACATGCACAGGCATAGCTCATAGCTTGCTTTGCTACATATATAGGGATCTGTGCACAGGCATGCATGAATAGCAAAAATGGTTATTTGATACATAAAAATCATAATTCTTTTAGGCCATACTGATCTAAGTACACCACAAGTATATGGAAACAAATGTCACAGGTTCCACCATCGCTAAATGTTAATCAGGTTATTATTACACCAAACAAAGGTGAGATGAATTGAAGAAGACGGATTTGTATACATTGACATGTTTGTCCCTTAGGTTTGTCTGCGCCATTTATGATTATAATGTTAGGAATTTTATGCAGAGGCAAGAAAACAACAGTTTTACAATGTGTAACAATTAAAAATAATTGTACAAAATAATTACTATTTCAAGAATAACGCCATCTAAGCAGACTTCTCAAGAACACTAATTACCCTATTCAGCGCCTTCTGTCGCCGTATTTCCAAACCAAAGCGTTAAATCAATATGTACGTATGACCTCTGTTGTCTAATGTCCGCAATGCATAGGAAAACATCTTTTAACAAGATTTACGTCTTCCACTCACGCATAGATGTCGCTACTGACTCACAAATAAAAAATATCGTCTACTATATCTTGGCAGTTAGGGCAGAATTATATTTATTTTAATAACTTTGTAACAAAGACCTATTTTTCAATAACCTTTAGGACATTTCTAATTTAGTTCCTTTGAATTTTAACATCTACATTTCATCATCATCAGCACGCCATCTACAGGATAATCGATGTACTTCCCAAATATGGTATTCAGAATGCATTCAATTTCCTGTAAATTAGTTAATCTTCTCGCCGCTAGTAAGGCGACACTGTATCGTTGCATCGTCTATTTCTCTCTTATGTCTTGAGTTGAAAAGCAACAAAATACAAATAGAAATTCTAGAACAATTAACTTAACAAGGTTGTTTAAAGGTCAACTTTGGGCGGATGTGAGTTTTTTTTGAATAGAAGGAACATTCCAGACCTTTTAAGCAATAAATAGGAGTGACGGAGCCTCGCGAGGGACACATTCAAAATTTTAATTCTGGAAGACCCCTCGCTTGACCTAATTGTGTGTCCTAACCTTGAGTGTGTGCTGCAGAAGTTTTGAGGTGAAACATTTCGATTCGTCGTCTTAATCTTAACAAAAATAAGTGTTTGCTGTCGTTCCCCGTCTTGGGTAAGTACTCATATTGTCTTATTCCATAAAAGGAATAATCCAAGGAATCCTTCTGTAGGGCGTCCTTCATATTGTGAAATCGTTGTTATAGGGCCCTATGTACCGGCAAGAACCGAGACCAGTTTGATTCGTTGAGGTCTACATAGTCGACGGGAGCTTCCAAGGATAGAACTAACAGGCCACGCTGGAGGACAACAGAGTACCTGACACGACAGTTCTGGACCTGCCAAGGACTAGCTTCCGGAGGGCTGCGTCGCACTTCCTCAATCATAAGTTAAGTCCCATACTTACCTAGAACAATCTTTTAAACCTAACACCGAGTTACGGTTGAGCTAGGTCAGACAGGCATTCCCACAATAATATGCAATAGCAGAGTTGTACTTCCCGCCAGCTGGATCCATACTTAAGACCCTTAATCTTAATTTAACTTAGTATTTGTCATACAAAAATCAATCATTGTGTAGATATAAAATGTACTTAATTTAAGCGTTCATCTTGTATTCCGGATTATATTGTAAAGACTTAAGAATAAATTAATTGAAAAGGCAATAAAGTGTTTTCCTTCACACACCAAATAAAAGGCGCCCTGGGATTATAGTCTCTCGCTCTGGGGCTGAGTGGCCGGTGAGGTAGCCCAGAAAAAGGGGTTACAAATGAAGTAGGCCAACAATAGAGAAGTAGATTTATTGACATAATATCATAAATAGAGTATAAATCTGTTCTACAACAATTCCTTAATATAATAATAAGGTATAGAACATTACATACATTTTACATTTTCTGCTCAAAATAGTTTTAAATTCGTCAATAGCTCATCAATTAGACAAACATAAATCAATTTAACTATAGAAAACCTAATTACAATAAAAGTTTAACATATAATTAAAAATTGTGCATTTCTTTGAACTTGATCCAGTTTCCAGTCAACACTGAAGAAATAATAAGTGTAACATTCACATCCAATGGAAAAAATATTTCATACATACCAAAATCATTTAAGTAATGCAAGGGTGGTCACAAATCCTTATAATATTTAGGCAATATAATTTCGAGGGGTTCACAGTTTCTATTAGAGGTGGACCAAGTACTCGGTTAATATTCGGTACTCGGTGTACTCGGCAGTTTATTGATACTCGGTACTCGGCCGAGTAATTCGGCGCCTTTGCCGAGTAATAAGGTTTACATAATGTTTTAAATCGATAATTAATTTGAAACACATATATGAGAGAAAATAATATTTTTGGTAATTCTGAATGTTTTAAACTTTCATGACGACTAACGTTAGAATAGTTTTTAGGGACTTGCTACCATGTTTGTGTTCGGCACGTTGCAAGTGCAATGGTCACGGTATTCAGCAGTGCTAAAATATCGGAAACTCAAAAATAAAGTTACCTATTATATAGTAGCAGTCCCGTAAAAATACTTATACTGAAAACAATAAGTTTTTGTGTCCCCAAACTGAACCGAGTAACTCGGCTGAGTACTCGGTTTGAGGAACTTCGTACCGAGTAAACTCGGTAACTCGGTAAAAGTAGTACTCGGCGCATCACTAGTTTCTATTCTTTAAACAGGACAGTTATGCGAATATTGGACAAACACGAAACTACGTCTAACGATTGTTAAGAACATTATTTAACTTTGGACGTTAGTAGATAACACAAAACTAGGCTATTGTAACTGAAGAATATTTAAATAACTTAATTACTTCGACAAGACAACACTAAACCTTATACTTAATGGAATACAAAAGAAAAGATCACAACGTCTCCCTTAGATTACACCCAACTTATAAATATATCCTTGAATAAAACGCGTAACAGACAAACGTATCCTTAGTCAAGTGATTTTAGAGTATTATTTACGAATATTAAGGTGTAATCCCGCACAGATCAACAGCGGCGAATGCTCGCTAAACAGTCAGCAGTTCGAAACCCTCGGACGGAGAAACCCCTCCGGTCTTCCTTCGGATAGAAGTGGAAAAGCGAGCGGAACCGTCTTTAAGAGCAAACGGGGCCCCCAGAGGTCCCCAAACTAGAAAAAACAAAGTTACCACATGCACCCAGACCCTGTCTACAGAATAGTACACCGAGACATTGTCCACAGAATAGATAAGAGTCTATTTCGTGAACAAATGTCACCCCGCTAATAGTTAGGGCCCCGGGTATGCCTTAAGACGGCCGAGACGCTCGCGTGAGTGCAGGAGCGCTGCGGAGGCGGAGTGTGCAAGCGCGCGACGGCGACGCACTCGCCCGGCGCTCACATGGACGTGGGAGACCAGAAGTTCATCTCCCGCAGCTCGGAGGGCTTGGGCCGGAACGCCTGCGCCGACTTCGCGGGCTTCGGGTTCTGCGCGGGCTCGCTCGACATCAGCTTGGCCTCCCGCTCCCTTGGCGCCGGGCCAAGACTCTCCACCGACTCCGCAAGAGTGCCAACTGCAAATAAATAGACCGGTGAGTGACGGGTGCTTTCTAGACATTATGCTAAAAATAAAATTCGCCGAAACGAATGGACAACATTTCAAATTTTTAACATGTCCATATTGTTTTTTTATATGAAAGTAGACATAAAATGAACAGACCCATATTTTTTTCTTTTTTCATAATTTGTCCATTTTCATGCATAAAATAATTATTGAAATTCTTTTTATTCTAAATAGACGTAAGCGCCAAATGACGTCATCGGACGGCTGAATACAGCGATATTCCTTTGCTTATCATTGTTTTAATAAAAAAAAGGTACTACTGTCAAAGGTAAATAATACTAGTGTCAACATTGTCAACGTCATTCATACATTCAACGTTGACAAGTTGTCTTTTTTTTTTGACAGTTTCATGTCATGAGGTTGGCATTACGTAAATTTAAAACTATAATGTGCTAAGCAAAGAAATATTTTACATTCTGCCGTCCGATGACGTCATCTTACGTTTTTTAGTTTTTAATTTTTTTCTCAGTAAATAAGCAATATAAAAAATGAATAAATATATATTCGAGCAGCGGAAAAGTAAACAAAGAATTGGTATTTTTTGTTGCAGAGCTTAGCAATTTTGAAATGTTGTCCATTCAGCCAATTTGCAGCCGCTCCCGATGTTGTTGTTTTCTATCACGCCCACGTAAGTTGAGCGCCCTCTGGGCTTAGGGGGTATGATTTCCGGCCACTTAGCTAAATACACTTTGAACTGTTAATCCTCCCTCCTACACGGGAAAAAGGATACAGGAAGAGCGAGCTTACTCATCTTATTGGCTTTGTGATAATTATCAAGGCTAGTTTGTTTTGAAAACAAGGATTTATCGTGATTATCGTAAAAAAATAAAAAATGTACTTTTCACTGTTATTCCGCTCATTAATGTTTCACAAAATATTGCAGGGGATATTCACGAAAATATGAAAATATTCCTCAAAGTTGCGATATTACGGACGATGATTCATATGATTGCGATAACGCGTTGTTTATCTATCTTCATGATACCTATATGATAGCAGTGTTTGGCTCTGATGAAATGAATTCTGTAAATGGTTTTAGTGACAAATTATTTCAGTTGCTTAGATTTTTCTAATTATATCCTGAATGTTTAAAGGTTTTATTTAAGGCGACGGGTAGCCCTGACTAGCGACACCATTCGTTTTTAATTGTTAGTTACTAAACCGGATCTATTTTAAACAATTTCGGCAAACACTTATACTATTTATTAAATAACCATGCACAAATTTTGGGTCCGTTGTTGTACGCGAAAAATTGATTACCGCCAAAAGCGGCCACTTTTAGCGTGAATCAATTTTTCGCGTACAAATGTTGGGTCCGCATTTGTGCATGGTTATTTAATAAATAGTATAAGTATTTGCCGAGAGGTTGTAACCCCGAAATTGTTTAAATAAATCCGGTTTAGTAGCTAAAAATTTGGCGTCGCTAGTGTGCCCTACCCGTCACCTTAATATGTCCGTATCACATTAGAAACTCACAAAATAATTTGAAGGTATCCATTAGCAATAACGGTTAGAACCACCAAACTTTTGTGGCAGTTTCGCCTAGCTAGACAGACAATGAATAACTAAATCCACAAGAGAAACCCGTTAATGTGGACTACCGAGAGCAATATGAACGGTCGTCTTTTTCCTAGCATGATTATATACTTGATAGCCATACCACCTGATTACATACTAAGTAGTATTCTTTTTATCACATATGCAACAAAGATCACTTGCTCACTTCGCCCTCTTGCCACGTGCCATGATGTGTATCATTGAAATGAATATTGCATAATAAGAATCCAGTGTCCTATAAATATATCATTCAATCACCTTTCATAACGATACGTCCTAAATAATATCACGTAACACGTGTAATAGTTGATACATGTGCAATTGGCTATTCATTTTATCTACGTATTTCAACGTGTAAGTTCTGCACTTACAATACAATATGTACCACGTGTAATGAATTCATACAAATGGTATAACATTCGACGTCACCAAGGCTTGCTACACATAAAAACGAGACGATTTTCTTTTTTTTTTATTTACTACAGACAAGCATTTGACCTCAATCCCACCTGATGTTAAGTGAAGGTGGGCTAAGCTTGCCTGTGATAATCTTGTTCAAGAAATACATCGGCGAACAGCGAGTTCCACTGCTTGGTTTTCGAGCGTAAAGTGTATGAATTAAAGTTCGGGAATCACAGACAGAAACTAAGGTGGTTCTGCTGCGTAGTGACCGTATGAGAAAAGCTTGGGATAGATCAGCACGTAGGAGGCCTTCGTCCTACAGTGGACGGACATAAAGACTGTTTCATTGAATCGCAAACAAGCGTGGACTGATGTTAGACAGATACAGGCGATACCGAAAATGCCGGCCCACATATGTGGGTGTGTCAAGTCAAGTAAAAAAACAAGTGGTTTGTAACACAACGTACTTCATAATAAAGGTCACCTTCACAAAGTTACCTACGATAAATTTTTAGTCGAACTCTTAATCTCACGTGTTTCCACACATGTAAAACGAAATGTGTGTGGTAGGTATTTGTTTTAATTTATCATTTTACGTGGCACCTGGCGACAAGTGCAATCTAGTTCAAACGTTCGAAGAATTCATTAGACGTAATGTTGTTTAGAGAATTAATGCGTGAATTATTTTGTCAGACTGCAGTCCAACTAAACTTGGGACAGCATTTCTTACAGTGGTGACAAAGTTTAATAAATAAATATTTCACAACATCACATACATTGATCTGACTCCGAGATAGGTAGCTCAAGCACCTGTGTTACGGATATCAAAATCAACAGCGTACACACATTATAAGTATGTATTTACAAAAGAAAAGTATTATATGTATAATCAACAAATATATACATATAATACTTTTCTTTTGTAAATACATACTTATAATACATACAAACACCCAGACCAATACAAACAGACATGTTCATGCACACAAATGTTTGTAATGTGCGGGGATCGAACCCGCAACCGTTGGACCAAAGGCAGCGTTCACTACCATTGTTCCAAACGGGTCGTCAAACCTATTCGAATAAGCCAAGACTCACTATGGGTCACTACGAAAACCTAGTTACTTTCTTAGAATAAGTGTGGAACAGGTTTCAAAATTGTTTATAAGTACAATCTATTGTTATCAGATGTGTATTGTTCAGATCGAACGAACCTTGCAATCTGGTTTCGAAGGCGTCCTCCTCGGCAAGCGTGGATGTGGAGGCAGTGAGGTCTTTCTTGAAGCCGAGCAGCGCCATGGTCAGCCAGGAGCGGTTGGTAGCGTCTGCCACTGGCTCGAACGGTGATGTAAAGTAACTGGAATAGAAAAATAAAACTGTTATAGGGGGGATGAAACTGACAATATTTAGCTAAATAAATTAAAATACCTTTAAAAAAACGACCTACAACAATAGATGAAAAGGCTTCAGTTTATGAAAAGGCGAGTAAACAGAATCTTTATCCTCTTTGTTAACCAACGGAGGCATTTAAACAAGTGTTTAAATGTCAAAAGAGTCGTATAATTAATTCTGTTGCTAGCTGGTTCGTAGTGTCGATGACGCTCAAACCTGATATTTTCAAGGTGTGCGTTACAATAAAACTAATTCGCGGAACGATCACTTTTGTCCGCTGTTTAATCAGACACACCCACCTTTATATATTCAACCGGTATGTCGAGTTTCCTTTGTTAAATTTATTATTTAAGCTTTCTTTTTTTCGTTGATGTTGCATCTAGCTAGGGACTACAGATGCATTGAAGTAAATAATTTTCCACCCAAGCAGTGACACGCTTACAATTACAATGCGCGACCGCAGATCGTGACTACGCTCGACAACCGGCTGTCGTGCTCGTCCTTTGAACTTTTTGAAATGTGAGAACCTGATGAGATTGTGAAGAAATTTGATGATATACACGTCACGTAAACTTCGATGAATTCTACCTTTAGTTTTATAGTTTATTAATTGTAATATAAATTACAAAATTTTGGAAAATATCTTAATAGCGCTCCTGCTGTTAAAGACGCCACGCGCAATCTTTAGACTTCTTCGTATTTGATTTTCAGTAGGTACTTGACATTTCGCTCTGTGAGATGGAATAATTATATCATGTAACGTCAACATGTATGACTTTGTTTACGTTGGTGTAATGTATGCTTTCGTCACAGACACGATAATTAACGGTTATACAAAAAGCTGTACTTATATTTATTTGTCCTTTATTCTACGAAATAAACAAGAACAATTGGCAGACTTAATGATTTTATTAGAATGGTCAGACGAATCACCTGATGTTAAGCGATTACTGCCTGCCAAGACACCTGCAACGCAAGAAGAGTCACAAGTGCACCCCGAACTTACAGCATTATCTATTCTCTATTGTTAGTCCCAGAAGAGAAATAAATTAATGAACAATCCGCTAGATGGAGTACTATTGGACTGTGGTCTGGACGCGTTTTTTTGGTTAATACGGTGGTTATCGTTTAATGGGGGTTTTCGCGTGTAAAAAATCCGCTAGATGGCATACTGTTGGACTAAGGTCCAACATCAACCGCATTGGTTGTTTAGTTTGTCAAATAGAAATTTTGACAGATCACGTTTAAAAATAATCAATCACATTAGTACTCCATCTATAGATTATAGATAGACTTTTCACACGCGAAAACCCTCATTTAATTGTGTCTCTTCAGTCAACCATAAGACAGAATATTTTACCCCCCTAATTACAAAGCGAGATCTAAGAAAAGTTCCGAAACTAAACTCATTCCAGCCCATATTATCATTGAGTATTGAAAGAAAGAAAGAAAAAATATTAATTTGGACACAATTAAAAATTACAGGTACATATTAAATAACACGACTTAAAATTTTACAGTAGGCAAATCAATATAGGTGTACAAGTAAGTATATGTGCCCAAAATGGTATCCACTCAGCATGTGTTAGTAACTAGAGTAGGAGCCGCTAACGCTGATTTTCAGTGGAAAGGGATAGCATTAGCTTTAGTACGGTAATAAGTAAAGGCCGCGTTTTATTGGTCAATACGGTGATTATTGTTTAGTTAGACTATAAAATCTCACCGATTGCCGTTCATCTTGCGGCGGCTGGTGGGGCTGGAGGGCGGCGAGTGCGCGGGCGTGACGGGCAGGCTCTTGCTGCCGCGGCGCGCGTACAGGTTGTATTGCGCGTGCGCCTGCGCGTCCACGTCGTCCTCCGGCGACGCCACCGTGAACCCGCGCCCCGACCGCCCGCTCGACGATATCATCTGATGCGCGACCTGAAACGATACAATATTATTCAAACACATTTTTTTTACACAATACACGACACCAGGGGTGTTAGGGAGCTCCGTAACCGTAACCGAAACTATCGGATATCCGATATAAAAAATCATCCGTAACCGTAACCGAATCCGAAATGAAAGTTTCGGATAGTATTGGATAGGTGTTTTTGATCTAAAACATCTAAAATTTAGATAATACTCAATATAATATAATTATTTATATTTATTTTTATTTTAAATAGCTGTAATAATTACTCACAGACTGATTGTAATTCCTGCCAAAATCGAAATAAAACTACTTTATTACCTATTAGTATTTTACTTTTAAAATTCTTTAAAAATATAATATCCGTAACCGAAACTAACGGATAATCCGAAATAATTTATTATCCGTATCCGTAACCGTATCCGGTATAATAATCATTCCTATATCCGTATCCAATCCGTAACCGAAATTCCATATCCATAACATCCCTACACGACACAGTATAATGGCTCTCATCAGCCTGATGGTAAGCAAGAGAAGAGCCCTCGTTGCAATTACAACGGAAGCGATGTCAGGCATCACCTCTGATCTGATCTCTATATACCAAACTGGCGGTCGCCCGCAGCTTCGAGTGGGATTCAGTTTGCCACATATTAGCCTGTCTCTCTCCATCCCTTCAACTATCTCCAGTTAAAAAATCACGTCATTTCGTCGCTCCGTTTTGCCAACGTGAAACGGCAAACAAAGAGACACACACACACTTTCCCATTTATATATACCATAGATAATACATATAAACTGACATTCCTTGCTAGGTTTCTGCTACGGACAACGATCTAGATGAATAGGCAACTATGTTTTTTTTTAATATAGCTCTACCCGAAGATAATTTGCCAATGTCAAGTAACTTATTGAGAATAAGTACGTAGTCAATAGTCGAAGTCAGTCAAAGTTACATTCACTCAATAAAACGCCGGTGTTTTAACGTTTTATCGACCTACGGATTCAGCGGATATCACTCTAAAAGCAATCATTGCTTTTAAAGACTATTAGGTTCAAGCTCGACGATGCAATCCATCGATTATTATTAATAGGATCACTTTGCGGCACTTCACTGCACAAATAAACATCAAATTTGTACACTAAAAACCACTAGACACTAATTTAAAGCCTTTGAATTGCATCAGCCCACGCGGCTTCTTTTAGCCCTACCCGCCGAATGCAACTATAATTAAACTGACAGATGGAAATGTCAATTTCCCATACATTTTAACCTCCTTAATGTGTGAAAACTTCACTTTTGCATAATACAGACCCACAAGTGTATCCGAATACAGGTACTTACCCTCCTACTCCGCAGTCTTTCTTCTTTCTATACAAAAGGAGACTTAGTAGGCCAAGGTTTTAGGTACTTGGTTTCTGATTCACAGGAGTGCAAGATCGATGACTTCCTAAAGTATCCAGGTATACATTAAAGCCCCGGAACCAAGTTTCCTACCGCAACTGAAGCCTTTAACTACGACTACCTGCTGAGGCACTGAAGTAGTCTCTCACAAATAATCAAACATTACTGCATAACCTTTGGTTCAACCCCACCTAATCAAGGGCTGATGCAACCAAGAGACAAAATTGCGAATAGGTTAATTGTACAAAAAAATATCGCCTTGCTCTTGTTCCAATTATGTGGCGACCACCCCGCTTGCTTTATCAGTTCTTAAGAAAACAATTTAATTGAAGACTGTCAGAAATCTTGACCACGCGATGGCCTGACTGATAACACCCATTTTATAGAGCTTTGAATACCTATGTAGTTTGATAATTATGGTTTGTGCCCTGACTATTATTTTTTAGTTAAGGCCTTAGTACCAATTTTGAAATTATATTATTATGTATGTATTTGTTATTATTTATGAATGCAAAGTCCCTCACCTTGACGACAGAGCTGCCGCACGCGGCGCCCTCGCCTTTGAACCCGTCGTCGACGCCGGCCGGCTTAGGCTTGGCCGTCACCGAGCTAGCTGCTGCAAGTAAACAAACAAACATGTCTTTAAGTCAACCGCATAGAATGCAAAACATTAGTACGAAACATTTTGTAAACAACTGGGGACTTGTCTTTACTGTAAACAATGAATATTCATGTGGCCCGCCCGATGGTAAAAGTCCTAACCAAAACCGGATCCATCACCGAATTTACGAGATAAAGTAGGTATACTTAATAGGGTAACGGCTCTAAGTTACTGCTATTTCAAATGGTCGTTCCACCGTTCCATCAAAATCATAACTGAAGCCCAACATTCAAAATATCGAATATACAGTCATGCCTTAAGGTGACGGGTAGGACACACTAACGACGCTAATCCATTTTAATTTTTAGCTACTAAACCGGATCTATTTTAAACAATTTTGGGGTTACAACCTGTCGGCAAACACTTATATTTATTAAATAACCATGCACAAACTTTGGGTCCGTTTTTGTACGCGAAAAATTGATTCACGCTAAAAGTGGCCGCTTTTGGCGGTAATTCAAATTTCGAGTACAAAAGCAGACCCAAAAGTTAAATATAAGTATAAGTAACCCAACACCTTAATGTGGGCGCGTAAGTTTTTTGAATGTACATACAATGGACAACATTTCAAAATTGCTAAGCTCTGAAACAAAAAATACCAATTCTTTGTTTACTTTTCCGCTGCTCGAATATATATTTATTAATTTTTTATATTGCTTATTTACGGAGAAAAAAATTAAAAACTAAAAAACGTAAGATGACGTCATCGGACGGCAGAATGTAAAATATTTCGTTGCTTAGCACATTATAGTTTTAAATTTACGAAATGCCAAACCCATGACATGTAACTGTCAAAAAAAAGACAACTTGTCAACGTTGAATGTATGAATGACGTTGACAATGTTGACACTAGTATTATTTACCTTTGACAGTAGTACCTTTTTTTTATTAAAACAATGATAAGCAAAGGAATATCGCTGTATTCAGCCGTCCGATGACGTCATTTGGCGCTTACGTCTATTTAGAATAAAAAGAATTTCAATAATTATTTTATGCATGAAAATGGACAAATTTTGAAAAAAGAAAATATATGGGTCTGTTCATTTTATGTCTACTTTCATATAAAAAAACAATATGGACATGTTAAAAATATGAAATGTTGTCCATTGAGTCAAGTACGAATGAAGCTAAACAAATATAATACATATGACGTTACTAGTGGAAATGTTTGAATTCGTTTAACAAAGCGTTTAAGCGACAATCGGGTTTTCTGATCGACTGGTGCGCAAATGTTACATCATTTAAAACACACATGTACCTATACACGTAGACTATACGTACAAGTTTATTGTTTAATGAACATTTTGTTTCAATGGTATCTTTGACACCAGAAGTTTATTGTTTTTATACATACCTACAGTACACATAAACTACAAAATTACTCGAGTGACTAAAAAATAAAAATACATACTACCTGTGCGGATAAAGAATGGGATCAGAAATGGCGGCGCATCTATTCACTTCTCGCTCGCACACTCGTGGGGTGCGAGTATAGACGCAAATAGTGTGCGAGCGAGAGGTGAATAGATGCGCCGCCATTTCTGATCCCATTCTTTATCCGCACAGATTGTACAATTACACATACTCGACGAGTCATCATCAGTGTAACGTTGCAGCATTGCAGATAAGTAGTCCAATACCTCACTGACTCACGCCTATTCACCATTGAACTATTATTAATAGCTCACTGCTATCCACTTACCGTCTGTCTTGATGGGCGCGATGCCGTGCAGCACGTCCTGGCATGGTTTCGTGTGCTTGGACCAGTCCTTCTCCTTCAAGGTGTTGATCGCCGTCGCAGCTCGCACTTCATTAGGCAGCTCGCTCAGTATCGAAGGCAGTTGTTGCTGCGACTTCGTCCTGCCAAACAGCGCCTCTGTCTTGGGGTAACGAATGTAGAAAAACGAATCCTCCGGAGCCGGCGGCGATCCTGCGAACGCCTCGAAGTCTCTGCGAACAAAACAAATTCATACTGAAGAGCAATATTGACACGTTTGAAGGACAGCCATCAAGGATTAAAAATAACTTATTTCTTTTTAAGAACAAATGCGAGAATCACGTACCTACTACTGTCAGGCAAGTCAAATCTGCGCAATGGCAATGTGCGAAACTAATTTGTACGTAGGTAGATACGTAGGCAATTACCGACGCATATAAAAAATGACTGATAATAAGGTTTACTGCACACTTACGGGAGATAACAGTTGAACTGTGCCACGATATTCCTCTTTCTAAACATTATTAAAGCAATTTGTAATGAACTGCGTTGAAATTGAACGACTTGGCCTGATTCACCGATACACTCGCAACGGGATTTATTTATATCGCGACTAACGTCCGAGATTAAAAGTACCGCGCGGTTTTGAGACAAGTAAAATAAGTATCGCTTAATTCAAAACGTACAATAATGGACTGAAACGAGTCTATGTTCGCTACCGCTTTTATATGCAATGTTTCTCGCAAAATATTGTTGGTTCGAGTTATCTTATCGCAATATCATCATAACAACTGAGCGGCCCGTAAGGATGAAAATAACACGACTAGTGACGTCACGAGCGGACAGCCAATGCGCGAGGTTCATTAGCACACTCCCTCGGCAGAAAGCACATGACAAGACTGAGCGGTTTCTGGAGGTCAAAGACAGGCTCTGGCAGTGCCCACACCTCCCACCGATCCTACGTAAACACTACATTACGACTCGGTCTACGTGCTTTGGCAAAAGTTCATAGCGAAATTAGAATTTTATAATGTCAGAAAAAATCAACCGTACCAGAAAAGAGCGCTGTGATAAAAAAAAATCCGAAATTAAATTCTACAATACATACACGACAGTAACCCAAACAAATCATTCAAGAACAATGATAGAACAACTGCAGCTCGAAAATCAATAACATTCAATAAACTACATTATGTCACAAGGCTAATTCATAAAAAATAGCCAGTAATGAAGAGAGACAGAAGATACAGCTGTTTCCAATACAGATTCAGTTGACGACTTAGAACAATTAGGTATTTTCATCCGATGTTTTTAAATAGATAAAATGGAATTATCAGATTAAATAACATATTAGCTTACAAGATAACCAAAGTGAAAAACAAGCTTATACGTGGAAATATCAAATACGTAACTTATATGCAGTATTGCAACCTGCTTAGGATGTGCTCACACTGCACGGTCGATAGCTCGTGTTAAGAAATCTCACAAACATCCATAAAGACAATTGAAAAATAAAAAGCACATTTCACAACACATCAAAAGCATTTTATCAATCATTCATTACATTTGGAAATCAGTACCTAACAGTGGAAGTATCTATCATGTATTGTACTTGATATCATGAAGTTATCAGGAGCAAGCGGATAACCGGCCAGATTTGGCATAAATGACATGTTTATTTTAGTTTTAACTTAAACATATAATCAATGGAGTCAAGTAGATTTTTGATATGGGTACCTATAGTAAATACAATTTTGGCATATGTATCTAGCAAGTTTTAAAAGCAGCAGGTACTTACCGTCTTTATTTTACCATAGCACCGTGTGGTAGAATTTATTCAAAACTAGACGCATAAATCCTACCTGGTTCACTTTATATCAAGTCTCTAAAAAGAATAACACCAATAAAAACAAAACATGGTTCAAATCAATCAAACCTGATTGCGGCAGCCATATTGTTGTCCCCATAATATACCTAAAGTTATCAGGCAGGTTGAACGACTCAAATCCCACTTTGGCCAACTATGATAAAACTGTTCCAAGTAGCTAGAAAGCAAACATTACACAGTATAAAAAAGCCAGTAGTAGCAAGACAGGTGAAAGGCGTACAAACCAAATGAAGGTTCTAAGTAACATATCGCAACCTGTGACGAAGCCAGTGCAGTCCGCGCGGCCGTTTGTCCTAAACACTCGTTTTTTTATTTTTGCAGTCGTGACTTTTTCTCAGATGGATGTTGTCGCTTCGTAAAATCAAAATATTATGAAGTATGTTTTTTATTGAATTTATTCATTGGTTAGTATCTTTAAAACACCGAAAGTGTGTTAATATTTTAATATTCTGATTAGAGAGATATTTTGAGTTCGATAATGTTTGGGGTTAAGAATTGGACAAAATGGCATACGTGTTGGTCGGGTAAAAGGGCATATCATTTTATGAATAATCATACATTAGGCCTCATAACCATAGTAGGAAAACAGGCCGATAGTATTGGAATATAATCTTCATAAAAAAGTTATTGCAGCCGTAAAAAAAATGGTTTGGTAAGTGCCATAAGTGTCATTAAAAAGACATGCACTGGAACTAAATATGATCATCGTGTGTAGATCTTTCTAAAATGACAAACTTTGAATCCTAAATGTAATACCCTGATTTTTAGTGCATTTTTGGTATGTCATTTTGTCCGCCCCATGTACGTCATTTTACCCGCCTAGGCGGGAAAAACGGATTTATCCCGAGTTTTTTTAAAAGACTTATAATTTTGTTGTTTTTGTTTTAATTTAATTGATCTTTTTAAATTTACTAATTAATTAACCAAAATATAATCTATTAAAATTATATGAAATGGTTAAGAATTAAGATTTTATGAATGGTTTTATAAGAAGTACTTATGTCATTTTGTACCCTAAGATACTTGGGTGCAACCACAGGTGCATCACCGCTCCAGACCAGTGATAATAGCCTTGTTAATAGTACTGTTAGTTACACCTTATAACTTATTGTTGATATAACAATACAAACATTTTTTCACGCGCGTGTATAGTAATCACGAATTTCCTTGCTAATTTCGGCGCTGACCCTTGAGAGTGTACATACTGAGCCACTGACTATAAACACTGCTATTATTCAGAAACAATGTAATAAAATGACAAAACAAGATAATGGACGAAAGTGTAAGATAATAATTTAGCAGAACAATAACAAAAGCGCGATAAATAACGTGTGTGGGGTGAGGCCACTGTAACCACCTACAGCTACGTAACGAGAAATATTGACACGCAGATTATCAGCCCGTGTTGCTGGGGACAAACATGATAAAGATAGCTTAGTATTTGCCAGCTATTTGTTCGCAAAACTTTTGAAATTGAATCACAGTTGATTTAGCAATTTCCATAACAAAAACACGTTCTTTTTTCAACAATAGTAATAAAATGAAATGCCAAAGGGGTAAAGAAAACAAGTTTTCATGTTAAAGCGTCTAAGATTTTAGATAAGTAGGGCCCGGATTAATACGTAAATACATATTTTTAATTTACACAATTTTCGGTCCCGAATATGTTCTCTACATCGATTATCGAATATATATTGTTTAAAGTATTTTTTAGTTTCCAGGTTAAGTCCATTGATATTTTTCATAAAAATATCACAATTATCCGAATATTTTTCAATTTCAGCCAATATTATGGCCATATTTAGACCAAATTCGACATCGCATGTTTTTTTTAATCAGCCTATAAACTGTCCCACTGCAGGGCAAAGGCCTCCAGCATAAAAATCAAGTTTCCGCTACTATGATGAGATAAGGCTTAATCACCACGCTTGCCAAATGCGGATTGGTGATCACAAACCCGAGCTATGTCCGAAAAATTCGAAACATACTTTTCGCTCGACCCGGGATCAAACCCAGGACCCTGAGAATACGGCCCGGTACTTAAACCACTTAAATAAATATCGATAATTTAAAAAACATGGAATTGTGTTCTGCATTCAAATTAATAAGACAGACGATATGGTAGAGATAGGTTACTGGATAATGAATGAACGAATATTTTTCATAAACTCGAGCTTCAAATATGACAAATCTCCGATACGACATTTTAACCCCATTTCACTCATACACTTGCACAAATATTCTAATTTATATTAAAAGCCCATATATCAATTTTAATTACTCTAGCTTTAAAAAATCTAACTTCCATACGACGTTTTAACCCCAGTTCACTTTTTAGGGGGTTGAATATAAAATATGCTGAAAGTACTATATCAATTTTGTATGAACAGTGCAAATACCGATTTTCACGACTCTAGCATTAAATATGACGAATCTCCCATACGACGTTTCAACCCCCCTTTAACCCCTTTGGGGGTTGAAGAAAAAGAAATGCTCGAATTACTTTTCTGCAGCTTGTATGATGAGCTCAAATACTTTAAAAATAACGAATCTTTCAAACAATGTTTCTACCCTCATTTTACCATCTTATGGTTTAAATATTTTTTTTTATTTCTATTTAACTTGACATTTATAATCCCCTATGAATTTAATTTAACTTGACATTTATTATACTTATTACAATGTATGAATGTCAAATATTGTATTGCTATTATTAACTATTCTATTTTCTATTTTGTATATGACCTGTAATTTGGTTGAAATAAATGATATTTAATTTAATTTAATTTAATTTTAAATGAAAAAAAAAACTGCAACAGGTTTTTTTTTCCTTAATAAACATAATTTGAATTTTCAAAAATCTAACATCAAAAATGACAGGTTTTCATACTAACGTTTTCAAGACTCTAGCACCAAATATGGCGAATGTTCCGTACAAAATTTTAACCCCATTTCACTCCTTTAGGAGTTCAATAAAAAAATCTAAATATTGTAATTTATATCAAAATAGAAAGTACCAAATATCAATTTTCATGACTAGCTTTAAAAATAACCAAATTTCCATACGGCGTTTTAACCCCAGTTCACTTTTTAGGGGGTTGAATATAAAAAATGCTGAAAGTACTATATCAATTTTGTATGAACAGTGCAAATACCAATTTTCACGACTCTAGCATTAAATATGACGAACCTTCCTCTTAGTGCGCGCTTACATAATAAAAACTACCTGTATTTCAAATTTCATTTTTGTTCCAGTAGTTTCGGCTGTGCGCTGATAGATCATTCAGTCAGTCACCCGCCAAGGCGTTTACCTATTTATTAATAGTATAGATAGATAATATATTTTTATAATTTATAATGTAACTGTTACTGAAGTAATTTTTCAGAATAGAGAATGTAAAATTATGAAAGATATTCATTTTTTAAATTCCATATTTTAAAGTTTTTGGTCCATATTATATGTGCATATTTCGGATTTTTAGAGCAGATTTATCCGAGTCCTATAGATTTTAATGAAACGGAAACTAAGCAAGCAAACAGACGGGAAAGGTAGCAAACGTAACCTTTAGATGGTAATGGATGGAACAGCTGCTAAAATATCGGTCAAACTATAAAATGTTTAATTGACTTAGTTTTAATAAATATGTGTAATATCTGGGTTTCTTAAATGATTGAGGTAACATTTAGCTTATGTTCAATTTGTTTTGTATAAAGTAAGATAAGAACGAGCATATTTACTTTTGAAAAAAGGTCAGCGACAAAAGCTGATAAAAATGTGTTATCGTATGGTTTTATATCGCGTAAAACATTAAAAATTCATAGTCTCAATTGTTATGCTGTGTATTTATGATTTTGTAAACAATAATATAAAAAGAACAGAACAAGATGTCAATAACATTTCTTATAAAATTAAATGTTAACGTGCCAGTTCATGAATAGTTATTTTACGTCACTTAATAATCATTACAGATTGACAAGAAACGTATTATTTTATCGACATACTAAGATAAAGAAGAAAAATAAGCTTTTTGTTTCGAATAAAACAATAAGAGTACTGTGTACAAATATTATACTAAACATTAATGACAAAACCCATAATTACCCGTTGGTACATGCAGTAATGTGCGGTAGGTAGCAGACAATATTTCCTGCTTCTAATTATAATAATCAGTTCATTTGCTACGTCCCGGAACGAAATTCACTCGCCAAATCCAACGACAACTTAAGGAAGTGCTTTTCCGGACACAACCCCCAAGCACCTCAAGGTTCCATCATATCTACGAGCATATCTAGAATTTTGATGAGATTGTGCAATAAAATATCTCGCAAAATCTGTTGACAATAACACATAGATAGTAGAACCACTAAAGGTATTAATTAGAGATGTGGACAGCTAAAAACTTAAATCGTTTGTAGCAAAACGGTGAATGTTAAATTTTAAACGTAGGCTTCGGCATAGCTAAATCACGTTGGCCTCGATAAAGCGCTCCTTAGAATGTGTTGCAACTGCCAGAGAGCAGACGTCATCTATTGACGTTCGTTAGATACGGAGATAAAATATGCATTATATTGTGTAGGTACATACGAATCGTTGGGCGTCACATGAAGGGGATAATAAGATTTTTAACAAAGAGGAGGTACCCACGTCATTCAAATTGAACCTAACAAATGCAAGCTTAGTGAGTAAGTGAAAGTTTAGGCTCAAATTCCCAATGGAGATGTAATTGCTATGAGAAATCAGCACTACTCATTAAATTATTTATTTACTTTGTTCCCTTCATCTTCCACCTGTTCAAAACTTGAAAAACGTCCACAATATTCCATCATCATCTTAAAATACCTTTAAGTGAAATGTTTAATCGTTTTGAGAGACATAAAAGCAATCCCCAATAGCTAATAGAGAATAGAATGAAAAATGAAGCGGCTGCCAAAATATAGCAGCAGTGCATTATGTTTGTAAAGGCTTACGATTCAAGGGAGATTTTCGAATAAGCGCCGTTTATTTCATCTGGCTATAGTACCCGCAGTAACACAGATACATATAACCGCTTTATATTACTTCGCAGTTAGAATGCGAAATAGCTGCACTTTCAATGTCATTCATAGATTGCGCTCAATAGAGCTTTGCCTCAGTGCGTTTATACTGATTTCCTGCAACTATAATATTTTACAGTCAAATCATGACGAGATAAAATTCATCGAAATACATTTAGAATTTAGGAGAGCAACTTCACGTACACCTACCATTCTTATAAAAATATTTTAACATTATCAATCAACGTACAACAACCAAAAGTTTGATGTGTTAAATTAATAGAACATTAATGATCAATAAGAATTTACCATCAATAATATTAATCATAATTGCACCAGTTTGACTATTAAAGCTTAATAAGGTTTAATTTAAAATGTAATTAGCCATTAGTAAAATGCAATAATAACATTTCATAAAAATTACAACATTAAAACGTAATGACAATTGGCATTAAATATGATCTTGTCCACACCGCACGAACTGATAAGCAAACAAACACCTTACATGACGTCATTCACGTCGAGCCTCCTAGTTTGCCTGTAAATTGGCAGGTATCTTAAAGATTTACATAAACTATTGTGTACACATACAGAATGACGTGAAAATATAATGCCATCGAAAACAACATTGCGGGGCTTGGTTTAAGCTACGTTTATATTGGCATCTGTTTTCTTTTTGTTTTGTAGATAGTCTTACATTTTCCTTTCCGGTAACTTCTAGTTCTTGAATATGCTAAGATAACTTGTAGTTATTTGTATTCAGGTAACCGGTCAACAGTTATAACTCTTTAAACACCACCTCTGCCAAGGCCAACCATTCGACTTCGACATTGAAAGATGAATTTCCAAAAGTCGTTCAGAATGGTTGGTAAAAGAGGTAGTTAAAACCGATACACCCCATTGTATGATTTCTTGCCCTTCCCTTGTTCTGTGGTCCTGACTTTTTTGGCTTGACTGATAATAATGTATTTTCTTTTTCAGAACATGGAGATGAAAAATGATAGAGAAATCACATGTTTTCTATATCATATAAAGCTAAATTTCTATATGTAGGTGCTCAGGTGTGGTACAAACAAAATCGATAAAAATAGATTGTTTATGGTGATTAAGCTTACGTCAAATGAAATGCTCGATAAAGGTGATGCAGTACCTGCTGATAAAGCAAGCAAATCTAATAACCGACATGTCCATCGCTATTTGAAAGAATTTCGGGAGATAGATGGATATAGAACAAAAACTTAAACATTATTTTATTTATTCAACTTTAAAATAAAATAAAATTGCAACTAATTGCTACAGTTACCTAAAAACAATCATAACATGACTGTATTTTTACAAATGTTGGAAAATTTGTAAGAAACTAATAGGGTATTAGTTTCTTACAAATGTTCCAGCCGTGGCAGGCCTCCTACAAGGTGGACCGACGATCTGGTGAAGATCGCGGGAATCCATTGGATGCGGGAGGCACAGGACCGATCTGTGTGGAGAACATTGGGGGAGGCCTATGTCCAGCAGTGGACGTCCATTGGCTGAAATGATGAATAGGGTATTTGACTAAGCTCGAGATTTTACAAAACATAATTTTATCAAAATATAGGTAAATATGTGCACATAGAAAAATTTCTCAATAAATAATGTGATTTTAAAGTTGTGATATCTCAGGTTAGTTTAAATGAGAATCAAGTAATTCTTTCAACAATGTTTCTATCATTAAGAGATCTTTTGATTACAAAAATAAAAAAAAAACTCAAATACCGCATTCATACCAAATTATGAGTTTGATATCTTGCGTGCCTTGGGTAACAGAATTGGTTCGAAACAGGTTGAAGGTATCGCATAAATAATAGCCAAACTGTAAAGGCAAAGACAAAACAAAAACCTGAAGCTAGTAGAAGGTAAATGGAAATTGATAAAATTTCGTGACTGGAATTTTGAATATGATTTGGCATTGTACTTATGTAAAACAAAGATAATTATTTTAATAATTAAAAGAAATTATACATGCTGAATATTTGTTAGACGGATGTAATCAATATTAATTACCTTTAATCCTTAGATTTAATAGAAAACCAGATACTTTTATTTTTAAATTAATGAATGAATGACTATAATTTATTGCACACAAAACATAGGTATAATTTATTATCCATATTAATTCAACTTCTAAGCTAGTTTTTTCGTAAAATTCGAAGAGCGATATTTTGCTAGCTAAATTATTAACCGGTTTATCCATAACGATCGCTAAGGCAGTGCTCCGCTTTCTCGCCCCCCTGCTTCTTGTAACTTACTTGTTGTCTTGGTGACTAAATAATGCAACGCGAAAATCTAAAAGACCATTTTAAAAATACGTTTCGTTGATATTTTCACGAAAATATTATTCAGTGTGTTGTCCTCAGCGAAAAGTTTGGCTGGTTATTGAAAATCCCACATTTTCCCAAAACGGTTTAAAAACCGGTTCGGAGGAACAAAACATTTTTCAACAATATCTAGTTACGTCGAACGTTATCAGAAAAATTGCCGGTATACTAAGCCCTGGGTTTGGGGCTACTACTACTAGTCTAGCTACTGAGGGGCAATCGACATTTTAGTCGATATTAGAGAATTCAAACATTCGTCATTACAAATCTCCAACTCTACTTCAATGTCCCTTTGCTCCCTCAAGCAAAGGTCAACACTGTTGCAAAGAGAGTAACTCTCGATTTGGAGTGCATCCGTACGCGTGCACTCCAAATCGAGAGTTAATAACGCCGCGCGGCGCGTACGAACAAAATGTTCGACGGATCGTATTGGCAACAATGCCAACAATCTCACTGGAGTGGCGATCATCAAAACATTGTGTCCTCCTACTAGCAATTATTTTTATATTACACAACATATTAAATATTGTTTGCTTCAATCTACCTGCTGGCTAAAAAAGTGACATCAAAATTTTTATCAGCAAAGAATATATTGTTATCTTTACTTGGAAACAGATAAAGTAAGCAAACATATAAATGTGATACAATCAATCACAGAATGTCTATGGTTTATTTATAAGTTTTACTAAGTGTTGATTAGTTTATGTGTGGAATTGTACATAAAATCATACATGAAATACATCCATACTCATATTAAAAATGTGAATGTGTGTGTCTGCCTGTTTGTCTTCCTTCATCCGTCATTCACGACGGATCGAGGAAATAGTTGACATAGGCCATTATATGGCAAATCGAATTCCACACAATTTTTTATACATAACTGAACTCGCCCAATGGTTGCCTGATAGTTCTCTACCAGGTCTACGAAGTAAAAAGTACAATTTTACTTTTTACTTTGTGCAAAAAAGAAAAAATAAATAAACTGAAAACATTATGAACTTGGTTTTTATACATATGCTAGACTAGATTAACAGTGTGTAATTTTTTCACCATTTTATAACAAAGTAAGTAAGGCTTTATTCCCAACAAGCAAAAAATTAAGTGTTCAGGAAAGCAATAAAGCTTTTATTAAATCAAATGAATTATTTTAAAAGAACACCCTCATTCACGATCAGCTGATACACCACCTTGTGACCAGCACTCTTATTGGTAAAAGATTTATCAGCCATTTTATACATGTGTACCTATACAGGGTGTATCGGTGAACATTTACATCCCTTTAAGGTGACGGGTAGGCACACTAGCGACACCAATCGATTTTAATTTTTAGATACTAAACTGGATCTATTTTAAACAATTCCGGGGTTACAACCTCTCGGCAAACACTTATACTATTTATTTAATACTTATAGTTAACTGTTTAGTTGCTTTTGCACTCGAATTTTGGATTACCGCCAAATGTGGCCGCTTTTGGCGTAAATCAATTTTTCACGTACAAAAACGGACCCAACATTTGTGCATGGTCATTTAATAAATAGTATAAGTGTTTGCCGAGAGGTTGTAACCCCGAAATTGTTTAAAATAGATCCGGTTTAGTAGCTAAAAATTAAAATCATTTGGCGTCGCTAGTGTGCCCTACCCGTCACCTTAACCACGTGTTCTACCAACCATTCTGAACAAAATTTGTTCAACGACTTTTTGAAATTAATCGAAAAAACATTCGACTCCCCATACAAAACAACTAAGTCACATGACCAACTTTGTATGAAAAGTTAAAATTTTTTCGTGCGAATTTCCAAAAGTGATAGAATAAATTTGTTAATAATGTTTAGTAGAACACATGGTTAAAAGGATGTAAATGTTCACAGACACACACCCTGTATGCATTTTTTTTATCTACTTCCCTTTTTATTGAAGATTTCAATTTCTGTGCTAAATGCTTTTGTTTTTTAGGGAAAATTAAATAATAACCAATTTAAATGTTTTAGCTATTATTAAATGACTACAAGCTTCAATATATACATTTTTGAAATTAAAAATAATAAGAGACACATAAAACACTCACTTGGATTGTTTATTCTTCATCCATACGGGCAGGTTGAATCCATCCTTAATTTCTGGGTCAGAAGATGCCATCTTGTCAAATGTAATAAATACTAAATGGCTTTTATTCAATATTAATAAAGAAAAATACTAGCAAGTATTATAACACAACTGCTTTATTATGTAGTGAGGAACAGAGTGTGAATTATCTTGAGCAGAAAAGATAAGATTGTCTCAGTTGGCTGTACAACATTGACATTGAATTATTTGGTAATAAATCAAAGAAGATACCTATCAAACTACAAATAATCTATAGAAGTGCACTGAGACACCAGAGTACTCAAGATACCCTTGGGGATTCACTAGAGAAACAAAGGGTTGATGACGCCATCTGAAAAAAAGAAATCAAGTTTTAAATCTATTCATAATAAATCTGTAAAAATCTAAATGGGCTACTAATACTAATGGGACTAAATCTAAATAATAATATGTTTAAATCGAAAGAGTCCGACAGCTTTCGGTAATTAATATTATAATAATACAGTATAAATAACCATTCATTTTGAAAAAGTTGAAAGGGTTATTTTGAATAAGTGATAATAATAGGGACATATTTTTTTTTAATAGAACTTTTGCTCATTTATTAATGTAGGTTCACCATCAACACATCATACAAAAAATGTATGATGCTCTTGTATCCTTTTTTAAATTGATTTATGAGTAGTAGCAATAAAAACCATCTTATACTTTTTTTTTAAAAAACTTCTAATCAATAACTTTAAGAGTGGAATGAAGAAAGTTCTTTTCAAATTTCATTGAATTAGTGGAAAATGTTTAAAGTAGGGTAGAAGGAAAAGTTTAATTTCTACTTGATACCTTAGGTAGGTAGGTAGAAACTGCAGAAAACATCTACTATACATATAACACACCAGTAACTAAATACAATAAACATGTGACTTAAATTCGCAAGACGCATTTACGTACCTTCTGAAACTTGTTCACCTAGTGGTCTGCCTCTTGGCTAGGACTATAGAACTTTTGTTCCCAATTTTTAGTGTTGGTTTATTTACTTGGTGACAATATGTAATATCTTTAATTTTGGCCACGCTGCAAAATATAGTAGCGTGTACCGTGCTCAGTAAGTATAATTTGTTAGTAAAATGTAGGTAAATACAGATCCGTATCTGTAAGTATATCCGCACGTATAAAGGACGAGTATCTACGCGTGATTACCTAGATGAATTCAATTATATTGATGTGATGTTGCTGTATTCTATTTACATAGACATACGTACCTGTTTCGTAACTATCGCACATGCAAACAAACAGAAATCACACCTTACATCGCCAAAGATTACATCGTTATAGAACTTTAAAACGAAATAGTTCGTTTATTTTAAGATCGGTACATAATGAATAAACTTACAGTAGCAACAGAAACGTTTGAAGATGAAAACTCGACCATTTTAGCACAAATAATATCCAAAAAAATATTTTTGGTGAAATATTTCCGTGTCGGATGTCGTTCCGTCCACAGACAGACCAAGAAATAGGGATGTTCGACTTGATCGGATACTTGTGTGGATCGATACATAGCAATACAATCCACTCGATTTTTGTATCGATACAATGGCTTTCGATCCGTTAGTGGATGGATACAAGTAAGGCGAGGATCGATCGGATCGGATCGCATAATCAAATGAATTCTAAAATAATAAAGATTAACAAACTTAAAGCATAATATTTATTTGTAACATGAATATTGACCGCGGCCGTGTTCCTATACTACAAAGTATAGTCTAAATACGAACTGATCCTACACTAATATTTACCTGACGGTAAGTTTTGTGGAATGTTTTATGTCAATATACCTTTCATTTCGGCAAGATCGGCACTAGTCAGATCACTCATTCTCTTTGTGTAAGTATTATATTTTGTTCCCTTGAACCGAGCCGCTAACAACTAATTTGTGAATGGCAACAATGGCTCCACCTAAAATACTCAGTGTGGTCGTTTTTCATAAAAACGGCGTGAGGAGGAAAGTGCAATTTATGCCTACTAGAAGTGAAGACAAAAGGAAACACTACTAATTTGAGCAAATATTTATTAATATAAAAATTGGCCTATGTAAACTTTGTGACTTTTTTTTCTAAATAAACATATATGGTTAAAAATATAACTTGTTTATTTTTTAAATATTTTAGACAGCTTCCCAAAATTGATACCAGATGTGCTAGTGAGTATCTTTAGCACATCTGATGTCAATTTTTGGAAGCTGTCTAAAAACGACAAATTGGAAGTTTTCGATACAACTTAAGTGATAGTGGTTAATAATTTCTTTATTTTTGGGATATATGTGGTTCGGTCACAATAATTATATCAATAATAGATATAACAAAAGCCTCAGTAGAATATACCAAGACATTGCATTCTGGCGAGGAATTATTAAAGAGTGACACAGAAAAATATTTCGTGATCAGAAGAGTTTCATTTGATAATCATCATATTTTGTTTTTTATTGACTAGTCAATAAAAAACAAAATTTGATGATTATCAAATGAATTATCAAATAAAAAAATTAATGTTTTTTTTTTCGAAATATTTTATTCCAGGCTAGTTAACGAGTATGGAATTATAATAATGTAATAGGGGATATTACTGATTTACTGCATGTGCTAGTAGCGCCATCTGCGCTAAATTTTGCTTAATATTCTCTATTATGACACGATTTTCAATAAAAAAAACTAAAGCTGTGTACAGTTACTTAATAATTTATTTATTGCATTACAATTTTATTTACTGCATGGCAAATAGTTTGAGCCTAAAAATGACAAGAACGAAAACATTTCTAGTGAAATTGGCTAGATTCTTCTTAAAGCAGTCTTTAATATAAATGTTTAACTTCATAATTTTGTCTCTTGAAAACTTATTACCAAAGCCGCGTACGTATTACATTGAGGAACGTAACAATACTTTGAATTTCTGCTTTATTAGCAGCCGGTTTATATTATTTAATCGTTAATATGAATAAGTCAATACTAAAAAGTTTTGATTACCATCAACCTTACTTCAAAATATAGCAAAGTGTTGTTCTTAGAGAGTTTTCAATTATCATCGCTAGGGGAGGCCGCATAATCTTTGCCTCGCCAATTGGATCGATATTTGAATCGATACAATAAATTAGGATCCATCCATTGCGATCCAAAGTATCGATACAAAGTGCCTGGATCGAACATCCCTACCAAGAAAAAAAGGTGCGTCGTCCGTCCGTCACTTCTTTTTTTTTCGCAATTGATAGAGATGTGCATGTGTGAGTGGGTAGCACAATAATTTTCAATTTACTGTTGTATTGACGAAATCATTCAATTGCATGATTTCGTCAATACAACAGTCTCTCAACAGGAATACTCAATACTCAAATATTTGCATAATTTTAGGTTTTACAATACAGGAGCCCAATTCTCGTGCTCGTGATATTTTGAAAACATGGCGGATATCACCTGAAAACCATACAAAAAAAATGTTTTAGTGATAGAAAAAGAAATATCACGAGCACGGGCTATAAATCCTATAAAATTAATTTTTTGATATGTCGTTATTTTGAGAGTTATAAATACCGAGAGAAGTATAAATCATGTTCAGAAAGCTAAAAACATGAATGTTCTAATTTTTATATTATTTTTTCGATGTAATGTTGTCAATTCATATAGTGCCAGTTCATATAGTGGTCATATTCTCATTTTTAATAGAGTAATTATGACACTAGTTTTCCTTAAAATCGCAACAACAAAATAGTGGAGTGGCGGCCAGTGACGGCGGTGGCGGCGTGGTGGCGGCGGTGGCAGCGGCAGTAGCGCCAGTGGCGTCAACTATAATAGCATCAACGCAACGACTGACGATGTGCCTCTTGCTCTCGCTAAAAAACAGAGACAATTGTGAGTGTGAACTATAAATCGGAAAGAGATATCCTTATTAAGTACAAAGCTCCACTTCCCTACAATCTGTCCTCTATCCTTTCCCTCAGTAATAAAAAGTATGTATATTCCTTTTTTTTTTTTTTTTTTGTTGACCCGGTGGAAATGCCGCCGGCTCACTGACAGGAGCCGACGTCGGCGCCGGTTAGTCGGCGCCGCCTTATGCACACCTGGCCGCTGGGAGTCGACCGGGTAGTGTGGGGCTCTCCCCTGGATTGGGCCTCTGCTAATCAGAGGCCGTCCAAGGGCATACCCACTAAAACCACCGGGGCTTTTCCCATTCTACGCCCGCTAAGTCGGGACGGAACACGGGATTACCACCAGGCTACCACCGCGAACCGTCCTGGGCGAAGAGGCTCGCCAGCATGGCCTCTTTCCACGACACTGGTCCGTAGGACCCAGGGCCTCTCCCACGGCCCACCTACTCCGCCCCCCGAATGGCATCCACACTGCTGGCTGCAGTGCAGAATACCACCGGGAGGAGGATGGGGGTGACAGATGACAGTGACAGAACACCCCCCCACCATACGCCTCGCTCCGGAAGGAGCGGTCCACTCTGAGAACCCAGGGCAATAAAAGGGCACCGAGCATCTGGAGATGACTCCAGTCACAAGCGTCGAGCCCGGCCCTAGGTCCGTAGGGGGGGGTTACAAACCCTAACCCCCCCTCCATGTGTGCAGCCGTCGGCCGTCGGGTAGCAATATGGCGAGCGCACCATATTACTACCCGCCGTTGCCCAGGGACGCCAGGACCCCTTCGGTAGTAGCTCCAAACAGAGCAAAAATACTACCGAAGGGGCCACACGAGGAGGCCGCTGCACCGTAGTCCCCAAGTATGTATATTCCTTGGTTAAGTTCCTCTGCCATCATAACATTAAATTATAAATAAATTCCCAATTTTATGTTTGTGTATTTTATTAATTGTTCATCGCTCTCTACCCATCCTAAAACCTTCCTCGCCTGACGCTTCAATGATCGATTATACATCCAAAACGTGACAATGGCAGCAGTAATTCTCAGTCTGGACAGAGCTGTCAAGACACCAATGAGGAGTGAATTGCCACACATAAAAATAAGAAGAAGAAGAATCAGAAAGAGGTAGATGTCGATGCGTTTGACCGAGCTGTTTAAAAATGATAACGGAGGACTATCAACCGCTATCATTAGAGGAGAACAAAGGTTAAATTCAATTAATTAAAACTTATGGCCGGCCGGGGCCACACGGCCGGCCATAAGTTTTAATTATCGTCTGCGATTACCGCTGCGTCTGCGATTATCAGCGATTACCGCTTACCATCATCACCTGATGGTAAGCGGTAATCGCTTACCATCAGGTGATCCTTCCGCTCGTCTGCCACCTATATCATAAAAAAAACGTTGGATCCAAATCTGTCAAATTCTTTAACGGACTTCAGACAGATTTAGTGACCTCATGTCACTGCATGAGGTAACTACTAAGTTACGTTTACAGGACCAGATCATTCTTAATGGATGGAGATAATGGGGATCGGCCGTGTGGTCCCCGACAGAGTAGAATAGGCCACCCTCACTCTTACCGAGGTGTCGTAAAAGGCGACTAAGGTAAAGCTGCTGGCATGATCATCATCACTCAGAGAAGGAAAACTCTGCATTTATATCAAAACCCTCGCCAACCCGTCTGCCAAGCGTGGTGAGTATGGCAATTACCCCTCATGTGATTGAGGGAGGCCCATGCCCCAGCAGTGGGGACTGAAATGGGCTGATGATATGATAAAACTTTGTAACCCGATTACAGCCTGCCCTGCCGTAAAAAAATCTGAAAGTTTATTGCATAAAGAATACGTAAACGGTTTGAATAAACTAAAGAATATTAATTCAACCGTAACGCATTTATGCATTACGACCGATTTATGGCCCTCGGACAGCAACAAATGTTATATAAATATTAGAGGTCATTTTATCATTGATTTTAATTTAAGAAGTTGCGTGTTTGGCACTGAAGAAATAACATCAAATCACACTGCCCAAAATATAAAAGAAAGCATCAATAATATACTGCCAAATATCCAAATTCTGTAAATAAAATTTCGGTAATAGCGACAACGCAAGCAATATAAAAAAAAGCTGTTTCAGACCATTCGAGAAAAAAACATCACCCCTGCGTTACTCACACTTTGAACCTATCAGTTCAGGGCTCCTTATCAGGCTGCGAGGCTTTTAACTTGATTGTGTAGTCAGTGATGACAACAACGATGATCCGTGGAAACTGTTTGACCGTAAGGTTTTATCTGAAACGTCCTCTACAACCCGTACTTCATCGGCAACAATGATAGTGAAACGTTATCTAGAGATGCCCCTTAATCACAGAAAAGAAGAACTTGTAATTTTTTGGAAAAACTTACCATTCATTTCCTATTATAAGTCAGTTGGCTTTCAAGTACCTCTGTATACCTGCTACCTCCATGCCCTCCGAAAGGGTTTTTTCAAAAGCAGGATATTTAACAAATCAAAGAAGAAACAGATTAGCACTAAAAAAACTTGACGAAATTATATTTTTAAATAAAAATTTACATGTTTGTTTAAAATATAATTTTGTCATGTCATTTGTGTCTTTTTGTTCTGTCTTTTTTATATTTTAAAATTAATTTATTGTAAATGTACGTACGGACCGCCACAAATCTGTCAAATTTCTTGATTCGAGTCACTTCTATGTCAAACATACTTGGTTCAATATAAGTGTGGCTCACTGTACATATTTAATATGTACAGCGAGCCACACTTTCACAACAGCACAACTCAACTTTCTAAAAATTATTTAATATAATTACTAACATTATATAAGGTGCAATATCTAATTCATATGTTTTGGTTTGTAGTTCGTACAGTCAGCTACACGTTGGGTTATACCAATCTTTCTGTCTGCTCGACTCTCAACTTAATGTCAAAAACAACGAAAATTAAAAAATATATCTTTTAAATTTTTTTACCCCACCTAAAGTGGGAACAGGCAAATAATGAGAAGAAGATATCTTTTTAATTTTTTTAAAATTTAAAAACTAGTAAAAAGAAGTCCTGGTGCAAGGATCTGTATAACCCAACGTGTGGGTGAGTATACAGAATATTACTTAAGTCATAAAGGACAATTTTATTTTAAAATGTTATTAAATAGATAGGTGTTTTATTTTCACATAAAAATGTCATTATTTTGTTTTTGATTATTTGTTACTGTACACCAGGGGTGTTAGGGAGCTCCGTAACCGTAACCGAAACTATCGGATATCCGATATAAAAAATCATCCGTAACCGTAACCGAATCCGAAATGAAAGTTTCGGATAGTATCGGATAGGTGTTTTTGATCTAAAACATCTAAAATGTAGATAATACTCAATATTATATAATTATTTATATTTATTTTTATTTTAAATAGCTGTAATAATTACTCACAGACTGATTGTAATTCCTGCCAAAAACGAAATAAAACTACTTTATTACCTATTAGTATTTTGCTTTTAAAATTCCTTAAAATTATAATATCCGTAACCGAAACTAACGGATAATCCGAAATAATTTATTATCCGTATCCGTAACCGTATCCGGTATAATAATCATTCCTATATCCGTATCCAATCCGTAACCGAAATTCCATATCCATAACATCCCTACTGTACACCAAAAAGTGGTATTTAGTGATATAATTTCTAGCTAACTGAAAAATATTGATTAAGACTGAATACATGTGTTAGATCCGAATGCTATCAGTAGGTACTCGATATTTGATTTAGTATAGTTATTTCACTTTAAAAATAAGAATGAATACATAGGTACAATACAGACAGCGACACGTCTGGTTACTACATTCTGACAAATTTCCTCAATTATTATTAAATCAAATGTGCTTGACATTAGTCAAAGGTAAAGTCAATTCAAGAAATTTGACAGATTTGTAAACACTGATGTGTTTCTGTCCGTACTTTTTTTTTCAAATGGGAGATCCAAAGATCTCAAGAGTTCTTTTATTTTTATTTAGAAGTACTTTTCATTTCAACCTGTGAGCAACTAGGTACCTACATATTTAAGTAATCTGTGTTGTGAGTAGCAAGTTAGATAATTATGTTGCATTATCATAAGTGTTAAACAAATTAATGTTTCATTTGCATTTATAGATAGAATATATTTTCAAGTCATTGTTTTATTTTTAATTTTATTCGTTATAATACCTAGAACAAAAAGCAACACTGGGTTACTACAATCTGTCAAATTTCTTCATACGATTCTCACCTTGACGAGGTTTGACCTTAAGGTAAAAATTAAATAGATAAAGAAAATTGACAAATTGTAGTAGGTACCTAATCTAACCTAATGATCTCGTCCCGAACCCCACCAATGGACAACATTTCAAATTTTTAACATGTCCATATTGTTTTTTTATATGAAAGTAGACATAAAATGAACAGACCCATATTTTTTCTTTTTTCAAAATTTGTCCATTTTCATGCATAAAATAATTATTGAAATTCTTTTTATTCTAAATAGACGTAAGCGCCAAATGACGTCATCGGACGGCTGAATCAGCGATATTCCTTTGCTTATCATTGTTTTAATAAAAAAAAGGTACTACTGTCAAAGGTAATTAATACTAGTGTCAACATTGTCAACGTCATTCATACATTCAACGTTGACAAGTTGTCTTTTTTTTTGACAGTTACATGTCATGAGTTTGGCATTACGTAAATTTAAAACTATAATGTGCTAAGCAAAGAAATATTTTACATTCTGCCGTCCGATGACGTCATCTTACGTTTTTTTGTTTTTAATTTTTTTCTCAGTAAATAAGCATTATAAAAAATGAATAAATATATATTCGAGCAGCGGAAACAAACAAACAAACAAACAAACAAACAATCATTTATTTGCAAATAAATACGTGTGATACAGATCAGATCTTATACAAAATGGTATCGAGTTTATGTATTCAGCCTGCAAGCAGGCGTGCAAATAGTGTAAGTACTTAATTATGACATATCAACTAATTAGAGTTGATAATATGATGTTAGCACATACAAAAGGAAGCTATGAATCAATTAAGTAATAGGTACTTATATTGTATATTACACACAAATTGTAGAAACATTCATAGGTAAGTACACTAAATAAAAAGAAAAATAACAAACAAGAAAAGAAAACTAATTTACGATACTTTTTTGTAAACAAACTTAAGTACCGTATTTAATTCAATCATCATTTTCTATGAACTCTTTAACGCTGTAAAAGCACTTTTGAGTAAGCCATGACGTAAGTGATTTTCTGAATTGGTTTCCTTCTAGTAATTTTAGTGAAATTGGTAATTTATTATAGAGCAATATGGACATATTATAAATATTTTGTTTGTATATATAGGCAACACAGGGTGGTTGGTGTAATAGATGATGAAAAAATTGTAGAAAAGTCTTATAAAATGCTTGGTTTTGTTTTACGCGTCAGTAAAGACTTTAAATTGCCTTCAACCTTAAATCTTTTGTATAATTCCTTGGTTCGCTCAACATTAGAGTATTGTTCGTCTGTTTGGAACCCTCAACATAATATATATATTAATTTAACTGGGAGAATTCATAATAAATTTCTCAAACACATTAATTATAGAATACGTAATAATACAAATAGTTCATTTGACTCCTCTCGTTTGGATTACAGTCTTAAGTCTCGTCGTATGGTTAGGGATTTCATGTTTTTATATAAAATCATTCATAATAAAGTTGACTCCATGCCTCTCTTAAGTGATATAAAATTCAGATGTCAGAGAATAACCGCCAGGAATAGACAACTATTCTATCTGCCTAAAGCGCGAACAAATTATGCTTGTAATAACTTCCTATCTCGAGTGTGTAAGTCCTATAATACCAATTGTTCTCACATCGATATATTTTCTAGTTCTCCTTCCCAGTTTCGAAGGGACGTTGTAAACGCGATTTAGAATTTGGTAATATTAAACATCTTTCATTGCTATTATGTACCCATATACTAATCGAACATTAGCATAGTATATTATTCGAAAAGTATTTTGTCAGCCACATAAAATAGGTACTTACTATTGTAATGTTATTGTGACCACTTGTAACATGTTTTAAATATCTGTGGAAACTTTGTTGTTACATGTTCTATCAGTATTTGTGCTATTTATAAGTTTACAAAAGAATGTTTGTTTCCCTTAAAAATAACTAAAATAAAAATAAAAAAAATTAAATTTATCTCTTAGTTGTCTAGAAGAGACTTCACTGTATTTTTTGTAGTATTCTGGATGTTTCTTTACAAAACAACACACTTCTCTAATATATAAACAGGGCAAGGGAAGAATGTTAAGTTTTTCGAAGAGTGGCTTACAGCTTTCTATGAACCAGGCGTTACATATGACCCTTATACATTTTTTTGAACTTTAAAGGCTCTGTCAAAGTCAATCGAATTACCCCATATTACTAATCCATAGCTTAAGACAGATGAAACATATCCATGGTATGCTGTGAGAGCAGCTTCAGTTGATATGGTTTGTCTCAAACGTTTTAATGCATACACATAGCGGTCTAGTTTGTTACATATGTAGTCTATGTGCCCTTTCCAGTTAAGGTTTTGGTCAATTATTAATCCGAGAAATTTAAACATGGGAAGTTTTTCAATATTATTTTGATTATATTTTATTTGTAGGCATAATTCACTGGTGTTGTGTGAGCGATATTCTAAGAATTTCGTTTTGGCAAGATTTATATGAAGACTGTTTGACTCTAACCATTTTACGACTGAAGAGAGATTATCGTTAGCAATTTCTTGAATGTTTTGATTTTTGTTGCATTTTATTATTAGCGTAGTGTCGTCTGCAAACAAAATAGATCGATGTGTAATGACATTTGGCAAATCATTAATATACACTAAAAATAAAATTGGAGCAAGAATACTGCCCTGAGGGACTCCAGAATTGTTTAGCATGAAGGAGGATCTGTAACGTTGCTTTACGAGACTGTTCCTATTGCGAGTGTGTACAATTTGAGTAATTTCAGTACATTGTTTTCGTTTATTTAAGTAGCTTTGTATCCATTCCCGTGCTCTTCCTCTGACACCGTAATTTTCGAGCTTACTGAGTAGAATTTGATGGTTGACAAAGTCAAACGCCTTAGACATGTCAAGAAATACTGATACAATTGGAATTTTATTGTTAAGGCTTTCAGTTACATATTTTATTAAATCGAAGCAGGCCAAAGATGTTGAGCTACCTTTACGGAAACCATATTGCTGTGGATGTAAGATATTGAACTTGGTGAAGAAATCATTTAATCTTATGTACATTGCTCTTTCAAATATTTTGGATAATATAGGAATTATAGTAATAGGACGGTAGTTATCAGGAAGCATTCTGTCTCCTTTCTTAAATAAAGGTTTCACTATTGACAATTTTAATTGTTCCGGGAATAATCCTTGCTCAAAGGAGAGGTTAAGGATATGGGAGATTGGACGACATATTATAGATGCATTTATTTTTATTATTTTAGTAATTAAATCATCATAACCGCTTGATTTACTATTCTTTAAGGACATAGCAATGTTGTAAATTTCATTTTCGGTTACAGGTGTGAGGTAGAGTGTATTTGTATTAATGGAAGTGGTAGTAGTTCGAGAGTAGATATTACTTGAATTATTTCCTTTTTTGGTTAAATCGATGTAGTATTTGTTAAAGATGTTGCAAATTTCTTGGGGATCAGAATGTATTTTATTATTAATGTGTATACTACGTATATTATTAATGTGTTCGTTATTAACTATGGCAGATGAAATCGTGTTCCAAATTGCTTTTGGATTTTTTCCATTTTGTTGTATATATTTTTTATTGTTTAGTTTTTGTGCCTTGATTATACATTTTTTTAGGATGGAATTGTAATTTTTATATTTTTCATGTAATTCTTTTTTTGCCATTGTATTTTTTCGCGAACTATTACAGAATGTAAGAAATAGTTTGCGCTTAATTCGACAAGATTTTTTCAACCCTTTGCTCAACCATTTAAGTTTGGAAGGTCTAATGTTTATTTTTACTTTAACTGTTGGGAAGCATAGATTATAAAACAAAGTCAAGGTATTATAAAAGTGATTAAATGCTTCAGTAACGTTATTACAGTTTAAAACATCTGAAAATGAAAGAGCAGATATGCAATCTGTAAATTTTTGTATGTTTTCTGCACTATAGTCTCTCTTGTGTTCGAACCATGTAGTGAACAATTTGTGTTTTTTCATATTCAAAGTTAGCATTTGAGCCGTTTCATGGTCAGAAAGACTTAAATGTAGTATTTCTGATTTGGCGTTCTTAGAGTTACTGGCTATTTGGTCAATGCATGAGTTTAATCTGGTCGGGGTCAAGATATGAATAGTAAAATTGTAGTTGTCAAGAACACTTTTAAGATCTTTGGAGGATATACTTTGTTTTATCAGATCAATGTTCCAGTCGCCGCATATTACAATATTTCTCTTTTTGTATTTATTAGTTAGATATTCTAGAAGTTGATCTAATTTATGGAGAAATATCCCGACGTGTGACTTTGTTTGGTTTGGAATCCGATAGATAGTAACAACAGTTAAATTCAATGAAGTTACGTCTATTCCACAACACTCAAAATAGAATTTCGTAGCAAGATTTGTGGGTAGAGGTAGTGGTTTCACATCCATTGTTTTTTTTACCATGATACATGCACCGCCCCTATTCTTTTCTCTGCAGAAGCATGAGATTAATTTATAATTGCTAAGCTTAACATTATTCTCTGCACCTTTTTTTACATTAGTTTCGGAAAAACATAGAATATCTATCTCTTTCTTATTGTTTACTAGTTCACTTAATGTAATGTCTAATAAATCGGCTTTATTGCAAAGTCCAGCTATATTTTGGTGTAGAATTCTAAATTTATTAGTGGCTATTTGTCCTGAAGTTTGTGTCATAGTTATATGTAAGTCTTCAACAGTGTTATTGTGTATATTTCTCGATTGTGTTGTTTTATTTACATCTTCGTTTTTAATAGTTACATTTAAGTCTTTTACTGTATTATAATGTGTGTTTGTATTTACATTTGTTTTATTTATTTCGTCTTTAATAGTTACATTTGTATCTTTTACTGTGTTATTATAAGTATTTCTAGTTAATGTATTAGGGACGAAAAAATGTTTCATGTGGTGATATCAGTTCATCTGTGTTATTATTGTGATATTTGCTAATATAATAAACAAAGTGTTTTATGTCATTGAAAATAGTCAGGAGGGCTCTTTTGTTAGCTATCCCAGTGTATTTACTAAACATTTCATTAGTGTATTTTAAATGTCTATTGGAATCTAGTATGTAAGCATATTCTTTATTTAAATTGTCTGCATATAATAATTTGTTGAACGCTTCAATTCGTCTGTTGAAGATGTTGACAAATTTACCCTGTTTGAAAGTTGGTAAACAAATAATTATATTGGTATGTCCTAGAGATTGAAGACAATTTCTAATATAATTTATTTTTGATGAGTATTTTTCAGAGGTCAGAAAATCACTTTCTCCGATAAATTAATACAATAATCGTTGAATGTAAAGTTAGTAAGTTTCTTCCCTAGTCCATGAAATAACTGTTCTATCCCGCCACCTGGTGAGGAATAGTGACATATTGTAGGGGGGCTACTGTGAGTTATCGATTGTGGGAAGGTTCTCTCGGCTATATTCAACATGTTGTAATTCGTTCCATTGCTGATAATACATAACTTTGTCGGTTGGGGATGTAATTTAATTGTGGGGGAGTTTACTGTGCTGCTGTTTTTATAGGTCTCCTGAGGTGGTGGAATGTGTGTTGATGTTTGGAGGTTCATTTCTTGGGGAATGCACGAAGTCTTCTTTTTACAGACGGAGTGTACAATTAGTTCTTCGGAAAATTCAAGTTTCGTCTTATTCATTCTTTTCTTAGAACTAGCCGTATTTTTTGGAGTAGTCATGCTTGTGTCTGTTTTGTTCATTTGTCGCTTTAGGTGGATATTTTCAGAAAGCAAACTCTCAATTTCCTTTTCTGCACTTGCTAGTTTTTCTCGTAGTTCCAAAACTATTTTCCTCATATCCTCTTCTTGGTTTTTAGGATCATGACATTTAGTATTTAGGATTATTGATGTGTTTTCAATTGTACACATCGAGTCTTCTAACCCATCACTATCATTGGACGAAAGGGAATCGAACGAGTTACGTGTGGGAACATTTATTTTAAATGTTTTTTGTGGTATAGTCTTCTTTGGTTGCGTTTGGGCAGGCGGAGAAAGACGAATATTTGAGTTGTTGTATGGATATCGGTCTATATTGTGTATATCTTGAGTTTTAACCAGACATTTATTGCATTTCCAATTGAATTTTCTCTCCGGTTCCATTAGATAGAAGCGTGCGACTGAGACGTTAGCGCAGTCTAAATGTAAGGAGATTTGACATTTTGAACAATTCAAAAATTGCCTGTTGATAATTGGGTCATTGCAATTCCCGCAGCTTGAATTCATTTTAGTAAGTATCAACAAGTTTTACTCTCTATTGGTTTATATAGCGGCAAACAGGAATGTTTGTCCAATCGTGGAACTGCTCAGAATAGATGGCGCTCTATACGTCTATTTGTCCAATTGATTAAGCGCCTCACTATGGTTGCAGCCTTTGTCTATGGGTTTTTCAATTGTTGTCTATGGTTTCTTGTCTATGACGGATGCTGCTGTAGGCTGTAGGACGCGCTAATAATTTGAAAATATGATAACGAACTTGGATACTATAAGTATTGATCTAATTACCTCTGAGGTGTTAATTACTTGATGGAATTGGATAAAAGTTCATGAAGGGGTACTGCAATGACGTTGAATCGTCCACAGTGTTGTGTTAGCACTCCAATCGTAATTAACTGCTGGCAACTGGTAGATCACTTCTCCATATAATTTGCTTTGTCAATGGTTCAAACAACACAGTTTCACTTGTCACTCGGTATTTATGTAATAAAATGCAGAAATGTAAACTATTTAGGCAGGTATTATGAGGAAAAAGCAATATTAAAGTAAAATTATTCGAAGAGACAATGTTTACAACAAACAAAGAATTGGTATTTTTTGTTTTAGAGCTTAGCAATTTTGAAATGTTGTCCATTAAAAGAATCGATCGATAGGTCGATAGTTATTCGATTTTTTCGCTAACAAACGGTTAGCGTAATAAACGAATAACAATAATCAGGCGCTCATCTTTAGGGAATTGCAGACCTAACGATTGATTCCTTCGCAACGCGCAGTAGGTACCTACGAATTCCATTCGCGAAAATCACTCACATCATTCCCAAGCGAAGCAACGAACGCGGTAAAATTGAAAATTCATCGAATAATGTGATTTTTTATCGAATACATTCGATTAAGAATATTATTCGAATACTTCGAATGTTTTTACTAACAATCGCCCATTGCTACACTAACTTCTGTGTGACTAGCTTGCTACATATTAGTAATCTGTGGACTTGACTGTCAGAAGTTGACTGACTTTGACATAGTGTTTGACATTGTGATTATAAAAAATTGATAAAAATACATACCTTATGTCCACCGCGGAGTATTTCGTAACATTTAAGATTATTTGAAAATTGTTCCGTATAAATTATTTAGAATAAGTTAATAATAAAAATGTCTAACAACATCAACGATGGACTTTCCGAAACCGACTTAGACTGGGTGCAATTACGTCGTGAAATGGGAACGGTTCAGCAAACCGAAACAACCAGCCAAAAATTCTCCCGAAAATTTTCAGAAAATCCTTTCGTTCCCATTGGTAAAAAATAAAAGAAACCCATTTTGCTCAAGTTTTCAAAAAAGTTTATATATTACACAAGTTGACTAAATTATTAAGTATTTATTAATACTTCAGGATTTCAAGTTTCATCGCATTTTAAACTTGAATTATTGTTTACCTAGCTTTCTTGTAATATCGCTACTATTCATAGTATGTATTATAAAATATGTATATAAAACATTCAGGTATACACGGCGTCACGGCAAGTTACCTTTGGACTGTCCTTATGTCTGTGGCACAAGTGCTATTTTTCGACTGCAGGGTGGTAGCTTGTTCTGACGCTGACTGTACATGAAATATATTAGTATACTAATTTAAAAAAATGGAGTTCTTGTGTTGAAGACTGTTTATATATTTTTCAGGTGCATTAGCAACAGCAGGTGCACTATCGTATGGATTATGGAGCTTCAGAACCGGCAGGAGCCAAATGTCCCAACAAATGATGAGATTGAGAATTGTAGCACAAGGCTTCACTATTACAGCACTTGTTGTTGGCGTTATGATGACAGCAGGAAAGAATTTTAAATAATTATTAAAGTTACTGAAATACTTTCTCGGTTCCTTTCGAAAACTGATTTCAGCAATATCAATGGTGTTTTGTATAAAATAGGAGCAAAAATATGAAACATACATATTTAAGAATTTATAAATCACTTTTTGTCAATAATAACCATAGAGATGATGACCATAGCTGATATTGGGATATATAGATATAAAGGAATGGATTTAGCTTGAAAGCATCAACATTTGAGATATAGCTTTATTTTATTTAAAAAAACTGTATAATAACTGAGATCTTTGTGCAAAAAAATAATAATGTCAAAAGTAAAATACAAAGTTTTTTGTAATTTATTAGTTCATAATATTTTAGAGTTATTGATATCAAATAAAATTTAATACTTTATGCAGCCCATTTTCATTTAAATAGATTAGCTAGGCTAATCAAGACAGTGAATGCTCGCTTAAGGAAATGTTACTATTTATAATTATTCTAAGGTGGTATTGTTATTGAACGGGTCAGTTTGTGCTTTTGCCAAAGAAATATTATATCATTTAACTAAAATATGTCCTAATAACAGTGATTTCCCACCTAATATAATTGTTGCCGCCTATATGGGACAGTGATTGCCCACCTTTGTTGAATGCTGTAGTTTTATAAAATTATAAGAAGAAGCTTAAAACTTTAAATCTAGACAGATCTAAGATAAGACTATCTTTTTGTATATGCTAATATCTAAAGTATAAAGTTTTAATTTAAATCGTTGGCTCGCTAGTGTGCCTTACCCATCACCTTAAGGTCTCGGGTAGGGCACACTAGCGACGCCAATCGATTTAATTTTTTAGCTTCTAAAGCGGATCTATTTGATACAATTTCGGGGTTACAACCTCTCGGCAAACACTTATACTATTTATTAAATAACCATGCACAACAGTTGGGTCCGTTTTTGAACGCGAAAAATTTATTTACGCCAAAAGCAGCCACTATTGGCGGTAATCCAAAATTCGAGTGCAAAAGCAGACCAAACAGTTAACTGTAAGTATTAAATAAATAGTATAAGTGTTTGCCGAGAGGTTGTAACCCCGGAATTGTTTAAAATAGATCCAGTTTAGTTGCTAAAAATTAAAATCGATTGGCGTCGCTAGTGTGTCGTACCCGTCACCTTAAAGGGATGTAAATGTTCACAGATACATCCTGTATAGGTAAACAGTATATCCATAAAATGGCTGATAAATCTTTTACCAATAAGAGTGCTGGTCACAAGGTGGTCTATCAGCTGATCGTTAATGAGGGTGTTCTTTTAAAATAATTCATTTGATTCAATAAAATTTTAAAAAAGCTTTATTGCTTTCCTTGTTGGGAATAAAGCCTTACTTACTTTGTTATAAAGTGGTGAAAAAATTACACACTGTTAATCTAGTCTAGCTCTAAAATTGATTCACGCTAAAAGTGGTGGCTTTTGGCGGTAATCAATTTTTCGCGTACGCGATGGACCCAACATTTGTGCATGGTTATTTAATAAATAGTATAAGTGTTTGCTGAGAGGTTGTAACCCCGAAATTGTTTCAAATAGATACGCTTTATTATTGGTGTCGCTAGTTAGGGCTACCCGTCGCCTTAATTATAAGTTGCCACGGCATGCAAAGCGATACTATATACAATAATAAGATAAGTATCCTAGCATCAAATCTCATTTAAATATGTCCATTATTTAGAAACTTAATTTGTAATATGAGTTAATTATAATTATACGTTTATTTATATGCTAGTGTGCCCTACCCGTCACCTTAAGAAAATTTGAAGTATTAATTACATAAGTACTTAAATGACTTAGTTATCCCATGCAAGTCAAATATAAATAAATATTTCACAACATCACATGCATTGACTGACCGGATGGCGCAATTGGTAGTGACCCTGCCTCTTACGCCAAAGGTCGTGGGTTCGATCCCCACTCTGGACAAACATTCGTGCGATGAACACTTGTGTTTGTTCAGTGTCTGGGTGTAATATATGTATTTAAGTATATATTTGTGTTCCTCTGTTGTCTGATATCTGTAACACAAGTGCTTAAGCTACTTAGTACGGAATAAGGTCAACGTATGAGATGTTGAGAGAATTATTATTATTATTATTATTGATCTGACTCCAAGATAGGTAGCTTAATTATAATATGAATTACACTTGGCTTAAGCCCGCGCATTTCAGTACCTACGCTACACCAGTACCACCCTTTTTAGATACTGAGTTAAAACTATGGTTTAAAATAATAATAATTCTGTGTTACCTAAGGATATCAGAAACAACAGCGGGATTACAAAATATACATTACGATACTTTTCTTTTGTAAATAGGTGCATACTTATAATACCTACATATAAAACACCCAGGCCAATACGAACAAACAGACATGTTCATGCACACAAATATTTGTACTGTGCGGGGATCGAACTCGCAACCCTTGCACTAGAGGCAGCATTCACTACCACTTTCACTACACATTGAGTTCGAAATCGATTGAGGAAATTTGACAGTTTTGTATAGCTTGACCTGTCCGCCACGTACCAATTATTTTTTTAATAATTATGTAAACAGTTTAACAGAGAACGTAAATTGTGTTTTTTAGGGTTCCGTAGCCAAAATGGCAAAAACGGAACCCTTATAGTTTCGTCATGTCCGTCTGTCCGTCTGTCCGTCTGTCACAGCCGATTTACTCGGAAACTATAAGTACTACAGTGATGAAATTTGATGGGAATATGTGTTGTATGAACCGCTACAAAAATATGACACTAAATAGTAAAAAAAAGAATTGGGGGTGGGGCCCCCCATACATGTAACTGAGGGATGAAATTTTTTTTTTCGATGTACATACCCGTGTGGGGTATCAATGGAAAGGTCTTTTAAAATGATATAAAGTTTTCTAAAAAACATTTTTCTTAAAGTGAACGGTTTTTGAGATATCAGCTCTCAAAGTCGTAAAAAGTATGTCCCCCCCCCTCTATTTTTATAACTACGGGGTATAAAATTCTAAAAAAAATAGAGGTGATGCATGCTAATTAACTCTTTCAACGATTTTTGGTTTGATCAAAGTATCTCTTATAGTTTTTGAGATAGGTTGATTTAACTGTAATTTTTTTTGTCTTTATTGCAATAAATAAATGCAAACATCATTTTAAAAAGTTAAGAAATTGTGCTTTAAAAGATTGATAAATTCAATGACCATTGTTACAAGGTTTATACGTTGTCGAATTTTATTTAGTCAAATGTGGCCTTTTATTTTGGCCCAACTATACTTTATTTGAACCACAAACTATATAGTAATACAACCTGTGCGGACGCACACTATTTGCGTCTATACTCGCACCCCACGAGTGCGAGTATAGACGCAAATAGTGTGCGAGCGAGAAGTGAATAGTTGCGCCGCCATTTCTGATCCCATTCTTTATCCGCACAGGTTGTACTACGTATTTGAACATTACTGGCTGGTAAATTATTTATGGGACTCCCTTTATATTTATTTGCTGTTTTTCTTTATCACCACCAGCCAGTACCACTTTTCCTCCAAGGCTGTAGCTGAATAATCGATTATTTTCACCCATAATAATTGATTGTACCATCGAAAGTATCGATTAAATAGAAATTTGATTTAAATAATTTATTGACATGTTAATTTATAACAGCATGGTGATTAAACAAATTTCTTAATCTATATTATAAGTAAAAACGCAATGAAATGAATGACGATTTTATCTAATAATAATTGCAGATTAATCGATTATAATCGATAGTATCTTCTTAAATTCTAGTAGCGATTAAATCGATAATATCGTTAATTTAAAGGATTACAATCGATTTTATGAACCAAAATTATTAATCGATTTAATCAATACTATCGATACTTCGAATGGTTATCAGATTATTTGGGTCCCATTTTCATAATCGATTAATAATCAACGTACAATAGATTATCCGGCAACACTATCACATTGACTGATTGACGACATTGACAATGTGAATGACAACATAACATGACATACGAACGAAATAATTATTACAAATTCGTTTGAAATGAAGAATTTACACATTGTTTAATTTGGAAAAGGAAACACAGTGAAGTGTTATTAATTTTTCGTTGTGTTAAGTTAATTTCCAAAATGTATTAGTTCTTTCAGCGATACCATCTCATTCCTGCTTATAGTGCGATAATTTGTCAATAATGAGCGGATTCATCGCTGTTCACTGCGGTAAGCATTTGATAACGGTCAGCCGTTTAATTGAAGCAATAAATTATTTCCCGAATGCTAAAATAAAAGCAACCTTAAGTTGCTTTAAAAATCAATAGGCGTGTCATTTTTATGGCTACCCAAATTTATGAGGAACAGGAAAATAAAAATGTATATGTCCCTATGTTAATTATAACATAACATAAGATTTATAATTTTTTATTCTTCTGATGCTTATTAAAGCATCTTCTAAATTTTAATTATTAGGAGCTGGATACCACAGCGATAGTCTGAAGAAAGAATACCAAAGAACATGCTATTTAGCTTGCAGAAAAGCAATTGAAATTCTAAAGAATGGAGGAAATGCTGTTGAAGCTGTAGAAAAAGCTATAATTGGTATGTGTCCAATTCATTTCAATTCAAAATAGTTTATTGCATTACATGTGGTATTACAGAAATAATAAATAAAATTGCAACACATGCACCCTGTTCTATGTTTGTTAGACTTAATTTATTTTAATACTGCTTATAATTTATAGTATTATTATTAGGTAAATTAATAATGAACTACTTTAATTTGCAGAGTTAGAAAATAGTCCATTGACTAATGCTGGGTATGGCTCAAACTTAAGCTGGGATGGATCTGTAGAATGCGACGCATCCATCATGAATGGTCAAACATTACATTTTGGGGCATGTGGTGCAGTTTCCAATGTTTGGAATCCTATAACCTTGGCCAAGCACCTGTGTATGAAGCAGTGCGAAAATCTTTCATTAGGCCGTGTGCCGCCCTGTATACTCACTGGTCATGGAGCTAGAGCCTGGGCCGAGAGAATGGGCTTAGAAATAGTTGATGAGAAAAAAATGATTTCAGCCCGTGCATTCCGAAACTATAAACATAGTAAAAGAAAGCTGAAAAGATACTCACTGCAAAATGATATAAAGTTTAGTCCACTAGATACTGTGGGGGCTATATGTGTTGATTCCAATGGAATAGTGGCATCAGGAGCAAGTTCTGGAGGTGTGTCTTTAAAACATGAAGGCCGAGTTGGCCAAGCAGCCTCCTTTGGAAGTGGGGTTTGGGCTGTAAATAGCTTAGACCGTAAATCCCCATCTGTGGCTGCATGCACCTCAGGGTGTGGAGAGCATTTGATACGGACACAATTGGCTAAGAATACTGCTGAGAGTTTGGTTGACCCTTCACCGGTTTTAAGTCTAGATAAATGTTTGAAAGAACATTTTTTGAATTCTCCATTCCTCTGGGATGTGGCTGAACGTTTAGGAGGAACATTAGCATTGCGTTATGACCCAATGGCTGGAGAGGGGGAGCTGCTTTGGGGTCACACTACTAAAACTATGTGTATTGGATATATGTCCACAGATAATGAAAGGCCAAAGGTACTATTTTCGTTTAGATAACCTTTTTATTTATATTAATGTGCTCCTTTCCTTTTATACTAATGTCAAATTTATTTATGTAAACACTTTCAGTGCATTATATCACAGTTGCCGCCGAAAGTTGAACCTGGTCAAAAAGCTGTGGTATCAGGGACACCATTCAAAGTTCCTATACAACCCTGCCCAGAGTTTCAGTGGGAAGTGAAGACTGAAACAAATTGTAATGGATCTCTTTAGAATAGATATTGATTAGTTAAGCTGCGTGATTTTGTGTATTGTGTGTGCAAAGTATTGATTTTTATAATGGTATCATAGTAAAACATTAAACAGAATCTGTTTTTATTCAAATGTCCTGGTTACCTCATAATACATACGAAAATAATCTCGAATTCTAGGGGGGGTAGAGAATTACCACCCCCATTCCCCTTGGGCTTTTCAACATTATTTTTTCATTACTATGAGATCGCTTGTCAAAATATTCTGAACACCACTGAAGATCACCTGAAGAAAGGAGTTTGTCAATTTTTGTATGAGGCCCTCAGTATTAAGTTACTCTATAGCCCACCTAATAATTCGCCATTTTTTTTTCTAATATCGAGGCCATGAATGAAACCCAAAAAAAATCCGATAGATCAAATCAAAATACCTACATCGAAAATGTCCTTGGGTAGAATCTTGTAATGTGTGGCCGTACGAACTATAATTATTATAGTTATGTATATAAGTAGATATTTTTGTTAATCATTTTATGAAATTCTATCCCTATATCCTCATTAATAGAAACCTCGAGGATACATGGTTCAAGCATTTCCTCATTTTAAGCAACTTTTTCAGGAAAGCCAAAAAAATTATCGGAGACTACGTGCTATTTAATGAACATTAGTATTCAATTGTTCACTTCCGTTCAACATTTAAAAGGTGGGTGGATGGCCTTTTGGCTAAGATCAAAGTGTAACTGAATTATGATTTAAAAAAAAGAACGATCCGTCTTCCAGTCTCTAACGAATGGCATCAGTGTTATAACATTTTAACTGCCACCAACCTTAAATCTATCTATACCTTTGCAAGAGATCTCTCCAACCCTGAGGTTTTTGCCTTTTGGGACACGGACATTTTTGTATCAGCGAATATGCACGTATTCGGTCTATAGGTGGTTGATACTGAGACCTATTCTTACTGCTGCTTTCTCGAAGGTCACAGCTGTCAGTGTGACCTTCTCCTTACTCTCCCCTAATAAAGCAAGGTCATGCGCGTACCCTATCACCCTATGCTTTTCGTTGACGAGTGCAGTTGACTCCACTATCCAGAGCTTAGATTTGTCTCATTACATGTTCTAGTGCAATATGGGTGATAAGATAGCGCATCCCCCTGCTGTAGGCCTATCTTTATTTCAAATAAAATCCCCGGTAAAATCTGCTCCGACTCGCACTACCTTCAACTCCGATTTCTTTGGTAGCCACTTCGATCATGTTAACAAGCTTGACGCGAATATTGAAATTTCAAAGGATATTATAGAGTGCGGAGCGGTCAAGGCTGTCATAGGCTTTGGCAAAGTCTACAAAGTAAGTTAGTGTGTCTTGGGCGTACTCCCATCTTTTTTTCCATTATTTGCCTCAGCAGAAAAAATTGGTCGACTGTGCTACGGTTGCGTCTGAAATCCTGGTAATCACGTACACCTGGCCTCAGCGTACAGTTCTAGCCTCTTTAGCGACACTTAGGACAGGACTTTGTAAGCTGTTGGCAATAAGGCAATGCCCCGGTAATTCCCACATCTATTCTTGCTGCCTTTTGTGTATTGGACATATATGTTCCATTGCTTGGGTACCTATTTCCTCGTTATCCCATATCTTCACCATTAAGTCATAGATTGCTGACTGCATTACGCTTCCGCCATATTTCATAGGTTCATCCAGTAAGTTACCGATTCCTGGTGCCTTACCCATTGTTTTTTAATTTCAGTATGGTGTCTTGGACTTCTTCAAAACATAACAGTGGTATTTCTGCAGTATTGTCATTATTTAACAATTCTGGGACTCCCTGGGAAGGTGGACAGTTAAGAATATTTTTAAAATAATCCTTCCATATATCTTATATGCTGGGTTGGTCATATTACAATATGAGGCTACCATTTTCGTCTTCCAGCAACTGCACGATTGGTTGGTATCCTTTCTTTACTTGTCTTACTTCCTTATAAAACATTCTGCTTTCATTAGATCTGATAAGGTCTTCCATATTGCACACCGTGTCTTCTATATGCTGTCTCTTCGCTGCTTTTATTGCGTTTCGGGTTTTCTAACGCAGTTCTTCATATTTTACTTTAAAATGGTCATCCTGTACAGCCTGTTGTTTCAGCTTCCGCCTTTCACAAAGCAGCATCTCACATTCCGATGTTATCCATTTCTTTTTCTTTCTGCGTTTTTTTCCCCAAAACCGGCAAACCTACTTACTACCTTTACTGTTTCTTGAATGATATTCCATGCTTTCTCTATATTTTGAGATACTACTAAACTCTAAAATCTCTTCTTTAACTCTAATTGAAAAGTTTTACGGGCATCTTTATTGTTTATGTTATCTTCGTTAATACTATCTTCTTGAGTATGATGTGCTTTTACTTTGGTAAATAAAGAACTATATATTTATTGAGATTTTATTATTTAAAAAATCCTGTGTTGTGGTCATGTGCTAGAAATATAAATTCGGTGAGAGGCTATTATTAAGCTAGGTAAGCGAGTACCTATTCCATGATTACAAATTAACAACAATACATTTATTTTGGAATTGTTACTTGTAGCAAATAGGAAGAGATATAACTAATATCTACAATAAAATATCTTACGAGCACCATTTTCGTAGTACCAATTTTTAAATAACTTATAGCATGTTGTTTTATAAATATAAATTATACAAAAAAGATCGACGGTGCTTTTGATAATCTGATTTACCTACGTGAAGTGGACGTCCCGTCGCAGACGATTGCATTGTGTTCTACAGTAAAAATACTCTCAGCCTGCAGGGAAATCAGGCCACTGGGCTTTCTTCACACAAACGCGCTCACTTTAACGTCTCATATTAGGTTAGTACCTATGAGAAACTATTTGCGTCTCTCCTATGAGTTTTACGCAATAAAGAGGGCAAACGCCCAGTAATCAATCATCAATCATAAATTCACATTTCCGAAAATTGTAAAAAACCCTTGAATTTCCTGATAAATGGAAAACAATGAACCGAACTCTACGCCCCATATAACGTTATAAGGGCTCTTGACTTTAAACTTATGGTTCTTCCTTTTTGAGAAAATGTGGCGTATTTTTACAACTCTTTAAATGTGATTTTATTTATTAGGCGTTTGGTCTCTTGATTGACGTGAAAATAATACGAGACGCAAATATTTTCCCATATTATGAGACGTTACAGCGAGCATGTTTATATGAAAAAAGTCTAATGGCCAGATTTTCCTGCCGCTGAGTGTAGTTCAATGGTTCTACAATACCCCGAGCGTAACTGAAGACGCGGGTCTTCAACAAACGTGTTCTAAACTTTTCACAAAACAGACCCGCACGCGAATGACCCGCGCAGTTTCCTCTACACGTCGCTTAGATTCGTCTTGGTGTCTACATTTGTGAACACTCCTACCAAGAGTAGTAACATTAAGCAACACATTTTATACATCTGATGCAATGCGCAAATGCAGTGCCGCACGACAAATGATCATGACTTGACAAGCACGATGATGATTATGTAATGACAGAGTAGACCTTACATGTTATGTAAACATTCATACGGTAAAAAACAATAAAAAGGTACCTTGATCTTTTTTATTATGCACCAAGAAAATAATAACTAATTTACATAAATGAGTTCCTATTTCGATGTAATGTAAGATCAATTTATATTTAACAAAAAACAACATGATTTAAGTTTAAAATACCTTTTTTTTTCGGCACAAATACGGCCTTGAAAAGTGTATCTCATACAATTTCTACGTATGCAAAACGTTAACTGATCAAAACCTGACGCATTTTAACTTTATTCCAACAGTAAACCGGACAACATCTTTAGTTTGATTTGTGATAAAATGCCTCTGTCAGGCAGGAGGCACCGCTCCTTTCTTTACATACCTACAAAAATCGGCTAATTACACAGAAAATAATATAGCATGTGTGTGTGGGTATACTACTCTACATAATACTATGATTATTAGTGGTATAATAATTCTTCAGCCTCATCATAATTTTTGTGTTGTACCCAATCTGTGATTAATTTCTTTCATACATAGTACAGTTTATTATAATGTATGTACGAATTGTTTTTATGAGTTTTCAAGCTAGGGCAAGTCGATTCTAAAAATATTTAATTTATAAACTAATTATATGGATACTATTCGATAATTATGCAATGTATAGCAAGCACGTTATGAAAGCATTTTAATGACCGCAATATTAAAAATAGTTCCCGAAAAAAGGGTATTGTGCCGGCCATCCCGTTTATGACGCCATAGTATAAGTCGTGTTTATATAGCGTATTAGCACAAGTCATTCTTTCACCGTTTCTATTTTTGAAGGCTTTATAAAATACTTTATTTATTTGTCTGTTTATCACTTTAATATGCTTAGGCATATGTTAAATTGAGTTTCGTATCAGTAGTAACATTTTGAATGACTTATGTAACATTTAAATTAAAAAAAATAAGCTATAATTATTATTTCTTGTTTCAATGAATAAGAACGAATAACTTTATTGCTCATAAAAGGAAAACTGTGTGTGAATAGGTATTAACAATATCATAATGTTATCCTTTATTCAAACCTGTCTAGACAATTGGACAAAACAAGAAAAAGTTTAAAATATACTGTAGTTTTAAAAAATGTAAATTAGCCATTAGTACCAAACTAATAATGATGAATAACAACAGCGGCGGTGGCGGATAAGCCGGCCCGGCGCGCGCGGCTTCTATTGTTTATACTGTTTGATGAATTTCGATAGGGATTGCACACCTGCGTAATATTGTAAATATGATTTACGACAAAAGTAAGTACATACCGAATAATAAACCTTCACAATACATATTTTAAGTGTTGAGATAAAAAATCCTTTGTTGAATTCCGGCAAATAGGTAATCGAATATCTTAGTTGTATCCTGGTTACTGATTGGACTTTTCTCACTTAGATAATGGATCTTTATTTCATTTCTATAGGCTATATTTTAATGTACGGATACAAAACACATACGATGTGGGAGGCCGCACTCCTATCACGTTTTCACCTAAACATGCAGGGGCGTGTCGCCGCATACGTGTCTAGATATTTTCTAACGCGCGCGGCGCGATGAGCCGCTCTCGTTTTTTGTGGCGCGGCCCAACGATTGTGGCGTGTGGCGACCCAGCACCGTGAGATAATTCATGATGAGAGAGAGAGAGATAATTCAAGAAGTGTCAATGTGTCAGCATTTGTGGCAGCACCATTAGCTAATAATTGTAATGTTAAAAAAAAAAATTGAAATTGGTGCTTCTTTGTATATAAAGTCTATAAGCAATTATGTAGTTTATAGTTTATGTGGTTTACGCTCTTTGATCCTTGAGGAGGATCAAGCTAGCAACCATTAGCTATTATGGAAGGTAGATTGATCAGGTAGCGTCAGGCAACATCTAAATGTATCAATAAATAATAATTTCTCTTTCACTTCTTTTTCTGCTCATGCCTATCCCTTTTTCACAAATAGGTATATCCAAGTATACCAACATTAGTTGCCTGTAAGTAAAATAGAAAATTGTCAAGTATTTGTAAAAAAAAAAATTATGTCATTTATACCTACAACTACGACAAAATTATGTATTATTATATTAGGTAAGTAAACGAAATTGTTTATACATAAATTATTTTGTACTGCACTAAACTGTAATAATAACTTAAATTGCTTTACTATAATAAGCGTTTTAATATTAATTAAAATATAAAAGTGAAATTAGTTTATAGTTACCTACAGTTACTAAAATATCAAATATTTTGTACATAAACAAATTATGCTCAAAAGTTACTAATTAACATAAAATCGTGGAAAATTTATTTCAATCAGAACTAAGTTAATTCACAGACTCACTGGCAAGGTTATCAACTGGTATAATGTTATAAATAAAAAAAAAATATGAAACCTTACATACATACCTACTTATTATTTACACCTTACAGTAGCCTCCAAATTTAATTTTATTGAGTATTATTAACCTCAAGCGCACCCACAAAATAGTGAATAGAATACCACATTTTTTACTGTTAAACTAGTTCACTTAATACATGATCAACATTTTTTGCTAGAATTCCGACTTGCATAATAAACATTTATGTAATACTATCGTGTTTTTTTATTGAATAGTAAAAACTGAATTGTATTAGCTAAATCACTTTTATGAACAAACGAAAGTATTTTTTACTATATTTTTTACGAAAAATAGGGGCGAGTTTTCGATATGTTATTCCTGAGTTGCCTAGTTTTTATTATGCATTAAAAATATGTTGTAGAAATAAACCCATTTATAGAAGAACCCAATCTTTTTATAACTATTGCACCAATAATGGCAAAGCGAAATTCTAAGTGGTATTCTGGCACTATCTTGGATTAAACTTTTTATTGCTACATAACTAAACAATTATTTCAATTTCATTTAAGTTGATATTGTAGAAATTACTCATTTCCGTTAAAGCTATTGATTTTTTTAGAGTTGAATGTTCAAATTATTATTATTTAAATTAAATGCCAAGCTAATACTGTCATTATTACTTACTACATTACAATTCATCACAATCTCAATGCATCTCTGATTTTATCAAATGCCATTTACAATTCAATTTGTTTCAATAAACAGTCAAATTTCAAGGCATCTCATCAGTCTGTTCAAAAATATCAATTCATAATTCGTACATAGTATACAGCTCGTTAATATCAAACACAACCGTATTCATACCAGATAGCGGACTCCTTCGAATTTTCAGGTTTTTCGGTACGGCCGGTGTTCCTTCTGTCATGTCTCAGCTCTTCTCTATCGTGTAGGCCCTCGTCTACAGCAGAACGGGGGAGCTCGACGGCGGATCGATGGAGGTCATTCGTAGATCGTTCAGTTATACTTTGACAAGCACCATCGCCAATAACGGTAGAAATTCTATTGTACACCAAGTAAGTCGGATTCTCCTTTATAGGCGTACTCTGCGGTTTTGTGTTGAGAGTGATATCTGGATTATCATCTGCTACGTATACTGTGCGGCGACTGCCGGCTGTCCCGAATACAGGCGACGGAGTTGAAGCTGCGGAGAAAGGGACAAGAAGCTTATCAGTAAACACATAAATAACGTCCACCTTATGAGTCAAGAACGGGTAGACTAATTTTAATAAGCTTTGATTGGTTATAAGAAGGAAATCGAAAAGGCAAAACACTTCTGCGATGTAATCGTCTCACGGCGTTGTGAGACGATTACTTCGCAGATCAATTGGTACAGTTTGGAGCTTAAACTCAGAAGCACTAAGTGCTTCGATAAATCATGAAACGAAGTGAGGGCGGGCCACTATATCCAATAAAATCAAACGAATTTCATGCATATAAGTTGAGCTTACCTGCAGGCGGTAGTCCTGTATCGGTCTCTAAGCCTTGGTAGCTGTTTCGATGAGAAGGCGGAACTGCCTTGTGCGCTCGTCGTCTGAGGGAAGCTCTAATAAGAGCGTCGTCGCCTCCACCTCCACTATGCATGGACGCAGTAGAAAGTCTTCTTACAAAGTTACTTTCACTATTCAATCTTGCTGAGTCTAAGCTAGGAATAGATCCAGTCATATCTGTGTTATCTGACTTTTTGAGAAGTTTATCGTCAAATCTCCTACTGAAGCTTGATTCGGAACTGTGTCTCGGCGATTCTACGCTAAGAATGGAAGATCCTTGATCTGGATCTGATACCTTAGATACCTTTTCTACATCTTGGCTGCCTGGATCCGATTCTCCAGATTCGGAACCTTCCAGGGTTAATTGCGACTTTGAACGACTCGCGTCTTCAATTCTTTTATTATTTCTGGATGTTTTGTTTATCAAATCTGTACCGGCTTTACGCACTTTTTTGACGAAAGAAGCTCCAAAACCACGTCTTTTTGTGGTGCAATTGTCAAGTTTTTTGTAGTGTTCCATAATCTTTTCTTCAAGCTTTTCTTTCTGCCGGCATAATGCATTCACTTTATCAGCAAACATTTTTTCTTCTTCGTGATAGTGCTGCTTGTCTTTAAGAGAGTGCGCAAGTAACTCATGGTACTGTGTCAATAATTGTGAAACATGGTCCATCAAAGAACGTCTATCGGCATCCAAACTTTTATTCATGTGTACAAGCATTTCGCAATGTTGATTCGTTTTATTAATTTCTAATTCCATACTGGTAATTATCTCTATTTTAGTGTTTATTTCACCAGACATTTCAGTGTTTCTTAATTTCAATTGAGTCACTTCACTTCTGAGATTTCGGTATTCTTCTTGCATATTTCTGTATTCATTTTTGAGCCTATCACTAGCTGTAAAGAGATTTCTAAAGTCGTCTTTTAATTTTGAATGTTCAGCTCTAAGATTTGTCAAATTTCTTGACTCTATCTTAAGGTTTTCTCTTTCTAGTTCAAATTCTGATACTCGTTTCTCATAACTCTCTAACTTTTCCTTCAGTTCTCGATTCTCTAATTTCAAATCTCTTAGAGTTAACTTAACAGGCTCTCTTTCGCTCAACAATAATTCGTATTCTGTGTTTAATTGTTCATGCAATGTTTGTAGAGCCACTTGATCACGTAACAAATTGTCTTGTTTATCTTTTAAAACTTCCAACTGTTTAATAATTTCTTCTTTTTCTGCTGCCAACTGACTATTAGCTAGCTGTAAAGTCATTTGTTGAGATATCAAGGAACCATTTTGTGAATTTAAAGTAGCTATATTTACTTGCAGTTTTGCATTTTCAGCATGACAACTCTCTAAAGATGCTTGTAATGCAGTTACATCAGCTGTCAACTGTTCTATTTGAGGATTTACTATATTTTCATCAACATTATGCATTTTGTCTTCATGTGTACAAGTACATGGAACTAAAGCCATAAGATTGGCTCTAGCTGCTATTTCAGAGATAAGATTCTCATTATCTGTATTAGTTATAATTTTTTCTAATAGGTCTTCTAAATTGACATCTTTAGATACAATTTCAGATGCATGAATTCCAAGCTTTTCTAAACAATTCCTTAGTTTATCAAAACTTACTTTTTCTTTTATTAGGTCTTTCTGTAACGTTTGAATTGTTTCTGAATCCATTTTCTTTTGCGATTTTAGTTCTTGTGCTTTTTGTTCTACATCTTGCAGCCGACTAGCTGTATTCTGGTTTATTTCTAATTCTTTAATTAATCTTTCTATTTCTTTTTTCTTTAATTCAATCTCAGTAGTCAATTTGTCAATTGATACATCTTTCTCTTCTATAGCTTCTCGTAGTTTGTTTACCTCTCTCTGAAGATTGTGCGACTCTTTTTCACTATAAGATAACTTTGTCTTGAGTTCTTCTGTTTGAATAATAAAGCCAGTAACTTTATCAGCTTCTGGTTTAATAATGTTCAGCTCTTTAGTTCTTGCATCTAATGTCTTTTCCAAATCATCTGCCCTTCTTTGTATAGAGTCACATAACATTTGTATTCTTTGTTTATCTTTAGTTAGAGATTCTAAATGTCTCTCGAAATCTTGCAATTTATTTTTTTCTGAATCTCTGTCTATTGCCTGTCTATCAATAAACAACTTCTGACTGTCTAAAGAATCTTGAAGTTTTCTATTTTCTTCTAAAGCATTTTTGAAAACCTCCTCCAATTCTGAATTCTGTTGCATGACCCGGTTACAATTTTCTTGCAGTTGTTCACACTTCAAGCTCAACTTTTTCTTTTCCTTCTCCAATTCCAATAGTTTCTCGCCACTTTCTAGAAGTGATTGTTCCCTCAGACTATCAATAGTTGACAGAAGTCTTTTATTTTCCAATTCTAGTTTTAATGCCCTCGCTTGCGCATTGCTCGTTAATTGCTCAGACAAACTATTTTCGCCTGATTCTAAAGTACTTTCGCATTCATTATCAGTATCTAAATTACTATTATTGCTTTCGCTCAGTACAGATTTCGTTATATATTGTAAATGATTATTTTCCTCAATAAGTTCTTGAATTTTTTGTTGATCCGCGTCTCTTTCCTACAAGCAAGCAAATTAAGAATTAATGAAGCTATAAAAACAGCTTTGTTGCAATATTTTTTATTTTTTAGTTTATATTTTAAGAACACGAAGAGCGCAATTCCACACATGTATTAAAGCCCCATAAGAGATTAGGTTTATAGTTTCGTTAGTTTTATGACTTACCAGGGCGATGTCATTTGCTTCTCTTTTCAATTTAATCATAGCTGCTTCTAAGGTCAAGCACTGTTCAGCTCGCTTCCGTGCTCTCTGCAACTGCTCTTCGATAGCGTCTCTAGTTTCCATTAGAGCTTTATTGTCTTCCCGTAGCTCGGAAACGCGCGTCTTGTAGTATTCTGCGTCGGCCAATCGATCACGATATCTTTGGATCTCTTGTTCTAACCTGCAATTTAAATCCAAATGTTTTTTTTTTTCGAAAAAATGTTACCAAGATATTCAATTGTTTTTTTTTCACTAACCTGTCGCATCTTTCGGCTTTCTCCCTAAGGGCATCTACTTCATCTCTGTAGGCAGCAGCTTTCCGAGCTTCATTGAACCACTCTTGGCTATCTGAACGTAATTTGGCTAGTACTAATTTCGTATGTTCTAATTCTTCACGACATTCTGCAAGTTGTTCAGACTTTTCTTCCCTGTAAAATAAATTTATTTTGATAGGACATAACTTATACTTAATTTTCTTCTTGGGTGAAATTCTTAATGTGAAAGTTCGCCAAGCACGCCGTCAGCGAGGGCACCAAGGCCGTCACCAAGTACACCAGCTCGAAGTGAGGTGTCTATTACGCTGCGAGCGATGCGAGCGCACACACACTCAAAAATTAATTTAATATGTTAATATGTAAGTGGCGAGTATTACTTTAATATGTAAGTGATTAAGAGTTGATTAATCTGTAGTTAAGTTCTCTTTTGGTCACAATTGCAGAACTAGTAGACTTGTGACTCCACTGCTATTGTCCATTGACAAGTGGAGTATCCCATCGAAATCACAATGATTTATTTGCATCAAGTGTACCTAATTGCATTTAACTATAATGAAAAATAGTAACTTACAATTCTTGCCTTTGCTTTCGTAGGCGTGCTTTCCAATCAGCTAATTCTACAGCAAGATGCTGGCTCTCACTATTGTTCTGGTTGACATTCTGTGTTGACCTATTTTTGCTGTTCTTATTTTCGTTCTCATTTTCACACAGATCGTCGTTTAGAACTATGGAAGCCCAATTTTGAAGATAGTGATCGCGCTCTTTCGCAAGTCTTCTCATGTGATTGAAAAGCGTTGGTGATTGGAAAAGGTCTATTGCATCTGGTGTTAGTACGACTGTTTGCATATCAGTTACCTGTAGAACATAAAAAACTAAGTTTAAATAATACAAATTAGTATTAATATAGTTTGTAATACTCAAATACTCATATCAGTGGCGGCTTAGGGAGTGGCGAACGGGGCAAACGCCCAGGGCCTCGCGCGGATCCCTAGGGGTCTCTCCCCGACGTAGATGATACGACAAACCGCTGGGGGACTTCCCCGTAGCAAATGGTACGATGAGACGAAGGGGACTCGCATAGCAAACGACACAAGTTGCTGGGGGACCCTTATCCTCATAGCAAATGATACAAGCCTTCGGGGAACCCCACCGTATTAATTGAGACCTGCGGCCTGGAGCCTCTCAATGGCTAAGGCCGCCACTGGCTCATTTACTATGTTTAGTGTTTTTTTTTTGAGGTACACATCTTTTATTCATCCCCTTCTATTCAACCCATTAATCTACATTGCATGTAATGTTTATTCTTAATATTTACAGTTGCGCGGCACGTAATAGGCTTATGAAATTCGTCGCCTTGGTTCTGGCAAGGTCAGTATTAGATGTACTTGTAGCTATGCAAACAGAACCTTCAAATATAAATGAATAGAATAGCACCAACACAATACGAGACGTGTATGGATGTGATAAGCATAGCCAAACACCTGCCTAGTTACTTGTGCATTTTTTCATATGTTACGTTTAGTTATGTTTGTAAATTATCTTTGCCATGGTTGGCTGATTTCTACTTATCCATTGTTGTGCCATGACAAATAAATACATAATAATAGTACAGTACTTTAAACAAGCTTGGAATTAATAGTACATATTACTTGTAATTCAATTTTGTAACATATTAAACTACCTACTTAAATACAAAAATATAAAAGAAGAAATTTTACCGATTGCAGTAACACCATGTAACTGTCTGTATATTTACAGTATAAAAACTTACATCTATAAATTTCTAGATAAATAGAATACAAACCTGTTTTATACATTCTACAATGTTATGCTGAAGTTCGACATCCAGCTCCTTAATTCGGGTGATAAACAGCTCTTTGTTGGGACACTGTACTGCCGCTCCAAGCAGCAACAACACCAATAACTTCATGTTTTCAAGCCCTTCTCTTGACTCTGGAGATTTTCCTAAGCAAATGCATTCTGGGACCACTAACAGTGTCATTCCCAGTTCCTCTTCATACAAGCCCTTTACATTTTTTACAATTGCATCAAAATTCTTGACCCTGCCAAGAATAAGAGCTTGCTCTTCTAATCCGGCAAGCTTAGTGATGTGAAATGATGGTTCTGGGTCAATCTGAAGATAGATTTGTTGAAGTATGTCTCCATTGAAGAGAGAGGCATATTCTGTGATGATTTCAGGATTTGGGAGGCATGACTTCACCTGTAAAAAAAAAACTTATTTTTTAAACTGATTTATAAACTGTCTATATCCAATTACATATAATTAAACATGAAAAAGATTAGTAATATTTTTTTTTTTTTTTTTAATTATGGCTGCTACTGTGTTGCCCACGGCGAACACTTATATAACTCTGCCAATGTCGAGCGATTAAAGAGACACGTTATAATTTTTGAGAAATTGACCGGTGCAATGATATTTTACTCATTCTGATTTTTATTTTTTAATTGAGGGTTACACCACCTAAAACAAAATAATAAAACGTATACAAACAAACAAACACATATACAGCACAACATTATGAAGGGGATTCGGTTATAGTTTGATATTATATTTTATAATATATCTACATAAATATTTGATTAGTAATAAGTAATTCCAATAGTTTTATATAGGTGCTATAGTGTTGCCAACATTAGTAATAAGTGTGTTTTGGTGATCAGTTTTGAATAATGTTATAATTACACTGTGCAAACCTGAAGATGAGATTCTATATACAATGCAAATATAAATAAGCATGGGAACTTACTGTTCAACTTAGACATCACTGAATGAGTATGTTCATCATAAATAATTATTGTCTTAGATTTTGCATTTTTCTTTCACATTTTACACTTTCTTGACATAAGTAGGTACTAGTTTTTTACACTAACAGTTACTGTATTTACAAGCAATATCCTACTAAGTACCTGCATGGTAAGTAAATATAATTTTTAACATTTTAACATAGCAATATTAATGTTCTACCAACTCTTTAGTTTTATTACATGAATTCAATATTTTCAAAACACCTGGTACTTATTTCACCTGATACTACTTGTATAAGCTACTGCTACTGTACTGTATGTCCTTACTGTTTTCTTTGAGTTTACTTTATCATCCTATTACTCAAAACGCCGAAATATAGATTACGAAATTTATCGCCACAAGTGAAATATAAACAAACGCTTGTGACATTTTTGCAAACTAACTCGGAATGGTGATAGTTCTAAATTGCGAAACACGAATGAGCAAACGGGGCAGCATCATACTTACGCGTAAGAAAATAAGAGCGACCTAAACCAAGTAACATATTCATTCATACGGAACGGCTGTGTAATTTTGTCTCACGCTTCGTTCTAGTGTAAAAGAGTAGATATCTAATAAAAACAGATGCACGGATGGCTGAACACTCACCCACGAAACTAGGGGCCCGTTCAAGAAGTCTTCGATTTCAGTGGCAGACGCCGCCATCCTCACCAAATGTTAAGATTTCCGAAATCGACTCTTCTGGTTTTGGCCGGAGGGCATTGCATTAAAGTAATCTCTTTAATTATTTTGGTCTGAGAAAGTATTCGCATCTGTAAAATACAAAGAGACAGCCGCTGTCGCACAATCACAATGACAAAAATAATGACATTTCACATGCCAGTGCTGCCAACATTTATTTTTTGCACGATGCCAGTGATGTATATTATAGAAACCACAGAGTACTTTGTAATACTGGAAAATAGAAACCGAAACCCAATTTATTGTTAAAAGCCGATACCATATAGCATTATACTACGGTAAGATAATAAGCTGATACCAATAACAGATTGGAAGCCATTGGCATGTACTGTTGTTTAAAAAAACAAATATCAATGTCAATGACTCAATGTCATCTTTGTCAAAAAGTCAAAAAGTTCTCGTGGTCGTGGTCGTCTCGCCCACAAACTAAGTGATCGTCTCGCCCTACCCCATTTAAAATATTTGTTTAATTTATTATGCTGTTATTCTCCAGGTTCTAGTGACAAAATATGCATTGCTTTATCTCTCAACTATTCAAAGTGTGCTGCCGCATAGAGAGATACCATACCACATAGAGCCATACTTATAAATTAGTTATTTTTTACTTTGGACAGGCAGACGCAGAACCGATCAATCGATAATGTTCACAAAACATCCTAACAATAAAGTAAAATTTCAAGATCAGCAAATTGATGACTATGTGTTGGAGGTAATTAATTTTCTAGCATTCATAATATAAAGGAGTTTTTACTAGATAAAACATGGTATGTGTTTGAAATATAAAAACTAATCCAGTATTTCCATATTCTCTCATAGAACTCAGTACTTAAAAGTAAACTTCAAAGCAAGATAGATGCTTTGTTGATTATGAGTCGTGAGTTGGACAAGTCCAGCATGGAGCGGGATAGGTACAAGGTGCTTGTGGAACAGCTCAAGTGCAAGAAGCCCCCACTCCGGACTCACGACTCTAATACCAGCATTTATAAGTTTACACCCACAAACACAATTAGTGGGGGTGACATGCTGGCCAAGACAAGAGATCACAATAACCAGTTGAAATTAGAGGTACTCTATTTATATTATACTGAAATATTTTGTTATATTACTCTTTTACACTCATTGTGAGCAGTCTATAATATACTTTTAGGAGCCATCTCCACAGTGAAATGTGTCTTTATTGGATATTCTCCATGATTATTTATCCTTACTTGTCTTGGACACCATTCTAAGTACTATCTATATCCTTCTTCTACTATTTATTATTGAACTTTGAATTCAAAATACAAAACCTATTAAAGAACATTTACAGCTTTTATATGTGGCACTTTACCATATCTGTATGTTCAGGTGGAGACCTTACGAAGCAAGCTGGATGAGGCTACTGGTGATATTGAAGCTTTGAGGAAACAGCTTCAGAAGAAAGAGGGTTTTGAAGATAACAATGACTCTAGGAAGACATCAACCAGTCTCTCATACTCTAATAAGGATTATGAACAAGTTAGTTCAGGATTTGGAAAAGTTTCAGAAAAAGGTGTTTGTTAAAAATACTTTTATCTAATACATAGTCATAATAATCCTATATCATAATGATTTAAGTTTGACTATTTTATACTTATAATTAAATCCTATTTTTTTAGTACCAACAAATCCAACTTGACTACAGAGCTACATTGGATGAAAAGGAGGAGCTAGTTTCTGACCGGGACTACTACAAAAGCAAAGTGCAGCGTTTGAACCAACAGATCAGTTATATATTATCAAATAGAGTGAAGGTGCAGCAAAATGATAAAGAAATTGATCCCTCCAAAACCCATAGTTGACATTGATGCTTTGGTTACTGAAAATAAGTACCTGCATGAGAGAATAACACAGCTACAGGTTGAGAAGGAAATTGTGAAACGTACTTTGACCAAATACAAGGTGAATGAGATGTTTATTTTGTACAATAAACTTTAAAACATACTTGGGTAGTGCGGGGGCTGGTGTGGGATGTTTAACTTATCATTAAACAACAAATCCGGTCAAAGGAAATGATATTTTGATAATTAAGCAAATTATGCTTATCTCTTTGTTACAGACTTTGTTAGAGAACAGGAATAAAAATGATCCAATAAATTTCAAAAAAGGGTTTGCTGACGTTATGACCCAGAAACAAGGTCAGTATTCAAACTTTCCACAATGTTTTAAGCAGTTGCATTGCTGTGTATTTTACCTAATTATTTAATTAATTGAATGACAACCCGTTTGGAACAGTGGTAGTGAACGCTGCCATTGGTCCAAGGGTTGCGGGTTCGATCCCCGCACAGTACAAACATTTGTGTGCATGAACATGTCTGTTTGTATTGGTCTGGGTGTTTACTATGTATTATGAGTATGTATTTACAAAAGAAAAGTAGTATATGTATATATTTGTAATCCCTTTGTTGATTTAGATATCCATAACACAGGTACTTGAGCTACCTATCTCGGAGTCAGATCAATGAATGTGATGTTGTGAAATATTTATTTATATTCATTTATTATTTACAGTGCGAGAGTTTCTGGACATTAACTCAAAAACAGGATTGAAGAGGAGTTCAATTGCTGAATTAAAATCACTCTGTCTTGGGTTATTTGAAGCATTGAATGATAAGTCTATAGCTTTACAACATCAAAGAAAGACCAATCAGTATGTTATTAATCTCCAATCTTATATGGCAGTATACTTATATTAATGTTTTCACATAGTTACAAATACATTTCTTATCTCTGCATTACAGGATTTTGGCAAATAGAATAACTGAGTTAGAGAAGACTTTAGAAAGTTGGTGTAATGGCCAAAAGTATATACCAATATTCCCATCACAAATGTTACTTGAAGAGTTCTTGCCAGACACAGTATCTGTGAAGTCTGAAGACATGAAGGAGAAACATCCAAGAGCTGCTAATGATTACAACAATAAATATTCCGATAGTGAAGATGACTTGAAAGAAAACAGTGATGGTGAAGATTCATCACCTGAGAGGTGTGGCTATGGTGATTGCAGTGAAATAAAGGAATCCAATAGAAGTATGACTAAGACAGTTTTGCCTATTGAATTGGAAGAATTAGTGAAGGAAGCTCTTGCAGAATTGAAGCCACTAAACTAATTTATTACATAAAAAGAAGTCTAATGATGAGCTCAGTATATTATTATGATTCCAAAAATAATTCACAATGCTCCATTCCATTTTATGAGACCATGTCTAGTCAAAATATAACTATGTCTAGTCATTATTATTATTAGTTTATTGTTAATTATTTTTGTTAGTTTATTTGTTCACATATTTTATGAAATAAAAGATGCTAATAGAGTTTATGATGTAGCCAATACAATATTATTACAGTTTTATTTTATCCTAAAGTAGCCCTTATCTTCTTGTCTTGGTATCTGAAAAAAATAAATTATAAATTTAAATCCCTCGACAAAGATTTTAAAGTCCAAAAATAAATGAAACTGCAGTTTACTGCAGTCAACAGCAGTTTCAATTTATTTTGGACTACCTACACTAGGACTACGAGTACTACGAAGGACTATCTACTTATGAACATTTTTAGTTATCGCGTGGGGGACCACTTTACATATTACATAAGCATAACTTATGTTACGTTTGTTAAATCACACATTTTATAGGTCGGTAAGGAGTGGTCCCCTGACGCGACAATATTTAAGCAAAAATGCTCATACGTGGAGGACAGTAAAAAGCAGTTTCCATTAAGGCGCGGGTAGGGCACACTAGCAACGCCAATTGATTTTATTTTTTAGCTACTAAACTGGATCTATTTTAAAGAATTTCGGGGTTACAACCTCTCGGCAAACACTTATACTATTTATTAAATAACCACGCACAAATGTTGGGTCCGATTTTGTTCCGTAAAAATTGATTAATCAATTTTGTGCGTTTGTGCCACGAACCCAACATTTGTGCATGGTTATTTAATAAATAGTATAAGTGTTTGCCGAGAGGTTGTAACCCCGAAATTCTTTAAAATAGATCCAGTTTAGTAGCTAAAAATTAAAATCGATTGGCGTCGCTAGTGTGCCCTACCCGTCACCTTAATTTGTGGACTTTTTGTCCGTGGTTTTGAAATTTTTTATTTTCCTTTTTTTGTAAATGAGAGGTGGCAGACGAGCAGACGGATCACCTGATGGTAGCAATTCCGCCGCCCATGGACACCCACAACACCAGTGGAGTCACGAGTGCGCTGGCAACCTTTTCCCCTTCTCCTCCATTGGGCCTCCGGTAACGTCACTCACACGGCGAAACACAGCGCAGTTAAATAACCATGCACAAATGTTGGGTCCGATTTTGTTCCGTAAAAATTGATTATCAATTTTGTGCGTTTGTGCCACGAACCCAACATTTGTGCATGGTTATTTAATAAATAGTTTAAGTGTTTGCCGAGAGGTTGTAACCCCGAAATTCTTTAAAATAGATCGAGTTTAGTAGCTAAAAATTAAAATCGATTGGCGTCGCTAGTGTGCCCTACTTTTTGTCCGTGGTTTTGAAATTTTTTATTTTCCTTTTTTTGTAAATGAGAGGTGGCAGACGAGCAGACGAATCACCTGATGGTAGCAATTCCGCCGCCCATGGACACCCACAACACCAGTGGAGTCACAAGTGCGCTGGCAACCTTTTCCCCTTCTCCTCCATTGGGCCTCCGGTAACGTCACTCACACGGCGAAACACAGCGCAGGCGCTGCTTCAGGCCGGTCTTCTGTGAGGCAGTGGTATCACTCCGGTCGAGCCGGCCCATTCATGCCTAAGCGTGGCTCTCCCACATTTTTAAACAGACTCTAATTTATATTTATAATTTATAATATCAGTTCCCGCTTTCAATAGGCACCCCAGTCAAGTACATATATTAAAAATGTATTATTTTACCATTTTACGAGGGCAGCCATCTTGGATTTGAATTTTTTCATAGTGTACTACTCAAATAATCCTTTTATTTGATTCCTTTATCGAGGGGGGTTGTCATAATATGTTAATCCGACACTTTGAGGCGGCAGCCATCTTGGATCAATTTCCATCTAACATAGCAAAGAACGCGAAGAACAATCCCTATCAAATAATCGGTTCTTCCGATTGGGAGCTACGACGATACCACAGTCAGATACACAGAGACGTCAAACTTATACACCCCGTCGATTTTTCGTCGAGGGTTAAAAACAAAGCAAGTGTGTAAAGTATATTATCATTGCCGTAAACTACAAGTACTTACAAGTAAAATTAAACCAAAACCTTTTTTAAATAATTTATTTTATAAGGACTACATATTATATAAATATAATATAAACTATCATAAATCATTGATATTAAAGCTAAGTTATATTACAATAGCTCAAACAAATTTAAACCATGTTATTCAAATGAAAGGATATTGACCTTTTAGATCTTATAATAAGACAAAAATAAGGAAGTAGGTATTTATTGGTAACAAAATATTAATCAGTATAAATAAATTTGGCACTATATGTGCGAGTGCACACATGGTTCCATATTCCACTCGCTTTAATCGATGGGTGGGTGGTAGTGATAATCATGATAAAAGAAATGTTATTTTCAATGTAAATTTAGTCAATTTACTCACTAACAAATCATAGTATTCGTTATGATGCTAAATAAATAATTAAAGATCTCAGCCTTTTCAAGCTAAATGTTAAGCCTGTGTTATTTTTCAAGTATTTTCTTTCAGTCAATATTTTTGAATATGCAAATGGTAAAAATATAGTTGATGATGATAAGTCATGTTTTGATTTTTACCATCTTTAAAATTTGTTATATTAATACATAATACATTTTGCATGCCTGCATTTTTTATGCAGTTTTTATATTTTTAAATATTTTACCTAAACTTAAAGGATTCATAATCCTCATTTTAAAAAATTATTACATATCTCCAAAGATAAATTATTTGATTATGTGTTTATTTGGTAAGTAATCAAGTATTATAATTATAGATCTTATTTACATTCGCTGCAATGTGCAAGGGTTGCTTATTAATTTACACACTTGATACTTATAAAACAACCTTTCAATTGAAATGTAAATCTGGATCACACAATATGGATATAAACTCCATAGGCACTTAGGCTACGATATAAAAGTAATGGAAAAATCATAATATTGTTTTATAGGCTCTCCGGTAAGTGTACCTACTTACGATAAATAACCAACAACATAATGAATTCAGTTGTGTTACAATTATAAATTTTACCGAAAGAAAAAAGCTACAGTGGGAGCACTCTATTACTTCTATAACTGAAATAGCACTGGTATCTTATCCATAGCTATAAAAATAAATTATTATATAAAGGTAAAGCATCTGTTATATTACCTCCTGATCTAGGAAGACCTCTTTATTTTGGGAACCACTTTAGTTAATTTTCCTCAACGCAAATTGAAGAAAAGGATGCGGTGTAGTAATTTACTAAAAAAGCATGCCTGCAGTCGCGTGTAGTAAATTAAATTGACGCGACATTTCGCAATTGACCTTTTCGACTTCAGTCAACTGCATGCAGTAGAACATCATTCATTGAATTGGATGAAGTTGAACTGGGCGACTAGATAGAATGTCAGTTTAAATTGTCCATTTTATATGCAAGGGTAGAAATAGTATAATGATGAGTCTATATCTAGAGAAGATGTAGACTCCTCATACCGATTCGATCTAAGGATGATATTTTGTTTTTATTTTCATCATCTCAGCATATTATTCCTTGTCGAGTTCATAGCGGTCGCTTCGGCGCCCGGTGGCAAGCTTGCACCACAATCCAGGATGTAGTAAGTCTGTTAATCACGATGTGAACATTAAAATTGGCGGAAAACTTATCAGATTTTTTTTCTACACAATGGAGAATATTAATAAGTGCACAAAATCGCTTAAAACTATAGCCCCAGTAGAGCTGATCTCTATACAAATACACAATTTTTTTGTTTCATCAAAAAAAAACTAAGTACCTATTAATGAATTTACAGAAAATTAAAAGTCCGAAGGCGCGCGATAGTATTGTGACGTCACCGTAAAACATTTTTTTTTAAATTAAGTATCTCGGGAAATACACGACGTATCGTTATAATATTTTCAGTCATGTTTTTTATTTTCAACCAAGTTGATGGAGATACGGACGATGTATTACCTACCACGCACTCGCGTGTCCTGGTAATACATCGTCCACTCGGACTGAGCTAGTGTTGCGAAGTACTGGGACGGCGATGACGTCACTTTACAACCCGTGAATTTTGAAATGCAATATCTCGGAGATTACAACACGTATCGTAGTATTTTTTTCAATCATATTTTTTATTTTCAACCGAGTTTAAGATGAGCTTAAAAATAAACTTAGTTAACATTCTCCATTAAAGTTGTAAGTGTACCTCTTATTACTAGCTCGGCCGACCGAAAACTGAAGAGTCGGAATGACGCGAGTGTGTGGGGAAATTTTACTGGCGTATATGTGCCGCAAAATGAGAGTGACGCCACAGTTATTTGAAAAACTGACCGTTTCGGGCCACCTAAGCAAATGAGTTTAATGAGGGTTTTCGCGTGTGAAAATTCCGCTACATGAAGTACTATAGGAGTAAGGTCCATATACAATGTGATTGGTTATTTTTAAACGTGATTTGTCAAAATGTTAATTTGACAAACTAAACAACCAATGCGGTTGATGTTGGACCTCAGTCCAACAGTACGCCATCTAGCGGATTTTTGACACGCGAAAACCTTCATTCGCGGGCACTGGCTACCGTCAGTCGCTCAGGGCGCGGGCGGGCGCGGAGGTCACGCGAGCCCGGTGTAGTGGCTGACGGCAAGTGCGGCGGCGGAGGATAGACAGCGCTCGCTGCGCGGGCAGGCGGCCGGCAGCGCGGCGCCCACGAGCTTGGCCAAGCAACGCGCGGTGCCCCCGCTCCGAGTAACGCTCGTACGCCTCCAACCCCTCCTGCAGCTTCAGGATCAGGCTGTCGTAGTTCTTGCGCACCACGTCCAGTATCTGCATTCATAAACATTCATACAACATCTCATACATTGACCTGATTCCGTACTAGAGTCCGCGCCATAAATGGAGACCCGCGGCAATAGACGTGTGTGACTCTTTACTGAAACGACTCAGTGATCCGACTCAGCCAAATTATACACTGTTTCAAATCACTAATGTTCGCTCCGAATGTATCTTTCGACTCATATGGATCTCGAATTCGTATGAACCGAATGAGCTGAATGATCCGATGACATTTTGAGCTGAATGAGCCGAATGAGCGGAATCATCCGAGTGAGCCGAATGAGCGGAATGAATCTGAGAGTCGATGTTCCAAATGAAGCGTTTCACTGTTCCGCATTTCTGCACTGATCTAGATGCAAATGTTCCAATCTTTTGAAAGATACGTGTTTGCCAGATCTACGCGACAAAACTCGGAACTAAAATTTGACATCCCCTGTGTCTACCAACAAGGGTCAAATTCGAATGTTAACCTGACAGATCACGGGACTCCTTTGGTGGCGCGAACTTTAAGTAGCTTAAGCATTTGTTGTGTAAGGAATATGTTTTTTGAGAGCCAATAGAATCGCTCCACTGAAAGAAGCTAGGTAAATTAAACGTTTTCTATTGGTTCTTTAAAGACACATTTCTGGCAACATATCCTCGCTCATCTCTTGGTGAATTTAGTCCAGAAACGAAGTGAGGGTTGGCTACTATCATCCCATGTTCTTAATTTGTTTTCTGTTTTTTAGAAATGTATTTAGTTGACCAGTTGCTGTACTTATATAAAAATCTTTATGGCCTCATTCCTTTATAATAATAAATATTTCAGATATATAGATAATTTAGTGCAGGATCAACGAACGATTATCTACCACCATATAAGTGTCCAAAATTTTATCAAAAATTCTTATTTCGGTCATAAAGTATTAGGTTAAAGATTGTTGCTTTTATCAGATTAATAATCAATCTCTAATAATCTGACAGAAAAATCGTTTATTTTTAAAGAGTGACTTACTTGATCCTCTGTAGGCGTGGAGAGGTTCTGCGAGCTGAGCCACGCTTCGATTTTGGGCGAGAAGTGCTGTATGATGGCGCGCACGTTCACCAAGCAGTTGGCCAGTCGCAGGGCTTCGGCTTTAAACTCACCGTCACCCGTCGAATAGCGAAGCGCTGGAAATATGTTTTCGATAATCAAAATGAAGAGAAAGGAAAATCAAACGTATCGAAAGCCGAATATTAACTTATGTATAGCATAGCTAGTTAGTCAGGGATAATGTAACATTGAACAATTGATTGTATATTTTTTTAATTTTGTTCTTTATATATTACATAACTCACATACATAAAATCTTTCCTCTTTATAATACAAGTAAATTGACCTTATTATTTAGTAGATAATATGAATATTTCACTCACCCATGTAGAATAGGTTATCAAATACTTGATGCATCCTGATTAGCTCGTAGTAGAGCTGATCATACGACGCAGGCGTGGGCAGGAATGTGTCGCCGAACGTTATGAACAGGTTGAAAATGTTTACCACCTAAATACAAAAGTCAAAATGGATTAATTGAATATAGATACCTAAATAAAATTTGAATCTTTCGCAATCCGATTTTGCTGTGTTAAGAAGAGGGACGAAAATGAAGGTCGATTTAAGATTATAAAATGATTTCAAATTGGGATTTTAACACTGACAAAATATTACACGAAGTTTTTCCAAAACACCCAAATCCATTATTTTTTTGTTTGATTGACAAAATAGGTAATTGCATTTCTGGGTCAATTTATAAATGAAAAGAAGCAATTCATGCAGTGCTTATACACTGTACCTGTTGAGCCATGATGAAGATGTTGTGCCTCCTCAAGAGAGTGGTCTCGTTCGTGACGAGGAACTTGAGCAGCGCGATGAGCGCGGCCCACAGCGGGCGCCAGTCGCGCGCCAGGCGCACGCGGCATCGCTTCTGGTAGCTCAGCAGGCGCAGCAGCACGCCCACGCACAGCTGGTACAGCTCCCCGGGGAACTTCTTGAGGAGGTGGCACATCATGAACTCCACTAGAAGATCTACAAATCCATATTCACGCCATTTATAAACAGGTTAATTCCACAGACATGACAAGGCTTATAGAGCTTATAGGTAATCTGAAAAAAAAACGAGATACTTGTGCGATATAATCTACGCCGAGCGCCATCTATTGGTCTACACTTTGAAATTAATGTCTCGAAACGAATCGAAGATAGGGCGGTCTACTGGTTATACATAAAATATGCTCTACATTGCACAAAAGTTTACAGATTTGCTTATGACTTGTAACTTGGATGGACTTCGATGGTACGGTAATTTACACCGTCTAAAGGTGTTGATAGAAAGCAATAGAAAGTGATAAATTAGTATACATAGATTAGCTATTAGATTAGATTAGCGCAGTGGAGGGTCTATTCCCGCACCAACACAAATGCTTGTTGATGAAACAGATATTTGTGTTGTGTCTGGGTGTGTGTGGTACAATTGTTATTACTGGTTAGAAAAAACCTTATTTTGGGATCAGGACAAGTCTTAATGAACTGAACATATCTAGTCATAATAATACAAATAAATAAATAATATAATAAATATAACACAACATCACATAATTACATTGATAATAATTTATTTATTAGGATCCCAACACAGGTGGCACAACCTTAAATTTAAAACTTAAAATCTAAGAATACATGCTCTTATGCACATACAATTATAGGAGATCACAGCTTGCTTTGAATTGATATTATATCATTGATCATCATTGATACATGGGCGGCAGTAAGTACCATCAGGTGATACCTCTGCTCGTCTGCCCCTATATCATAAAAAATTGTACTGACTCCGAGATAGGTAGCTCAAGCACCTGTGTTACGGATATCAGAACCAACAGCGGAATTACAAATCTTTTCTTTTGTACATACATACAAATAGGACATACTTGTTAAATAATAACATGTTCTATTTGTATGTTCATCATAAAAGCATGGAACATAAAACACAAATATGATTACTACAGCTCACCAATTAATGTAGATGCTAGAGGCTGTGAAGGTGGCTCTTCAGGCACTATTTTTCTGTGCCTCATTGGTAGTCTGTACAGTTGTACCTGTAAATGAGATGAAAGTCCTTTATATATCAGCTGCTTATTGTTCATTGTAGCTGTTTTAAACATAGATTTTTACCAGTACTCACCTTAAAAGTAAGATTTTGGTCGTGCATAATAGAATTGGCGAACTGTTCTTCGACAATACATGTGAGTGTAATGAAGCAAAGGCTACATTTGTTAATGCTAGCTTCGGTTCTCGTATCCGCCATTACTATGGAACTGGAAAGGTTAATGTACTCATGAATTTTTATTTTATAACTCAAGTTTTATAGCAATCAAAACGAAAAATCTATCAATGAGGGTTTTCGCGTTTGAAAAATCCGCTAGATTTTTTGTTTACATTATGGCAGACAAACGAGCAGACGGCTCACCTTATGGTAAGTGAATTACCGCCGCCCATAGACATCTGCGACACACGGGGCATCACAGATGCGTTGCCGGCTCTTAAGGGAGGAATAAGCTCCTTTCTTGAAGATCACCAGGTCGTATCTGTTCGGAAACACCATCGTTGGTAGCTGATTCCATAGTTTTACTACGCGCGGTAGGAAGTGGCGTGAGAAGCGCACTGTGGTGGAGTAAAGTCCATCCAAGTGATCTGGGTCGAAATTTGGAATTTCGGCGTGATGTACGATGGTGAAAACTTGCAGCTGAATAAGGCCGAACAGCTCCTCGGAACACTCCCCATTGTAGATGCGATACAAGACACATAGCAATGCTACATCTCTACGCAATGACAAAGGATCAAGCGTGTCGGAAAGAGCCTGGTCGTCGATAATTCTGGCTGCCCTTCGCTGGATACGGTCTAGAGGAAGAAGCTGATACTTGGGAGCTCCAGTCCAGAGGTGAGAGCAATATTCCATATGAGGACGCACCTGCACCTTATAGAGAGATAGATAGATGGCGTACTCAGTGGCGCAGCGTACCTTGTCGGGGCCCCGTATAAAAAAAAATGTTTGGAGGCGATTATATGGGGGTAAAGATTTTTCATAAAAGAAAAAAAAATATTGTGAAAAGAAATATTTATTTATCAAAACATAATTTAACCATTTTAGAAATATTTTTTTTGAACTTTTGATGCACGCCTTAAGGCGGGAAAAAAAGTAATTGCTTTATAGAATTTTGTCATTTGTAAAATAAAATAAATTAGAAAGTTTTTAATTTTTTTTTCCTTACACACTTTGTGGCCCCTTTGGCCCGGGGGGACCCGTATAATTGATACGGCTGATACGGCGGTAGCTACGCCCCTGGGCGTACTGTTGGACTAAGGTCCGTTTGTCAAATTGACAGTTTGACAGATCACGTCTAAAATAACCAATCACATTGCATATGGACCTCACTCCTATAGTACTCCATCTAGCGGATTTTTCACACGCGAAAACCCTTATTATGAACTTACCAATATTGGAAAAATGTAACTAGTAGATTGGTAGGCTGTTCATTGTCTAAAGCTTGTATTTGCGCTAAGTTGGGTGGAGTCTAGAACAAAAAATAAAATTTAATTAGTATTTTGGGGATGAAATCGTAAACTAAAGTAAGTGTGAAGTGCCTAAATCCTATTTAATCCTTATCCTCCTCATATTAACGCGTGATTCCCCGTTGCGTCCTGGAGCCCAGGGTACGCTTTGACCATGATACATTATTTGGGGAGTCTGGTAATTATGAAGCGACTGTCGTCTGACCCTCACAACCATTTTACAGGGGAACCAGACCAACTGAAATATAGTTGCACTTTTCAGATACTATCCAAAACGTGCAGGTTTCCTCACGACGTTTTCCCTAACCACCAAGCTAATGGTAGAAAAAGTTTTTTTTTTCAATTTGATCTAATCCTAATTTTTATTCTAATAATCCAATTATTTTTATTTTAATACTATTACAATTTCTAATTAATTTGACATGTTGTGTATACTATTTATGGATTACTGTCTAGCCTTATTATGGATCGTTTTTACTGTAGCCAAGTTGTGACTGTGATCTGTCAGTGTACCATATTAAATAAATAAAATAAATAAGAAATACGCAAATAGAGAAATCCAGAGTGCATGCTTGGATTCGTACCACAATCATTATAGCAGGCAATAATAGAGTAAACAACAGTACGATACCTGGTGCGGCGGCAGCGTGGCCGGCGGCGAGGGCGGCGCGGACGAGGCGGCGGCGGAGGACGAGTGCGCGAGCGTCGTCATGAAGTTGCGGTTCAGGTGCGCCGCCTCGTACAGCGCTAGGAGCATGCCCTCCTCCCCACCACTACACAAACACATACATACGGCACCTATCTAATTTTGTTCACTACGCAAATACGAATAAAGTATCATTAGAGAATGTTTTTGAAAATAACTGCAGAATGGGAGCCTGAATATCGAAGGCGGCCTCGAATTCGATTCGAATTATAGATAGCACCATCAGGTCTATATTCGCCCAGAATATTGATAAAGTGTAGGGAGGCTTTTGTCCTGCAGTGTGACACAAAAGACTCCTTATAATCATCATCATCATCATCATCAGCCCATTTAAGTCCCCACTGCTGGGGGGTACTTGAGGCTACACATGAGGGGTACTTGCCATACTCACCATGCTTGGCAGACGGGTTGGCGAGGGTTTTGATATAAATGCAGAGTTTTCCTTCTCTGGGTGCTGATGATCAAGCCAGCAGCTTTACCTTAGTCGCCTTTTACGACACCTTGGTAAGAGTGAGGGTGGCCTATTCTACTCTGCTGGGGACCACACGGCTCCCTTATAAAATAATGTTTGTGAAAATTTTGCTATGGTGAAACATCATGAAACTAAGGAGACATATAAATATGTTCTTAAATAAATATATATACCTGTTTCTCTGTCCTCGAACAAACTGGCTGTGTATCATCACTGGTGAGAAATATTCCGCCTACCATGCTGGTGAGCGACGACAACCAGCCGCCTCCGCCACCACCACCCTGCATGCCTCCAAAAGTTGACATGACGAAATCATTTAGAGTTGCTGTTATTACTTGACCATACCTAGAATGGTAATGAAACTTTTTACAAAAAATCCAATTATTTTACATTGTTTATTTATACTTAATATGATTAAGTGAAACATTTAATCTATTTATATGTGAAATAAGTACTAACGGCCGCACTCAGAGATGTCATTTAAGCTAATGTTTATTAACTTTAGTATTGGTAGTCTTTATGCGTATCAAAGTAAGTGTCAATATTTTTTTAAAGTAGCCAACTAAGTTAATCAACGACTCTGAGCGTGGCAGATAGACACCGAATACTTAGTTAGGTACATATTTTGTTCAAAAGGTTATGGAAGTTTTTTAAAGAATAAAATGACTATGGATATGGAGATGATGCCATACCCATTAAGAGCTAACTCATCATCCAAAATTGATAGCTTTACAACATAGGGGTTAGCAGACTCTTGCTTTTTGTAATTTACCAGAAACATTAGCAAAATAACAACATCATAACCTGAAACAATAAACATATCATTATTATCAAACTCGAAAAATAAGTGGATACATTAAAACACATAAAATAGTAAAACACTTTTAATTAATAAAGACTAACTTATTTTACCTACTGTGGCCTATGTAGGTATCATTGTTTTGTGAAACAGTATCTATATATCTAAATTGGATTGTAGCTCAATTTGGCATACCATGCCTAAATAGTATCAATTGAAAGAGCATAGTCCTTACCATGCTGTTGCCTCTCAGTGGATGTGCAGAGTAACTGTATCAAAGGTTCAAATAAGGAGTTCAGCATTAAATATTCAACCAGAGGATTTTCATCTATATTGTCTATTCCTGTTGCTATTATCAGCAGCAACTTGAGAACCATGGACTTCAAGCTATCTGGCACATCACCTGAAATTAGAGTTTTTTATTGAAAAGGGGAAAAGAAAATTAGCAAAAATCTTTAAAGAAAATTTAAATATTTTATTTTTTTATGCCATAAAGTTTTACATGTTGAATGATTTTAAATAGGAGTTACTTATAGCAGTTTGTAATTAATTACCTGATAAGATAGTACTGCATTGTTCAAATAACTTTTGCATCTTTTCATCAGTATTATCTGTGCCAATAACAAGGGTCTTAATGTTCACATTGGAGTCCTGGCCTGCCCTTTGGTACATTGTAATCAAAAGAGCACTTAAAGTTTGAAGTGCATAAACAAGCCTAGAACATGAGAATAAATGAAAATAGTTTCATTTTAAAGGAGTTATTATTGTCTTGTTCTTATTAGATTTTTGTGACATGTAAATTTTATTATAAGTTAGTACCTTATGTGATGCTCTTGTCCTAGCATTTCTACACATTGTGACACTAATAAATTGATACTGTCTTTCATATTCATCAACTGTTCACCGGATAGCTTATGAATTTCGGCCTCTAGTTGAGGTATCTTTGGCTTCAAAAGGAAAAATTCATCCCAGAAAGTAGGATTGTCACTAGTTAAATCTTCTCCTCTAAAAAAAGATTCGTATATTTGCACTACTTTTTCCTTTAAGTGCCTTTTTGATCCAGAGCCGCTTCGTTTTCTTGTAGCCATTGCGAAAGTTTCTCCGTATGTTCTTAGATAGAAAGAAATTGAAAGCTGAATCGTAGGGACCGCAGACCTTTCTTCACTAAGAGGAATAAGTTACGGCTGAAATAGGACATAGATCAGTTTGCAGAGTAACACTATTACTATTTTATAATACACATACTTTATAACATAGTGTATTTATTTATAAATCAACAAATAAAAGCTAAACATCTGTGAGAAACGCAAGAAAACATCAAAGAGAATATAATCACTTGACAGAAAAGTGACACTCGGCAAGTGACATTTCGACAGTGTTATTTTAACGTTTTTACCAAATATTTTCTAATAATGTAACGGTTATATACGCCTGAATTTCTTTTCATTCACTCACTCTATAGTTTATGGCCATTCAGTTGTTCTTTGTGCTCTGAATTCATCATTCGCTCAACCGCTCTACATTCACTCATTCTCTAAATCGTTTTGCCGATGTCCAGTCGTGTTAATAAATTTTAATTTTACAAAATGAAGTCTAAAAAGCGTCATCAATCGTCTTCTGAAGAATCCGATGCTTCGGAAGGTAGCGAAAAATCCAGCAGTTCTTCCGCGAGTGAAAGTGAAGAGTCTTCAATCTCTGAACACCGGTACAAGAAGAAAAGAAAACGTGCTGATTCGTCCGAATCTGATAGTGATTCTGAAGATCACAAACGTTCCAAGAAACGTAAGCATAAGAAAAAGAAGAAGAAACATGGAAAAAAGAAGAGGCGTGCTAATTCCGAAGATTTGAGTGATTCTGGCGAGGAGGTATCGGTCAGCGAGGGAGAGATTTCTCCAAAGAAAAAACGCAAACACAAGCACAAACACAGCAAGCGTGCAAGAAGTTCTTCAGGCAGTGTTGTTATTGGTAATTACTATATAGAAATTAACAATAGGTATCTTTTCATTTGCTTATAAATTTTCGGAAATTATTAAATGGTATCTTTATTGTTTTAGAAGAAAGCCGGGTTGAGCGCCGCCTACACAGTGTAGTGAAAGAGCGCAGAGCTTCGTCCGAAGAAGGCAGTCAACCATCACGCACATATTACCAGTAATTGAACCATTTAATCAACTTAATTTTTAGATAATATTTTGGACCCAACAAACAGTCACTTTTACCCAACATATTCCAATAATGACTTGATGAAGTGTTAGCTGAATAATAAGATCCAGTAAAAATGTAGGTTCACCACACCTACATTTTTACTGGATCTTATTATTCAACTAACACTTCATCAAGGTTAGATTTATTAATACTCTGGTTCCATTACATAGGAAAGAATATCACCATTCAGCTCCTGGTGAAGAATACGACAGGGAACGTGAAGTTCAGCGTTTTTACCGCGGATCCAGCAAGGAGCGGCGGCATCAGTATGAAGAACAATATCAATACAACCGAGAACGCAATGACAGGTTACAAAGCTACCTCATTTGATGGACTAATCATCCCCCTGATATCTATATTTTGTTTAAGATGGTGAAACACACTTTAAAAATAATGTTACATTAAGGCTAAAATTTATTTTCACCAAAGAAACCCAACCTATTCTTCTCATTCATTTTATCTTGCAAGGGTTATTGTTTTAGAGCAGTCAAAATACATTACAGATATACGACATATAATCAAGAGAAATATGATAAGAATAGGGATAAATATGGCCAAAGTTCACATTACAATAATACAAATGAGGACTATAATCGGAGGCAACAGGAATTTGACAATTATAAAAGGTACTTTGTATAGTGCACTGTTTATCAATGTAATCAACCCAGTTCACCAGCCAATTGCTTTGCATCATATTTATATTCATCGTAATTAGAACCAAAATATTATTGTCACATGTTTATAATGTTATTTGTCTTTTTGTTTAGTTATGTACCTAGTACATATAAAACTTTATCATAACATATTAACTGTACTTCTTCATCATCTAACTCATCCATGACATGTTCACAGTTAATGGTGTAGAAGAAAAAGTTAAATACTGAAATGTGTATAAATCTGTCTGTGCTTTAACAATTTTAGTACATACATAAGTCCATTCTTCATTGTAGTCCATTATAATATTTATTCTAATCATCTCAACTTTGTGCTTGCTATGGGGATAAAATTAAATTTAACTGATTTTTTTAGATCTGTCTTAATTATCAGGCCAAGATACGAAGAACACAGGGGACAAGAGGAATACCACCACAGAAGACCACGAGAAGACAACTATCAACACAGAGAAGAACCCAGAGGTTGGTTAAATTAACTTTTTTGTTGAAGTTTAGAATAATACATCTTTTAAAAGATTTTTAAGCTGGTGTTAATTAATTTTCATATCTTTTAGGTTATGGTCGCTACAACAATTATGAAGACAGAGCAGCAAAACGTCGAGTATATGATGACAACCGAGATTATAGAGACAGGTATGAATCATGCAACTCTTAATGCAAATTACTGACTTACTTTGATTAATGGATCTAAACAATAGCTTTGTTATACAATGTAGGCGTGGTCCACCAGAGGCTCAACGCTACCAGCAAAAGAACTTCCCAGACAAGAGAGACAAGTATCGTGAAGAGGGATATACATCAGAAAGGTATGTTTCTAATATTCTTTTATTTATACAGTTATTTGTTGTGAGTCCGTCTCATGCGTTTTTTTTCTATGGACAGACTAAAATATAGATATGATTTGCTGCAAGAAAAAAGTTGTACTTTTTTAGAGTTTTCACAATAAATAAAATGTTAATTCACAGAGCTGCTAACATGTATTCATAGATAAGAAAGTATGTAATTTGTGTGAACTCTGCATGTGTGTGATCAAGTCACAACTGATTGCTAGTTGTTCCACAAAGTTAAATGACTATATTTGTTTTTACAGAATATCTACAGAAAGTTATAATGAGTTTGATCAGAACATGCTGCTTTTGCAAAGATATTTAAGTGTTTGCACCTTAGACAATTATAAATCTAGGTGTGTGTAAGAGAGTCAGGTGTTCAGATTTATCAGAAGCTGACTGATAAAACTAAAAGTATAAGAAGGACTTGCTATGCGGAACCTTACAATGAAAACTTACTTTTTGTGTTAGTTTGGATATAGTACATACAAACATGCTTACAATTACAATGTTTGTGAAGTTGACATGCCTGATAGGCGTTCTAAGTATGATTTTAGTTGACAACAAACATTCAAGATATTTTTTTCAAGAAGATTGTTTCTTCCTACACTATTGAACAGTCAACAGCATCAACACAACATTTTTTTCCTGGATAACACAGAATGTAGAAAATTTCAAATGAACAGTATATGAAAAGCAAAATCTTTTTAAAGGAAGAGAAGACTACAGAGTAGAGAAATGACTAAATAACTTGTAATAATCAACATCAAGTACTATGTTGATTTAACAAAAAATACTTCATGCTAATCAATATAGCATTAATTATTTTTGGATAGATTATTTGGATCTTAAGAATCAATGCTGAAATGAATAAGAGTTTTATGTAAGGACTTCAAAGGTATTAAGAATATTCTATGACGGAAAATCTTTATAGAAGAAACTATTAGATGGACCTTGGAAAAGATTGGTGATTTTAAAAACACTAGAGATTATTTATTTGAAGAAACATTTTATGGAGACAAAGAAGGAATATCCTTAATTTGGACTTATATTTAATTATAAAGGACTTTAAAAATAATGACAAACTAAACATTTTTAAATTTGAAAAATGTTTTGTGACCATGAAGAGCAAAAGATTGTGAAATCAAATAGTATTGATTTGATGAAGGAAGGAGGAACAAACCCATTTTTGGGGAAATATCTACAAATATCTATGGCACAGGATCATGCTTTCTATCAGGAACTGTAAACTACAAACAAATGACCATTCTGATTTATCATTTAACACTAAACCAAAAAAATATGATAGAGACCAGAAGGATGTTTTCTACAATGAAGTGTGTAGTTTACATGAGATAAAACATATTTTTACTAACCACGATGGAAGAAGATAATGTGAGATATCCACGATTGGATGATTTTTAGTAGGTATACTGTCGTCAAATCAGCATTTAATACAAAAATAACGGTAAGTTTACGATTTATAGGAGTGTCAAAATAATTGGTTTCTCGTTTCTGAACTCGCGACGGAGATAAACGATGATCGTTTTGTAATGTGAACAGAAAATTGTCTTTGAAAATGACTTCTTGCGAAAAGATATGCGTTTTATTTTTATTTGCTTGTGTTTAACATATGATAAAGTTTGGGAAAGAATGATGTATTTATATGTAAGTTGTTTGTTGGTTTAACGGGCGTGTCTAACAGCGGACGTTGTGTGCCGCAGGCCGCGCGAGGCGCCGCAGCGGCGCGAGCGGCCGGGTAGACCTGACCAGCCGCATTCATCGCGGCCTGAGTAAATTATCCTTTTATTTAAACTTACTAAAACCTTAATATACCAACTCAATGAAGACCTTGACTAGTTTTTTATTCCTCAGAGAACATTCCCATTCGCGAAGTCCAGACGATCGCTATCGGGACAAGAGGAAGGCAGGGAGCCGAGAGGACCGAGAGGAGAGCCAGCGTCCCCGGCCGGAGGCGAGACGTGACCGTCCTCCGAGGGAAGAAGAGAGATCTCGCTCTGCCAGCAAGCAGGAGCCCAATAAACCTCGAGAGCGAAAATCCAGGTAAACTTTCTTACTAACTGGCAACCACACATTGAGTTTCAACAAATTTCTATTATCAACTTTATCTTTAATATTAACATAATAATCTGATAAATTAATTAGAAGATTGTAGTAACTTAAAAGTGTAGGTGTCTATATAGTCTTTGCACTAAAAAGCACAAGAACAGATAAAATATACTAATTAATGAAAGTAGTTGTAACCAAACATAACTTTTACCTTAACTGTTACTATCTCAGTTCTAGTTACTGGCAATAAACTTATATCCCATTCTGTTTATAGATTTGCCGATGCTGAAGATAACAAAGAATACAACTGGGGTAAAACAGAAGTGAAAAAAGAGGGCGACAAAAGCACCGGGGAGAAGGAGAAACCGAACTTTGGTTTATCGGGAAAACTGACGGCAGATCAGAACACTGTCAATGGAGTGGTCATCAAATATACCGAACCCGAGGACGCCAAGCAGCCGAAAAGGCGCTGGAGGTAGGTCTAGGGCATTTGTGTACTTAATTTTTCTGACCACGTCATATCTGGTATTTCATCTACCCGTGCTGAATCGCTTTCGCCAAGAATAAATTGTTCTCTATTTTAACAAAAAAGGGTGGTCCGCTGGAGTGCGCTTGGCCAATCGAAAGAGTTAATTTTCTCTTTGAGCCAATCAGCGTGAGACGGAGTGTGCTCCACCAATCGAAAAAGATCTCTTCGAAGCTCGCGCAGTCGCACGGTTATAGGGTCCGCGCCACGAAATAAGTTCCGCGGAAAAACATGGATCCAAAATTTGAGATTCCTTGTGTCTTTAAGCTCAATTTTGAATGTTGACAACGACTCAGGCACGCTTTTCACGGGATTTCTTTGGTGGCGCGGACTCCAACTTTCGATGGGTTAAGCTGAGTCCGTCCACCGCTGATTGGCCCAAAGAGAAAATAATCTTTCAATTGGTCAAGCGCACTACGCTCCCCCTGCGTTCCGCGGACCATGGGTAGGTAGATATTGTAGCGGTGAAGCTATAGTTGTATAATTATTCGTTACTTACGTTACGTTACGTACGTTCCGCTCACCCACAGGAAATCCTCAGATTTGATGAAGTAAACTTTCGGCAGGTTCTACCCGTTCAAGGGCGACAAGGCGCTGCCGATCCTGTACATCCACCGGCAGTCGGCGTTCCTGATCGGGCGCGACAAGAAGGTGGCGGACATCGCGCTGGAGCACCCGTCCGTGAGCAAGCAGCACGCCGCGCTGCAGTTCCGCGCCACGCCCTTCACGCGCGCCGACGGCTCGCAGGGCCGCCGCGTGCGCCCCTACATCATCGACCTCGGTGTGTAGCCGACCGCCCAACTCTAACCACGGATATCTTTTTTTGCAACATTCTACAGTATCCATCAGTATCAGAACACCATTTATCTGATTTTTCTTTTGAAATGATTAAAGTACCGTACTTAAGCTCATGCCATCTCGTTTCTACACGCACCCTGTTATTAAAAAACGAGATCTAAGAAAAGCCCCGGAATTAAATTCGTTGCAGCACCTTTTAGGGTGACCCCACACAATGGACTTTTTATCGGACCGATTATATCGGTCAAGTGTGGTCACCCTTAACATTACCTGTTGGAATGTGATGGCATGAGCTTTATAGTCCGTAAAATATGCCATGATTAGAATGATAGCCCAAATGGGCTACATAAAAATGATCTTTAGCAATAGTAGGTAATAAAAATCTATGGAATTAAATTTAGTAAAATGATAATAAACCTGTAATGTTCATTGAAATAAACGTCAAAGGACATCTGTCATTCTAAACAACCTATATTTTACGGACTTATAAACTTTAGACCGGCTTTTTTATATGGGGTTTGCGAGTTCAGCTGCACACACTGGCGTTGTTAACTAAATGAGTGTTATTAATGTGCAGAGTCTGCAAACGGCACGTTCGTGAACAACAAGCAGGTGGAGCCGCGCCGCTACGTGGAGCTGCTGGAGCGCGACGTGGTCAAGTTCGGCTTCTCGCAGCGCGAGTACGTGCTGCTGCACGAGAACAGCAGGGACGACGCGCAGGACGACGACCACCACGTGAGTACCTACTAATCTAATCTAATTATTCGATTGTAGGATATACCATTTGGCATTGAAACTTTTCGATTAAATAGAAAATATTTCTCATTATTCAAATGATTATTTTTATTAACGGGCAGCCCGGGTGGAATGGGGAGGAGCGGGGGCTCCGCTTTCTGGCTAAACACCAAACTCTTCGATCCCTCATTGATAATGCCCCCTGTTTTAATCTCACGCCCGAAGCGTACGTACAAATATAAACCATAAAGCACAGCGGGTGTGTTTTCTAAATCTAATATCAGAAGATACAGGTGTACCACTCCTTGGCCTTCGAATGTCGCCTTTGTGTCCCAAATGCATGGGTTAGATGCCGTCCTCGCCGTCTCTCTCCTCCCAGCCATTAATATTGAATCGCGTGTGAAATATCCGCTAGATGGCGTGCCTGTGAAACGAGGTCCAACTTCAAAATCATTGGCTGATTTTATGGATTCCAACAGCAAAAGAGCTCGCCGAGTACATCTCCCTCGAGACTGAACACGGCGACTACCCCTTTTCCCCCCTCCCTGACAGACTAGCGCCAAATAGGCCGCCGGCAGGCCCCACTTTAGGGGTCGAAGACCGCCCTAACAGCGCAGTGTCGGGAGGCCACCTTTCCTTTGAGGAGCGAAAACACCGCGCCAAGAGAGGCGCGAGATGCAGCCCGGGTAAAGGGTTTACCCCGGAACCCGTACCGCACCAAGTGCGACGATGACAGTAGTAGTAGTATTGGCTGATTTATTCGATAGTTGACAATTTGACATATCACATCTAAAAATACCCAATCACCTTGTAGATGGACCTCAGTCCTATAGAACGCCATCTTGAGGATTTTTCGCACGCGATAGCCCCCATTGCTTATGACCCTATTGATGAAATAACTTCGTCAGTGTAGATTTTAGACTAATAAGAAATTATCTATTTATTGAAATGTTGATTTACCAACAGGAGCCGGGTGAGCTGGGCGCCGCGGTGACCACAACCGACACCATCAAGCAAGAGAAACGCATCAAGCAGGAGGTGGCCGAGGATGGCGAGTGATATAGCTCATTTGAGTATTCAAGATGTTTACTTCATTTGTGGTGGCCACTTAGCATAAATTGTTTCGTGAACACATGTAGACATCTTTTAATTGAAGTACGTTGTTCGAATTCTTCGTAGGTACAGTACGTACCCAAAACCGAATATACACCATATTGACTAGAAAAGATATCAGTTAAAGGATTTTTAACTGCTATCCGCAATAACTAGATTATGATAAGTAAATCAATAGGTAACGTTATGATTTATGATCGAAACTTAATTATATTTCAAAAATCAGAATTATTTTGTTATCATCTGCTTAATGAGCCCCACAGTTCCTTGCTGTGGGTTCTGTCTTATTCTTATATGAGCGAAAACTGTGTACTTTATTATATGGCTCATAGTACGTGATTTACGTATTTATAGTACCTACGTAAAAGTACATTCACAATAATTATATTTTTGCGAAATTCAATGTTTGTCACTTGGCAGCCCTGTTGTCGAGTCTTAGTGATATAATTAAAATACAAGTTTTATTACATACAAGTTTCATAAAATACTGTTATGTATTGAAAAAAAAATGACTTGCCCACTACATTTTCTATATTAACTTTGTACTATACAGGTTGTATCTGTGAACATTTACATCCCTTCAACCACGTGTTCTACTAACTATTCTGAATAACATTTGTACTAAGAATTTTGGAAAATCGCATTAAAAAAATCAACTTTTCATACAAAGTTGGTCACGTGACCTGGCCATTTTGTATGGGGAATTGAAAAAAAATTCAACGAATTTCGAAAAGTCATTGAACAAATGTTGTTCAGAATGGTTGGTAGAACACGTGGTTAAAGGGATATAAATGTTCAAAGATTCACCCTGTAGGTATATAACTATTAAAATGTTCTTTGTATTTGAGGTATAACGATATAAAAAATACGGTTTGCACTGTTAACTGATTCTTGCATATCTTAGTCAAGTGTTTCAATTTTTATTTGCAGTTATAACTAAATGTTAGTAGGCTAATGAATACTTGTTACATTAGTTAACTTCTCTATTTTGGAATAGAATGAAACACTATGTACGTATGGATTAGAAAATAAAATATTATGTTACTGATGAAAAAATGTTGTTTTCATTTTAAATATACTAATAATCCAAAATAAAATAAAACACAATTTTTTCAAAATACTTTTTTATAAATCACTTACAGTAAACGCACTATACTCTGAGAGCCGGACGAGGCTCGTACCCCTAATATATACAACGGCCGACTATTTACAGTTACACAGTAGAAATAAATAATTAAATACGACAATCTAAAGCTACGAAGTTCTCGATCGGTGGTTACACGATAAGAGAGCCTAATATCACAGGTCAGAATGTAGTCTTGAATATGTGCGCGTCGCACAGCGAGGAGCGCTTGGCGGCGCCGGCGCGCAGCGGCGTGATGGTCGCGTTGGCGGGCCGAGCGCGAAGCGACGCCGCGCGCCGCGGCACCTCGTAGCCGTCGCTGTCGTACCGCGCGACCTGCGCCCGCTCCGGCAGCAGCCGCGACGGCTCCAGCTGCGCCTCGGGCACGTCCTCGTCTGCAACGCGAGCGGAGGTTAGCGTCGTTGTCGCCTCCTTGTGAGTTTGGGTCGTTCTTCTTTTTTATCGACAATGAGCCAAACTTACACATCAACATTTAACTTTTATATAACAGACTACAATTGATAAATAATATATCCTAAATATTCGTTAATGTACTATTTTACAGATGGACTATTACATGATCTAAAATTTAATTGATAAAGAATACTTTTTGATTAAAATGGACACCTCCGTCACGTCCCCCGAAATTAGTGCCATTTACACCTCTGTCACGCTTTATATATTTTTTTACATTGTTAAATCATGCTAAAGTACCTACGAGGTGATAAAACAATGTCATTATTTCATGTTAAATTAAGAATATCTTGATGGTGTAACGTATATTTTTTTATATAATTAATTACTTGATAAGTCACTGAGGACGGGCTTATTGTCGTAAAAAAAGAAGAACGACCCGTTTTCGATTCGAATAGATGCATGCATGATCATGTGGGACGAACCTAGGCAGGCGTTGTCATTCTCGTCCAGCAGGTAGGTGCGGTTGTCGATGGCGTCTGTCATGCGGCCCATGCGCAGTACAATAGATTAGTAAACAGTAGTTAATTATACAGAGTGTAGTTCACTATAAGACATGCGAATATATTATGGAGTATGGTAACGAAAGTAAGAATAGAAAATTAATTTAAGGTGCTACATCGGTGACACTAGTAAATTTCGCCGAGTAAATTTAAATGATTGTGGCGATTATGAGAGATTTTTAAAAAGTACAATCTTAAATACTTGGAAAAAAGATTTTTACACGCGACAAGTAACATTAATCTGCATAATAACTAAAAGTGGCCACATTTAGCATTAATGCAGATTATTGTTACTTGTAGGAAGAAATCATTTCATTAGTTTCTCTCAAAAATCCGTTAATACATTCCTCCAATTCTTTAACATTGTACTTTTTCAAATAATTTCTCATAATCGCCACAATCAATTTAAATCTGCTGGCGGCGCCAGTATCCCCGTTGTAGCACCTTAAGGGTCCGCGCCAACAAAAAAGTCCCGTGAAAAGCGGGCTTGAATCGCTTGCGGGCTTGAATCGCTTTCAACATTCAAATTTAAACATTATAGACAAGGAATCTCAAATTTTAGTTCCGTCTTTTTCTGCGAGACTTCTTTCGTGGCGCGGTCTCTAGAAGTTGTTTAATATAAATAATATTTTCCAGATGCGTCAACCATGAACAGCACAAGTATAGAATCTCGGTAGAATAACCCACTTAATTACAATAATCGTTCTTTAAATAAACCAGGTGTCATTTGACACAGTGCGACAAGTCGTTTTTGGCCAAATGCAAAAGTCGACATTACAGTACATGATGTTTTAGCCGAAATATTTTTATAAGGAAGTGTCAATCTGTATCACTATAATAATGCGACACTTCCTAAGAAAAACCATCATTTCCAAATGTTTTGCTATCACTCGCTAAAACAGACTTTTCGCACTATAATACTTAATTATTAAGAAATTGATGTGATGGATGACCACATGTAGCGGCAGGAATATGTTAGCTAGCATAGATATCGCATGATTTTATTGGATGCAAGTCGTTCTGTTCATGTAAGTATGGTTTGAGCTCCTAGACTATTACCTTACACTATGGGCTTAATCAAAATATTTTTTTGGGGAGGAAACATATGTTTAAATTGTAAGGCTCTTGTGTAATTTATAATAAATGGCAGGGCAGGGTAAGGGGTTCTTTCGTGGAGCGGACTCTAAACTTCGGTGTAATTATTTTTACGGTAAAATAAGATAAATATTGAACTTATCGAATTTTTAAAAAAGCTGTAATGTAAATTTCTAAAATTACAATTACATGATAAAAATGATATAAGCCATTTATTCAACAATGACAATAAAAACAAAAATCATGTCATTATTTGGAACCACGACATAAAAGAAAACTATTTTGAGGCAGTAAATTTGGCAACCCTAAGGTTATTTAAAAACGGTTCAAATTAGTTGTAGGTCTCAAGCAAGCTACCTTCCATTACCGGTTGATCCATTATTTACATGACACCTGTATCTATATTAATTTGAATGTTTATGGCGTTTCAAGCGTGGTTTTCACGGGACTTTGTTGGCGCGGACTCTACATTCGTTACGGGACGTCTTAGCGTTATAGCATAGTTGTCACAATGCGACCACGATCAGAAGGCACTTCAGTGACATTGACAGGGGGGCGTTGTACAACACTTTCTATGGGAATGTGTCAAGCAGCAGCGGTTTAGTCGAGCCAAACTAAAATACCACATTTGACGTTTCTCAGTAGCTTCGTAGAGATTTGACCTACTAAAAAACTTCGATAAAAGTGAATAATCGATATGTACAGTGGCGGACAGTTCAAGCTATACAAAACTGTCAAATTTCCTCAATCGATTTCGAACTCAATGTGTAAGAATATAAGGTTTATAATCGAATGAAGAAATTTGACAGTTTTGTATAGCTTGATGTGTCCGCCACTGTACTTGCTTGCTTTTTTAACATAGAAAGATTGATAAATTCAATGACCGTTGTTACAAGGTTACGTTGTCGAATACGGTATTTGACTATTTTTGTTATTTTTGTAATCAAAAGGCTTCTCAATGATACAAACATCTTTGAAAGAATTACTTGATTATCATTTAAAATATCTGAGATATCACAACTTTAAAGTCACATAATTTTGGACAAACTCAAAACGCTCCCTACAAATGGCTACTTAAATGTGATGTCACACGCAAGTATTTTGTATGCATTTAATTTGAATTTATATGTATCAATTGTTTCGTTTATGTCAATGTTTGTATGGGTTATTCAATGGTATAATTATTTTTTAATAATTTCATACTTTTAAAATGGACTTGCCCATGAATCTTTGAATGACCATAAAACCGGCTACACGTTATATATTTAATTGAGAATTTTTGCTATTGGCACATATTTACCTATATTTTGATAAAATCTCGAGCTTAGACAAAATAGGGATTTTGTTGAAGTGTCAAATGTGGCCTTTTATTTCGGTCCAACTATAGTTCCGACTTGTCTAAATGTGTATGTCAGTGTACGTTCTGTTTGTTTTAGGTGACGTTTAACAATAACCCAAACTCAATCATCTGAAGAGAACCAGCTCATTTCTCAACAAATTTTCTAAGGAACGTGTCTCTTTAATCACTTGACATTGGCAGAGTTGTCTCGTAAGAGCAACAGCAAGCCATAAAAAAAATTAGTTCCGACTTTTCATCATTTCAGCCAATAGTCGTCCACTGCTAGACATAGGCCTCCCCCAATGTTCTCCATCCTAATTGCGGATTCCCGCGATCTTCACTAGATCGTCGGTCCACCTCATGGGGGTTCCGACTTTTGCCACGTGGCGACTATATTGTTGTTGTTGGAGTCGTGTACGGTGTGCGGAGAATGAATGAATGAATGAATGAATGAATACTGCATTTATTATCTACGGTGTGTGGTGTGGGCCTCACCGTCGCCGAGCAGCGTGAGGTAGAGCGGCGCGGGCGCGGGCGCGGCGTGCAGCGGTCGCGGGCCGGCGCGGTCGCGCAGCGCCGTCACCAGCTGCAGGCACGCGCGGAACGACGGCCGCGCCTCCGCCGCGTAGCTCCAGCACTTCTGCAGCAGCTCGTACCTGAGTCCAACGACAATCACTCAATTTACATTACATATACTCGTGCCATACACTCAATCGTTACATATACTCATAACATTCGTGCGATGAACACTTGGGTTTGTTCGGTGTCTGGGTGTAGGTGATATATGTATTTAAGTATATATTTGTGTTCCTCTGTTGTCTGATATCTGTAACACAAGTGCTTAAGCTACTTAGTACGGAATCAGGTCAACGTTTGAGATGTTGTGAGAATTATTATTATTATTATTATATACTCATTTTTATAATAAATAATATCCTTTTTAGATTATCTCGTTGCATTATAACTATAATTATTAATTAAAGACGGGAATTAACACGATATTTATTATGTGATACAACATTGTGTACTCGCATATTTTGCTCGACGTTTCGGCTTCGTTACAGCAGCCGTGGTCGAGGACCACGCGGACTGGCGGAGCACGGCGTCGTCTGCTGGGGCCGGGCTGTGAATCTTCGGACACCCCTAACATTTTCCGATATTGTTTCCGATGGTAAATATCGTATACTAGCGGCCGCCCGCGACTTCGTCCGCGTGGAAAAGTAACTTTTTACCCCCCTTTCAACCCCTTACAACCCCCTTTTCGCAATAAAAAGTAGCCTATGTTCTTTCTCAGGGTCTAGATTATCTGTATACCAAATTTCATTTAAATCCGTTGAGTAGTTTTGGCGTGAAAGAGTAACAGACAGACAGACAGACAGACAGACAGACAGATAGAGTTACTTTCGCATTTATAATATTAGTAAGGATTAATTTCCGTCTTGATTAATTATAGCTATAAATAATATTCTACAACCGAGGGAGAGCCACGACGGCTCGACCGGAGTAATACCACGGTCTCACAGAAAACCGGCGTGACTGTGCTGTGTTTTGCTGCGTGAGTGAGACTACCGGAGGCCCAATCCGGGTAAAAAGGTGGCAACGCACTTGTGACTCCACTGCTGTTGCAAGTGGTCATAAACGGCGCCCATGGTTGGCACGTAGGCCAGCGCCTGGCGCTGGTGCTGCAGGGTGGGGCCACACTCACAGCGGCTCGGGGCAGCTGGGCGACTGGTCGGCACGTAGGCCAGCGCCTGGCGCTGGTGCTGCAGGGTGGGGCCACACTCACAGCGGCTCGGGGCAGCTGGGCGACTGGTCGGCACGTAGGCCAGCGCCTGGCGCTGGTGCTGCAGGGTGGGGCCACACTCACAGCGGCTCGGGGCAGCTGGGCGACTGGTCGGCACGTAGGCCAGCGCCTGGCGCTGGTGCTGCAGGGTGGGGCCACACTCACAGCGGCTCGGGGCAGTTGGGCGGCTGGTCGGGCGTGCCGCCGGCGCGCACGTAGGCCAGCACCTGGCGGTTGGTGCGCGCGGGGTAGGGCTGCTGGCCCAGCGACAGGATCTCCCAGCACAGCACGCCCCACGCCCACACGTCCGACTGGCACGAGAACACGCCGTCCACCAGGCACTCCACCGCCATCCACCGCACCGGCAGCAGTCCTGCGCATACACGCCTTCTTGTAAACTCGGATTTAAAATACATTATGTGGACTAAAACTGACAGATGCAATGTCAAGTTCCCATACATTTTGCGTCCGTCAAAAGAAGTCAAAATGTGCACATTAGCATCTGTCAGGCTTATTACATGATTAAAATCATATCAGATTTAAACTATCATGAAACATACAAAAAAACTAAAACTAGATGATTATCATAGAACGTATACCAATCCTTCAATGGGAGCTATCGCGTGTGAAAAAATCCGCTAGATGGCGTACTATAGGAGGTCCATATACAATGTGATTGGTTAATTTTAAACGTGATCTGTCATATCAAAATGACATTTTGATTAACTAAACAACCAATGCTGTTGATGTTGGACCTCAGTCCAACAGTACGCCATCTAGCGGATTTTTAACACCCGATAGCCCCCATTAACATTGAAGTACGTGTAGGGTAGTGAGGGACAGTACTGGAGACCCAATCTGAGAAGAGAATTCAAAGGTTAGGAGCGAATTGTGACTGGTTGACAAACGGAGATCCGTCTGATCATCTACTATCTCATTAAAAAAAACGGTAGTGTAAACTAGAGTCCGCGCGTACTAAGAAAGAAGTCCAGCGTAAAAACACGGAAAGAGTGCTACGTCGGCATTGAGGTCATCGACACAATAAGGAGGAGCTCGCGACAGGCGGCTGTCGCCGGGGTCGGGGGATTACGTGACCGCGTATCTTAGTAGTATGTTGTTTAATCACCTTCCCCTTCCTTCCTATAGTAGTCATTCTTATAGATGTCCCTGGCGAGGCCGAAGTCGCCGATCTTGACGACGCGGCCGCGCGCGCGCGTGGCCACGAGGCAGTTGCGCGCGGCCAGGTCGCGGTGCACGAAGTGCATCTCCTCCAGGTAGCGGCAGCCCTTCGTCACGTCCACGCACATGTTCAGTAGGTCCAGCAGCGTGAGCGACTCGGGCGTGTACTGGAATGTGGAAAATATCTGAATTAATCAATAATGTCCTCCCATAGTTTTACCGCTACACAGTCTCCCTTCCTCCTATAGCTCAGCGTGGGGGGCGGCTCTATAGCCTGTTCCAATTATGAAGTCCTTTTTGACATTTCGAAGAACGTAACACTACACGTCTCAGATACTTAAATCCAATTGAATATCTCTTTTTGTATTTGGCCACTACCAAATACAAAAATATATATTCAATTGGTTATAAGAGATATTTCTCAAATGACGATTCACTAATCGTCATTTGAGAAATATATAATTATACAAAAACATCCTACAATTAACTCACAAGCAACATTAACATATTGTTTTTGAATATAATGCTCAAAATAATCAAAACTTTAAAATAAAATAACATTTTGTTGCACGATTGCTGTTACGTACTATGGTTTATGTTTTACTTTTACACATAGTGACCTATAAGTACCTGAAGTATTCAGTTACTTAAACCGATCATTCGAAAATGAATCTGGCGGCAATGGAGCTGCTTATAGCTAAAATAACTTTGATGAGAGCATGTAGGCTCACAACATGCGACCAGTATCGGGTTAGGTACCACGGCGTCACGTCGAGTTACCCTTGTTGACCTTTGGACCGTCCTTATATCTGGGGCACAAGTGCTATTTTTCCACTGCAGGGGGGAAACTTGATCTGACGCTGACTGTACATACGTGACGCCTACGACATGTAAAAAGTTGGTCGACGAACGGCTCCGATGCGGAAACGACACAGTTTAGCGAACTTTAGCTTAGAAGCACTAAAACGTGGGAGAGCCACGCTTCGGCATGAATGGGGCGGCTCGACCGTAGTGATCATGGCTTCACAGTAAACTGGCGTGAAGCAGCACTGTGCTGTTTTTCGCTGCGTGAGTGAGGGTACCGGAGGCACAATCCTGGGAAATGGGGGTTTAAAGGTTGGCAGCGCACTTGTGACTCCACTGGTGTCGCGGGTGCCCATGGGCGGCAGCGATCGCTTACCATCAGGTGATCCGTCTGTTAAATATCACATAAAAAAATGCTACAATTATATGCTATAATATAATTCTCACCAAGGAGACACGTTTCTTGCGGAGGTAGCTGAGCAGGTCGCCGCCCTCCATGAGCTCCATGATGATATAGTTGGGGTCGTTGTCGAGGCACACGCCCAGGAGCCGCAAGATGTGCTCGTGCTTGAAGTTCGACATCAGCGCCGCCTCCTTCAGGAACTCGCTCTTCTCTTGCTCGGTCGCCCCTTTTCGTAACGTCTGCAAGAAACCATTCAATAACTTATACACATTATAAAACAGTAAAAAAAAACTGTATCTGTACAATGAATTTATTTACCTTTGAATAACTTATGGAGATTAAATGACTAAAAAAGTTGCCTGTAAATTTGTTCGTGGTAATATTGGAAACTACTGAACGGATTTGTATGGAACTTTTTTGTTATCATGTGTAGCTGTCAATTAAGCCTGGGTCACAGTTCACGCATTTGTTTTTTTGAAAAAACTTTAAAGTTCCACAACTTCGTCGATTATTTTATTCGGAATGAATAATTTTCTTTCATGTCTACAATGACTCATCATCATCGTTCATTTCTAGTTGCGTCCCACTCTGACGCTTGGGAGGCCGAAGTCTGCTTCACGATGATAGTACTTATTCATGTAAATATTTCGATCTAACCTTTACAGCGACTTTCGTATCCGCGGTGCTGCCGTTGATCTGTCTGGCTATGCCCTCGAACACCTCGCCGAATGCGCCAGAGCCCAGGAAGTTGGTCAGCGTGATCTGCTCGCGCCGGATGTGTGGTAGGCTGGCCAGCTCCGCGTCAGAGGGACAGTGCACGCCCTGTGGAATATATTTTGTTTTCAAACGAGGAATGTCGTCGGGCTAGTATAATCGAGTGACGTTAGATTCAAATCGGGCAACGAGAATGACCAATGCAGACCATGAGTGCTGCTTCGATTTGCGTCAACATCCAAAGATTTTCGTTTTTATTCGGACGGTCTCTTCTACATGATGTATCTGAGAATTTTTACATCCCTTTAACCGCGTGATCTATTCTGAACAGTATTTGTTCTACGACTTTTCTAAATTCCTCCAAAATTATTTCGACTTCCCATACAAAATGATCAAGTCACGTGACTGACTTTGTATGAAAAACATTTTTTTTGTGATTTTTCGAAAGTCATAAAACAAACGATTTTCTGAATGGTTGTTCGAACACGTGGTTAAACGGATTTAAACGTTCTCAGATACAACACATATGTAATAATGTGGGTGCAATCTCACGCGTCGTAGAAATATAAAACCATTTGAAAATTATGTTAACCTGCATTACATTGGTTACCTAATTTAGCCTACATAAAACGTAGTTCCGCCTATTAAGTATTACTTACGCACGAGTAACCCGACTGAGATAATTACAAAAGGTTATCATAATTCGATATATATCCGCTTATTGATAGCCTTTTAATATTGGTGCTATAGCATTACGCAGTTAGCTCGTGTAACGCATAAATACGTCAAAATAATAAATAGGGGGTGCTAAAGCAGATTATTTTGTTTTGATGTCCATATTTATGCGATGACATGCGTTGAACCAGACGCAAATGTAGGTAGGGATTATAAGTTCAGCTGATTATATTACACACTCCAGCAACATCATACGTTTAAATAATTTTTTGAGTTGTTAAATGATGAATGCTGCTGCATGCACTTAAAATTGTCCCGTTGCACTTGAGCGTGGAAGTGCAAGCGCAGCACAAGCGATGCACGCATGATCGAAATAAGCGTTCGGCTTGTGACATAAAAACATACCTACTAACAACATTATTTACCAGCACTAACAACATTATGTTCCATATTTATAATATTATTCTTATTCATGCAATTATTCATAAATATTTTCTTATGACGATATCACGTAGTATTATCGACTGTTCGGAGAACCAATGTTTTATTTACTTTAAATGTCTAATAGGTACTTACCTGGTTATATAGTATATTTGTCGAGTGCCTGATTGGAAGCTGTCGTAACGTAGCCAGTTCCACGTCAGGGCCTCGTCTCGGAGTAACGTTCTGTATTTGGATTTCCATGGCAGCTTTCTTCTTTGTTCGATTGTTGTATGCTGTAACACAAGTTATTTTAGTTGAGAAGGGGCATGACGAGCGTATTATACACTACAAGATAGTGTCATGTCATGATAGAGAACACCCTGTCATGTGTCTCTAATGAGGGTTATGGAAAATCCGATAAATTGCGCTATGTAGGTGTTAGGTCTAATTTCGAAGACATCGGTTGTTTTGTATTTTCCATTTGTAAAAACCGTCATTGCCGTCTCATGCCGCTCTGCTCCCGACCCTAGAGACAACTTTTGCTAGTTTTCATAGATCTGTTACAAATAGAAACATAAGAGTCTGGTTTGGGCCGGCCAGTTAAACTAGATGTAGCCTTAGCCTCTTACTCAAACCGAATACCGATTGTTTTTAAATAAAGTTAGTTAGCTGAAAGAACTAGGTCCAACCAAAGCCCTGTAGTACCTACCATCAACAAAGTTGTAGTTTTAAGCGGGTACAACTAGGTGACGTAACGAAGGTACTTACTCAGAACAGAATATACATAGGTCTAGTTCAAAGGTCTAGGCTCGAAATAAATAGAAGTCGGCCCATCTGACGCTGGTATCGAAGAGTTCGTTGAGTTACTCGCTAGGCAGTATAGGTATTGTATCGTGTCAATCCCGCACATGTATCGTATAGCTAGTCTGTCTCTATTACATTAAGATTGGACAGACTAAGACGATAAAAGAAACGCACCGGGAAAGAGCCTTTAGCAAGTGAGCGACTCTCAAGATTCAGTCCGTATGCCGAGACGGTAGGAAAAACCATGGGCTGGTGGTGGAATCAGTCTAGTCTATTTCTGTCCCAGGCCGAACCGCTAGTACGACGCTAATCCACAGAAAAGGGCTACTCATAGAGTTCATATCACTCCGTATTTGAATCAACACGACTTAATGAATATGGAATCTCGACGTCAACTACATTTTGCTTCTCTCTTGTTTGGCGTCATGAAAACTAAAAATTTATTTGAGAAGCTTTAGTTCTCCCATCGCCCGCAAAGGATGGCTTCTAGTTTGATCTAGCAAAAGAACCGACGCTTTCGCTACGCAGCCACGAAATGCTGGAATAATATACCTCCTTCTATAAGGAACATTGCTCACATAATTTAAATTGCATCTTCTTAATCTCGTTGTTAAACTGTTTAGCATGATGTAGGCAGCTGGTGTTTTATGTTCCAGGCTTCTAGTGTAGTCAGGTATTTAGTGTTTGAGGTGAATGGAGGCGAGGTCGCGTGCGAGTCGAGTGTGAATGAATGAATGAATAAATCTTTATTTGACACAATAAGTAAAAAGAACATACAGTTAATACAGGTAATAATATAACAAAACAATAACATAAATAGATACTACATAAAATAATAAAAAAGTGTCAAATAGGTGACCGCTCAGCTTTTGTCGACACTGGCCGAGTATAGCCAGCGCCGACGCTGGTTTTCAGCGGCTAACCTAAAACATTGTTGCACCTCTGTTCCCCTCCGCCTCCATTATACAACCTGTACGAGCTACGTCGCACAGACCAACTCAGCAACGACCTACATGCAGCGCGGCTGACCGATGGACCGTCTTCTTGCACCGTCGGCACTCTACACCGACGGCACACTAGCAAATACCTTTGAATGTGACAATAAAGATAAACATTGTATATAAACAACTAAACTACTAACAATAAACAGATTTCAACCGTCTGTGTTGGGTCTCATTTCTCCCGCTGCGGCCAAGACAGCTTTAGCCGTCACTATGATCAGTCGAGTGAGCCTGCTCGACTGGCAGCGGTCCCCCTCCTACCTACCGTCCTGACTCTTCCCGCTTGCTACCCTGGGCGACCCGGGAGCAAGCTCCCATCACCTTATCTATATATGTATTTATTCCCAGGATAGGCAGGGCTAGGGCTCTAGGGACTTAGTGTCTTAGACAAAGGGGCTCTAGGCTCACTAGAGAGTTAGGTTCCCTCCCTTTCCTTATATTCTGTTCGCCGGGACGCGGTGCCTTACAACCATCGCTTCCCGCCCGTACATTTGGTCTTTCGATCCTTTAATCTACCAGCTTACTATGGACGTAAGGGTGAAGGTGAGTGTGGGTACTCACTGTAGAAGACGGCGGCGGCCACGGCGGCCAGCAGCACGGCCAGCGCGGCCACGGCCAGCGCCAGCGCGGCGGGCGGCGGGCGCGGCGCGCGCGGCGCGGCGTGCAGCGCGGCGGCGGGCGACGCGGGGCCCCAGCCGTAGCCGTTGCGCGCCTGCACCAGCGCCAGCCCCGCCGCGCCCATAGGGCCCGCCAGCGCGCCCGAGCTGATCAGCCAGTACGACGCTGCCACACAAACCGAGGTGTCATAAAAGGCGACTAAGGTAAAGCTGCTGGCATGATCATCAGCGCCCAGAGAAGGAAAGCTCTGCATTTATATCTAAGCCCTCGCCAACCCGTCTGCCAAGCGTGGTGAGTATGGCAATTACCCCTCATGTGATTGAGGGAGGCCCGTGCCCCGGCAATGGGGACCTAAATGGGCTGATGATGATGATGATGAAATTTAAAAAAGCACATGCATAAATCAAATAATTGTCAAACGATATTCAAATAGTCAAGGGTGTACTAATATAAATAAATGTCAAAGGAAAAAAAATCAATCTAAGTAATATGTCAAAAGGAATATATCAATCAAAATGTTATCGTTTTGTCAATAATTTGATGAAATAATGTATTATACACTTCTGGACACATCTATTGCCTCACCTTGCATTTTCAGTTTCGTTTGGTCCTAGCTAAAAGTTTATATTAGATGAAGCAAAAGTTTTTATTCAGTTTTGGACCTGGCACATTTATCATTGGATTCAATTGTCTTTTTTTTGAATTTCTAATATAGAATTTAAAGAAACTAAAGAAAATTTCGAGCCTGTTTGTTAATGTCAAACAATCGAATACTAAGAAAACTTGATTTTATTGGTTTACATTTGATTTAATTCTTGAAAGTGTGATTGATCTCTTTGGTTTTGGAAAAAACATTACTTAGTCTTAACATTAAGGTGAGGTTCTATCAATAATCTATAATTCTTCGCCGGAGTCGCCGCCCAAGCTATGGCACTTATCCAGACCGGACACAGGCAAAGAAATGTGAGTGCTCAACTTAATTTAAGTCGATCTGCAGTCCGGAATGTTTATCGGAGGAACCTAGAGACTGGCGGCTTTGTTCGTCATCAAGGAAGGCCACGATTTCGATGAAGCGACGACGACTGAAAGGCAGGATCGATTCGTCGCGACGACCAGCTTGAGAAATCGTCACCTTACCTCCACTGAGATACAAAACCAACTTCGCGACTTCCACGGAGTATCTGTGAGCGCTTGAACTGTTCGGAGAAAGTTAAAGGCCTGGCACTCACACCGAACGTGGCGCTCACGCATCAAACAAGAAGAAATTGTAATTTTTGGCGCGTGAAAATGGAGCGTTGTGATTGGCAAAGAGTTTCCGCAGTATTGGAAAATGACACTTCTGCGCAGGTAGATCAGTATAACTGGTGCACTGTAGATCGTGTTCTTTTTTAGTATCCCATAACTTTAAAGTTACCTAGTACACCGCGACTTTTTAAAAACGTGAAAAAAACCGGGAAACATTGAAGTCAATTTTTTTTTTTTAAAAAAACTGTCAGCAAACAGCAATCAAAACGACCCGACATTCACCGAGCGTCGCGAGTCAGTCAACAACATGAATGCAATAAATGATTTGTATTTATCGGTCCCTGACATTGTTTCGTTTTTCTCTAAGGCATTTGAACGCTATGCCTACTAGGGAACCTAAATTCACAAATACAAATATAGTGGCTTTCAGAAACAGGAAAAGTAAGAAATCGGAACTTCGCTCACCTGTTCCATTATGTAGCAGTTCTAGTCCTTCGTGTAAGATGTGATTCCTCATTTCCTCGGGCATTTCTGCAAGTATACTGGACATTTGCTCGCTCATATTATTTGTCCCGTTTACGTAACTCACTCTAAAAAGAAATAGATAAAATGAAGTTAAATAACAGCTTGAGTATTTTCCTATAAAAAGGTTTCTTAATCACCTTAGTATTCGTAACGAAGTTTTTCGTCGTAGTTTACGTCACTACCGTGATTGTCCCACAATAACAAATAAAAATACAAAATTAAACTATGTAATTTGAGTCAATACTGTTCATAATCATAATTATTATTTCAGCCAATAGACGTCCCCTGCTGGACATAGGCCTCCCCCAATGTTCTCCACACAGATCGGTTCTGTGCCGCCCGCATCCAATGGAGTCCCGCGATCGTCAGCAGGTCGTCGGTCCACCTTGTGGGGGGCCTGCCACGGCTGTGACTTCCTGTACGTGGCCTCCACTCGAGTACTTTTCCGCCCCAACGGCCGTCTGTTCTCGTCGCTATGTGCCCTGCCCATTGCAACTTGAGGCATGCAATCCTTTGGGCTATGTCTGTGACCTTAGTTCTCCTGAGGATCTTATCATTTCTGTAGGATTGGTGATCGGTAGATGCATGATAAGGAACGTGTAAGAGATCGATATTTGAATTATAGAATGACGTGCGAGAGTGAGATAGACGACGTATGGCCGACGACGGTGAAAGGCGAAAGACGCAGTAAAGACGAATATACTAAAGAAGCTCTTATTCCCGAAACCGGGGTGTATTATTTTATTCTGTCCCATTTGGGCGTGGAAGTTGCATGTTCAATGCGACGTCTTCTCACTTCATTATCCATCGTCTTCACGTCTTTGTGATTCCAAAATTCTTTTCCATCTTATAATACTAGTTTTCTTCGATCGTCATTTTTTATTATTCTTTCGTCGTTATTCGTCTTCCTTTATTCCGTCTCCCATGATGTTTATTCTTTATCTATCCCGGACGAGCCCCCAAATGGGGGACAGAATAAATAATACACCCAGGTTTCGGGAATAAGGCTTCTATCTTCTATAATTATAATCGTCTTTACGTCTTTACGCCTTTCACCGTCGTCGGCCATACGTCGTCTATCTCACTGTCGCACGTCATTCTATAATTCAAATATCGATCTCTTACACGTTCCTTACCATGCATCTACCGATCACCCATCCTACATATCTGATACGATCACGCAAGTATATTGTTACTTGAAGTAAATACATTTAATTTAATTGAAAATAAGTCAAAAGAAGATATTTGCGTACCTATGCTTCGGGCGGCCCCACACGGCGTACATGGTGATGGGCGCGCCGTGCGTGTCGGGCTCCGCCCACCACGCGCGCAGCATGTGCTCGCCCACCGCCTCCACGTGCAGCGCGCCCGGGGCGCCGGGGACGTCGCCTGACACAACACATATTCAAAAAATGCACAGCTGTACCACGTTTTATAAGTTACATCGGCAAAATTCGTCTACGCAGAAGAACAAGTTAAATCCGATTCAAAATTCAAATTCAAAATTCAGAAGTACTTTATTTGCATAGGCTTATATACAGCTCTTACAAATCGTCATACATGAAAAATATAAATTATATCTATGTATATTATACATGTAATTAAACATATATGTCGATACAAAAATATACTAAGAAATGAATAAATATAATGTGATTCTACCACCGGAATCGGAAAGTTGATTCTGACGAGAAGATCCGGCAAGAAAGAAAGATTGATTACGATTGCGAAAGTAGTTGAAATACAGACGTTATGGGCGTTAAGTTAAGATTAAATTAAATACAATAAATCCAGAGAGGAATACTTTCTCTCTTTTACCGCAATATCACCGAACATGGCGCTGACACATCAACCAACAGGAAATTGTAATTTTTGGCACGCGTAAATGGAGTGTTGTGATTGGTTAAGATTATGCCGCAGTTTTCGAAAATAAGACTTTTGCGCAGGTACATTGGTGTAACTTATAAAATTGGTAAAACTGTACTGTAACATAACTTTTGTAGATGAAAGTTGTGGGTGAATATCTGACAGAATAAATTTAGGTCGATGCGTTGAACTAACTTTTGTTTCCATAAATAGGTCTGTCTGCGAAGTTATACCTTGTAGCAGCGTCACTGTGTCGCTCGTCTGTAAGCTCAGCAAAGTCTGCCGTTAACGGCAGGCAACAGACGCAGACTGTCACTGTCGATAGTCGCTATCAGTTTGACAGTTGACGAATGTCAACGACAAGGAATTGGCAGCTAATTGGCAGGCGGCAGTCGTCATGTCCTGAGTGGTTGGTTCGAAATAGTCTATGCCATAAACTTGCACAGAAGGTCATACATTCCCTCTGCACTCCAAAAATACATAACGATACAAGAAAATGTATGGGTACCGCTTGAGGTTAAGGCTTTTTATTTTCGTATCGATTATATAATGAAACTCGGTTTACCTACATAATTTTAGCGTTAGTTTCGTATATAAAGCGATCTATATCGCAAAGTCGAAAAAAGAGGTGATTGACCTTTCAGGCACGTTTAAATAGCATGCGCTATAGTGTCTTACAGTGCACTCACCGAGCGTCTCGTAAGTGAACTGGTCGTCGCCGGTCCAGTAGTAGGGGTCGGCGTCGCGCACGTACTGCAGCCACAGGCGGAAGCGGTAGTGCGTGCGCGGCTCCAGACCTGAGGCCACCCACTCCCCGTCGCGGTGCATGCACTCCTTCCACGTGCCGTTGGGGACGGTCGCATCGGTATACTCTACCTTGTACCTGCAATATTAAGTCAATGTATCAAACGTTTGGAAGACACCTTTGAACACAATAGACCTAATCTTTTCTAAATTCGAGCGAAAACTTTGGTTGGATGCATATGATTTTTGCCTTGGCTAATGATACTGTTTACGACAGGCTTTCTAGTTTTTAACGTCATTAGATTAGCATGCTCATGCACCTCTGGATTTTTTATTGTACCATTAGCTCGGCGGTGAGGCAAAACATCGTGAGGAAACCTGCACGTTTCGGATAGTTTCTGAAACGTGTAATCATGGTTCCTCTGTCAAACGGGTTGCAAAGTTCAGACGGCAGTCGCTTTATTGTAATTACACGGACTCAGCGCGAGCGGCGGCGGCGCGGGGTAGGTGCGCACGGCGAGCGCGCGGCTGTCGGCGCTCTGCGCGCTGTGCGGCGAGCGCGCTGGGTGCGCAGTGTGCGCAGTGTGTGGGCGGCACTGACCTGTGTATGGCGTAGGCGGTGTGCGCGGGCCAGGCCAGGCGCAGGCGGTAGGGCGCGGCGCGCGCGAGCGATAGCGGCGGCGGCGCAGGGTAGGTGCGCACGGCGAGCGCGCGGCTGTCGGCGCTCTGCGCGCTGTGCGGCGAGCGCGCTGGGTGCGCAGTGTGCGCAGCGTGTGGGCGGCACTGATCTGTGTATGGCGTAGGCGGTGGGCGCGGGCCAGGCCAGGCGCAGGCGGTAGGGCGCGGCGCGCGCGAGCGCGAGCGGCGGCGGCGCGGGGTAGGTGCGCACGGCGAGCGCGCGGCTGTCGGCGTTCTGCGCGCTGTGCGGCGAGCGCGCTGGGTGCGCAGTGTGTGGGCGGCACTGACCTGTGTATGGCGTAGGCGGAGGGCGCGGGCCAGGCCAGGCGCAGGCGGTAGGGCGCGGCGCGCGCGAGCGCGAGCGGCGGCGGCGCGGGGTAGGTGCGCACGGCGAGCGCGCGGCTGTCGGCGCTCTGCGCGCTGTGCGGCGAGCGCGCTGGGTGCGCAGTGTGTGGGCGGCACTGACCTGTGTATGGCGTAGGCGGAGGGCGCGGGCCAGGCCAGGCGCAGGCGGTAGGGCGCGGCGCGCGCGAGCGCGAGCGGCGGCGGCGCGGGGTAGGTGCGCACGGCGAGCGCGCGGCTGTCGGCGCTCTGCGCGCTGTGCGGCGAGCGCGCTGGGTGCGCAGTGTGTGGGCGGCACTGACCTGTGTATGGCGTAGGCGGTGGGCGCGGGCCAGGCCAGGCGCAGGCGGTAGGGCGCGGCGCGCGCGAGCGCGAGCGGCGGCGGCGCGGGGTAGGTGCGCACGGCGAGCGCGCGGCTGTCGGCGCTCTGCGCGCTGTGCGGCGAGCGCGCTGGGTGCGCAGTGTGTGGGCGGCACTGACCTGTGTATGGCGTAGGCGGTGGGCGCGGGCCAGGCCAGGCGCAGGCGGTAGGGCGCGGCGCGCGCGAGCGCGAGCGGCGGCGGCGCGGGGTAGGTGCGCACGGCGAGCGCGCGGCTGTCGGCGCTCTGCGCGCTGTGCGGCGAGCGCGCTGGGTGCGCAGTGTGTGGGCGGCACTGACCTGTGTATGGCGTAGGCGGTGGGCGCGGGCCAGGCCAGGCGCAGGCGGTAGGGCGCGGCGCGCGCGAGCGCGAGCGGCGGCGGCGCGGGGTAGGTGCGCACGGCGAGCGCGCGGCTGTCGGCGCTCTGCGCGCTGTGCGGCGAGCGCGCTGGGTGCGCAGTGTGTGGGCGGCACTGACCTGTGTATGGCGTAGGCGGTGGGCGCGGGCCAGGCCAGGCGCAGGCGGTAGGGCGCGGCGCGCGCGAGCGCGAGCGGCGGCGGCGCGGGGTAGGTGCGCACGGCGAGCGCGCGGCTGTCGGCGCTCTGCGCGCTGTGCGGCGAGCGCGCTGGGGCGCTGGGTGCGCAGTGTGTGGGCGGCACTGACCTGTGTATGGCGTAGGCGGTGGGCGCGGGCCAGGCCAGGCGCAGGCGGTAGGGCGCGGCGCGCGCGAGCGCGAGCGGCGGCGGCGCGGGGTAGGTGCGCACGGCGAGCGCGCGGCTGTCGGCGCTCTGCGCGCTGTGCGGCGAGCGCGCTGGGTGCGCAGTGTGTGGGCGGCACTGACCTGTGTATGGCGTAGGCGGTGGGCGCGGGCCAGGCCAGGCGCAGGCGGTAGGGCGCGGCGCGCGCGAGCGCGAGCGGCGGCGGCGCGGGGTAGGTGCGCACGGCGAGCGCGCGGCTGTCGGCGCTCTGCGCGCTGTGCGGCGAGCGCGCTGGGTGCGCAGTGTGTGGGCGGCACTGACCTGTGTATGGCGTAGGCGGTGGGCGCGGGCCAGGCCAGGCGCAGGCGGTAGGGCGCGGCGCGCGCGAGCGCGAGCGGCGGCGGCGCGGGGTAGGTGCGCACGGCGAGCGCGCGGCTGTCGGCGCTCTGCGCGCTGTGCGGCGAGCGCGCTGGGTGCGCAGTGTGTGGGCGGCACTGACCTGTGTATGGCGTAGGCGGTGGGCGCGGGCCAGGCCAGGCGCAGGCGGTAGGGCGCGGCGCGCGCGAGCGCGAGCGGCGGCGGCGCGGGGTAGGTGCGCACGGCGAGCGCGCGGCTGTCGGCGCTCTGCGCGCTGTGCGGCGAGCGCGCTGGGTGCGCTGGGTGCGCAGTGTGTGGGCGGCACTGACCTGTGTATGGCGTAGGCGGTGGGCGCGGGCCAGGCCAGGCGCAGGCGGTAGGGCGCGGCGCGCGCGAGCGCGAGCGGCGGCGGCGCGGGGTAGGTGCGCACGGCGAGCGCGCGGCTGTCGGCGCTCTGCGCGCTGTGCGGCGAGCGCGCTGGGCTGGGTGCGCAGTGTGTGGGCGGCACTGACCTGTGTATGGCGTAGGCGGTGGGCGCGGGCCAGGCCAGGCGCAGGCGGTAGGGCGCGGCGCGCGCGAGCGCGAGCGGCGGCGGCGCGGGGTAGGTGCGCACGGCGAGCGCGCGGCTGTCGGCGCTCTGCGCGCTGTGCGGCGAGCGCGCTGGGTGCGCAGTGTGTGGGCGGCACTGACCTGTGTATGGCGTAGGCGGTGGGCGCGGGCCAGGCCAGGCGCAGGCGGTAGGGCGCGGCGCGCGCGAGCGCGAGCGGCGGCGGCGCGGGGTAGGTGCGCACGGCGAGCGCGCGGCTGTCGGCGCTCTGCGCGCTGTGCGGCGAGCGCGCTGGGTGCGCTGGGTGCGCAGTGTGTGGGCGGCACTGACCTGTGTATGGCGTAGGCGGTGGGCGCGGGCCAGGCCAGGCGCAGGCGGTAGGGCGCGGCGCGCGCGAGCGCGAGCGGCGGCGGCGCGGGGTAGGTGCGCACGGCGAGCGCGCGGCTGTCGGCGCTCTGCGCGCTGTGCGGCGAGCGCGCTGGGTGCGCAGTGTGTGGGCGGCACTGACCTGTGTATGGCGTAGGCGGTGGGCGCGGGCCAGGCCAGGCCAGGCGCAGGCGGTAGGGCGCGGCGCGCGCGAGCGCGAGCGGCGGCGGCGCGGGGTAGGTGCGCACGGCGAGCGCGCGGCTGTCGGCGCTCTGCGCGCTGTGCGGCGAGCGCGCTGGGTGCGCTGGGTGCGCAGTGTGTGGGCGGCACTGACCTGTGTATGGCGTAGGCGGTGGGCGCGGGCCAGGCCAGGCGCAGGCGGTAGGGCGCGGCGCGCGCGAGCGCGAGCGGCGGCGGCGCGGGGTAGGTGCGCACGGCGAGCGCGCGGCTGTCGGCGCTCTGCGCGCTGTGCGGCGAGCGCGCTGGGTGCGCAGTGTGTGGGCGGCACTGACCTGTGTATGGCGTAGGCGGTGGGCGCGGGCCAGGCCAGGCGCAGGCGGTAGGGCGCGGCGCGCGCGAGCGCGAGCGGCGGCGGCGCGGGGTAGGTGCGCACGGCGAGCGCGCGGCTGTCGGCGCTCTGCGCGCTGTGCGGCGAGCGCGCGCGCACCCACACGGCGTAGCGCGTGCCCGGCGCCAGAGGCGACACCGCCGCACACCCGCCGCGCTGCATCGACACCTCGAACATGCTTTGCTCTGTAAAACACAAATAAATACATTGACACAACATCATCGGTCATTGAATATTTGACTCGGCCATTGCATAAAATCACAACAGATTGCCAAGTTAATAAAGACTTGGTAACATAGATCTCACAACTTTTCACCATAAGACAACTGAGTGCCAGACTTGGATTTTTTGACAAGTTTTTTGTTTTTTATGGGGATATCATTTCTTTTTTGTAGTCCAACTACTTTTTCCTTGCCGGTACCTTCATCTTCAACTGCAAATGTAATTTTGTAATCCTATACATTTATATGAGATTACAAAGTTATTGATGCAGTTGGTATATTTAGAAAACTGGACCGACTTTACAAAAAAAATTAGTTTTTCCATAATTAAAATACAAAATTCTATATGTATTCTAAATTTAAAGCTTCTATGTCAGCTAGAAGTGCCTTGGACTTATGATGATCGGTGAGTCAGTCAATGAGTGACAAAATTCAGAAACTTTAACAAGTTATCATTCTTAAACTACTGATTCAAATTGACTGAAATTAACTTTTTAATTATTTGTTTAAGGCATTTATACAATGCCTGATTAATTACTGAAAATTCAGCGAATTCACAACGAAATTATAGGGGGGTCGAAAATAGCCCGAATTGCTTCGAGAAAAGGATGGTATGGCCGTGCCGCTTTATTCGCTCGACTTGGCGGGGGATGGAATAAAACTTGGTTAAAATGATAACGTCTATTGATATAAAAGTCAAGTGACAGCTGTCAATCTAATTAAGCTATATTTTAGGCAGTATAGAGTTGGCGCCAGCATAGAATCCCCGTGATTTGCGCCTCTTCAGTAACATAAACATTCAAATTTGAGCTTTGTTGATATTGACACAAGAAATCTCAAATTGTAGTTCAGTGTTTTGCCGCGGGACTTCTTTCGTGGCGAGAACTCTAATCAGCCATCATTATTTCAGTGTTTTATTTCCGGTTACGTCCACGGCCGTTACTTCGGCTTCATGATGGTAAAGATAGACAAGACAACAACCAGACGCTGTGTATCATAATGACCATTGCGGTGAAATGCTCTACGGTGTGGCGCCGCACCGGATCGTATCGAATTTCAAATTTCAAATTTCAAATAGTTTTATTGCCAGTTAAGTGTTACAATGGGGTGTTACAATAAATAATGCTGCTTTACTACTTAACCACCTTTTACAGGCATTGCAATATCTAAGTATGCTTATACATTGAGTTAAAAACCTACTAAATATAAATCGCAACGAAAGAAGTCCCGCGGAAAAACACGGAACTAAAACTTGAGATTCTTTCGTGTCTATAAGCATGTTCGGGCCCCTGCCTAGTAGAGGTCACGTGGTTAAGCTCGTGGTAAAGCTCAACTTTTAATGTTGATAGCGACTCAAGCGCAATTTTAACGGGACTGCTTTGGTGGCGCGGATTCTGTACGGATCTACTCTATGCGCCGCGAGCATTTATCATCTAACCGCTCTCATTAGGTAATGGCGTCGAGTCATTCTTCCCCATAGTTCCCTACATTTTCCAACCTACCTAGATTTGAGGAATCATTCGTTCGCCAGTGTACTTCATACTTCAATCCAGGTACTGGGATCCACTCGACACGCACCTGCACTGGGCTCAATGGTACTGCAGTAACGTTTTTCGGTGGCGTTGGTGCTGCAATAATTCAAAATATTTAATTTATTATATTTCTATTGATTTAATTGAAGCAGTTCATGCGCTGTGTTTCGCTGCGTGAGTGAGGGTACCGGAGGCCATATCCAGGGGAAGGGGGTTAAAAGCTAAGCAGCGCACTTGTGACACCACTGGTGTTGCAAGTGTCCATGGGCGGCGGTAATCGCTTACCATCAGGTGATCCGTCGGCTCGTCTGCTACCTATGTCAAAAAAAAACCATTCAAAAATAATAAGGACTTATATCAATTACCTTCTGCAGCCGTTTGTAACACAAGTGAAGTACCAACTAATGGTTTGATTTCATGAAGTTTGGCGTAGTAATTAGTCGCTTCTATAGTTACAGTGTAATTGGTAAAAGATTTTAATTCATTCAAAATAATTTCAGTTCTAGTCGTCGTGACATACGGGCAAGATTCTCTATCACAAGGAGTAGTATCTCCCGGAGTCTGCTGGCGGTAAAATATGGTGTACTCGGTGGCAGTCATTTCAAACTCCAGATTCCGGCAGTGATGAGACTTATTTACTGCCGGCATCTGTAGTGTCATGCTGTTCGCTGAATTAGATAACACTTTTGGTTGCAAATTTTGTGATTTGGGGAACAGACACTGTCGAGGTGGGTAAGGCTGATTCACCGGATCCAAAGCCATGATTTTGTATCCGTAAGATGTCTTCGCGTGCTCCAACTTTTGCTTCTTATTTTTGATTGCATAAAATATTTCCATTTCGGTCGAATTGAACCAATACACGTATTTGCTGTCTACCGTAATCGACATTGGTGTGAAACCGTATTTCTTTTTTTCGGTAGCATCTACAACTGTTCTGCATTTGCAGCCGTTCATGTCTGATGCCAATATTTGGTGAACCCAAGGATCAATCCAGTAAAGTTCTTGAAAGCTCGATGACATGTCAATGATGAACGATTTGGCTACTTGAGGATTTTCAGGACAATTACAATCATTCTGGGTAGTTGTAGATTTCTTTGTGTTATTGAAAAAAACACGTAAGTCTGATCCGTCTACTTTAGCAGTCATGAGGGTTCCGAGTCCTGGGTGGCTGCTTTCTTCATACCAATATAATGATCTAGAATTGTAAAAAAATAGATTAAAAATTTAAAAACCCCCGACAAAAACTTAAAACGTCCAAAAATAAATTGATACTGCCATTGACTGTCTTACGTATAAACATGAATGAGCCGGTTCGACCGAAGTGAGACCACGGCCTCACAGAAAACCGACGTGAAGCAGCACTGTGCCGTGTTTCGCTGCGTGAGTGAGGATACCGGAGGCCCAATCCGGGGGAAAGGGGTTTTAAAGGTTGCAGCGCACTTGTGACTTCACTGTTGTCGCGGGTGTCCATGGGCGACGGCAATTGCTTACCATCAGCTGATCCGTCTCGTCTGCCATCTATCACATAAAAAAAAAAAACAATTTTGCGTAAATACTGTCGCGTGGGGGGCTGCTTTACACAATACATATTAGCATAACGTTTTGTTAAAGCACACGTTTTATAGGTAGGTAAGGAGCGGTCCCCCGACGCGACACTATTTAAGCAAATTAGTTATTCTTGGACAGTTAATAGTAGTTTCAATTCATTTTTAGACTTTTTTTAATAGTTATAAAATATATCGAACTCTACCACTAAAGGAGGAACTAGGGTTTTTATAGGTAAACCCATAGAGTAAGATATAATATCTGTGGTCTGGGTAAACCTTCGATAGATACTGCTTACCTTTCCATCGGAGCGACTTGTAAGCTATAAATCGGTTGTCTTCTGGCTAACACGCGAGTAATATGCGGTCTGGTGTTAGGGATTCCTAAATCAGCTCGATACATGACGTATGATTCCGAAGAGGCCATTTCCAATTGCGTCCAGTACACTGAGCGACTGACCCAGTCTAACGTTATGCTTGTAGCTGACCCATTGATAGAAGTTAGCTGAAATATTTTAAGCAAGTTAATATTGACCCTGCAAATAGCCGGTAATATTTACGAAGTGAACAAAGCTTTAGATTTAAACATAACGTACCTTATAATGTCCACTGCCGTTTATTCTCGACGAGAATATTTCCTCCAAGTGATTAACCCAGTAAACCACATTTTCTTCTATGGAAACCGCAAAATCAATCGGTATGCTCATGCTCTTTGGTATTGTTTCACTTTCACCTGAGTCCAAATCTACTATTCTTATCGATTCTTGCGATGAAACTATAACTTTTGGTACAGGATTTATTTCGTCTGACAATGATGATACTACCTCAGAATACTGACCGAACCCTGCATCTGTGTAAGCGCGAACCTGCAAAATAATAGCAAATACATAATAACATCACAGGTAACTTTACAACCTGTGCGGATAAAGAATGGGATCAGAAATGGCGGCGAATCTATTCACTTCTCGCTTGCACACTATTTGCGTCTATACTCGCACTCGTGGGTGTGCAAGCGAGAAGTGAATAGATGCGCCTTCATTTCTGATCCCATTCTTTATCCGCACAGGTTGTACCTGTACAAGCATCACCTATGACGGCAGAAGTACAGATTTCAGTAAGGAAGTTAACAAAGTCTTTTCCGCGAATGTTAAATTTGCGAGAAGGCATTCTGTATACGTGAAGTTATTTTCTAAAGTGACTCGTCCAAATGACAATGTTACGCATAAAACTACTAATATTCCAAAAGCTGCCTCGTGCGTGGGTGAGTTAGGTCTTTTTGTCACTCCTTGACTCGTGAAAATAGCGCATTCCTAAGGCGCCAGCAAAGAAGATGGTCGCACTTTCAATATTTTAGGTCCAAATATGAAAGTGCCGGCCAAAACATTTTTTGCTGTATTCTGTTACGACTTATCCCTCTGATGTTCAAATGTCAAGATTTGGTAAAACAAAAAAATGTTTTTGTTTTACTGAAAATGTATGAAGATGTTGATTTCTCAGTTGATAAAACCAAAAATAATGACTCTGCAACTTTGGTGCCATTAGTAATAAATACTCAAGGGGACAAGTCCTACAGAATACACCAAAAACTATTTCTGGGCACTATGAGAACCTAAAGGAGGATGTCCTTTGTTATTCCATGCGTTGATAGGTATTGGTGCTCTCGGGGGGAACGAAAGGGGGAAAGGGAAACGAAACGAATAACGTCATCAAATAAAATGCTACTCACCCGAAAGAAATAAGTAGAAGCAGGAACCAGGTGCTTGAGCATCAGTTGCGTATGCGCCGGAGACAGCCTCGCGTCGGCGCAGGCGGAGGGTTTCCCGGCCGGCGAGGGCGCGCGGCCCGGCGCGGGCTGCGTCCAGCACTGCGCCTCGTAGCCACGCACGACGCCGTTGGCGCGCGCCGGCGCGTCCCACCGGAATATTGCGGACAGGGACCCGCCGCTGGAAGTTAAGTTTCAAGTTTGGTATGGGTGGGTAGGTCCTTGGTAATGCTAGTAGAAAGCTACCTATTTAGTTTAGCCCCATTAGAAAGAAAGAAACATTTTATTGACCATCACAATAAATAATTTAACAATGAACATTCATTAGAAAACATAGGTAAGGTAACATTGACACATTAAAACTACAGACAAAGGTGAGTACGAGAACAGACCATTAGTTTTTTCCACTTGAAAAACCATTACTCCTTCACATTTTTTTGTGCGAAATCAACGTCAAGGAACTGCTTGAGTTGTTCATGGCTTTATCAAGATTAATTCCTAAGGCACAAGAACCGGCTGGGTCGAAATAGCTTACTTGATGCCTCTTGCGGTTGTTGTGTTCTCAGTTTCACATAGATGCACAAGCCGCTAGCAGATGACTATGGTTAAGTTTCATCATCATCATCATCATCAGCCTATCGCAGTCCACTGCTGGACGTAGGCCTCTCCAATGGACAACATTTCATATTTTTAACATGTCCATATTGTTTTCTTATATGAAAAAAGACATAAAATGAACAGACCCATATTTTTTCTTTTTTCAAAATTTGTCCATTTTCATGCATAACATAATTATTGAAATTCTTTTTATTCTAAATAGACGTAAGCGCCAAATGACGTCATCGGACGGCTGAATACAGCGATATTCCTTTGCTTATCATTGTTTTAATAAAAAAAAAAACCGGCCAAGTGCGAGTCGGGCTCGCGCACAAAGGGTTCCGTAGCAGCAAAGTCCAAAATTACAGTTAAATCAACCTATCTCAAAAACTATAAGAGATACTTTGATCAAACCAAAAATCGTTGAAAGAGTTAATTAGCATGCATCACCTCTATTTTTTTTAGAATTTTATACCCCGTAGTTATAAAAATAGAGGGGGGGGGACATACTTTTTACGACTTTGAGAGCTGATATCTCAAAAACCGTTCACTTTAAGAAAAATGTTTTTTAGAAAACTTTATATCATTTTAAAAGACCTTTCCATTGATACCCCACACGGGTATGTACATCGAAAAAAAAAATTTCATCCCTCAGTTACATGTATGGGGGGCCCCACCCCCAATTCTTTTTTTTACTATTTAGTGTCATATTTTTGTAGCGGTTCATACAACACATATTCCCATCAAATTTCATCACTGTAGTACTTATAGTTTCCGAGTAAATCGGCTGTGACAGACGGACAGACGGACAGACGGACATGACGAAACTATAAGGGTTCCGTTTTTGCCATTTTGGCTACGGAACCCTAAAAAAGTACTACTGTCAAAGGTAAATAATACTAGTGTCAACATTGTCAACGTCATTCATACATTCAACGTTGACAAGTTGTCTTTTTTTTTGACAGTTACATGTCATGGGTTTGGCATTTCGTAAATTTAAAACTATAAAGTGCTAAGCAAAGAAATATTTTACATTCTGCCGTCCGATGACGTCATCTTACGTTTTTTAGTTTTTAATTTTTTTCTCAGTAAATAAGCAATATAAAAAATGAATAAATATATATTCGAGCAGCGGAAAAGTAAACAAAGAATTGGTATTTTTTGTTTCAGAGCTTAGCAATTTTGAAATGTTGTCCATTGTTCGCCACTGTGATCTATCCATGGCTTCTCGCATTCAGCTCTTACCAGCCATTCTGCGCAGATCGTCCCCCCACCTAGCCAGAGGGCGCCCTACATTACGTTTGCCAAGACGCGGTCTCCACTCTAGAACTCGTTTACCCCATCGGTTGTCGGTTCTGCGGCTAATATGGCCAGCCCACTGCCACTTAAGCTTGCTAATCCGGTGAGCAATGTCGATGACTTTGGTTCTCTGCCGGATCACCTCATTTCGGATTCGATCTCGGAGAGAGACGCCGAGCATTGCTCGTTCCATAGCCCGCTGAGCGACCTTTAACTTGTGGACCAGCCGTACCGTAAGTGTCCACGTTTCGGCTCCGTATGGCATGACGGGTAGGACACACTGATTGAAGACTTTCGTCTTTAGGCACTGTGGTATCGACGATACGAAGACACGACGTAGTTTTCCAAATGCTGCCCAACCTAACTGGATTCTCCTATTCGCCTCATCTTCGAAGTTGTTTTTACCCAATTGCAAAGTCTGCCCGAGGTATACGTATTTTTGAACAGCTTTCGAGGACGGCACCGTGAATTGCAATCGGTTCCGGTAGAACATGTTCATTGAACATGACCGATGCATTTAGAAGAGTCAGCCAGATCATTCAGCATCTGTTGTAGGTCCTGCAGCGTTTCTGCCATTATGACGCACTGTTAAGATGCGATGGTTAAGTTTGGTGTCTAGGTAAGTCTGACATGGTCGTTGCGTGCATGCGCCGCTCCACTCGGGCACGTGCAGTGTGTGCACGGGGCAGTACCTGGTGGCGGGCTGCACGTAGAGGCGCGGCGCGCGCGGCGCGGAGGGCGGCGCCTGCGGCGAGTGCGCCTGCGCGCGCGCCGGCGCCCCGCCGCCCCACGCCGTGTGCGCGCGCACCGACACCGACACCGCGCTGTACGGCGCCACGCGCAGCAGCGACACCTCCAGCCACGGCACGTCCACCGTCCGCTGTAGAAAGGGGTGCGACATCGTGTTATATTGCGTCAAGAAAGTCGTGGCAATAAATATGTTGCGAGCGAGTATAACCTTTAATAGCTTAAAACATTTGGACATCGATATATTTACTATTAGTGTGGCTAGGGCGAGAAAGACGCTGTGTGACTCATTTTTCGAGAAAATGTAACAGGACAAGTACGGACACCCAAACATTAATGTCTACAAATTTGACAAATTTCCTCAATAGATCTTTACCCTAACTTAGTTTTCATTTGTTGAGGAAATTAGGCATAGTACCTACCTACATAGGTATTGGTTTTGTTCTGCGGCTGCGGAAGCCGCCAATAACGGCAACAGTATGTATGTAATAGTGTTGTTAAATTTATTTTTACGTATCATGGCCAACTTGATCTGTTGCTTTCCGTGATTTTCGCATGTTAATACTATTACTTACTTTATTTCTATCAGTGAAGACCTGTTATTAGCTTTAAGAAATTCATTGTAATTGCTACTGTATTAAGACAGCTGTTGGTCTTCCGAATAAAATAAAATAAATAAAATAAAATAAAAATGCTTGAGTAACTTAAAATCCCATACCATACCATACAGACCCTAAGACGGAAGCGGCATCAGTGGTAATCATCATAATTTTCATGGAATTTCAAGGTCACTTTTACGGGCCGACCACTGTTACGGGTCGATAGTTGCCAACGCTAGTGGCACTGTAAGTCGTACACTGAGCCACAACTTATTTTTTTGTAATGAACACCCACCTCAATCTTATGCTGCCCCGGGAAGTTAAGGCTGACGTCGTAGTAGACACGGCTGTTGTTGATGTTGACCCGCGTGGCGGGTGCCCAGGTGATGTTGAATGAGTCCCACTCGCCCACCACAGCGATGGAAGACGCGTCTATCGTTTCAGGGATTGCTATTAGCGATTCTGTAAAAAAGCTCCAATTGAAAACTGTGGCGCAGCACGAAAGAGGTCCACGTTCAGCAGTAGACGCACACAGGCTGTTGATAGAGAACGAAATTACCATTAGGTACTTAGTCTACTCCGGTTATGACGACCTGCATGACGTAGTAGCTAAGGTATTACGCGGAAGTAATAAGCAGTTTTTTTAAGGTCGATGAATAAATAACTACTCACTAAGCGGTTAAGTTGAACGTAAGATAACACCATGTCAACTCAACTAACAAAACCTCGTGATCTCTCTCTTCGTTATACTTCGTAAGCGAGGGGTAGTATATGAATAGAATAGAACACGTAGGGGCATTGCATGTGGAAAATCCGCTAGATGGCGTACTATAGGAATGAGTTACATCTACAAGATGATCGGTTATTTTTGATATGACAAAATGTCAATTGAACGAATGAAACGAATTTAATGATATTGAAGTTGGATCTCAGACCAACAGTACGCCATCTAGCGGTTATTTCACATGCGATAGCGCCATTTAAGCACTTCTCTTACCGCTGTTGGCATGCAGTGTGGGGTCTCTGACAGCGATCACATGTACCCGGGGAACTAGCTCAGCGGTGTACCGTCCGGCCAGGTCTGACACCACAGCTCGTGAGGCATCTTGCACCCACACCAGCCGCCCGCTGAAGTAGCACAGAGGACCTAGAGTAGCCGAACCGGCTAGACGAGTTACTAACGAGCCAGAGATCTGCAAACAAAATGTTTTTATAAATACCAAGTATTACATTCAAAAACAAATGTTTTAGCATTTTTGGTAAACTAACCTCAGTATCACCTGGAGCTATTTGATCAGCACTCGGTGCACGATGTAGTTCAGACCCATCGTAACTTCTTACCAACCAGTACACCCACTTCTTTTCTAAATCAGCTGTAAGTCCCATGACTGAAAAAAAAATTAAATGACAGCTGCACTTTTGAAATAAAGAAACACTACAGTTATTCTTTCAATAATATTGGTATCCTTACCTTGTTTCCCGCTAAATAATTGAGCTGGGTAATAAATCATTTTGTTTTCGCCATTCAATTTCGCGGCCTCCACAGCATGGCCAGTATTCCAGTAAATATATGCTCCAAGCGAGTCAATAGTCAGTTCTTTGGCCACGGTAACAATAGGCACGGGCTCTCTGTTACTGCCGTCGAAGTTCCCTCTAGTTATCTGAAAGAAAAAATGCATTTTAATTGGCTGTATTTAAAAACCCAAATGTTTTTTCCAACTAAAATGTCTTACCAACTGTTGCTTAGGGTTGGACCAGTAAATTTTCTTCCCGACCCAGTCGACAGCTAAGCTTCCAACGTTATCCATGTTAGGCATCAGACCGTTCTTGTGCGAGGTGGTATTATACCACATCACCGTTGAAGCATTGGTCACCAAATACAGTTTATCGCGGTACCAAGAAATATCCGTTATATGGAAGTTTTGTAGGTGGTCTCTGAAAATAAAACAAATAATATTTCAAACTGAAACTGTTGGTACTCCGCAACTTCTAGATATTAAATATATTTGCATACTGACCTATGTATCAAAGTTTGCAAATTATCCCCAGTTAAATCCGTCTGTAAGAGTCCATCAGGGCCTGACCAAAGTAATGTGCTGTGTAGAGTTGTTGGAGATGATGCCAATGTTTTACCCACGAATTCGGATGACCAAGGACCTAAACCAATATTTGAATGGTAAATTACTTAAAAGAATTTTGTAAAAATTGCGTAAAAAAACCTTTTTTTTTAATTACCAGATCCAGATGAAGTAACTGCTGCAACTTTGATCGAATATTCAGCGTCTTGTTCCAGATTTTCAACCACATACATTGAATCACTAATATTTTTTCTGCAAGTGGAATTATAAATGAGTATTGCACTTTACCCAATACCGTTTGTGAGATTTAGAGCTTCTTTGATAAATGTCGTCACTTACATATCTATAATGTCCCCTGATGGAATATGTATCAGTTGAAGATCGAAGGTCCACTGTTGCCATGCTCCGCTGCCTTGATGTCCCAACAGATGTGGTGGGGACCACGACACCTTGGCGCGATTGATGCCCATCACGCTCTGAACTCCTATTGGCGGGTTGACAGGCACCGGAATTGGTTGGCAACTCCTGAGAGCTACTAACACCTGCCGTGTTGCTATGCTCTTCGTGTTGTAAGCCAAGGGATACTCGTTGTGGAAATAACTGTCACTTTGAGCGTGATATTCTTCTGTTAACATTTCTCTGCCATTCGTCCAATAGAAGAGACCTCCAGCGTATGCTATTGAACGAGTCGATAAAAACATCGGCGTTTGGGTGTTGCTCCGAAAATCCGTCACTTCACGACTGTAATAAAGAGAAATCAAAATTGTAACGGAAGACGTTTTTTGTTCCGGTCGAGTAATTGACACATGATTCGGGAGTATAATGAATAAATAATACATACCCGTCAAGTGAGACGGCAAGGACGGTATTCTTTTTGAGATGAGCCACAAGAAGCCTGAAGTCCGCGTGATCTACAGTGAATGCTCCTAGGTGCGAGTCTCTCACTATTAATTCCGGTGGGGATTTGTGTCGCACGCCATTGGAAATATTAGCCAGATCAAGTCTGTACAAGCCACCACGGTCTCCACCGGGAAGCGCCCAAAATAGGTATCTGTCAAACATTTAGTAAGTTTAGTATGTTCAATTATTATAAAATCGTATGTGTGTTGAATAATGTATATAATAGAAAAGACAAATACATTTTTTCTTACCCGTTATAAGCATCTACTTCAAAATGAATTGGACGTGAATTAAAACCCGAATAAGCAATAATCTGATTCTTTCCATCAAAATCACAACGTATGATTTCCCATTTCGATAAATCTACTGGACTTAAACTTTCCGCAGTATAGTGCACTTCGCCGAGCACGTATAAATGTCTGTTTAACCAATCCACTGACAAATCTAAGGGTTTCCAAGATATGCTTTCTGGGGTAAGAATGGCTTCATAGTCGCTCTTTTGTGAGAGAGAGCTTCGGTAAACGAAACCACTGGAAACAGACACGAATAAGAAGTCGCTGGAGACGTCCAGTCCAACACCTACAAAAAATTATAAGGTTTTGTATTACCTAAAACAATTTGTTATAATATAACAGTAGATACATTTGGTCTAGCATACGTACCGGTAATGGCATATTCAGTACTGTAAAGCTCGACGGGATCAGAGAGCATGTCATTGGCTGGTGCTGCTAAAATATTCTGTTCTCCGCCTAATATTAAGATAGGTTGTTGACTAGGAACCGCTGAAAGGAAGGATTAACAAAAGGATTAAAATGAGCCTCTTTGTAAAAAAGGAAATATTAGTCGGAGTTTGAAGTGAACTTACGTGTGGGCAATGGCGGCGTGGACACGGTAACAAAGGCTCTCGGTCCCTCGCCGACCGCGTTGCGCATAGCCACCGACACCTCATACTCTCGAGCGGGCGATAAGTTTTGAAACATGTAGAATAGTGTATTGTTCGATGCTGGCATGTCCTGCAATTTTGGGTTAGCCATTTATTTACGTTTAAAGACTATAATTTTTATATTGTTTGACCTGACTGAGATTACTTTGTTTTACTCTTGAAGACCAGATAAAACCAGTCCAAATATTTATTAAATGCCCAGAAGTTGTCGGGATATGAGCAAAATTATACATGTACAAGTTTGGCAGGTTATATTTTCAAGAAAAAATGGCTAAAAATATTTAAAATCGTACATAAGGCAAAGCCCTCAATCAAGGAGTTAAAAGAAAATATTTCACTTAAAAAATTATCGAATGTCCAAACCCACGACCTTTTGCTGACTGTGGCAATGCTCTACCAAGTTTATATATTATCATCTAATCCGACTGAACTACCGGAGACTAAATGATCAACTAAGAATAATTGCAAAAAGTATGTTGCATCAGATGGACCGCAGGCTCGTCTGCCTATTTTTCGCAATTAAAAAAACTTGCTAAAACCATAAAAAGAAATCAATGAATGAATATACTTTTATTGCACTCAAAATAAAGTACGAAAACTTAAAAACTAGATATTACAGGATGTGTACAACGAAGGCGGCCTTATCACTATGAGCGATCTCTTCCAGGCAACCTTTGGGTAAATGACACTTGATGAAGGTGTAGGGCGGTGTAATCTTTATATTTATACTTACTTAGAAAGATATACTTTATACTTACTTAGATTTATACGTACTTACATAGAAAGTTTAAAATATATAAAATATGAATACACTAATACATACATAAATCAATCATACATACATACATCAATGTGTTTTATAAAAAACGATACCTACATCAAATACATTATTTATGTAGGAACAAAATGCAACTCACTTCTAAAGCGTCAATTGTGTTGGGCTGCCTGTCCGTGAGCCGCAGCACGTAGGATATGAGCGGGCCGTTGGGGAAGGGCCCCGGCTCCCAGGAGATGGCCACGCGGCTGGCGTCAGGCGCGGCGGCGCGCAGCGACAGCGGCGCCGAGCTGGGCTTGCCGCTCTCCAGCGTCGAGATCACCACCGACGGCGCCGAGTACACGGGCTCGCCGGTGCCACCGCGCCCCGACAGGAAGATTGCTACACGAAACTAGGGAAATTACGAATATCATTAGGAAGTAATCGGGGAAAGTAGTAGTCATTCCTAAATTAGACTATAAGAACAACACAGAGGTGGTTACTACAAGTTTATGTAGCAGTCTTCTTGTGACGTATTCTGACTAACTTCTAAGGCTAAAAACTCACGGAGTGATTTCTACTTGTAGGAAGGATCACATAGTACCTACATATAAGGAAATGTACACATAATAAACATGTCGTTACCCTATATTTGGTGTACGGGCGCAGGTTCTCAACGTGTATGATGGAGCGGTCGGAGTGGCTTGTGTTGGAGTAGTACTGCCAGGTGCCGGGCAGCTCCACGTAGCGCCACTGCACCAGGCAGCTGAGGTTGCCGAGTGTAGGCGCCTCCCACACCAGCGACAGCGACGTGGCGGTCAGGCTGTCCGCCACCAACGCCGGCGCAGGAGGCATTCCGATCAACTCTGAAACATAACAATCACTTTTCATTTTTGCTTCTCGCCCTTTCAAACATTGATTTTCACTCTATTTATCCCCGCCTAGAGTGAACAGCACTTGAGTCTGTAGTACAGGCTCATTATTTAGTCCAGTCTCCAGTTTTCTCGCATTCTAACTCACGAGCAAAGTATTATTACTGTTTATAAACTTCGATTGTAGGTAGAGATGTAATAAATAAAATATTGTATTGTATCGTCACGCGAGTCTCGTGATCATCAAGTTTCCAGTAGACACAGTTATTAGCGTTATTGATTATAAAATTAGCTAAAAGCAATCTGTTTTTAGAAAAAGGTTTTCTAAATATATATTATGAAGTATTTAACTTACCTCTTAACTTCTGAAAATAACTGTTAAGAGCCTCGTTGCATCCCATAACGCAATACAGTTCCCGGGAAAACGTCGACTCGGATGTAACGTTCTGTAATGTTTATTAAATTATTGGACTTGGAACTTACTCCATATATATCTCAAATATATTTTTTTTATTAAATATTGCATGTATCTTACGCATGCTGCTTGACACGAATTTTCTAATCCCTCCCGCCATAGGCTACACCCGGAGGTACACTGTAAACAAAATGGGAAATAACACGGTGTTAAAAATAGGGTAATATAATTATTTGATTGGGGTAATCGCTCTATACACAGATGGTTAACTTAAATAGTTTCTGTACTCTTATTTATTGGATGAATGTCATTATATTCATTTAAAAACGTATATTAAACAGTGATGACAAGATAGGCGCGAAGTAATTTGAGGGTTGGGCGATTTACATCAATTAGAGCAAATTGTGCGGGATCTAATACAATTAACATCCACAGCTCGCATTACATAAGTAGCACCAATTTAGATAATTTTGTTTATTACTACTCTAAATACCCAAAGGTAGGTAAAAATGTTCAGATATTTCAGTTCATTTATAAATTACATAAATAGTTTCCTACTCTAATTCTTTTAGGTTTCTTATAAATTCATTTAGGATGATATAAATATTTCCTTTCTAAACAATTTGATTGTTAAACAGGGAGCTTTGTAGGTAGGTAGAAAGAGAAGCGACATTTTGGGTTGTTCATATCCAAGTCTATAATTTTTTTTCAACCGACTCTCTACTTATTAAACACATTTGGTTCAATAAGTAACGATTGAGAAGATTTCACTAATTGTCGTAACCCAGCGAGATGCTGTCCTTATACAATTTCAATACCTATTTCTGAAGATTGTAATAAAATTAAACCAAATTTTTTAGTACTTGTTGTACTTGTAACTAAACAATATTACCTATGAGTTAAATCCAAGTCAGTTTGCAGTGTGAAATGAGAGCTCAGTGTTTACGGCCCAAGCGTGCACGTGTTTGCGAGTAAACAACGCCGGGTAAACACACGAGTGTCTGTGCCGATTTCGAGGGCTTGGCGCTTCTATGCTCTGTTTCATGTTACTTTTTGCGTGAGAAAGTACTTAAAACTTCTGGCGTATATTTTCAAAACTGTTTACTTTATAGGGTGTATTGGAAACAGTTAAATGTTCATTCAACCTCTATTTTTCATAACAATCCAAAGACGCTTATCTTACCACGTCTATTGAAAAATTTAAACCTTTTTAGGCTACATTTGTCACGACATCGTCATCCAAGTGGGGCAATAATGCCTTGTCAGGAGCTCCTTTGCCTAAAAAGAGGAATGAAGTAATAATCTACATAAATGAATATACATATAAAGCAAACGCGTAACATCCCAGACCACATTCATCATCAGACCACATTGTCACTCTTTATCAGATTGTGATCAAACATTAGGCAATAGAAACAAAATATCACACTAATATTATAATGTCGAAGGTTAGTGAATGTGAACCTACCTATATTTGTTACTTTTGAACACACAAATGGAGACCAAATTCAATAAAATTTATTAAGCAGGAAGCTGACACCCTGCGTCTTAATGTATATCTATGTCTTAACAAAGGCTATTTTTTATCTGCATAATGGAGGTAGATAACAGTTGCATTAACTCAACGCCGGAACGGGTTTTGATAACATTTAGTAAATACTTCGATCAGGATCTGAGGAAACGTTTTGGCTAGCTTTATCCCAAAACAGCAGATAAAAATCTATTTGATGAAAGACTTTAACAGGATAACAATTTTTAAGTGAAAATCACTACTCTTTCTTAGGTAGAGATTTGTTAAGTAATTGACCTCAATAGGTTAGTCCTAACTGACACTGCTCCATAGATCTTCATTACGATAATCGTGGGGACTCGACCGTGTAACCAGTGTAACATAAAAAAGGATCTCAAATTGCTCCTGACTTTCTTGTAAGTAGTAACGGTCTTTTACGCTTCGCTGGCGACCTTCCAGGGGGACGTGGGCGCGGGAGCGGAAGCGGCAGGTGGGTCAATCTTACACCCTGGCCGTTTGCTTTGAGACAAGTGTGCGAACTATCAGATGTTAGGTACTGAAAGCCTTCATAACGACAAAACAATCCCTCTCTATTTTCAAGTCCCGAGTTAAAGATCATTTCTTATCTTTCTAAGACTTTGTATTTCCTTTCATTGTCTCCTATTTCCCTGGTTACGTATCTATCAATCCAATAAACTGTTAGTATGTATGTTTATTTGTTTTGTAATGTAGTAGTATGTTTTAGTATTTATAGCTAGTATATATTTATTTAATATAATGTATGTATGTATATACCATACTCGTATTTATACAATGTCTTTTTTTTCTCTCTCTTTTTCTGACTTGCACTGCCTTACCCCTTTTCTTAATTCGCTATACTTTTCCTCTACCCTGAGGTTGTCTGGAAGAGATACTAAAACAATGTAGGCGGTCTTATCGCTATTGACCAGTAGGTACTTATGTTCCAAGAAGGAGAATGACGAACACATTTTGGCTTTGAAGAATCTTATGAACACCTCGGAAGTAAGTATCAATAACAATAATAGCTTATGTAGTTTGTTGAACGGTTCGCGGCCGGAGTGTGAGTCATCATTGTCACAACCAAATTGTGATAACCTACGGCATTCGTTCAGCGCAACAAACTCCAACAGTTCCTTCGTCCTATCTAAACCTATTATTAAAAACGACGTAGCTATGTTTAGTGATGAGCTGGGTACAAATATGGGCCTGATATTGAGTCACTACTTGGGACAAGCAATTTCAAACAACTGTTATCCAAATGCATCCTTCTGTGATATTATAAAAAAAATCAACTTATACAAATTTAAAGAAAATACCACCCTTATTATTATGTTTGCCAACAGGGGAAATGTAAATAAAAAAATATTAATTAAATGCTTTGACAGCTTGACTGCATTAAATGTAAATAAAATTGTAATGTTTACACTTCCTTATGGAAAAAATTTAACACAGTCAGAAAATGACTATAGATATAAATTAAATCTTAGTATGAATTTAATGACATGTAATAATAATAAATTCCATATTATTGACATAAATTCAAGTTTGACATGTAATTTAATTTGGACAAAAGATAAATGTTATCTTCCAAAATTGTATAAACGACAGATAGCATTGTCGCTATCATATTATATTAAATGTTCAGCCAAGAATTTGGCTACTCAATCTGCTTCTATTGAGCATAATATTGACATGTATAATCGGACTTCGGAAACAGTTCCGAATAATAATTTAAATTATCCCTTAAGACAATAGAGGATTACTCTAGCGAATTAGATTTAGTGACAAAAAGAACGACCAACTTTTTAAACATTATTCACCAAAATATTCAGGGTCTTTCTAACAAAGAACTAGAATTGGAATTGTTTCTTAAAGAAATGAATATACATGTTCTATGTATAACAGAACACTGGTTACAACAGTGTGAATTATTGATTAGTATAGATAACTATAAAGTCATTAGTTCGTTCACAAGGGAGTCCGCTATTAGAGGTGGGTCACTAATTTTATTAAATAACTCATTAAAGGCAAAATGCCGTAAAGATGTTACGTCACTCTCTATTGAACGAACTATTGAATTATCTTGTGCAGAACTGGAGCGGTTTATTATTATTTGTGTGTATAGACCACCCTCAGGTAACTACAATTTATTTGAAACCACAATGGAAGATGTCCTGAAAAAAGTGTGTAATTGTAACAAGAAAGTAGTTGTATGTGGGGACTTTAACATTAATATTTTAGAAAGTTCACAAAACTCCATTCGGTTTTTAAACCTATTTAAATCTTTTAATTTAAATAATCTTTTTATTGAACCCACTAGAGTAACTCCTACATCAGCTACTTGCATTGATAATATTTTTTGTGATTCTGAACCAATCACAAAATCTATAATAAACTTTATAAATTCCGACCACAGTGGGCAGGAAGTAGTCTTTGAACATCATGATGTCCCCTCTTCATTGACATTTGTATACAGACCTATTACTGTAAATCGAATGGAAAATTTTAAAGAAAAAATTCAAGAAAAATTTTCCTTTTTACCACTTGATGATAATAATACTACTGACCAACTGTATGAACAAGTATTCAGTGCGATAAAATCTGTATCTGATACTATATTTACAAAGAAAACTTTTAAAGTAGACAATACTAAGACGAAATTTAGTGACTGGGCTACAAAGGGAATTTATAGAAGTAGAACAAGATTATTTGAATTATACTCCATTAAAGCAACTTCTAGTAACACTAGAATGCTTGAATATGTAAAAAAATACTCTAAAATATTTAAGAAAGTTTGTGCACTTGCTAAAGCAAATTATTTAAAAGAAAAAATAAGTAAATCTGGCAATAAAATTAAAGCTACTTGGGGTATAATTAATAAAGAGACTTGCAAAACAAAATCATATGATACCAAGATCTCTCTTAAAATAAATAATAAAAATCTTTACGCTGATGCTGAAATAGCGGACGCATTTGAATCTTTTTTCTCCAATATAGCACTCACTACTACTCAGTCATTAAATTCTTGTCCACATCTTGCTGAGTCCCTGCTGAAAGATTGTGTGGAGAAGTGTCAAGCTACTTTTTGCTTTAGTCATGTTACTGACCATATAATTATAAAAACATTTAAGGACCTTAAGTTAAAAAAAACTGAGGACCTATGGGGTATTTCAACAGAAATTTTAAAATCTATTATATCTACTATTGCCCCACATTTAACTATTATATTTAACAAATGTGTAGATACGGGTCACTTTCCAAATTTAATGAAAATTAGTAAAATTGTACCACTGCATAAGTCAGGGGACAAAAATGACCCATCAAATTTTAGACCAATATCTATATTACCAGCAGTGAGTAAGATCTTTGAAAAAATAATATTCACTCAATTAGCAGCTCACTTCAAAATAAATAACTTATTTCATAATAACCAGTACGGATTCACTAAAGGGAAATCCACTACTGATGCAGGAGTGGCACTAATGAAACATGTCTTCAATGCGTGGGAAAATAAGCAAGATGCTGTTGGTGTTTTCTGCGATTTATCAAAAGCCTTTGATTGTGTTAACCATGAAACTTTAATAATGAAGCTACGGCATTATGGTGTCTCAGACAATGCACTTTCAATACTGCAATCATACCTTTCTTGTAGAATCCAAAAAGTGAGTGTTAATGGAATAAATTCTACTGGCGCCCCTCTACTCATGGGAGTGCCGCAGGGCTCCATATTGGGACCCCTACTTTTTTTAATTTATATTAATGACCTTCCTCACTTTACAAAAGACCTATGTGAGACTGTATTGTTTGCCGATGACACTTCTCTGATTTTTAGAGTTGATAGGCTTAAGCAAGTATTCGACGACGTAAACGATGCACTCTCACAAGTGGTATATTGGTTTACAACTAATAATTTACTACTTAATGCCAAAAAGACTAAATGTGTTAAATTCACAATGCCAAATGTGAGGCAGGTTAATACAAATATAACCATCAATAATGAGCATCTTGCGCTTGTAAATTCAACAGTATTTCTAGGAATCACATTAGATTCTAAGCTGCAATGGGGTCCCCATATTGATGTCCTGGCAGGTAGACTTAGTTCTGCTGCATATGCAGTTAGAAAGATAAGACAACTAACTGATGTTGAAACGGCGAGGCTGGTTTATTTCAGCTACTTTCATAGCATCATGTCATATGGTCTATTACTATGGGGATCAGCTGCTGATATACAGACTATCTTCGTATTACAGAAGAGAGCCATCCGCGCCATTTATGGCCTTAGATCGCGCGACTCCCTTAGAGATTTGTTTAAAGAAATCGACATACTTACCGTGGCTTCTCAATACATCCTTGATTGCCTTATGTACGTTCATAAGAATCTCCATCTGTTCTCGAAGAAGTCTGACTGTCACAGCCTTAACACCAGAAATAAGCACAGACTGGCCGTTCCAAATATCAGGCTCCATAAGGTTTGTAGTTCATTTATAGGATTGAGCATAAAAATGTTTAATAAGTTACCTCAGATTATTATTGACTTGCCCACACATAAGTTTAAATTGTATATAAAAAACTGTTTAATGAAGAAAGGCTATTATAAAATAGACGATTTTTTGAATGACAATAATTTAGGGACATATTAGTAACACAAAAAATTGTACTATATTTTAATTTAATGGTGACATTTTGTAAAACATTTTTTTTTTTTAAAAGAGTAACTGCTGAGTTTCTTGCTGGTGTCTTCTTGGCAGAAAACTACATTCCGAACCAGTGGTAAACATGTTGACATTCATAAGTGTTCTGTATGGACCTAAATTGAATAAACAATTTTCATTTCATTTCATTTCATTTTCATTTCATTTCATTTCATTAGCGATAAGACCGCCTACATTGTTTTAGTATAATAACTTAGGCTAAGATCTGTAAATTTTGTGCAATAAAGTGTATCTATCTATATATCTATCTATGCAACCCCCCTCTCGGATATTCTAGCCCATTTTATCAGGGACTTCTAGTCACTACATCGCTGCTCTACCTTCATGGCACCATAATATTGCATTATCACCAGATTCACACAAGTATTTTGGTCAATCGGTGGTCAAATGTCAGTGTCGGTGAGTCAGTGGGTCAATGTGGGTCAAAAGCTTGTAACAAACTTTTTCAAATGCTTCATTATTACTTAGTAAAAATAACACATTGGTATTACTCGAGTAGGTGCCCATCTTTGGTGCTGACTCATATTGTCCTGTGACGTCACAGGTCCGTGTGCCAGATCAGTGATGGCAGTGCGTGGGTCAGCGCGCGACCCGCAATTGTCCGGCCGAAACAGCCGCCGTGATCGCCGAGCCCGCGCACGCGCATATGACTGTGCGTTTAATTGTTTCGCGCTTTTGTTAATTGCTACGAGTGCCAACAAGATCTGCATCAGACTTTGTTTATGAGATAAATTTGTATTAGTGGCAAACTGTGATTAATAGCACACCGTTGTCTGTAGTACATGTTTGTAGTAAAGATACTTTTCCTTTTCCTTTTCTCTCGAAAATTAAACATGAACATTTTTGGCAAAATCTGTTAAGTAGGTCATCATCATTTTAGCGTGTAATTCCCAGTTGATGTTTTCTCTCACCGCCGAGCTAACGGTAGAAATGGGTGCATAGATATGAAAAATCCAGAGGAGCATGCTCGGATTCGAACCCTAGTAGGTACCAACTTGTTAATACCGAGCATGAGTGTAATCATCAAATTACTAATACATTTTACTAAATGCTACGATAAAGAGGAGAAGAATGCAAAATAATCCGTCACTCTGTTCCACACTGTTCGTCCGTGACTAGAATCTAGCCTAAGACTCGTGGCGGACGGACTCATAGATCAGATACTCATAGACTTTGAAACCGTCTGCCACGAGTCCATGGGTCAAGTATAGATACTATCTTTAATTTAAAAAATACCATGAATGATCATCGGTTCTTAAAAAGCAGTTCCTCACCTTAGCGTGTAATTTAAATATCATTTAAAGCTGTCGCTCTGGGGCCCGGGGTACGCTAGGACGTGATTCAGGGGGTCTGGTTATAACAAATTCTTAAAAAGCAGTTATTACCTATTTGCAGACAGTTTTGGTCAAATCTGCTACAAGTACCGTAGTTTTTTGACATAATTAACATATTTAATACTATTGGCATTTTATTTAAAAAAATATAATTTAATTCTATTTTATTTATTTGATTTTACTGTTCAATTACGTATTTTTAATTTGCTTCTTTTGACTCAGATACTGACAATTTGTGTTGATATTATCTGTCGCGCTTATTTATTTTTTTAGTTGTAATTAATTTGACAAGGATTGTATTCTTCTGCCTTTATTGTAAATTATCCGTGAGTGACTAATGAACATGAATGTAATGTAATAATGTATCCTAACCTTATACTGCGTTTTGGATTAATTTCTGTTAGCTTGTAAGGTCGACCGAAAGCGACGACCCGTTTGGAACAGTGGTAGTGAACGCTGCCTTTGGTCCAAGGGTTGCGGGTTCGATCCCCGCACAGTACAAATATTTGTGTGAATGAACATGTTTGTTTATATTAGTCTGGGTGTTTCCTATGTATTATAAGTATGTATTTACAAAAGAAAAGTATTATATGTATATATTTGTAATCCCACTGTTGATTCTGATATCCGTAACACAGGTGCTTGAGCTACCTATCTCGGAGTTAGATCAATGTATGTGATGTTGTGAGATATTTAAAAAAAAGTGTCTGAATAATAAATAAATAAATTAGCTGGAAAGTTACTTGATACCTACTCGTACCTAATCAATGACAACTAATTAACGTGATCAATAAAATTGATCATGTAAATATTGGGAGTTGAAGACGCACGATAAGCAGCTTCCAATTCAATAATTGTTGATCGAATGTGTACTTATAAACAACACATGTTCTATTGAAAACTAAATTGAATGAGCTCGTTGACAGATCGCTGATAACTTCATAATTGAGGTGAGGGACACCCTCTGAGATGCTAATTGAATTTATCTAATAATTCTAATTTCAACACGCAATGATAGCTGGGTGTTTGGAGGGCACGCTCTACATTTAGGGTAAACTGTTATGCATTATTGCATCCAATTAATTATAATAAAAATAAATGAAATAATAATAATAGAAAATTATATACCTTCCATTATGCACAGGCACTTTGGCACTGGCCAAATGGCGCATTTGGTAGTGAAACTGCCTTAACTCTAAGAGTCGTGTGTTAGATTCTAGTCAACCAATCTTATGATGAAAACTTGTGTTTCTTTTTATGTTACTGGGTGTTTTACAGCATCTATTTAAGTTACTATAATACTTGTATTAGCCTCGTTGATTCTAATGTCTATAACAAGTACTTCCTTTGTGGTTAAGGCTCGTTTCGATCAATCTTTATACGTGGATAAATCTATGGTATAACGCCAGATTTGTTTATACAAACTCACTCTATAGTGACAGCGCTATACCACCATCGATTTAGTATCGAATTAAGATTGATCGAATCGGCCCCAAGTGAAATAAAATATTGAGATTATAATAATAAAGCGTGAATTTGTGACTCCTTTGACATTGCAGGTATCCACGGCCGGCGGTAGTCACTTACCATCAGGTGATGCGTCTGCTCGTCTATCCCCTATATCATAAAAAAGCGTGTCTGCCTAAGTTACGCCCCCATTGACTGATTCTCAAATCTATAATATTTATCTCATTGTTTAATGCCTCCAATAGGTATTATGCTTATTGATAAAAAAGTTTTATGTGTAGGTTAACTTAAAAAAAACTAGCTGGTGCAAGGGTGGAGACTGAACCCATAACTTATGTTGCTATAGGTATTCATAAATTCCCTAAATCCTAGATGGTCCAAGCGTACCTCTGGCTACAAAGCAACGGCTTTGGGCGCAACTGGGAATGAAAAGCTGAGATGATGATGATGAACTAAAAGGTTAATACATAGTAACTTGTTCTATACGTTTTCTCGAGGTACCACTGTTTCCAAGGGCCCATGTACACCTAAGACGGCCTTGGTCGGCCCTTTTTTCAATCCTATCAATACAAGTGGAGCTTCATGCCTGTCTGGTGCGTGTCAGCGTGACGGCCAGCAGCCCTCACTAACGCGGCCCTTCCGCCCGCTGTCACAACAGCTCCGCCCTATTCCTCACCAACCAATTTATAGTCGATCTGTCGGACGAACCCATTCAGAATGTAAACTTGTCAATCCTAGTTGGGAGACAAATATTTGTCCTTTAAATTATCCATTTTGATTTGTGTTACTGCTTTTGGGTGGACTATAACAATCTCGGATTACGGTATATGTAGGATTTGTTACATATTCTGATAGCCAAAAAACGACAAGTTTAATGTTAGTAAAGTCTGAAAAAAAATCATACGCCTAACTTTTGCATCAGTCAAGCTAGACTTAGATATCTGACCGACCGTAGTAGGTAACAACCACTAAGTACTTTTACAATCAATAATCTTGTCCTTTTTCAGGTCACTTAAAGTTCAAGCTCCCAACTCTCGGTAGAGAATGAACGGAATGTTCTAATAGGCGCAAGCTAATAAACCCGGCTAAGTAAATTAGTGGCTAATTAGCCAGCATCCTGTCTCGTGCCGTAATAATAACAAAACAATAGCTTGCTCCCTCCTGGGCCGGCATGGAGCGGCGAGTCACTTGTTGCGGAGCGATTTCGGAAACGAGCTCGGAAGTCCAATTGGGAGCGCAGGCGCACGCCGGACGCAGGGCGCTGTGAAAGCACTCACGGATAATTTGCTTGTTAATTGCTATGTGTTTACACAACTATGTGCTTTATTAATATCACATGAAATGTGCTTTGTAAACGGAATGTACCACTTTTATTAGGATTCCATTATTTCAACAGCGAGGAACATGTCTTTTTTTTATAGTTTCTTACGTTTTTTGGAATACCTACTCGTATAATTAAGATAGCAGGAAAACAAAATAATTTATTTTACTGATTATAAATTGTAAATATTTACCATACCTGCTTACTCCATTTTCATATTCTGGAATTATGTTTGAGTTATATCGGTAATTATGATAAGCGTGTTTTGTTTTGAGAATATTTAAAAAATACATGAATATGTACCTAAAACACCCAGAAACTGACAAGCATTAAGAAACATCTGCATATTACGCGGTGATTATTATCTAAATAGCGACCCTTGACCGGAAATCTGCCGTTCTTGACTTGTCGCTGATACAACCCGCGTGAAAACAAGTGCAGTTTTTATTTTTAATTAATTCGCTCCCAGATTTGTTCTCTGGCGCCAGTTGTAATCTCCTGAGATTGCTGTTTTTCTATCGGTCATGACCCTAGCCGATAACTTGAGATGTCCTATGCTCCAATATTGTCACTGATAGCCCGTTTTATATGGGTATTCACGCAAGTTCAGCTACTGAAATCGTGATCATCACAAATCATAACAGCAATATTGACACACGCATGCAGACCTAAATATTCTCCACGAGTAGGTATTGTAATTCTACCAATTTTTCAATTGAAATTAAATTTTAATAAAAATAAATGTACTACGTAACGTAGGTAATAAATTACTGAGTGTGTTCGATTTTGTTTGTTATCGATCGTAACTTACAGTTACGATATTTTACAATTTTATTATCAAACAAACACTAGAAAGGCAAGTAGAATTTTACTTAGAAAATTAGTCTGAGGTAATTTTACCTCATTATGTACTAAATGAGGATGTCTGTAATGGGTAATTGACGGAAAACTGGTGCGTGATGATTGCGCTAATCTTCGTTTATAGTTACAGGCAAAGAAACACAATAATCCGGAAGGTCAACTACAGTGCTTACATTAGAAACATACTTATTTCTCAATATTGTAACAAACTTGTATGGCATTAAGTTAAGTATACTGTCGGTATATCGAGAGAAATTTGACTGATTTGGATTACACAATGTGTGACTGTCCGTACATGTTTCACGCATTTTTGTTTAGTTCTTATCCAAACCACAGAATAAACGAATATGAAAGTGTAACCTAATATGGTTTAAAAGTTTAGTGCGCTTGAAATTTCCAAATTATTTCAGCCATCTAAGAAGTGCCAGAGCATTGTCCAAATTGTAATGTTAATGTATTCAACGGAGTATCACTACCACATGCTAAATAAATCCAGAATACATGAGCAGGTCACGAGCTGGCCCACGCCATTTGCTTGTCTGCGACAATTGGATAATGCTGAGGCAAATTGGGGCCCACACGGCGCTGGCGTGCTGCGTGCGCGTCGCGTTTTAAACGCTCAAGGGCTCTCCTGTCCTGTCTAGTGTCGATGCTGGCCTCTATCAGGCAAACCTCAATGGGCGTTAGCCTTTTTGCAATTGAGAAACGAGTGGATAGAAACACAATTTGCTTCCGCTATGAGTATATTCTCTAAGAGAGTTTTATACTGCATACAGGGGAACTGTAATATGTAAAAGTTACAATGTGTTTCATTATAGCTTACTTAAATTTAACATTAACATTACTTTTGTACAATATAAGAATCAAATTTTCTTGTAGAAAGGAGGAATGTTGTAGAGTACGGAGTTCGAGTTTAAGAATTCTATCTAGATTTTGAGCTTTGGTATTGTACCTAATATAATATTCAAAATATAATAATTTCTTCGTTCATAAACCTGGGAGACTAGGGGTTTGCCTAATCATTTTAGTACCTAGAGAGGTACAGGTAGATACGGTAGATAAACCTACCTTTCACAAAACAATCTGAACATCTCCTGTTTAAGTTTTCTTGCTCTACATAAGCAAAAACATGTAGTTCTTTGAAAATCGATGTTTTTTTTTTGTTTCTATCTTAATTATTTATTTATTGCAAAGCTAGCCAAAGTCAAAATGTCATTTTAAGATCTAGGGAAGCACCGATTGAAGTTGTCGTAGCTAACAAGGGGATGTTGTATCTTTTATTTTTGTTATACGAAACGAGACGAGAGTACAATAATTGGACAATAAATCATAACACTTCACAGTGGCTGAGTGCACTCGCGACAATTTCGCCGAGCGGATGGGCTTCTGGCGCGGGGGGAGGCTCGGAGCCCGGCGCGGCGCTCGTAATGGCCAGGCCGGGCGGAGGGGGTACTGAATGGGCGCAGCGCAAGCGCAGCTCGCCGGGAACAGCTCCCGTAATGAGGAAATAGGAATTAGCGGGCGACAAAGCCGAGTGCACTTCTTTATGGTAACCATATCTGTTTACTTTGTTTTAATATTATCACCGGTGCGAGTATCTATGTCTAGTGAATTTTGAAACGTGACTTGTAGGTACAGTCAGAATCAAAAGTAGCTGAACATTTTAGAACTTTGTCACACTAACCATTGCGCAGTTTTAAGAAGTGTTTGACTTACTCAAGCTGCGCAAAACTTAGTGTGACAAAGTTCTATAATGTTCAGCTACTTTTGATTCTGACTGTACATCGTCCCTTACTTAATCAACTATTCCCGTTTAAGTCAATATTAAGTTCTTATTTAATCCTGTTTTAACTGTAATATATATATTAAGGGCGCTGTTACGGTCCAGTGGCGTCGCCATTAGATTTATGTTAATAGTAGTTAATTTAAGACATTCTATTAAAATTTGTTCAAGACATTTCCTGACATGAATGCATGTACAAAATAAGCTGTTCATAAGTTAATCAATATTAATAATACCTAGTATTAAGTTTTCTTACTATACTTTGAGTGCAATAAAAGTATATTCATTCATTCATTCATTCATCAAAAATACTTAAATTTCTACGTAAAATAAAATATTTTTCATTTACCTATGTCTCAATTTCATTACAATTAATAAAAATATGTTGGCGCTGCCACTGGATTGAAACAAAAGCTCAACAAAAGCATTCAACTACCGATAGAACTTACGCCTTACTCTTGTGGGTGCAGGTTTATCTGTAGCCATACATATGAAAACGAAATATTAGTACCTAGAGTCACAAAAAATAATGCCTAACTATACAGGGTGTATCAGTGAACATTTACATCTCTTTAACCACGTGTTCTACTGTATATCCTCAAAAAAAAATCCTCAAAAAAAGAAAAAATCTTTGGGCAGGTTCATAGGTTACTCTGTTCATCATCCTGAGAAGAAACATAAAGTGAATCTACAAGTTCTCTGACACAAACAAAGCCAAGATCCCACTTGGATCTTATTGTACACTGCAGTAATATGTAATGTAAAAGCAGGAAATTGCTTGCGATTCGAATAGTTGAAAAGCCCAAGCTGCGTCTAGAAATTAAGCTGTCTGGGTCTTAATCAACGCTAGACGCTAACTGGAACTACAATTTAAAGGTTGAGTAACATCGAAACATAAATTAATTAAATTACGCACCAGAATTCTTGAGCACTAAAAATAGCACCAGCAATTGCAGTAAGTATAGAAGATAGGTATTAAAACAAAGAAGTCTGAAGTAGGTAGAACATTATTATTCTTGATAAAATAGACATATCACCAAAGAAAATATAAATACGCATATGACTATTTATTCCTCTCGATCTTTACCGTGTAGTTCCCGGTTGCATCTAAACCTGTCGCATTGGAGCCCAGGGTACGCTTAGACCATGATTCAGGATTTGGAGTGTGGTAATTACAATGAAGCGACTTCCGTCTGACCTTCGCAACCGTTTAACATACGACTATTTATTATATTATAATATCAGCTGATTACAAGAAGTAGTCGTGGACCCTATTTGATGACGTAGAATGGCAGTCCAGTGGGCATAAAAATACGGGTAGAAAGTTCCACTTCTTAGCGAGGTAGACCATTTTGATCGAACTGGATATTTTAAAAAGCATATTTAGTAGAAAATATTAATCCCAAGTGCTGGAGTGTATGCAGCAATTCAAACAGATACCGAAGTAACTAAGCCTATGCTAAAGCCCCGTAGCAAAGCACTGGTTGACCGATTACATGCATTTAGCGACACTCACCACGAGCGTGTCTGTGCACCGGAAGGCACGTTGGACGTAGTCTCAGTTATTTATTATCAACTGCATGTCATGGGGTGGCTTGATAAGATCTCACAGTAAGCTAAGGTTAATCACTTGCGTTTCATGTGCCCTGTTGTTACCTTTTAGCGACACTTACCACGAGCGAGCCAGTGCATCGGAAGGCACATATTGGACGTAGTCTCAGTTGATATCAACTGCATATAGGTAGGTATCAATCGCTAAGCCTATTACGCCTATTATTAGTCCCAAGGCCTGGTCAAAAGTCCTAGGGTGGCTTGATAATAATTATAAGCTGGAGTTAACCACTTGCGTTTCATGTATGCTGTTACCTTTTTCGCATTTGTAACCCACAAAAAAAAGAGGCCAAAATTGAGACACTAAAAGACTTAAAAAAAGAAAATTTCTGCAAAAAAAAACCGCCTTCAAAAACCACGAACCACGGAAGGTGTTACCGAAGTCGGCGCCCAATACTATCTTGTAATTTAATACAACATTCAATTATTCAACAGGGATTAGGTGCTGACTTCGGTAACACCTTTTATCGAGTGTACTGTTATAAAATGTTATTTGAGGTGTATAAAGTGTTAAAAATATTGTTTTACACTTTTTAGTTCGTGGTTTTTGAAGGCGGTTTTTTTTTACAGATTTTTTTTACATAAACGATTTGTATACAATCATTTACGAGAACGCAGTTCAAAATAAATAAAAGCACATTTATTATGATGAGGTGCCTAAAACCTTGTAAAATTATATTGAACACTAGTGGCTCCCAGCCAACATCGATCCGCCTACTTTTTGTTTAATTTCTCACCTTCAAAATGTTTGTCGTAGTCCATGGAAGGTCTAAACTTCCATGGACTACGACAAACATTTTGAAACTAAAATCAGCTCAATCGGTCCAGCCGTTCTCGGGTTTTAGTCAGACTACCAAACATCAATTCATTTTTATATATATAGATTCCTTTTTTAACTTTACTTATTAAACGTAACATACACTTTTTTTTTTAATGTAATTTTTTACCAATTTTGAACCAACAACTATTTTTTATACCTAATATTGGATCGGAACATCCATATTTACCATAACATTGATGCGGAGCATAGGACACATGAATTGACATGATGATCTTCTAATTACTTACTCAATAAAATAGCTTAGAGAGCAACCTTCAAGTATGACTATTTCTTACAAGTGCGGTCATAAACGAAGCCATCTTACATGTTATAACGAATGAAGCAAATATGAACAAACATAATCGGCGTTGATTAGCTAATGGAAGGGCTCAGTGGTCCTCATATCGCCATATTTCAATTATGCGCCTAATTGGTGACTACTCTGTACTTTGTAGAAAGTTCTCGTGTGAACTTTGGTCATGTCATAAGCATCACGGTCATACTCCCAACACACAAATGATCATATTAGCATTTTAATGTAACCTAATTATCGCTTCACTGTACAAAGTTCAACTAAATATTAGCTATTGAAATTCAGAATATTCATGAATGCACCTGACGCTAAGTCAATGGCCGGTCTCATTATAGTTCCACCACATAGAACTTTGTTGTTTTGATGGTTTTGCTCTACTGGTTTCGTGAATAAATTATTGTAATATTGTTAACGTATTTACGGAAATTCCCACAGTCTGCAGACGATATAAATTTGGGTTCATAAATTTGACCGCTTGTTACTCGTATAAGAGATGAAAATTTTACAAGACATTCACTGCCTGCTTTCTCCTGCTTTATAAGCATCTCGTTTAATTCTGAGGTTAAGTTTCGGTTCTGCAGTCAGATGATGACGTACATAGATAATTTCATGAATCACTTCATTTAATTGATATAAAAATTAGTCGACATTAAACAAAATCCTTAAAAACATGTTAAACTGTGTAGATTCAAAATCGTTGCGCAATTAAACATAACCTCCGGTCCATTCACATGATGAATTTATAATATGTGACTTACTAAATCGACTTTTGACTTCCGGTGGGTGATTGTCCGCTTCCGAGCGCGGTCAACGGAGCGGGAAGGTCCGGGGATCGGATTCCTGCGCAGGGCAAGGCTTGGTGGTAGCCCGTGCTCACTCACGTGCGTCTACCTGTTTTAATTTCGACGCGGTTCATTCGTTTAGGACGTAGTTCGATATATTGTTTATGGGAATTTTGCGGATAATATGTGAATGGGACAAGATTGGGTACGTGAATGACCGCTTAAAAATAAAAATGCATTTATTATTATTTAAACTCTACCCAATGCAATGGGAAAGACCTATAGACCATCAAATGTTTTACGTAAAATTTATATGTATTTTTGGCACGGTTTTCCCAACCTTCCCACCATAACATAGTAGTGAATTATTTAAGCATGACATAAATTGCTGTCCCTAAAAAGAACGTTACAACACAATTTAATGAAGGTTTCCTGTGATGTCGGCGACCCTTTATACAGAGCCTATAAAACGATAGAGTAAAATGAATGAACTCTAAAATAGATCTGGGGGAGCTGGGTGGCAACTAGCAGCTTCCTTCCTGCACGCATCCGGCGGCAAGTCTCACGCGACCCTGCGCGCGCCGCGCCTGGTGCCCGGGTTGCGCGGAGTCGGCGGCCGCTTCTGCGGTGGATGACCACTGGTCGTACCATGTAGCTTTCTATACGACTAAACCATTAGGTACTCATTTTGAAACTCTATTTTTTAAAGAACCATAACTGCACATGACAATGTACTGTGGACCATCATCATATCAAAGGATTGTGCCAATGTTGGTTTACAGTGCATTGTTATATACGGTCTTTGACTAGGAACCATCTACTAATATTTTTTTGAAACACCACCCAACTTAATAATAATAGGAAATGTTTGTTTTTTAATAAAATTAATTGGTTTATTATTATTACCTACATATTGATAAGATTAGCAATTTAAGAAGAAAGTCAGGCAATATATGATTGAAAAGCTAATCATTGGATTTTTAAGGATATTGAGTTCACAGCCTTTTATGCTTTGGAATTTGCTACTCTTGGCAATATAATTAAACATTAACTAGGACTAAAAGAGGAGTTTTTAGAAGTATTTAATTTCACATAGTACAGCAGAATTACTGTAAGTGGGATTCAAGACAATTATATACGACGTATACGCAATGTCTATACATAAATTTTGCAGTGGTGGCTCAGGTAAGAAGTAAACTCGAACCTAGGGCGGCATATTTTGATGAATAAAAAATTGTAGATGTTACCATTGACATGAAGTTTCCTCATGTTATTGTACATAGATTACTTAACATTAAAAGTTTCGACTTGGGATACAAAATGAAAACACAGGAAATGAACTTCCACTAAGTGAAGATGAAAGATAAAAGCAAGGTGTTAACGAGCTATGTAACAGAAAGAAGTGCAATTGTAAACAAGCAGCGCGCGCGCACCATCTCCATGCCTATTATACCTTAGTACGAGTATAGACAGTAGATACCGCAGGGCGGGCGGCGAACACGGCGATACTGCACACAGGGTCGCCAAGTAGAGAAGTTACCGCACAATACAAGCACCAGTACGGAATCAACACCTATACCGTATTGAATTGGATATTCTAAATTAACATCATAAATGGAGAATAAGGTTATTAATTTATGTTGAAACTTTTGTAATTTATGTTGAAACTTTTGTAATTTATGTTGATACTTTTGTAATTTATGTTAAAATTTATCAAATGGCAATTAATACACTCGGCGTCAAAAAAATCGCGCCTCTAGGAAATGTCGTTCACTCTTGATATGCACATGCAGTCATATTAATTATAATATTATTTAAAAGGTTACTAATTAACTTAATAAAAAACATTATTTTTCATTATCAAATAAAACTTAATGCAACAAATAAAGTTTCACAAAAATTCTAAGTAAATTTTGCTGCTCGGGAGAGTCGCTGGGTATAAAGGGGTCAACACGGGGTCAATGTGGGTCATTCCCTATAAATCCGTTAAAGAGGACACACGCACTGATTTTACTGAAGAAAGAATATCTGGAAAATTGATACTAGAGCTGATGAGGCCGCTCAAGTGGTTGCACTATTGCAAGCAGGGGTGCGGCAGTGTGATGTCGCCCGGCCACTGAATCTGAGCCGTTTTTCGATTCGAAGAGTCTACCAGCGCTTTTAAGAGACCGGTGGCTTGACTATTTTTTTTTCTCAACATTACATATATTGATCTGACTCCGAGATAGGTAGCTCAAGCACCTGAGTTACGGATATCAGAATCAACAGTGGGATTACAAATATAAATATATAAATATCCGGCGACATGGGTCCGGTAGACGTTCGCTGCACTTCGGACCGGTTCGTTGTGTCGTACTCTTTGAGTAATCGCTTCCCAAACGCTGTTCAGTTGCAACAGGAGCTCCAGTGAGTGTCTCCACGTTAGAAGAAGACTGAAGGAGAAGAACATAGCAGCCCGCAGAGCTGCTTCAGGTCCAAAATTGACTGCAGCGCACCGGCGAGCCCACTTGCAGTTTGCTCGTGACCACGTCGATAGGACCATTGAGCATTGGGGAGCTGTTCTCTTCTCAGACGAAACACGAGTGTGTCTTTTCTGCAACGACCGACGATGAAGAGTATACCTAAAGCAGCGTGAACGTTTCTCCCAAGTCTGCATCCAGGAGACGGTGGAATATGGAGGCGGATCCTGCATGTTCTGGGGAGTATGTCAGCTGCCGGCAAAACCGACCTTGTCTGCGTCTCCCGGGCCGGAGGTGCTGGCGGTCTATGGTCGCTGACTGCTCACCGCTACATCACAGAGATCCTGGATGTGCACGTGGTCCCTTTTGTTAAATCTTTTCGCGAGGGGTTTACATTAATGCACGACAACGCTCGCGCTCACACTGCAGCCATCGTGAGCGACTCCCTGCGGAGGTCCCAAATTTCTGTGATGCAGTGGCCAGCGAGAATTCCTGATCTGAATCCGATAGAGCACCTCTGGGACCATCTTAAACTTAAGGTTCGATCTCGGAATCCGGCTCCTTCGACTCTACAGGAACTCCAAACCGCGGTGATTGAAGAATGGGTCTTATCCCTCAAGAAGAGCTTCTGAAGTTGGTGAGGTCTATGAGGGGCCGTATGGAAGCTATCATCAGGGCAAGTGTTACCCACTCTAGATTTTAAGTTAATTTTAAGACACTTTTTTTACATTTTTTTTTTGTAAATTATCGATTGTTAATTAGGTCTTTATTAGGAAATTTTATTATTTTTCAAATGTTAATGTTTTTTGTATAATTTTAATTTTAAAAAAGATCGTTACTTTTCTAATGATACCTAACACTATCCTCTACATAATGTTTAGGATTTCATAATAAGATTTTTAAAAGATGCGATTTTTTTGACGCCAAGTGTATTAATAAAATGTTTTGTGTTCCACATTCACAATGAATTTATTTAAAAGATGCCTTATTTAAAAGAGGACGGCCCTACTGCATGCACTGAGCTGGGCGCAGTCGCACCGTCGAGTGATGCAAGCCGGTAACCACATCAGTTCCCAATACACCATTTATTTCTAACACGGTATTTAGTAAACTTCTTTAACTAATTATAAATCCTGGGAAATGTTACCATATTTACTTTAAATGGAACTATACTCGCATATTATGCCTTCGTTAAATCCTAACAATTTTTTTTGTTATTCAAAAGCCATGTTTGGTATCTACAATAACTATCAATAAAACAATTTACCGGGGTATAACAAGTTAGAAATAAAATTATTTACTCGTATATTATGTTTATAGTGGCTTAAATCGAACGTCATAACTTAAGTTGTAATAATAAATGGAAACAAGTCAATTGAGCTCATTTGTAGAGAGGGGTGCGCTCCGTGTCTGCCCACTTGAGTGTTTTTGCGCCGCGTAAATTGGACGAAACTGATAATTTTGACGTTAAACAGTAGTAACTGTCAAAATTTGGTAGGAACGGTACGTTTTATGTCAGTTTTTGTTCCCGTTGAATGATGGATAACAGTCACATGAGCTTACCCGATATTTGAACTTTTAATAATAGACGTAAGCATTGTTTTTTGAATAAGCTTTGATACAATCTAAGTAACAAGCTAACGTTACGTGTGCTGAAAAATTAGGCACAAAAGCATAGTGTCTGTTTACAGCGAGGTGTTAACAAAAGGCTGTGCGTTACGTTACGGTCCTGTCTTGTTTGACGAATACGGTCCAATTCATTTGGATTCGTTATGGCATGGCCACAAACAAGTTCTTAGTTGACCTATATTCAGACCTCGTTTAACTTGCTGCCTACAGCAATGAGAAACTATTTACCTACCAGTTGGTCACGTACCTTATAATAACTCAACAATACCACAATGTTACATTTTCGTACTTTACTTTTCATTTTATCTTAATGTGCAATTTATCATTATGTTTTTGAACCAGTATTCAGTTAATAATGTATATCGCGTTAGAGGTCAGAGTTTAAATGCGATTTATCTATCTGAAAGTAATTATAAAACTTATAACTGTTAAGAGTAATTATTTTTGTATGGCAACCATTTTAGTTTACCTTGCCTGCACGTCAATCAGTGTTTTGCCAGTTAACAATAGGTATATGTTATATTATGACGATAAAATAATTAACTTATCTTTTAATCCCTAACTCTATATACATTGAATAGAGTTTTTAACATCTTAATCAAACAATTATTAAATGCTGCTTGCATATTGTTTGCATCGTACCAATTTTTCAAGGTACCGTATCTCATAAGGAAAAGCGGAACCCTTATCCATCGTCAAAACCTTTTATATCGGTAAGACGTAAAGTTATCATGTTAAAATTTTAACCGTACAAGTATCTAGGTAGTCAAGTCTATGGTTCCCTAAGCACATCTCATACGTAAAAAAGTTACGGCCATGTTTTCAGAACAAAAACTAGGTAATTTGAAAACTATAAATCATTTGTAGTTCAATCATATAAAATAGAGGAGCCAAAATGTCAAATTGAAGCTACGAATTCAAATAAGGAGGATAGAGAGGAGGATAATGAGTTATACCTATCATAAAGTATCAGCCTATATACTGTCCCATTGCAGGGCAAAGGCCTCCATCGTAGAAATCAAGTCATCGCTGCTATGATGGGAATAGGCATAATCACCACGCTTGCCAAATGCGGATTGGTGATCACAAACCCGAGCTATGTTCGAAAAATTCGAAACATACTTTTTGCTCGACCCAGGAATCGAACCCAAGATCACGGCTCGGTACTTAAACCACTAGATCTAGCAGGAACGTTCCTATCATACATAATTGTGTTATTTATCACTTGAAAAACAATCTGAAAAATATTAGAATAACTGCGTGTTTCGTTATTTTTAATTGAAATTAATATTATTGTGAAATACGAGTATTAATACAAAGCGACTATTTTTTTTATGTGATAAGTGGCAGACGAGCGTACGGATCATCTGATGTCTTAATAACACACAATTGTTTTAAAGATACTTATTGTTAGGTATATCAAATACCTACATATGTAATAAAAATCTTTAAACAAATATTTGTAAAACATTTATCTGAACTGATAATTAAAATCTGACTTCACGATAATATTTTATTGCTGTTTGACATAGTTGGTAGTAAAATAAGTGAAAACAATTTCCGCTGTTTGAAACTGTTAAATTCGGGTTGCCCAACAGCCAATAAAAATATAAACGCAAATAATGGATCTGTATGCTGCGTGCTTATCTCACATTCGTGTTTATGACTTTGTATGTTTGTGTGTGTGCGACCCAAATTTGTTGTTTTTCACACAATTATTTATAATGATACCAATTAATACAGTTTCATAATTTACTATCGTAGTAAATATTTTTACGATTGCTCAAGATTGAACTAACCATAAAGTTCATGCAGAGCAAACATGTAAATAAATTAAAAATCTTACTTGTAAAACGCTGCACTCTGATCCACAATTGACATCAAAATGGCCATCTCCAGTTCGGTTCTGTAAAAAATAAACATAACTTGACTGAATATCATAAAAACAATTTACTGTAATTTTTTGTTATGAAATAAATAAATCTAGAGCCACATATTATTATTATTTTTACAGGTATTATTTCACAGTTTCTACTATATCAGTGGAACCCATTTCACTGGTACGAGTACGAGTGTATTCTAATCCCTGCTGAACAAATTAAGAAGACTGTACAATCCTTTCTTTTCAATATTTTTTAGACCTTAAAAAAGAAAAGGAAGGAAAAAACAGTAAAAATAAAGTATTGGACTTCAAGTTCAACTAGACCCCTGGTTTAGTTTTTGTAACGGACGCGAAGGATGCGTCCACCGGAGGAACAATTCCGAGTTCCGGCGCGGACCCGGCGTGTGCGCACCGAACCGTACCTACCTGCCGCGATTAACTCATAATTTGACGCGCCTCTTCATGTGTCCTTACCCATTCAATATATCCAAATAGATTCATAAATCTAAATACACTCATGGGCGAAAACCTTAGACTTAAGCATACTTAACATTATTATTATTATGAAACCAAATATCTCACTGGAAAGGAACGCTCCACACGTTTTCTCCAATTCCTGAACTCATTCTCGGTTAATAACGCCTGATCCTATATTAACTAAATTTACATTAATAATTAATAATAATAAAATTTATTGAAATCTCCCTGTGACCCGACGGGGTGATACCGCTGTTGCGTTGTGAATTAGTGATGGTGTTGCGTTGGGGATTTTGTGTCAGAGTTTAAGTTTGCCAAGTTTAACATAACGGATCAGCACTGCTCATCACGACAGTTGTTCTAAATAAGCCCTATCGTTTCTCAGTTACATCTCACAGCTTATTAAAGTGTAAATCTGTCAAGGCACATCATGATATGATACCTCGTGTTGTCAGTTTTTGCGAGCGTGAGACCGGACATGTCTGGTGAAGTTTATGTGGCTTCGCACCGTAACAAGATCCCTGCGGTTTCGCTGCGGGATTTTTGGAATAAAGTCTCTTTTATAAACGAATTTACAACCGTATTGTTAAAATCGGTGTCATTTTACAACCATGGCAGACATTGCTTTAGGCGTAACCCTTTTAGTTTGCGAACCGGTTATTGTTTTCATAAGTACTTAATATTTTTTTCAAAAAAGTGAATAAACTGCTGTGTAAAAATATGATGAAATTGTATATAATAACATGATTAAAGTATCGTAGCATCTTATTCCTATGCTAAGAAAAAGTAGGTATTTAACTAATTTCCATTTTTAGGGTTCCGTACTCAAAGGGTTAATAAAGACTTCGTTGTCCGTCTGTCTGTCTCTAGGCTCTATCTCAAGAACCACGTTGTTATTTTTACAAATTACGTATTTCTGTCCCCTTAAATATTTTGTTTTTAATATAGGTTGTAACAGTCTCTGTTCCGCACCACACCCATATAAAACGGCTTTTTTATTGATATCAATAGATGGTAAGATATTTTTTTTTTTTAGTTGACAAGTAAGTTTTTATTTTTCTTTGCAAAATGGCCTGGATGCCATTTTTTGTATATTTTTTATAATAACAAAATACTTAATCATATATTTACTATAATACCTATCAATATTAAAAGAAAAGAAAGTCGTGTTAGTTACACTATTTATAACTACAGAACGGCTGGACTCACTCGGCTCAAAATTGGTATTGGTATACAGGGGACGGACATAGGATACTTTCCATTCCAGAAAAATAACAGGTTTCTGTGGCATAAAAAACACAAATTCTAAGTGGGAAACGCCGTGGGGGGAAAGCTAGAAAAAAAAACAAAATTCAAAAATACTTTACTTGCATAGGCTTGTATACAGCTCTTACAAATCGTCATACAAGAATAATATAAATTTTAACTATGCATATTAAGAAAAATATAAATTATAAATATGTCTACTGACGAGAAGATCCGGCAAAAACTCGCCAGTTACTGTTTTTAATCGCCAAAATGTTTATAAGTACAAATTAATTTCATGTCGTACATTAAATATATCGATTACAATGTCCCATGATATTGTAATCGATGCACCCATGTGTAGGCGAACAGTTTATCATTTCTACACATTGTTGTCATTTAAGTAATCATCAACTGTATAATACCGGCTTTTGTCATTAAATAATTTTTAATGTGTTTTAAATTAAGGCATTGGTAAATCAACAAGCTTTGGTAGTAAGTTATACAATATTTTTATACTCATTCCTACAAATGAATTACCAATATTATGAAGTCTGAGATGTGGAACAGCAAGCTTGTGTTTACCTAGTATTTAGGTTATGGTTGTATGATTTTTTAAGGATTTTTTTTTTAATTTTTATACTACTGTAATGCTAAAGTTAAAACGTCAATTTCTTTGAACAACTTTCTAAGCGAGTCTCGTGGCCTAAGTCCGTATATGGCCCTGACAGCTCGTTTCTAGAGCACAGAAATAACTTGAATATCAGCCGCAGAGCCCCAAAACAGCCAACCATATTACATAACGCTATGGAAATAACTGAAATACACAAGTCTGGCTGCTTCAATATCGGTCAGATGTCTTATTTTTTTTACTGCATATGCAGCTGAACTAAGTCTCCCTGCGAGGGCTGCAATATGAGAACCCCACTGTAATTTATTAATTATGAGTCTAACGTGATACCCAGAAATTCTGTAAAATGAATTACTTCAACATGTTAATTATTCATATTAATCCTAGTGCTGACCTGTCTTACGTAAATGTAGCCCATTTGACACATTTCGTTTTAAATAATAAATAAATGGTACGGAACCCTCCTTGCACGAGTCCGACTCGCACTTGGCCGGTTTTGTATAATGTTTATCTCCCAATCTTCTTGATGTATACAGTTTGAATGAATACAGTCGTAGGTATCCATTGAATGAAGGACACCACTAATCTAATTTTATGTAATAATATGCATGTTGGATTAGTTACTGGCACTTACGATTTAAACAAATCGACCTGATTGTGGGATAAGGCTCAAGGCCAGAGTTTGAATGTCCAATGTAGGCCCGAATAGGTATCGCTATCAGGGTTACCAGATCGCAATCCTTAAAAATACCTAAATAATTCTGGTAAGCTCATTTACTTTAATAATTTAACATAATACAACCTATGTTTATTTAACATATTAGCTTTTACTAATTTCGGTTTGTAAATATACAGGTTGTTTCATGTAGGGATCTTTGACTGTATTTTTCAGTAATTACGAAAGCTGACAGTCTGGAGAAGTTTTTAGATTTAGTTAGAAATCATGTAATAACCTTATTAAATTTAGAACTGCAAGTTGAAAATTGAAGTCGTAAGTTCCACAACGTTAATTGCACTTTAGACTTAGATTTTCATGATTTCTATTAAATTTATTAATCTAATTATTTTATGCATAAAAGGTACACCAATAAAGATTAACTCGCAAAAAAGATAAGTTAAAAAGTATTTTTGATTTTTACGCTACGCAGAATTGGAAAAAATGTTGGCAACTCCTGAACTACAAAAAATCGTAGAACATACATGGGGGTTTAGTTCGAGATCTATGTAGTAAGTAATTTTTACTATACAAGCCATTTCTGAGCACATATCCGATAACCCTAGTGAGTTGTGTAGGGACGCCCAACTATATTTAGCACGAGTGCGTTGATTACAGAGATCGCTAATTGTTCACAATTACTGAGATGTGCGTTGAACCGGCGCCCGCGCCGCAAACAAACAATATCGTGCGAGATCATCCCCACATTGCTACTACTCCATTGACAGCTGCCATAAGTTTATTAGACTCTAGACTTTACTTACATAATGACTAATTCATTTTTAAACGTAAGCGTTTACATAAATATTTACGTTTATTCTACTACATAGATGAATACATATTTAGAATGAGAATGTTAGTTTCTGATACCTATTTCAATGAAAAGATGGTAACTCTACATAGGTACACAAGTTATACAAGGATCTTTATTTATAAACCAAACAGCTCATTAATGTACTTTTTTACTTTTGTAGCCAGAATACGTATAAACGCGTGTTACAGAAAAGTCATAATATGAAAGTGAGGTATTTTATTTCAGACTTGAAATTATTGGAAGTCTTAAATAAATATAGTCATTTAATACTTTATAACCTACCACTTCATAGTACTTACATGAGATTTTATAATTAGGTTGGAAATATGAAGAGATACATATAATCATCCTTAATAGTACAGAACCATAAATCATAATATTCCAAAAAATATTAGGTATACCATATAATGCTCTATTTGCATGCAAAATAAAATAAAGAAAATCTGAGCGCAATTTTTATAAACTAATACTAAAAAGTATTTATATAACTATTAAAAAAAAATGTCTCTCTCAAAAGACATTTCTCTCGTATTGTTTTGCTCGAGTAAATTTTATCTGAAACTAGAAACTGATATTATCAAGCAGATCAGACCTGGAATGGACATTTTTCATTGCACCGAGCAACAGCTTCCGCTCCAAATTTCTCGGTGATGGAACTGTAATCGCAACCAATTGGCCGAGCGGACAAAGCCAATCCGAGCAGCGACAACACCAGCCATTTGTGCCAATTCAGCGGCGCGCTCATTGTGCTCCACCACCGGCTCCACTCCTGCGCACTGTCATCCGACCACGGCAAACATGTCCACATTCGCACCGATTTCACATTATAAACAGTCCTACATGGATAAATACCCTATTAGTCCATAGGCTAATAATTAGTTTAAAGTTGAGTGGACGGTTAGTGAGGGTACATCCGCGGCGCGAATCGGCATAACGTTCGTAGTCGAGTTACGCGGCGAGGTCCGGTGCGCGCACGCATTGAAAGCTACTCGTGGACTGAATCGCGCGCATCCGCTGCGCCGCACGCGCTACGGCCCGAGGACGCTACGGTTGGGCGCTACGGCTATTATGCCCTACCTGTCTGTCTACCGCAACCGCAAGGCACTTGTTGCGCCCCATTCATTAGCTGAAACGTTCAGATCCTTCACAATGGAACTGATTTACAATCTCGCAATACCTACCATGTGTCGTCATTTATTAATGTTTGAAGATATTATCATTCTATTTATATTTTATCGTTATTATAATAGACAAGCAAATGCTTGTCTAGGCCAAATGAACTCGACCACACCTGATGTTAAGGAATAATAAGGTCTAAGGTCTTGTCCGAGAAAAGCCTTTGGAGTTCCAATCCTCCCTTGGCCGTTTGCATTGCGGATTTATAGTTACTCACTCGTTATTTTTTATCATTTTCATTTATTTACCATATTACAATAACAGTATTCAAATTAAGAATGTCATAAAAACCTTACCGGTTTGTCCTTGATACGGGTAACATGAGTGTTGCTTATTTAACTAAATAAAAATAATAAAGTATAACATAACTTATTTCTAATACATTATTATCTAGACGACGACCGCGCGCTGCGAGCCTGTTTGCGTAGGTACCTAATGCCGATGCATCTCGCTCGCACTGAGCTGCCCAGAGCAGGCGCTCATAAAAAATGGCAACATACAGGGTGATACGCATAGTGTATTCAATTAAGATTACATATTCTGAAGTATATTTTTACATTCGATCCCGAAAGCCTTATAATAGGTATCGTGAATAAAGTCCATTTAGTATATTAGATCAACAAAATAAACAAAAAAAAATCAGCTGTTCCATTACATTATTGCCGGGTAGAAATACAATTTAGTATGGAACAGCTGTTTTTCGCTTATTTTGTTGATCTAACATTCTAAATAATCATTACATTACACGATAACTATTATGTAGTTTTCGGGATGTAAACGATAAAAATTTACGGTGTACATGTGCTATGTAAATTGTGAGTTATAGTAGGGGAGCCCATGAGGGTATTTCGGGATTTACTAAAGCGCGGCAGATTAATATACATTAGGATACGTTGTACCCGGCTATTTACTTCCACCAGATATTAGCCTCATTTATATGGACGGCCGTCAAGGATAAATAAAAAAAAATATTCATTAGAAATTCTCGGGCGCGTCAGATTATGGTAGGGTGAGTTAGTTACATGCTAAAACGTGTATATTCCTCTATTCTGACAATTTAAGGTAACGGGTAGGGCACATTAGCGACGCCAATCGATGTTAATTTTTAGCTACTAAACCGGATCTATTTTTTTTAATATGTTTTACGGCCCTGGGTTCTAGCCCTTTTGAGCCTAACGTTTTGTTATTTTTAAACTTCTACAAAATGGGGTTGCAACCTCTCGGCAAAAACTTATACTATTTATTAAATAACCATGCACCTAACCATGCATCTAACGCGTACGCGAAAAATTGATTCACGCCAAAGACGGCCAAGCGTGAATCAATTTTTCACGTACATAAACGGACCCAACATTTGAGCATGGTTATTTAATAAATAGTATAAGTATTTGCCGAGATGTTGTAACCCCAAAATTGTTTAAAATAGATCCGGTTTAGTAGCTAAAAATTAAAATCGATTGGCGTCGCTAATGTACCCTACCCGTCACCTTAAGTTCACTTAACATCCACTTCGAAAATCTGACGCTCTCGATAAAAAATTTTTTCACTTTCCACCCTTAGGTACGACCACCCCCATCATGAAAACAATCAGATTAACAAACATAAGTACATTTTTTAAAACACCTTAGACATGGACTGTATCCATATTTGACGCGCTTTTTTTTGTTCTCCCAGAGGGAATGCATTACGCATACCCGTCCCGCCGGGGGATGACGGCGGGGGTCGAACCGACTAAAACCCCTGGGCACCCTCTCATCGTCCAAAGTGGGGGGTCGTGGTGACGGGCACGAAGCCATGTGCACAACCCCCCGGACAGAGCCCACCTAAACGGCGGGCAGGACGCTGTCCCTGTTCCGCCGTGTCATCAGCAGCGCCACACTCGTGGCAGAACGGAGATATCTGACGCGCTCGAGCATATCCATGCAACAGTGTTTTTACATTTTTGAAAATCTATAGCTGCTCCCCCTACCGATGAAAAATTATACATCATATGACATTTCTTTCTTCTAATCATCTAAGCTTCGCACCCCCAATAAGTCTCTATGACGCTCAAGTAAACCCCGATTTAGCACCGCGTGTGCTCCCCTATTACTACAACCTTATAAATTATATCTAACGTTCGTATTCAACACAAAAATATTAACAAAATCTTAAAAAATGCATTTTTTACAAAATCAAGTACCTGGGTACAAAATGATTATTTTTTTAATATTGCTAGCTTTATACCATGTATTTTCGTGTTATTCCCGGTTCCTTCCGAGGCAGCACACATGAAATTTGTGATTATGTCATAGTTCTGTGGATTATGCATAGGGTAAGGTAATATAATACTCTTTATATTAGGATTGACCGATCTAGCACGGCGCTCCTATTTTATATGTATTTATCGTTATCTTTCTTTAAAGCCATTTGACCTTGTTGATCCTAATTCTTTGGTTTATAGCTATTCATCGCACAGCAACGTTCGGTCGGCTCGATAGATACGCGCGAGTACAGGGCGTCCAATTGGTTTAAGTACGCACCAACTAGGTTCCACTTCCCACGCTTAAAGGCATTCCAACGTATTCTGGAGACGATGATTTCATCACAATTCAGCTTACGATAGTCTTCTAAACCGCACATAATTATCTAGTTAAAATAGTTTTTGATAGTTAGGAATGTACTATCTGCCTATTTCCGCGACCTTTTTTGTATCTTAATACCACTAGCTCGGCGGTGAAAGAAAACATCGTCGGGAAAACTTCATACGTTTGAAGAAATTCTAAGGAGTGTGTAAATTCTTCCAACATGTCTTTGCACCTGACTACACTCCCCGCGTGAGAGTAAGAGACCTTGTATCTCAGCAGTTAGGACATTAATGATCTGGTGATGAATTTGACTGAATTTTATAAAAACAGAACGCGACGTTTCAGTTTTGGACAGTTACAGACATTACAGACATTATATTAAAATTAAACCAGATGTTATCACACCTTGTTATTTCAAAATAACCGTCAAGCCGACGGACGAACCCTGGCACCGCATCCCATCCATGGACAGCGAGGCACGCCCTCTTTCCTCGACCACGGGGCTCAGAGCCCCCCCGTGCAGCTCCCACTGCCCTCTAAGCAAAGCCCCCACCGGGCGGCGCCCACATCGCTGGATTGCGATGCGTGCGTCGCGGGCAAGGGCTCCTGTAGGACACCCCACACCCACAGAAGAGAGGAGGCGAACCCACAGGCTTCCAAAGATTGCCCCGTCCAGTCATCTCCAAGGCCGGCTACGCTGATTGCGCAGTCGGTCGGTGAACGAAAAGGCGGGGGCTGCCAGTCATTGCCGTATCCCACTGCCTGTGGGACGCAGCGCAGACCGGCCAAAAGGCAGCGCTCTGTCCCTTTGAAAACAGGGGGTGGCGCACCAGAGTTTGGGGGGGACGGGGGGACGACGACGAGAGTCAGACTCAGAGCTGGCGGATCTTTGTACTGGACCCTAAGGTTGTACAATAAAGCTTAAAGTAAATATGTACAGCATTTATTTTAACATCCAGACAATCAACAAACACAACTGTTCATCACACAATGTTTGCCCAGAGTGAGAGTGGTAATTGAAACGACGGCTTTATTCGTATGAGGCAGGATCAGTCATGTGTAAAAAGTTATCATTTAAGTAGAGATATAACTCGGTTTTGTCTATAATTAAAAACTTAACTATTACTTAGATTAATCAACAATTATACAGACTATTAGAGAGGATTCTGTACACTATGATTCATACAACGGCCACTTCCACATTGAAACACTACATTTTAGTGCAGCCCGCACAAAATCGCATAATATACCTACGAGTACATGTATTTTTTTTACAATAACACGATAATTTCACAATAAGCTTCATTAATCGGTCTATGTAGGAATGAATGAATGAATGAATGAATGATATTTATTTTTGAATGATATTTATTTGCGTAAAACATGGTGAAAAAGTTGGAATGACAGGTATAAGAGTACAGCACGTTTTGTCATAACACAGGACATGCAAATTTACAGGAAATTATTATATACCTACTAAAGACCAATCTTTTTTATGACACATTAGGTACCTATTACACTACATTACTTATTACATTAGAATTACATACAAATTATTGGCAGTTTTAATTAAAGTTAAAATTTTATTACATAATAATTATTATTAAAATTAAATGTCAGTTTTATAATAAATATTTAAGTACTACTTACGATTTTGGTCTATCCAAAAAATCAGTAATTGTGTAGAAGCATTCCACAATAAGCCATTTTTGCAATGTTGATTTAAACTGTTTTAGAGGTAAGTGACTAATTTGTTCTGGAATAGCATTAAAAATTTTAATAGCATGGATATAGCAATTGCGGCTAAATAGAGTCGTTTTTATCGGAGGTAATTTCAATCTGTTTGGATATCTCCTGCTGTATAGATCGAGGTCTTTAAACTTTTTGAAAAAGTCCGGATATTTTTTCACGAAACAGCTGATTTCTAAAATGTATAGACATGGAAGTGTGAGAATTCCCAATTTTATAAAGTAAGGTCTGCAGGACTCTAGAGGATATATGTTGCACATCGCCCTAATACATATTTTTTGAATTTTAAACAATTTTTCGCCTTCACACGAATTACCCCCGATTACTATGCCGTAATCGTAATAGTGACCCAACGTGAAAAGGAGGTGGTGTGGATGCCACCGGTAGGTACCTACTCAAATATTTCTCTTAATTTTCTACCCCCAATCCATTGAAACTCGAGCTCATAGCCGTTCGAGATGGCGGAGCCCTGTGGACGCCCTTTGCTCCACCTAGGGGACATAGGACATTAAGTCAAAGTAAGTCAATCTATTGAAACCCAAGCCATTCTTGTACCTGCAGGTAAACACGTGTTGCGCACTAGCATCTAAAGAAGACGTAGTCGGCGGCTGGTAAGAAAGTTATCTTAAGAATAGCAAATACGATTAGCAAATGCTTGACGATCCTCGAAGAGATGAGAGCAAATAAATATCTGCGTAAAATCACCACACAACCAAGAAGATTTTAACTAGCATCCTTACCACCCACCACTGATGCGGGTGCCTAAGAGTCAATGTGTATAGTATATACTTTTCACATTATACAAGAATAGCTTAGATTACTAATTTAATTAATAATGTTTGCACTAAGAGTCGACACTATACCTATAGTGTATGTTCAAATGACAACTTTATACATATGACTGGCCCAATAGAGATTTTGTTAGTGGGTTCTGCCTCATATGGCTAAAGCCGTCGTTTCAATTCCCAGTCTGGGCAAACATTGTGTGATGAACAGTTGTGTTTGTTGATTGTCTGGATGTTAAAATGTTGTACAACCCGTGCGGATAAAGAATGGGATCAGAAATGGCGGCGCATCTATTCACTTCTCGCTCGCACACTATTTGCGTCTATACTTGCACTCGTGGGGTGCGAGTATAGACGCAAATAGTGTGCGAGCGAGAAGTGAATACATGCGCCGCTATTTCTGATCCCATTCTTTATCCGCACGGGTTGTACATATATACTTTAAGCTTTAAGTCAAAGATGCGCCAACTCTGATTTTTAATTACCAAACTGTGAGGTGCAAAGTTCAAGACATTTTGACCATTTGATTCTGTCATAAGAGGTCGAAATGCACGGAATTGAGACATTGACAGCTGCCATTCAGTTCACATTTTTAAAACTCAGAATATAAGTATGTATTTAAAGTTTCGTCATTGATTTTGATACCTGCACATAACCCAAGTGCTTAAAGCTTACAAGGGCCAGTAAGTCAATGTATGTGGTGTTGACTGATATTTATTATTAAAATTATTTATATTAAAACGCGTTTGCAACTTAGATTAAGTCTAATTTTATAATAACACTTACTATACAAACTATATTACCTTTCATAAAAAGGACTTACCCTGTAAAATATTTTACCGTTCAAGTTCAATGGACTTTAGTAACTCTATTAATTTTTGATCAATTTAAGAAAATTTCATCTCATTTTATAGTTGAACATACGAGGATTAATGTTTACGAACAAAGTTTTTTGAATTTTCTTAAGGTTTTTCAGAAAATCAAGTAATATGCAGAAATGTTGGTCATTAATTAGTTAGGTCAAAATTTTTTCCTACCTGTTGACAACCCTGAATCAAAAAATGAAATTTTGGTAAGAATGTTACTAGTCTCATTTGATAGGAAATTTAATAAGGATCATTTGCTTCTTTGACAGTTTTTACCTAAATCTTACCATTTCTGAGTAAATTGAAAAAGACTGAAAATCGGGACCTATTTGGGAAGGAATTGGGGGGAAGGAGAGGACGCGGACACTTTAAAGGTGGGGACTTTTGAGGACATACATTTAGGGACCTAAGGAAAGATTCTGCATCTAAATTAGCTTTGGGGTTTTTTTTGAGGTTCCCCTTATGACGTCACTTAACTTTCCCGGGCTAATGTAGGTACTCATGTACTTACATGCATAAAAAATGTTGAGGGCTACGAAAACGGCTTGTAGCCCTCAGCATTCGTAGCTTTGATACACAGATCACCCCCAATAGATACCGCATTACGGGCATTAGACGCGTGCCAAACATATGTGATATTGCACAAATGTTAGTAGTCGTTGTTTCAGTGCTGACCAAGTCTTTGACCTGGAAGTTTGTCCGTGCGAAAAAAGTTATTTGTGTTTTAAGCGTTTGTTTTCGACAGAAAAATGACTTCTTGTTATATGAAATGGTGTGGAAAAAATTCCAGGACATCTAGCTTGAAGAAAGATGGTATAACTTTTCATCGGTAAGTAAAAATTCATTTGGAATTATTTTTCGCAGAGGTCAAGTTAAAATGGACGTGTCATGTTGATTGTCCAAGCGCGTTGATGTCTTTTTGCAAAGGTCTCTTTCTCTCATATGTTTATTTCATATGTTCGTCTCTCTCTGTCATAGAACCAAAATGTGACCAAGATTACGAGTGATGCACAACTAACTTTCTAGAAAATAATAATAGGTATATCGATATTTGTCCTATCATAAATTGCACGTAGATTTTTTTATGTCAATAAGGAAATAAACCGGAAACGGAATTAATAATTAAATAGGAACTATTTGCATTCTTTCAACGAATAATTAAATAAAATTAAGATATATTTATTCTTTATTCTTATTAGGCTTAGCAGCATTTATTACTGTATAAAATTGATTTATATTGATTATTCAATAATTGACAAGATGCTAACCACCTACATTTTTATTAGTTTATATAAGATCACTGTACCTCACCAGAAAGTCAAATCCAAAGGCTGCAGTGAGGAGGGTGTATACTAAACTTGTACATTTTAAAAACCAATAAATTTTATTGTATCTTGTGTGAATATTTTAATAAATATATTTTTAATTTCATTAGTGCTTTTATTCCTACTCTATTATTGCTCGACTTGCTCCATGGGCGGCGGCAATCGCTTACCATCAGGTGAGCCGTCTGCTCGTCTGCCGCATATAACATAAAAAAAAGTTGTTATCTAATTGTATATTTATATTATTTTACTTGTTTTTTGACGACCCGATTGGAACAGTGGTAGTGAACGCTGCCTCTGACACAAGGGTTGCGGGTTCGATCCCCGCACGGTACAAACATTTGTGTGTATGAACATGTTTGTTTGTATTGGTCTGGGTGGTTGCTATGTATTATAAGTATGTATTTACAAAAGAAAAGTATTATATGTATATATTTGTAATCCCACTGTTGATTCTGATGTCCGTAACACAGGTGCTTGAGCTACCTATCTCGGAGTCAGATCAATGTATGTGATGTTGTGAAATATTTATTTATTATTTATTTATTTATTTACTTGTAGTTTTAGTATTGCTTCTCTCACACCATGTTGATGGTGAACTGTGAACTTAAAGCTTATCTTAATGGTTGAGTGGCAAAAAACGTCTTCCGGTATTAAGTACAACACTTATAGTTACACTTTGTGCAATAAGAATAAATAAATTAATTAAACTTTTATTAAATATACTATTAAATCGACGTTTCGTAACTTAATGAAACTTGATAAATTTAATTTCACTCACTATTACAGCATATTTTGTATGTAGAGGACGGTAGTTTAATTTAAACAGCATAGATTGAAAGTCTAGTTAAGTTCTTGTAAAAATCATTTTGATAATCAATAAAATTATATATTAGGTTATCGACATTGAATTAAAGTAATTTTACTCGTCACATCACTACTGGACCGACTGTCCTTGAAGTAGCCAATCACGTAGCGAGTGTTACGTCTCCCTCTCCCCTTTCCTACCGCCTAAATTGACACGTTGAAATTAGAAGAAAACGGTACTCATACGGCATCTATTGGGGGTGATCTGTGCTTTGATAGGACTATGTATGTGTATGAAATACAACTAGGTAGAGTATTTTTATCAAAATAAGACGACTATTCTGTTTCCAAGAAAAACTACATTCAGAATCTTTAGTTTTTAATAAATTCTTCTAATAGCCACTTCGGAATGATAGAAAGTGATATATGATCCCCGTTGTTTTGCCTATTTAGACATTTTGTAGTTCGCGTAGATAGGATATTAAAAAAATAATAGTGATGCGCCGAATACTACTTTTACCGAGTTACCGAGTACCAAGTTTATTCAGTACAAAGTTCCTCAAACTGAGTACTCGGGCGAGTTACTCGGTTCAGTTTTGGGACACAAAAACTTCTTCTGTAAATTATTATTACGGGACTGCTAACATATTTTTGGGGCGGGCTTGCGCTTATGCTTTTATGGTTTGTTACAACATGCTTTTGCTTGCGTGGTAGTATAGGTGCAAGCCTACCTTAGCACCTCCTTTTGAGGCGCTAAGGGGGCGTGGTCTTGGGGGTAGCGCAGCAGTCGTGATGATCCCCAAGGCAAGTGTGGTGGACTAACCTGTTCGAGGTTGCCAGCCCTACTATTGGTCTGATCAGGTCGGGGTCAGACGTAACTGAAACCACCACGCGCTTTAATGCAGAGATGGCGAGGTCATGTCTCTGCGTGTCCATCATCAAAAAAGAGCAGATGGTGGATAGCAATGACCTCCCGCGTGTTTGTGCCGTGCGCGGGGACCCGTACAGGGGGAAGAAGGAGTCCTGGAGGCTGAGTGGCGTAGTGGGCCGGCGGTAGTGCACGCTGCACACAACACTCCTCTTTGGTCCGGATTTCCTCTCACACGGGAGGCTGTGGAGTAGCTGCCCACAGTCAATCGGCTGCGACATCCCGTAAGAGGGCTGTCTAGCGAGGTTCGGGGTGCTAGGGGGGGGCAGCCGGTGTGGCGCGCGCCACGTGGCGAGTTCGCGGCAACGTCTCGTGTCGTGAGTAACCGCGTGACCGCTCGTCGCATGCAGGCTCGTCTTCTCCTTGGCACCTGAAACCTATACCATCGGGATAACTCTGGCGATCGTTTTGCCGAAGCAGACGACGTCCCCGACTTGAGGACTCCGTGGCGGGTGGAGAATTCCGATGGCGAAAAATATAAGATACCCCTTTATGGATATAGAGGCAAAAAATTCAAATTTCCCCAGAAAAGACGAGGCTGCGTCAACAGATGCGCCAAAACAAAAAATCCCCTCGAGGGCTGCGTCTCAGGACGAGCTGAAGCCTGCAAAGGCCAAGGTTTCGCACTCTGACCTCCCCCACCCTCCCCAGACTCAGACGCATAGCCACGCGTTTAGGACGACAGAAAGGATGGACCGGGACAGAAATGCATCACACCGGACTGCATCGCGCTCCCGACCTTCCCGGCCTGCCGCCCAGGATGCGCGCTTGACCTACATGCCCAGTACGTCACAAGAGAGGATGAGTTTTGGTAAGCCGAGGACGGCTGACCTGAAAGGTGCGGCAAATAAGTCTGTGCCCAAGGACACAGCCACCACGGCGTGCCAGAACCTGCTCACTTTGACGATGGGTCATCCCACCACGAACATTACCTCCCTGCAAGAGACCATCAACACACCGACGGAGCAACAGCAGAACCCCTGGACACTTGTTGGAGGCCAGCGGCAGACGAGCTCCAAGAAAAGAAGGATACGTGCGCAGGCGAAGGCTGCAGCGCAACGTGCGCTGGCAGCGGATGCGACGAGAACCCTCGCGAACCTTAGCTCACTCTCGGTAGAGGCCTCTTCCACAGGTATGGCATCGGCTGGGATGAGCGGGACATCCGCAGCCGCGAACATGACTGCTGCAGCAAAACCCAAGCGCAGCATGAAGCCCAGGGGAAAGAGGCCCCACGACCAATACCCACAAAAACGACAACGACCAGAGGACACCACGACACCGACCGGGGAGGGCAAAAGAACAAAGCCAAACAAACCCAGGACAGTGAGGGGACCCTCCAGGAGTTACGCCGAAGCAGCAAACTTCCGCAACAACGAGCTTTGCGTTGCGATCATGACGGAGCCTCAAACCGACATGACGCAAGAGCAAGCAGAAGGAACACGCCAAATTGTGGATGACAAAATAATGGAGCACCTAATGGCAGATTTGGACGCCACACTAAATACCGAACCAAACGACATACGGTTCCGGGGCAGAGCACACTTCTCTGAAGGCGTGCTGAAGTACTGGTGCGAAGACCACTTCACGCTGGACTGGCTTCACCGAACTGTAGCGGACCTGGAATCACCCATAGCCGACACGAAGCTGGTGGTTCTGCCACAGTCAGCCATAAAACAGAAAGTACCTTGTGTGCTTTTTGTGCCAGGCTATGTCGGGGACAACGACATCCTGAAGAAGCTGCTGGCGAGACAGAACCGCCACCTAAATGTAAAGACGTGGACCCTAACACACGCACGCATCAGGGACGATCAGCACGGAACCAACCTGTTCTTCCGTGTGCCGGAGTCCGAAGCGGAGGCCCTAAAGACACAAGAAAGGCGGATGTATTATCTCTCAGGTAATATATACGTCCGCTTCACGGAACCCGAGGCAAACGAACCAAATACCCAGCACCCACCGACGAAGGAGACCGAGCAGGAGGAACCCATGCAGACGGCTCCTCCAGAAGATCACATGTCGGAACCGGGAACGATGGCAGCTAAACCCGTGGCTGAATCCACGGACCTGGACGCCAGCTCCGCTTCACCGAGGCCCACGTCAGAGGAGGAGAGCTTTCCGGAGCGAGGGGAGGAGGAGCTCAGCGAAAGCTGCCTCCACTCCTCCCCTATCCGGGAAGACTAACATCCTCCAGACCAATCTCCAGCACAGCCAAACTGCGACGGCCTCCTTACGCAGAGTGCTGGAGACAAACCCCAATACCATTGCCCTAATCCAGGAGCCGTGGATAAGGAAGGGTATAATACACGGACTTGACAAAAACGGAGGAAAACTAATTGTGGACACTTCCGTAAGTAATCCAAGAACGTGTATAATAATGCCAAAACATGTACCGACACTCCTAATAAACGAATTCAGTTCAAGGAACCAAACAGCAATAAGATTAAGTAACCAAGACCAGCAACTCCCTGACATTGTGCTGGCCTCCGCGTACCTGCCGGGTGACGAGGACGTGCCCACTCCGGAACTCAACCTGCTGGTGGAGTACTGCGAGAGGGAGAAGCTGGACCTCATCATCGCGACCGACTCCAATGCACATCACACACTATGGGGTAACGCCAAAACAAACAACCGAGGTGAGGAATTACTCAATTTTATTTTTAGCAATAACCTCACTCTACTAAACAAGGGGTCGGAGCCGACTTTTGTAAATGCACGCTCCCAAACAATAATCGACCTTACTCTAACAACCACAGGTGCCTCTGGCTACATCAGTGACTGGCACGTGTCAAGCGAGCCATCCTGCTCGGACCACAGGTATCTACGTTACACTTTAAAAATAGACCTACCAAAACCACAGCCGAGAAGGCTACCACACAGGACAGACAAAACAAAATTTATCATGTTAGTCCGTTCTGAAATAGCAAACTTACTCGACATACCAAATAACATAAATGTAAACGACATCGATTTACACGTAGATAAACTAACAACCATACTAACAAAAAGCTTTGAAGAGTCATGCCCCCTGTCCATACCAAGACAGCAGGGAAGCCACTGGTGGTGTCCCGACCTGGAGAAACACCGGCATAAAATTAGGAGACTCTTCAACAAAGCACAAAACAAACACTCGCAGGCTGATTGGGACAGGTACACAATCGCCAGGAAACAATACAAAAAACTTCTACGAATCAGAAAACGAGAATGCTGGCAACGCTTCTGCACCAGCATAGAAAACAATAACCAAGCGATCAGGGTTAAATCCTGCCTCGCCAAAGAGAAGGACCAATCGATTGGCTGCCTCAAAAAACCAGACAACACCTACACAAAAACTGATGCAGAGACCAGTGAAATACTATTGACAACCCACTTCCCGGGCTGCCAGATTGACACCAGTCAATCATGGAAACCATACGGGGAGAGGGCGGCCGAAGAATCTGACTGGACTGTAGCAAGCAACATAGTAAACACCGAAAAAGTCACATGGGCAATTAACACCTTCCTTCCTTTCAAAGCTGCAGGACTGGATGGAATCTTTCCAGGACTACTAAAGTGGAGCGGAGGCCTTATAGCGGATTACCTTGTATCGATCTTTCGAGCATGCCTAGCCCACCGCTACATACCACTGAAATGGAGGGAAGTCAAAATAATTTTTATCCCAAAACCGGGCAGAGGGGACTATACGCAGGCGAAAGCGTTCAGGCCAATAAGTCTGACCTCTTTTCTCTTAAAGACCCTAGAGAGACTAGGAGACAGAGAAATCAGAAGCCACCTACAGGTAACAAGACCCCTTCACCCAAATCAACATGCCTACAGCGCAGGGAAATCAACAGAATCGGCACTGCACAGCGTGGTGTCTCGAATAGGGAATTCACTCGCTTCTAAGCAACTCACCCTTGGTGCCTTCATCGACATTGAGGGTGCGTTCGACAAAACAAACTTTTCCAGCATACGCCGAGCTCTAACCTCGTGCGGAATACCACCAACACTGACCGACTGGATAAACAACATGTTAAAAAACCGAGCTATACAGTTCACTGTTAATTCCACCACACGTGGCATAGTAATTAGAGGGTGTCCACAGGGGGGGGTTCTATCCCCACTACTGTGGAACCTAGTCGTAAATGAAATCATCACAGAGCTCAACAACAGAAACCTTTACACGGTGGGATACGCGGATGATTTAACCATCCTCATATCAGGAAACTTCGAAGGCACCTTATGTGACCTCATGAGGAAAGCCTTCGGACTTATCGAAAAATGGTGCACCAGACACGAGCTCTCCGTAAACCCAACTAAAACCGAACTGGTAATGTTTACAAACAAGAGAGTTTTTGGACCTCACAAGCTTCCTAAACTCTTCAACACCCAACTAAAACTAACAGAAGAGGTCAAGTACCTAGGTATAACACTAGACAGCAAACTGTTGTGGAACAAACATCTTGACTATAAACTGAACAAAGCCACCATTGCCTTCTACCAATGCAAGCAGATGATTGGTAGCAGATGGGGCCTATCACCGAAAATAACACTATGGCTCTACAAAACCGTCATAAGACCCATGCTGACTTATGGGGCACTGGTCTGGTGGCCTAGGACGGAACTCCGGACTATGATCACTAGGCTAGGACGCTTCCAACGCCTAGCGTGCTCTTGTGCAAGTGGTTGTATGAGAACCACACCCACGGCAGCTTTGGAGATAGCACTAAACACCACACCCCTAGACATCTACATACAACAGGAGGCAGCGATGTCGGCTGCCAGACTCATGTATCTGGGACTCTGGGGGAAAAACCACAACAGCCCACACACTGCTATACTAAGCAGAATAATTGCACACGAACCACTTATAGCCGCGCCATGCGACAGAACACACAACCAATATTTTTTCGACAAGAAATTCAAAATTCAACTAAAAGAGGAGGAGTGTGACCAATCAGGAGTGAATGAAGTACGCATTTACACTGATGGATCTAAAACGTCTACGGGCTCGGGCGCAGGCGTACACTCCCTGGATCTAAACATCAACATACATATACCGCTAGGCGTACACAGCTCCATATTCCAATGCGAATGTGTGGCAATAACGGAGGCCGCGAGAGCAGTGCACAGGCGGGACATCCGAGACTACTGCATAAAATTTTTATCAGACAGTGCATCTGTCCTGATGGCTTTAGACAATAAACTAACAAATTGTAAACTAATAGCTGAATGCCACAAAGCTCTAAGTGAAATCAGCTCAAACAATCACATCATCTTGCAATGGATAAAGGGGTATAGCGGATCACTGGGTAACGACACCGCGGACCAGTTGGCGAAAAGAGGAGCGGAAACGACAGTGGTCGGCCCACATCCACTCATACCGCTTCCATTTTCGCTGATTCGAACATGGACCCGCCAGTTATCCACTGACCTACAGAACAAACGATGGATGGAAACCACAGACTGTAGGCAATCCAAAATCGCACTACCCAAATTAGACCCGCGGCTAACAAAACGACTTCTAACCCTCAGTAGGAAAAACCTCAGAATAATGATGGGGACAATCACGGGCCACTGTCCTCTAAATAAACACCTTTACACCCTAGGCGCTACCGATAGCCCCCTATGCAGGGGATGCTTCAGTGCCGAAGAAACAGTCACACACGTGGTCCTGGAATGCGATGCGGTGACCAGACAACGCGAAGAAATCCTCGGATCGGCGGGGTCACTCCGCGAAGCCTGTGAAGCTCCCAGGAAGCTTCTGCGCTTCTGGGCGGAGTTAGGCTGGCTAGAATAGCCAGGACCCAACACGCACAATGGACCGAATGAGAGTCTAGGTGCGGAAAATGGAGTCCACTTTACATTACATTACATTACTGCTAACATATTGTTACCTTATTTTTGAGTTTCCGATATTTTAGAACTGCTGAATGGTAACACCGTGACCATTGCACTTGCAACGTGCCGAACACAAACACGGTAGCAATTACCTAATAAAAATGAAGTTTAAAAACTAAAACCCGACTACCAAAAAACACGCTCTGAAAAGTACGAAACAAGAAAACTGTATTGCCGTGGTCGTAATGAATCTGTTTTGCTACAGTAGGTGGCAAACGACCACGGCAATACGCATAATAATTTCAGCAGAGACAGTTTTCTTGTTTCGTACTTTTTATTTGTTTTAGTTATTAATCTTCATTTATATTGAACATATTTTTAGTTATTTAAATAAAATTACATATTTGAAATGTGCTAAAAAGCTCTTTTATTTGATACCCCACACGGTACCGCTAAGCAATTTTTTTTAGTTCCTTACTCTCAGTCCCCTAGAGGGCGCTGTAGTCAATTTAACCTGGCGTCATGTAGCCTATAACCAGAAGACAATAAAGACGCTTCTAACGAAACCTCATTTGTTCAAATATATTAAATAGTTTAGAAGTTATGAGGGAACAGATGAATAACCATACATACATACAGGTAAAGACCTCCTTTTTACCTACAACATCACACATACACACAATCACCCACATACACTCTCACACACAAACACTGCCACACTCACTCTCACTCAATCGCATGAACATAAAGTAATGAAAATCTTTTTTTTTTTTTCTCTAAGATTATTACAAATTTTTGGTACTTTCTTGTCATTGTATAATTTCAGCTCACTTTAATTTTTCTTTTCAAAAATGTGGATATAACTATGTATTATTATTACGTTGTACTTATCAAATTGTCAATCGTTTTGGGAAGAAACTGGCTTCCATAACACAGTTTATACTTGTTTGGCAGCCAGGGTTTCATACATTTTATGTTAATTGTGTATTGGTGCAAATAAAGATTTTTGTATTTGTATTTGAATTTTTGCTTCGACGTAATCGGGTAAAAACTATTTTAATCTTAGTGCTCATGAAAGTTTAAAACTTCCAGAATTACAAAAATGATTATTTTCTCTCATATTTGTGTTTCAAATTAATGAATGCTTTATAACACATTATGTAAACCGACAAGCGATAGTAGCTCAGTGGATAATAACGCGCCTTCCATACGAGGGTCATGATGGTTCGAGTCCGAGCATGACCTCTGGATTTTTCAAATCTATCTGGGCACTCCTCTTGCTTACTATCAGGCTGAGGAGAGCCAATATACTGTAATTTATCAAGACGGGAATTAACACGAGTGAGTACACAATGTTGTATCACATAATAAATATCGTGTTAATTCCCGTCTTGATAAATTATAGTTATAATGCAATGCGAAAATCTAAAAAACTATTTAGCCAATATACTGTGTCACTACAAAAAAAAATGTCCGAGTTACTCGGTCGAATACCGAGTATCAATACGCTGCCGAGTACACCGAGTATCGAGTAGTAACCGAACGAGTACTCGGCCCATCTCTAAAAAATAACGTCAAAATTACGTAAAGTCTTGATGTTATGGGACACCAAGTAGGCTTTAAAGTAAGTTTACAGTAGCTTCTAATATTTCATAATTCTGTGACGAAAAGCCATAATACTCGTAAGTACTAATTAAATAGTTAAAATATAATTTAAATAAATAAAATTTCAAAGAAAAGACATTAACGCGTCAGTGTCCCTGAATAATGTTGTATGATGATGTTATTTTTTAAAACCAACCAAATCACACGTGTGTTTTTTTATTTAATAAGTAGAACGTTCGTAAAAAATCGCAATATATCGAGGGGTTCCTTTTTGCGCGATATATTCTGCATATTTTTATGTGCAGACAAGTAGACGGATCACCTAACGGTATGCGGTTGCCGCTGCCCATGAACATGCATAACACTAGTGGAATTAAAAGGCCGGTGTTTTTTCGAAAAGTATAGCAATAGGTACTCTTTTCTTGAAGGTCGGAAATGGGTATTTACCGCTGGCGACTTCCACAGTTCTGTCACGGCAAAAGTGGCAAAAGGTTCAATAATAAATCCAGCAATATCACAAGGTATATTCATATTCAGCAGTAAGTACTGTGTTTTCATATATTTTAGGCAAATCTTTATTTTAAAAGAAAGAAATCTGTTTATTGACCACAACACAATATATAAAACAAATAATAAATAAAAACGGTACAGAGCATAAAAGTTGCGGCTAACAAGGCTCAGCCTCAGATGTTGCAACTGTCGCAAGCAACAGCTGCAGCGCTCATTTTCAGGCTGGATCTTTGGTGACGCCTTTGCGTTAGAAGAAATATTAAATAATATTTTAGAAGTCAAGTTAGTATATGAAATTATTCGTAGCGCCCTCTAAGCTATAACGTTCGTAGCACTACGTTTTCGTAGACAGTGCGATTTCGTAGCACCGCGCACATCTACGATTGTTCGAATGATCAGTATGTAAAAATACTACTCACTGTCACTAGATGGCGCCATCTAAGATAAATCTAAATCATTCAAGTTGACCAATTTGTATGAATGATTTTTTATGTGGATGTATATATGCAGAAAACAAATACAGTGTAATACATTATAAAATAATTCACTACAAATCCGTTATGTAGATTCATTGCTTCAAAATCTTTATTCATATAATTATGTATGAGGAATATAAACTCCGTTTCGATAGATGACAGCACTAGTACCTTCTAATCTTCATTGCATCGTACGTACATGTAGCCATTAATAATATACTCTATGGACGTAGCTTATCTATAAACGTGCATGGCCAAGGACGACATAGATAGATATAAAATGTAAACACAAGTTACCTAGGTGTACCTATAAGCAATAAGTCATACTTGTTGAATAAGAAGTTTACTGTCACATCGTCACTCCGCTTATGATTCCCAGACACATACGTTCAAACTATCTGAAACGTGCATGGTTTTCTCGCCATGTTTTCCCGCACCGAGCGAGTCGAACGAATGCTAGAAAAACGAACATAGATTTGAAAAACACAGAGGTGCATGCTTGGATTTGAATCTTAGAATGTGCACGTTTTTATCCACTGAGATACCATCACTCACAGTAACTCGTTTACTGTAACAAACACTAAATATTGTTAACAGATAAGTCTTTTATAATTAATAGGACTACAGTACAATTATTCCTAAGACTACAGTGAATTTGTCACGATACAAAAAAACATTAAGTAATCATTAACGTTTTTATTATCTGTATGTACAGAGTTAATTAAACTTTGTTAATTTAACGTTAACTTTTTATGAAAAATAAGATAGAGGTGGACATGGTCACTTCTTATAAGTTTTTTTATTGGGGGACATTTATACTGTAGTAACTAATGAGTTGATAGGAATATGCGCCTTGCGAACGGGAGGTCGTTGGATCAAACATGAGCATACATATACCTCTGGATTTTTCTAATCTATATTTCTGTTATTCGCAGTGAGGAAAAAAACATCGTGAAACAATTGTTGAAATAATTATTTTGATAGAGTAATCATGGTCTAGTTGGTCTGGTTTCCCTGTTTAAAGGTTGCCAAAGTCAGACGGCAGTCGCTTGAATGTAATTACCAAACTTCCCAAATCCTGGATCAAAGTTCAAGCGTGCCCTGGACTTCGCCCGAAGATTTAAACGCAATTGTGAATGACACGCTAAGATAAAGATGATATTTTCCATAATAAACTAAAAAAACAGCTAAGTGCCTTGCCGATAGAAATTGTTGAAGGAAAATTGAGTCAGGAAGGTCTAGTCACCACATTGAGAATACCCAAGAAACATCACAGTGGAATCCCACCAACCGCTTCCTCTAGGAAAGGCTTCAAAGAATTATTAAAAATATAGGTAAATGATTAATAATTATATTATCTGATTTATCTGTCATCTATAGATAGATAAATATTAATAAGAAAAATATGTACTACTTATTTGTAGTAATTACGAAAGGTTTTCTAAAAGTTAATTAATTTATATCTAGTTGGAACTAACCCGATAAATTGACTTATTTACTTTCATTTACATTTACCTACTTATCCGCTTGCTAATGAACGCAAGGTAAAGGTCACCTTAGTAATATTTTTCAATATTACAATGGTTATAATAATACGAAACATCTACTTTATTTTGCTATAGACTTAAATTAGTGGTTTGCGAGCCTAATCTTGAGATTGTTACCTTAAATTAAATATTTTATTATTAATTTCAATTATTTTCCGTAAAATAGTAGCAAGATTATTAATATACTTCTCTACATTAAGTATTTTAGTTACCTATTATGTAGCTAAAATATCAATGTATGTTGCTCTTTCTTCTTTGAAAACCCTAAGATAAGTGTGGATTAGGTTAGGACGCGGTGTACTGCCTTCGGAACTGAAGTCGCATCGAGGCAATGTCAAAGTAAGGTGATACACTTACTAACGTAGACGTGTTTTCAGATCCTACCAATAGTAAATAAACTTAGCAAAAGTGGTAGGAGTAATATAATTTTCTTATCTCTACTGTAACGTGGCTAAGTTGGTACAGATCCAAGTGTTGTTTTGTTCAGTGCCAGCGGTCAACGTTTCTCGTTACCTAATGACTGTTTGACGTGTGTCGAGTCCCTTGAGGAGCACAAGTAACGCATTCGGCTCTAATCGACCCCATCCGTGAATAAAAGTGAATTAATTTACTATCTAGAAATATTTCTAGAAGATAACATACAATAACTATTAACTTTATTCAGCGGTGCCATTATTCTCCCGGTCTCTATTTAGATAAAGATTAATATCATCGTGATAATAACTTCAAAGATAAGTATTTTATTGTGTGGGGTTGTAGAAAAGACGTCGCAGAAGAGGTATTGACTCATTTCCTCACTGACTCTGAACTAAGTGTTTTCAAGTGCGTTTCGGCTCAGCAACCTCAGCAGTAAAGATGGCCAAGGATTTAGTGAATACCAAGGTAAAAAATGAAAGTAGGACCCAATAAAACCTAGATTTCAATCCAATACAACTTTTCTGCATTGGTTGAAAATAAAACCTGCATTTAGATATTAAAACCACCGTTACGTAACATTTAAAAACACTGCGCAGCAAAGTTCAAACTGCTTGTTTCCAAGTACTTACTTAATACAAAGTAAGTAAATTAATATTCTATATCTTAGTTAAACAGTTTGGAAAAAAATATGAACACGTACTCGTGAAACCTTATATACATTCTATTACCGGGGTATGAGTAATTTAAAAATGGTTTTTTAGTATTTCTTATTAGACATCTTAATTATTATGTATCTTTACAGGATGTACATTTTGTAAAGGCGAATACGAATTGAATTTAGACAAAAACACGAAACGTAATTTCTTATATGATCATTTATGAAGACTTGAAAAGTTTGACTTCAATTATTGTGAAACTATTGAAAAGTTTTAAAAACCCGCGTATGTCACATACAGCGGTACCATCACTTTAAGATTATACTTCTCATGCATTGAATCTTTACAAAAGCAGCAAAACAACTCTCAAATAATTAAGCATGATCGATCGATCGATTCGACAATTTCGTCAGTTAAGGGAATATACCTACAATCACCACAATTCAATTAAATCTGCATGAATTATTTGTTCTGCCCTGCGTAGTACTTATCTGAAATCTCATCAAGAAGTAATAGAACAAATACCATGATTACAATTATCAGAATGTCAGATGACAGTTTTATCACAGGTTTTATGGACGGAGAGCTCGTAGGAGTTAAGGAGACGGGTACCCCTAACTAGCGACGCCCCTCGATTTAAATTGTTTGCTACTAAGCCGAATATATTTTAAATAACTCTCTCGGAAAGCACTTATACTATTTATTTAATACTTATATTTTACTATTGGGTCTGCTTTTGTACTCAAAATTTGAATTACTGCCAAAAACAGCCACTTATGTTTCGAGTACAAAAACAGATCAAAAAGTAGTGTACAATTATTCAATAAATAGTATAAACGTTTTCTTAGGGACTGGAGCTCCAAAATTGTTAAAGATATCCGGTTCAGGATATTTCTTGTTTTTTTTATTATTTTTTTTTGATAGAAATGGGGTGAGCCCTGCGTCTCATAGCCACTGCGACCAGTAGATGATCTATTGTGGCAGCCCCGTAACCTATTACAGCACCTCATGTAGCTCCAGTTCCAGGATAAACCCGAGAATGGAGCTGATGGGGGAGCTCTTGATCTCGTCAGCTGAGATCATGTGTGCTCCCAGGTGCCGGCTTCTGCAGCGGTGCAGCGCTATGCACTCGCCGAGGACGTGGATAATCGTTTCCTCGTCCTCGCGACAGAACCTGCAGATTTTGGTATCTGTAAGGCCCATGTTGTGCAGGTGCTTATTTAATTTGCAGTGCCCTGTGAGGGTCCGAGTGAGTGCCCTAACATGTCCTCTACTCAGTTTTGTTATTTCTACAGCTCGTTTCTGATCGAACGCCTGTATCAACGCCTTAGACTGTTCTAGTCGAGGTAGTCTTTTCCAGAATTCAGTGCTTTGTTTTTTCTCCCACTCTTTTAACTCAAACCTGACCATGCATGCTGGAACGCCACTTATTGGTTCCGGTCCGAGTAGTGGGCTCTCTGCCCCGGCCTTTGCTAGCACGTCAGCGACTTCGTTGCCTCTGATATTGCAGTGTCCCGGTACCCAAATCAGATTTACAATGTTGGCATTGCCAAGCTGGTTTAGGAGCAGGACACACTCGCTAGTGAGTTTGGAGTCAAGTTCACAGGATGTTAACGCCTTGAGGGCAGCTTGACTATCTGAGAAGATGAATATCTTCTTATTCTGGAGATTCATTTGTAGACTCTCTTGGACACAGCCAATTATTGCGAAGACTTCCGCTTGGTACACTGTGGTATAGCGACCCAGGTTGGCGAATTTGCGTATTCCGCAGCGATCATTACAAAATGCCGCCCCAGATATGCCCTGCTTCCTGGAGCCATCTGTATACCAAACGATGTCATTCTGCTTAACATTTCCGGGAGTTCCAGCCTCCCAGTCTTGTCTACTTGGTAACAAGACTGTAAACCGCTTATCGAAGCGGTGTTCACGGACCATGGAGTCAGAGGGCATATCCATGACCTGAATTTTCATTAGTTCATTGTAGAGGCCTCTCATGACCCTAGAATGCCATCTCGTCCTCCCTCTGATTTTCGCTCTCGTGATAGCCATCCTCGCTTCCATCTGCACGTGAATGTGCAGAGGTGGAATGTTCAGGAGGGCATCCAGTGCTGCAGAGGGAGAGGACGAAAGCGCGCCAGTGGCTATAAGGCAGGCAGTTCTTTGAACTTTGCTGAGGTTCTCTACGCAGTTAAGTTGGTGCGTCTTCTTATACCACACACAGCAGCCATAAGTGACGATCGGCCTCACTATGGTTTTATAAATCCAGAGTGCGGCCATGGGCCGTAGCCCCCATTTTAGCCCCACCAACCTACTGCTTGCCCCCATCGCAATTTTTGCCTTTCTAGTGATGTAGTCGAGATGCTTGTTCCATGTTAGTTTTTGGTCTAAAAAGACTCCGAGATATTTGACCTCGTTGGACAAGCATAGCTTCGTACCAAGAAGTGTTGGGGTGTGTAGCGCCTCTAGTTTCCTTCTTTTGGTAAACGGGATTAAGACCGTCTTACGTGCATTGACTGTTAGCACGTGTCTCGTGCACCAGTTTTCTACTATTCGTAGGGCCCTTTGCATAAGATTGGAAATGGTGCTAGGGCATTTTCCTATGACCATTATTACTATGTCATCTGCGTAACCCTGAGTCAGAAATCTGGCTTCATTGAGCTCGCAGATGAGACTGTCAACAACCAATGACCATTGAACGGGTGATAGGACTCCGCCCTGTGGACATCCTCTGGTCACTCTATAATGTAGGGTTTTATTCATCAACGTTGTTGTTGCAGTCCGATTTTGTAGCATGGATCCCATCCATCTGGTGGTGGTGTCGTCGATTCCACGATTCACCATACTACGTGTTATAACATCGAAGTTGGTGTTGTCAAACGCCCCTTCGATGTCAAGAAAGGCACAGAGTGCAATTTCTTTGTCTTCTATGGCTTTCTCAATTCTGTCCACCAGGTCAATAAGTGCCGTTTCCGTGGACTTGCCTGTTTGGTAGGCATGTTGTCTTGCACTCAGGGGTTTTTCAACGAGGTATGTTGCCCTGATGTGACTGTTCAACACCTTTTCCATCGTTTTTAGTAGGAATGAGGTGAGACTTATCGGTCTGTAGGACTTGGGCTGCGATTTGTCTTTGTCCCCTCCCTTGGGAATGTAAGTGACCCTCGCCCGAGTCCACGCTGATGGCAGATAACTCCAAGCAAAGCTTGCACGGTATAATTTTATCAGCGTAGAGATGATGATATCTTCGCCCCGCTGCAACAAAGCCGGGAAGATACCATCGACCCCACCAGATTTGTAAGGCTTGAAACTCCTAATGGCCCAAATTATCTGCTGGGGACGAAAAATAACGGAGGCTCTCCTCCAGTCTTCATTCCTCGGTCTCCTGTCCGGAGATTTACTGACCTGGAGTTCTCTTTCGTTATTAATGTACACGGATTCCGGAAAGTGCGTTTGAGCAAGCAGTCTCAGTGTTTCCTCCGGAGATTCTGTGAAAGATCCATCCGCTTTCCTTAGCAGGCCTAGATGGGATTCAGGTGTCTTGGATAGTATTTTGTGGATCCTGGCAGCTTGGGCAGTGTCCTTGATTGACCCGCAGAATTTTTGCCAGGATCTTCTTTTTGCTTTCCTGAGCTCCCTATTGAAACGTGTTAACGCCTTCCTGTAAGCATCCCAGTTCTTGTCTTTTTTTGCCTTGTTAAATAAGGCACGGGCCTTTTGCCTCAGATGCTCCAGGTTTTTGTTCCACCAAGGCGTGTTTCTGTTGCTCTTAGTGGTCTTGAGAGGACAATTTTCTAGATACGCATTCATTAGGCTCTTGCCTAAGTCCTCTGCTGCGGCTTCCACTTGGTCCACAGTTTTGATGTATTTAAAATCTCCAAGGTATAACCTAAGGGAGTTCCTAAAGCCCTCCCAGTCTGTTCCCTTGGGGTCACGGTAGGTGTTCGGTTCCTTTGTTCCCGAGCATAGTATGTCGTACCTAATGTGGGTGTGGTCGGACATGGACGGCTCATCTGAGACGTGCCAATTGGTCACTCGGTGTGCGAGATTACCTGAACACCAAGTTATGTCTAGTACTTCCTGCCTAGAACGTGTGGTAAAGGTTGGTTTACTACCCACGTTAAGAACAAATTGATTATTAGTGAGCAAGTAGTCAAACAGTAACTCACCTCTAGCGTTCGTGTTGGAGCTGCCCCATGATGTGTGGTGGGAGTTGCAGTCGGTACCCACCAGCAGCTGGGTTTCTCTCTCCAGACAGTATTCCACTACCGGCGTCACCTTGTTCACCGGATCCTGGTCCTCACCGGGTAGGTACATGGAGCTGACTATGAATGTCTCCCCACCTTTCCCCCGGGTAGGTCTATATACGCTGCAACAGCATCATCTGTACACAGAGAAGGGATCGGGAGGTAATTTATGCCTCTCTTGAAGAGCATGCATGCTCTTGGCCTTGCTCCGCAGGTGTTACTTAATATCTTACCTGCCGAGTTTAGCCCCATTACTGTGGTTTTATTCACCCACGGTTCTTGGATCAAGGCGATGTCCAGGTCCTCAGAGAGGAATCTTTGGCAAAGGGCAGCTGAGGCTGCCTTTGAGTGCTGGAGGTTTACTTGTATCACCTTAATCATTATGTTGTTGGGTTTGGGGATTGGGAAGGGAAGGGTTGGGAGAAAGTTTCTAAATTCGGAGGGAAGGGATAGGAGGATATTTGTGTAGGTGGGTTGTGTCTGTTTCTTACGGGGATGGGGGGGGGGGGGGGGGATTAGTTGTTTTTGTTGAGCAGGTTGCTTGCGGCTTTCCTGCTGGAGTGCTCCTGTGCTAGGGTCGGTAGATTTACCGGCCTTCGCACAGCGCCTCTCTTGCCGCGTCCCCCTGCTGGTCGTGTTCGACCACCACGACCACGACCTCTGCTGTCTAGGGCAGATGGTTGGCAGGTAGTGGTGCTCCTGCCTCTCGAGGGTCCTGCAACACGACTGTTGCCCCTCGAGACTCCATGCGTCCCCCGGACGGGTGGAGGTGTGGTGCTGCTGGAGTCGGCTCCAGTTGCTCCTCTTGAGGGTTCCGTACCCGAGACCAAGTTGGAGGTACTTGGACGAGCCTCGACGCTTGCCCCCTCCTTCTTGTCCCCGGATACCTTGCCCCCTTTGACCCTTATCTGGATAAGGCCAAAGTCAAGGTAGAGACGCCCCTCGCGTTGAAGAATAGTCTCCAAGGCCGCCTCGTCGAAGGAAAAGGTCACTGTTTGACCTTTTGCTTCGGGCTTCCGGTTGACTACCCTCCAACTCGAGAGGTCTAAACCTTTGTTTTGTTTTGCCAACCTCCGCAGGATGGTACCTGCGTCGTGTTTGGCTTCCTGTATCCAGGCCGTGCCATACCTAGGCTTGGGCATATCCTCTTCGTTTACAGCGGAGAGATTAGCCCCATCCCAGGGTTTAATGTTGGGCAGTTTGCGGATGAGCCACTCCTTCGAGTCCTCATCTGCGCACGCCAAAAGGATGCCACCCGAGCGCGGTTTGCATCCAATAAAGCTGGGACCGTCCCCATCATCTGAGGTGTCAATACACTTCAAGATAGCATCTTGAAGCATTTCGACCCTCTCCTGGTCCATTTTTCCCAGGGCGTCTATGATGCCACACGTGACGGACCCAGCAACCTCCTTAAAAGTAGGCTTCGAGGTGGAAGGCTCGCCAAGCTTCGGTGCCTTGGTAGGATTGCCTTGATTCGAGGTAGACGAGGTATTGAGAGGGCGCTTAGTCGCCCGCTCCCTCGTTTCCCCCTCCTCTTGGGTCCTCTGCTTAGCCTTCTCACTCATGCGCAGTTCTAGCGCCTGCTCGAAGGTCATACCCTTCGCTACGAGCCGATAGATCTGCTTCCTATCAGCTCCAGAGAGCTTAACCCTGGGTTTACTCTCTGGCCCCTTGGTCGACGAGTCCCTTTGGTGCGTTGCACCCAGAGGGGTCGACTCCGCGTTAGAAGTACCCGGTCCATCAGTCCCAGGTGCTTCGGCAGTGATAGTATGCTCCTCAGTATCGCTACCAAAGAGCATAGCCTCAGAGGTACCTGGTACCTCTTCGGTAGAATTTAAATGGTTGTCTATAATGTCAATAATATCCATATAGTTCCCACGAGAAGCTAGGGAAGTAAAGGTCCACCCCTGCAGAGCCCCGCTTGCAGGGGTAAGGCTAAATAGACCTCGATTTCGCCTGGTTTCGAGGCCCCTCCGTTCTCGACCGAACATCCCTTCGGCCATGCATCTATCGGCACGGGTCGGATGACACCTTAGATTGGGGTTTTTTAGAGTCGAGGTTAACTCCTTCAGGACATGAGGGGAAGGATAAGGTGAGTTAGGGTGGTTCGAGGATGAGGCGGGGAGCATGGGTTTGAGGTTGTCAGGAATGCTCCTAGCCTGGGATTGGGTTTCGGAGCAGCCATCTATTGTCCGGGGTCAACGTGACACCCTCTCCCGTCCTCAAGCAAAGAGGTGGGTATGGGGGAGGGCGAGCTATCCGCAACCTGCTCACCCGCTCGGTCGCATCAGATGACAACTGCGCATGTCGCATACACTGTCAGTGGTCACTGGTCCCATAGAAAGTGCATGCACAAACCGAGATATTTCTTGTTATTTACTTTTACAATTTTGCCAAATATTTCCTTCCATAGGCTACGGTAGCTTACCATCAGGCGCACGCTTGTTGACCAGGTCGATATCAAAGAGAGAATTAGGAAAACGGGACAGTTTGATAATGAAAGCACTCATAAATGATAAAATTCCATCCCCATCATCTCGATGGATGGGTCTAATACTGTGCGTTTTTCGCGGAACTTTTTACCACGTAGGTACCTCAGTTCTGTGGAGCGTTTTGTCTGTGGCAGTATTTCCCGACGGGTACGACGTGCGACTTAGGGACCTTCAAGAGAAGAGAGTACTCCTTTCTAATAAGGCCGGCAACACATTATCGATATCTCTGATTTCGCGGATGTTCACGGGCGGCGATGATTACTTTCCATCAGGTGAATCGTTTGCTCGTTTGTGCGTCTAGCATAAAGAAAATAGTCAACCTTTAATTCGTTAAACAATAATTACTATACTAATATTATAATTGTGAATGTGTGTGTGTGTGTGTGTCTGTCTGTCTGTTTGTCCGTCTTTCACGGCAAAACGGAACGACGCGTGTTGACGTGTTTTTTTAGTTTGAAGGGATGGAGCACTCTCCATACATAGGCTACATTTGTCTCTTTTTAAAACGCGAGCGTTTTTTTACATAAGTTATATTCTATGAACTTTAGATATTATTCAGCTATCTTAGTTACGAATTACTTATTGCATTAACATTTGCCAGAACAGGCTTTGTTTAATCTTTCGTACCGATTTCCCTAATCTTGATAATAATGTGGAATTTACATGTTATGAAAGTCTTATAGCGTTTAAAGAATGAATGAATATAGAAAAACATCTTATAGAATTGAGTATTCGTGCCGGTTTTTTTGTCATGTAGATTTCGATCCGTATGCGATCCGCAACGGCCATGTTTTTCCAAAAAGGTTGTTGTTATTTATTTTGTACCCCTTGCTCTCTTAGCACGCACGCGGGCTGAATTACGCATGACAGGAAAACAGTCCACATTTGTTTATGAACGCAAGTGGGAAAATGCGTCAAAGGTTCATTCGTGCCTATGTAATATACTATATACTTAATAGCTTTGTACCTATTACATACACCTCTTCTACTCTTATACTTTCCGATTGTGACACTGTTGTTGAAAATAATAAGACATTTAAGGTGTAAAAAATACAGTAATACGCCCAATATCGATGTCGTTTGTTAGGCAAAACCAAACTTTTCTCACTGTTTGGTAACATATACCTACCTACATAAATTGGTGTGAGGTACTTTATTGTATCCACGTGTATTCGCTATATGTGCATAGTATAGTTATGTGTACACTTGCAACCTAAAACATTATTGTGCTACGAACACGAGGTTCTATTGTATTTCATGGCAATCCATTAACTAAGTACCAAGGGAATTAGAGTCACAACAACAGTATAGTCCAAAGATTAGTGTTACTTTGAGTGACCACGATAATCTTCCCTCTTGCAAATTCTAGGTTGTGATGATGACGCTATGTAAATTACTAGTGTTGAAACAAAAAACCTTTATAAACATAAGCATGACCAAGAATATTAACTTGTAGGTACATATTTATCAGCCTGGGGAATAACAGATTATTTTTATCTGTGTTATAATAAATGTCTCGTAAATTTTCCGCAAATGTAATGCACATAGATTAAGAATTGCTGGAAAATACAAATCACACTTCAAGTTACATACTTATATGATCCATTCGCGCTAGTAAATAAAATGGGGTTGAATTACGTAGTAGGTAATCTTCTTATTAGTCTTTGGATTGAATGAATGGGTCCTCTTCAAGCATCTGTTGTAGAAATCAGACCTTTACAATGTTTAAAATATTTATAGGTTTTCGAGTTGACAGGTTATGGAACATTGATAGGAATGATAGGCGTTTTGTTTGTCGCGAGCGATCTTCAGTAAAAAGTTACATAAACCGAAATGAGACATACAAATTAACGTAAAATATCATCAGTTGAACGTTTCATGCTAAGTAAACACGCAATGCATAAAAAAGGAATCCCGAGCAAGATGACGAAACCGGCAGCCGCATGCGACTGGGGGCACGTCAGCCACACCCGCGCGCGCTCGTTCTGTATACAGCTTGCCTTGCATCGAATTGCGCCATAGTAAAAACTAGAAAATATTATCACAGTTGATGAAACACATGCAAATGAAAACAACTGCAAATAATTCTAGGATTTTCAATTGATAAGGTTTGAGTACTAGACATAATAATAATCTGTTATTTTTTTTTTAAATGGAAAAATTAATTCGGTACATTTATTTATCGGAATATGTGCGCTATAAAGATCACTGACAATTTCTCCGAATATCACGGAAACTATAAGGGAAAAGCAATGGCTTATATGTGCATGAGAGAGAGTAATAGTAAGGGATCTTTTCATTGTTACATATTTTTCATATATTTTCGATAAAACTGCAAAAAACCGCGATTGGAAACGCTTTCGGTTGCTCCATTCATTGCTATCTAGACTTAGTAGGTCATTTTCTATAGTGCGAATTGCGTCTATAGTTCATAAGAAAATGAAATTAAATTCAATTTGTCTTTTCTAAGTGAATTGGTTTACTTTTCAAAATTTTACTAACTATTCAGGGCTACTTGCAAAACAACCATAGACGGCTACGTGCCAGCACGGACGTCGCACTCGCTAGACTTGTTTCTGATACGATTGCCATAAAGGAACCGTATGTGAACGAGACGTGTAATACATTGCATCCTACATATACTTACTGAACACGATAAAACATTGATAATATTTTATATCAATTCATTGGCATACAATAACCACATTATCTTATTCTGTGACCATACAGAGCAATGGTAGCTCAATGGATAAGAACCCGCCTTCCCCCATATGGGGGATCCTGGTTCGCGTCCGAGCATGCACGTATGCATTTTTCTAATCTTTGTGTATATTTCTACTATTAGCTCGACGATGAAGGAAAACATTGTGAGGAAACATGCACACGTCTCCGATAGTTTCTCAAAATTGTAGATTATTTGAAATAATTATTCTGAACGTGTCACTGGTGATCCAGTTGGGTCTGGTTCCTCTGTATACGGGTTGCGCAGGTCAGACGGCAGTCGCTTCATTACAATTACATACCAGACTTTCCGAATCCCATATCTTTGTCAAAGTGTACCCCAGGCTCCGAAGTGACAGCTTTGGACGCAACTAGAAATTACACTCTAAGATGAGGAGGACTTGCATACCATCCTTCTAGCAGAAACCTAGTATCACATCGCCTATGTATGAGATGTATGTATAAACCTAACTTTCATCAGGCGACTCGCATGCTCGTTTGCTTCCCTTTCCATAAAAAACCGGCCATGTTCGTGGCGGGCTCGCTTGACGAGGGATCCGAACCTACGTACCCTACATTTTATGTAATTATTTCATGACTCGCGCAGTTTTTCGAAAATTTGAAGTTTTTTTATATTTCCCAGTATTAATAAAAAACTACGCATCATGAAAAAATATGCTCATGCTCATCAACCCCTTTCATGGGATACCCCATTTAAACTCGTAGCATCAATTTGAAATTTCGATCGCAATATTTTGATTTTTCGAATAATTAATTACAAAAGTTTAGTTTTCAGATTTTTTTCTAGGTGTGATGTAGGTATGTATAACAATGTTGTTTTCCAAATTTCATAGATTTGGTCTAGGTCAACGCGAAGTACCCCATAGGTTTTGATTCCCTTGAGAAAGTCGAAATACGCGTTTCTCGGTGAATAGACGATCGTATCTTTTTTTTAACTCAACTTAGAGGTTTGATTTTTTTCACGACTTAAAGAGATCGTGGACTTTAGCATACGGTTTAAATTTTAACTCGATAACTTCACGCGGTCCCAAGATAAAGGGTCTCCTTAACACACAGACAGACATACGGATGGATAACAAATAGATTTTTCCTTTTGATATTTGGAATCCTAAAAACTACGTAATTACTCGATACAGTAGTGGCATTACTAACTTACCTACACGGTATTTCTGTAAAGCAGAACAGATTCTGACCATATACCTACCCCGCTAAAGGAAACTAAATTACAGAAATCTAAGTAAGGTGTAGGTATTACATAATAATATACTCGTAGCATTATTATGAGGAAAAATCCCACCTACTCAAATAGCGATGTTTCCGAATACATAGGAAATTTTACTAATATGAAAAAACAACATAAAAACGGTGATTATTGAAAAGGACATCCTCTTTTGTGGCCAAGTGCCGGCAAAAAAAAAAATGCTGTATTCTGTAGTACTTGTCCTCCTGAATATTTATTACTATTGCACAAAAGCTGTAGGGTCATTATCCTTGGTCTTATTTGAGTTCAAAAATCCGAATCTTCATACATTTTCAGTAAATTACATAACATTTTTTTTTTGCTATGACAAATCTTCATAATTTTATTGAACATCAGGGCGACAAGTCCCAAAAGAATACCACAGCTAAAAATATTTTTGGCTGGCACTTTCGACCAGCAAAATTTATGAAAGTGCGAGGATCTCCTTTACAATCTTCCTTTTATAAGACGATTTTTTATCGGATTTTAATACTACAGCTTCTTGGTGTTTAGATATTTTTGATTTTATTGAATGTTCATACATAGTGATAGTGATATATGCAATATTTTTTGATTAGATACCACTACCACTTCAGCAACTCCATTAACCTTGATCTATCGAATGTAACCAGTTATAACTGGTTTTATTTAGGAAGCATAAAGTATTAAGCATTATTTTATCAGAATTACAATTTCTGTATGAGTTGGTAACAAGGCAGTGTGCCTGCCAAATTAACTAGGTTAAAAGCTGCATTGTCGGCGGAATTAGAATTAATAAAAAATAACTTATAATAGGTAGGTCATTATCTATAATATTACATACAATATTGCATATTAGGTACATACTTATGTTTAAATGTTTACTCGTCATTGTGACAACGGCTATCTTGTTAATTGCATTACCATTGTTTTAGAATTTGCTATCAAACTTTTACAACGGAAAATTATTTAATTTGTTTTTAGTTAAACTGAAATTAAAATTTTCGTTGTTTCTAGGCAGAATCGGAGTAAGACCACTGAGTAACAGACCTTGAATGATCAGGTTCATCATTAGATTGTAGACATTTTTACTTTTAACTATTCGTAAATGCATTAAAATATAAATTTTAACATCAGCGCGCCTCGGTCTTTTCTATGTGTGGGATTATAATCACCTGTATCTTAATTGTAAATAAATAGAATAGGATATTAAAAAGTAGGACAATGAGTTGCTGCCCCATTGCATCAGATTGGACTTGCTAGTCTAGCAAATATGACGTGCGAGCAGGAATTTACCTATAATAGTTTTTTGTATTATTTTTACTAAGCAAATATATTAAATATTGACAGTAGTTAATCGATCAGTTACACGACGATTTCAACGTTAGTGTCGACGTGAAGGACATCACGTGATAGTGTTAGACGGACGCGTCCAAGCCGAGGGGCCCGCGATCGAGTGCGTGACGTCACGCGCGAGGGGCGCGGGGCGAGGCCGAGGGTGTGGTGCACATGCGCCGCCGCCTCGGCTCAAGGTGACCTCGCGCGACTCGACTAGCAAGTGTTCCGTGGTGCCGGTCAGAGTACTCTACTCCTTTCACTTCTGCACGACTACGCGGTCTCAAATACCGGTATTCGCTAAAACGCGGATATCATTGCAATTTTTGTGCCCGAGGAATTTATGACAGCAACCTGTGGACTCCAACGCTGCTCGTTCATCACCTACTATCTCAGTCGTCACGACTGACAAGACGAATCGATATGCGTCAAGCACGAGACATAGTGAGTATAAGTAGACCAAATATTTGCATAATTAAAAACATTCTGAAACAACAGTGCCCTGGGACGTACCAATCAATTTTAGTCTTCGTTTCATCATGTAACCGCGTAGAAAAAAAATTAAGGTTAGGTAGGTATACCAGATGAATAAAATATTATACAAATTTGTATTAAAATGTCATTAAATACGAATTGATATTAGAAGCTTCGATTTTTCAATATTAATATTTTGTCTTTATTTTTCTACCCTCAAAAATGTAAATCTAGGTATACAACAACTACCATCAAATATTATGATGTCCTAAACTTTATGTATCTTCTTTGAAATGTATCATTTTCACAAGAAAAATTCGCATTTTTGCAAATTATTTAAAGATACAAAAAATATTGCCTAACTTTGCAGATAGTTCCCAAAACTTTAATCTTTCAAAGACAAGTTTACCTACGAATATTAATAAAAAAACCAAGCTTGAATTGCTTAATTTCAGTCAACAAAATTGTTTACGTTGAATAGTAGTAGGTAAATCTTTTTTAAACAGTTGTTGGCAAGGTCGTGGCTCAAGGTCATTATTATACATACAAAAAGTCGGTTGTATCTGTCTAGTGGATGCTGGCTAGTCTGCCTACTACCAATGAATATGTGTTTCGTTTCATAACTCTTCGAAATGAAAATTAATATCAATTCGGCCTTTCTACACTATTATCTGCACAATTTTGGTTTTTATTACCTACGACATAAGAGACACACTGAATTGTGTCGTTGATGTTACATACATTACCGTTTATTGACCTCTAACCTGAATTAGATCTCCCTAATGACAATGACTTCTGGAATATTCTCTTAAATTATTAGGGTTCTGTAGCCAAATAATAAAAAACGAAGCCCTTGTAAATTTGTCATTTTTATCTGTACGTTAGTAGGTTTTTTTATGAGATAGGAGGCAGACGAGCAGATGGATCACCTGATGCTAAGCGGTTACCGCTACCCATTGCCACCTGCAAAGCTTTTAAGATATCCCAAAAGTCATAAAGTATTACACCACATGCTATTTAGAATCTGTAGATAGAATATTTAAACTATTTAATACCATTCATTCAGCGACAAGAATTGATGTAGGTAAACCTAAAATTTACAGCTTTAGAAGGCAATGTGATGGAGTATGTTTCATATGCCTTGTCGTGGTGGTCATTTAGCATCAAAATTAGCGAGTCCCATTAGCATTTCCACTGTTCAGATAAAACCAGTAAAGGACTAACTTCTACTAAAAAGACAGAAATCAAATATTGGTTCAACGTCAATGCTTTTGCAAATACATCACAAAGTAAATGTTTTTTTCTGACACCTCAAGCACAATCATTTCTAATTATCAGGTAGTTTTAGAAGGGATCCCTTATGTCACTTCGAAACACTATTCTTCGAAAATTGATACATCGCTGCTGATCTCAACATCTCTCAAACAATAAAAACATCAGGTAAAATCGGTTCATTATCAGTTAAAGACGCCGCGAAGCCATTGACAAACTGATGGACAGATACGTCAAACTTGTAATTAATATTCCTCTTTTTTGTTTGGGTTTCGTGTAGGGGAGTTCGGGAAGAGCTCAAAAGCGCTCCTTATATATCAGATATCAGCAAACAGATAAAAGCAGTTTGTAGGTGGGTAGGTACACTTTTTTTGCAAACATGATAAGTTGTTGCCCGTATACAACTTTACACAACAAAACCATTTGATGGCGAAGTATTTTAACCCAAACAAAACTACGTGCGCTAAAAGATGATGCACTAGTGCTTGTACAGATAACTCTCATAGTCCTTATTGTACTGTCTGTTGTTGTTGTATCATACTTGTATTTTGTTTTTGTGCAATAAAGAATATCTATCTATCTATAGCTATAAAAACTTAGAAGGATAAGGCGATTCTCAAAACATTTTGACACGAGTCATTTGAAATAAAAACAATCTATTCATAAGTCCAAAATCCACTGCGTCAACGTAACATGCTTGAAATGTTGAAGGGAATGCTTGAAACTGCATCCATCATAAGTATTCTGAATAGAATCCGAAGGAGATGCCAATATGCTATCCAATCCAGTCTAGGCGCCCTAAGTGATGCTACGACCATTGGGAAAAACATCAATTATGTTTTTCTTCGCCAAGTAAATGAAAACAGTGCGGAGTGCCGAATATGAATAAATAGGCTTGTGTAATCATCACAACAGGCATCGGACTATTGATACCACTTATCGGTAATGATGACTCTTCATTATGCGAATGCTATCAGAGCGATACGGTGGTTATCAGGACTCTATGCTTAGGTGGTATGACTCACCTGTCTGCGTCTGACGTTCACCGACACTCCCTGGCCAGTCAGAATGCCCACAGCACAACCCGCTTATTGAGGACTATCGCGTGTGAAAAAACCGCTAGATGGCGTACTGAGGACTAAGGACAGGTCCATCTACAAGGTGGTTGGTTATTGTTGAACGTGATATATCAATTTGACAAACAAAGCGACCAATGCAATGAATTTGGACCAACTCATTACATGCCTGTTGTTGTCGTTGTTGCCATTAAATCAATAAATACAATACATTTGTAACATAACACGTATCCCCCAATATAAATGCTAACATAATCTTCCTGACATTTCCACTAGAAAAATGTAAAATACTGCACAGTCCAATCCCTAAATAATTGTAGATGAGTGGTGCAACAACCATAGACTTAGGATGCCGCCCTGCGCAGCAACCTACACACTTGGGGTGTATTATAATGACGTAATATTAGTTACTGAATTACTACAACGTAAGAATACTATGAACATAGTAACATCATTGGACAGAGGGCGCTACTTGCCAAGTAAACATCGGCTTCTTTAGAAGACACAACAAAAATATTAAAATAACAACTATACATCATTTTTTTAAAGTAAATAGTGCTCGTCTAACTTTACTACATTAGTGTTATTGTTATCTTTGAAAGAAACAGTGTGCAACGAACAAATTGTTGAAAAATTATTCAAGAGTAATTGACAGTGATAGCACCAAAAGTAGCGAAATAAACATAAAGTGATTGTTGGAATCTGCAAGAACTCATCTGCTAGAAGGTTTTTAATGCAGTTCGACACTTGGATTGGCAAGGTACGAGATTTGATATAAATTATAACCTCAAAAAACATTAATTAGTGAGTCATCTCGTAACCGTACCGACACACTTAAAATAAAGCTGCTTCTACTCCCCACTAGATGGTGCTGTATTATGCCATCTATTGAATGTTACAGAAATAAAAAGTTTCCTATATTCCTCACAAGATGGCGATAGTATGTGCTGGATGTCGTCAAGAGATTAAAGATAATAAGTATTTGCATTGCTGCGTATGCCGTGAACATTATGATCTTCACTGTGCTAACAGAACGGAAGAGTTCTTTTATAATATTATGACTAGAGAAAGTAAAAAGATATGGAAATGCCTACTATGCCGATCGAAAGAACCAAAGTCGGATAACAGTAATACGCCTATCCGATCACAAGTTAACGACGACACTTTTATTTCAACGCAAATCCATGACACTTCAATATTGAATCAGAAAAGAGCAATAACTGACTGCAATGTCACCTTGAGAAGGAAAATACCTGTAACAAGTAAAGCAGGGTTGAGTGGCAGTGATGATGAATCTCAAAATTCGCCCGGCGGAGACACACAACCAACAACTCCACACGTATTAACGCCACGGAGCTCGACTATGAATGGAAGGACAGAACATATTTCCCTGCAACAGCTTACAAATCTGTTGCAAGAAAACAATAAACAGTTAATTTCATCTCTAGAAAAGTCCTTCCGAAATGAAATAGAAAATGCTGTGGCAAAGATAAAGACGGAATTTAAAAGTAGTTTTGAAGGGATAAAACATGAGCAAAACCAGATGAAACAGGATTTAACGACCATAAAAGCGAAAATAAAGACACTGGAACAAAATTGTCTTGAGCTACAGTCTCAGAATGAAAAGCTCCAGAGAAAGATTCAAGATCCTCAAGACCTGCAAACAAATGGACACTTGGCGCCACGCCAGCTAAAACCCGACCTCAAGGAAAAGACAATAGTACTGCATGGACTTGCCGAGTACAGCTGGGAAACTGATGAAGATGTTATAAAAAGAATAGCCCATATTTTCTACGATCTATTAAATGTCGACTTAACGGACTATATTGAAGATATAACATTTATAGGAAGAAGAAACCAAAGAAGACCACTACGAATTGAACTATTAAGTAAAAGAATGAAAAAATATATTTTAGACAACTCTGTTTACCTAAAAGAGGCTGGCTATAGCGTCACTGAATACCTTAGCCCCCTAGAATTGCAAGAAAGAAAAAAACTGATGGAAGCTCTACACTCAGCGCGTCGTAATGGACAACACGCAATAGTGAAAAACAATAAGTTAATAATTAATGGAAAGACACAAAATCTGAACTCACAACCAGAACAAGACAGGACATCGCGTACGGATAGGGAGCTGTTAGAGAGTCCTAAACAATTAAAACAAGTGCCTGCCTCTCTTACACCACATGATTCTCCACCTGTACCTTTCTCACTTACCCCCCAAAATACAAACCCTAAACAAAACAAAATATATACACAAACCCCTAGGAAAAGCCCTACGTTTCGTTACTAATCTAAATATCATATTCCAAAACATGCAAAGTATTTACAATAAAATTCATCTCCTAGAAGCTTTAATACAAGAAAAATCAAATGTAGACGTGATCTGCATTACAGAATCTTGGCTGAATGACGACAAAATCAAGTTGTTAATATTAGACGGTTATTATGTGTGCTCTTCTTTCTGCCGACGGGAACACGAAGGTGGTGGTGTATGTATGCTGGTGAAAGACACACTGGAACACCGAGAACGCTTAGATATAAACATGTTGTCCCAGGAAATGATCTTTGAAATATGTGCAGCAGAATTACCCAAACATAATCTCTTACTTATAAACCTGTATTGGCCAAATAGTAAACGAGACGTAGAGACCTTTTATTGCAATCTAGAGAAATTACTACTACTTATTTACGGAAAAGATTCATGCAAAAACATCGTGATAGGCGGCGATTTCAATGTAGATTTCCTTATAAATAACAAAGAAAAAACACGACTATCAAATTTAATGAAATCATTTAATTTTCACCAAAAAATTAAAAACCCGACAAGAATTACAACAACAAGCTCTACTTGCATTGACTTAATTTTCATTAACTTTAATTTCGAAGGATTAAAGACATCAGTAACAGATTTTGGTTTTTCTGATCACCAGGGCCTAGTACTGTCGGTACCCCTTCTCACACAACCTCTTAAACAATTCTCAAAACACAAACGAACATTTTCTGAAAAAAACTTAAATAAATTTAAAAATGACATATCTAACATAGATTGGAAAAGAGTATTAAATCAAGAAAAAAACATTAATGAAAATTATAATATATTCCATACCATCCTACAGAAATCGCTGGATAAATGCATACCGTTGGAATCTGTTCAGTTTAAAACTAGAATAAATTATTTAACAATAGGTTTGAAAACTTCCTGTCGGTTCAAAAGATTCTTAAGACCTTTAATATTAAAATCTAAAAATGACAGCCTAAAAAAATATTACAAAACATATTGTAAAATACTTCGAAAGTCAATAACTTTTTTAAAAAAGCTAAGTAATAAATCCCAATTCGACCACTCGAAAAACAAAACCAAAACTATGTGGCAAATAATAAATAGAGAGACCAATAAAACTACTTACAAAAATAAGAATATACAGTTGGAGACGACGGACAAACAGATACAAACAGACCCTAAATTGATAGCAGACACCTTTAACACTTTCTTCGCTTCTATAGGAAATAAACATAAAGACTCTACCATAAATATGACAGAAGCGACCTCGGACACAATCGAAAATAGCTTTTTCCTTAGCCCTGTCGAACCTAAAGAAATTAAGAAAATAATAGCCAACTTAAAAAACAAAACATCATTTGGCCATGATGAAATCCCTCCGTTCTTGGTAAAGTCCTGTGCTGATTTATTGACGATCCCATACACAATGCTTGTAAATCAATCCTTTTCAGAAGGAATCTTTCCTGACGCTCTCAAAGTATCTATTATCAAGCCTATTCACAAAAAGGGTCCAACAACAGACATCAATAACTACCGGCCAATTGCTTTACTACCAACGTCAGCAAAAATATTTGAATCCGCAATGATAAGCCGGCTCTACTCTTTTTATGAAAAATTCAAGATATTGCATGAAAATCAAAATGGCTTCAGAAAAAACCACTCCACAATTCTAGCAATATACAAATACACTAAACAGATCTTTGAAGCAATAAAAAACAAAAAGTTTGCAGTGGGTCTTCTACTCGATATGAGTAAAGCCTATGATAGAGTCCGACATGAAATTCTACTAAATAAATTGTATCAGACGGGCATCAGAGGCATTGCCTACAAGTGGTTCCAATCATACCTACATAATCGTTACCAGTACGTAGATATCATAAGCACGAACTTTGAAACAGGTGTTATCTCCAACACTCGATCTGAGAGAGTTCTGGCAACGGGTTCCATTCCACAAGGCAGTGTCCTCGGCTGCGTCCTTTTTCTAATTTATATTAACAACCTTCCAAATATATTAGACGAACACTGCGTACTCTTCGCTGATGACGTCTCTATATTAATACCCTGCTCTGACTCTAAAGAATTAGGAGGAAAACTAACTGCAACTTTAGGAAAGATAGTAGATTGGCTTAATGCACACAACTTAGAACTTAATCTAAACAAAACTAAAATCATACAGTTTAAACCATATCAAAAATCTGCCTTAGACATATCATATCAATATAAAAACACAAATATTGAATCTGTACATTCCGCTACTCTTTTGGGATTAGAATTAGACACGCACTTAAATTGGAAAAACCATATCCAGAAAGTATCAAATAAAATGTCATCCTTTATTTATGCTTTACAGCGACTGAAACGATCCACAGATTTTAAAACTGCACTGACAGCATATTATGCATATGTACATTCAAGACTTTCCTATGGCATTATCTTCTGGGGTAACTCCTGTGATGTGGGAAAAATATTTATTCTACAGAAGAAATGCATAAGAATATTGACAAACATTGACCAACTAGAATCCTGTAGATCCCACTTTATTAAACATCAGATTTTAACTCTCACTTCTATTTACATAATGGAATCATGCAAGTTTATTAAAAATAACCAAACCCTATATTCACCTGAGAAAAGAATGAGAAGAAACAATAGGTATCAGAATAAACTAAAAATCCCTTTTTCAACACTAAAACTAAACTCGACAAGCCCTCATAGCATGTTAATTAAAATATATAATCATATACCAAATGACATAAAAAATATAAATAATCTTCCACTTTTTATAAAAAATTTAAAGACATTCTTAATTAAAAAATGCTATTATAATATACAGGAATTTTTCAATGATAAAATAAACTAATCTTATAAATAAATCAATTAATAAATTTAAGCTATACAGTTCAATTCTCAATTACAATTATTATTTAATGTTATAAAAATAGAATAGATTAGAATAGAAAACTCGATTTCATTGTTAATTTAGAATTGTATGTGTATGTAGAATTTAAATATTGTTATTGTTAATAATATTCTATAATTGACGTAGGACGCAGGAACTTAGTGGGCCCTTTGTTATGTTGCTATGCCCTTACAGGGCGTCACATTGTATCTATCCATATTTGTAACAACCTATTTTCATGTGACATGCAATAAATGATTTGTATTTGTATTTGTATTTGAATTATAGAGAGATAATAAATCAGATAGGATGATAATCCTTATCAGATATTTCCTCCGACTACAACGGTTAAGCATAGGAAGAACAGGGGGGTTATTGTACATTGACCACAAAGTAAACTCACCACATTTTGTAAACTCCATACATTGAAAGTAAATTCACCTCATGCATTAAAAATATGTGTAAGTTAGTCACAGGCGGGTGAGGTTTGTTGTAAATTCGCCACAAATCCTCAGTTCACATATTTTTTGCTTAAAGTAACGCTAGCAAACAATCTTTTGATTTTTTTAGAGAATAATTATATTGATAAAATTAAGAGAGAGTACCTATAAGTTAATATCCAATGAAAACTAATACGAAGTTAAGAATTAACAGTAAAGCACATCTTTCTTTTTTTCTCCTGCGCTTTTGCACACTCTATCACGCGCTCGCTCACTCGCATACTTGTACATATATTTTATTATGTAACCTCCTGATTTTTCCCATATCGAAAAAATAAATATTTTTTTATTCTACTTGTTGTTTGATTTTTCTGCAGACCTTTTCACAAAAGCAATGGTGGTGAGTTTACAATAACCAAAATTATTAATAAACAATTTACTTCATAAAAATAGAACTGTGGTGAGTTTACACTTACTTTTTTCTGTGGCGAGTTTACTTTGTGGTCAATGTACAATAACCCGAACAGGGTGTAGGTATCGAAATACAATTTATATATTTTTAAGTTAGTTACACGATCGCAAATTTTTGTATGTTTTGTTTAAGAACAAATAGAGCAAATTAGCCGAGATGAACTTATGCATTACAATTTACTTACTAAAGTTACTCAAACTTTTTCATATAAGTACCTAATGTCTTATCTCAAAAACAGATAAATACAAAAAACGAATATGTATAACAAAAAGATTCTCTCACGGAGACATGCAAAAAATGTAACTTGTTCGCAACGTGGGTTACAATGCAAAATAAGTAAACACAAATAACGTCGCGCGTCGTCACGAGACACCGTCTTAAAAATAAACAATGCTCTATGCCAAGAATCGCTTCGACGTGCGTTCGTCCTGACGTGTAGCAAACAATCTCCCAAAATAAACCATGCAGCTTTTTCCAATACTTTTCCTCTAGGCGATTGTAATACCGTAAACACTGTCAACAAAATTATATTACATTAGCTTTCCCTTCCATTATAAAATTATAGAGGCAGATAAAAAGCAAATATAAGGAATTACTTCCAAAATCATGTCTCGTTAGGGGGTACCTAGGTACCTAATAAAATTATAATTTGGGTGAATAGGTTGGTTTTACTGTTAATAAATCATAAGCCAAAATCCCTTTTTTGTTAAAGATTAAATCACCCAATTTTGCACCCAAATTAAAACATAATCTAATCTTACCTTAATCTAATATTTGAATTTGAACTCATCTTTGTTGAATATGTAATATAATTTTATCTACACTCATGTCATAAATCTTCAAATTAAGAAATCGGAAGTAAATACATTTTAACAGGCTTTATCTAACATAAAAACTCCTCCTTTTTTTAAAAAAGTTAGAGTGTTTCATAATTATCTTTTTTTTGCAATTTATGCAACAGCTATCCCTTTCCTTTACGCAACAGCCAAATTTCATAAATGACAATATTAGGACAAAGTTATATGGCGAAAAAGTTAGAAATTGACAGCCCAAAAAGCACCTACAATATGCGCGCGCAACAATCTGCACATTTATGATTGTTCTTTATAGCTCCATTTGTGTTTTGTAATTTATTTATTAGAAAAGAAATTGTCTATTTTATTTAGAGTCAGAAAATTAGAAAATAGTAGAAAAATATATTTAAGATTAAACTCTACCAGATATTTTAGCAAAAGCATCTTGATGACTATTTGTAACTCTTGAGTTACAAATAGTCATTTGCCAGGAAAATCTACTAGATTATCAGGTATGTATTGAGTTTTTGTAGTTGTTTCCCTATGATTTCTTACTTTGGAGATTAAAACATGAATGTAGATAAAGTAGTGTATGAGACTGCACTTAACTCGGTATTAAAACACTTGCCAATACTATTAAAAAACCCGCCAATGCTCGTGTTTTAATTACCCTAAATATGTGACAGTCACAAAAACTACTATCAAAGAGAAAATGAAGATGATTTAATATATAAAAAAGTATTATAATGTATTACAATATCATTGACATATGTATAAACAAATACATAGCGTACAACAGAGATTCAGCATTCAAAATTCGAAAAGATTATATCAAATCCCTATATAAATAGAACCAGATTTATCTAGTTTCATATACAAGTTTTAGATTAGATTACAGGACAATGACAGGTGTAATATTGTTCTGTAACAATGACGTTCCGCTTAATGTACGAGTGTGACGGTTTGGTGACTTTTATTATTAAGAACTTAAATAGTTCGTACTTCTCATGTAGATTTTAAAACGTTTCAGCGTTTTTCGAAATACTTTATTTTATTAACTAATTATTTTTAGATATTATTTTCTTACGAACTGGCCAAAGCTTGACCACAATCTCACCTGTTAGAAAGTGACGTTGAAGTCTAGGATGTAACGCGTTAGCCAAAAAGATGCCTGTTCAATGTTCACTCTTGCCTTAAAGATGTCCAGATATGATCTCTATGGCGTTATTTAAAAATAAAAGCGGGGGAGGTCGCGTTTTCACCATTCAATAGTGATTATAGCATACTAGATTTAGACATCTGCTTTGGACGTTTCGTGGTCAACTCTACTTCGATAAACGATATAACCACCTTGATTACAAATCCATATTATCTTTTATCATTAATATATTAATCATTATGTTAAAATTAAAGTTTTTAAGAAAAAAAATGAATAACAATGAGCAATTTAAGAGTAATTTATCATTTCAGATAAGAAAGGGCTATTACTTAATATCAAAACTGACTCTACATTTCGATTGACCTGATATCAGAGACTATATTAAAATAATATATACTATAATACATTGTTTTTTGTTGATGAGCTTACTTCAGGTTTTAAATTGAATCCTAGAGTTGAGATGAAACCTATGGTAGAGCGAGCTTACTCAGCCTTGAACTTTACTTTTATTTATTACAGATTTTGCAATCCTTAGCGGATAAATGTTTATCGCCAATAATTAAATAAATAAATTTGAGGAAAATGTAATAAATAAACGTGCTTACGTTTTCTAATCTACAAAATTATTACTCATGTGCGCTGGATCGATTTAGTAATAATTTTGTAGAGATTTCAAGAGTCGACTCGCGCATAATACGCGAGCAACACACCCACTCAACGCACATCTATAAACGCACAACTACCAATGCAGTTGTAAATATAGGAATAAGGAATGTGCACTGACGTCAAGAACGAGCCCACGTGTTAACCAATCAGAAACCAACACAGAGAGGAGCGCGCCTCAGGGATTTAATCATTAACTTGGAATTAACTCAGCCAGGAATCAACACCAGAGAAAAGTAGTATACAATATTAACCATACAATTTTGTGTGCATAAGAAATAGGTAGAGCTAATGAAGAGTTTGCTCTGAAATAGGTTATTGAGGCCTTGTTTTTTAATAATATAGCTGCACTCTTCTACCTCATACATTTCGGATTCATACGAGCGAGATAACAATGCTGCCTATACTATCAATTCATGAATGAAAAAGAGCGGGTTCGTATAGAGCGCGTCAGACGATTGTGGTCGTATTCCTCACTTACTTGCGAGTTTGGCAAGACGTGCCGTGAGTTTAAGCGCGAGTGTTGTGTTGTATACGTTTTATTTTAATTTAATTGTATAGTAGTATTTTACAAAACCAGAAAAATGGGTATGGCTGTCAATAATTTACCCCTGGTGAGTTTCCGCTGTCTTCTATGGGATTATAATAATATAAATGTTATTTGAGCCGGCTTTAATATTAAATTGGAAAGCAACGGTAGTGTTGTAATGACCGTTTTGACCTTGTGAAACTCGTTCGCGATAATGAACGGCTTGCTTACATTCGCTCGTTCAGTGTAAATGCAGGAAAATTGCAGTTGTTTCATGTGATGTAAAGGTTTTTAAAATTTAATCGTAAATACAAAAACTTACACAATATTTCTTTTTGCAGTAGATTAATGTAACTATTACTTAATTTGTGTAGATATGAGATTATATCAATACGAATGTCGCAAAAGAACTTCCATAAATAATAAAATAGTGTTCTCTTTTGCCAATATAAACATTGAAAATAAGACCGTAACTAAATTTAGCAACTGACTTTACACCCTCACGTCAGTGTTCAAGTGCAGTTCAACGGTTCGAACGTAAATAAATACTTCATGTATGTCTTTGTGGTTTCAGATCCGCGAAGAATGCGAGGTCCTACATATGACAGACAAACAGATCAGGGAGATAATGAGCAGGCTACATAACGACCTTATAAAAGGCCTTGGCAAAGACTCACACGCTACATCTATCGTCAAATGCTGGTTAACCTATATACAGGATTTGCCTAACGGCAAAGGTAAATAACCGCATATATATATAATATATCTGTTCGACATTTTCTCTTATTTTCATAAGTTACTCTAGCTAGGTACTACCATAAAATTATTTTTTCAGAACGTGGTAAATTTTTGGCTCTGGATTTAGGAGGAACGAATTTCAGAGTTTTAATTATAAATCTTGGGGAAAACCACTTTGATATGCAATCAAAGATTTATGCCATACCGAATCACATTATGACTGGTACAGGCGTCGCTTTGTTTGATCACATAGCCGAGTGTTTAGCCAACTTTATGAAGGTAATCATTCAGTTAATACACGATTTGCTATCTTTTCATGGATTAGTTAGTCCTAAATTTTACTAGCATAAATTAACGTTAATAATGCTAATGATAAAACTGATTAATTTCCTTAGGAACACAATGTGTACGAGGAACGTCTAGCTCTTGGATTTACGTTCAGTTTTCCTCTAAAGCAACTAGGACTCACTAAGGGTATTCTGCAGCGCTGGACAAAAGGTTTCTCTTGCAGCGGAGTGGTTGGCGAAGATGTTGTACAAGGCCTTAAAGACGCGATTGCAAGACGAGGGGTAAGCACCCTATATTTTATCATATTTATCTTTTAATAAACTCATTAGAGTACTGAAAGCTTATTATTGATACAGCAAATCTTTTTTTATGATTATATTAAATTCAGATTTCCCTGAGTAGTTACACCTTCGACTATACCTTAGCTGTACCTGAGTAAAATGTAGCAATTTTCCAGGACCTTTCATTGTCTGTGATGGGTATCTTAAATGATGCCACTGGCACTCTAATGTCATGTGCGCATAAGGAACGGTATTGCCGCATAGGGGTTATTATTGGTGAGTTGACGATGATAGACAGCTCTCTCCTAAATTTAGAGCTATAAGGCATGACATTGGAGATAAACGAGAGCAATGGAGGTATTCAGGTTGACTTATAACAACTCAGTGATTTGATTGTTTCAAATAAATGATTGATATAGACATAACAAATAAATTATAATATAACAATCAAAGTAATATCTAATGAAAACTATTCACGATTGGTTTGATAAAAATACAGATTATTATTGTCTAATACCTATCCACATTGTAGGCGCATTTTCTTTCAATAATGTAAGAAACTCGCTTGAGAAAATGTTGCGATTAAATCTGTAATTATCTAATTATGAATACACCTTTATTTATCTTTTTACGTATTAGTCACTATTTCGATTAAAAATACATTTTAGTCATGAAATAATTATTTTGACGTTTATTTATTATTTATCTTATCATTATTAGCTTTCCCAAAAAAAAACGTTAATTCAGTAGAAATGTGGTCTGTCAACGCACTTTTGTTATTTTAATTGAAGTAGATTGTTTAGTGTCTACTGTGTTGTAGTTTTTTTTTTTTGCTTTGTATTAATTATTTTCTTAGTAAATTATAGGAAGGAGTGTTAATGAAGATTTCTGTTTAAATATTATGGTACAAGTTGCTTCATATGTTTACAGTTTTGCGAATGGAACGTAAATAAACATAGTTAACTTAAGATTAAGAGATGTATAAGCTTGACATGGACATGTTAGACTGAGTTGATATAATGTACGTGAAGGCCTCTGGAATCATCTTCAACATTTCTCAGGTTTCTTCATAGGGTCCCATAACCAGTCTGGAATGAAACTTTCTCCTAATACGCATGTTCTCACTCTTGTAGGACGTACAGATTGACATTTGTGCCATACTGAATGACACTACGGGTACATTGATGTCTTGCGCGTGGAAAAACCACAACTGCAAAATAGGACTCATTGTTGGTAGGTTTACATTGTTATTTGCGTGTAGTGGTGGGGTGTTTAAGCTTTGATGTTTTTTATTTTGTTTTCCATATTCCATAACCACTAAAATACCGTCAACAGTTCTCGCCAGCATTTTTCTTGAATATACCAGTAACAAGTGTTATTATTTTGCTCTACCTAACATCCTAACATACCATTATCTCTATGTGCGTGTGCGCAAAATATCTAACAATCAGCCTAATCTAACAATCACAAGCTATTCCATTTTCAAGTAAATCCCTGGCTTTATTTTACAAGTATAACACCATATTATTACGTACATCCAAGGCATGAATCACATTTTCATACACAATAACAAAGTGGAAATTCGAACATATTTGAGTTATATCTTTGTTTTATTTACTTCATTTAATAAATAAATACATTTAATGTATATTGTGTGGCTTAGTGTTATAATTTTGTTTTAAAAATTGACTAATCGTTATGCGTTTTACTAAAAGTAAACAAGTTTGTTTATCTTCCTTTAACAAAAAAGTGGTTTTCAATGGTTTTGCTGTAATAAATTATGTAATTTAATATCATTTTTAAACAACTAAATTCACAAAAGGTATAAGGTAGCAAAAGTGAACATTTTGGTTACGGGAAAATGCTGCTCAGAATAATCGCAAATTGCCTCGTTTGCCCATACTGAGATCACGAGCAATGCGTCAGTGTAATCCCCCGACATTATCCTGTACTTACCTACTGTGCGCGGACAGGTACCGGCAGCAACGCCTGCTACGTGGAGAAGACGGAGAACTGCGAACTGTTCGACGGCGAGCCGGGCAAGCCGGAGCTCCTCATCAACACGGAGTGGGGCGCCTTCGGCGACGATGGGACTCTTGACTTTGTGCGCACTGAATTCGACCGCGATGTGGACAACAACTCCATCAACCCTGGGAAACAGATGTAAGATTTAGAATTTTTTGTTAGCTTAAATATACATTTCGCAGTAGCCCATATAGCTATATCATCCAATAGCAAATTTGATGCTATAGCTACATTACTATTCTGAAATTGAATCAGTAAGTAAACAAAAAACTTTATGATATTTTATATCATAAAGTTTTTTGTTTACTTTAATTACATAATAAATATCAGTGGTCCGATACAATACAAGGTAAACATATTATTTTTAATAATTACATAAGATCTCGATCGCAAGTTTGAGAAAACTCATCATTCATTCTGCAGTTTACTTTTCTGCAGTTATTATTGCAGAAAACTTTAGTTTTAAGATGCACTTTAACATGACTGATTCAACAATGAAGCACCTACCCACCTACGTTATCTTTGTAATTTTGTTGTTTACATTTAGTTTGTTTACAATATAGTAAAATGAGGTTTTCTATTTAATATTAGCAAAAGACTTGAGCTGTTCCAATTAAATCCGAAAATCGTTTTGCAATATAGACACTTTCTTTTCAAAATGTATTAATGAAATCTATCTACGTATACCTACCTACCTACAGTCAGCTATTTATGTTTGTACAATGTAAAATATACATACAATAGTATGTAATTAAAACTTATTATAAATAATAATTGAAAGCATTGGACAGCCTTCATTGAAGTTGAACTGAAGAAGGCCCATAACACGCGTCTCTTACGCTAGTAGATACAAGTAGGTCCTATAACGCTCGGAGAGTATTGTCACTGATCGAGGATCCCGTTCTCTTCCAGTCAAGAGAAGATGATCTCGGGCATGTACATGGGCGAGCTGGTGCGGCTAGCGCTGGTCAAGTTCACGAAGATGGGCCTTCTGTTCGGCGGGCGCGGCTCCGACCTGCTATTCCAGCGGGGCAGCTTCTACACCAAGTACGTGTCGGAGATCGAGTCCGACAAGGCCGGCGACTTCACAAGCTGCATGGAAGTGTTAGAGGAACTTGGTGAGTGAAAACCTTTTTTACAAGTTTCTACTACAGCCAGTAATCTTTTTATAGAACCTCCGAAGATTTCCGATACAAAACGACTCATGCCCTATTATTTTAAATCAAATGTGAGCATAGGAGGGTGACAAAAATAAAAGATGTACTCTCTTTTTTTTATCGTATTTAAATGTTTCAATTCTCATGCATGATTAATCTAGAAAGTGGGAAAAACATCAAGACTGAAGTTAAATACATTTTTACGCTTTTGTAGGACATACTCGTCTGTTTACATCATCTGCCTGCTTGTAAACTGAGCTTGAATTCTTTTTCACTTATTGATTTATGCAACATAGACATCGAAGGCATTGCACAACAACTAAAAAAACCCAATTACAATATTAAATGTCAGTTCACCAATGACACTATAGAAGTGCCACCAAAAGGCACATAGGTACAATATGTTACACACAGAAGAATAGGGTCGATAGACGTTAATAGTGGGAATCCCGGAGTAATAAAAGTAGGTAGGCTAGTTAGGTGTAACGAACTTGCCTTGACGCAATAGAGATAAAATCAGAACATACTTGTACCTACGTACCGATTCGTAATAGGGAATTTTAACGATAGATGAAATAAATCATATCAGTTGTGTATCTAATTAATCAATGTTTATTAAAATATAAACTTTGATCTTATTTGTCGAGTAGTAAATATTATTGAACTCTGGTTGGATTAAAAAGACCTAAGAACCGCCAATACGATAAGATATATCACAAAGAACACCTACCTACATATTATAGACTGTGGAAGTGTGACATGAAAATAACGCATTTCGCTACATGACATGACAACTGAATTCAAACGGCAACACTAAAAAACGGGCGGTTGATTGAGACTAACACGAACAGGTTGCCACGTGTAGCTAGATTTCTATGGAAACATTTTATGACTAGGCGATACGAATTTTTATATTACAAAGATGGAGTAAAGTACCCACTCGATTAAACCGAAGAGCCATTGTAAGTACTGGTGTGGAAATAGTCTCAAATATATGATAAAGTAGGTATAGTGAGCTAGCGAAACAGGATTACTTATTGGGCAATGACGACGAACTTATTAGACAAGGTTATATTTATCATCATTAGTAGGAGTTTGTTAGAGGTACCAAAGTCAATTGTATTTTGAAACATTACTTCTTAGAAATAGGTACCTAGTTACTCATTGCGTGTTTAGTAGGTACTGCCGTGACAAGCTGGGGCGCATGATCACAACAGTGAATTGCACTTTTGTACTTTAAACACATAATTTTGTCTTTGTTACAAGTGATTAAGTGCTTAATTTATTGTATTTTCAAATGATGATAGGATAAATGTTCTGGTATGTTCATTGTTTAAACGTCATTTAATTAGAGTTGTTGAGTTATAAAATATCAGATATAAATTTCGTGCAAACCTATCTATGTATAACAAAACAAGAAAATCTAAACTACCTAGGTACTACTACTACTACTAGGTACAAAGCTATTCTACCAAATACGAATTTATAAACCTTAACGTCATTTAAAACGCCTTCAAAAGAAAAAGAAGAAAGAATAAGCATCTTAAAACGGTCAATGTGAAATTTTCAATGCGTTGATTACTTAACATTGGAGACTAAAGATGACTAAATCCATATCTTCATCCACGTTATAAAAAGCATTGTAAAATAGCTGTAAAACAAAATTTTGTCTTGTGACAACCCTAAACAAAAAGAAAAAAGATCTTATTCTCCTAACTTCCATGAGATCGCATCTGTTTTTTTTTGCGTTTAGTATATGTTTTGAGCTATATTTCTAATTGAAAAGAAAATGCGCAAACCTTGTAACTTTAGAGAAAAAAATTACCGAAAATATTTGATTTTGTCGTAAATACAGCCTCCTCTACGAGTTTAAAAATTTATTTAAAATTATAGTTTGAAGTCCCCTAAATACTTCAAAAGCAAATAGTTTTCTAGCACGTACCGTTTTTTAATAAAAAATTAAATTCCGGTTTACCGGGTTCAAAAATTATCCAATTTCAAAAAAATATTACTCGGTAACTAAGCGGAATTGAAACACGGGAGTTCTTTCCTTGCATTTGTAATAGTAAAGGTTTTCCAATGCTTTAAAAAAAGGGGATGTCCGATTTTGAGGCTTCAGGAAACACTGTACGACTCCCTGATCTCGCAGTGGGAAGGCGTGATCTTTTACCATCAGGTGCTTGCTCTTTTGCCGCGCAAATAAAACTGATTTTGTTAAATATCCTTAGCCAAAGGCCAATAAAGAACCGCTGCCCGAATATACAGTCAGGGCCATAAATTGGATTTTCTTTCCTGATTGGATATATCAGTCTAAAATTTTGACTGATCTTCGTATCCAATCAGGAATTTAGACTCTTAAATTGTGGATTGAAGACGCCTCGCACTGACAAGTTGTTCGCTACTCCAGGTCTTTCGCACGCGACGGAGGCGGACATGGCCGGCGTGCGGTACGTGTGCGAGTGCATATCGCGGCGCGCGGCGCATCTGGTGTCCGCCGGCATCGCCACGCTGCTCAACAAGATGAACGAGCCGCGCGTCACCGTCGGCATCGACGGCTCCGTCTACCGCTTCCACCCGCACTTCCACACGCTCATGTGCGAGAAGATCGCACAACTTGTACGGCCGGGTATACAGGTTGGTAAAATATACTTTTATAGTGGCACAGTATATTGGCACGCCTTAGTCTGATGGTAAGCAAAAGCAGAGCCCATGTTGCTTGCAATTACAACGGACACTATGATATTGCATCATATCCGTTTGCACGGCCAAACTGGCCCGGTACTGCCATACTCTCTTCTTCTGTCACTTCATATGCTTTTCCAATAATAGTCTATAGTCTGCTCTGTAGTATCTTAGCCTGGTCAAGGTGTATCCACTGTTATGGAAATGGGCATCTTTATAATTAGTAGACCAGCACAGTTTTATCTTCGTCCTCCGGTCGCCAATATGAATACAATAGCACCACATCACACATTTAGTTTAAAAGTATATTTTTCTGTCCAAAACATTATAATCTTATTCAACAGGCATTCGCTAATATGCTAATCTGAAGCCTGATGACGCCAATCACTTGACATGCTTCATACGTAAATTAAACCTCAACGAACATTAAGCTTAATAAATATAACATACCACATAATGACTATTGTTTTAAAACATTCAGACAAAATTATGACTATGCGAGCACACAATGGAAATGAAGTTCTCGATTGGTGCAGTTTCGCGTAAACTGTGTAAAACTAAACAACTAACGAGTAATTTAGACATTGCATTTAATCGCATTGCAGAAAATATTATTATCTGTATCTACTCCAAATATTACTTATTCATTTCAATTTCTTGTTTTCATTTTTTCAAATTCAATTCATCTTGGTGGCTGAACTATGAAAACTCTAGAAGATCCGTCAAAAAATAATGCTTCCCTACAATAGATGTTGGATAATTTACACTTACGGAACTACTTTACTGACAAGCGTCATTTCATTGACCTAAAAATTATCGCAGTTCCAAAGTTTTTTGGCCGCCACGCATGTATCGAACCGACGATAACTATACAAATAGTACGTAATATTCTCTATTATTCCTTCCTACGTAGACACTTGCTGTAGGCATCAATAGATTGATAACAATATTATCAAGTCGAGCCCCTAGAATTTAAAGGCGGACATTTGAGATAAACTTGTTTTTGTTTAATAAATGAGCGGATAGAATAGAGGACAACATTATGAACTTTGCACGAAAAATTATAAACATTTTTATCTTTTTAGCGTATGTAATTAGAGTAGGTACGTAGCACTTTATAATGGTTAGACACGCCTTTTCATGCAAATAAATTAATTGGCTAAGCCCCTATTGTATTTAAAATTCAAACCCTTGTAAAATTGTTAAGAATGCCTATTCTATCCACGTTTTTATGTAATAATTTTAACTTAAGATAAATAATATCAGCCTATCTTTTTATTTTAAAGTGTTCAGGCGCTTCAAGAAAATTGCTGTAACCTTTTGTAGACAATATCGTGACCCTATAAATAACAATTTCTATATACCAACTCTTACCCATCTACATACCCAATAACTGTAAGCATGAGGAGTATGCTTACGTAGTCCCTATCATACATGGTCATCTTGATAGGGACTACTAATTGTTAAAATTGTTCACACGGGTCATTGTGATAGACGCTTGACAAGTTCACTGTACTTTGTGCTGAATTAGCACACAATTTCGACGCAAGCGTAATAATGTCAACATAACATTTGAGTGAGCGTATCGTAAGGACATATGTACCGTTTGATTCCAGTTTGACCTGATGCTGTCGGAGGACGGCAGCGGGCGCGGCGCGGCGCTGGTGGCCGCGGTGGCGTGCCGCCAGAGGCTACAGTTCGCGTAGGGCCTGGCTCCCCCTCCTTCCCCGACGCGGCGCTTCGCGGTGACAGCCTCCTGTGTTGAACATACACCTCTGCGTTCATCTCTCCCTCGCTATTACAAACAATAAGCAATCAAGTATTAAACACCTACGTCTGTTGTAAATAGAAAATGTTCTATGTTGAGACGAGTCATATCCAACGAGTTGGCTTAATCGCGGCTGACGCAACTCCAAAGTCCACTTGTTCTCGTCTATAATTTGTTTTCTAAAGATACATGTACAGATCATATGAACGTTAATCCTTATTTTATTTCGTAGTAGGTTTGTTGAATCTTACCTGCATATTTATTATGTAGTTTCTAAGAATTTCTATTAAAATAGAAAACGAGCATGTTTACCAGCGAATCGTTATCGGGTAGCGTTAGTTGCTTTAATCGTTGCTTTTAGGTAGAAAATATTGCTATAGAAAACGTCTCCTGAAGCCGGGAGATGTCAGGTGGAGTTACTATAACAATGTACTTGTCCCAATATCTGCGGCCATCACACGTTAGCTCTCTGTTGAAACATTTGTTAATATTATTCGCTTTTCAAAAGAATAAACCTTCCACGCATATTTAACAAAGATAGGCACACTTCCTATATCAGGTGAAACTTAAAGGAAAGATAATAAAAAAGTATCTTTCGATTTTGTATGTACTTACTTATAAAATAAAACCTGTCTAGTCACAAATCGATGAGTTAAGAAAACCGACTACTTAGAATTCCACCATGTGGGTAAGTCACTATAGACTATATTTGGTTATTTAGGTCTAAGACTGATTTCTATTATCTCTTCTATCTTACCTCTACTTCCAATGCTTTTAGTTAAATACGATACGATTTAATAAAATTACTTACACACTAAACAAATAGTATTGTGTTTTGGTTCCAAGTGCCTATCTTAGCCAACAGACGTTGGCTCGTAAAATTATGTTTGCAGTGAATAATTCTTATTTTAGCAATAAATAGTTGTACTTATAGTTATCTATATTTTAACGGAGAGATAACTCGTGTAAAATTAAGTAACCATTACATTATTATATAGATAAAGAATTTTATGGATGATAAAAGGAATAATAACTATTAAAATGTAATCATGTTATGTATTTAAATTAAATTATACCTACACCCTGTATGTGCAACATACAGGGTGATCGATCAGATCATTGTTATCCTTTTGTCATGAATAAAAACTGCATCGTCCCAATTTAAAAGTATAAACACTGGTGGTGTCCACCTAATACTGTTCAATATTCATTGATTATATTATCAAATGAATAGCTAAGATTTCTGTAAACTTTTGCATGTTTCTTTCCGTAAGGACGAAAAACGTGTTTTTCGAATCATTTTGTAATGTAATGTTCCATTGTGAATGCAAGTACCGAATAGTACAGTAACATAAAATTTTAGCGTCCTACGTGAGTCTCAAAATTGTTTGCATAATTTTCGTTATTTTCTTTATCATTCCATTTTTCGGTCATTTTGCACTCTGAGCCGCTTTTTAAAAGTATACCTTTTAGATCAGACTATCTAGGTCATAATGATAAACAGACATACAAATAGGTAATATGGCCTACAAATAAATCTATACATCGTTTTACTTTTGGATGTTACACAATAAATTGATTACAGGATAAAAACCTTTGATTGAGTTGTGCCTACTCTCTATGTAGTAGGTACATTACTATTCTCAACGAGAATAAATGTGAAATTTTTGAGATATTTGAATTTATAAATTTAAGATACTTACTTGTAAGTGTTTTGAATTTTTTCTGTGATAGAACTAGGACTATTTTGTAAAGAATGTTTTCGTTGCCATTCTAGTTTTTTCTTTTGTTATAGTATGGTATTATATATTTAGGAGTTAGCACGAATTGTCAGCAGCGCTGAATTGCGTGATTGGATTGGGTACTATTAATCTATTAGAGCAAGTGATATTTTCTTATTACAAGAATAGATTTTCCGTATTTATACACAACGCAATTGTAAGTACCTATTCTGCTGAAACAATGCACTTATCGGCTACGTTCACAAAATTGCGGTCTTACATCACACCTTATACATATAGTTCCTAGATTAAGTATAATAATAGGTGCATTTTACGTTAAAAGTATGTTTTGTCAATTTTAGTTGCATGCTCTTTGGTTTATGTGTACCTACCTAATTATTATGCATTAAGTTATAGATTTAGTTGATATTTTTACTGTAATATGCATACTTATTTATTTTATTATCATTTTTGTTGATATAGGTAATACTGATAGATGAATCTGATACTATACAAAAAGTAACTTATTTGATTAAACTAAGTACAAATCTGATCAGCTAAATCGAACATGAGACTAGTAATATCTTTCAGAAACATTAGAAAGTGAATAAAATTAATGTAATTCAATACATATAAATACCTCGAAGTGCACAAAAATTTTCCTTGAAGTAAAAAAAAAGTATGATACTTGAATAAATACTTAAATTAACAGAAACAGAAACCAAGGTAACTATATGTATGAATGTAAAATACATATTTACTTAATAATTTGCTCAATTTGATACTTAATTCAAAACGTTTTTATAATGCAGAACTTTTGGTAATGCATGTCTGTTTAAAGTACGTACTTACTCAAAACCGTTGGAACGCTGATATTAATAAATTAATAATAATTGCGAGGTTTAAAATCTGACAATAAGCCTAAATTAATACGTTAAATTTTGTTTAAGCTCTATATGGACTCCAGTGCTCGAGTTTCCATCTAGTTGGCCGAATAATTAAGTACCAAACCATCTGCTTAAAAGAGCACACACAACATTCCATAGGTCTCTTCTAACCCTATTTAAATAATGAAGGTTAAAGTTTGTATTCCTATACCAACATATTGTATGGAGTGGAAACTGTTCACATTATTTTATCAAACAGCAGACATTTAGTTACATATCAAATACCTGTTACGGTTACGTAAGATGTCCACAATGTATATACATGTACCTACACATCAAGGCCTGGAGCTTTGTTTGATATTCTTGTTTATATTTAAAGATTTGTGTACATAGTATCGAAAAATCACGTTGTTGTTTAAATTATGGTCATGTTAAAAACTACCTACCAATTATTTTGTAGATAGTTTATTTTAAGATATGTTAAATCAGATTAGAAAAAAATAATAATGAGAATGTTTGTAGCTAGCTCCGTCTGTGTATGAGCTATTAGCAATGTTACTTATTCAAAAATAAATTTATATAAAACCTATCTAATTTCTTATTTTCGGTTGGAAATTCAATCCGCCGTTCCTACATTAAGGTGACGGGTAGGCCACACTAGCGACGCCAATCGATTTTAATTTTTAGCTACTAAAGCGGATCTATTTAAAAAAAAAATCTTACAACATCTCATACGTTTTGACCTGAATCCGTACTAAGTAGCTTAAGCACTTGTGTTACAGATATCAGACAACAAAGGAACACAAATATATACTTAAATACATATATTACACCCAGACACCGAACAAAAACAATTTCGGCTTGGCAATCACTTATACTATTTACCTTGCACAAATGTTGGGTCCGTTTATGTACGCGAAAAATTGATTCACGCCAGCGCCGCTTCTGGCGTGAATTATTTGTGGCAATTTTTCGCGTACGCGTTGGACCCAACATTTTTGCCTGGTTATTTAATAAATAGTATAAATAGATCCGGTTTAGTAGCTAAAAACTAAGATCGATTGGCGTCGCTAGCCACCCGTCGCCTTAAGAACTCCTTCATTTTAATTAATGAATTAATAACGTAGTCGTTTGGGTATTTTGCCAAAAAAACATTTTTTTAAGAATGATGCGTTTCAACTGATTGAAAGGATATGACATTTACTAACTTATAATTTTATTGTAACGATGTCCTTAGTAATTTATTAAAACGAAACTACTGAAATAGCTTTTCAGTTTTTTATTGTCACTTTACAATAACGGTGCAGTTTTATTAAAATTAACGTGTTATAACGAAAAGCCTTTATAATCTAAATAAACTTACTTACAGGTCGATGAATCTTTCAAAATCACGAAAAATAAATACATTGAAACTGACAGTATCATATCTAGCAAAATAGGTCGTTAATAGTTAAATAAAATGTGTAGGTTCACAAATTATTATTGTGCACTTAAACTTCTTTCACAACTATAATTTATAAAAGTATGGCCCTGAAAATGGTGGATCAATCGAAAAAGGTAGATAAAGAGCGTAATTTTCGACAATAAAGTCACTGCAGTATGTCCTGCCAAAGATATTTTAATAATAGTGTCCTGTGTAGTTTTAGTGCAGTCATTGAAGCATTATTGCTCCGATTTTTTTTACTGTGAACCGAATTGCATACAATTTTGGAATTAGGTTCATCTTACCCTTAACTTCAAAAGTGAAAATGATTTGAACTCCGCAACCACCCTGGGGGTGGTTGCCACCCCTTCTCGGGGGTGTTTTTTTTTTTGGAAAATAACCTCGGATATTGATAGAAGGCCTAATTTTAAGCAAAAAATCATCTATAAAGTTTTTCAAAAAATCCAATACTTTTCAAGTTATTGGCAATGGACAACATTTCAAATTTTTAACATGTCCATATTGTTTTTTTATATGAAAGTAGACATAAAATGAACAGACCCATATTTTTTCTTTTTTCAAAATTTGTCCATTTTCATGCATAAAATAATTATTGAAATTCTTTTTATTCTAAATAGACGTAAGCGCCAAATGACGTCATCGGACGGCTGAATACAGTGATATTCCTTTGCTTATCATTGTTTTAATAAAAACCGGCCAAGTGCGAGTCGGGCTCGCGCACAAAGGGTTCCGTAGCAGCAAAGTCCAAAATTACAGTTAAATCAACCTATCTCAAAAACTATAAGAGATACTTTGATCAAACCAAAAATCGTTGAAAGAGTTAATTAGCATGCATCACCTCTATTTTTTTTAGAATTTTATACCCCGTAGTTATAAAAATAGAGGGGGGGGGACATACTTTTTACGACTTTGAGAGCTGATATCTCAAAAACCGTTCACTTTAAGAAAAATGTTTTTTAGAAAACTTTATATCATTTTAAAATACCTTTCCATTGATACCCCACACGGGTATGTACATCGAAAAAAAAAATTTCATCCCTCAGTTACATGTATGGGGGGCCCCACCCCCAATTCTTTTTTTTACTATTTAGTGTCATATTTTTGTAGCGGTTCATACAACACATATTCCCATCAAATTTCATCACTGTAGTACTTATAGTTTCCGAGTAAATCGGCTGTGACAGACGGACAGACGGACATGACGAAACTATAAGGGTTCCGTTTTTGCCATTTTGGCTACGGAACCCTAATAAAAAAAAGGTACTACTGTCAACGGTAAATAATACTAGTGTCAACATTGTCAACGTCATTCATACATTCAACGTTGACAAGTTGTCTTTTTTTTGACAGTTACATGTCATGAGTTTGGCATTACGTAAATTTAAAACTATAATGTGCTAAGCAAAGAAATATTTTACATTCTGCCGTCCGATGACGTCATCTTACGTTTTTTTGTTTTTAAATTTTTTCTCAGTAAATAACCAATATAAAAAATTAATAAATATATATTTGCGCAGCGGAAAAGTAAATAAAGAAATGGTATTTTTTGTTTCAGAGCTTAGCAATTTTGAAATGTTGTCCATTGAAAATTCGCAATTATTTTACGTTTTTCATCGGTTTTTTGCAAATATCTCCAAAAATATACGTTTTATCGAAAATTTTATGTAGAACAAAATTGTAGCAGGTAAAACAATGAACAATTTGGTTTTTTATAAAGTATTCTAAGTGCAATATTTAGCTAGATATTAAAGATCAAAGCCGTTTTTTATTTTGTCTGAAATTTAATTGATGTGGTCAATGCCATCTAGCGGCGAGAAGATGCATTTTATGCATTCTAATACAAAAGGGTTTAGTAGTGCTTGAATAATATTAAATGTATTTAATAAATATATAATAAAATCACTTGTGAGGAGCCTTTGTCGTTTGATCCAACATTTTCAGGGCATTCTTTATGATAGACTACCGTCTAAGAAATATAACATTTAAAACATACTTATACATATAATTTAATGCCCCTATTCTAACAGGGTTTGTCATATTTTTTTTCCATCACTTCACTTAATCAAGAACTAGATAACAATTTTAAAACATAGAAGTGGCAGGAATAAATTAAATTAATTATAGGTACCTATAGGACTCTAATCACGTAAAATTATTACCAAAATAGTCTTAAGGATATATGAGAATCACAATTTATTTAGATAGATAGATATACTTTATTGCACAAAAAAAAACACTACTTAAAAAAAACTAGGCATTACAGAAAATTAATTATTCAATTACATCAAATTGAATTTTTTGCAATGATTATTATTAATTTATCCGATAAATAAGTAGATAGGTAGCTACTATAAATATATATTTTTTAATTTCAAGCTAAACTGGTGGCCTTAGGAATCATTCATCAGAGTAGGTACAGCTACTTTATACTTTATTTTTTTAGGAATTCACCTGGGAATAGTAATGCTGGGAATAGTCATTTTCAATTACTGGGAATGCTCCCAGTAAATGAAAAGTACTGTTGAAACTGCTGTTTTGTTGCTTTGCTTTTTTATAAAGGCACTTTAGACTACAATATACTGTATTATATTGAAAACTACAGTTGAAGAAAACATTAGGTAAGGCGAAAATTCAATACTGCCAATTGATGGATATTATGATGACTAAAAGCTGATTCAATCAATCAGCCTTTCACTGGTCACTGCTGAACCGATTACACTACATTTTAATGAATGGATCTCTAGCTACTCTGATTTCAATACAAATATAGAATAATTCCACAAAATATGAACCAGTCATACTGTTTGAGATATTAGTTAATATTAAGACAAAAAGCAACCCTGATGGTAAGTGATCTACACAACATGTATGGGTACCCAAACCACATACCAGTCTATCTGTAAAACCAGAGAGAGTGGTGCAAATATGTTTGGAGACTTTAAGTTGTAGTGTGATTTATTAGCATTTCTCAGGAAGGTTTTATTTTGCAACTTCCTCATTTATTTTTTGTTGTTAATATACTACTTCTTTGCAACTTATTAAACACTATCCATTTTTGTTTAAGTAGGTTACACTGGTGGACCAACAGACACATTGACATTTAATGATAAAGACCACTATGGTACTAAGTAATGATTTTCCATAATTCACTTCAGAGGTTGTGTTAGTATAAAACTACTTATTAATACAGTTTAACAAAATATTTAAGTAAATGAAATTATTTCAGGAAAACTAAAATTGAAACATCGCATCTATTGAGTACAAGATAAATATTATGTATTTACTTTAAAAACAGAGAATTACACATCTTCATATAAATATTATTTGAATAGAATTGTATATTAAATCCTTTGTAGTGAATTATGGATATTACTGCCCTGCAATCAGATAACACATTAATATTGATATACATTATTATAATCAGTTACTTCTTACCATTTCTTTTAGTATGCTCAGACACAATATTTCTTTCCAGCTGTACTAAAGTTGTCTTTTACACACGGCAGGCACACTCAGATGGTGTTCGAGTGGGTCTCTTTGGTGCACTCAATCTCTTAGAAGTGCAGGTTCCATATTGAATTCCAGAACCAATTCTCTCTGGATCTAGTTCACCAGTTTCTATTTTAGCTAGTATCGTCTTTGAACATTTCAAAAAAGCCTCTTCAACATTCTCTCCAGTTTTAGCACTTGTTTCCAAAAACATTAATTCTGAAATTGAAAAAAAATAAAATAAAAATTCTGCCAAAGCGCATGAATATTTATAAGAATTGCATATATTTACTAACCATTTTCTTGTGCAAATTGACTAGCTTCAGTGAATGTTACTTCCCTAGATTCTTCCAAATCTTTCTTATTCCCAACAAGTAAAATGACAATGTTGGGACTGGCCAATGTCCTAGCATCTCGCAGCCAGTTGGCCAGAGCATTGAAAGAGTCGCGCGACGTTATGTCATACACGAGTAGCGCTCCAGCTGCACCGCGGTAATAGGAGCGGGTTACGGAGCGGAACCTTTCTTGCCCAGCTGTATCCCAAATTTGAAGCTTTGTAGACTTGCCTCCTATGTTTACAATTTTAGAACCAAATTCAACGCCGATAGTATGACACCTGTCTTCTTTAACTAAAACAAAGCAAAAAAATTAGCAAAATTAATAGTGAATTAAGACTTACATTTGAGAAATTGGATGACTTACATTTGTTTCCAATGAAATTATTAAGGAGGCTGGATTTTCCCGTACCAGCACTCCCGATAACCAAAAATTTGAATAAATATTCTGAAAAGAGAAACCATAATCTAGTATTACCTAATGCAAAGTTGCGAGGCCTTATTTATTATACATTAAACAGAATATTACCGTACCATAAGATTCAGACATTTTTTCGTGGTTTTAAAAAGGAAAATCTGAAAGAAAAAGAATGTCGCCGTGTTTAAACAAATTTGTGTTTTGTCTCTTTTACAATAATAATTTATCCTCGTCAAAACAAACAAACAATCCAAGAAATTATTTATTTATTTTTAATCAAAGAGTAGTATAATGCTCTTTGGATCTGACATGACGATTTGACCATATTTTTTTTTTGGTTGGATTCTTCCTTTGAAGGAAAGGCAAAGGAAACAGAGCTCAAACAGCCTTGACCATAGATATTTTTTTGGTTGAAACTTCAATTCTTCCTTTGACATACAGACACAGACACAGAGCCCAATTCTCTTGCTCGTGATATTTATTTTCATACGACATATATCACCGAAACACGTATGGAGCCCATGAGCCCAATTCTCGTGCTCGTGACATTTTGAAAACATGGCGGATATCACTTGAAAACCATACAAAAAAACTATGTTTTATGTTTACTTCATATCGTATGGTCAAGACCATACGATACATGTCGCACGAAAATATGTGACATATGTCACCATTCGACATCGCGAGAATAAGCAAAAACGTTTTCATACGATATCCGCCATATTTTGTTGATATATGACAGGGTTTCTCAAAGAGGGGTACGCGTACCCCTAGGGGTACGCCATTCGAAGGCAAGGGGTACGCGACAACATTTACGTAATGGCGGCTTGATTAGTTTTAAAAATTATCCATTAGTATTAAAAAGACATTTCTTTTGGCACTATGTTTCTTACCTTTTATTTCAAATAAAAACCTTATTTTCTTCAATAGTATTAATTCTATTTTATTATTTCCTTTTTTTTTTGGGGGGTAGCAATTAATAAGTTAGGGGTACGCTGTCACCTGGAAATTTTAACAGGGTACGTGGTGCCAAAAGTTTGAGAAACCCTGATATATGACATATTATGATGATAAATGTCACGAGCCCCAGAATGGACAACATTTCAAACTTTTAACATGTCCATATTGTTTTTTTATATGAAAGTAGACATAAAATGAACAGACCAATATTTTTTCTTTTTTCAGAATTTGTCCATTTTCATGCATAAAATAATTATTGAAATTCTTTTTATTCTAAATAGACGTAAGCGCCAAATGACGTCATCGGACGGCTGAATACAGCGATATTCCTTTGCTTATCATTGTTTTAATAAAAAAAAGGTACTACTGTCAAAGGTAAATAATACTAGTGTCAACATTGTCAACGTCATTCATACATTCAACGTTGACAAGTTGTCTTTTTTTTTGACAGTTACATGTCATGAGTTTGGCATTACGTAAATTTAAAACTATAATGTGCTAAGCAAAGAAATATTTTACATTCTGCCGTCCGATGACGTCATCTTACGTTTTTTAGTTTTTAATTTTTTCTCAGTAAATAAGCAATATAAAAAATGAATAAATATATATTCGAGCAGCGGAAAAGTAAATACAGAATTGGTATTTTTTGTTTCAGAGCTTAGCAATTTTGAAATGTTGTCCATTGGGCTAATGTTCGTATGACATTAGAAAAGTGACATTACAGAAAATACGACATTTTATCGCACGTCCCGAGAATTGGGCTCTAAGACCATCAACGATACGTGTCGCACTAAAATAATATGTCACCATCATAGAATAATAGTCACCATTCGACATATCGAGAATAAGCAAAAGCCTTTTCATACGGTATCCGCCATGTTTTGTTGATATATGTCGTATGATGATAAATGTCACGAGCCCGAAAATAGGGCTTCCTCAAAGAGTATTATAATAATATTTGGCTCCTGTTAAGTGTTAAAATAATTGATATTTGTGGATATTTGGATCGTTGAAGCATGAATAATTGCATACATTTTATTGTTGATAAAAAATATTGAACTGTTTGTTTTTAAAGATTATTCAAAATGAGTTCTAAAAAACAAGCTTTGGTGAGTCAATCAATAAAGAATTATATTTCGGTTGATACAAGTTATTACATTTTGAATATCTTTTTTTTTTCAGAATAAAATAAAGTCTCTATGTTACTTGACACTAGGTGGTTCAGTAGCTTACCAATGCATTTATTATAAAAAGGATTTTAATGGGTACTATGCGAAATTTTTACAACCTGCCAGCCAATACTTAAACCCAGAATGGGCACACAAAATCGGTGTTTCAGCTCTCAAGTATGGTATATTTCCACCAGAAAATAAAGAAGACCCAAAAGTTTTAGTAAGTCAAATAATAAATCTACTGTAATTTGTCTCAGATTATTTTACTTTAAAAATATTTTGAATTATTATTTTTTTCAGCACACTAAATTCCTCAAATATGAACTGAGTAACCCATTAGGTATCGCAGCAGGATTTGATAAACATGGGGATGCAGTTTTAGGCTTAAGGAATATTGGTTTCTCTGTCGTTGAAGTTGGATCTGTGACTCCAGAGGCACAACCTGGAAATCCAAAACCTCGGGTCTTTAGATTGCCAGAAGATAAAGCTGTGATCAATAGATATGGTTTTAACAGTGAAGGTCATGATGAAGTTTACAAGAAGCTGAATAATATTGATAAAACTCTTTTAGACCAAGGTCTGCTAGGTATTAATTTAGGGAAAAATAAACTGTCTAATAATGCCATTGAAGATTATGTTCTAGGAATAAAGAAGTTTTCCAATATAGCAGATTATTTTGTAATAAACATAAGCAGGTATGTGTTTTTATTTGGACTATAATAATACCGTAATATGTACTAATGTTGTTAATTAAATTTTTGTTAAAATTTGATTTTATTTCAGTCCAAACACTCCAGGTTTAAGGTCATTGCAAAGTAAAGAGGAACTAAAGGAGCTTTTAACTGAAGTAAACAAAATAAGAAATACCACAGCTGCAATAAATAAGCCACCACTACTTTTAAAACTTGCACCTGATCTGAATTTAGAGGAAATGAAAGATGTAGTGTTAGTCATTACGAGAAAAGAGAGTGCAGTTGATGGCCTTATAATCTCTAATACAACAATAGATAGGTCATCTCTCATAAATAAAGAGTTTTCAAATGAGACTGGTGGCTTAAGTGGAAAACCACTAAGCAGTAAATCTACAGAAATGATTAAATATATGTACAAGTTAACTAAAGGTTGGTATTATGAAAACTAATAGTATTTATGTTAAGTATTGTAACATACCTACATACAATGTACAATAATGCAAACATGGGTTGATGTTTTAGGTAATATACCTATAATAGGAGTTGGAGGGGTATTCAGTGGACAAGATGCATTTGAAAAGATATTAGCAGGTGCTACTCTAGTACAAATATACACAGCTTTAATTTACCATGGACCTCCCATAGTAACTAAGATCAAGACTGAATTAGCAGAATTACTGGCTAAAAATGGATATAAAAATGTTAATGAAGCAGTGGGAAAAGGACTTAACTAAAATACAGAACAGAAACCTCAATAAATATATTTCATACATATATCTTAAATACAATTTTAATTTGTGAATTTTAAATGGTAACAAAATAATTAAATAAATGTTATTTTAACTACTTATCCAACTGACTCTTTCATTACTGGGTTACCTGTAAAACAATGCATAATAATAATCAACACCAATCAATAGGAATAACTTCACTCGTGAGCAATCAAATTGACTAATTTTTATACAGACATACTAACTTCAGAGGTGTGTAAATATGAAAGTTCATAAAATTATGTGCTTTAGATTTCAAAATTGTTTTTTTAGTTAATCATTTAACAAGCCTCCAAAATGCCAGTTTTCTTAAAATTAGGATTGAGCAAGTTGTCTTCCTCCATGCAATATTATGGGATGTGAAAATCAACCACAATTTCCTTTTTTTTTTAAGAAATCAGCATGTTTCTGTAATCTGTTATAATTAATTAAAATTTGAACACTTGAAATCAATTTACAATAAAGTTATGACTAAAGCTTTCATATTTATAGGACTCTAATATTGTTGTTGTTTGTATGAAAAAAATATACATGACAAATTGAGAATCTCCTCTTTTTAAGTCTGAGTTGATTTGTTCGCTCACAAGTAGATTATTAGAAATATCATAATAAACATTTGTAACATAAGGTAATAAGCTTTGTTAACTTAAGTTATTATTACACAGAGGTGATATAAAGTACCTTGCCTACACTTTGAAATAATTATAATGATGAAAATAATTAATCTGAAAATAAAAACCAATAGATTGAAAGAAAATGTTACAAGCAATAAGACCACCATATTGTGTTATCTGTAGTGACCTATGTAACTTTGTTTTAATTTTGTACAATAAAGAATATCCATTTACAAACATATTAGCAGTAGCATAAAAACTTACCTTTAATATTGCAATTTGGAAGTTGCGAAATTAAGTATTGTTTGCATTCCTCAAGATTTGAAACACCTTGTAAATCAAATAGCACCAGTGTTTGTAACCTTTTCAACTCATCTATTTGCTTAAGTCCCCTATCAGTGACACTGGGACATTTTGATACTTGAACATGAAGCAAAGTTAATTTTCCATGTGATAATCCCTTTATTGCCCTGTCATCTATATAGTAATCATTATGAAGAATGATTTTCTTTAGTAAGTCACATCCATCTAGAACAACATTACCTGTTAGTTTCTGATTGTAATACAAATCATATTTAGGTCATCATTATATCACTATTAATATAAAAATTTGGTATCTACATACACAATGATGACTATGTGACTATACATAAAAATATCATTTCTCTTACCCAAATGTGGAAAGCCATAATGGGATATTGAAGAGTCAGTTCCATCAATTTCTATCAATTTAGGTACTTCTTTATCTTCAGGGGGCAGTGAGTTATAATCAGCCAACTTCTTTCCGTCAGCCCAGACAACTTTTCCCCCATTTCGTAGCACCCATTCAGCACAAGCACGGTCGGGACCCACTAGTTTAATACGCTTTGGATCTGGCTTATTGAACATCATATTTACATATTCCCAGAAATTTCGGACTTGATTGGTTCTAGGAATAAAGTGTTTGATACTGGATGATCTCAAAAGATTCTGGAATAATAATTATGTAATTGTTAGGTATTATAAGAATGTGTACTTTATCAGTTATGACACTCTTTTCTGATTTGTAACCAGAAACACCGAGTAAACCGAGTTACATAGTAACCTGTTTGTTTTGTACCTTCCATAAACATTAGAGTAAATTTAGGACCTCAATTTTATCAGTTGAGGCACAAAACTTTAGGACTGGTTAGGAACTTTACAGCATCAGTAGAGAATTTGTAGCAAACTAATAGGTAGATAATCAGTAATGAAAATGCGGCATCAAAATAATAATACATAATGAAAGAGTAGGTAGCGAGTAACTTTGATGAAAATGCTTATTATTGGAATCATTATAAATTTAATTTGACACTTACATAGCGCAGCATTATTGAGCCCAATATTTTAATACTTTTCTAATTTACAACAAACACTACAGTTAATTTTACATAATAATATGACGGTGACGGCGCAAATAATGAAATGACAATTTGAAACCATAAATCCAGAGTTATAGCAGCTCTAGCAAAGCGTTGCGTCTGTGGTAGCGGGGCGGCCATCTGTCAATGTCAGATTTTGTCGGAAGCGCACCATATGTTCGGCAACGAATTGCTTAAGATTTTATTTTAAACCGTTATGGTTTGACTTCAAACACAATACTAAGTTAATTACAACGTTGTCTTTGTTCCGAATAATTATTACGCCCATTGGAAACTACTATGGATGCCGGATTAGAACACAGATAACTGGATTCGAAGAAACCGGACATTTCTGATAAAAGTCTGCCCTTAGCGCATATACATATCTTCTACTTAGTTTGTGCGCATATATAATACTCACAAACTATATAGGGATACTACGTCTACTCTTTGCCTTAGCGCCTTTAAATAAGTTAAACCACAGATAACTATATTGTAGAGTTAAAGTTAAACAGTCTGCCGAAAGTTTTTTTCTTGGTCTGTGGCAGTAATATAAGTTACTCTATGGTCTGTGGCCGAATAAACGAAAAACTTAGTCATTGGAAAAAACAAACAAACCAACAAATTATTTTGATTTTTTTGTCTACTATGCCCAGACCATGCCACAGAGTCTATGATCTATGCGTGCTGTAAAAAAAAGTTAATGGTTTTATGTATAAACATTTCTAAACGCACAATTATCCATAGCATTTATCTTTTCTAAACGTTTAAATAGTAAACAAAATTTGTTCTCTAATCTGTGGCTTTGTTTGACACTGTTTTGACAATTTGCATATTTGCCTTCACAGACCAAGAAAAAAAATTGCATACATATTGCATATTGCTTGGAGTATGTACCTATCCCTATATATAGTTTGTGTTGCTTGGTCTGTGTTTGCATCTAAGCATATCTTCTACTTAGTTTGTGCATCAAAGTATGCCTTGCATTTTGCAAATGTATCGGAATCACAGCTAAGAAAAAAAAAGGCTCTGGAAGTCTGGACCAAAGATTAATTATCTTTACTTAGCTAAGTAAAACGCTATTAAAATGAAAGCCACATTGATATTTGATAGTGTTAATGATTTATTATTTTCAAAATGGGATGATACTTTCATACAGCGATTGAAATGTTTTAATGAAAAGGTTTGTAACAATTTTATACTGCTCATGTACATTATTTGGCTTATAAAGAGCTTCGTAGAATGTTTGCACCAAATATTTCTGAGTATTCACTCAGATAAAATATATATATATACGATTTATATTCATAAATCTTTTTTTTTTCAGGAAAGTGAAGGAATATCAGATAGTTACAATGTATCTCAGTTGTTGTCTCCAATCATCACATCTCAACGAGTTATGGCTGCACAGTTTGGTAACACGTATTCTTCGATGCAATGCAAAGATAATACCACAATTGTTTTTGATGAGGTAAGCTGTTTACTAGGATCTTTTAGAAATTTAAATGAAGAGTAATTAATGAGTTTTTATAGCTTATTTGATTGTTCAGTGGTTGGATCATGTCTTCGTAATCATCAGTGAAGATAATGTTGATGATGCACATAGGGAACTTATGGACTGCAAAACATTTGTGCAGCATATTTGTGGTCAAAACATCAATCTGTAAGTTTCTACATAAATACATTAATATAGTATAAGAAAATATTTTTATTGTTATGGGGGGGTTACTATTCATTAACCTTTCCTAGTGCTTATGTGTTACCAAATATAAGGTACTTTTTTAAGGTACTCCCTTTCTTCTTTGAAAATCGTTCGTCCGAAAATCAAAATCCCTTATGCGTTTGCTATAATGATCACTATCCACGTTTTTTGTCTTTGAGTGAGGTGAGATTTAAATCTAGTATTTGGGTGAAGTTTTCAGTATTCCTAATAGCGGGAGAGCGATAAATTCCAATAATGTTAATGAGTCCCATTATTTCTACTAATATGGCATTGGCCTCTCCTTTGAAATCAATCTCAGTAAATGTGGCCCCAAGATAATCCTTAGCATAAGCTACGACTCCCCCCGCTCTGTTTATGTTCATGTGTGTGTGCGAACGAATGTAACCGTCCAATTGTTGAATGATGTTGTGTTCGTCAAGCCAACATTCAGTCAGCACTATAATATCGAAGGGTATTTGAAGCTGTTGTAGCATCACAGTATAATTATCGAAATTTTTATTTAAGCTTCTTATATTGTATGTTAGTAATTTAAAATTATAATTTTGTGAGGTCATCAAGGTCGAACATTCCTCCAGTCTATTTTAGGCAAGCGCATTTGATGTTGAGCGAGTCGTCTATTTCTGTTGCAATTTTTTGTATTATCATATAAATCGGAGCTTTCTCCAAATGTCGGAGAAAGTTCCAATTAATTTAGGAGACGCAGGCCATATCAAGCCTGAAATTAATATGTGACGTCTACTTATTTGCATTACGTGTATACGACTCGTGATTATTATTATAAATGTTAACCTGGTTGAAATTTGCACTCCAATATGACTTATAAATGGATATGTAATTGTTTTTATGATTGACCAATATAAATACCATATAAAGTTGCATTTGAGTGGTGTATGGTATGAGAAGATGTATAAAGATGACTGTAATGTGTTTAGTATGTTGATATTCTTGCCATTATTAACAATATTATTACGAAGTAAATAAAAAACAAAACAAAATATGATAAGTGCATGTTTTTAGGTAAATTATTAAAGTTAAAATATGAGAATAACTGCAGTCGTAATATGGCGCATTTTCACTTAGTGTGGGGTGAGGGCTCCGTGTGTTTCGGATTGTCATCCTTAATGCCAAAGACTCGTGTATAGATACGTGTTTTATTAAGATCCGATACAAATGAGTTAAACTAATTGTGGCATATAAAAACCTTTAAAAGCCCTATCCCATCTGAAATTATTCAACAATAAGTTTTTTATTGAAACCATCTTGGAAAGTGAACGATTCCTAGATATTTGTCTAACGAGGTCAAATATCTAGGAGTATTTTTAGACCAAAAACTAACATGGAACAAGCATCTCAACTACATTACTAGAAAGGCAAAAATTGCGATGGGGGCAAGCAGTAGGTTGTTGGGGCGAAAGCCCAAAGCCGCACTCTGGATTTATAAAATCATAGTGAGGCCGATCGTCACTTATAGCTGCTGTGTGTGGCATAAGAAGACGCACTAACTCAACTGCGTGGGGAACCTCAGCAAAGTTCAAAGAACAGCCTGCCTTATAGCCACTGGCGCTCTTTTGTCCTCTCCCTCTGCGGCACGGGATGCCCTCCTGATTATTCCACCTCTGCACATTCACGTGCAGATGGAAGCGAGGTTGGCTATTACGAGAGCGAAAATCAGAGGGAGGACGAGATGGCAGTCCACAGTCATGAGAAGCCTTTACAATGAGTTATTGGAAATTCCGGTCATGGATATGCCCTCTGACTCCATGATCCGTGAACACCGCTTCAATAAGCGGTTTACAGTCTTGTTACCTAGTAGACAAGACTGGGAGGCTGGAACTCCCGGAAATGTCAAGCAGAACGACATCGTTTGGTATACGGATGGTTCCAGGAAGCAAGGCGTATCCGGGGCGGGATTTTGTAATGATCGCCTTGGAATACGCAAATTCACCAACCTGGGTCGCTATACCACAGTGTACCAAGCAGAAGTCTTCGCAATAATTGGCTGTGTCCAAGACAGTCTGCAAATGAATCTCCAAAATAAGAAAGTATTCATCTTCTCAGATAGTCTAGCTGCCCTCAAAGCGTTATCATCCTGTGAACTTGACTCCAAACTCATTAGCGAGTGTGTCCTACTCCTAAACCAGCTTGGCAAAGCCAACAGTGTAGAGCTGGTTTGGTGACCAGGTCACTGCAATATCAGAGGCAACGAAGTCGCTGACGTGCTAGCAAAGGCCGGGGCAGAGAGCTCACTACTCGGACCGGAACCAATAAGTGGCGTTCCAGCCTGCATGGTCAGGTTCGAGGTAAAAGAATGGGAGCATAAACAAGGCACTGATTTTTGGAAAAGACTACCTCGACTAGAACAGTCCAAGGCGTTGATACAGGCGTTCGACCAGAAACGAGCTGTAGAAATAATAAAACTGAGCAGAGGACATGTTACGGCACTCACTCGGACCCTCACGGGGCACTGCAAATTAAACAAGCACCTGCACAACATGGGCCTTTCAGATACCAAAATCTGCAGGTTCTGTCGCGAGGACGAGGAAACAATTATCCACGTCCTCGGCGAGTGCATAGCGCTGCACCACTGCAGAAGCCGGCACCTGGGAGCATACATGATTTCGGCAGACGAGATCAAAAGCTCCCCTATCAGCTCCATGTCCATGCCTGAACCTTGTTACGATAGGGTTTAGGGGCTGTTTTTCCGCAGCGCCGAAGCACACGCAAATCAAAATGCATGCTTGCATGCATGAATGCATGCATGCTGCTTGCTTGCCTGCATGCTGCATGCTTGCTTTCAAGCTGCATGGTTGCATGCCTGCTTTCATGCTGTATGCATGCATGCTTGCTTGCATGCTGCATCCTCATTGTGGTGTATGTTCGTCCGTATTATTGGCTCTTAGACGCGCGTGCCTTCCCACTCTTGCCGCCGACAGCTGACTGAGCTGTACCGCGACCGCACGTGCGCTAGAGACAACATAATGCTTCCTTCTCTTTCACGCACATACACTACATCTCTCCCTTTTTATTATTTTTTATTTTATTTAATAAAACTAGTTTTCATACTTCATTAATTTATTTGTATCATAATATCTGATTACATAATATTTGAGAATCTAACATATTTCTTAATTTTGGTCTTCTAAGTCCTGATCATCTACAATATCCTCTTCTGAATTGTCTTCAACTGCCATTTCTAAATTATGACCATCAATTTCTTTATTTACTGATTTCCATTCTCCTTCTACTTTCTTTAAATGCAATATATTGCGCCTTAGCTGCTGTCCAGTTTCATCGTTCTGTATTTCTATATCTCCTCCGTTTTTAGATTTGACTGTATGTGTGGTGGTACCAAAATTAAGACTAAGCTTATTTGTTTTATTTGCGTTCTTAACGTACACTTTATCTCCCACTTGTAAGTCAACATTTCGTGCCCTTCGTCTCTTATCTGTATACTCTTTTCCTTTTTCTTTTCTTTCTTTGTCTTTGTCCCGAACATCCAAGTCTCCAAAACTTTGTTCTGCAATATCTATCATTGGAATCTTATCTCTGAATTTTCTTTGAAAGAATAGCTCTGCCGGTGTTTTTCCAGTTATACTATGCGGAGTACTATTGTACATTGTCAAATACTCTGTCAATGCTTCTTTCCAGCTTTTTCTCTCTACTTGGCATATTTTGAGACGTTTAACGATATCCCTATTTTGCCGCTCCACCTCTCCATTCTGTTGCGGCCAGTAAGGTATAGAATTAAACAGTTTTATATCATTTTCATGACAATAAGCCTTGAAGTCTGCACTAATAAATTGTTTGCCATTGTCGGCAGTTATAGAAACCGGATGTCCTAAACGGCTAAAAATGTCCTTAAGTAGCCGAATCATTTCCTTACTGCTTATATCACGACATATTTTTATTTCTTTGTACCTAGAATAATAGTCAATCACGACCAAAAGATAATCACCACTTGGTAACGGACCTAACAGGTCTATGGCGATATCGACCCAGGATTGAGTAGGCAACTCTCTCCTTTTGAGTGGGTGTGGTGGATTTGGGGCCGATACCAGTGTGCATCCTTTACAGTACCGAACTAAGCTTTCCACGTCCTTATCATAGTTAGGCCACCAAACTTTTGCTCTAAGTCTTAATTTCATCGCAACCATTCCCGGATGCCCCTCGTGAGCAGCATCTAATACAAGCTTCCTTAATTGTGTCGGGATAACAATTTTGGTTCCTCTTAACAGTATATCCCCAAAGAAACAAAGTTCGTTCTCAAAAAGCTTATAACCCTTTACTGTGTCATCCCATTTTTTGTTAAATATGCCCAGTTTTACATTTTGTATGCTACTGTCAGTCTTCGAGTGTTCTTCAATATCTTTAAGTGATACAGCTATTGGTCTAGCAAAGTCAATTATATCCTGCACGTAGTCTTTATATTGAGTCTTATCGTCGCTGAAAGTACATAGTCTAGACAAGGGATCAGCTATATTATTTTTTCCAGGACGGTAAATGACATTATACTTATAGGATTGAAGTCTCAGTATCCAACGCTCAATCCGTGCGCACGGTTTGGACTTCGGACCAAATATAACCTCAAGTGGTTTATGATCAGTGATTAAGTCGAATTCTTTACCGTACAGGAACATGTGGAAATGCTCCACAGCCCACACCAGTGCCAAAGCCTCTTTCTCCGTTTGGCAATACCGACGTTCACAATCACTTAGTGTCTTGTTTCCAAACCCAATAATGCGTGGACCATTTTCATTTGCCTGCACTAATATTGCTCCGAGTCCGACCGGACTTGCATCTGCAAACACCATTGTTTTATCGTGTACGTTGTAGTACCCCAAATTTGGTATGTCACTCAATGCAGCCTTTAGAGCACAAAAGGCTGTTTGCTGACTTTCCCCCCAAGAGTCTCTTATATCAGAATTTCTAGCTGATTTTTTCCGAAGCAATTGCTTCAAAGGTTCTGTGAGGGTGGCCATATTAGGAATCCATTTCCCAATATAATTAATTAGCCCTAAAAAGCTCTGTAGTTCCGAAATGTTAATGGGGGTTCTAAAATCTTTTACAGCCGATAAATATTTATCTAGTGGTCGAATCCCTTGGTCTGACAACTCATGCCCTAGAAATTGGACTTTAGTTGTTCCGTAGATACATTTATCCTGTCTCAACATAATGTCATTTGCTCCTAATGTTTCGATTACTTTTTTTAACCAATGATCATGTTTTTGCTTGTCTTTGCCATACACTAAAATGTCATCAATGAAATTGACTACCCCTTCACATTCAATTAACACCCTTTCCAGTGTTTTTTGGAACATTTCCGGCGCACAAGTGATTCCGAACATTAATCTCTTAAACCGATATAATCCTCTGTCGGATATAAATGTAGTAATGTGCCTTGAATCTGGTTCAAGCTCCAATTGATGGAACGCGTCCTTTATGTCCAGTTTACTAAACATTTTAGCATTTTGGATCTTTGGCAGTAGCTGTTCCATCGTTGGTAGCGGGTGGTTTTCTCTCTTGATGGCCAAATTTGCACGCCTCATGTCTATACACAGACGGACATCCCCATCCGCTTTCAAAATTGGCACTACCGGTGATATCCAGTCAGATGGTTCTTCTACCTTTTCAATTATATCTTTTTGGAGAAGTTCATCTATTTTGGCATTTATTTTTTCTTCCAATGGAATCGGTATGCGTCTGTAAGGCTGTGCAACTGGACTAATGTTATTATTAATTGGTATCCGAATTTGAACATTCTTGAATTTAGGGAAAGGTTTCGTTTCAACATTATTTATGTCTAATCCAAGTTTTAGTACGCCTAAAGCAATCGCAGTCGTTTTACCTAGTAAATTACGTGTTCCTTTATCTATTACGTAAAAGGTGGCGTTTTGTGTTTTTGATCCAACACAAATATCTGCATTGAAAGACGTCAATAATTTGAGAGGTACTTGACTACCGTAAGCGACAAATGTTTTGCCTGGATCTTTCACTTCTTGGCTTGTCATCAAAATTTGTTTCTTGATCTCTGTCCATGTCTTAGCTGTTACCTGTGCCAACATAACTTAATTATGTTGGCACCCTGAATCAATTAACATCTTTACTTGAGCTCCCCCTACTAAACAAGTAAGTGTATCATTATGGAGGACATTGAAAACATAGTCGATCTTGAGCTGTACCGCGACCGCACGTGCGCTAGAGACAACATAATGCTTCCTTCTCTTTCACGCACATACACTACACTCATGCTTGTTTGAACTGCTTCAAGTACATTTATAGTATTTAGATTTTAGAGCATGTTATATTATAACACATTACATTAGGACTTTTAACTCTTATAGAAAAGCCTTTTTTAAAAATTATAGATTGTAATAGTTATAGCAAATAATTTTAGGACATATTATATTTGGGGATTTCGATTTTAGGGCAAGTGATAATATGCGACATTAAGTTCAGGCTAATTATCATTCGGACAAATGATGATTAGGTCACAAAACATCATGACATGTTAGATTATGGATAGAAAATTTATGAGACAAAATAGAGAACCACTTTTTAATCTAATTTGTATTACCATATAGCTTGCAGTCATCTGTATATCAAGACTGGCTCTCAGTGCTACTGGACTGCAGGACTAAAGGAGATTCGATTCCCGGTGCCAGTGGCATGATAGGGGAGAGTGGAGCTACAGTTGCTGCTCTCAATGCCTTAAAGACTGCTTCGAAGGACATAAAATATTCATCACATAACCATTATCATCTTATGTTGTATGTTGGAGATAAAATACTAGCTCTCTATTCAAGGTGATGTAGTTTTTGGAGCTCATTTTTGTTCTACTATTTTTTAATTATAATTAGAGCTTGGATTAATATGTAAATACATATTTCTAATTTACAAGATTTTCGGTCGCGAATATGTTCTGTACATCGTATATTGTGAAAATCTAGTCTTTACTTTCCATATTTTGTTGGTAAGTCCATATTTTCCATAAAAATAACACAATCTTCCACATTTTATACCGCAGACATAGAATAATAACAATGCTGGAAACCTAGTCTGCGCCCACATTTGAAGCAACTCAAATGGAGCCGTACGGCGCCAAACGCCCGGACCGCTCTGCAGTCGTCCATATCAAACGCATCTCGCGAAAATCAATTTACTATGACGATTTGTGCGGTAAAATTTTGTGACATTGATTCGGACAAGCATAAAAAATGTAATAACATCACTTTTCGCATGAAAGCCTTCAATATTTCATAGAATGTTGTGTTTTATAAGCTAAAAATACAAACGATTTATTAAAATGCTCAGTATTACCAGATAATGAAAAAAAATATTTTCGCCATTTTTCAATTTTACCTTTATTGTAAGATTCGATTGCTCAGACTGATTAATTTAATCAGTTGCTACTGATTTTTACAGCGTGAAGCAGTGTCTCTACTGTGTTTCGCTGCGTGAGTGCGGGTACCGGAACTTTTATAATGTTAAAAAATAAATATAATACCACTATCTGTCGTATTATATTTATTTTTTCGCCTGTGAAAAATCCGATAGATGGCGTACTGTTGAACTGAGGTCCAACATCAATCGCATAGGTTGGTTTCATTTTGACAGATCACATTTAAAAATAACCAATATTGTAGCCGCGTTCCGAATTACGCTTACATCGCCATCAGCACACACAAACGCTAACAGCCGTTCCGATTTAGTTTTCGTGCTTCCAGCGTTGATAGCGATATTTCGTTTATGACGTTTTTCAAACGGATAGTTCGCCAAAGATTAAATTATTGTATTATTTTTGTCTGTCATATCTATTCCTTAAGTAATCAAATAGTTTTAATAAAAGAAAAACGTTTATTTGAGGTAATAACACAACAAAAAATACTATTTTTGTAATGTCAGTTTTGACAGCGCTTACAGTAATATTGCCTCTGAGCGTGAGCACTGTTATTGCAAGATGGCGCCGATAGTGACGTCATGCATGACGTCAAGAAATCGTTTATGGACGCGCTCACCTCAAAACGGAACGACTACGCGACTTAAGCGCGCTGAGCGCTCAGAGCGTATCTCGGAACGCGGCCTGTGTATGGACCTCACACATAAAATAGTACCTACTCCATCTAGCGGATTTTTCATACGAGAAAACCCTCATTGATATTGAACCAAAAGTGTCTGAATTTAAGGCGACGGGTAGCGACACTAATCGATTTAAATCTATTTTAAACAATGTCGGGGTTACAACCTCTCGGCAAACACTTAAACTGTTTATTAAATAACTATGCACAAATGTTGGGTCCGTTTTTGTACGCGAAAAAATGATTTACGCCAAAAGTTTTTGGCGTCAATCAATTTTTCGCGTACGCGTTGGACCCAACATTTGTGCATGGTTATTTAATAAATACCTAGTATAAGTGTTTGCCGAGAGCCGGTTTAGTAGCTAAAAATTAAAATGGATTGGCGTCGCTAGTGTGCCCTACCCGTCACCTTAAGGTGAGAATCAGCTGTGAACAGATTTGTATACATTGATGTGTGACTTACAGTACATACTAATATACTTTTAAAATATGTATGTTATAACATTGATGATTATTTCAGCCGAGGAAGTGAAGATCTGGCACCTCCTGATTTAATTTTGACGAGCAATCAGTGCATCGCAGCCCAAGAACATTGGAAAGACTGTGAAACTAATAAGGATGGACATAACTTTATTCATTTACCTTGTAAGTCCAACTACTTCTGATAAAAAATACGTATGTAAAACTTCTCTGCTGTAACCTATATGACAATTTTAAATACCTAGTTCATAATAGCATCTGTTTAGCTTTTCATCATCATCATCATCATCAGCCCATTTAAGTCCCCACTGCTGGGGACGGGCCTCTCTCAATCACATGAGGGGTAATTGCCATGCTCACCACGCTTGGCAGACGGGTTGGCGAGGATTTTGATATAAATGCAGAGTTTTCCTTCTCTGGTGCTGATGATCATGCCAGCAGCTTTACCTTAGTCGTCTTTTACGACACCTCGGTAAGGTGGCCTATTCTACTCTGCCGGGGACCACACGGCTGAGCTTAGCTCGGAGGTTTAGCTTTTAACGTCCTAAAATAGAATGATATCCAAAACTTGTAGAAAAGAATACTTATAAAAGACTTTTAAGAAGTATGAAAATTAATGTGTTTGTTTTATATAAAAAGGGCTGTCTGAAGAAAATAGCGCAATTGTCAACTTGTGTGCTGGCGCATCGTGTAGTCCCTGCGCGCCGTACTCGATGCATCTCGCGGAGGTGGCGCCGCGTATTACTTTCGTCGTTCTCATTGATATGGACTTGAGGTCAGTTACTAATCTCTAATAAAACCTATATTTAAAACAAACTTTCATTTCAAATTGTTAAATGTTTATAATTACAGAGAAGTCGGCATTGCTGTTCACATGTCTAGTCAAATATTATCTAATCTGAGAAGACTCCTTTTGCAAAGAAATTTGGAATTACTGCCAGCTACTTTAGATTCCCTGGAATCGGCTTTAAAAAAAGGTAAATGGTTGAATACGGAGTTAAAAAATTTTTTATTTTGACTTTTTTCAAACTTTTGACTGACCGGATGGCGCAATTGGTAGTGACCCTGCCTCTTACGCCAAAGGTCGTGGGTTCGATTCCCACCCTGGACAAACATTCGTGCGATGAACATTTGTGTTTGTTCGGTGTCTGGGTGTAATATAAGTATTTAAGTAGGTATATATTTGTGTTCCTCTGTTGCCTGATATCTGTAACACAAGTGCTTAAGCTACTTAGTAAGGAATCAGGTCAACGTATGAGATGTTGTGAGAATTATTATTATTATTATTATAGCCTTTATTTATAATCTTATTACACTTTTATTTATATTTATCATATAAAATTAATATTACTTATAGATTATCTTTCTTTTTAGCAAAGGCCTTTTCCTCTCATTCTGTGTTAAGTGTTGGTATTATATTGTTTATTTTCTCTTAGTCACTATAAAGATCGCGGTAGAAATCGGTTGCTGATTTTAATCCTTTCTATTTGTCTGTTTTTTCTTACTTCTGTGATGTGTCATACCTTCAATCCAATTAGAGTTTTCAATTAGTTCTTTCCAGGCTATTCTCACTCTTCAATGTGGAAATTTAGTGTATCTGTTCTCGTTTTCTGTCTGTACTTCTTAATATTTTGTTTAATTTCTTTTCTCAATTTGGCAATTTCTAGTTTTTTGTTTTTTTTTCCTCTATTAATATTTTCGTCTGTTTTATCAGGTCTTTTGCTTTGGGTCCGAGCTTATCTCTTGTTTTTATTCGTACTTGTTTGGTTTTCCATTTCTTGTAACGTTTTTTCTGTGGTCATATTTTTGTTGCACATTAACGAGATCTCTCATCTTTTCTAACTTAGTAATTTCAGGCATCCATAATATACATTTTTATTGGTAAATTTATTGTTTTTATTGTATTTCTGATACATTTTCTTGTTTTTTTTGGTTCCTTCGAATGTATTTGTGGTCAGACCGTTCTGTGATCTGTGTTATAGTTTAATTTATTAACAACTTCGACATTTAAGAATAATTTTGGTTTGTTGGTAATAATGTAGTCGATTTCGTTTTTTATAGTCCCACTGGGAGAGACCCATGTCCATCTTCTGTTGTGTTTTTTTTTTGTAGAAGCTGTTCATGATTCGCAGATTATTTTCGAGGGCGAGGTTTACCATTCTTTGTCCGTTATTATTCCTTCTTCCAGTTGTATATGGTCCAAGAATTTCGTCTTCATTTCTTTCTCTTTTTCCTATTTGACCATTGAAATCTCCGATTATTATAACAGTGCTATAAGAGATTCCATTGTTACTTTGAGGTTTTCGTAGAAGGCGTCTTTTATTTCGTCTTTAGCAACTTCAGTAGGAGCATACACCTGAATTATTGAGGTAGGTTGATTGTGGCCTGGAAGTTCTATATTCAGGACTGCGATTCTATCCGAAATTCCTTTTAATTCAATTATATAATTTTTAAGGTGTTTATTAATCAAAAAACCCGCTCCATAAGTCCAGGTATTTTATTATTGTATTACAAAATGTAGTTTTCATGTTCTTCTATTTTTCGTCTGCTTTTCGCACTTCACTTAATCTAAGAATTTAGCAGTTAATGTTTTGGTAGTGCGTTTTCTAACTCTATGTGTGATTCGCGCGTCTTCAGCGATCTGACATTGAGCTTCGTCATAATATGTTGTTTATTTTTCCTGTTGTTTTTGCTTGTGGGAGGGTTGGAGAGAAACTTGAACTGAAAGAACTTTGTTTTAGTAGTGTTCTTTTTTGTTTGAATGTTTGTGGTTGTCTTCCGGTTTTTACGTTGTAGTGATTGCTATTATTTTTCGGGCCAAATAATGATGAAATGGAGTTTGCTCTTGCGCTGTGTTATTGGTCCATTTTTTTGGTTTTATTTATTTTAGAGGGACCGGGATTGGTTTTTTCCTCCTGAGTGCGTAGGTGTTTTGGGCGACGTCGTCGGCAATCGTTTCCGTTTCTCTATTGGTTTCTCCTTCACATTAGTTTATCGTAGCGAATGTATGCCAGATTTCCTTTTTTAATTTCTTCTTGTTGCTGTATTTTCAGCTCTTTCCTTTTTAATAGAATGTCCTTCGGTAAATCTTCTCTAATGTAGATGTTTTGTGGAAAATGTTTTTTATGCTTAAACATTTCTATTTTTCGCCAAGTTAGAGTAACGGAGACGGATGGGTCTTATTTTTTGTTGTTTATTATTGTTTTTTCTAGTATCCCTTTCCATATTTCCTACTTTCGTTTTTAGGACAAAGACTTCCTTCTTAAGTCCCTCCCGGGGACTTTTCCTGTAGGATTGTCTCGAGTTTAGCGTCTAGAGTGGCGGAGATATTTCTGGTAACGTTTTGTGTGATTCTGGTTGCGTATCTTTCGAACTTTTCTTCATTTCTGACAGAAGCATTTGTAAATCTGTTTTGTTCAGCGCCTTTTTTTTGGCGTTGAATTATTGACCTATTATTTATTACTTTTGATTGAAATTTCGATATATTTATAAACAAAGTGCAAATGTTAAACGAACTCTTTTCAAACCTCGTTTAAAAAATAACATGTCATAGCGATCAGGAAACACCGCGGCTCTAGAGCGTGGGAAAAATTAATAACTGAATGGTAGCAATATTTTGTCATTCGCTTCATTGCGTGATTTCCAGTTACGTCCAAAGCTGTAGCTTCAGAGCCTGGGATACGCTTGAACCATGGTCCAGGATTAGGGAAGTCTGGAAATTACAATGAAGCGACTACTGTCTGACCTTCGCAACCCTTAGACCAGGGGAACCAGACCAAGTAGATCAGTAGTAATATTTTGTATTAAGGTGACGGGTAGGGCACACTAGCGACGCCAATCGATTTTAATTTTTAGCTACTAAATCGGATCTATTTTAAAGAATTTCGGGGCAACCTCTCTGCAAATACTTATTCTATTTATTAATATAACTATGCACAAATGTTGGGGTCCAACGCGTCCGCTAAAAATTGATTCACGCTAAAAGTGGCCGCTTTTGGCGGTAATCAATTTTTCGCGTACAAAAAATTGCCCAACAACGCCCAACATTTGTGCATGGTTATTTAATAAATAGAATAAGTATTTGCAGAGAGGTTGTAGCCCCGAAATTGTTTAAAATAGATCCGATTTAGTAGCCAAAAATTAAAATTGATTGGCGTCGCTAGTTAGGGCTACCCGTAGCCTTAATAAAAAATACTATCGTAACTTCACCATGATTGATGACACACATGAATGGTTTTTATGAAACATATTTGACTTCAGACAACAGATGCCCTGCGCAAAAACAAGTCGCACAGCGCACTATGCGCGCGCGTCACTTCACGCATGCTGGAGCTGCGCAAGTCGTGCACCACCACCACGCCGCTCACGCCGGAGACGGCCGCCACGGCCATGCACACCGCCCTCGAGGCCGTCATCGACCAGCTCAAACCCGACATACCCAGCGTCAAACTAGAACTACCGTTAAAACAGCTGACGACTATCCTTGGGCCGTACGTCGAGTTTCTCCGCGTCAAAGCCATGAGATACTTCAGCATGGGATCATATCCTTTTCAAAGTGAACTATGTTTTTACTAGCGTTGTAACGTAGCTAGAAAAATGCTATGCAATAATTAGCATGATTGTGCTATTTACACTTAGCGTATCCGTGTCATAAAAGCAGTGCGACTTCGTTAATTGTTATCTTTTATTTATTTGCATATTTAAATGCACTCCAATACCTGTAAGGTATGAACTGAGTAATTATGTATATACTGCTTGAAATATAGCTTTATTAGAATGGCAGATGTCATTTGATCTTTATTTCAATGAATATAAGGTTTTCAATTTAAACAAGTTTATTCCATAGATTTTTATTACTGTAAAGATAGTTTTTCTGTGACACCAATAACTGTCATTCTAATGAAGCTAAAATTTACGGACTATAATAAACTGGCGATTTGTAATATTATTAAGAAAGAATAGAAAAAACACTAAATGTTTATTTTGCTAGAATAATTATTGACTGGCCAGATGGTAGTTACCTTGCCTCATGCGCCAAAGACCGAACACGCAACGGATTCGATCCGCACCCTGGACAAACATTCGTCTGACTTGTGTTTTTTCAGTGTCTGGGTGTAATTTATAAGTATTAAAGTATATATTTGTAATTGCTCTGTTGTTGATATCCGTAACACAAGTGCTTAAGCTACTTTTTAAGGAATCAGAGCAATGTAAAAGATGTTGTATGATTTTTTTTATCCATGCTTGCACTCCCTCCATGCACGACATTCTAAAATTGTTTCGTGATGTGCAATTCTTACTATTCTATAGTCCTTATTAATTCAATCAGTCTATTTTATAATTTTGATTTACCTCTCTAGTTTCTCAATGATAACTAATCAATAAATTAATGACATCTTATGTGGATCGTACTTAATTATTTTCAAACTTAAGTAATAGCTGTGGTATGTAATAGTTTATTTCAACTTACTATTGCCTAAGTAATTATTAATATATTGGTAATGATGTAGTATTTTAGCATTTCTTTATTTAATCAACTTGTAATAAGAATGTTGTCAATCTTTTTATTATTTACTTAATTTAAATATACTGACATAAAGTTCACGAGGCAATTTGTATCGTTTCCATCATCATCAATGCATTGTTTGAATCGATTATTTCGCTTAATGTGGGCTATTTGCGAGTGCACGGGAGAGACAGAGAGTTGTTCCCTAACGCTGCACAAGTATGTGGAGGAGTTCCCGGGGCTGATCCACTTCGTGTACGTGGACCGCACCTCCGGCCGCTTCCTCGCGCCCGACATGGCGGACTGCGTGGACATGCTGACGCCTGAAACGGTTAGTTCAATATCTCTAATTGTGATTGAAAATCGGCACTTTATCGATTTCTTGTCCGTATTTGAGAACTGGTGGTTTCATTTTAAGACGTCCCGTAACGAATATACCTGTCGCATCCGAACAAAGGAGACACAGCGCGTGTGAAAGAGAGAGAAACTCCGATTCGATCGTAACGCTTTAAATTAAGCCCTCTGGTCACGAAAGTTAGAGAACGTACGAACGTCCGTAACAGAAATAATTACGAGTACTATTATATAACTATGTTAATAAATATATTAATACCTATTTGAAGTTGTCTAATTTTACTTTTCCTTCGAATTACGATTTTAAACTTTCGCGTAACATTATGCTAAAATTCATAATATGTATATCCGAGCTAAACGTGTATGTTATGTAATAGTGCTCATAGCGTGTAATTCCCTGGTTGCGTCCAAACCTGTCACTCGAAGCCCGGGATACGCTTGATTTAAAGTGAGGATAGGGGGTAGTCTGCTCATTACAATAAAATTACAGTACGTTATTTAGAGTCCTAAACTAAAATTTGGGATTCCTTCCACCTTGTGGTAAATCGCGATGTTAAGTTATTATCGCACTAAAGTTTATGTCATCCCGTTCCAAAATGCAATGTTAAAAGGGGCTGAAAACAATTATGTTCCGGGACTATCCTTAGATCGCGATTTGTAATAAGGGGGTTTGTGTTTACGAGCTTTATGATCAAATTTGAATTGAAATTCGTTTATTCTCTTAGAATAGGTACATACGTGGTCTTAAGTTATATTATATAATTAGCTCATACTATTCCGCTTAAATACATTAGCATGCAAAACGTTTTTCAAGAAGCTCATTAACACTGTAAAAGCAGCAATCAATCAACCACTCTCTTACATTTTTAATCATCACATCAATAGAGCCTACTTTAAGTTTAGTATTTTATTATAGATTTTAACTCGCATAAAATAGCAGCTTTTTTGACTCAGAGTAGTTTTTGGGCAGTAATCGCTTGCGAGTCTGTCAGGATCTCTGGTATTTGTTGGATAAATTTCACTGGCTCTTATAATAAATTTAGGGTTTATCACTACAAATTTGAAAATTTCTAGAATGTATACACAAGTCACCGTGAAAACTCTTAATTTCACAAATAAAGGCTTGCATGATTCGTAAGGGCTCTTACAGCAGATGGCTCGAATACACTTTTTTTGAGCAATCAGAACTCGCTTTACTTCTTCTCTTAAAAAGTTCTCATGTGTCTAAGATCTGATAGTGCACCCGGTTGGGACAATGTTAGTGTCACCTTCCTAAAACTAGCGAAAAAAGAGCTTGTACCCATTATTACGCACATTATTAACCTCTGCTTTAAACAAGGCACATTCCCGGCTCCCCTGAAAAAAGCTCTTATTACCCCGATATATAAGAGTGGAGACAGAGACGACATAAATAACTATAGGCCAATTTCGATCCTCCCAGCAATCTCTAAAATTTTGGAGAAACTGTTAAACTCTAGGGTGATAGACTATCTTAACAAATACCAACTCTTATCAACCTCACAATATGGCTTCAGACAAGGTCTATCAACTGAAGATGCGGTTGTTGGACTTACTCAATTGGCAACCAAGTTACTAGATAAAGGTCAAAAATGCGTATCCGTCTTCTTGGATCTTAAAAAAGCATTCGACACTGTCTCTGTCCCCATCCTCTTAGACAAATTGGAGAAGTATGGCGTAAGAGGCACCGAGCTGTCACTTTTCAGGAGCTACCTCTCTGAAAGGACTCAGAGGGTAAAATTAGATCAGTATACTAGTGAGGATCTTGATGTGACATACGGGGTGCCTCAGGGAAGCGTGCTGGGTCCTACACTTTTCCTATTGTACATAAATGACCTGTGCAATATGAAATTAAACAACGCCAGCATTTTTTCTTATGCAGACGACACTGCCCTTGTTTTTGCGGGTAATGATTGGGAAGCTGTTAGAAGAAGTGCTGAACGCGGTATAGCTTCTGTCGCTAAATGGCTAAGAAACAACCTCCTAACTCTAAATACTGCTAAAACGAACTACATCTGCTTTAGCATTCAAAATCATAAGCAACCTGATGCCAGTTTTTGCCTTAAGGTTCACTCGTGTTTAATGGAAAGTACTGATTGTGACTGCCCCAGTATAGACAGAACTGATAGTGTTAAGTATTTGGGAGTGATGGTCGATCAGCGGCTCTCCTGGTACCCACATCTCGATTTAGTTGCTAGCAGGGTAAGGAAATTAATATGGATATTCAAGACCTTAAGACATGTGGTGCCGGGTGCAGGACCGCGTGACCAGCATTCCCAAAGAAACATCATTAAAGAAATCTATACTTCGCTAGTGCAGTCGGTCCTGACTTATTGCATCCCTATTTGGGGCGGAGCGGCTAAGACGCGAGTGTTAGAAGTGGAAAGAGCACAACGTGCGTTACTGAAAGTAATGCTTTTTAAAAAAAGAAGATTCCCGACGAGTACTTTGTACACTATTATTAATGTCTTGTCCGTGAGGAAACTCTATGTTCTTAATTGTATATTAAAAAAACACAAAACTCTTACCTACGACGGAACCTTACACCAAAAGAGAAGAAAACAAATAACCGCTAACATCAAAACAAATACCGCATTTGCTGACAGGCAATATACAAAACGATCAAATTTTCTGTACAAAAAAATTAATAAAAATATAGAAATTTATAGTAAAACATCGTATGAATGTAAAAAACTGGTTACTAACTTTCTGTTACCATTGGATTACGAAGAAACGGAGACACTACTAGTGCACTCATGTTAACACACCAACACAAACAAACACACAAACACACATACACCCACACCCACAGACACGCACACACACACACACACGCACACGCACACACACACACACACACACACACACACACATACACACACACACACACACACACACACACACATACACCTAGAATAATGAGTACAAAACAGTTTCTTTAAATGGGTATCTATACTTTTGCAAAACCTACATTTTTTTATGTTAACTATTAGATATGCAAGAGCGTAGTCACCTGACACAGGCATTCTTTTGCTTACAAGGTGACTACGACCACTTTTTGTAAAATACCATTTTTAATGAAATAAACCTTTTTTACTTTACTTTACTTTACTTACTTCTGTGCTATTACCCCATACTAAAATCCCATAATTAATATTAGACTCTACATATCCGTAATAGGCGCTCAAAGTTACATTTAGTGAATGTTGATTGCAACTCGAACGCGCTTTTCATGGGACTTCTTTGATGGCGCGGACTTTGTGTGTGATTTGGCAGGTCCGCAGCATAATCTCCCGCGGGCTGCGCGTGGTGCGCGAGGGCTACACGGCGGCGACTTGGCGGCGCGGCGCGCTGCACGCCTGCGTCGTCGCGTGGTGGGAGCGCCGCGGCGTCTCCGTGCGGCCGCCCCGCGCGCCCCTCCCGCCCGCCGTGCGCGCGCTGCCGCCGCCCGGGGACATACTCTCCGCCTTCTACAGGTAGCCGCCCGGGGACATACTCTCCGCCTTCTACAGGTAGCCGCCCGGGGACATACTCTCCGCCTTCTACAGGTAGCCGCCCGGGGACATACTCTCCGCCTTCTACAGGTAGCCGCCCGGGGACATACTCTCCGCCTTCTACAGGTAGACGCCCGGGGACATACTCTCCGCCTTCTACAGGTAGCCGCCCGGGAACATACTCTCCGCCTTCTACAGGTAGCCGCCCGGGGACATACTCTCCGCCTTCTACAGGTAGCCGCCCGGGGACATACTCTCCGCCGGCTCGAGTCTTGCCCGAGACCCATCGATATTTTTTTAAGTTCAATATTTACTTAAGAAAAAATTGCCAATAAAAATGAGTCAAGTAGTCTATTGTTTCCGGGCGGAGTCGGGGGTGATGAAAAATAGACCGGATGAATTTATAAGATAATTTTTATTATTTTGTCTCGAGTAGTCGCGTACATAGTTCGTAGTGAGGGTGCAAAAAATATGGCGGCACGCAGGCCGTGCCGTTTCTCCCTCAGCGACATCTAGCGGCGATGCGAGGAACTGAATGCTGATATCTATGAAATTTATTGTTACTAATACCATATCACCTTTTCAGGCAACTGCTAGAGCAAGCATTCCCGACGGACAGTCAAGGCGTGAGCATCAAGGAGCTGATCTGCGTGCACCTGGGGCTGTTGCCCGCGTCAACCGCCGTGCAGCAGGCGCGGCGCCTGGCGCACTCCGTGCACGAGCTGGCCGGCGGGAACCCGCCCGCCGCGGCTGATCTGCTCTAAACTACCTACTGCGGCAACACGTGGCCACGGATCGTTGAAGTAGTAGCGTAGTGGGTGTCAGCCGCCCTCTCTTCTTCCTTGAAGATCATCCCCCCAGAATGAAGCTTAGATTTTGCCGACCCCTTACCTTCTCTGACCTCCCTCCCCAGGATGAAACCTAGTCTAAAAATATTTTTTCTTCTCTCTAAAAAAGTCAACATTCTCTTCCTAAAAAAACGATATCATTGTCAGCTATTTTTAGCTCGGCGGTGAGGCTAAACATCGTAAAAGATCTCGGAGACTATTCTCATGCACTCGACAAAGAAGTCCAATTGGAGATTTCCATACATTCGTCCAGATAAATGTCGAATTCAATATCTATGTCGATCGCACCAGAATAGGTAGGTACTCTGCACGTTTTCGATAGTTTCTCGAATTGTGTATACCCACCATTGTTGATAAAGTATAATCGTTGTGACCATAATCACTCAGATGCAACCGGGAATCACACGCTGAGATAGATAGATAGATAGATACACTTTATTGCACAAAATTTACAGATCTTAGCCTAAGTTATTATACTAAAACAATGTAGGCGGTCTTATCGCTAATAGCGATCTCTTCCAGACAACCTCAGGGTAGAGGAAAAGTATAGCGAATTAAGAAAAGGGGTAAGGCAGTGCAAGTCAGAAAAAGAGAGAGAAAAAAAAAAGACATTGTATAAATACGAGTATGGTATATACATACATACATTATATTAAATAAATATATACTAGCTATAAATACTAAAACATACTACTACATTACAAAACAAATAAACATACATACTAACAGTTTATTGGATTGATAGATACGTAACCAGGGAAATAGGAGACAATGATAGGAAATACAAAGTATATATAGTAAAAACATACTACATATACTTTGTACTATATATTTGTATATTTGACTACATATACTTTGTACTACATATACAAAGTATATGTAGTACAAAGTATATGTAGTCAAAGTAGTAGATAGATGAGAAATTTAAGACCAGGCATCAACAGAGATAACCGTCTCGTCTTACGAGATCATAACACAGCAACTGTCGAAACGCCACTAGGGTCTAAAGGGTTTTTATAGAAGAATCATAAACGCGGATTATTTGTAAAATTTGAAGACACATATGCCGGAGACCATATAATATAGTTGTAGGCCACCAAACCGCCGAAAGGCAGCTAGTGGCCCGGAAGAAATGATGCACCAGGTCTTGTATACGTAACTGGTTTATTATAGATAATGCAAATGGCATAATGTGAGAACATCTCCAAGACTTATATACTAGAGATGACTGACGTCATATCGTATCACATACGTGGTCAGATCTGCTGACATAGCGTACGTGACAGAGATAACAGTAGGTCTTGGAGATAATACATATCGTGCGTGCCGAGCTGCTACAAACTAGAGTTTCTTTTACAACGCCGACAGCTGCCATAGCCAGGATGAGGCAGAGAAACTGAGACGAGAAGTGCTGTAAGAACTTCGTTGGTCGTGCCACCTAGCAACGGCACAAATCATTATAATAATTATAATTATTTTGATTTATGGATTCATCAAGATCATCGATCGACGATTGAAGACATTGGCGAATAAGCAAACTCACAGCAAGTGTCAAGGCTTATCGTGCGAACAACCGGCAACGCCTCGGTCAGCATTATCTCTGCCTGTTCTAATGTTTAGGTGCAATGTTCATTTTATTTGTTTTGTATTTGTATTTGGTTATTTTTTACATTTCTTTTTAAAAGGGGGGAATTCCCCCCTTTTGTGCCGTATCTATATGTAGAAATGATTTATCGCGAGGATAGTAGGTATATAAGGCTGCACTATCTATGGATTAAACTACTTGCATGCAAACCGAAGTATTATTTATAACCCTGGTCACACGGCATAACACATATTTCTGAATTCAATAGAATAATGTGGATAATCAATTATTTTAGTGCAAATAAATTCGTTTTAAATTTTAAACAAGCACTTTTTTGGCTTTTTTTTTGATCTAGTAAAGTAAATCCTATCATGTAACGAAAGAGCAAATTGTCTAGACAATAACCTCAAGTAGGTATAGGTATCGGATATATTTTTTTCAAGACCGATAGTTGTGTTAGTTACCTAAAAAGTTGGCTCATACAAACATTCTTCGCTTCACCGTGTCGCCACAATGTACGAACGTTTCCAATTTGGACATGCACAAGTCCCATGTCGCTCTTTGCGGTACTATTGTGAGTGTTAAGTGTTATGTATCTATGTTATGAAACTTATGAGCATGAAATTAAAATTGATCTCAAAAAAACTCTATAAGTACATTATGTATTATACGGAAGTAGAATTTGACATGCCGAAATAAAGTAGTACCTAAGTTTTAAGTTAATTATTTGCCACGAACAGGAAACATTGAGATGATAGGTTTTTTTGTAAGTTTAAAGCTCTAGCCTATTATTATCTGTCGTCGTACGCTCCTAAAATAATATTATTAATTTATTTTGCTATTTTACGAACTGTTTGCATTTCTTTAAAGGAATGGAAGTCAACGGCAAACACTTAAAGGTTATACTGACCGACTTTTCGACAAGGTATAGTCAATGTGCACATGTTATTAAAGTGCGTGCATTCCATGATTCTGGGCGGGGACAGACAGAAGTGACGTCACTTCTGTCTGGCCCCGCCCAGTTTATGCCGGCACTTGATGAAATGTTCAATCTTTTGCATCAAGTATAACATACTTTTTTACATACCATTTCATTTTATTCCTATGAATTTTAGTAATAAAAGTGTAATCTATATCACACTGTAATTAAATTTATTGTTTTTATTAACATACAAATTTTATTTAAGATAATTTATAATTTGTTTTTTAGTAAGTAATTGTCATTTGTCTGATATTTCGGTAATATTGTACTACTACATATTGTTAAAAATCGAAATAAAAAAAACTATTAAAGATTTGTATATTTTTATTGGAAAACATATTATGTACTATGATTTTTCTACAAATCGTTTTCATCTTTTGTATCGTGAATGAACCACAAGTTAAACATAGGTACATACTATTACAAAAATATTCTGTACAAGTTATTTTAGGTACAAACGACATCAGGTCGAGATCCTCCCTGCAGTGCAAAAATAGCACTTGTGTGTCATGAGGACAGTCCAACGTCAAACAAGGGTACCTTCACGTGACGTCGTGTATACTCGTTAATATTTTAGTTAGCCAAAAATATCGAAATAGGTAAGATACAAATAATAATATTATTTACATTATTATCTATTTAACAAATAGATGCAGTGCAATGCAATGGAGATAATGCTAAAATATTTTCTTAATGCGGATTTATCCAGTTACTACAGTATTGCCTATCAGCAAAACCTAGTATAATGAAATTAGGCAAGAGATTGTCATGGGGGGTTGAGCAGAGCATTAGGAACAAGCAGATTGGACTTTATCACGCCTAAAACATTGTATTATTAATTCATAGTTTTCTTTTTAAACCCCCTCATTACAAAACGCTATTAAAGAATAGTTCCGGAACAAGTCACGTTCTAGCCACTTTTAACATTGTAATAAGGTGGAAAGACTTGTATGTATAATAGTGTACTAAAAGAAGATTTTTTTATTATGTGGTCTAAGCTGACAGATGCTTTTTGAAATTTTGCATCTGTCACTACAGTCCACACAATCAAAAGTGCTTACTGAGCTCTTAAAATAAACTTTCTTTGTGGATAATAATATTTCTGATTAAACAGTGGATAAGGAAATCAGATGATATAATTTTGAAGAAATACACTATTTACACTGTCCTTGTAAACACCACACCAACTAAGGAATATAATGAACTGACAGATACAAAAATATTATAATATTTTCAAGATACCCCAACTGCTGGCTATCTAGGTTTTATTTTAAAAGATTGAAGCTTTCTTATTTTGGCAATGAGTAGGTATTTATTAGACAATATTAACAGGTACAGAAAAAAATATAATTAGGTCAGAGAGTAATTACTTATTGTGAAAATATATCCAAGATAGGCCCTATAAATGTAGATTTATTAATTACACTGCAAAGACTCTATCCCATCATAACAAAATTATAGTAGTTTCTTATTAATTGAAAAGCAATCCCTTGAGATTACTGGCTGAATAAGATCAATATAGCCAATATATTATGTATTATGGTATTAGGTAAATATCAACAATTATAAAGCAGATACCTACTTAATATTTAAACATCAATATGTGTAATAGTATAAAATGATGGTAGCACTAAATAACTAAATAAAGGTCATAATGATTAATACATCTTTTAATGATTGATTATACTGAACTTTCAGATTATAATCATAATTTAATGGTAAGATGATGATGATGTATCGTTAACTTTTTCCAGACTTTTCAATATTAAAATATTGTTTCAATGTTAGGGAAATGTTATAATAAGTAAGTAACATAAAGATGAGTATTAGTAACAAAAAATGGTAATACAATTAGTATTTAAACTTATTCTGGTAACTTACTTTAAAATATATCAATCATTTAATTAAGGCACTTGTCAATACTCAGGTGAGCTGTCACCTAAACATTTACCATCATCATTTATAATGATTGGTTTTTTCACATGTTTATCTTCAACATCAAAACTTATAAGGTCATCATTGAAGATATTTGAATTCTGAAAAGAAATTAAATATTACTTAAACCATCAAGGTAAATCCTAAAAGATGCAAATGTCACTCGCAAAATATTTTTATTAGCCATTATGAGTTGTATTTAAATTTAAAAAAGGTTTCACATAATTTTAACTTACACTTGTTGATGCTACTCCAGTATTGTTCCTCAAAGCAGCAGCATAATTTAGGACTGGTTTAGCCGAGTTAGTTGGCATTAGCACAGGACTTGGACTTCTATCATTAATTTCATTCTCTACCAACTGTACCGAGCTTTCACTATCAGACAGATGATTGCTATTCATCACAATGTTGGGAACATTCAGGATATCCACATCCGGAGGAGTTTTTAAAGCAGTCACACAAGCTTCTGCCATTTCAACTTCTCTGGTCATAAACTTCTCTTCAAGTATTTTATTGTATGCAGCATGAAGATCTAATGATTGCTTGTCAGCCAATATTGTACTCATCTGCTTGATTTCTGCTTCTAATTCTCTGATAGTGTTTTCATTTTTGGCTGCTATTTTAGCTTCTTTTATAAGTCGCACATCAACAGCTTCTTGTATGCGCAATATTGCATCACTAGTGTTGTTGCCTTGGACATTACTTTCACTAATGATCTTATTAAACACACTATTAGGCGATAGCCTATTAGCTTTCTTGTAGCCTGTGAGCTTCTCTCCCAGATTAGCAGTCACATCCTCAATGTATTCATACATGTCGAAACAATTTATTTTGCCAAAGCGGTAAGTGAAAGTATGAGTTGAGCCTGTTGATGATGTCTTGTTAGATAAATTACAAGTGACAAAGTTTTTTTTCCCATGGTACTTTTCGAAGTACTTTTGCAAACCTTTAGATATTAATTTATCCCTAAAAGTCGGCTTGATATTTGTGTTTTTTCTATATTTGTACCATCCCACAATTTCACTTGCACTGTTGGATAACAAACCAGATAGGACATCCTCTTTTATTCTACCAGTTGGTAAATAAAATAATGAGACAGAGGGTAAAGGTAATACTGTTCGTATTACTATTTGGGTGTCGAGGCGTGCGTTATCACTTTGTGAGTCTGATATGTGATTAGTAATTTCTGATGTTACATCCCCGATAAGAAAGCCTTCCTGAAAAAGGATAAAGTTTCAGTTATTTAAAAAGCCCGTGTATATAAGGGTATGATAAGAAATGAAATACATTACCTGACTATTCACAGAATTTACACATTCGTAGAGTAAAAAAGACAGCGCGGTGCCACTAAGCGACACCTTCTCAGTGTAAGCCATTATGAATTAAATCACATAAATTTACCTAGATTCAAATATAAGTAAATAGTACTAATGATAATAATAGATCTTATAATAAAATTACACTTTTACAATGTCCTGTTGGTGATAAAGTAACAAAATTTCCTAAATGTTTGCAAGTTGCGACAAAAATTGACAAACGAATTTGTGATTTGACAGTTGACACTTGACAGCAGACAGTCGACAGACAGACAACTCATAAGTCAGTTACTTTGTCAGAATTGTGTTTTTTTAAATAATGTTTTCGAAGTTGTAGTATAAAGCTGGAGACCTCACTCGGTGTTTCAAGTTGAAGTCAGTCAGGTATTTAAGATAATGACATTACATTGGACCCTTGGGCTGCCATCTTATATTTACATTTTGCACAAAACTTTCTTGTAGTTACTAAAATTGTAATTAGATCCATTAAATAATAATAGGACCCTATTAGTTGGTTTGTATGTTTAAATAAACAACAAAACGCATTAAATCTGCTGCATTATAGATACATACTACAAATACCTGCAAATATAAATAATTTCGTAACTTTCCACCCTTTATTTTAATTTAATTATTGAATATTCCCGAACAGTTATTAAATCTGCTGATTATGGATATTATTGTTACCTAGGAAGTAATTATTACGTAAGTACATCTCAAAAAACTGATAATACTTTCGTTTATCAACTCTATTAAATTGATATGTCATAATTAAGTACTTACACTATTTGCACGCCTGCTTGCAGGCTGAATACATAAACTCGATATCATTTTTTTATAAGATCTAATCTGTATCATACGTATTTATTAGCACATACGTAAATGATTGTTTGTTTGTTTGTAAAGTAATTTTTGCTCACTTTTTTAAAAAAATGTATCATTCGCCACAGTCAATATAAATCACTTGGCCCTAGGAATCATCACAAATGTTTATGTTTGTTAAAATTTTGTTAACTAAAAGCAGTTTTAATTATTTTTTCGAAAACTTTGTAAACAGTACTGTACCGTTATTCGAATCCTATATATGAGAGTAGCATCCGTTTCTGGTCCTAGTACTAACCAAGACATCCGGTTTCGGCCCATTTCCCCACCAACTTAGGTTTCGCGCCACGCGACGCTAGCGCTACCACCGGCAGTTCGAACGATCGTTCGAATTCGAATTTTTGCCTCATTGGCGTTTTAGTTCCCGATCGAGACGGTCGTCTACAGAGCTCTGCTATAATTGCGACCGACTCGCTCGATAGTACTAGCCATTTAAGAGGAGATTCAACGTAAATATTTCTAGTAATATCTGAAAAATAACTGTGAGTATTTTTCACTTATTTACTACTTTTAACATAAACCAAAGGGAAGTTTACATGTGAAATTATTTCAAGTGAAGTGTTTTGACTTATTTAATTACTTGTGTTATTTCGTAACGGTGTTACCGTTCGGTGGCAAGGTTACATTCTTTCCTTAAAATATTTTATTGTAATTTTCTTTGTAACTAACGTTTTTCTAACGGTCTTTCCGTTAGAGCTATGAATATTTTAGGATGGACGAGGATTAGGATGGATCGGCCCATGTGCAGCGGGGACGCGAATAATGATGTTCCAGTTTCAGCAGCAATAGGAACAAGAAGGAAGAGGAGGCGTACACGATCGTCTAGCTCCGACAATAGCTTGTCCTTGAGTTCCTCGTCGAGCTATCACCAGAAGCGCCGTAAAAGGGCGCAAAGGTGGTAAAAACAGAGGGGTAAGTGACGACTTATTTAAACAATGACTTAGTGATGTAAATGACCTCAAAAGTCAAATGGCAGCTCAAACAAGGCAAGATGAGTGTGGGGATGACCTTGTCGACCCAAGTGTTAGCGGAGAATTGTATGAGTGCAATGAGCTACCCTTTACTAACTCACCTGAGCCTGTTCCAGCTTCTGCGAGTAATTTCAAATTGAATCTTGCAATAAATACAAAGACTAAGGAACCTTCCATCCCCAATGCACCTGACGGCATGCTTAAACAAGTAGAGGAGCTTCAGCGCTTCCTCCACCCAGACTGGAGCGCAATACGTTATGCCGACGCTCAAAAGGCCTGTTTTTTTTCCCGGGTTTTTCTAATTTAGTGCCAAACGAAGAGATTAAACAATACGAACAAGCATTTGCCAGCTTATCTTTTGCTTTGCTGCAGCAACGCGAGGCTTTGCAAAATGAAATGAATAATTTCTTACTATGCCTATGGGTAAACCAAAATGAAACTTTCTCTTACTCTGATATATACAGCAGGGAAAACGATATATTCTCTAAAGGCGACTACTGTAAGGTAGCAAACGACACTATGCAAATGGTATGTGGTCATAGAGCTGAACTTATTCAACAGCGGAGGGAGGGCATACTTTCTTCAGTCAAAGACCCTCTTCACAAAGCGGCGCTACGCAAGGACCCACCTTCGAGCTCCGACTTGTTTGAAGATGAACAGTTCAGCTCAATGTTGGAAAAAGCAGGTGGAGTGCGAAAAGTCTTCTGGCAGAAAAATAAGGATCGCAACTCTGCTCCGCAGAACGATCCAGGGACGTCGTCCCACACACAAGTCCCAAAAAAGGCTCAAAACAAATCAACAATACAAGAAAAAAGTGATTTTGCTGGTACAGTCAAGGAACGTAAATATTTTTTTTTGCGGAAAAGGTAAGGCCACCAAGGATAGCTTAAACAAAGGCAAAGGAGCCAGAGCATATTCTCTCTCATCCCGCCGGGATAGGAGAAATCAAACAAATAAAAGGAACTGACTCAAAGTCATTTCGTGCCGGCAAGCTCCACCTTTTTTATGCTCATTGGGAGGAACTAGGGGCGCCGCCCTACATCCTCAAAATGATAAAAGGTTATCGTATCCCTTTCAAATCCAAACCACCTCTAAGTGTGCCCAGTTTTCGACATCAACCGTCACCTTCGGCGGAAATGTCGGAAATAATCGAACAGATGTTAGTACAGGGTGTATTAGAAGCGGCGGAACTCACTCCCAGCTTCATATCTACAATATTTTTACGACCCAAAGGCGACGGCACGTTAAGACCTATTTTCAACCTCAAAAATCTGAATTGGTTCATTCACCCAGGCAAGTTCAGATTAATAAATGTTCAACGGGTGCAGAATTTTTTGCAGGCAAAAGACTGAATGGCAATAATCGACCTCCATCAAGCCTACTTTCATTTGCCTGTAGAGAAATACCACCGGCGATTCCTACGGCTAGTCTATGCCGACAAATTGCTACAAATCACCTGCCTGCCCTTCGGGCTAGGCTCAGCTCCAAAAACATTCGCATCTCTGACAAACTGGATTGCCCAAAAACCACGAGAGCGCGGGATTCGCATTCTTGTTTATCTGGACGACTTTTTATCTGGACGACTTCTTTTTGGTAAACCAAGACCCAGCCATGTCGAACAGCCATATGCAGGTCACACTGGACATGCTGAAACAACTAGGCTGGATAATAAACACAAAGAAGTCTGTCCTCGAACCCAGGCAGGCCCTAGAATTTCTAGGCATCATGTGGAACCCGTGGCACAATGTCAAGTTTCTCCCGGAAAGACTATCCAACAAAGTGGTAGATCAAGCGACTCTATTACTAAAGAGAGGAGTAGCTACCCTGAAGGATCTACAAATTATAACCGGGTTAAGGAACTTTGCAAGCTTTGTAGTTCGGAGAGGACGTCTGCATTACCGGGCTACTCAAGCAATGACCAACAGACTGCTGAAGTCTTCAACCTCAAATCATGTACGCCTTCTTACGGATGTAAAGCAAGAACTGGAATAAATAATAAATAAATATTTCACAACATCACATACATTAACTGACTCCGAGATAGGTAGCTCAAGCACCTGTGTTACGGATAATCAGTCAATTACAAATATATACTGTTAGCGGTACCCCCACCCAAGCCGGTCGGACAGCAGCGCATTTGCTTGTCCTGAACCTAAAAATACATATAATACTTTTCTTTTGTAAATACATACTTATAATACATAGCAAATACCCAGACCGATACAAACAAACATGTTCATGCACAAAATGTTTGTACTGTGCGGGAATCGAACCCGCAACCCTTGTATCAGAGACAGCGTTCACTACCACTGTTCCGATCGGGTCGTCAATGGAATAGTGGATAGATCATTGCAAAACGTCTTCGCTAATCCACACTCCCCCCACGACACATTATCTGACAACAGATGCAAGCGACATTGGTTGGGGAGCTCAATTAAACCACCTGAACATAAAGGACACGTGGCTACTCCCACAACAACGGCTCCATTGCAACGGGAAGGAAATGTTGGCTATCATAAACGTCCTAAAAGATCACGGTCAGCACTTGAACTCGGAAAGTCTACTTATCCAGTGCGACAGCCGGACTGTAGTCTCTTACCTTCGCAACGAAGGTGGAACAAAGTCTGCTGCACTGACAAGTCTCACCCAGGTGTTGTTTCGAATACTATATCAGTTCAACATTTCGATCCACCATATACCCGGAAATTACAATTACATTACGATTCCGCCTAGGCTGACTCGAAAGGTCTTCGGCAAATGGGGTACACCTGTTATCGACCTATTTGCATCACACCGTGATCTAGTAGTAACGAACTATTGTACATTGGACAGAAGGGACAGCAATGCAATATTTCACGATGCCTTCAGCAAGAAATGGGATTTCCCACTAGCCTGGATTTTCCCACAACCACATCTCATTCTAAGAGTCCTAGCACACTTGTACAACGCCGTGGGGATTTTCCTCATTTTAGTTCCTCGATGGAAGAATGCTTTTTGGAGACCAGATCTCAAGAGCAGATCTCTAGCAGCCCCATTCACAATCAGGAACCTAGAGAGTGTATTTGTAGACACGACGACGGGCCTTCCACCTCAAAAAGTGGGAGAAATGTCAATGGAAATTTGGAAATGTGGGGGTGGAATAAATACCTGACAAACTGGACGAAGGAACAACGATCTCTCCTCACACATAGCTGGCGAAAATCCACAATAAACACCTACCGCCCGGCATGGAATAGATGGATAGCGTGGACAAGGACCGAAGGTATTGACTTTAACAAACTGACTAGGTCCGATTTAGCTAGGTTTCTTATTGATCTCCACCAGAAGGAGAATCTCTCCTTAAGTACGATATTAGTTCACAAGTCGGTAGTTTCTACCTTCTCGAAACCCGATTGTCATGACAAATTAAGCTCACACACACTTTGTGAAGCAAGTTATCAAAGCAATTTCACTAGCCAAACCCAAAATGACTAAACCACCAATTTGGGATACATAAATCTTAATACAATACCTATCTAGAAAAAATCCGATCCGAACGGCCCGAGCGATGGTGTGATTGGGTTCGATCCCAACATACAATGTACTCTGTACGTGTTAATCCCCGTATTGATACATTGTAGTTATAATGCAACGCGAAAATCTAAAAAACTAATGTACTCTGTGATCCCCACCCTGGACAAATATTCGTGTGATAAACACTTTTGTTTGACACTGAACAAACAAAAGACCCAGAGGTCTAATGACGAATGCTGAGACGCTTCGACAAATGCTGAGTGGAACCCATTTTAATGCCATTTACTGATATATGTTTCTTCTATTGTGTATTTGATGTAATGCAAGTGTTTTGGCATTGAATTAATTATTTTTATTTTATTTATTTTATTATATATTAATGGCAGTCCATTAGTCCTAGTGCACATATATTATATGTTAAGTATTTGCTCTGTTGTATAATATCCGTAATACAAGTGCTTAAGCTACTAGTAAGGAATCAGGTCAATGTATGAGATGTATGAATTTAAGAAAAAAATATAAAACGCAAAGACGTTTATGACGGGTGTCCAGCCCGTTTGTGGCAAATAATTATATTTGGCAATACATAAGCATCGTATTCCAGATATCCCGGCTCATTTGCTATTATTTATTGAAGAGTCGCTTCGGTTTCCCTAAGATTCCATCATCAGATCCTGACATGGTGACAATAGGACCACGGCAGGAATGCATTCTTTCAAACAAAAAAATATTTGGCTAATTTTCTACCCACAGCTTTAGAAGCATAGGTATTACATTTTTATTAGAATGAACAACTAACACTGTATAAATAGATATACTTTATTGCACAAAATACACTACTTAAAAAAAACTAGGCATTACAGAAACTTAAAAAATGTATTTAAATGGCTGTATGACTGTTTCCACAATACAACCCTTTTACCATCTTGGTACCCGCCCAGATCACAAGGCCACCGAGGCATTAAATTATATCTTTTCTAGTGCTTATCTGCACCACGTCCCGTTATTCATAAACCATCATTAAACCCTTGTAACTACAAGGGTTTATTGATGGTTTATGAATAATGGGGACTACGGTGCGGCGGCCTCCTCGTGCGGCCCTTTTGGTAGTACTTTTGCTCTGTTTGGAGCTGCTACCGAAAGGGTCCTGGCGTCCCTGCCGATTACTACGGCGGGTAGTAATCGGCATTGCCCATTGCTACCCGACGGCTAACAGCTGCACACACACGGGAGGGCTCCTGGAGTCGTTGTGTCGACCCCCAGTTGAGCCCCCCCGGGCCTAGGACCTGCCTCACGGTTTGGGGCATCGGAAACCCCTCTCCTGTGGCCGGTTTTGTTCTGGGCCCGGGGCCCTGTCCGGCGTCACGCTACGCGTGATAGCGTTTTCGACGTGGGCCCCACTGGGTGGAGTGCCTTCGGGATCAGCGGCCGTAAGGCCATGTGCTGGAGGTCCGGCGTTGAGTCGTCTAGCTAGGATGGCTCAATGTCGACCGGTGGTGCCAATTTTCTCGGCTCCGCATCCAGCGGAGTTGGGTTTTGCGGCGTTTTCGTTCTGAAGCCTGTGGGTTTTTATTTCCCCAATCCACTCTGCACTGCAGCCAGCAGTGTATGGGTGGGGAAGGGTACCCGCAGTGCTCCTCCCGGTGGTGTTTGCACTGCAGCCAGCAGTGTGGGCGCCATTCGGGGGGCGGTGTTTGATGGGCCTGGGAGAGGCCCTAGGTCCGTTGGACCGGTGTGTGGTAAGAGGCCGTACTGGCGAGCCTCTTTCGCCCTGAGCGGGTTCACGGTGACTTAAAAAGGTTCGTCCTAAAGCCCGCGTTCCCGCTCTGAGAGTTTCTCCCGTGCGAGGGTTGGAAACTGTCGCAGAGAGTTTAGTGGGTATGCCCCTAGAAGCACCCCAGGCAGGAGAGAGTCCCACACTACCCGGCCGACTCCCACCGGCCGGGTGTGCATAAGGCGGCGCCGACCAACGGTGCCGACGTCGGTTCCTTCTGAGCCGGCGGCATTCTCTCTGCGTTACCAAAAAAAAAAAACAATCTTGTTGTTGTCAAACACTTTGTTGTCATGACTTTCTTGATGCCATGTAGCGGAGGAAGATGACAGAGCAAACTTATTGATTGAACGGTAAAATAGTGACTTGTAATTTTTTATGACTTTCACGTTAATATAAATAAAGCGCCAAGAAAATTAGAGTAAGAAATTTTGGTCGCAGTCGCAGGCAGTAAGAAAGATTATTTCCGATTTAATTAAATCAAATGGTTTATTTATAATAAGTGAATACCTAGATTAGACAGTGTTTTAGCACCATTAGAATATTATTTAAGTTGAGTGAGACATCACAAATATTTTATAACGTAAGTTTTCGGAACGTCAATCTAAAATTAGTCGTTATTAATTTCCACTGCAGTGCGTGTTTTCGTATTTGACTGTGGATTTTTATTTTAATGTCTTTTTTTTATTTCATAATACAATTAATAAAAAGATGTTCAAGTTTTTGTTTTAATGTAGTAACATGCTATGCCAGCAAATTGATTATTGCTTCATATTTAATTTTCTTGTCATGTCACTTTTAGATATTCTGATATCAGTGTCAATAATAACAAGAACTTTTGGTCATTGGCGGCGCGGCGTAATTAAAATATCTGCGTGTAATAAAATTTATTTAAGTATACATTTATTTTAGGTACACCAACAAGATAGTGATTGTGCATGTTCAGGCTTGCAAGCGTTGTTGTAAGCAGACTGATACACAAAAGATCATATTATTCAGACTACATCCTTTGCAAGCAGAAGGTACCTAATTTAAATAGAAAAATGGAACCCTGCAAAAACAGGGAATGTGTTACTCAACTGCCCCAAGAAAATACATTAATAACTAAGAAGTATTATCGGCGCGCGGAGCATAGGTGAGTGACATGTACTGTTTACACATCATAATTAATATAGATAAAATCATCCATGGCCATGTAGTTGGCAAATAGTTATACAATTTGTACTAGATACATTATTTACCTAATGAACTCATTTGTCAAACTGAATTTTTATTTATATCATAATCGGTATTTGCTGTTTCAAATTTTGTTTCACTTTGCAGGCCCATCTTTTTTTTTAATACTAATCCCTTTAATCTAGTACATTAATTTTAACAGCTATATCATCATTGACGACGTCAAGCTAAATCTAATTGTGTCTACCCCATGTATCGGGACCCGGCTGTGATGACAGGGCCTCAGACATTTGCCACTCACATAGCTATCCGGTTTTTGTAAGACATTGCTATACCAGAATAGGTGATAATCCTGCAGTTTATCTTCCAATATGTCATGGACATGAAGGCAGCCACCTATGAGAGAATTTCTCTTGCAGTCTTTCTGCTTAACTCCACACATCCATTGTAGTACATAATATTAATCTTCGAGACTTTCAAATCCCCACAATTAACACGTGCATTTCTGAGGAAGTCTGCAAGAATGTCTAAAATTACTCTGAACATAAATAGACAGAGGATAGAACCCTAGTGTACTCTGATGGTAATGGGAAAGGGTTTAGTGTTGCCAATATATGTAGGTACTAAATCGGAATTGCAGTACAAGTCTCAGACAACATCAGTATACCAGATAAGAAAGAGGAAATGCAAAGGCATGTCCCTATGAATTTTTTTTTGGCCCCTCAGGTTTTTATTAAGAGTTTAGTTTTAGTAAGAGCCACCATTATTATTAAGAGTAGTCTTGCTGCGCCATGTGCTGCGTGACGACGCGCCATTTTGACAGAATTCTCGCTAAATAGCAATATTTTTTAAATTGCCTAAGCCCAAACTCATCCTTAATCAGATAAATTCAATTAATGGTACAGGTCGCAGGCAGTCTTTAGATGTAATGACGATAAAATTACCACTCATTTTACAAATCATTCTTATGAAGCTTATGTAATGTTAGTCTATTTAAGGAAATATCAATGTACTCATATCATTTACCTTATACGTAAATTTACCTAAAACAATACAATAGGAGTTTTCTCCCACACATTAGTCGCGTTTACGCTAATCATTTGTTTTATAGTCAATCGTAGATTTTTTTCTGAGACATGAATTATGATAACATCTTTTACGTAAATTAACTTTTTCGTTTGCGTCAGACTTTATAATATTTGGGGTAATGTGGCTGGGACAAATAGTTTTCAAAGCGATGGTGGTGAAGTAGTTTATTTTTGTAACTATTTACATCAGTTGTTGACGCGACCCGTCAAGAGTTATCACTACTTAGGGTCATCCCGTAATGATTACTTGTTTTGCCACGACATCTTGCCTCGGTCAGTAACTGTTTGAGTTTTGTATCGATCACAAGTTGCACATATCTGAAAACAATGCCTGACGGGTTCGAAAGTGCGTACCCGCTCACGCCGATTGTGAACCCGCAAGACATCCGCGCACGCGCTAACTCCTCGTCCAAGAAGCGCCCGTCAGTGACGTTCTACGCCGGCGATGAAGCCCTAGAAATACCCGATAAATCTATAGTTGGTGTCGACAAGCCGCTCTTGACCGAGCGGAGTGAAGCTGAAATAGATAGTTTCGCCGAATCCCTCTCCACCATGCATAGCACTTGGTTTGATAAGAGAGTCCTCGAACACAGGTATTTTAACTTTTATATTGCCTCACAGGCGCTATCTTTATTCTGCGCTTTGTTGGCAGTGTCGGCATAAATGCCGTATATTATGTCGGCATATATGTCGAGATATGCCGACAATAAGTAATATTAATAATTATCTTATCTAAATTAGCAACAGTGTACCTCAAGTAGGTAATTCGTTTTTGACCTTTACTGATTTTGTAATAATAATAAACTCGGTATCGTTGAGCCAACGGCTTATAGGGAAAACTAGGCGGTATTTGAAACAACACTTATTAGATTACGTTTCTCTGTAGAAACGAATAAAATAAGTTACACTCTCTGCTCAATACAATTCTCGTGCTCGTGATATTTTGAAAACATACAAAACATGGCGGATATCACCTGAAAACCATACAAAAAAACTATGGTTTAGTGATATATTTCGTATGAAAATAAATGTCATGAGCACGAGAATTGGGCTCCAGTACTTCTAGAGGACTTGCATAATTATAACGTTTTCAAGTCGTATGCGGTGGTACCTTACTATCAGGCAAGCCACACGCTGGTTGGCCACCGTTGTTTTATGGTTTTGTGTGAAAATACCGATGAAAAAAGGGAAGATGTATCTGACTTATTATAATGAGTCCAACGACTGAGATTGTCGCGAACACGAACAACCAACAAAGATAGTGAATGTTTGCATTCGTATTTTTTAGGTGGGTCGTTTACGGTAGTTTTGTAGACATACTATATTATATTAATTGGAATATAATTTCAAATAAGATAACGTAAATATAAATTTGACAGATCATATAAAGTAGGAAATGCCTATAAGTTCTTTTAGTTAATTTTCCCGTAGGGATGAATTTTTGTTTACGTGTAAACAAGGTGGTAAAAGTCATAATTTAGATGAGAAGTACGAGGGCGACACTGAAAGTTCTTAGAAAATCAAAAACTGAACAATTTAGCAAGTTGTTACTTTTATTATATCTTTTCAAAATAGTGTCCCTTCACATCAAACATCGCTGCATTCGATGAAACCACTGAGAAAAGCGCTTGGCCCACTCTTAAAGAAGAGTCCCCTAAAGAGGGGTCTCTTCGACGGCATTTTGATACGCAGCCACTGCTTCTTGGGCGTCCGTGAAATGTTTTCCTTTTAGTTTTTCTTTTATTTTTGGAAATAAATAAATATCGCAGGGTGCGAGGTCTGGGCTATATGGCGACCCAGTAATTCTACGTCTGACGTCGCCAAATACTCGAGTATTTGCTTTGCGGCGAGGCGTTGTCGTGGTGAAGGAGGATCCTACTGCGAGGTCGTTTTTCCCAAGACAAGTGGCAAACAGTTGTTAGTGTACCACTCTGCGGTAACTGTTTTTCGATCCTCTAAAAAAACTGTTGCGATATGACCTGTCCTTCCGAAGAACGAGGCGACCATCTTCTTTCCCACGCTGCGACCTCTCTTCACTTTAGTTGGCAATTCCTCGAATCCATTCAGCAGATTTTCTTTTAGTTTCAGGATCATAACAATAAATCCAGCTTTCGTCACCTGTTAGTATGTCAAACACAGCATTTGAGTCACCTCCGTTAAATCTTTGAACCATTTCGCGGCACCAATCAACACGACGTAATTTTTGGGCCTCTGTCAAATTATGAGGTATCCACCATTTTTTGAATGCTTATGTGTACTTGACTCATACCAATGCCTAAACTTGTCCAAATCTGCTGATAGGTCACTCTTTTGTCGGCCTCTATCATACGTCGCAGAACACTGATGTTATCTTCGGTAGTCGCCGTACATGGCCGTCCCTCACGCAAATCATCGGTGAGATTAGTGCGACCACGTTTAAACTCATTAAACCAGTTGTAAACCGTGGCATGACACGGAGCTTCATCGTGAAAGGCCAATCGAAGTCTATCATAACTCTCTTGTTGACTTTTTTGACATCGAAAGTCATAGAAAATCACTGCACGGAAATTTTCTCGCGTTAAATTCATGCTCACTTGTTAAAGATTATTTTCAATTTGCCGCCAAATCGGAAAAAAAGAGAATCGAATTAAATGCATGGGCAAAGAGTTCCATTTTCAAAATTTAAACTTATTTTTTTAATCATCGTCTTATAAGTGGTCAGTTCTAAAAACTTTCAGTGTCGCCCTCTAGGTATATAGTTAAAACAAACTATCTTTACGACATAATCTGACATACTCGTAACGTTAGCCATCTCTTTGTTAGAACTATTTAATTGCTGACGTAATGTGATGATTACAAACACAACACAAATCAAATTAGATCACATCCTCCACCATTCGCATGCTCGCAGTTTATATAGGTTGGTATTTGTATTTTTCATTTCATCCATTTCCTCCAAAAGTGTTATTATTGAACAGACATATTAACTTTACGTCGTACATTGTAATTATAGTTACTAGTAAATCAATTGACGAATGACCTGTGAATTTACTTGTGAATATAAGTCGACGTGCCGTTTTCAGGTTTCTCAATTTGTTATCAGGGTAAAATCACCCGTGTCCATTCTCTCGGTTGTTCTCGTTCCTCATCAGTCCAGTATTTACCCGAAAGACAATTATTTCAAACCCTACACGTGCTGCATGCTCTATAATGTGTTACTTTCTTCCTCCAGTCCTCACTGGACCATACCTATCCATTAAAATCATACTATTTATTAATTACACCGTCAAGCTTGCCTGATGAATAATTGTTTCAGAATTTAGTCGACGCCTTGCTTGCCGTCGTAGTATTGTGAAAGGTTATTGGTCGAAAATCACACAGTAAAGTTGTATAATTGTAATATTTATTTTACCAAATGGGATAACTAATCCAACTGTCGCTACGTAACAACATTGCTAATAATGTCGCCGTCGTCATTACACTTGAACGTGAGCAGCAGCGTTATCTCCTTTGTGTCTGCATTTGGTGAATAATATTTATTTGCGATCAACGCCAATTGAACAAACGGTTTCATTTACTAATCTTATTACCACGGTCTGGTTGTACTATTTGCTTAGTCGTGCCATGTTTGTATTAATAAGTATTACTGTTCTTCCATCCATGGTTTTTATGCATGGAAACAGTATCTAACTTATTCGTTTTTATTGTTCATTTCCTTAAGCCTACGAATAGTTTGGCTAATAAGCAGCATTGTTCGCGTACTATACGAGATAAGGATATGCTTATCACAAAAAAAACAGTAGCCGGCAATTAGTTCTCCGAATTTTTTCGTCTTTAAACAAGGGCGATAAATTACAGGATGTGCTAATGACACAGGCATAACTGGTGCAAGTCTCACACTAAGTGAATGAGGCAGTAAGTCAGTGAATCAGCTGTTGTGGCGGTGTGGGGGAAGTGGCGGCCTGTGTTGTTGGGTATATGCTACGTCGACGCCGACAAAACGTCAGTATACGCGGACTCCCCCTCCGTAAAGTACGGCTCTACAACTTGATTAAAAATTCCTTATCACAGCGATCTTGATACGGTGACGTTTCCTTCGTGTTGTGGGTTGTTGTGATGCCGCGGCTTTGTTTTACTTCGGATAAAGACATTCAACTTCTGTGGATCGTGACATATTTAGATCATGATGATGCATAAAATTGGGAATCTTTGACAATAACATTTTACAGGAATCTTCAAATGTGGTTTCGAAAGTGATTCTATTTGACTTTGGCAATCATTAGCACTGTTAATGCGCAGTAGTATTTATGGTATTATGTTTGTTGTGCAACCGAAATCTATGTATTCAAGTCTAACCAGTTAGTTAAATAGTTTGTCTGCTCGGTTAAAAGTCCTAAAGTTGTAGAAGTAACTATGTTTTATGTAGGTATTTAGTTGACAGACAAACTGTTGATGTTTAATATCCCAGTCTTGATGTTATGCTGCAACATTGGAGTTGTAGCATTTCTGTTAATGCTTGTTTTTGTTTGTACAATGTTCAGACACACATAATAATATAGTCACCCAATTGTTCTGTAAGTGAGTCAGCGGTATTGAATAGAATTCTTTGTCTTAAGAATTCTGTTTTAAAATAAATGTATACCTATAAGGTGCAATGGACTCAATGATAAACACTCACTTAAGTTTGTATTTATTCATATTATCGCAAATTGATGAACTGTAACATACAGTTGATTTACTTTCCTGTATGTTATAATCAACTGTATGTTACAGTTCATCAATAGATATAGAAAAAAATAGTTCATGTGCGCGAATAGGGATATAGTAGGTCTGATATGTATGCGGTGAATAATATTGATTGGTAGAGCTGGCAAAGGCTACCCCATGCGCCTTGCATCCCATCCCGGCCCCTACTGAGCCCATTCACAATATCATTTCCTATACTTGTATTGCGTATTATGTCGTTGGTAAGTAGTGGGTCCTACGTACTAACTATGTATGATTTGAATATTTTAATGGTCAGACTGTGACCTCCTTCTGATTTAAATTTGATATCGAATATTCTATTTTCCTAATACAACTCATGAAAACACTGGCCCAGCAATATAGAGAGCATTAGGAATTTAGTACACATTTTTAATATTTTTCAATTGGTTTCGTTCATGGAGTGACTTGTTGACCAAACGAAGATTTTACGTGGATTACTTACAATAAATAAGGCAATTTTACATTGTCAAAAATCATTTTGTTTGTAATTAATAATGCGTGTTAATAATTGAGTCCGTTATTGGATTTTTACTATCCTTATTATGATCTTATAAGACGGATATGCTTATATTGAAGAAACGTTATGCAATTTGATTTAACTTTATAATTTAGTACTTAGTTAAATATTGTGGCTAAATCATTGTACAGGTTGGGTAGGTAGGTGCGATGAAAGACGATCTCTTAGTTAAACCGGTCTATTTAACCTTGTTACTGTCAAGGATACCCAGTCAAATGCTTCCTGCGTTTCACACTGAAGCGAATGGTGCAATCATAGCAAAGCAAAGCTTGTGTCGGCACGAATTCTATATTTATCAAGTTATTTGTTTACATTTAGTAGTGATAGAGGGATATATACTGAGAATTGCTTAACAGTCATTAACATTCGAAAGCGTGGGTTGCTCAGATAGAGACTTGTTTGAGCTGAAACAAGCACAGCGTGGTGGCGTTTGAGTTGATATAACAACTGTTTCTTGTAAGTGATATGTCATGAAGTTTCAAGACGCCATGGCGAACGGAACTGCTGTAGTACCTCGAGAACATTCCCTTACGAATGGTTCGTCCTACGGCAAAGGAGACAGATACACGGCAGCGCCTAACGAGTAAGTCCCGCCGATATCCTTGACATTTATTATTATTGTTTTAGCAATATGCTGTGAAGTTAGTGTTTACTTGCGAAATGGAAATAATTATAACCGCTGAACGGCTTTGTATGTGCAAGGGTTCAATTAGGCATTCTTTTCAGTAAAAATCTGAATTATCATCTATTTTTTTAGGAAATTGGCAAGTTTCAGAAGTCGCTAAGACTTAGCAACTTAGCGGCTAAGTTGTTTAATTAAAATTTAACTTTCATTAAAATTATTATCTTCTTATACATCAAAGATATATGTATATATTTACAGTCCTTGTGTTGCGAAAAAGAATCGGACTTTCGTAAGCATGAAAGATATCCTAGATTCCGGTATGAATGCAGAAGACGTTTCACCTTCACATGTGGTTCTTGAATTAATCAATAGCCAGAAGGAAAATATATGTTATAGGCTCGATTAAATGAAGTGTTTAGGTGCCAATGGGAAAGGTAATTCCTTTATTTTTTACAATGTTATAATAAGGGCCGTTAGTGTTTAAGTTTTCCGGACATAGACTAACTGCCACACTCAGAGTCGTTGATTAACTCAGTTGGCTACTTAAGAAAAAATATTGACACTTATTTTGATACGCATAAAGACTACCGATACTAAAGTTAATGAAAGCTTAAATGACGTCTCTGAGTGCGGCCGTGAGTTGCGGGGACTAAAGTTTATAATTTTAGTTAGGCAACGTATACACGATTAATTGGCAATAAACTCGGCATTTGTATTCACGCTTGTATTAACCTCAAACCCGAATGTTTGGTAGGTACATACTCTCTGCCCCCTTGCTGGATATGCAAATTGGAAATCCAATCCTGCATTGTTCTGTGCAGTGTGCAACCAAGACCATAGCAGACGTTGTGTCGTAGGAACTTAAAACATTCATTGAAACATAACTATTAGAGGCTGTGGTTATCTTTTAAAGTACAGAGTTTCTCTGACAAAAATCTACTGCAACTGGCGGTAAAACAACAAAGCAATTACAAAATAATAATTAATATTACAAGGAATTACATATTACGCCCAGACACTGAACAAACATAGGTAAGTGTTCATCACACAAATGTTTTTGTTCGGTAGGGATTGAGCCCACGACCTTTGGCGAATGAGGTAGGGTCACTACTAAATGCGCCATTGGGGTCATTAACTGCTTATTTTAAACTTTAATCAGATTCATTCAAAAATTATTATTTCAAGACCGCGTATAATTATTGCTTTTGCGTCGTGTAACAGATTTTTTATATCTTATTTGTACATATTGCCTATGTTTATTTGGGCCCACTGTTAATTTCTATAAATTGGTTTTATTTTATAAAATTGACAAATCATGTAAGTTCTGATTGAATGGGTGATAATCGGCGAAGGCTCGGGATTCTATTAAGGCTATTAAGTAACCCGCACTAGTGACGCCAATTTAGTTAATTTTTTAGCTACTAAACTGGATCTGTTTTTAACTCAAAAGATGTTAATGTATGACGTGTGTTTGTAAGTGGGTGTAGTACAAGCCTATGCAAATAAAGAATATTTTGACTTTGAACAATTTGCGGGCCGCTATGGGAGAGTAGGCAAACCTGTATACTATTTATTTAGGCTAACAATATTGCGAATTACTTTTTGGTCTGTTTTTGTACGCCAAAAGCCGCTTTTGGCGTGAATAAAAGTTACACTTCACCGTAAAAAAAAATTAATCAGTCTTTTATATAAGGTTCTTGTTCGGTCCATTTGATATTACGTTGAATTTATGACATACTAGTTCCGCCCGCGTTTTCACCCACGTTGATGTTCTACGTGGAGAAATGAATGAATTATCGTTATATTTTGGACAAATAAAAGATATTATATATTTGTGAATGTTGAATCAACACAAATGTTGATGTAACAAATTTGTGTTGGGACTGGGTATTTGTTGGACATTCGTTGTTCCTGGTACTATGCAATAGTATTGGGAAAAATCGTAGTGTTGGGACAAAACAATGTAGTTATGTGATGTTATTTCGAAAAAAAAACGCCATTGTAATTTAGGCTATTGTATTATTTTGAAGTTTATCAAAATCCTGTCAGTAGTCAGTTTTTACACGAAAGAGCAACACCCCTACATAGTTTGTTTTAAACTTTCCTGGTCACTAACATTAGCAATACAAACTATGTTTTGGTTATTAAGTAAAATTAAAATCGTAAGATATATTTCTTTGCTAAATTCGTACGCGGATACAATTTATGCGACGTATTGAGTAATTACTGTGGATTTACTGTTCTGTTTACATGGGGACAAATCATCTCTAATGCTAATGACTTAGCGATGTAACACATACTTTCAGATGACACGAGATATATTAATAGTTGTAGTAAATAGGTACCGACGTAGATTATGTCCGATGGTATGTACGCTGCGTAGTATTGGTACAAGTAGTGTTGGAATCTTCGAGGCGTCCAGACTTCTGGATGCGACGCATGCGTGTGCGCTGTCACTTCGGGCTCATTATTAATCTGAACATTACACCCACTGGCGCCAATGTTTAAATCTGGAGCGGCTTGCCTGATGTTTGTCAATGTCGTTTATATTTACATTATTTGGAATTTAGCTGGATTTATCCAGTGCATTGAATATGACACAGTCAGGGGAATAACAACTTGTGTTAATTTTTTTCTTTTTTCGACTGATAATGCAGTATGTAATGGTTATATTCTGTCAAAATTAAACCATTAGCTTGGCGGTGATGGAAAACATCGTGAGAAAACCTCGTTTCAGATAGTTTTTGAAACATGTAACCATGATTCATTTGGCCAGACCAATTCCCCTATTAAATGGTTGCGAAAGATAGACAGGAAGTTAATTACGGGAAATCTCAAATCCTGAATCAATATCTAAGCGTACCATGGGCTGAAACATTTACATATATAGCTGAAAGACATAACCGGAAACTACACGCTATGATAAAGAAGAGTCTGTCATCAACAAAATGGCAATAACATCCAAGATCTCTGCGCTTTCATGGTTTACTAATATCGGTACAGGGAATAAAAATGCTTATGTCACAATATTTTGCTTACCTTAAATATTAATGAGATTCCTAAATAATATTTACATTTGAATCAAATGTTTTGACGACTCCGTACAACCCCAACCAGTCCTCCCCATTATACCGGGTGTTACCATTGGTAGTTGGTTTCTTACCATTTTTTTCTTTTTTCACACTAGTTTTGCTAAAATTAACTCATGCTGTAAAGTAAAATACTGAAGCGTTTCTTTAATGGTTAGTAAAATAGTTTTTGAGAATGTAAGAAATGAATCATATCGATAAGGTTAATACCTACTTGTTGAAGTTGCAATCAAGCACGCTAATAACGAATGACTGTAAAACAAAGTAACTCGATTGATGAAACAGCCATAAAACTAATGCAATTTACTGTCTGCTTGATTAGTAGAACATAAAACGAATGCTCGATCATGTCGTCTTTATGAGAGCCGCGCAAACTATATCGAAAACTGTTGATGAACATACGTATACAGGGAGGGTGGTAGGTACTAAGGATATCTTTCACGATAGACGATTATAAGACCTAAGGGTTCTTAGAATTTTTTTATCGTTAGTAATGACTGTATCCATTGGCAGAATAAAGTATTTCCAGATTCCAGTCCGATTCCAGTGCAATACAAGCACAATCCAAAAAACTTTGAATGAAATGCATTCTTTTAAGAAATAATGTGTGATGTTTCCTTTAAGTAAAAATGCTAACTTAAGGATTTAAGGTACTTTCCCTTCATGTCCCATAGTCGTGGTAGACCCTGTACAGCATTACCCGATGTCTGCGTCATTGATAATCGTATTAATATTGGAAATATCCCTACAGAGGTATTTCTTTTCGTCAACGAACGTCTCTTAAATTTTTTCCTATATAATAGCTATTGATACTTTTCCGTTCCTTTGAATGGAAACGTTCGATTAATTAGATAGGCGCTTTGTAGTAGGAATTCCTCCACCTCTTATCGCATACTTTGTCTCCAAATGACGTAACGGTTATCTAAGAGCGGACGGTGGCGTGCCTAAATGAGTTAACTCCAACTCATCCATCTAACAACTCGACTGCTAAACCACTTATCGAGCAATCAAGACTTTATCTTAATCACTGGTTCGACGTAACCATGTTTTATCATAGTTCAAGGAAATAACGAAGACGGAACTATAAGTAGTAGTAGTAGCTTTTACTGTGTAACGAGTATCTGCCTTAGATAATTTTATTTACTCTCTCTTATTCTCAATGGTTATGTTTATGAAATTTTATAAATCTTCCATCACTAGTACATACTCAAATGGTTTTATTTTATATTAAATATTTTATTTTTTATTCACTTGAACGTTTAGTTAACACTACGAACTAAACAGGTGGGTTTAACGACGCAAGAGAAATGTGAAAGTCGAATTTCCTCTAGAAATAAGTCGCGCCAGAGCTTGCAGACCTTGCAGTGCGGTGAATAGGTACACCTTTAGCTATACAAGTCTGTTGGCAGTCAGCATAATTAAAGGTTTCCTACAAATAGAAGCTGAATTTACTCCACTCACGGACGTTCTAGTTTTAGATCTTATTTTTGTAAAGCTCATTAATATGTCGTCAATGGTACCTATTCGATACGTATCTGCCGATTAACATATTCGTTACGTCATATTTCTTCCATAATGCGAGGTCGAAATGTATGTGATAAATAAATTGAGCATAAATTCTAGTTCGTACCTACACATTTTTATATGTATAGTGGTGTAAAAATTTAGGAGAGCTCTTTCTTTGTTACAGAATATTTGTGAACCGGTCATTGCACTTGGAAAATGTTAAATTTTACGGATTTGATATGGACTACACTTTGGCAGGTTTGTTCTTTGTAAAAAAATACTGTTTGAAAATCATGTTTTCTTCACATTATTTTTAATTTAGGTAATAATTAATTATGTAAATATTTGTTTCAGAATACAAATCGCCACAATACGAAACTTTAGGCTTTAATTTAACCAAAGAGAGATTAGTACACAAAGGATATCCACGAGAAATATTAGAGTTTGAATATGACCCGTCGTTCCCAGTAAGGTGGGTCCCACTTCCTTGCGCTGACCAACTATAAAACTGTGAAATTGCTCACAGTCTATTTGATTATGATAATGCGGTTTGTTACAGAGGTTTATGGTTCGACACGTTATACGGTAACTTATTAAAAGTAGACGCATATGGCAACATTTTAGTATGCGTACACGGATTCGAATTTCTAAAGCAGTAAGTCTCAAGTATTTTTCATTGTTTATAAAACATATGGGAGTTTCAATTGATGTTAAAAAATATATCTTCAGTTCACAGGTGTATGAATTGTATCCTAATAAATTCTTAACATTGGATGAATCAAGAGTATACGTGTTGAACACGCTCTTTAACTTACCCGAGACTTATCTAATAGCGTGTTTGATAGATTTCTTCACAAACTCACCCCAGTACACAAGGTAAGCCATAAAAAATAATTAACATATTTTCCACAAACTTCTTACGGTCTGGCTGTTTCTCGCAAAATAAACAGCACATTCAATGGTTTAACGGTTCAAGGTTTCACTTAAATATTTATGTCGTCGTTCACTACCAGTTTCTTTACGTTTGCTAGACTAGACTATATGGGGAGTCTATATGTGAATGGTACGTTTTCAAAGTTTAATTTTGAACTTTAATGACTGGTTGTATAAAAAATATAATTGATTGGTGGTTAAAACAACTAAGATTGGCCAGCAGCCAAATCGGTATGACATAGCACCACGGGTATTGGAAATAAATCTTGTCTATCACGATGCCTAATGATCCACTTGGCTAGTATCGATGACCTACTTCAGTTTTGTTACCATTCTTATTGTTATTTCCAGGGAGAAGACGGGGGTAAGATGCGGCGATTTAGCGATGTCATTCAAATCAATATTCCAAGATGTGAGGAGTGCAGTAGACTACGTTCACATTCACGGAGATCTCAAGAAGAAGACTACAGAAAATCTAGATTTGTACCTGAAAAAGGATGAGAGACTGCCCATGTTCCTGTCCAGGATAACGGAAAGTGGAGCCAAACTTTTCCTATTAACGAATAGTGAATTTAACTTCACTGACAAAATTATGAACTATTTGTTCGATTTCCCGCATGGAGCTAAGGTAAGGATGTTATGCATAACATTGTTCATTTTATCAAACACGCGTATAAGTCAAGTGGTTTGTAGAGTTATTTATGCACGTTAGTCAGCGGCACGACAGTGCCTCGGCATTGCTGATGTTTATGAGCGGCGGTTACCAATACCATCAGATGGGCTTGTCTGCCTATACAATAAACAATAGTAATATGTTAAGTATTTTATATCTTTAGATTGATTTTAAATACCGTTTTCTTGAAATAACTCTTATAACTTCTACTAAATACGAACATAAATCTACGATTCTATACGATAAGGCTTTTTTGTTCGCTTGCCACTTGGACTAACCTTAGCAAGTCTCAGTTCAAGATCATGGAACGTCTGGCGTTTGCGTGTTTGATGCTTGATAATATGCCATTGAAGATATCGCGTGAATAGTACATAGTTATAGCAGCCTACCGCCACAAAGTCGACCATCCCATGGTATGGCATGGCGCACTCCGCGCCGCAGCGTTCCAGGGGCGCGGACTAATCTAAAAAGTTTATATTCTGCCTAAGCCAATCAAACAGTCGGATATCGACTGTCGCCGACAGACCAATAAGAATGATCTTCGCAGCTAGAACCGTGAGACTGACAGCGCGAGCTTCAAAGAGACCCCCTGATCGGCCCAAAAAGAAAGTATTTTTTTATTGGTCAGGCGTACTCCGCGTCCCGCGGATCATGGGATGGTCGACTTTTGGCGGTAAAGCTAAAGTAGGTAGGTAAGTGAAATGGAACAGCTGTGAAGATTTTAATAAATCTGGCGTCATATATTCTAGCCTGGAGAACCGCATAGGAACTGGAAGACTTACTTCGACTGGATCGTGGTGGACGCCAAGAAGCCGCTGTTCTTCGGCGAGGGCACCACGCTGCGGCAGGTGGACACACGCACCGGCGCCCTGAAGATGGGTCACCACGTGGGCCCGCTGCATGAGGGCCTCGTCTACTCAGGAGGTGAGACTTTGTCTCTTAACTGTTATCAATGGGTATGACAAAAAAAATAAAAGTACAACTTATTTTAATATAGGAAATTCAGGTACTAACATTTTCTTACTTTGCGTATTTAGAAAGCCAGTGTTTCCTAAGTTGTCTGGAAGGGATCCCTTCGATTTTATCCCTTCGTAAATACACAGGCTTCAATAAAAAAACCTTAATAATTAATTTATTATTAGTTTTTAAAATACTCTGACATTGATTCTTAAATAATCGCCAATTAAATTAACAATGGCTGAATTGATAGGTACCTACATAAAAGACTTGAAGTACCTACAAAGATAAGTGGCATGAAATGAGCTATCCTGTTATCAGTTAAGTACTTACTTATTACTATACTATAGTCAGTTGATGTTATCATGGCGGAGTAATAACTAAGGTTATAAGATTGTAACACCCACACGAGATCTCTTGAATAGCATGTATGATTATGAGATCGTAAAATGGATCAAGCTGTTATAGTTCTTTGAAATTACAAGTACCGACAGTTTTTATTTGTGTTCAAGATGAATCTATAATGTACTTGTATCTACATACGTGAGTGACCGATCATTATTCAAACATGGCTGAATTTAAAATTTAGATTTTCTCTTAATTTTTTGTTAGTCTTCGTTAGCATTCCGAGATTACCTACAACCGCGGGCCGGCAACGCATTAATGATTTTTCTGATTTCGTAGATGTTCATGGCCAGCGTTGATTACTGACTGACTCGCTTGCTCGATTGTCGCCTCTAGCATAAATAATACAAGAACTCTTCTTCTAAGTTCCTTGGTCCTGGTGCGCTATGAGTTTAGTTATTTTAATATACTAAATACTGAATCTTCTTGAGATAATGAGAATAGAAAACCGCGGATATACATACGCAACGTTATTTTTAACCTTCCTATATCCCCCTAGGCTGCCAAAACTTTAGATTTTTCATGTGACACGAAATACTCAAGCAATCTGTCATCACTCAAAGGCCTGTGTGTCTTTTTAGCTAAAGGAAATGTAACGAATACTTTTGTGTCAGAATTTCACATAGCTTAGAAGAAACCAGACATGCAATAAAACAGTTGGATTCTAAAGTAGAAAGATATTTTCCTATGACATTTTCGTTAATAGTTAGGTACAGTCTCACTCAATATCTGTTTTCATTCGAGAAAAAAAGTTAAGAATAAAACTGAATTAGTGTGTGTAATATTTCACAATTATTCTTAAATAAAATAGAATTAAAATAAAATATTCCTATTCTTTGTAGACCCATTGTAAAATTAAATAGTAAGTTTAAAAAGAAATTTAAAAATTACGCAATTTCTTTGCCCCATAGGTTCGTGCGATGTGTTCACCGAACTCATCAGTGCGAAAGGCAAAGACGTGCTCTACATCGGCGACCACATCTTCGGCGACATCCTCAAGTCGAAGAAGATCGGCGGCTGGCGGACTTTCCTCATCGTGCCCGAGCTGGTGCAGGAGCTGCACGTGTGGACGGACAAGTGCCAGCTGTTCGCGCAGCTGCAGAACCTTGATATTCAACTAGGAGATATGTACAAGTGAGTTTACTGGATATGATACATCTTACTCATCTATTACTGTTTATGAAGAGGTAAATTCTATAGAAAACGAAAACGTTCACAGGTAATTAATACTCAGTCAGTGCCATCTATTGGTAAAACTTGGAACTAATAGCAAAACAGTTCCGAAACGAAGTGAAGTGAGGGTGGGCCACTCGTTTTAAAATATCGTAAAATCTATCCCCGAAGTAGTATGACTGATTGAGTAAGACTTTATCTATTATTTTTTTATGGCAAAGTATACTAAACAAAATAGGCCTAGTATTGTGCGGTGCAAATATTTGACTTGAATGTATGAATAGTAATGGCTTAGTCGTAGGAACAAAGACAATGTTTAGAAAACGTTCACGTTCTTACGGATATGTAAATTTTAGCATAAATATTTATGCTATTCTCAGATCGAATATTGATTCATTTGGCATGGATAACATGCATAATTACCTAAGTATAAGTAGGCAGGCTATTTTGAAGTCTTCAATTTTTAGATCAAAAGAGTCCTATAAAAAATTAGATAAATGAATAAATGTATACGCGAGGACCAATTAGGACAGGCATTGGTTTTTGTAACAAAGACATCATGTTGTCATTTTGATGTTCATAAAAAAAATCTCATTGAATGTTCGTCCTCATTAAAACTATGAGTACTTACAATCATTTCGTTACCAGCGAGACGCAGATAAACGCACTGCGAAGTGTTAATGTTTTAAATATCATATTTTAATAATGTTAAAAGATATGAAATAACTTAGAGTAACATTAAATCTTAATTTTATCTATGCATTTAAACTATCTGATATCGAATACAATAGACACGTAAATATTCTTAGTGGTACACACACACAATTGACTTGCTTGACGTGTCGGAACCACCTTCGTCACCAAAAGATATTACTAGTTCTTGGTCCCTAATGCAATTAAAATATAGGGATATATTTTGCACGAGACAATAATCGCGATTCGATGATAAGATGGTCGCCATGCCGATTACTGATTTATTGGCGATTGTTTGCGTCAATCCCTTTGAGCGAAAATTCCGATTAGTTCCGACTAGCGCATTATGCAATTCATAAGATATATTTTTTTAATTTAATTGGTAATAACTATTTTAAGTTCTTGCTCACATTGATTGAGAAAGATTAGTACTTGTTATTTTGGAAGAATAACACAAAAAAGTTAATTATTTTCATAACATTATAGAAAGATGGATATATGATACGAAACGTTTGAACTGTCCTATTCGCCTTCAGATACTGAATGAACTTTAATAACAAGCTAACATTTTTTTGGTAGGTCATGTGGTACTAGTACTTACCTACCCTCATGAAATTTTTATCTTTTTCAAAATATGTAATATTTTTGAAGTTCTATTTGTTTTTAGTAGAGTTCAGTTAGCTTACATTTTTTACTGTTGTGCCTAAGTATTATAATAATATACATTACGTAAGACACTGTTTTGAATCTGGACAAGAAATTATTATAAAACTCTTGACTTATAGACCGCACGATTAGAAGATTAACTTCATTGTTTACTTCCCCACTTACAGATTAAAACATGGCTCTAAAAACAAAATATATTTATTGTACAGAGACTTGGATTCGAGCACAAAGGAGAAGCCGGACATCTCGAAGCTGCGCATGTCCATCCGCGACGTGACCCACAAGATGGACCTCGCCTACGGAATGCTGGGATCACTCTTCAGATCTGGATCTAGACAGACATTTTTCTCTTCACAGGTAATTAACCTGTATTTTTGACGACCCGATTGGAACAGTGGTAGTGAATGCTGCCTCTATATACAGTGGACTGACTGACCGGATGGCGCAATTGGTAGTGACCCTGCCTTTTACGCCAAAGGTCGTGGGTTCGATCCTCACCCTGGACAAACATTCGTGCGATGAACACTTGTGTTTGTTCAGTGTCTGGGTGTAATATGTCTTTAAGTATATATTTGTGTTCCTCTGTTGCCTGATATCTGTAACACAAGTGCTTAAGCTACTTAGTACGGAATCAGGTCAACGTATTGAGATGTTGTGAGAATTATTATTATTATTATTATTTTTTAGTAAAAATTTCTCGGCTTGACAGCCGGTACCTTTGAAACCAGTACCGGTACCTTTATTATTATTATTATTATGATACAAGGGTTGCGGGTCGATCCCCGCACAGTACAAACCTTTAAGTGCATGAAGATGTTTGTTTGTATTGGTCTGGGTGTTTTCTATGTATTATAAGTATGTTTTTACAAAAGAAAAGTATTATATATTTGTAATCCCACTGTTGATTCTGATATCGGTAACACAGGTGCTTGAGCTGCCTATCTCGGAGTCAAATCAATGTATGTGAAGTCGTGAAAAAAATTATTTATTTAACGATGTGCTTTTGTTTCGCTTTTCGTTATACAAAAAAGGAGACGTAACGAGTTCTGATTAGCGTTTTTAGTCATTTGATATCCCGTCTAAGGCTTATAAAGGTCGCACGTCAGTCACTTCATTGTAATTACCAAACTTCCCAAATCCTGGGCTGTCTGCGTTCCCCGGGTTCTAAAGCGACAGCTTTGGACGCAACTTTGAGTTGCACGCTAATATGAGGAGGAGTCACGTGATATCCGTTAATAGTTTTGAGGGAACATTAAATACAACCCTATTTTGATCAAACATTTCTAATTATTTTAAATTAATTTATGTCGCATGTACACTTAAAAATTGGATTTGCAGCATAATAGTATTCTCTGCTACGGTAAAAACATAACTTTTTATAAATTACCAGTGGTCCGCCTTCACACCGTTTCTGGTTAGTTCCACTTTCTACCAATAGATGGCGTTAGATGTCGATAGCATCGCGCAACCGTTTCGTGTTTTCAGATATTTGCTATTCATGGAAACATCATATTTTCTATCGCATTTACTTATTGTTAAAAAAAATAATAACCCGTACATAAAAAAAGAGACAATTAACACATACGACCTAGACCCTTGTATTGCACTGCGTTTAGTATTTCAACGATAAATTGCTCACATAGTGTGAAAGTCAAAGTTGGCTGATTACGGCGCGGGTGTGAAGTGTGACGGTCGCTCAGCGGCGCGCACGCCATGTCGCGTGCCGCGAAAACAACTTTGAAGAACGCGAAATGTCGAAAACACGAGCGGTGGAAGCTTGAATTAACACGTTACAATTCGGAGGGCTCGTTTCGTTGATAGTTTTGATACCTTTTATAATATAGCTGTGTTTTTGGTAAAAGCCGCAAGTACTTAGACTACGTTTACGAGCGAAGCGGTTGTTACGGATGGTAAATTATTTTTGGTGTTTCACTAGTTAGAAAGCCAATATTGCGGCTACACCGCGATTAATCTCAATGATCTGTATTTAAGATATCTTACTTAAGGCGATACCGCGACGATACTAGCATCGCCACGTGATTTATATTGATTATGGCGAAAAGGATCATTTTTTTAAAAAGTGAGCGACAATTACTTTAAGGCAATTACTTTACTATTTAAAATTTCTTCTAATAATTTATTCCTACAAGTAACGATAAACTCCATGATGCTAGAATTTTTTTTTGGCAAGTAAAAGAAATTACTATTGTAATGGTACGTACGTCGTTTTAGAATGAGCATGGGCCTCACAGAAAACCGGCGTGAAGCAGCATTCGGCTGTGTTTCGCTGCGTGAGTGAGGAAACACAGCACAATGCCTTACTCCGGTACCCTCGTACCGGAGGCCCAATCCGGGGGAAAGGGGGGTTTTAAAATTGGCAGCGCACTTGTGACTCCACTGGTATCGCTGGTGTCTATGGGCGGCGGCAATAGCTTAACATCTGGCGATCCGTATGCTTGTCTGCCACCTATCACATAAAAATGAACAGATTTTAAAATAACTAATTTTCATATTAAACATTAAAATGGTCAAGAATAAAAAAACAAGTATTTAATATTCTCAACTCTATTTAACATGTTAATAATCAAACCAAGTGATGTGGTCAATTCGGTGACGGATGGGTCATAATGAATAATAATATAATAAATATTTCACAACATCACATACATGGATGTGATTCCGAGATAGGTAGCTCAAGCAATTGTGTTACGGATATCAGAATCAACAGTGGAATTACAAGTATATACATATAATACTTTTTTTTTGTAAATACGTACTTATTAAACACCCAGACTTACAAACAGAATGTTCATGCACACAAATGTTTGTGCTGTGCGGGGATCGAACCCGCAACCCTTGGACCAAAGGCAGCGTTCACTACCACTGTTCCAAACGGGTCGTCTATATAACCTTGATTTTGATTTTTAAGTCGAATCTTCGCTCTTACTGTCCGAACTCGCCAAAATTAGTCCAACAATTTTATTTTTTTTTATTTTACAACATCACATACATTGATCTGACTCCGAGATAGGTAGCTCAAGCACCTGTGTTACGGATCTCAGAATCAACAGTGGGATTACAAATATATACATATAATACTTTTCTTTTGTAAATACATACTTATAATACATAGCAAACACCCAGACCAATACAAACAAACATGTTCATGCACACAAATGTTTGTACTGTGCGGGGATCGAACCCGCAACCCTTGTATCAGAGGCAGCGTTCACTACCACTGTTCCAATCGGGTCGTCGATGTACAGTATTTTTAAATAAGTTTTCGTAACGTCTCCAGGTGGTGAGGTACGGATGTATTCTAGATGTACTTTATTTTTAAATAAGTTTTAAGACGGAGGAATTCTAGATGTACTTTATTTTTAAATAAGTTTTCGTAACGTCTCCAGGTGGTGAGGTACGCGGACCTGTACGCGGCGTCGTTCCTCAACCTGATGTACTACCCGTTCTGCTACATGTTCCGCGCGCCCGCCATGCTCATGCCGCACGAGTCCACGGTCGCGCACGAGCAGCGCTTCACCGTGGACACGCCCACCATCGACCGGTAACTATTTTGACATTAGGGTACATGACTAATCTCAAGATTTTACAAAATATAAATATTTTATCAAAATATAGGTCAATATGTGCCAACGGCAAAAAATCTCAATGGACAACATTTCAAATTTTTAACATGTCCATATTGTTTTTTTATATGAAAGTAGACATAAAATTAACAGACCCATATTTTTTCTTTTTTCAAAATTTGACCATTTTCATGCATAAAATAATTATTGAAATTATTTTTATTCTAAATAGACGTAAGCGCCAAATGACGTCATCGGACGGCTGAATACAGCGATATTCCTTTGCTTATCATTGTTTTAATAAAAAAAAGGTACTACTGTCAAAGGTAAATAATACTAGTGTCAACATTGTCAACGTCATTCATACATTCAACGTTGACAAGTTTTTTTTTTTTTTGACAGTTACATGTCATGAGTTTGGCATTACGTAAATTTGAAACTATAATGTGCTAAGCAAAGAAATATTTTACATTCTGCCGTCCGATGACGTCATCTTACGTTTTTTAGTTTTTAATTTTTTTCTCAGTAAATAAGCAATATAAAAAATTAATAAATATATATTCGCGCAGCGGAAAAGTAAATAAAGAAATGGTATTTTTTGTTTCAGAGCTTAGCAATTTTGAAATGTTGTCCATTAAAAATATAACATCTAGCCGGTTTAATGGTCATTCAAAGATTCATGGGCAAGTCCATTTTAAAAGTATAAAATTATTAAAAAGTAATTATACCATTGAATAGCCCATACAATTTGCACCAATTATTATAATAGAACCATTGACATGAACGAAATATTTGATATAGCTACCATACAAAATTCAAATGAAATGCATACAAAATACTTAGGTGTGACGTCACATCTTAGTAGCCATTTGTATAGAGCGTTTTGGGTTTGCCCAAAATAATGTGATTTTAAAGTTGTGATGTCTCAGGTAGTTTAAATGAGAATCAAGTGATTCTTTCAACGATGTTTCTATCATTGAGAGATCTTTTGATTGAAAAAATAAAAAAAAAAAAGTCATATACCGTATTGGTAGTGACCCTGCCTCTTACGCCAAAGGTCGTGGGTTCGATCCCCACCCTGGACAAACATTCGTGCGATGAACACTTGTGTTTGTTCAGTGTCTGGGTGTAATATATGTATTTAAGTATATAATTGTGTTCCTCTGTTGTCTGATATCTGTAACACAAGTGCTTGAGCTACTTAGTACGGAATCAGGTCAATGTATGAGATGTTGTGAGAATTATTATACTTTTTTTATGTGACAGGTGGCAGACGAGCAGACGGATCACCTGATGGTAAGCGATTGCCACCGCCCATGGAGGACACCCGCGACACCAGTGGAGTCACTAGGCGCTGCCAACCATTAAACCCCCCCTTTACCACCAACCAAACGACGAACCAACCCAATACGACGATGACGACGATGATTAAGATTTCGAGAATGGCTAATTTGTCGTGTTGCTGTTGCGTTGTTGTAGCTGAAGCGTCCCCGTTGGCATTCTGGGCTATTATAACTTCTTCCTTTGACTGCTGTTTTCCCATGATAATTGTAGTTTCGTTCTTCAAAATATATTTTGATAATTTTCTTAAATCTTCATAATTAGTCTTCTGTCGTGATATTTTTTTTTCTTGATTTTAATTTAGTATTCCTTCTTGACTCCAGTGGCAAAGGTCGCCATCTAGTAAAGCGGAGGTTAGAGGGCGATGATGATTAAAACATGTTATCTCGTTGATGTCCGTTTATTGAGTAGTCTCAAAAATACATTTTAAATAAATCAATTAGTAATTATCAATAATGCTTACTTGCAAATAATTTAGGTAATACGCGCGTGTATGTTCGCTTGCGACATGACCTCTTTACACTTCCGTTAGGTATACTACTCCCCGGATTGGGACTTCGGTAGCCTCACTCACGCAGCGAAACACTGAACAGTGCTGTTTCACGCCGGTTTTCTGTGAGGCCGTATCATATTCAAGCCGAAGTGTGGCTCTCCCATGGTCCCATACTGTAGAATGTACTTAAATAACAGCCAATCAACAGTAATAGAATCCTATGGTTAAATGGCAACGGGCTACCTATTACGAGACCAAAAAAATTATAAACTTACAGCGCCACAAAGACGACACGGGGTGCGGACTGCGGAGTGCGCTCGACCAATCCAAAAAGTTTATATTCTGTTTGGGCCAATCGATCAGTCTAATGTCAACATCGCCGTCACAGACCAATACCAATGCCGGAGGTAGAACCGTGCGACTGCGCGAGTTCCAAAAATATCTATTTCCATTGGTCGAGCACACTTCTGATTTAAAAAAAAAAAACTACTTTTCATACAAAGTCAAGTTTTGGTAATTTAGTTAAGTATAATAAATAAATAAATAAATATTTCACAGCATCACATACATTGATCTGACTCCGAGATAGGTAGCTCAAGCACCTGTGTTACGGATCAGAATCAACAGTGGGATTACAAATGTATACATATAATACTTTTCTTATGTAAATACATACTTATAATACATAGCAAACACCCAGACCAATACAAACAAACATGTTCATGCACACAAATGTTTGTACTGTGCGGGGATCGAACCCGCAACCCTTGTATGTTACCAACTACCACTGTTCCAATCGGGTCGTCATCGGGTCGATTGGCCCAAAGAGAAAATAAAGTTTCGCATTCCTCTATATCAGCACTAAAACAAACACTAACATTTTTGCATTCGATTAGTTCCAGACACCCGAGCGCACAGCGAGCGTTCAGTGTGGTGTCGACGTCGGAAGAAATTATAGAGGATTTCGTGACTGCTAAGGTCGAAGTCGTGGATAAGGTATGCTTCCTGTTTCTAATAAAAACTAAAAACGAACATATAGGTACAATTAATAATACATCGTAATTTTTTTATCGTTTACATCCCAAAAACGTAATAAATAGGTATCGCGAATAAAGGCCATTTAGTATGTTAGATGAAAACTTTCTCTTCCGCGCTGGCCTGGGAGTGAAAGAAAAACGTAGAATGTGCCAGCCCCATCCCAACCCTGGGGTGTCGTAAAAGTCGACTAAGGGAGTTTTGCGTCCGTCCAAGCACCATAGGACAGCCTAAAGGTGAAGGGAAAATCACCAGCAATAGCATTCCCAAGGAGGGTTGGTGTCAGGCAGGCGGCCGACTATAAAAACTTTAAGCCAAAACTTTTTTGCAGTATGTGATGAGTTTAAACGTAAGTGGGTGGAGGAACAGAGGACGGCCGAAAAAGAGATGGATGGATTGTGTGAAGAATGACATGATGGAAAAAGAGGTGGATGATTCGATGACGAATGACAGGGACGTATGGAAAAGAAAAACATACTGCGCCGACCCCAGATAACCTGGGAAAAGGGCAGGAGGATGATGAGTATGTTAGATGAAAAAAATAAGCGAAAAAAAAATCTGCTGTTCTATACATGTTATTGCCGGGTGGATATTCAATTTTGTATGGAACAGCTGATTTTTTTTTTGCTTATTTTGTTGATCTAACATGCTAAATGGTCTTTATTTACGATACCTACGACTACGATATTTCTTTCCTCTACCCAAAGGTTGTCTGGAAGAAATCGCTACAACCGATAAGACCCCCTTATTGTACTGTCTGTTGCTGTTGTATCATGCTTGTATTTTATTTTTGTGCAATAAAGAATATCTATCTATGTATTTACCTATTATGAGGTTTTCGATATGTAAACGACAAAAAAATTACGGTGTATAAAAAATCGAAGGAAACTCCAACCACACGATCTAATATACCTATTCATTTAGATCATTCTAATAAGCACACTTTATATCTCTGATATGTGGGTGAGGATACTCCAACACCAAATGACCATTTAATAGTAATGGACCAGTATGGCAATGTGTACAGTTCTCGACCGTTGGCATTGCCATCCCAAAAGCTGATAGATGGCCTGAAGTTGGATTGGTTATTTATGATGTCACATGTCAAAATGACAATGTTACGTATAAAACAACTACGGGCGTAACCAGTCATGGGCTCAGGGTGGGGCAGTCATGGGCTTAGGGTGGGACAATTATAGACTCAGGGTGGGGCAGTAGTCGAAAAATAAAAGTAGCTATTTTAATCACATTTTTGACGACTGACTCTGGAGAACTTTAAGTTTTATTGTTAGTACTTCAATAATTAAGTTTCTTAAGTCTGATTATGTACCTTACAACACCTCAACCCTCAATGGTTCGTGGACCCCTTTTTTGCTTCCTATTTATTCCTTCCTATAAACGCCACTTCTGTCAGGTCAACATTTTGAGTTCATCGACATCGTCATCATCAACACAATCATTTTTTTATTATGAAGGTGAATAGGACAGTTTTACCTGTAATGACATTAAAAGTGAGAAGCTCCTTTTAAACCTTACCAATATTTTTAAGAATCGAGAATATTTTCTTTAGAAATGTAATCGACTTTTTATTTGTTTGATTTTTAATTTTAATCAACATTTTATCTTTAATTTTGAACTATCTGGATATGGAATACAATATGTGGTACACATCATGCCATAAATCACAAATAATTAAATAATATGCATCTTATTCATCTAAAAAATAACAACACTCGCTTGAAGTGTCGGAACCACCTTCGTCACCAAAAGAAATTACTAGTTCTTAGTCCCTAATGCAATTAAAATATGGGGATATATTTTGCACGAGACAATAATTGTGATTCGATGATAAGATGGTCGCCATACCGATTACTAATTTATTGCAATTGTTTGTGTCAATCCCTATGAGCCAAAATTCCGATTAGCGCATTATGCAATTCATAAGATATTTTTAACAACTTTTATTGGTAATAACTATTTTAAAATCCGTGTGGTCCCCGGCAGAGTAGAATAGGCCACCCTCACTCTTACCGAGGTGTCGTAAAAGGCGACTAAGGTAAAGCTGCTGGCATGATCATCAGCACCCAGAGAAGGAAAACTCTGCATTTATATCAAAACCCTCGCCAACCCGTCTGCCAAGCGTGGTGAGTATGGCAATTACCCCTCATGTGATTGAGGGAGGCCCGTGCCCCAGCAGTGGGGACTTAAATGGGCTGATGATGATGATGATGATGATTTTAAAATCTGGTTCAGATTGATTGAGAACGATTAATACTTGTTAATTTACTAAGAATAAGAACACAAAAAAGTTAATGATTTTTACAACTTAATATTTTTATTTGTAGAAAGATGGATGCATAATACGAAACGTTTGAACTGTCATAATCACCTTCAGATACTGAATGGTATAGCCGCGGACTTCTTTCGTGGCGCGGACTTTTAGGTCATTATACTGAGCTTCTATAAAAAAAATGTTGACTGTCAGGGCATGACGTCAGTGCCGCACGCGCGGCCCGAGACGCCGCGCCAGCTCACGCACACGCACGACGAGGACTGCTCCGACGACGACGACGCCAACAAGCACGCCAACAAGTAGACACACACACACACACACACACACACACACACACACACACACACACACACACACACACACACACACACACACACACACACACACACACACACACACACACGCACACACACACACACACACGCGCCGGTCGTCCCAGTTAGGGTGCCTTTCCACCAAAGATCTGCTACACTACGTTGGTATGGCGGCTTTCTCATCTTCGCAGAATAGCACCATCTCATCTTTGGTGGAAAGGCACCCTTACGACCCCGCTCAGAACGATATGGAACTCCGTCACTAATCGAATATTAAAGGTGGCTCCACATGTTCAGTTCTTTAAGGCGACGGGTAGCCCTAACTAGCGACACCAATCGATTTAAATTGTTAGCTACTAAACTGGATCTATTTTAAACAACTTCGGAGCGGGAGTTTATACTATTTATTTAATAACTGTGCACTACTTTCTGATCTGTTTTTGTACTCGAAATTGGATTAACGCCTTAAGTGGCCGTTTTTGGCGTTAATTAAAATTTCGAGAACAAAAGCAGATCCAAAAGTTAAGTATAAGTATTAAATAAATAGTATAAGTGTTTTCCGAGGGGCTGCAGCTTCGAAATTGTTAAAAAGATATCTAACTTAAAGCAATTGACGTCGCTAGTGTGCCCTACCCGTCAGCTTAAGACCACACAATCGACCCGATAAGCCCCCTAAAATTTATTTAGCCACTTCAGGCTTGCCAAACGTTGTGGTGGTCTTTCCTGCTATGACTAAAATTCTCATATTTGTACGATTGGCAAGTGTGCTCATTGTTTCAATCTAAATAGTCTATTTTCCTAAATGAGCGAAAGTGAATCAATTTATTAGGGTAGTTAATAAGTTCTGAGTGGGGACCTAGAGGACTTTCTGTGATTTCCGTAGCTCAGTAGCGAAAGTTGTTAGTTACGAGGTAAGCATTTCGAATTGTTGGATCTTAGGGGAGCGCCTTAAATTTGAAATCTGTTGTGTTTACTCCTTATTAAAATATATTTTATCTGTAGAAAAATTCGCATTAAAAGAGCCCAATTCTCGGTATTTTCGATATGAAAAAACATGTCGGATGTCACATGAAAATCATACATAGGCTCGTCGGCCACCTATATCATAAAAAAAAATGTTTTTGGGATGTATTATATCGATTTTCGATAAATATCACAAGCACGAGAATTTATTGGGCTCAAAGTCTTGTGCATCGGTCAAATAGGTTGTTCAACTCCAAAAATGTAAAATAAAATGGTTTAAGTATGTTATCTACTGTCTCCACAATTCCAATATTCTGATATTATAGTAATGCCCATAACTCTAGTCTCTCGTAAAATTTAAAGTAAGTAAACAAAAATATTTTATTGCCATATATATTGCGATTGGGAGGTGCTTCCCAGCACTTTGATTTGATAAAATAAGTGTCAATGAGACTGTCTCCTGCTCCTTGTGCGAGTGCTGTAGTGAGAATGAAGCGCTTCTATTGAATTTCTGAATAGAACTAATGCTAATCAATAACAATGTTAAATAATGAAAAGTAACAATCTTAGGCTGCGTTTCCTCAGAAGTGGAGCTGCGCGGAGTTGAGCAGATACTTATAAAAATTGACCAATCACATTTTTCAAAATACATGAGCAATGTGATTGGTCAATTTTGATAAGTCTCCGCTCATCTCCGCGCAGCTCCACTTCTGTGGAAACGCAGCCTTACACAATTTAGTTTTAAACGGCTTAATAATAATATCGCCTAATTTATATAATATCAATTAAAATAAAATGTTTTGATTTTTTCATGCAAATAAAAAATATCAAAACCTTGTTCAATTGAAATCCTGGGCCACAATTCTCGTGCTCGTGATATTTTGAAAACATTGCGGATATCACCTGAAAACCATACAAAAAACTGTGTTTTAGTGATACATGTCGTATGAGAATAAATTTCACAAGCACGAAAATTGGGGACCATAAGTGTTATCAGCGTCGAGGGTGCGCGTAAACAGTTCAATTTCTTAGATAGGAACCTGTTATATGTTTGAATACTAGAGATTGATGACCCTAGCTAGAGTAATGGAATAATTAATGTCACAGGGTCGACTACGAGTTGTGATTTATGATTTGCTTTATATTAATGGGAACATAGCTGATGAAGATCTCTTTCCAAAATGTTTTTGTAATGTCGAAGTGATTTACCAAATACAGTATGTGATAAACTTAAATGTGCTTCCAAAATCTGATTAAACTTACGTATTTCAAGATTACCCAGTTAAAATGAAAGTATTAAAGTACTCTCATAGTAGTAATAACTTATTGTTTTAGTATACTTTAATGATAACAATAAGTGTCTTGCCGAAGAGCTAGTGGTACTTTCTACCCGGGAAGGTTTGTATTCATTGATTAAATAATTGCTTTAGATAATGCACAATAATGGACAACATTTCATATTTTTAACATGTCCATATTGTTTTTTTATATGAAAGTAGACATAAAATGAACAGACCCATATTTTTTCTTTTTTCAAAATTTGTCCATTTTCATGCATAAAATAATTATTGAAATTCTTTTTATTCTAAATAGACGTAAGCGCCAAATGACGTCATCGGACGGCTGAATACAGCGATATTCCTTTGCTTATCATTGTTTTAATAAAAAAAGGGTACTACTGTCAAAGGTAAAGAATACTAGTGTCAACATTGTCAACGTCATTCATACATTCAACGTTGACAAGTTGTCTTTTTTTTGACAGTTACATGTCATGGGTTTGGCATTTCGTAAATTTAAAACTATAATGTGCTTAGCAAAGAAATATTTTACATTCTGCCGTCCGATGACGTCATCTTACGTATTTTAGTTTTTAATTTTTTTCTCAGTAAATAAGCAATATAAAAAATGAATAAATATATATTCGAGCAGCGGAAAAGTAAACAAAGAAATGGTATTTTTTGTTTCAGAGCTTAGCAATTTTGAAATGTTGTCCATTGGTATGTTAGCAAACTGCCATCGGTTTCATTTGAGTTTGGCGCGTACTGTAAGTGTTTAGATTATTTTGTGGAGGCTGTTATTGTGAGGATAGTAATTTACTTGCTTCGTCAATATTTTTTGACTCGAATGATTTTCTTTGAGTATAATAATGTACATGTTTATATTTAACCTAAATGCTTAATTATGTTAATGATTGTTTTGTTGTAAAATTAGAAATTTTAATTTCGTAGTCCAGTTGAATAATGCGGTCATATTGTGTTCAAAAATTGTATTATTTTACATATTTATTCATTGACAAATGAAAAGGGGCGTTTAAAATAAGTATACTTTTGATCATTTCCATAAGTGTCGCATTTTTAGCAGATTTCAGAGGAAGTATAAAGAATGTATAGCGTAAAAGTGACCCTTAATCACGTCGGTGAATGTCTAGTTACGTTTTAAAAATAAGTAGATACAAACTATTCACGATATCTAATACGAGGTTTTCGGGATGTGAACGATAAAAAAATCGACGAAACTCGAGCCGCCAATAGATTTGTGTTAATTGTAGCGATTATTTGACATTTAAAAAAAAGTACAACGTTGAATCTACAACCATACACATTCCTGTAGCCATAATTTTTGTAATTGCTAAAAGTGACCACTTTAGGCAGTAATAAGAATTAATGGTTACATATACGAACATAATATTACACAAATACATCTCAAAAATATCTGAATAATTTCCTTTATGGATTCACCGTTGTACTTTTTTAAAAAATATCTCATAACCTCTGGCGGCGTTAGTTACGTCTCGATGCGTCACCTCAAATTGATGTCGACAGGAAGTATATATAAAATTATATAGGTATTGCTGAATTGCCTAAGTTACATGGATTTTAATGATTGTCCCTTGAGTATAACTTTATTTTGAAAACAGTGTTTACTACATTTGGGGTAACGGCGTTGTAACATATCTATTTACATGGTACGGTCAGCATCAAAAGTAGTTTAACACTTTAGTACAATGTCAAAGTAACTGTTCTGCCTATTATAGCCAGTTTCTAAGGGGTACGTAAAAATTTTACTTCGGCATGGTACTAAAGTGTTAAGCTACTTTTGATGCTGACTGTACATGATATGTCAGTGTCATTTCAAATGTAACGGAATTAGCTGTTCTAGTCGCTGCAATTTTTGAAAACTTTGGGACCTTTAGATATAAACTACCTGGACTATGTTGAATGTTGAGTATCGTTTATTATTTTTTATATGTAGTACATATAGGTACAAAATAAGTTTATGAAAAAAAAATTTGATTTTTGTATCTGTAGTTATTCCACACCTTTTTTTATCTAATCACACAAATCTTAGATATGTTATAGAATAAAATAAATGATTTAAATAAATGCTTGTATTTATTTACGACTACAGTAGTAAATCCTCCAAGTATTCTTCGAATTCTTCTTCGCGTGTTTTCTCCTCAGTCTCTTGTGGAGCTGAAACAATACGAAAATACAATACAATATGTTCTAACTATACATAGAGTATTTTTAGTGCTAGGTTTGTCCACTCCTAGACAAGTTCCCGATAGTTTAAGGTGATGGGTAGGGAAAACTAGCGATGTCAACTGATTTAAATTGTTAGCAAGTAACCCGGATATCGTTTAACAGTTTCGAAGCTGCAGCCTCTCGGAAAACACTTATACTTTTACTTAACTTGCGGGTCTGCTTTTGTACTCGGAAATTTGAATTACCGCCAAAAACGGCCGCTTATGGCGTTAAGCAAAATTTAGAAAAATACAGATCAAAAAGTAGTGCACAATTATTAAATACTTTAATAGTATACATTTTTTGGCTAATTTAGGGGGTTCGCCAATCGAGTGATAACTGTCAAACTCAAAAGTTACGTCGTTGGACGTCAAGGAAAGTATTCACAACTTACCGAAGGAATGCTTAGAGACTCCCGCTCGGATATTGTTTAACATCCGGTTTAGTAGCTAACAATTTAAATCAATTGGTGTCGCTAGTTAGGGCTAATAATAACTTTAGATCGCGTTTTCTAATAAGGTGGATTGAGCTCAAAATGGTAACAGCAATCAAAAACACGCCTACTTTTATAACTCGCGATCGAAAGTTATTACCGTACTAAAGCTCTTGTCATCCCGTTCCAACACGCAATGTTAAAAGGGGCTGGCACGAATTATGTTCTGGGGCTATCCCTAGTTCGCGATTTGTAATAAGGGGGTAAAGGTTTTATACCTACTTTCTTGGACAAAGTAGTTTCAAAACTTCCCTCGGGTGGATCTTATTTACACTGCATCTGGTAGCACACCAATCCTTTTCTATCACTCAGAATTTAGTTAAGAGATTTCAGCAAAAGTGCGACTGTCCGCGAAGGCATTTCTCATTCCCTAGCAGTAACAGTAATCGAATGGATATCGCGATTCCTTGCTGCTCGAAGTTAACCAACAAGGCTTATGTACATAGATTTGGAAGTTTAACGTCACAAAACCTCCTTTCTAATGCGAACTGCCAAGGAGTGGAATTCGTTGCTCGCCGATGTACCTACTCCTAAATAATAATATAACTTGGGCCTTTGTAAGGCAAGAGTGAGTTTGACCGTAGGAGAGCCACGCTTCGGCATGAATGGGCCGGCTCGACCGGAGTGGCACCACGGCTTCATAGAAATCAGGTGCGTAGTAGCACTGGGCTGTGTTTCGCTGCGTGAGTAAGGGGTTAAAATGTCCATGGGCGGCAATCGCTTACCATCAGATGATCCGTCTGTTCGTCTGCCACCTATAAAATATATATATAAAAGATAAAATGATAAAAATGATAAATATATATATTGTATGATGTGCTGTTGGTGAACCTAAATAAATAAATAAATAAAAAGAATAGAATTTTCACGGGCAAGCATAGCCCACCATAGATCTCATCTTCACTTTTAACATCAGGTGGGATTCTGGTCAAATGCTTCTCTGTCGTAACAGAAACAAACAAAAAAACCTCCTAGGACTAGACCTAGTCACAAAATATCACACTTTGTCGACCCCTCCCTCCCCCTGAACGTGTCACGTAATAAGGGTTTTCGCGTGTGAAAAATCCGCTAGAGGGCGTACTGTTGGACTGAGCTCCAACATCAATCGCATTGGTTGTTTAGTTTGTCAAATTGACATTTTGACAGATCACGTTTAAAAATAACCAATCACATTGTATATCGTCGTTCTGATTACAATAGGACGTATGTGATTTTTTAACATTGGGCTTCTGGAGCCTAATTCTCGGGATTTTCGATATGAAAAAACATGCCGAATGTCACATGAAATCCATACAAAAAAACTGTGTTTTAGCGATACATATTCGTATGATGATGTCACGAGGCCGATAATTGGACTCCAATTATCGGGCCAATGTTAAAAAATGAGATACGTCCTATTAGAATTAGGTCGACGATATGGACCTCACTCCTATATAAGGTAAACTCGCATAATTCGGTGATAAAATGAAATTTTGTAAAGGAGAGATTGTTGCTCTCTCCGTCGCACAATCGCCAACATTTTGTAGTGTGTGACGCACCTCGCCCCCTTGGTTAAGCTAGTAAATAAGAAAGTTAGCTATAAATGCTATAATAAACAAAACGTCATAACGCATAACATCTTTCAATTACACGTCCCGAACCTCCGTCATTGCATGGCGGCCTTGCCCGGATATGTAAGAGTTTTTGCATACGTAAAGAAGCTTTACCACGTCAGTATAAAGTTCAATTATAAAACGGGTGATTCTCTACCTACAAAGTGTACCTAGTACTCCATCTAGCGGATTTTTTACACGCGAAAACCCTCATTTATGAATGGCCCCTGACGAAAGTCATGGGTCAATGATGACAGCGATTTACCTTTCTTCCACAACGAGTCGGCAGCCGAATCAGCCTCGACAGCTTCTAGAGAAGTGGTCGGCTCCTCTGTCGGCGGCTCAGACTCCGGAGTCCTAGGGCTTTCGTCCCCACTACCGTCATCAGCCTTGCCTTTGTCCTTTGCTTTCTTCCTCTTCTTCTCTGCCTTCTTCAATCTTTTCACTTCACGTTTCTTAGATTTGTAGTTGAGTTTATCTGCACACTCTGGACACACACCTGTAAAGCATTTTTTATGACATTGGTGGCAGACGGGCAGCCGGATCACCTGATGGTAAGCGATTACCGCCGCCTATGGACGCCCGCAACACCAGTGGAGTGAAGTGGAGATATTTTCATCGAGTTTTAAATAATGCAATGTAAGGTTTTGTTAGATAATCGCAGGTACAATCAACGTCAGCAGTACCTACCCGCAACATTTTTTTGATCAGCTGTTCGTAAGGAAATATAAGTCACTATAGTTTGTAGGAAGGAGTAAATTAGCTTATACTCACGAACTTTAACCAATGCATTTTTCTTTTGATTTTCTTCAACATATGCGAAGTTAACTTCATAGGATTTGAGGTCCTGATCATTCTGGCAATGCTTGTTTCCGCATTGAAACTGCCCCTTGCCGAGAACGACTTCTTTCTCGACACGCCATCGCAGGGCAACCTATAGTATTAAAATCACTAAGGAACAAAGTTTAGAACATAAATTCTCTACATAAAATGTAATGACAAGTGTAACAGGACCCCGGGTTCCGAAACCCCTAACTACTTTCCTTCAAGTAGGTACATTCCCAACTTTTTTAAGAAGTCCCTCATCATAGCCACAATCAATATAAATCTATTGGGTGCTAGTTTCACCTATGTAGAGCCTCATATATATATTTATAATAGGATTTAGTTTTGAGCAGTTACCAAGACCTGACTTTAATTTTAAAGTACCTACCTACCCGAAGTTACTTAATTATGTGCTTACTGCTACATACCAAAAAGCGTCTCCACTGATAGTTACCTACATATTATTACCTTACATAGAAAATATTTCTATCGTATAAGGTATGATAATGTAATGTAAATATTTAATTACATACTTGTATAATTGAAATAACGCAAGCACTGAGCTGGGTGGGAGACCCCGATGACATAAAAATAAAGGATAATGATGATAAACGATGCAGGACAAATATCACAGTGGATGACTTGCGAACGTTATGAGAGGAAAGCTCTATGAAAATACCATTGCAACAAGGAATCAATTAACTTAATATATTATTATGACAGGACAAACAACTAGACTGTATGGTTTAAATAGGACGTATCCTATCTAAAATTCACATTCAGGACGAGAAGTCAGCAGTGAGTAGAATACTAGTAACCCGAAGCAGTCAGTCAGTCAGTCATGAAGTTCTCGGCTCTGTTCGCGATGGTGATGGCGGTGTTCGCGCTGCTCCTCAGCGCTGGCCAGGCCTCGCCGGCGCCGGCCCCGGAGCCGCAGCGTGGAATAAACCCCAAACCCTTTATTGAAGGTTTTGTAAGTACTATAAACCATTTAATAATATTTTCATCGCGTATTAAATATAGTATAATATAAATTATTCATTAAAATACATTTAAAACAGGATTTTTAAGCGAGCTTACAGATGAGCGACAGTAATATCTACCATCAACCAACCGCGAATCACCCATTTGCAAGTATCTCATAATATCTATTTACTTATTTGCATTTTAACAACCATACAATATAATTTAATAAATAAACATGGTTTTATATATTATCTATAATATATATACACTAGCGGCCGCCCGCGACTCCGTCCGCGTGGAAAAGTAACTTTTTACCCCCCTTTCAACCCCTTACAACCCCCTTTTCGCAATAAAAAGTAGCCTATGTCCTTTCTCAGGGTCTAGATTATCTGTATACCAAATTTCATTTAAATCCGTTGAGTAGTTTTGGCGTGAAAGAGTAGCAGACAGACAGACAGACAGACAGACAGACAGAGTTACTTTCGCATTTATAATATTAGTATGGATTTATAATGCGAACGGCTAAGGAATGGAACTCCCTGCCAAGGTCTGTTTTTCGAGACCACTTTAATCTGGACATCTTTAAGGCAAGAGTGGACAGGCATCTTTTAGGCAAACGCGTGTCATCCTAGACCTCATCGTCGCTTTCAATTAGGGACGATTGTGGTCAAGCGTTAGCCTATTGAAATCGCTTTTGCTGTCTGTCCTATGTATGCTTAAATCTTTAAAACTACACCATGGATTTTCATGCGGTTTTTTTTATTAGGGTTCCGTAGCCAAATGGTAAAAAGCGGAACCCTTATAGATTCGTCATGTCTGTCCGTCCGTCCGTATGTTACAGCCACTTTTCTCCGAAACTATACTATTGAAACTTGGTAAATAAATGTATTTTGTTAACCGCATTACGATTTTTACACAAAATTGGGAAAATAAAAAAATGGGGGGTCTCCATACTTGAAACTGAAACTCAATTTTTTTTATTCATCAAACCTATACGTGTTGGTATCTATGGATAGGTCTTTAAAATGATGTTGAGGTTTTTAGCATCATGTTTTTCTAAACACAATACTTTGCGCAAGACACGTTTCCAAAGTGGTAAATAGTGTGTGCCCCTCTAACTTCTAAAATAAATGAATTATAAAACTAAAAAAAATATATGATATACATTACCATAAAAATTAACAACGAAATACGAAAATTGATTTGGTCTAGATCTAGGTAGTAAGTAGTTTTTTTAATACGTTATAAACCGTAAACCGCAATTTACCTTCCATATATCTCACTTGCTGCTACGGAACCCTTCATGGGCGAGTCCGACTCGCACTTGGCCGGTTTTTAAAAGATAGAAAAGGTAGTTCAAGTAGAAGATAGAGTAGGTTTATATGTAAAATATTACACGTGTATAGGTAATATTGCAACCATGCCAAGAAGTAGCTAGTAGAAATTAAAACGTAGATAGGTATGGTGAGCATCAAAAGTAGCTTATCACTTTAGGGGTCAGGGGGAAACTCGCCCTATTAAAACTCATCCCAGAATTTTAAGATTTTTTTGCTGGCCACTGTTCTAACCTAACCTACCCAAGGGCGAGTTTACCCCTACCCGCACTTTAGGACCATGCCGAAGTAACATTTTTTTACGAACCCCTTGTAAATTGCCTATAATAGGCAGAACAGTTTCTTTGACATGGTACTAAAGTGTTAAGCTTCTTTTGATGCTGACCGTACACTACACTCTCTAACTAACGCATAGGAAAATCTCAAAAATCATCACCTGGTTCTGCAAACAACTTAATTACCTACTAATGTTATGTACCGGCATCTAGATACTTATTTCTTTGTTTTATCTTATTTCAGAAAATTGGTGTGAAATTATTTGAAGACATCAAAAACGCAAGGGGGTAACAAAACAAGTACCTACCTAATGCTTGGCACTTTTTGAAGTGCAACATTCAAGTATAAGTGACTTACTTTAATAATTTATTCTTATTTATTACTTGACACAAAATGTTTTTTTTAATGTTATAAACGTGTTGGTAATAAGAACAAAAGTAGTTTTATTACTTACTTATTTAAATTTAGGTACCTAGTCGTTAATAGTATCCATTGTATGTATTAATAATACCTAATACCCTATTATTAATTTTATACAATTTATTTTAAACAATGTTCTATCGACTAAAGAAGTCAAAGGTTCAAAGGTGTCGCGGGTGTCCATGGGCGTAGGCAATCGCTTACCATATCATAGGTGATCCGTCCTATTCGTCTGCCACCTATCACATAAAAAAGAGAACCGTGGATTTACTTACTTAAGCGTAAGTTAAGGTACTCACTAATTATTGACAAGTAGGTACATATTCATTTTATTATAAGCATTATTTTACCTCTTACTTTATCCCCCTAATTACAAATCGCGAACTAAGGATAGTCCCGAAAAAAATTTGTGCCAGCTCTTTTAACATTGCGTGTTGGAACGGGATGACATGAGCTTTAGTACGGTAATAACTTTAGTTTGTAAATCCCGTAGTAATATTAAACGAATATCTAATATATAAAATTCTCGTGTCACAGTTTTCGTTGCCATACTCCTCCGAAACGGCTTGACCGATTTTGATGAAATTTTTTGTGCTTATCCGGTATCTATGAGAATCGGCCAACATCTATTTTTCATCCCCCTAAATGTTAGGGGTAGTCCACCCCTAAATTTTTATTTTTATTTTTTAGACAAAATTTTTAATTTCTCTTTTTTTATGATACAACATACAAAAATACATACAATCCTCAATTTTCACCCTTCTACGATCAACCCTTTTATTTATATGGCAAAACAACGTTTGCCGGGTCAGCTAGTATTTTATGAAAAAGTCCATGGGCTCTAATTTGCACGCGCTCGTCATCTACTTAGTTCAATTCTTTTATAACTTGCTTCGAAATTAAAAAGCAAAATGAAACATTTGTTTTCATAAGCTTAGAGAAGTTTATACAGAGCAAAAGCTTGGGATACAACCGGGATGCGGATGAAAAATTAATGACAGGTAAGTAATACCTCGATAATGATAATGTACCCATTAGCCCAGTGGCCAAGGTGTGGCGCTCAATATAGTTCCGGGTTCGAGTCCCGGTCAGCTCAATTCATTTTAGAAAACGAAATTTTCTAAATATATTCTCTGGAGCCAATTCTCGGGCTCCGGGCTCGTGACATTTATTTTCATACGACATATATCACTAAAACATAGTTTTTTTGTATGGTGTTCGGGTGATATCCGCCATGTTCTCAAAATATCACAAGCACTAGAATTGGGCTCCAGGTCTGAATATGCTGGTACACGCCCTCGGCTTCATAATCTAGTACCTACTTATACTCTGGGCTGCAAATAATACCGAGCCAGCAGCTAGCTCGCAGGTATGTCCTATATTGAAACGAGTGATGTGTGAAATGTCTGGTTTTTTTTCTGATATAGGTGGCTGACGAGCCGACGGATCACCTGATGGTAAGCGATTAACGCCACCCATGGACACCTGCAACACCAGTTGCAGTGGTGTCACGTGCGGTTCTCACGGAAGGGGGTTTTTAAAAAACCCCTTCCCTGGATTGGGCCTCCGGTACCTTCACTCACGCAGCGAAACACAGCGCATGCACTGCTTCACGCCGGTTTTCTGTGAGGTGGTGGTGGATTTTGGGTCTTTATTTTAGGAATTCTTATCATAGGTGAAACTTCAAAAATTTCTGTCTAGCGTAGAGGCAGTAAAGGCCAGTATTTACGTTGCATAGTGCGATGCGAGAGATTAATAGAAAGCACCTACGTGTGGACGGCGACTGATTTGTACGTGTGCACATAAATATTAAAATTGAGCTCAGTGGAGAATAGGAAGGGGCAGTAAGCATGTATAAATGATAAAATCATCTTGACCACGAAGGCGCAGTGGCGCGTGGAGCCTAAGCGTGGCAGGCTTCAGAGTTCGCTTCTCGGTCGGCTTTTTTCTCCTAAATTGCCTTAGCGTTGCGTGCGAGGAGAGAAGCTCCTGCATCGTCATCTAGCAGGGAATACCCTAGTATGAGGCTAGGTGATCGGTTTGAATAGCTCACGCATTTTTTTATTTATTGTACCTACGTACATCCACACATCAATGTACTTATACACAACGTCACAAAATTTCATGTCAAACATGGTCGATTCAATATCTATTGAGGATTTATTACAGACTAGCGGCCGCCCGCGACTTCGTCCGCGTGGAAAAGTAACTTTTAACCCCCCTTTCAACCCCTTACAACCCCCTTTTCGCAATAAAAAGTAGCCTATGTTCTTTCTCAGGGTCTAGATTATCTGTATACCAAATTTCATTTAAATCCGTTGAGTAGTTTTGGCGTGAAAGAGTAGCAGACAGACAGACAGACAGACAGACAGACAGACAGAGTTACTTTCGGATTTATAATATTAGTAAGGATTGTAGTACCTACTAGTAACCTGATGTGTGACTGTCTGTACCGTAATTAATGTAATTTTATTTGGGTTGTATTTAAAGTTCCCCCAAAATGAATGAATTGCTAACCTAACTTAACCTTTTTGCACACCAAAAAATATTACCTTTGCATATAAAAATCATAAGTAGTTTGATGCGCAATTATTATTTTTCTTGAGCAAATTGGTAATTTTTAGAGGGTTGGTTTAATATATTCCATTTTATTTACAATACAACCATTTTTACCAGGTGCAGGCTACCTACGGTCGGTACACTATTAAGTATGATGTCTGTACACTCCATATAACACTGATTTAACAAAAACTCGACCGTTAACTCCCGTTACGGCTACGAAGCGTTACCCTTCTTTGTTATGTAACTAAACTTCCAGACCACGGGAGGCGCACAATAATAGGCACATCTGCCCGGCCTTAGAGCATTTGCAATGTTAAACAGATTGTGAGCGAGAAGCCTGTGGCACAGTGCGTATATATCTACCTACTGTGCCTGTGGGCTTGTCACTACGAGCTTCGTAGGAAGCGTAGCACACGTGTTGGTGATGCGACTAAAAATAGACCCTGACTATATATATAGGTAGATGTCTGTTATTTATTATAAAGCGCCAATAAAGCCAAATTAATAAGTAGCAGCGAGCGTGGGAATGTATTAGAGAACTGAGATTTATGAGATCTTGCGACGACAATCAAATCAAAAGGGGGTCTAACATAAGTGAGACAATTTAATGACCGTGATGTTTCGTGGGTACGTCTTAACGTCAAAAGATATGTATCTTTTACTATAGTATCAAAAGGAAAACTAAAGTATGTTAATAAAAATATGCTGATAGATTAATATTAGGTAAACTGGTCTAGAAGTAATAAACGAGACTAGACATTAGATTAGGTATAGGTAACTATTAGGTACCTACTCGTACCTAAGTTTTACGCTATGACGTGAATTTTTAGGAACGATATTTAAGTTTGTGTAATAAGTAGGTAAGTAATATAATTTAATACGAGTACGTACCTAGGTTGCTTACCTTGGATAGCATAGGTACAGCATCACGGAATAAAGGTAGGTAAGACGAGTTCTCTTTTGTGCTCGTAAGATTTCCATTACAAAACGGAAACGCGTATCCAGTGTGCCCACGTATTTAGTAGGATGTAGGTATTCGTTTCCTACATGTACCGTTGCATCGTGCCAGAGCGAGGCAGCAATATTTGTTTAGTTCACTAAACTGGCGCAGCTCAGGGAGGCAGATGTGCGTTACCGTACAGCCGCCCGAAGCCCGTGCGCCATCGCATACAGTAGCCACGCTATATTTAGCCTACAGAAAGGCAGTAGATCCATTGTTGCGGGTAGCGAGCGCTCCCCAGTTCAACACACAAAGGAAGGTCTCGCTGGCAAAAAAAGGCAATTGAGTTACATGGGGGATCGACCCTATCTGAGGCTTAGTTAAATGAACGGGGGCATCACTGAACGCATATTTTATAATTTGCCTTTATAAAGATTTCGAAATGATTCATCGTAAACGCAATAGGTAGGTAAGCTGCATCAAAAGCCACTGAAGAATACCTAAATATGCAGTGAGGTTAACGGTGTTTGTAGTAACTTGTTATCTGAATATCCATTAGATGTGTAAATCTAACGATTGCTAAGTACCTACTTAGCGAATGAATGATAGGAGTAGTACCAACTTCTATTGAAAATACTTAAATAGGCTCATTAAATAAAGTCTTCAATATAACTTTCTTTGTTAAAATGACAAATGTAAATATTACTTAAACTTAAATTACCGTGAATTTAGTTTAGGTAGTACATAAGTCAGATGATTATAATTTTAATGTATGTATTTCATATCAATTGAGGCTTTTTTACAGATTGTAGTCACCTGATGTGTGGCTGCCTGTACAAACCTATAGGTAGTAGTTATGTTAAATAGGAACAAAACATAATATGCAATAATAAATCGATACGTAATGAGGTCGTCATAGTTTGTTTTCGGTGTGTATGTATCAAAGGCTAAGGCCATACCTACCTAAGTATGACGATACCGGGAATCGAACGTACTTAAACCATTGGTATGTATACTACTACATACCTATACCATTTTTTGTTTTAACGGATCGTAACTTCCAAATTACCTACTTAGTTATAATAAAAAATGCAACTTACTTTATTCTCTTTATATCTTGTCAAATCACAAATACAATACTCTTTGAAGAGTTTATCGTAATATTTCTTGGCCAACTGCTTCTCCCACGAGTCAGCAACGTCATCCTCCTCCCATAGGAACTTGTGGTTTTCCCTTATAACGTCAAGATCAGTTCGATCTTTGGAAGCGTCCCGTTTCAATAGTCCGGTGGAACCTTTTGTATTTAGACAATAAACGTTTACTAGGTATTTATGTAATTCATACGGATTAAGATTACGCAACCTTGCCGACATCGCTAGTTCAACCTAGAACAAAGGGAAAATGAACCGTTTAGTTCAAAAACAAATAAAACCAAAATTGAAACAAACAACTCTTTAATAAAATCGACAATTATTACATTTTCAAATCATTTATAATTCTTATCAAACTGATCTTATTTCTAATTGTCATGTTGAGTTTATAACAAGGTGCAATTCCGAATCAATGTTTAAAAAATGAAATTTAAATTAATAATTAAATAATAGGATTACTTTGTGCACAAGGTTTATATCTACTCTGAATATTATTGTCAGTCTTGTAGATTTTTGTGTATATTTTTTTTCTTATTTGGCTCATTATTAAAAACCCTTATTCTATAAACAAGTCATGCAGTTAAACATCTAAATAATTAAATATTACAATAAATATATTAAAATATGATTAAATTGTCTATCCCTATATTAAACATAAGAAAATCTAATGTTAATTTAATATTATACAACCAGTTCCTATATAAAATCGAAAAGTGGCACAATCGAAAAATAGAATGATTAATTATGATAACTTTGGTATACAAGCCAATTAAATAACATCTTCTTTGGGATTTTGCTATACAATATTTGGTATATACCTACATTAGGCATCAAAATATGCCTGTAGATTATAAAGGTATTTCATACACTGATTGTTACATTACATTTTGTGATGTTTATATTTTTATTACACCCTATAGTGCAAGATCTGCACATAAAAGTAAAGATACAGAATTGTTCGAAATGGCTTAACTCTTTTATGAGGACATAAATAGAGGAAACATTTAAGTGACTTTGTATTCACTATAATAGCTATTCATTCACACAGTGAAGTTTTGTTATTAACCTATATCTAATAGGCATCATCAGAACTTTTACAACAAGTAATCTAATCTATATATTTGGTATACATATTACTTGTAAAAATAGGCACAATTAACAATATTATTGCTTTGGTTACAACACAGTACAATAAGAATCACTTGAAACACTTAATCTAAAATTTGGCATAGATGTTTTACAGATTGGTACTATAATACCAAACAGTAAAAGTTGTGCAAAAATATCAATAAATTTATTTAAAGCTTTCTTATGAAGCAGGAACAAGTAGTATAGTAAAATAGTTTGTATTATAGATTTGCAAAGGCCTCAAATGAGTAGTAGGCAATTTTTTTTATCTAATGTAAACATTACAAATACCAGTGATCGGAATCTTTGGACATTTGACCCATATCCATGTTACTACATTATCACTTATCATATCTAAAAGGCAACTTTGGATTGAGATATGTGTGACCTTATTGTAGAGCACCTGTAAAGGCATTTACCTATTATACTAATATTACCTCAAACATGCATAAAACATTGCATAAATAAAAACCTCAACTCAGCAAGCAAGTACAGCACACTATGAGTGTCGAGACACTCACAATAACACACCATAATGACTAATTTATGAACTAGATCTTGATATTTTAAAATTTGGTATAAAGAATGCAAAATTCTAATTAATAAAATGTAAAACTAAATTTTTGGCAATTAGAGAATCAGATATAACTATGTGAAATGCATCATGTACAACACAGAACTATACAAATAACTGATTTGTTTATTGTCTACTTCTAAAATATATTATGTTTACTCCTGACTTGCAATTGCATATGATGCTGTTCACAGGTCAACTTCTAAATTATCCGTGTGTTTTCTCATGTTTTTTCATATTGTCAGAGCGAGTAAAAGCTTTATCGCACACACCACAATAGTAGGACTTTTGCTTAGTGTGCACAGTCATGTGACGAGACAGTTCGCTTTTGGTCACAAACTTCTTCTCACAAACAGTGCAAGCATGTTTACGAACATTTAAGTGAAACTTCATATGTATTGATAGTGAGCTTGACTGTGAGAATGCCTTGTGACACAGTTCACAGACAAAGGGTCTCTCACCAGTGTGTTTGCGAAGATGGTTCATAAAGCCTGTCTTTGTATAATCTTTTTGGCAAAGATGGCAAAAACTGGACTTGGAGTCCAGCATCCCTGGAAAATGACTGTTTATGTGCTTCCGTAACTCCCAATAGCTGGGGAATTTCTCTGAGCAAACATGACAAGGATATTTTTTTTCATCAGTTGATTTGGCACTGCAGTTGTGTGAGGAGAGGGACTGTTCACTAGTAAATATTTGATTACATTGGTTGCAAGTGTGACTAGCCTCAGATTCAGTTGATAGTGTGACTTCCAGGTAGTTTTCTATAGACATGACATTCCCATTAGAACTATCAGGATCGTCAATGTGAATCTGAGGAATTTGATCCTTCTCTGAAATACCTTTGGAATCCATTTTTTCTAAAAAATCTCTATATATGAGCGAGTCTTTACCTGAATTGTTATTATCGGGTTCTACGAGATGTAGAACAGGTGACTCGCTCTGTTCCCTGTCCGGAGAAGTCTTTTCATTGTCCGAGTGCTCGGGTCGGGAGGATGCATTGTTATCAGACTCCCAGTCGTTCTCCACTATTTCCACATCGGAATCAGAATCTTCCGCACTTGAAACTGGGTTATTTACTAGGTGGAATCCAATATCGTCAAATCGTAGCACGTTTGAAGGAAGTTTAACCCCCACAATAGCTTGTATCGCCTGCCATGAAAGCTCTTGGGGGTTGCTCTGCATATTAGATCGCACTATTTCTAACCTATAAACGAGTTTTTAATGATTACACGAATACAACCTTCATAGCTCAAATGTGTAAAAATTAAAGGGTATACGAAATAATTACCTTGTGCGCACGACTGAATATTATCAGATTATTATTCTAACAATATGACACTTTTATTTTCTACATCTAAAAATATTATGCTATGCTACGATTTTGACTATGCGCATTGAATGAATGAATCAATGAACGTCGAACGACTGAGATGACATTGGTTCAGTGAATGCTAGCTAGAACTTGAATTTATATTGCTTATGGTTTCGGGATACCAGTTAATAAAAATATCACATGATTGTGATTATTTTAAACATTATCAAGTGAATTGGAGTCTAGGGCTATTAATAATTTACGAAGTTAGTTAACATTTTCTGTCACTTTGACAGATACTAGACAGTTGTGACAGCAAGTCGGAGGTTAGAAAAACGAACGATTGCGCGGGAAATACTCGGAATTATAGTTGTTTATTAATTTTGTTTTTCGCAATTTCGTTCGTCTCCGTTACGACATACACATTAATGAAGAAGTATTTCTACTGTAAAGACCAGAACAAATATATTTTTTAAATGTTTATTTAGTTTACATACCTCAAAGAACTAAAACATATCTTACAATGATTTCATTGGAGGATTTGCAAAATTTTATCAAGACAAAAAATAATTCAAAAAATTATGTGAATTGTTCAGATGTGCCTGCAATATGTAAATCCGAACCTTGTATGCTGGGCGTGGATGAAGCTGGCCGTGGACCTGTATTAGGTAAGAGTCTAATCAGCTAACAATCAGAAACTTTGTCCATGTTGCAATAAATGATTTATGATACGACTCGTATGTAAGATACGTACCTACGACTAACTTTTGAATCATGTATAATTTCCAGGTCCAATGGTTTATGGAGTAGCGTATTGCCCAATAGATCAAAAAAAGGTCTTGGAAAATTTAGGCTGCGCAGATTCGAAGGCGTTGACCGAGGAAAAAAGAGATGAAATACTATTGAGAATGTTGACTGAGCAAGATGCAGTGAACAGTGTTGGATGGGCGGCAGAAGTTATATCACCAAATTATATTTCTAATTCAATGTACAAGAGAGCAAAGCATTCATTAAATGAGGTAAGTTAGACTCGTTATTCCTCATCATTAGTATTGTACAGTCACACACCTGGTTGGGTTACCACAAACTGTCAAATTTCTTTAACAGCTGTTGACTCTATGTTATATTTTCCTAGCAAAATTGAAGGCATATTATTATTTTACTAAATAAAATATTGATAATTAAGTAACATTATATGGAATCATTTGCTGTACACTTTTGACTACTGTCTAGTTCTGTACAATTGTAATAGTTACAAAAATTTGCATTGCTAAAAATATAGTCTTACCTTTACCTTTCTCATAATTTCAGGTGTCAATGAACTCTGCAATAGAACTTATAAAGAGAGTTGCAGACTCCGGAGCCAACATAGCAGAAGTATATGTGGATACAGTGGGTCCTCCAGAGAAATATCAAGCCAAACTAAGCGAAATATTTCCTAAATACAAAATAACAGTAAGAACCTAACAATATTTTTTTACTAAATCAAAATGATGAACTGCCTCTGCAATTTTTTTGTCACCACATACAAGAAGGCAATTTTATTTTCCATAAATATTTCACAAATTATATATTTGTAAGGTATTTATCTATCAAAATCTCTTAGTACAGTCAGCATCAAAATGATCTTAAGTGTTCAAACCCAAAGATAATTTATAATCACTACACCTACCAAAATATCTCAGCCTTTGAGAAAAATCACTATTGGCACAATTAATTTGTTGTCATTTGTTCTTTAACAACAAATGAACAGGCACCTTGGCATGTACTGACTTACATACAGTTTTCTGTAATATAATGCTAAGATATTTTGGGTAGGTTTGAACACTAAGATCATTTTGATGCTGTCTGTACCAAGAATTAGGGTATACGACTAAGTTCAAGATTTTACAAAATATAAATATTTTGTCAAAATATAGGTCAATGTGTGCCAAAGGCAAAAATTCTCAATTAAAAATATAACGTCTAGCCGGTTTTATGGTCATTCAAAGATTCATGGGCAAGTCCAATTTAAAAGTATGAAATTATTAAAAAATAATTATACCATTGAATAACCCATACAATTTGCACCAATTATTATAATAGAACCATTGACATAAACGAAACTTTTGTAATAGCTACCATACAAAATTCAAATGAAATGCATACAAAATACTTAAGTGTGACGTCACATCTAAGTAACCATTTGTATGGAGCGTTTTGGGTTTGCCCAAAATAATGTGATTTTAAAGTTGTGATATCTCAGGTAGTTTAAATGAGAATCAAGTGATTCTTTCAACGATGTTTCTATCATTGAGAGGTCTTTTGATTGCAAAATTAAAAAAAAAGTAGTGGTATACCGTATTACATGAATGTTTTGATTTTTTGTAGGTGGCAAAAAAGGCTGATTCCATTTACCCAATAGTGTCAGCTGCGAGTATAGTTGCCAAGGTTACCAGAGACCATGCCCTCAAGGTCTGGAGGTTTCAAGAAGGTTTGCAGATGGACCATAAAGAATTTGGCAGTGGCTACCCTGGAGGTATTTATATTTTAGTTAGTTACTTAATATTCGCTTCAGCCACCCATGAAACAAATTTTGTAATTAAACCAGTTTTTAACTAAGAATAATATTTCATCTTAGGAAATTACCAAATTTAATCAGATATATTTTTAAGTAAATATTTGAAAGAGCAGGTGTTAACGGAGACATATAGATAAAAATTTCCTAAATCCGAATAACAGCAATGAAACATGCTATCCTCAAATAGCACATTATTTTGGTATGAACTTCGTATGGGAAATACGTTGTTCGCCGGCCCCTTAAGGTGACGGGTAGGGCACACTGGCGACGCCTATCGATTTTAATTTTTAGCTACTAAACCGGATCTATTAAAGCGAAAAATTTATTCACGCCAAAAGCGGTCACTTTTGGCGTGAATAAATTTTTCGCGTTCAAAAACGGACCCAACATTTGTGCATGGTTATTTGATAAATAGTATAAGTATTTGCCGAGAGGTTGCAACCCCGAAATTGTTTAAAATAGATCCGGTTTAGTAGCTGAAAATTAAAGTCGATTGGCGTCGCTAGTGTGCCCTACCCGTCACCTTAAAGACTTTTTATATTATACTGTTATATAATGTGCGTAACATTATTAGGTAAACCTACTAGTTTGAATCAACCAATAAAATTAAGTACCATTTTAATTTACAATCTTACAGTGAATGTTATTTTACAGATCCATTGACTAAAAAATTTATTAGAGAACAAATAGACAATGTGTTTGGATATCCTCTGCTTGTGAGATTCAGTTGGTCAACTGCAGATCTCATGCTCCAAGAGAAAGCAGCCTCTTGTACTTTTGAAGAGGTTGACGATGAAGAATCGGGAAAGAAATCGAAAACCAAATCTATAAGTTCCTTTTTCGCTCCAACATCGGAAAATGGGGAAAAGAAAAGGAAAAGGCATAGGTTTTTTGAAGAAAGGCACTTGACCATGTGCAATGCATTTGAATGACTGTGTAGTGAATTAGGTAAGATTAATGTTAATTTTTACATGTATATTTGTGTTTTCATGTATTATATATCAATATTCCCATTTTATACCAATCAATCTTAAAATAAAGGCATGATTAACTTTTATTGGTGTCTTGAATTTTTTTTATTGCCCACTTAAATTATGTAATTAAGAGTTATCCTGGATTAAATGAATTTATGAATTGGCAAAAACGACTGCAATATAGCTTATTATTGTTTATTTATTTTTTATTGATGGGCTTGCCTACGATTCACTCTCTAGCTTATAAATATTGAGGTATAATCATGAGGAATTTAGATTTACTTACACATACACAAAATACATTTTAATATTAGATGATGATGAATGACGCCGTGTGGTCCCCGGCAGAGTAGAATAGGCCACCCTCACTCTTACCGAGGTGTTGTAAAATCCGACTAAGGTAAAGCTGCTGGCATGATCATCAGCACCCAGAGAAGGAAAACTCTGCATTTATATCAAAACCCTCGCCAACCCGTCTGCCAAGCGTGGTGAGTATGGCAATTACCCCTCATGTGATTGAGGGAGGCCCGTGCTCCAGCAGTGGGGACTTAAATGGGATGATGATGATGAATAAAGGTGACAAGAGCAAGGTAGCTCAGTGGTTCTGAACGCGCCGTCCATGCGTGGGGTCGCGGTTCGAATCCGAACCACCTCAGGATTTTTCAAATTAATCAATCAATCAATAAATTGCATCCCTTAATTTATTAACAGTTTTTTGACATGTGAAATAATATTCAATTAGAATCAATTTACTAAATAGACTATTATATGCCTAAACAGGTAAATGTGAGAACTATTATATAAATTAAATTGTTTATTTATAATCTATGTGTGTATTTAGAAATCTACCTAACTAATGATAGACCATTAGTTCGGCAGTGAGGGAAAAAATCGTGAGGAAACCTGCACGTTTCGTAGTTTCTGAAACGTGTAACCATGATTCAGTTGGTCTGGTTCCTTTCAAAAGAGTTGCGAAGGACAGACGGCAGTCGCTTTATTGTAGTTACTAGACTCCCCAAATCCTGAATCATGGTCTAAGCGTACCTCGGTTTCCAGAACGACAGCTTTGGATGCAACTGGGAATTGCCCGCTAAGACGAGGATGAATAAACGTGACACAGCTGAAGGTTTCGTTTTAATTTGCAAGTGAAAATGTTCTCACATGCATTTAGATAAGTAGAAATCGGAAACGATTTAAATACAATTTATGCCATTGTCAGTAACGGTTGGTAAGGTATTATTCGACGTAAGTTATTCTTCATTTTGGATTTACGCCAAGTATGCAAAATGTGTAAAAGTACCTGTAGTTCAGTGACCCAAGAATCTTCTGCAGCTTCGAGATAGCTAAAACGATAATAGGCTTTGAATGGCTTATGGTTTTTTGGAAACAATATTTCACTCTACACAGGTTCAGATTGTGCTATCAGTTCGATTTATAGGTGTGAAGTAAAGGTCAGCGTTCGTTCATTATTTCTCTAGTAGGTACAGTCAGCCACAAATCAGGTTACTACAGTCTGTCAAAATTCCTCAATTAATATTCTAACCGAACTTGTTTGACAATAAGGTGAGCATGGAATGTAGACATTTTACAGTTTGTATACTTTGATGTGTGACTACTACTATGTGTTGTAGGTACCTATGTTCTAAACTATTTTCAGCGACTATTTAACTAGGTAGGTACTTTACTATACGATAAACGTATGCAACTAATACTAGCAGTACAAGACTATTAGTTACACTGAGATAATAACGTGGAATTAGGGTCTTACGTAAAATTTTCGACTCTTCTCCATTTCGTTTTCTAGTAAATTACCTACATGTAATACGCTGTCAACCGTCAGTCTGCTCCCTACTGCTACTATAGTTCGTCGTTCGTGACTATATTATGTGAGTTCTTATAGCTTCCATATATAGCCTAACTATAATAGCATCTGATAGATGCGTTTAAGAGCAACAAAGGCCTGTCGTAACTTTCACAAACAATTTGCGGCCTATTAGATTTGTTTATGGGAGGAAAGGTCCCGGAGTTCGGGGCGGCTCCTCCACAGGCCGAGGTGGCGCGCCGCTTTGCATGCGCAGCACACGCGCGCGCCTACTTACCATGAGCAATGCGGAACGCAGAGGTCACTTAAAGAATTTAATTGTGTTCCATTATCATATTTAGGTTCTTTTACTGTAAGTCAAAAGTGAAAACTGAATGGAGCTCGACGTTGTTTGTCATTCGTCAGCTGCAGTTGATGGAGGCCACTCCTTTTCGACGGTAGCTCGAGGATTATCGATATGGCGCTGCTTCGACGATGCGTAGTGATTCTGTCACTAGGCGCTTGTGCTACGGCGATCGTGGGGCCTTCTCCGAATAGCACGAAGACAAACTTGAAAACAGACTCTTATTTAGATGCTTATTCCAAGTCCCGCGTAGACGCGGAAAAGGCTAAAAAGGGTGTTGTGATCATAACAGCAAAGGACGGAGAGAAGCAAATAGCGAATCGTGATGACAGTGGATATGATTATTCACCACCTTACACCGGCAGCGATAACAGTTTCAGTTCATCTGGATCCACAAGCTATTCCGGGCAATCCACCTCAAACAGTTACTTGCCTCCTTCGAGCAGCTATGGCCCTGTGAAATTTGAAACGGATATAACGTACAATTCTCCACCAAATACATATGGTCCACCTGTGTCAAGCTACGGACCTCCAGCTCAGACGTACGGGCCAGCAAAACCGTCGTATGATCCGGCACCGAGTTACGGGCCGCCAGTACAAAGTTACGGACCGCCGGCTCATAGCTACGGGCCTCCGTCACAAGCTTATGGACCACCTGTTCCAAAACCTTTGCCCCCTGTCTACGGACCGCCATTGAAGCCTACCTATGGAGTGCCTTACACGGCTCCGGGCTTAGGGTTGTTGGACAAGCTGTCCCTCAAGCTGGACATCCTAACGGTGGCGAAGCTCCTGTTGAAGTTCCTGATATTCAAGAAGCTGGTGACCATGTTGGCGGTGGTATGCATGCTACTGGTGATACCAAAGTTGATCAGTTTTAAGAAGAACGATAGTGGTCCGAGCAATGACGAAGATGAGCGTAGTTTGAGGAAAAATGGTGAGTTTCAATTACATTATATTATGTAAATAAAATTAGTCTGCTTTGATAGAAAAAAATTAAACTCGACTTTTTATCTACCTTTAATTATGTTGGCAATAGTTTCTTTTATAGGTAGGTACTGTAAGTATAATAAATTTAGCACCTCATCAATATTTAAATTGACTTTTTCATCTTTCGGAGTTAGCAGGTTCCTGTTTACAATTTGTTATATAATTGTAGGTAATATGACAAGTTTAGTAAAAAAACTTAACATTTGATTCAGCTTTCAAACAAAATTCATAAGAAATTAATACAAAATACTTAGCTGTCACACGCCGTCTTTGCCAAAAACTCTTATTTCAAAATTGTGTTGTGATATCTTAGGTAGTTTAAATGAGAATCAAGTAATTATTTCTTTCAACGAAGTTTTTATAATTTAGAGGACTTTTTATTACATAAGTACATGAGAAGTATAGCCAAATATATATTTATTTGAGATAATACTGACCAATATAAATATAATAAGCTTATTAAATAAATAGAAATATTTCACAACATCACATATATGTATTGAGCTACCCATCTCGGAGTCAAATCAATGTTGATTTGACTCCGAGATAGGTAGCCTGTGTTACAGATATCAGAATCAACAGTGGGATTACAAATATATACATATAATACTTTTCTTTTGTAAATACATACTTATGATATATAAAAAACACTCAGACCAATATAAACAGACATGTTCATGCATAAAAATGTTTGTACTATGCGGAGATCGAACCCGCAATCCCTTGCACCAGAGCCGAGGCAGCGTTCACTACCACTGTTCCAAACTAGGTCGTCCACTCCGGCACAACCAATGTTGCTTTATATGTATAACGTATGTAGGTACTTACATATAGGGCTAAAAATAAAGCCAGTCGACAAGATTGTGTATGACGAGCAAAAGGAAGTACCTTATTATTTCTTTTTCCCCCATCAGTGGTGGAGCTGACGTCACTCCAGCAGCTGGTAGAACGCGCGATCTCCGTGTATCACCAGCAACAGCCGAGCTGCGGGGTCACGTGCCGCGTGCGCAGGGTGCTCGACGACCTCTACGAATTTCAACCCTATTTCAGGTGTGTTTAAATACTCAATTGCCTGGATAAAATCACCACATGTTGAACAAACTGTAGATAAAACAACGCTTAGTTAATGTAATCAATAAAGTGTGTTCTTACGTTGGAATGATTTGCACATGACGTATTGCACAATGTCAACATAACATACATAGTTTTACATATATAGTATGAAGAAAACCCATGCTTAGGTGTCAGATAATGTTTTAAAGTAAAAAACAACTTATGTGTGTGCCCATAAAAGGAATAATTTTATTGATGATTCACGCTTATTATTTTGTGATAATCTAGGATTTTTCCTCTGAGGACAGACATTTCTTGTATGCCTAAGCTTAAATTTACGTTGCATAATGAAATTCCTTTCTATAACCCCTATTGCTTTTGTTAAAATGTCAAATGTGTGTGTGTGTGTGTATCTTCACTTGAGTAATGATACCCATATCTACTAAGTACTGTATAAATAAATTAGATTTACCTCTCTCCTCTTAATTTTGGATAAAAGTTTAAGATGTGTTTCTGAGCTGAAAGAGCTCATTCCTTCACTTTCTACCATCGTAAAAGCAGATGAACTGCTGGTTATCATCTTTTCTTGGTGATTTCGTCGATAGCGTACAAAGCCCTTTTCCTCTTCCTTCGAGATGCGCACTGCCAAGGAATGGAACCTTCCTGCGTTTGTGTTCCCCAATACCATAGACACAAATTTTAATTTAGTGGCCTGCTTCTGGGAAAGTTCGCTCCAACTTAGTAAAGCCTTTAAACTGTCCCACTGCATGGCAAAGGCCTCCATCATAGAAATCAAGTTATCGCTACTATAATGGGATTAGGCTTAATCCCCACGCTTGCCAAATGCGGATTGGTGATCACGAACCCGAGCTATGTTCGATAAATTCGAAACATACTTTTCGCTCGACGTAGGAATCGAACCCAGGACCCCGAGATCTCGGCCCGGTACTTAAACCACTAGACCTATTGGGCTAGACAGTGAATAGCCTACTTCTGGGTAAGCTCGCTCCATCGTAGGCTTTTTTTAACTCTAGGGTTCTGTGTAGAAGAGAAAAAAAAAGATGCTGAAAGAAAACTTTTTCTTATACGTTTTCTGTTCTTTACAGGGAACGTTGATCGTGACCGTCCGGAGCGGGTATGGATGGACTAATTTATATGGACAAATAGTTAAGTGCCATTATGAAGTCTGAATTATTTAATTGATGTAATTTATTTATGCATTTAATTATTATTTATTTTTAGATTAAGGAAACAAAAAGATAATTAAATGTTATTTGTTAATTGCTTGTTATGCTTTTACATGTAGTTTGAGTAAGTAGCAATGTAATCATCACTTATCTACCTTCTTGATACCATACCGTACCACTTACAAACTGTGGTGAAGTATATACTATGTACAACCCGTGCGGATAAAGAATGGGATCAGAAATGGCGGCGCATCTATTCACTTCTCGCTCGCACACATATTTGCGTCTATACTCGCACTCGTGGGGTGCGAGTATAGACGCAAATAGTGTGCGAGCGAGAAGTGAATAGATGCGCCGCCATTTCTGATCCCATTCTTTATAGGCACAGGTTGTATATTTATGAAAGCAAGTCGTGTTAGTTACTCTATAATTATAACTCGAGTGTGGATAAACAGGTTTGGCTGAAAATTGTTGGAGAGGTAGCTTAGAACAGGGGAAAAGGGAAATATAGGATAGCTACTTTCTATCCCGAAAAAAGGTTCCTGTGCAATGAACAATAACGAATACTACGCGGGCGGAAGCTAGTTAATAATTAGAATCTATCAGTTGGCCATTTTGAATTCTAGTGTTGTGTCATCGTATTAGAAATTGAAAATCGCCAAGTAGCAAGGTAATTTTTGTAGAATGATAAATTAAAATTGTATGATGTCATGCATGAAAATGAGTAATGAGTACCTAGTTGTATGTTGTTGAATCCATAAAAAATAGTTTTACATTTATCTTGGTTAGTAATACAAATTTCAGGAATGAAAGTATTTGCTTAATTTTAGTGAAATTCAACTTTCTATTTATCAAATTCGGAATCAGGACTTCTCGAATCACAAACAATGCTACACACGGTACCGTATCACGCACGGCACCCTACGGAATACTAATGCATCTAAGTACGTCAATGTGGAGACAATTAGAAAATTGGGTGATACGGAGACTCCCTGCGATACTCCGCGCTTAGTATGCGCGGCGAGTATCGAGACTTCACTTTCGGGAAAGTGTTTGCATTCTTACTTCTCGATCTTATTATTAATCGATTCATGAAGGCTTGATGGCGTCACCGGAATAGCTTGGAAAATACGAAAGCCTGTGCGCACACATGAATACAGTGTAGATCTTTGTAAAACGCGCTGTTCACAGATGCTGTGAATTCGTGACGTAGTCTTTCTCAAAGGAACAACGGGCACGGCTGGACAGTAAATAGTTTTTAAATTTTCGCGTTCGTCGTCAGCCCATTTAAGTCCCCACTGCTGGGGCACGGGCCTCCCTCAATCACATGAGGGGTGATTATTACCACGCTTGGCAGACGGGTTGGCGAGGGTTTTGATATAAATGCAGAGTTTTCCTTCCTGGGTGCTGATGATCATGCAAGCAGCTTTACCTTTGTCGCCTTTTACGACACCTCGGTAAGAGTGAGGGTGGCCTATTCTACTCTGCCGGGGACCACACGGCTTTCGGGAATTTTCCGGGAATTTTCGCGTTGCATTATAACTATAATTAATCAAAACGGGATTTAACACGATATTTATTAGGTGATACAACAGTAAATGTTAGCAACATTCATTAACCATACACCATGTTAACTATACACCGTTATTTCTTTATCGTTTACATCCTGAAAACCTCATAAGAGGTATCGTGACTCGTGAATAGAATTCATTTAGCATGTTAGATCAACAATATAAGCTAAAAAACTCGGTACTCCTAGAATAATTTCTCCTTACTTGAGCTTGGTACTATTTATTAAAGTTAATGTTCCATTGATTAGCTGTTTCACTGTTGAAGGGATTTTACGTTTCTTTATATTCATAATTTAAAGTATTTGTATTTTATTTTATTAGTCCGATCATTTTACGTGTATTTGTAACTGTTTCTCATACCTACTTACCGAAACCATAGACTTAGAATGGCTGCCCCGAGGGCCTATACCCGAGCACTCGACATTTTTTTTTGTGATAGGTGGCAGACGAGCAGATGGATCACCTGAAGGTAAGCGATTGCCGCTGCCCATGGCCACCCGCGACACCAGTGGAGTCACAAATGCGCTGCCGACCTTTAAACCCCCCTTTCCCCCGGATTGTGCCTCCGGTACCCTCACTCACGCAGCGAAACACAGCACAATACTGCTTCATGCAGTTTTCTGTAAGGCCGTGGTATCACTCCGGTCGAGCCGGCCCCTTCATGCCGAAGCGTGGCTCTCCCACGGTAAAAAGGTTGAAGTTGACTTTGAGATTTCTATGGGCGAATGTATGAAATCTCTAAATTCGACTACAATCTCGAGTGCATGAGAATTTCCCCTCTGATTCTATGAACGAATTATCCTTCCAACAATTTTGCGCATTGTTATCCTTGTTCCTATAGTTACGGACACGAATGTTTTCGCCACTTTTCATCGTCTTCAAGGTCAAATGAATTGCGATTAGTTCCATAGAAGCGATCTAAAGCGATCCTCTCTTCTCAGAAGTAATGTCCAGACTTTATCCTTATAATTGAGTACGCCCGTCGGTATTATGTTTTTGTGTTCATCCTTAATTCAAGTTAATTTAGGCAATTGAGATGTGGTTGCGAGAGACCGAGTACCGGCAGTGAGAGATTTGTAAAATAACGTCATTACAATACAATTGGTAAGTGCTTCACTTAAAACCCATATGTTACTGTCTGTCTGTTTCAATGAGTATATTATTCAAAGGTCGTGACTTATGCCTGATTTCTCCAAGGATGTTTTGAAGGTCAACAGTTCTTTAGTTTACTTAAATTTTGTCTATGTTACGATTTATGACGTACTCATTTAAACAATTATTTATGTAGTCTAGCGAGTAATAGCTTTTCTATGCATGTTATCCTTGATCCCGCGTCCGATGTATAGCGTCAGTGTTAAAAGCCTTTTTGCATCGTATTCATAGTGCTATTCATTAAAACCACAATTATATCCTAGTTGTTTAACTTACAAGACTCAAACGTTTACTACCCAGCAGTCACAAATTGGTGACTGCTGGGTAAATAAGTAAGGTACCTAGTAAGCACTGGGTCAGTGGTCAAATTTGGAAACCTGGGAACCCTTAAGGATAAAAAAGCACATGCCTACAATTTATTTATAACACAGATATTATAATACTTACTAGTCTTATAATAAAGGGTAAGACATCTCATCATCACAGATGGACATCTTTAAGGCAAGAGTGAACAGGCATCTAGACCTCATCGTCGCTTTTCATCAGGTGCGATTGTGGTCAAGCGTTAGCCTATTGACCAAAAAAAAGCGAGATAGCTCCAACTAAAATCAAAACAAGTTTGAAAATGAATATGAGAAATTAAATTATTTTGTAATAATCTTTCTGGCTGCTGTAAAATGTCCTGTTCACAAATGCACTTCTCATATGAAAAAACGATTAATCTCCTAAAGCACTACTTACCTACAGTATATTTTCATCGGAAAACGAATTATTTTTAGACTAACAGCAAAATTAAGTGAGTTATTCTATAAAATGACGCTAATAACATCCTTGACCGATTAAAAAGTCGTAAAATCTCTAAACTAGGTAACATCAAGAGGGATCAGGGGCGTGAGGACCTTGCAATTAATCGTGTGTTGACAACTTAGCGGCGATCGTCGCGGGAGTCTTCTTGACCCCGATACCGAGGGATAGTGGCCAGTATCTAATCATCAATTATATACAAAGTAAGCTTTAATCTCTAATATATGAGTTAGGGGCTGTACTTACCTACCCACTAAACGATATCGAGATTTTGCCCACGGATCTCAAGGGACACAGTCCACCTTATTGTAAATCGGACTGAAAGTTATTACCGTACTAAAGCTCATGTTATCCCGTTCCAACACGCAATGATAAAAGGGGCTGACACGAATTTGGTTCCGGGACTATCCGTAGTTCGCGATATGTAATAAGGGAGAGTCTGTCGCACACAGGCATGCTATCTAAATAGAGCACAGTTAAGGAACGCCATAGATAGGTAATACGTAAATACGTATTGTGATTTATACGATTTATAAACTAGTGACTTACACATAGTTTGGATACTAATTATGTATTTAGGAGGTACGAGTACTTACTTAGTGGACGATCGTACGTTACATCATCATCCTCCTGCCCTTTTCTGAGGTTATCTGGCGTCGGCGCAGTACATCTTCCTTTTCCATACTTCCCTGTCATTCGTCGTCGAATTATCCACCCCATTTATCCATCATGTCATTCTTCACACAATCCATACATCTCTTTGTCGGCCGTTTTCTGTTCCTCATCATCGTCGGCCCATTTAAGTCCCCACTGCTGGGGCACGGGCCTCCCTCAATCCCATGAGGGGTAATTGCCATACTCACCAAGCTTGGCAGACGGGTTGGCGAGGGTTTTGATATAAATGCAGAGTTTTCCTTCTCTGGTGCTGATGATCATGCCAGCAGCTTTACCTTAGTCGCCTTTTACGACACCTCGGTAAGAGTGAGGGTGGCCTATTCTACTCTGCCGGGGACCAACGGCAAACCGATGTTTCAACGTACTATACTCACACCTTTAACGAAAGCATTGTACGATAGCCTCAAACTAAGTATTTTATTACTTACTGGGGCATCTTTAATCAAAACAAGTTTGAAAATGAATATGAGAAATTAAATTATTTTGTATTTTGTAATAATCTTTCTGGCTGCTGTAAAAAGTCCTGTTCACAAATGCACTTCTCATATGAAAAAACGATTAATCTATTAAAAGCACTACTTACCTACAGTATATTTTCATCGGAAAACGAATTATTTTTAGACTAACAGCAAAATTAAGATGAGTTATTCTATAAAATGACGCTAATAACATCCTTGACCGATTAAAAAGTCGTAAAATCTCTAAACTAGGTAACATCAAGAGGGATCAGGGGCGTGAGGACCTTGCAATTAATCGTGTGTTGACAACTTAGCGGCGATCGTCGCGGGAGTCTTCTTGACCCCGATACCGAGGGATAGTGGCCAGTATCTAATCATCAATTATATACAAAGTAAGCTTTAATCTCTAATATATGAGTTAGGGGTTGTACTTACCTACCCACTAAACGATATCGAGATTTTGCCCACGGATCTCAAGGGACACAGTCCACCTTATTGTAAATCGTGACCTAAAGTTATTACCGTACTAAAGCTCATGTTATCCCGTTCCAACACGCCATGATAGAAAGGGCTGGCACGAATTTGGTTCCGGGACTATCCGTAGTTCGCGATATGTAATAAGGGGGAGTCTGTCGCACACGGGCATGCTATCTAAATAGAGCACAGTTAAGGAACGCCATAGATAGGTAATACGTAAATACGTATTGTGATTATACGATTTATAAACTAGTGACTTACACATAGTTTGGATACTAATTATGTATTTAGGTACGAGTACTTAGTGTAATCGTGCGTAAAAGTGCGTAGTGTAAAAGTGATCGTACGTTACATCATCATCCTCCTGCCCTTTTCTGAGGTTATCTGGCGTCGGCGCAGTACATCTTCCTTTTCCATACTTCCCTGTCATTCGTCATCGAATTATCCACCCCATTTTTCCATCATGTCATTCTTCACACAATCCATACATCTCTTTGTCGGCCGTTTTCTGTTCCTCATCATCGTCGGCCCATTTAAGTCCCCCACTGCTAGGGCACGGGCCTCCCTCAATCCCATGAGGGGTAATTGCCATACTCACCAAGCTTGGCAGACGGGTTGGCGAGGGTTTTGATATAAATGCAGAGTTTTCCTTCTCTGGGTGCTGATGATCATGCCAGCAGCTTTACCTTAGTCGCCTTTTACGACACCTCGGTAAGAGTGAGGGTGGCCTATTCTACTCTGCCGGGGACCATACGGCAAAACCCAACTGTTCCTCAACCCAAGTACATTTATACTCATCACTCTTTAACGATTACGATTGTACGAGTACGTTACGTTTGTAGGTAAACATTGAACTTAGCTTGTAGCTGTCCCGTTAATTTTCCTTTGTTCCTTTGCAAAGGGAAATGTGTGAAGGGACCGTGACAATCGTTGATACATACCTAAGTAATGTTATCCTATGTGGTTAGAACTTTTGACACGAATTACACGAGTCAGCTTAGCCAGTACTATAATGGGAATCAAGTATACTATTTAGTATTTATTGAGCGCAATACTTACGTACACCTGTTAATTTGAAAAAAAAAACAGTACGTATTTTGGAAAAGTATAAACTGCAAAAGCTATAAGATGCGAAAGCTATCAGATGCAACAGCCATGTACGCGTCAAAAGACGTTATCCGTTCAATTACCTTAGTGCAGTTGTCATTGTAATCGGCAGACTAGCTCAAACGGCGTCACGGTCTGCGCTAGCAATAAGGGCTGGGTCAACGTAGGTCTACTTCGCAAAATGATTTCGTTTTATCGACTCTATTCGTCCCATTCCTCCATACTTCTATGACAGGGTGTCGGAGAAGGACGGCGGATTGGAATAAAGTTGAAGCGGTTGCGGAGTGTTGGCTTTAGAGTGCAACGCGACATAGCACGGCACGACAATGAACTTGGCGGAAGCAATTGTCACGCCCGCACCGAACAATGCCCGTAGCGTTACCCACTAACATTGTACTCTAACAGATAGTGACAATCGATGCGATTAGAAAAAACTTACTTCTTTTCGTTGTCCCATATGCTCAACTAGCGTACCGATGTACCGAATCGGCTACACACGCCGGATGGAAAGTGGTACGTTTTTAGTACTCGACCCTCGTCATAGGTAATGTTTTGTGGCTTTTCGCGAGTGTAGGTGAAACTATTTTTAGTGTAAGGTCATCAATCTTCTCCTTCATCTTGGCGTGATATTCCCGGTTGCGTCCAAGGTCTTTGGAGCCCAGGGTACGCTTGGACCATGATTATAGATTTGGGGAATCTGGCAATTACAATGAAGCGGCTGTCGTCCGGACTTCGCAAACCCTTTAACAGGGGAAACACACCAACCGAATTATGGTTACACGTTTTAGAAGCTATCCGAATCGTACAGGTTTCCTCGTGTTGTTTTAACTCGTGTAGAAATAAGATATAGATATAGATTTCCCGAGGTGCATGCTCGGATTAGAACCACGACCACCCGAATGGAATACTAGTTCTTAACCTTCAGTTTGACCAATTTTATTGGTCACGCTAAGGAAAAGTCCAAATATCCAAGACAGTGGGATAAGCACGCATATTGTGGAGCTCTACCTTGCTAGTACACAAAAAAAAGCAATTGCGTATACCATTTGATACATACATAGCAGACCTATAATTCCTATAAGAACATTTAGTGATGTATCTCGGGTATTTTTTCTAGATATTTCCTTACTTATTGATAAATCATCTAGGACATCTGTTTATTTACGTGTTATTGCAATAATCATGCCTGCATACCGATTACATCCGCGCGCGCAGTACACGTACTGGCGGAAAAATTGTCACAATTTTCCTCGGCACACACCTGAGCCACGTAGTAGCATAGTTGTACCTGTATTGTGGGTGCTCTATTTAGGTTATTGTTGTCGACGGATGGGCAGGTCCCTCCGCAGCCCGTGGGCCTGTGAGTCAAGTGCAGGAGCATTCGGCTGGAACGCGCTCGGTGTAGTCGCACGTGGAGCGCCCGCCATCCACCGCGCCGTGCGCTGACGCACCGCACGCCACAACACTGCAAGAACTCGCCCATTCATACCGAAACACCCCTCAGTGCCATATCTCCGCTGACGACAACGATCGTGATGTTGCGTATAGTTTTTGAGTGTTACAAAACAGTGATGTGTGTGAAGTGTAGAAAGGATTACTCTAATCAATATTAAACGTAAGTATTTGTACTTTTTAATTCATGTAGGATCATTATCATACATTTGTTAGAATTTAGGTAATGCATGAATTCACTGTTCAGCATCACTAGCTACAGTTTTTATTTACGATATATAGTTTCGGCGTTCGTAATTTGCTTATCGACTGCAGTGGCATGCTAATACTTCCCTCATCCTATTGTGGGATTAGAATTTCGAAACACGTACGGCCTACATGCTCAGCGGTGGAGAACCGAATTATGTAATATTCTTTATTCTCGATTTACTTCCTTCCAATACAATTCTTAATGAAGTTTGTTGTAAGATATAGGTAGGTACCTAAAATTTCGGGTGGTTTATCGCTCTAGATACGTCACAAACTCTTGGTTCTTTTATACGCATTAGTTTGAATGCTACAATCAAACAAAACATATGATCTATCTAATACAGACGGTCCTATTTTTGCTATAAGGAGTGGCTTTTATATCTGTAGGTACGTAGACGGTGTTATCTGTACCTTTTTCGAGATAAATATCCAGCACATCTGTTATCAGAATGATGTGAATGTAGGTAGGTACTCGTAGCTAAGATTGACTCGTCATAGCATTGTTTATCCAGAAGTTCTAAGGAATTCATGTGCGTTATTTTTGTGAAATCACATTGTAAACATTGTGTGTGCAAGTTTTGTTTGGGATACAACATTCGCAATTGGCTTCCGTAAGTAGTAGTAGCTACTCGAAGAATGTTTTTTTCTCGAGGACCGCATTTTCTAGATCCTGCAGTACTGCACAGGCCGTAATTACTGTATGTTCCCGGTACTTACGTGCAGTTTAGTAATTAAGTTACGGATGAAATGCAATTATTTCGACGATGGTCATCAGTAAATTTCGATATTTCCGATTGATGGTTTACAGTTTTTAGAAATAATCGACAACTGCCGGTTGTAAAGATGCGACGTTAAGTAGTTTCGGAAGTGTTTAGGTCCTACGTACATACATACAAAGCCAAGCAAGTAAAATCATAATCGTAGTACGGTTGGAACCTAAACAATTAAATTTAACTACATCGACGCCTAAGTACTTACTTAAATAAGATATTGATACACTCGTACCTAACCTACATCTAAATAGTTAGGTAGGTATATTTATTGAAACATATGTATATATACCTAAACAATAGGTGGGGATATACTTCAGCAATTGATAAAAATAAATTCACATAATGTTACCCTAGTGCAAGTACACTTTCAATATACTTAATGGGAAATTTCACAGGTAGTAAATGACGTGGATGTCCTTGTCTACCACTAAATTACCATATTTCACAATTACAAAACAGTTTAGTACCTAATAGTTGTTATATACACGTATACTAATTAGTGTTCCTTTGGTGGCTTTACCTACTTGTAGGAACGCAAAAAATATTTAGTTGTCACTTTTGAAACGATCTGGTTTCTTTCTTCTTCTAACCGCGTGAGCTTTGAAGACCTGCCAAGTGGATTTTCAATCCACCATTGAAACCTATTATTAAATATGTGATTGAAACCTTTGACGAGGGTGTATAATTGTCCCAGCCATCTGGTTAAATTAGGCATTCAATCGGACGCCTAGGGCTTCGTGAAACGGCGGCATCTATTCAAATGGCTGAAGAACAACTAGCCATGTCGTTGACCGCAACGTTTAATCAGATGGCTGAACGTTAGTCGTCACTATAATCCAATTGGACGCTTAGGCCGATAAATGTTTGAACTAAAATTACTCGACTCTTGACTTTTTATAAAAACTTGCAGAGGAGTTTTTTTTACGAGCAAGCGAGTCACCTGATGGTAAGTGATCACCGCCGGCCATGGACATCAGCCACACCAGAGGGAGTGGGGATGCGTTGCCGGCCTTTTAGGAAGGTATAGGTCGTTTCTTGAAGATCTCAATGTCGTACCGATTCGGAAGTTTTTTGGCACTTCCATGTTTATAGACTATTTTCACAATCTTACACTTAAATTTTGCTTATTTCCACACATTAACGAGATAATCTAACCATAAAATTCACGCCATACTAGTTTTGATGATTACTATACATATAGCACTGCAGTGGAGAAAAGCGGAAATAATTTTGAATTACTTGGCTGAATTGATATAAATTATTTCGAATAGGCTAACTTTCAATACGCCAAGCTGTTAAACGTTGAGTGATTCTAGTTCTAACAACTATCGGCCTAGGCATCCAATTGGATGCTGGTGTTTAACGAAACCCCTAGGCGACCAATTGGATGGCTAATGTTACTAGATGGCTGCGACAGAACGACCACTTTTAAAGTGAAGGGTATTTATTTGTTAGCTACTAAACCAGATATATTTGAAACAATTTCAGGGCTTCGGGTATCGGAGGCCCAATCCGGGGGAAAGCGGGGTTTAAAGGTTGGCGGCCTTGTGACTCTACTGGTGTCACGGGTGTCTAGGCGGCGGCAATCGCTTACCATCAGGCGATCCGTCTGCTCGTGTGCCACCTATCACATAAAAACATCAATTTATGAAACATTTTTTGAATATCTGGGATTATTTATCTGTGTTTCAGATTTAGAATTCACTCCTTCAATAACTGTCTAAATTAATGAAGGATGTTTGTTTACACATTTACTTCAAATAAAGAAATTTGAACTATATTAAGAACCTACTCTATTTCTTTTGAAAATTATAAGGACACTTTTATTTTGATTTACTACGAATCCGATGAGTTCCTAGATTGCATAGAAAAGAAAGTGGCATTAATCTATTTAGTCGTAGAGTCATTAGAAGAATGGGAGTAGTGAATTTCCTTATAAAATACCGTTACTTTTCTCACGGTTGACTATAGTCTAGGCGTCCGTAAATACGCAGTTGGGATTGTAGGTATTCGCAAGTTTTATGTGACTGCGGGCATTTGGTACATGTGGCCTATTGTGATCAATTTACTTGTATTCCCGATGATAACATAGTCCATTGTGCGTACATGATCAACGTAGCTATTGTGGTTTACGCAGAATTGTCAGTTATAATTTTTTTGCACAATATATTTTAATTTTTCTGTTTATATATCTACTAGGGCTGGATTCAGACTTCTTTACAAAGGTCATGGGGGTATAAGTCGATAATTTTAGAGATAGAGCCTAAATAATATATTATGAAAAGATCGATCACAAGTTCAATCATTGTACAAGAAATGCAAAATTTAACTTCGGTTAAGGGACCATACAGCAATTCTTGACCACTTGACATTCAAATCGAATTTAGAGATTCCATGCGTCCATTAAAATCTTAAAATCGACTTCAAAATCGAGTGGTCGAGAGCAGGCCCGCATTTCGTACGCGCTGACGCTAGCTATTGATACGTATAAGTATCAATCTTGGTGCTGACTGTATAGAATTCGTTAGATACTCTAATACAAATGTATAGGTAAAGGTTCTGAAAAGGTACATCTAGCGTATGATTCGAAAGGGTAGACCTATTAGGTGTGTTCCATCGAATTATTTAGAAAAATATTCACATGCTGAGTACAATAGGTACTCTAATTTGCCTAGTTCTATCTGTTAATCTTTATACTTTGCACTCGTATGTGCAGAAAGCCGGAAAATTAAAACGTACCTCTATGGTAGCGGGCCCACATACATAACACTGCGATGAGTTTATTGAATTAATCCCGAGGCGTGGTCGTTGACTCTTCCTCAATTAATGGATAAGTGGAGGGCTTGTTACTCGCACGTTACGGTTATTTTTGGGTCTTAAGATTTGGTTCTAGTACTTATTTTAGTCGGCTTTTATTTCATACCTACTTACACTAAAAGTGTCGATATTGCCAAAAAAACGTACAATGTAGGTAGATTTTTGTAGAAATGCGTGAACATGATTTAAGGCATTAAGGTGACGGGTAGGGCACACTAGCGACGCCAATCGATTTTTAGATACTAAACCGGATCTATTTTAAACAATCTCAGTGTTACAATCTCTCGGCAAACACTTATACTATTTATTAAATAACCATGCATAACCCTACCATGCCCGCCACCTTAAAGAAACTTATTTTGAACTATAGGTAGATACAGAAGGGATCAGTAAGTTCCTACGACTGGAAAGAGGTTATAACTGGGTTCCACCTATCGCATAAATCCGGGGTAGCACTGTACTTAATATACAATTTTGAGATAAATATTATACTCTTCTTTAAAATTATTCCTTTGACCTTTCACAAAATTAACAACTCCCTTATTATTATCAAGTTACCTATTGGTACAAGATCCGCAATCAGAACGGGTAAGGTAAACAAACAACGTCACTATTATTTATATAACATGATATGTATAGATAAATAGTATCAGCCTATATACTGTCCCACTGCAGGGCAAAGGCCTCCATCATAGAAATCAAGTTATCGCTACTAAGTATGATGAGATTAGGCTTAATCACCACGCTTGCCTAATGCGGATTGGTGATCACAAACCCGAGCTATGTTCGAAAACCTCGATACATACTTTTCGCTCGATCCGGGAATCGAACCCAGGATCCCGAGATCACGGCCCGGTACTTAAACCACTAGACCAACAAGTATTATACTTACTATATATAGATAAAAGATTTAAATTTTTGTTTCAGTTGTCATGAAAATCACGTAATAAAATAAACTGGGAACATTAATACTCACCTACCAAAAACAAGATTTAGTATCTAACCAACAAATTAAATAAAGCAAAGATGCCGGAATTAGGTCCAATAATGCGTGCGCTCGAGCTGCAGAGGATATTAGAAGACAAAGTGACGGAGTGGCGCGAGAGGTCAGCGCGGGTCGCCGGCGCAAGCGTGGCTGACTCTTATCAGCAACCACTTAACTTCAAGCGGCACATAAACAGGCGCAAAAACAGCGCTGAAATTAATAGAATTATCGCAAAGTACTCCAGACCCTATAATAGGACGGACGAGCGGCACCACATCGCGCAGAAACCCCGCGCACCCGATATACCGAAACCTCCTCTGCGACCGCCCAGACCTAAAAAGCTAGCCAACTTAAAAGTCCTCTCAAAAAGTGAAGATAATATCGCCAACGTCGTCGGTGCTATGGAGCTGCACCCGGACCCGACTGAGAAAACAAAGTCGCGGACTCTCTTCAAATACACCGCCAAGAGTTGCGAGGACATCACCGCCTTTGTTGACGTCGACCACACTATGAAGAGTCGAAATTTCGACGAGAACAGCATCATAAACGCGAAACCTGTCCCAAAGAAGGAGAGGCTAAAGCTCCACAGCATCTGCGAAGATATTTCTCCTTTCAACGACAGTGGTTTGGAAAAGAGTTATCGCGCAAATTTTGCTACTTCTACGCCATTGTCTTATAGAAAGTCATGTGCATTTAGTGATTACTGCGTCAGTGGTCAGTTTTGACAAGTGTACTAAATACAATAGTGCGTGTGAACTTAGGCAAGGTGCGAGTAATTCGGAGCCGGACATTTTAGATGTGAACTCTAGCAGAGAGTCCGTGGAAACAACGAAGGGTACAGAGTCTAAGAAGCGGTGGAAGATGCTGAAAGCCTCCTTTCCGCAAAGGAGCCTTGGACTGCTTGCTGCTGTGGCGGGGCAAGAAGCCGCGAAACAATGACGCACCTAGCAGGTTAGTGTTGTAATTATATTGTGTAATGTTCGTATTTAGTTAGAAACGACGTTAATTAAAAACGTTATGATTTTTTTTATCCACAAGGTGATTGCTAGAGTGTTGTCAGGTGGTCGCTCAAAGAGCTATGGAAAGGGCTATGCTCGGAGTATCTCTGAAGGACCGCATCAGAAATGATGTAATCCGACAGAGAACCAGAGTCACCGACATAGCCCACCGAATTAGCAAACTGAAGTGGCAGTGGGCTGGTCATATTAGCCGCAGAACTGACAGCCGTTGGAGCCGTAAAGTCCTTGAGTGGAGACCGCGACTCGGTAAGCGTAGTGTAGGACGCCCTGCGACAAGATGGGATGATGACATTCGAAGGCTGGCTGGTGTGGGCTGGATGAGAGTGGCCGAAAATCGGGAGCAGTAGGCGTGCATTAGGGGAGACCTATGTCCACCAGTGGACGAGTGTGGGTTGCTGATGATGTCAGGTCACCTGCAACATGCAGCACAAGAATTGAGCTATTTTGATTCTTACAGATTTGATTTATCTCTTTCCTCACTTAAAACCGAATGTTACATGTGTTACCTACTTTGCTAATGACATTCAATGTCAATAAAATACCTTGAATTTGATAAACCGTATCGGTCGCGAATACTGCGATAGTTAGCGAAGTATTTCTTAAGATATTGAAAGATCATTCGTTATGAAATGTAGAGTAGGTTACTACTCGTATTATGCGAAGAGGTGACGAATGGAATAAAACAAACACTGATTTATTTATCTCAATTAACATTTGTTACTACATAATAAGTTAAAAGCAATGACTGGAATTATGAGTAGCCACATAATCAAATGCACTTTGGTGAATCTTATTTCATAAGACATAAGATTCAAAACGTGCAGTTAATTTATGTAGCTGTTTTTGCAGCGATAGTCTATTTTTTAAGCTATGTAAATATGATAGAATAAAAGTAGAAGTAAAGTATTTTACACATTATCCTTTACGTACGGTATTATATATTTATTTATGATGACAATCCCCCGTACAAATAATAATTAGTGTTGAATGTATATCATTATAACTAACTTATAAGTGTATCGCAAGTAAACTTAAGATAACTCATATTGACGTAGGTACTTGTAAGGTAATCAAAATGATAATATAAGTTCAAAAGAAGTGTTGATTATGATATTAGTGATAGAAAAGTGATTTAATGTCAAATGCTCTTCAATTCATTCCAGAGAAGCGAGACGGATTATAATGACCCAGTAAAACAGTATTATTTATTGTTTTGTTTTTATGATTTTAAGTTTCCATGAAATTTTTACGGTTCCGTACCCAAAGGGTAAAAACGGGACCCTAATATACTAGACTTCGCTGTCCGTCTGTCTGTCTCTAGACTCTATCTCAATAACCGCAACAACCAGACAGTTCAAATGTTCACAAATTATGTATTTCTGTTGCCGCTTTAACCAAAAATACTAAAAACTAAATAGGATAAGTACATAAAATGAATTAAATTAATATTTATTTAATATCAATATTTAAGGGGGGCTCCTATACCTACTTAACGCTATTTTTGCCCTTTTCCGGTCGATAATTATGGCAATAGGTAGGCGCTTGAAATCAGATACTAAGTTGGACCTTAAATTATAAATAACAAAATCAATGGCACGGAACCCTTCGTACGCGAATCCAACGCACTTGGACGGTTTATTAAACATAACACTTTTTTTTTAAAGTACAGTTCACGCAAACCGCGAAAATAGCTGATACTTAAACGAATACAGTAAATTAATAAATCAACTGCGCACTGTTTAAATTTAACTTATAGCATTCTTATAATACGGTCATCAAATAATATTTTATGTATGTAGGTATAATTATTTTATAATAATTAAAAACCAGCAAGCATAAAAATTTTACATAAAATATCTAGGACGTTTCATTTTAAATCTTGAGAGGTTCGTGAATAAACACCTAATCTAGTAAAAAGGTAGCAAACTAGAGCCATGCAAGATTTTATTTCATTCTTTTGTAACAAGTATTACTATGTAATATGTTTTTAATCTCTGTACATTTATTTACAACTTCGGAACTCCAGATTATAGATTTGATGTCTATAATTTGACGACTCGTTTGAAGTGGTAGTGAACGCTGCCTTTGGCCCAAGCGTTGCGGGTTCGATATCCACACAGTACAAACATATGTGTGCATGAACATGTTTGTTTGGTATGGTCTGGGTGTTTTATATGTGTTATAAGTATGTATTTACAAAAGAAAAGTATTAGGTATATGTATATATTTGTAATCCCACTGTTGATTCTGATATATGTTGTAAAATATTTATTATTATTTTTATTTAAATATGTAGGTATGAGCGAATTTTAATCCGATGTTTCGCTCCCTATTCGTATTTTTGAGCTACTATCACAGAATGAGTTATTGCGGTCGGAAATAAATTTATGTTTTCAGGAATAACAACTTACAGGGAAAGCCCCTTTGCTTGCGGTCAATCGCATCAAAATACATATTTCACTGCTAACCACGATGTTGAAGTGATTCCCTTTAATCTTAGGAGCAGACAGATCTTTTAAATAACACTGGTACGTGTGAAGTAAGTGTTATTAAAATAGTGGTTATACATTCCTTAAATCCACGATAGATAAACGATTAAGGCGACGGGTAGGGCACACTAGCGACGCCAATCGATTTAAATTTTTTGCTGCTAAAGCGGATCTATTTTTAACAATTTCGGGATTACAACCTCTAGGCAAACACTTATAATATTTATTAAATAACCATGCAAAAATGCTGGGTCCAACGCGTACACGAAAAATTGATTCACGCTAAAAGTGGTTGCTTTTGGGGGTAGGACATTTTTCGCGTAGAAAAACGGACCTAAGATTTGTGCATGGTTATTTAATAAATAGTATAAGTGTTTGCCCAGAGGTTGTTTAAAATAGGTCCGGTTTAGTAACTAACTTCACCTTAACAACTTAATTATTTTTTCCCGGGGTAAAGCCTTGGAATAATATCTGTGCCTTGGAAATGTATTTTTTTCTAAATATTCTTCACATTTTATAGAAGTTTAGTAATTTTATAAAAAAATAAATTATTACCGGATTCGTCATATACATTCGAGCTTCTGCAATGCAAAATCAATTATAGCTATTGCTACGAGACCTGGCGTTGTGCATGCCACAACACAGTTTGTACTACGACTACGATAGAACTCGTTATGGGGATAATAATGCCATAAAATATGTTACAGTTTGTATTTTATCTACACTCATGTCACAAGGTAAACACATTTTGACAGGCTATTTACAGGCTTATACATAACTCATAGAGTAAGACATAACTTTAAAGAAAAGTTAAAAATCGCGAACTAAGGTTAGTCCCGAAAAAAATTGGTGTTAGCCCCTTTTAAGCCGACGGGTAGCCCTAACTAGCGACACCATTCGTTTTTAATTGTTAGCTACTAAACCGGATCTATTTTAAACAATTCCGGGGTTACAACCTCTCAGCAAACACTTATACTATTTTATTATTAACTATACACAAATGTTGGGTCCGTTTTTGTACGCTAAAAGCGGCCACTTTTAGCGTGAATCAATTTTTCGTGTACAAATGTTGGGTCGGAATTTGTGAATGTTATTTAATAAATAGTATAAGTGTTTGCCGAGAAGTTGTAACCCCGAAATTGTTTAAAATAGATCCGGTTTAGTAGCTAACAATTAAAATCGATTGGTGTCGCTAGTGTGCCCTACCCGTCACCTTAACATTGCGTATTGGAACGGGATGATATGAACTTTAATACGGTAATAACTTTAGATCGCTATTTATAATAAGGTAGATGGTGTTGCATAATGATTTTATATTGCGCTTAATGTAACAGGCATTTTTAAGAATAAATCACAAAAGCGCCAGTACGACTAATCTTGGAACTAATGGAAATAGCGATCTACGACCATGCGCACTGGCTATCGATGTAATCGTTCTACAAGCCACCGACAGGTGGCGTTGCCACCATAAATATGCTACGCTATGTTTTTAAAACATACTTTTTGTTGTTGTTTGACTAAGACCTCCCCCAAGTCTCTCCATTGTTCCGTATCTAATGCTCTTGCTTGCCGTTCTTGCATATACACATGTATTGAAATCGTCCCACCATTTTTTTTTGCCTGCCGCGTAGTCGACGTCCATCGGTGGGTTGCCATTGGATGACAGTTTTTGTTCATCTTTCGGGGTTCATTCTGCATACATGTCCCGCCCACTCCCATTTTAGCTTTTTGACCCACATCCGCGCTTCCAGTCTTGAAGTGAATGTCAGCGTTGCGCACTGTGAGATACAGTTTTGATCCTCAGATTACTACACTCTATCGCTCTTTGGTAAATCTTGAATTTAGACTTTTCATTTTCGATCAACGACCAAAGTTTGTGCACCGTAAGTAAGAATGGGTAAAATGGATACGTCTATGATTATCTATTTACGTACAGTCAGAATCAAAAGTAGCTGAACATTATAGAACTTTGTCACACTAAGTTTTGCGCGGCTTGAGTAAGTCAAACACTTATTAAAACTGCGCAATAGTTAGTGTGACAAAGTTCTAAAATGTTCAGCTACTTTTGATTCTGACTGTACTATTATTACGTTACCAAACAAGTATTTTGGCGCAATTGGTAGTGACCCTGCCTCTTACGCCAAAGGTCGTGGGTTCGATCCCCACCCTGGACAAACATTCGGGCGATGAACACTTGTGTTTGTTCAGTGTCTGGGTGTAATATATGTATTTAAGTATATATTTGTGTTCCTCTGTTGTCTGATATCTGTAACACAAGTGCTTAAGCTACTTAGTACGGAATCAGGTCAACCTAACCTAACCTATGAGATGTTGTGAGAATTATAATTATAATTTATCACACGAATATTTGTCTAGAGTGGGAATCGAACCCACGAGCTTTTGGGTATGAATCAGGCTCACTACCAAACGCGCTATTTGGTGTTACAGATACGAGTATAAAACAAGGACTATAATGATACATCGAAGATGATTATATTATGAACTTCATAGCAGTTGTTTTAATTCTGGTGCTAAAGTATATTACTCATAGTTTGTAAACTTATTTAATTAAAACATCGAGTTTGGTGAATAACACAACGTCCCTGAATTTGCCCATCTACGCACATTGTCCGTATACCATAAATGCCATGGTAATAGAATAATAGCCTTGTGTAAAAACAGAACAGTCATTATCATTACGTAACGTGAGAGAATCAGACGGTTATAGACCTACCAAATGGATGTAAACTTGTATTTGGATAATGCCATGCGATGTTTGAACTAACTACACTACAAAGCCAGCAACAAATAATACAACCAGATTTTATACAAATATTTTTTTTTACATTAAGGGCTTTATTCATAAATCTTTGTTAGGTAAAACGGTTTTGTAGATCAATTTTGACGCTTGAAACTTTTTTTTTTGAAAAAAGAATGCCACTGCTTTATAGCACCGATTTAGCTAGCAAACAAACATTTATGAATAAGACCCAAATAAAATCACCTAAAGTATTATTTTAACTTATTCTTTATACAAAAGATATAGCATTAATTATTATAAGTATCAATAACAGTAGTTTATGTGACTGTGACATAATTAGTAGGGTTATAAAAACATGAGCGAGTTTTTTAATAGTATTCGCGAGTGTTTTCCTACAAGATATGTGCAGTGTTCATTCATACACTACTTTATTTACATTCATGTTTAATCTTCAAAGTAAGAAATCACAGGGAAAGTAGAACGAGGTTTGTACAAATACCTAATTAGATTTTTCTGGCATAAAACTATCTATTTGTTACTCTTGATGCTTTTGCTAAAATATTTGGTAGAGTCAAGTCTTGAAAATACTTTTCTGCTATTTTGTCACTTTCAGACTCTAAAGAAAATAGAAAATTGGAAAAATATCTTTATAATAACAAAATAAACGAAATGGCGCGAAATCGACTGATCGTGTGACAGTACTGAAAAGTTTAAAAACTAAAACCCGACTGCCAAAAACACTCTAAAAAGTACGAAACAAGAAAATTGTCTCTGCTAAAATGATATGCCGTATTGCCGTGGTCGTATGCCACCTACTGTAGGAAATCTGTTTTGCTCATTAGGTATTTCTTTAAAGCTATAAAAAAGCCTGTTAAAATATGACATAAGTGTAGATAAAATTTATTATTTCACCACAAAAACGTACAAAATATCGCTTTTATAAATGAGTAATGGTGCTTAGAGCAATCCAAGTTTTTGGCGATTCTCCGAAATTTGAACTTCCTGTTTCTTCGCGTCCGATTTCTATGGGGCCAAAAATATTGTTCAAATTAGAAGTTTATATAGAAATCAGAAGAAGTTTAAATTGAAAGAAGGGTAGGTGTCTTTACGTGTTCTTATTTCAATTTAAAATTCAAATTTGAACTATATTTTTGAGCCCATGGAAATCAGAAGCGAAGAAACCGGAAGGTCAAATTTTGGATAATCACCATAATTTGAAACTTCGTATTATTGTACCAGTCTACCAGTTTCATAGGAATTTCTCTATATTGGCTAATCCTAAAGTGCTTATAGTAATTTTTGAGATCAAAGCCCGCTCCACGCACCGATGCGCCCACACAACCGCCTCTCTTCAAGATATCTCGATAGCTTCCTGAACTGTGAACATGTTGCACTAACGCTTCATTGGAACTCGTGTGATCCCTTTGTTCTGAACTGCATCGCACTTACGCGGTAATTAAAACCAGACGTTGAAATGGGTTCCCAGCCTCGATACGGGATACCGCGTATATCAAGTTACCAATTTAATATATCAGTTATTCCTTAACAGATTTTGATTCAATTCGTTCGAAGAAGATTAAATATAAATGCAATCACCCACATACAAGTTACGCCGTATTGTATTAACTGTCTCACTAGCGTAGTCTGTCGCACTGCGGTTGAGGTTCTGGGTTCAATTCCTGGGTCGAAAACAAACGTCGAGAAACACAGGGTTGTTGACAGAGTTGTGGTTGTTACCTGAGTTTTTTGGTAAGAACTTCTTATTGATATTCAGTATAGACATTCTTGTACCCTTATGCTTTTAGTTCTGTACTCGATTCCAATTTCCCAATCCAGTCGTGCCATCAGCCCCATTTTTGAGATATATATATCGATCGATATTAGGGTACAGGAATAAAGAGTGCCATAGGGAGGACATTATTTTTATGATTATAGATAAATATTTCATCGTTTTCATAACATGTATTTAATGTATATTTTTGAAGTATATTTTTACGAACTCAAAGCTTTTATAGAACGTCTGTCGTTGTAAGAATTTTGGAATATATATGTATGGGCTCTGTGTATGTATACAATCCTAATGAATCCTTTCCAAATAGACAATGACGACGATTTAATATGATAAAATTTCGCATAAATGAACAACCCACAATATGTACTCATAATTTATACCTTTAAACCAAGTCATGCCTGCATATTTTAAATGAATGCTTCCTTGGGCATCATCGGCTAAATTTAAACTTTGTTAAACTCAGCTATGTATCGTTTTATCTGTCGTTAATTATAATTTATATGGAAAGTATTGACAAACTGTTTAGGTTAGTGATTGCTCATTAAAAATATATATATGTGTTAGAGTATTCTTGGTTTCTGTGATAAGTACATTTAAAGCCATAATTTTTTCCTCAAGGAATACAAGTAAGTATAATCTTAAATAAAAATATCACCTTTCGACACAAGTTGGTTGATGCAAAAAATGCAAGACAAGTTGATTTTTTTTTTGAAACGAAAGGAAAAATGTTTGTTATTGGAAGTAAAGTGATCAGGAAAAGTAATGTAAAACAGCATGAAAGCACGATTGTGTTAATAATAACACTTTATCTCTCCTAAAAGCACAAAATAAAACTCTAAAATTGTGATAGAGATGGAAAGTCCAGTGTAGGTAATTAGGTTTTTTTATGATATATGTGGCAGACGAGCCTACGGATCACCTGATGGTAAGCGATTACCGCCGCCCATGGACACTTGCAACACCAGTTGTGTCACAAGTTATCACAAGGTATATAGCTCACCACTTGTATACTGTGCTAAGACTATCTTTTAGTACGTTTCCTTTAACTTATATAATCGTCATGTTATCTTCACACCTTTGATTAAAGGAACGACCTTAACGGGCTATAAAATAAATTAAATCATACTTACATTTGACGAAGGATACTGGCAATTGAAAATCTAAATATAGCTTAGGGTAAAATAGGTCTCAAAAAACCCCTTAGCTACTTAATCAAACTACTACAATAGAAATAAAACTGTATCACACCTGTGATGAAACGGGAAAACTTAAATGAAGAAAAGTCCAAGTTACCTACCTGGCTTGGAAATTTTAACAATGCATTGTTTGTGCACGTCTTTGTGTGTGTGTCTACTATCATGTCAGTGTGAATAAGGTCTGTAAAGAAAGATTATGGTTTTCCCAAGCAAAGCCTGGCGGTCTTTAGCATGCAATGCAGCACTCATCGCCTATTTATTTTCTGTGGTTCTGCTCAAATACTAGTACGAATTTGGATTATGAACTTCTTTGACATTTAAACTCCTCGTGGCCTTCGTCATTCTAGCAACTGCTTTGGGGGATGGGAGCCGGGAGGTGGATATACACGAGCTAATATCAATACTATTATTATGTTTTTAACCGACTTCAAGGAGGTTCTCAATTCGTCTGAATATTGCTTTTTTTGTATGTATGTTAGATACGCGATTGCTCCGTAATTTAAAAACCGATTTTAAAATTGTTTTTTTTTTGCTTGAAAGGGTATAGTATCTAGTTGGTCCCATTGTTAGCACGTTATGGTCTGATGATGGAATCCCAGAGAAATCGAAGGCAACCCTCATATTTTATAGGCACGTATAAAGTTATTTGTGTATTTCTCAAAGCTACACTAGTATTTACACCTGGTCATAATAATTATATGAGGTTGAGCTGATGATGGAAGGTCAACTCCACAACAGATGTTAAAGGATAAATCTTTCAATACTGTACTCATACTTCGTTTGTAAGTTATTTGGCGGGAGGTGTTGCCAAAATGAGACACTAAAATTCATGAAAAAAAATTTCTACGAAAAAAAAACCGCTTTCAAAACCACGAACTAAAAAGTGTAAAATAATATTTTTAACACTTCAAAAAACATTTTATAACAGTAGACTTTATAACAGTAGGTAACACCTTTTTACGAGTGTACTGTTATAAAATGTTTTTTGAAGTGTTTTAACACTACAATATTTTACACTTTTTAGTTCGTGGTTTTTTTTTCGTAGAAAATTTTAGTCCAACATTTTGCAGTCTTGTAGATACTTGCAGTTTGCATCAACAATCGTTTTAAAAATGCGGAAGATAAGTTAAGTCGTATGCAAAGGCAAAGTAAAAACGAGTCAACAATCAGTGCTAACATGTATTAGGTAGATAGGGGTGTTTCTCTAGTTTTTACCTCAAATTGCAATATCTACAGTTGCAAGCAATAAAGATTCTGATTCAGATACTCACTTTTTCTTAAAATTTCGTGTACTACCTGTGCGGATAAAGAATGGGATTATAAATGGCGGCGCATCTATTCACTTCTCGCTCGCACACTATTTGCGTCTATACTCGCACTCGTGGGTACTGACTGCAAAAAAAAAAATCTGCGTTCCCTTCCCTGTCGCATCAGTCAGGTTTCGCAATTTTGTGAGCTAGACGCGTTGTCTGTTTTTCCGTGGTTTTGAACCTTTCGTTATTTTGTCATTTGTTATTGTTTGTTGTTATAGTTTATTATTAATTTGTATGTTAAATAATTGTTTTGTTAGTTATTTATTGAGTATAGATAGTGTTTTAAGATATAGTTACAATAGGATATAGATATAGTTAAGATATACTTATTACAATCTTTTATTTCAAGATACTAATTTTAAAAGTTATGAAGTGCATGTAGAATAGTACATGAAATTAATGTAATTAAATTACAACTGTATAAATCATAAACTGTTCTAACGCAATCTATATTTAATACTAATATTATAAAGCTAAAGAGTTTGTTTGAACGCGATGAACTCAGGATCTACTGGACCGATTTCAATAATTCTTTCTCCATAGGAAAGGTACGTTAGGTAGTCATAGGCTATGTATTACGACGGGCGAACCCGGGGCGGACTGCTAGTAAATACATATTTACTTGAGAACAAATTCGTTTATAAATGCCATAACATTATATAATCTGCAATCTGAATAATGTTCATACATTTTTTACATACAGTCAAAAAGACTCCAAAATAATAAAACCTATAAAACATACTCGTACCTACATTAATAGTACCTATTTTAATTAATAACATTTATTAATTTATTTAAAAAAAAACAAAACAGTTTCAACGGTAACGATATTTTATACTGAAAACCGTTGATGCTGACGGTACCGGCTCCACGCGCCGCCATTTCTAATCCCATTCTTTATCAGCACGGATAGTACATAATTTTATTTTATTAGTCTTTGCTTAACTTGCAAATATTTCAACTTGGAACAGTGATCCTGAAGAGTCCAAACAAGTATATCGTAAACAGTGTGAAATATTGAAACATTTAGCATACAAGAACAAAATCGCAAGTTTTAATTAAGAGTGTCAGTCAACTTACTGGAAACGAATTAGCAGTGTTAAAAACTGTAAAAATTCATTAATTATCATTTTAATATTTTTTCTACATTTTCTACATTAAAACAAAAAATACATTTCTAAAAGAACAAAAAAAACTCATTTTAGAATTTCACAAGGCTTTTCGAGCTACCTCCCTAGAATCGAGAGATTCTTTCATATGATTAAACATATCAAATGGTATAGTATTCATTTTCCCATAGCAAATTGCGACTAAATTTATTTTCATGTGATTAGGTGGCAGACGAGCAGACGGATCACCTGATGTTAAGCGATTGCCGGCGCCCATGGACACCCGCGACAGCCAGTGGAATCACAGGTTCAAAGGTTGGCGCTGCTTACTCCGGATTAGGCCTTCGGTACCCTGACCGACGCAGCGAAACAGAGCACAGTTCTGTTTTACGCCGGTTTTCTGTGAGGCCGTGGTATCACTCTGGTCAAGCCGGCCCATTTATGCCGAAGCGTGGCTCTCCGACGGTTGTAATAAATATTCTAAAGATTTCATTAAGTATGTAATAGCATTCAATGAATAAGTAATTTAATGAAGATCAACAAACCGGGTTTTACTCAACTCTTACTTTTTTACGTATGTATTTACGGCAATACCTTAAGAAAAACCATTTTGACCGTGGGATACTAGCTGAAAATTTGCAAACAATGGTTTTATAGTGCTAAAAAGGTTTCCGTACGTCAGCCTTGTAACTCTAAAAAAATGTACTGAATTGTACTCGGTAAAATACCTGCAAACAGAGCTTACAGCGACAAACAATTCAGCGGGCTGGAGGCGTTCACACGCACGCTCGGGAACACTCCACTAGTCACTTACATTTTTATTATTAATTTTCCTTCAATGCATTAAGTTATCTTTAAGTTATTATTAGCATAGCTCTCTGACTTTATATCGAACTTGGACGTTTTGTGAATTAAGTGACTTGTTTGTGCGGCAACAATGGCGGAAGGGGGATGCGGGTGCCAGTGTAGCGATCAGTGGATGGCGGTGTATAAGAAACTGCAAGAAAAAGAACTTATTGGCCGGAAAAAGTAAGTGTTAGAATATAGAAAATAATTGATTTTCTTATCTCATCTAACATTTGTTAGTTTAACGGGTCAGTGAAATGTGGCGACGTTTTTATTATCAAGCTTCAACCCGGTATATTGAGAATAAGTTGATGAATTTCTTGAATAACATTGTCTAAAAGTAAAAACCTTACTAGGAGAGATATTAACGACCCGTTTGGATCAGCGGTAGTGAGCGCTGCCTCTGGTGCAAGGGATGCGGGTTCCATCCCCGCAAAGTACAAACATTTGTGTGCATGAACATATCTGTTTGTATTGGTCTGAGTGTTGTCTATGTCTTATAAGTATGTATTTACAAATGAAAAGTATTATATGTATATATTTGTAATCCCACTGCTGATTCTGATATCCGAAACACAGGAGCTTGAGCTACTTATCTCGGCGTCAGATCAATGTATGTGATGTTGTAAAATATTTATTATTTATTGTATTTTTGTAAATATATTTAATTTGTAGCCTTACAAATTTGTACTTCTCATAAAAAATCGTTCAATTCGTTAAGTACTTGGAACTCCGAGTTTTCAAAGTTGCAGAACAAACATTGTTCAGAGTGGTTGGTAGAATACGTGTGAAAAGTAAGTGTTCACCGATACATCCTGTACTTAACATTTAAATTATTACATAATGTATACACATAGGCAACTCTACCTACTAATACAATGCGATTCTGCCGTAGCTAAAGCACTTGTATTACGGATAACAGACAACTTTAAAAGGATATCAGAAAATATTAAAAATCCCGCACAGGCCAAAGATAAAAGGAAAATACGTCTTTATTTCAACCCTAAAGTAAATAATGTGTTTGTAGTGGTAGAGTACCTACCTATCTAAACTAGTTAGACGCTTCTTATAGCCAAAGTACCTAACGGTTATCGATTTCATATGGCTACGCGATTTGCATAATCCCGAAAAACCCCAACAAATGACTAAGTATTTAACACGAAATACGCAGATCCTTCTCATTCAATTTTTGCAACCGTGTAGGAAATGGTAAATCCCGGATTTGTTTAAAAACGCTCATTTAATTTTTAGGTGACGTTACGAATCAAGTTTCGTTCATCTGAGCGGCCTCTAAAACACGCTAACAAAAAATTGTAACACGCTTTTGAACGCAAAGTTAGTGAAGTGAGTCACGAATGACGAGCGGCCCCAGTAGTTTTAAGAAATTATAATTTGTATGTTACTTTATACCTCGCTGTATTGTACCTATGCTTCGTACTCTCTTTGATGCGAGGCAATTGAGTTTACATAGCAAATAAAATGATGGCAGTTAAGCACTGTTTAACGGACAATAGCCTTTTATGTATCGTTACATCTTTGTTTGTGCAGACTGTATGTCACGGGCCAATCATTATTCACTGTATGAGTTGTCATCTCAGACGCTTATTTTTTGCGCGCCTCCATACTATGTGAGACAGAAACGCTTTTTTCTTTAACTAGTCAAAACCCGCACGTCCACGGTTGATGACAATTTTAAACTGTGTCTATTCGACAGCTAAAGGCTTAGGTATATTTTGCTTCCGTGTCTATCTCATAGGCAAAGACTTGCGGCAAACTGTAGTATATTTCATATATTACTAATGAATGATAAGTTAAGTGGTTCAATAAGGTCAAAGGAGAGTTTTTGTAACCTCGGTAATTTCGTAGTATTATGTAGGTTCTATGTATTTCAACAAGATAACTGTATTAAGTGCTTTTTTAAACTTTTGCCAAATTGTTACGTAATAATTTGTGACTGCGCGTTGCCATGCGTTTTTTATGAGATAATAGACAATAAACTATATTGTCTATTATATCATAAAAAAATATTTGCAATATCTAGATAATAATGAGCTAGAATCTTGAAGGGTTTTTCTATACTGTCGCCCTCTACAATTACAGTAATTAGTACAGAGATGTACAATGTTGATTAAGCGCCTGGCTCAAGATGTTATTAGCAATTCTATTGTTCAGGATAAAAACCAGTTTGGTACATTATATACATTTTCTATAATCCTACATAACAACTTACATAATAAAAAATATTGCATTATCATTGTCAAGCCCCTATTATTTATTGAAATCGAAAAACAAAGGTTTGGTTTGAAATTGAAACTTATATGTAGCTAATTGCCCTAAATGGTGTTTAAATAAATAAACTATCATATCTCGAAGGTACTGATGTCATAATTAGGTACACAGGATAAACTAAAATTATACATGTAGGTTTTTTATTGCTTATAGGCAGACGAGCAGGGTAGAATCATCACTGATAAATACATACAGATAAAACATTATTACAAATATATCATTAGAATTATTCTAATTATGTAATATATGTAATTGTAATTATTTTATTTACTAATGGATACTCATGTCTTTGGTGGACGATTATGTGTGAAATAAGTAATCGTCTCACAGAGCAGAATATTTCACAGTAGGCACTTAAGGCACAGATCACCCGGGTGAATCTGTGCACTTAAGGCCTTCTTTTCAGACACAGAAAATTGACTTTTTCATCTAAAATTATGTATAAATAAATAAATAACTCATGGATAAATAAAATAGGTAAGTACCTCTAGTTTCGGCCTGGCCTCTCTGGTAAAACTTGCGTCATACCATGTAGAAACTTATCATCCTGTGTTGACACTTTATCTAAAGGATTTTCTTGGTGTGATAACGGAAGAGTAAATGTTAACAACAGTTTTAGACTGACACAGCCATATTGTCAGTACAGATAACATGACAAAGCGATAGCAAAAAATTTTGCTGTAGCATTTATACTGGAAAATCAGACCATGAAGAAGCACAATTAAGTTTCGAACCCTTCTCTAACGCAAAGGCGTCACCCAAGGTCCTGCCTGAAAACCAGCGCTGCAGCTGTTGCTTGCGGCAGTTGCAGCATATGCTGAGGCTGGGCCTTGTTGGCCGCAACTCTTATGCTCTGTACCGTTTTTATTTATTTTATTTTTTTATTTATTCTGTGTTGTGGTCCATAAATAGTTTTCTTTATTCTTTCTTCTCAAAGCAATAAAGCGACTCATATTGTTATCAGCAAAGCTATTATAGTTTATAACCATAGCTTAGCACACCCGCCGAGCGAAATTCATGGCATAGGCACAGTACCTAACAAGAGCTTTTATGGAAAGTTCTTGTTGAACTGTGGCATAAGTATGGATAGCTGAACACAAGCAGAGGACGCAAGTTAAAGGTATGTTAGGCACGCATTGACTCTGTCAAACTTGTAACATAGGCCACTAAACAGTTAGTTCTACGTATGCGCACAAGTCCCGAACGATTTGTTACCGTATGAATCACAATGCTGCTGGGCTGCTAGTCTTAACAAGACGGATTAAAGATGATTGCATGTGACAGAAATGAATGTAAACATGGATGTGTGGCGTGACGAGAAAGGACATGGTATGTACGGTCGACTGCAAAAAAGTGTATATGTACTCACTTTAGTACCTTGTCATAATAGCTAGGTACCATCTTCCGTCTACTTTCCTACACGGATACGGGCGGTATTATTGTGACAAGGTAATAAAGTGTACATATATCTCTGCGCAGCTGACTGTATCTACCTTATGCGTATATTAGAGGCAGAAGGGATGCCGCATCTGTCAGTGAAAAACTTATGACATAGGTAATATGAGAAGAATTGAAGAGCAGGTTACCGAAAAGAGTGATGTGTAGATATGAATTTTGGTGATGAGGCTGAAACAATAATTAAGTACTTAGGTACGTAATATAGATTTAAGTACATAGTAAGTATAATAACTAAAAGCAATACTAGGTATCTACACATCACACAAGTTTTGTAGAAAAGGCCCAACCGTGATAATATGGCTCATTATCCTCAATTCAAAGAATAAACTTTAATGACTATACGTAAAGTAAACGAACTGCATTAGCTAAAGCAGGGCCGTATTTACTACTTAATAGGGGCCCCTAAAAGGAAGCATTATGCAGAGGGAGAGGATCTTCGAGGAAGGGAGGGGTGTTGCTGAAAATATGAATATCTATGGAATTGACGGACAGCTTAAGTGTTAATCACATTTCAGCCAATAGACGTCCACTGTTGGACATAGGCCTCCCCTAATGTTCTCCGCGCAGATCGGTCCTGCTTGTGCCGCCCGCATCCAATGGATTCCCGCGATCTTCACCAAATCGTCGGTCCACCTTGTGGGGGGCCTTACAAAACTGCGACCTCCTGTACGTGGCCTCCACTCGAGGAACTTTCTGCCCCAACGGCCTAATGTTCTTCTCGCTATGTGCCCATTGCCACTTGAGAAATGCAATCCTTTGGGCTATTTCTGATACTATCATGCAAGGAGACTCCGAGCATAGTCCTCTCCATTGCTCTCTGGGTGACTTTGAGCCTCCTTAATCGGCATATTGTAAGCGCCCATGTTTCGGTTCCGTATGTCATCACTGGCAACACACACCCATTAAAGATTTTCGTCTTGAGCCACTGCGGTAGATGGGCCGAGAAAATGCAGCGTAGTTGCCCAGCCGAGTAGGATTCGTCGATCGACCTCTTTCTGGAAGTTGGACTTACCAAGCTGGACTTAATAGCATAAGTAGGTACCTAAATCATCTGTACCTAGGGCCCCGATATGCTTAACGCAGGCCCTGCGCTTGAGGCTTGCTTGACTAAATCTCTCGAACCGTCTCGGTTCGTTAATATCTATAATTAGTGTACCTACCTACATACCTATTTAGGTTAATGATTCATAAACGTGTCTGTGAATAAAGGTTTACCGAGGCATTTTTTTTTATAATGTGACAAAACATTTTCTAGCCAGACCCTAGCCTAGGTCAGTTTTAGGATTTTATAGTCCGATAAACTTCTATGCATGTACTTAGGCTTCAACTCATCATGATGGATATAGGTAATAGAGGGGAGGCGACGCGTTGGAAGGAGGAAAAAAATCGTGGTTACGTAATATAAGGGAGCGGACTGGCATCACATCTAGAACGGCTGTTTCGTCTCACAATAAACAGAGAGGATTTTGTAAAGATGTCGTCCAACCTTCAGAACTGTAGAGACACCCAAAGAAAAAGAAGAAACTTCTATGGAAGTTTTTAAAATAGTCCTTTTAAAATACAAAAAAAAACGCTCTGGTAGCAAACATAGCCTTTTAGATAAGAAATACATATGTACGTAGTAAGTAGTCCTATAGTACCTAAGTACTTCTTAAGTCGAGTGTTTAAGAAAATATTCAACGGCTAGACAAAAATGCAAATTGCTGCATTTATTTAGAAGAACAGGTTAGGTTTGTAGAAAGAAACAATCAGACTCAACACAAATATCTGTTTCATCAACAACTCTATGTTGGTGCGGCGGGAATCGAACCCGCGTTCTTGGCGGAGATGCGGCTCAACACCACTGGGCTAAACTGTGGTATGATTATATACAACCACTGTGCAAAATTTCAATAATAAATAATTCTGCTTTGATAAATATGTCAGTCAGCTTTCGCGTGGATATTTGTATGAAATAGCTGATTTGGTTTTCGCTTATTTTGTTGATTTAACTTACTTTCCCGGTACCTATTATGAGGTTTTCGGGATGTAAGCGATAAAAAATAACGGTGTACATTTAGAAGATAGATTAGATTTAATTGGTACTACGACCTCGATGGACGTAAAATGCAAATGATAAAAATATATTTATGTAGGTTATTACTATTTGTATTAACCTGTTATGTGTAATGTAGGTATAACTTGCGAAACAAACCGAAAATTAGAAAATATTTATAACGAATGCGAAATCATATTTAATGTTGGGTGTGTATGTGGGTACTTCTTACATAGCTTAGTACATTACGTTGGTAACATAATGATTACATTAACAGGAAACACCGACTGTCAAGGCTTACTTGAGGTTTGGAGGCTTTGTCTCGGATGTTACGCCAAATTAAGCTGAATTGTTCTAAGTACCTACCTACATGGTACCTACCTACTTACTTACTGTAAAAAGTAGTATCGAATAACAATAAAATTGCATACTAGTACATTTATACATAATATAAGGGTAGGTCTGTACCTACCCTTATATTATGTATTAATGTATTAGTCCTAGTACAAGTACAAGATATGTAGCTGTCTGTACAGCCACACATCAGGTTACTACAATCTGCCAAAATTCGTCAATTGATATTCAACCGAACATGTTTGACATTGAGATGAGAATCAAATGAAGAAATTTGACAATTTTGTATACATATTTTGATGGGTTATACGTAACCTACAATATACATATATCCTAATCACAGATCATAATGATATGTGGATGTACTCGTATCTATTATATACTGATGATCTCGTACATCCTTCTGCCCTCCCTTTGATACGGACAGTTTTAACCTTGTGTTCCTACACTATACCTGCATTATGATGAATAACAGTTACATAATATTCTTAAACACCAAAATCAGGTGGCAAAATGAAATCATACAACAGACCTTTCATCTGTGAAACCTCAATTGAATGAATGCATGATAATGTTCCGAAGATATTCTAAATATCCCGAGAAGTCATTATGCACTTTGCAAAAAGTATGCTAACGACTATGTGTCTGGATTTATTTAATAACGCTCTTTGTTTACATAGCGATTGTATGACATTACAAAAGCACGTGGGTACCAGTGGACCGCTTAGTTAGTATTCTGCCGCGGCGGTGCGCGCAGAAGCCCGGCCGTTCTCTGTCCGTCTTGGCTTGAATTACGTCAGTCGACTGCTCGAGCTCCTAAACAAACGGTACCAACCACGCGAATAAAATATACCGCACCGTGATAAAGAAATCTAAGTAACCGGGTTGATTTGCAGTTGGTTTGATTTGGCTGCAAGTAGGTACTGCAGCTGTTTGTGACGAAGTCATTGACCGCTAATTCGGCCTCCTTCAGACGATAATAACGTTATTTCCGTGAGCCGATCTCCGGCATCTCGAGCTTACTTCCAGTGTTTACGTCATGGTTTCGCGGAGCATATGACTCGGTTTGTGATTCACTAGCGGTTACCGGCGAATTTATTCAGTTTGGAAATCAGTTACGCTTTTGGCTTGTTACGCGTCGACGGCCATTATTAACGAACTAAAATACAATATTTAGGTGTTTATAAGTGCAAAGTGCAGGTGTAAAGCGTAGAAATGGATGAAGAGTCGATGTGGAAAGGTTTTTATGAAAAGCTGCAACTTGAGAAGTCTGCTGAGGAGCAAGTCCATGATATCAAGTAAGTTGCTGAATGATACGTGAATAAAGTGCAACAAGTGTTCAGGTCGTTTCGCAACCATGTTTTTCAGTGCATTAGCACTAGGCGACTCATAGGAATACACAATTAATTAGCATACCTACGTACTTAGTTATGGTTAAGTGAATTTTTGCTACGATGCGTGCATTGTTTGCAGGCACAAAGATTGTGACGTTTTTGCCTCCTGTACCTACCGACTGATATCGTTCCTAGAGGCTTCCTGATGAGCCGTAACTGCATAATCAGTTTGTTAGTTTGCCTGCAGTAATGCACTTATCAGTCGAGCAAGGTTAATTGAAGAAACATGAGATCAATGTGTACTGAACATGTGGCATCTATCCAATATTTTAGTAACGAAAAGGACTTTGTGCTACGTATCTACCTATACTATAGATACTAAGATTAGAATTCATTCAAATAATGGACTGTACGAGGTGGATGAGTCAGTGAGAAGTGTCCGAAAATGGAAGACTTGCTGCGCCTGATGACAGCAAAAAATTAAAATAGGAACGAACTTAGGCTAAATAATATTTAAATTTTAAACCCACATAACTAGGTAATAGAGCTACACTCACGCAGAGATATACTTACCTACTCAGTACCTATTCGAGTTCCGAGTCAATAACATTTTCAAAAGGGGATGCCGAGCCGAGGGCTCGAGATTGCGAGGCCATTTTATTGTTATGTAGTACGGTACTGACAATTTGTAATGATATAAAATGACCTTCAGTTTTTTCCCTCCTTCAACCATGACCTTTAAAAAGCTAAATAATATCGTATCTGGTAGTAGGTAGGTACCTACCCACAACAGGTACCTAGGTAGATAATTGATTATGTACATAATCCCAAAAAGTCTACCTACTTAGGTAGGTAGGTATCTACCTTACCAAAGCGTGTAAAATAAAAATATCATTTATTCTTTAAATTAGCGTCCGCATGATGGAGTGATAGAATAAAATAAAGTAAGAATATGCAGGATGAAAAAAACATAAGGCCCTGCAGGAAACTATCAAAAATCCTTAAGTTAGCATTTTTTACTTTTTTAATAAATAAAACTTAATGCAAAGTTTTTTAATTTCGCTTGTATTTCTCGGGAATCGAATCGGAAAAATCTAACAACCAATACTGCCATTATTAGGTAAAGATAAAAATTCTCTAAGTAACCCCTAGAGTAAGATAATAATAGTCGACTATCTATCGCAAAAGTTTATTGACCCACCTAACTCGAACCATGCTCGGACCCAAGATTTTGTATCCGGTGTGGTGGCCTACTGCATCATTCAGTCATTCATCGGGACTAGAGCCATAGATTAACTTAAATACTAGAGCGTAGCGAAATGAAAACCAGTTTCTGTTGGACAATATATTTCTTTTTAATGTATGTACCTATACTCTGATAATAATATGTATGTTATATAAAAAAAAAACCCGCGATTTAACGATGTAAGCGTAAAACGTTTCTAAAATTGATTCAACAGGCACTCGGTCGCATCACAGTGATTATTATTACGTTACGTAGGAACGTGATATTCGCCGCACCGCACTCGCCACTCGCACTGCTACAGCTGAGAGTTGTCAATGTCAAATGTCAATGTCAGATTCGCAAGATTCCCATTTCGTAATAATGATAAAATGTCGTATGTAATTGCTTAATAAAACATTCAATTGATAAGAACACCGTTCCGGTTGGGTGGCAAGCAATTTATTAATTCATTCGTCGCCATCTCGGCAGCTGAAACGAGATAAAAGCCGGTATCTCCGTTTTATCAGTGCTACGCACACGGCGACCGAAGATGGTGGTTCTACGGGGCGGTATCATGAACAGCTACAAGAATTTTGCTATCCAAAGCAGGGGATTACACTTGCTCAAAAAGCAAGCTTATATTAACGGCGCATGGGTGAAGGCGAACAGTAATTTGATGTTCCCGGTGCACAATCCAGCCGACGACAGCCTCATCACGGAGTTACCGGACATGGACCCTACGGACGCCAAACATGCAATCAATGCTGCAGCAAATGCGTTCCAGACTTGGAAGGATACAACAGCCAAGGAGCGCTCCTACATTCTGAGAAACTGGTACAATATGTGTGTGAAACACGGTGACTACCTGGCGGAGATTATAACAGCGGAGTCTGGAAAACCGTTGTCTGAAGCAAAAGGTGAAGTGGCGTATGGAAATTCATTTTTGGAATGGTTCGCCGATACAGCAAGACACATTAATGGAGAAATTATACCCAGTCCTTGGCCCAATAAACAGGTTCTTCTATCTCGGCAACCTATAGGTGTTGTGTCAGTTATAACTCCCTGGAATTTTCCTTTTGCTATGATTACTCGAAAAGTTGCGGCTTTAATGTCAGTTGGATGTACCTGTGTTATCAAGCCATCAGAGGATACTCCATTGGCAGCACTGGCTGCTGCAGAGCTGGCGGAACAGGCAGGAGTCCCCAAAGGGGTTATCAATGTTGTTACCACAAGCAGAAACAATGCCGCTAGTGTTGGTAAAATTTTATGTGAAGATGAAAACATTGGGTGTGTCTCATTCACTGGCTCTACTGTTGTAGGGAAAATACTTTACGGACAAGCAGCTAGTGGCATCAAAAGAGTAGCTTTAGAGCTGGGTGGTAATGCTCCTTTCATAGTATTCCCTAGTGCAGATATTGATCATGCAATAGACCAAGCCATGTTAGCCAAATTCAGGAACAACGGCCAAGCTTGTATTGGTGCTAACAGGTTTTTGATACACAAAGATGTTTATGATAGATTTGTGGAAGGATTTAAGAGCCGGATTTCTCAAAAATGCATACTGGGCCCTGGTATGAAGGAAGGAGTGACTTGTGGTCCTCTTATAAATCTAGCACATGCCAAAAAAGTTTCTGCCTTAGTAGACGATGCTGTTTGTAAAGGAGCAAAAGCTTTGATTGGTGGGAAGCTTGCAAAAGAAATGGGTACCAAATATTATGAGTCCACACTCTTAATTGATGTAAAACCAACCATGGCTCTGTACAATGAAGAGATTTTTGGTCCAGTAGCAGCTTGCTTGAAGATTAACAGTGAGGAGGAGGCGGTTCAGATCGCTAATAGCACGAGAAGTGGATTGGCTGCTTATGTGTTTACCAAAGAACTTGGTCAAGCATTCAGAATGTCACGAAAGTTAGATTTTGGTATGATTGCAATAAATGATGGAATCTTATCAGCACCAGAGCCTGCTTTTGGGGGCATTAAGGAGTCTGGAATTGGTAGGGAAGGGAGTAAACATGGTGCAGAGGAATATACTGACATAAAATATACTTTAATGTCTGCTCTAGAAAAATAAGACATTATTCACCTGTATTTCAACTCGAAATAATGCTATTATTGTGTTGTAAAATTATTGCCATACTCATATTTTTAAGAATAGTTTCCTTGGTGTAAGTAACTGAATTTAAAATCATGTTATTTTTACCACAAGGAATAGTCAGAAAAGACCAATAAACTATCGTAACTAGGTTTTTAGAAAATTATTATAATTTGTATTTTTAATTCATGTGATTAAGAGAGATAGAAATGCATTCATAAATTTGTAATAGTTTATTGAAACTAAATACGTTATGATTATGAGTTGGTTTGAATTTTCGACTATATTACAACCACTTGTATCTTGTCTGGAGTTTTACAGATTGCAATTTAAAGCCATGTACCTTTAAAGTTTATTTTAGATTTTAGAAAATCTCAAACTGAATCAAGTGTCAATTCATTCCAGTCTTCCAGTAATATTGTGATGTAGAGTTATAAGGGTATGATTATTTCCAGCAATTACTGATAAGTGCATTTAATGAATTTGTAATTCTAAATTCGACTGCTATTGTGTAGATATCTAATATGTAGCTATTGATCAATATGTTGTATTTTCTATGTTTACAATTATAATTACTTTAAGCTTAGATTACAAAGAAAGAAAATCATGTAATCTTCTAATTTATGGAAATATAATTTGTTGTTGTTTAATTTTTATTTTATTTAAAGTTCCATGATTATTCATAGATACCTAACCCCTTTCAAGTTCCAAATTCAAGGTCAGTGATTTAAAAATGATAAGTTATCAATATCATAACATGCATGTAATTCATTGATTATCTTGTAATATAAAAATACTTGGTTGCAGAATACAAGAAGTGGACGACAGTTTCTTCGAGAAATTCGGGTCCATCCTGAGACAAGTTTCACAAAAAGCTGCCCTTGAAGAGTCGACTCCTTTGGCTCCACTCAAAGATATAGAGGAGCAAGATGGCGAGAAGACAGAAGGAGATTGCCAGTGTTCAAGCCCTGCCAGAGATTCTGACAGCGGGAATGAGACACTCTTGGACACCGACTCGGAGCCAGATGACACTGATAAGTTAGATCTTTACGTTGAAGCGGTCGGGTGGAATGTGAGTAAACACTTTTATTATACGCAAAATGCTTTGCTGAATGCAATATATTTATAGGCCGCATATTGTCACTTCCGGTAGCGTGACTATAGGGTGGCAAAATGCCACGGGCCCCCGCCCGCCCAATCCCGTTCCGTACGATCAACGGCGAGTCGCCTGGGGACCCTCCACCTCTACTAGGACCACATCTTAAGAGTTTGCCATGGGCTTCAGGTGGTATGTATAGTTACGCCACTGGTCACTTCTCTATCTACAGGTATGTACATAAAACGTCTGCTTGTGTGCCTTTCTATTTGTCTCTCGGATTTGCATCTTTGACTGTTACTCGTTCATGACTAAAAATACATACATTGTGTACCTATTATTATTATTGTTGTTAATTTTTGTCTTCTATCAGATGTTGACTCTTATACTTAGTGTGACTTAACTATTTCGAAGAATAAGACGTCATCATCATCATCATCAGCCCATTTAAGTCCCCACTGCTGGGGCACGGGCCTCCCTCAATCACATGAGGGGTAGTTGCCATGCTCACCACGCTTGGCAGACGGGTTGGCGAGGGTTTTGATATAAATGCAGAGTTTTCCTTCTCTGGATGATCATGCCAGCAGCTCTAGCTTAGTCGCCTTTTACGATACCTCGACTAAGACTCGAGAATAAGACGTACCTACATTGAATCATGTTTCTTTCAAATCGATCCGACCCTGATATAAACATACCATGATTACAAAGAGTGGCCCTAATGGGCTGACCTTCTTCCGAAGTGACTGCAATAAACATTTCATCATGTCATTACGTCGATAGATCGGAATGGATTCTCGAAGGACCAATATATTTTTAACCAGTTTTATTGTCGGTTGTTTTTACAACAGTTCATCTGAACTAGACATTGACTTCCACAGGCGTGTAAAACGCAAGAAATTGGGACACAAACAGAGACACCACGGCGGCTCTGACCAGGGTACACTTTCGTTTGTTTGGGCACTATTCCAAGCGATGTCACAATTGCTCGTATCTACGTAGCGGAGGTACAAGATCACGTCTTTTATTATCGATCTTCCTTTATGTGTATTGGTTATATGACTAATTGTAATAGTTTATCGTGCAATCAAGATCAGTCATCATCACGCGTCATGAAGGACGAATCGTTTGAGCCGAGTGGGTGGCGCCGAGTACGGTTAGCCGCTCTGGTATTGAGCTTGCGATCGCAAGTTCGACGGTCATGGCAATTTGCCAAACCTCTTACTTTTCCCCGGTTATTTTGTCAACTTCCTCAGCAAGGTTGATCTCAATGACTAACGTCATTAGAGAATGCGTTCAGTCCCAATGTCGTTTCCCTGTGTCTAAAACTGGATTGTTAGCTCTCAAGGTTTGTCTGCTCTGCAATGGGAGGGTTCAAAGAACTCGATTGGCATACATATTCGTACTTATCTTTTTAATAAAACTATCACGTCTAACGATGACATTTAGCTGGTATTAGGAATTAAAACTGAAACAAATATAACAACACCTAACAGCTTCAGATCTCGATACCTAGTAGTAGATATTTATTGTATACCCGATAAGTAGATAGGTAAGTTTGTTTAGTGTGTGAGTTATAAGTAGATAGCCTGCTAGTATTTGTTTTGATGCACACACAAGTGCTTTAAAATTTGATAAGTAAAAGCAACTCGATTGAATTTGGATCACGTTTTCAGTAGCAATATCTGCGTACGCAACAGTGAATGCACCTATGCAGTATAGCTCTTGAATAAATAATTGCAACCGGCAATCTACATATCAACTTACTTTCAATCTTTAATTCAACATTGATAAGTAAACGCACTGTGCTACTCGATGTTTCCTCTAGTCAAATCAACTTAGTTTTTTATCTTACCTTATATAAAAGAAAGTCGTGCTAGTAACACTATTTATAACTCGAAACCAGATGGACTGATTTGGCTGATAATTGGTGGAGGTAGCTTAGAGGTAGAACCAGGGGAGGGACAGTACGCGGGCAACGCCGCGGGCGAAGACTAGTTTATAATATAATCAGTTTAGTAATACTTAGTGTCCTAGTTTCTCTGCAGAAAACTTATAGGTATATTCTAATGTATTTTAGTATTTCCGCATTTAATAGGGTATTTGACTAAGCTCGAGATTTTACAAAATATAAATATTTTATCAAAATATAGATAAATGTGTGCCAATAGCAAAAAATCTCAATTAAAAATATAACGTCTAGCCGGTTTTATAATCATTCAAAGATTCATGGGCAAGTCCATTTTAAAATTATTAAAAAATAATTATACCATTGAATAACCTATACAATTTGCACCATCTATTATAATAGAACCATTGACATAAACGAAACTTTTGATATAGCTACCATACAAAATTCAAATGAAATGCATACAAAATACTTGTTTGTGACGTCACATCTCAGTAGCCACATGTATGGAGCGTTTTGGGTATGCCCAAAATGATGTGATTAAAGTTGTGATAACTCAGGAAGTATAAATGAGAATTAATTCTTTCAACGATGTTTCTATCATTAAGAGGTCTTTTGATTACAAAAATATAAAAAAAATAGTCAAATAGTCATCAAGGCATGGAATGCCCTCCCAGCTCATGTGTTTCCTCCTTCATACAATCCGGGGTCTTTTAGGCGGGGCGTGAAACGGCATCTCAGCAGGCCATTAGGGTGAGAATGGCAGACATAATGGGTACTTTGTTAGTTCTTTTGTGCCTGTCAGCCTCATATTTGGATTACTGGCCGAGTGTGGTCATCCTGATTGGCCTTTCTATATTTAAAAAAATACCGTATTAAGTACGATTTGATTATTTCACTTTGGTTTTGATTTAAATAGTTCTGATGAACAATATAAATGATGGTTTATAATACTAAGGAATATGAGTGGTCTAGAGATGAAGTAGTACACGATTAAGTTCTTGCCTTTAATTTCAACTGAACTGTAAGAGTAGGTACTTTATGATTTATAAGTGAAGAGGTAATTATATTGTGGTAAACAACTTGTAGGTAATTGACATTCTTTATCTAGATGTGTTTCATATCATGTAACTTATCGCTTTCATTAAGTACCTGTACTGAGATGGTAAGTTCAGTTTTGCAAATAAACTGGCATCATGTAGTTTCCGTTAGTGATTGTAAACGAACGTGTGGTTAATAAAATAAATAAACCGATCAACACGCGGTCTGCTTCGTGAGCCTTGGCTTTTACCTACGTGCTAAAACAGCACTCGCTTTATTATAAACATCTAAACCAGACTCTTCCATGCCGGAACCATAATTAGCAAAAGGAGCTAAAGTGGACCGATTTTTAAGTATTGAAAGTAATATTACTCAGGTGAGAAATCGCAGGAAGAAATAGGTTTTCTCTCAGAAATGATCGGTTTTTTTCAAAGAAACTAGTTTTCTACAATTGATTTAACGCCGCGGTATGATTGGTACATACGACTAAACTTATTATCTAACAGTCGTTTCATCTAGGCCTGTCTAGAAGCGGGTAAGCATAAAATAGTCAATGCGTAAATTCATTTTACTGCCTGGAATGTCTATGAAGCCCATAAAACTTTTCATAATATTTTTTATTGTCGATTTCATGTCTGAAATTAAATATCGTAAATGTTATTCTCCATTAGCAGATACATTATGAACCTATTACTAGGAACACTTCAATAAGTCTGCGTCAGAGCTGGATTTATGTATTTTTACAGATAATATAGTCTTCTAATGTGTATGTCTATAAAACACTTCACAAAAAAATATATTTACTTCTGCTGTATTAGATTTTAGAGATTTAACTTATAGGTAGACTAAGTCCAGATGAATCAGACGGAAGTTCCAGACATCAGCTGACGAAAAACTTTAGTATAGTATTTTTTTATTATTTGGTTGAGTTCGCATTCGTCTCCGTTGGCGGCGCCTTGCAAAAATAGATTTTGGCGTTCAGAGCGGGTTGAATCCCAAGTTCCGACCGTCAGTGCACCGGCGGCACCCACCAGATACATTTCTGTTTCAGCATTCACACCACTCGTGTATCACTCCATGCTTTTGTGCCGCTCGTGAACAGTGAATGCAATAAGTTACAAAAGATAGTGATGAATAATCGTGTTGTGTAACTGGTTCAGTGTAAATTGTAGCCAAGATGAATGGCATGGGGACACTTCGGACTAAGTTCAGAGGCGTCAAGAAGGAGCTGCTGGACAGACAGACCAGTCTCATCATTCAGTCTATGACTGTGTGTATTTTTTTGTTTTGTTTTGTTAAAGCAAATGATTGAAATCGCTAATTATCATTAATTTTAATAGCGTGTAAATAGTTTTCAATTTAACCTATGAGAAACTCCTACAGGTCCGAGTATTTTGGTTTCGAACGTAACCGTTTTTTCGTCACAGTTGATTACAACCGACTTGGCTCAATAAGTTGGCCGGATGTCTGATAGAATTCGGATGTCTAACTTTGTCTACCAGTTTAGTGATCGCGGGGTGACTGCTCTTCCCACGCTATTGTTTTTTAATGAGTCATAATATCAATAGCGATACTTCTGGGAAATTCACAATTTCTGATTGAAGATGTCTCGCTTAGTTGGTCTAACATAGAGCTAGGCATTGACTGTGTAAGATATTCATCGGTGCGGGTAATGGCAAACACCAGCTAGATTTCAGTGATCAATAAGAACCCACGGCGGCGCAGTAACCCTGCCAGCTTGGCGAGGGTGGCACGTACGAACCGCGGGTAGTCTCGATCTGACAGGCGAAATCGGTCGCGTGTTTGTCCATGGTTTGTTTCGCTGGTGCCGTGGTTACCGACTTCACCCCATCGCACAGTGTTTTCATTGGAATGCGATAGCTGGACAAAAGTTTTTGCTTATTTCTTGTAAATGTTTGTAAGCATTATATTTAGTTATTTATTGTTTGAAATGAATATTGAAATAATGTTAAAGAGAAAATACATAGTACTTAAAAACATACACAAATAGTATGAATTATTCGGGCCTTATTCTATACAAAATAAATATTATGAAAAGAAAGGTTTTCATACTAATGTTGCGCTAGACCGTGCAGTTTCTGACCCTATTTAACGTAAAAACCTCACTGTGAGTTTAATTTTAGCGCCAATTTGATACTCGTATACTTTTAAACTTCTATTTTGCAAAAAAACACTGAAGTGTTTTGTAAATAATAAACAGAAGAAAAAACGTGAGCAAGATTAATACTTATAATTCTCATCTAAATGTTGATGAAATAATTTGAATAATTATCTCAAATGTTATTATTTCATGGAATATACACAAAGTTCCTTTTTGTCCAGCTAACTTACTCGAGTGAGCACTGTGCTTCCCTCGCGCTGAACCTGTGAGCTCATTGAACGAGGTCTGTGCAGTAGTTCAGTGGGGCGTTGCGTAGTTTTAGGAGCAGTCGATGAAACTTTACTATTATTACGAGTCTTCGGTAGGTGCAGCCGCCTTAAAACCTTTCAATGGAAGATAGTAGAAAAGTCATAATTCTTTCATTCTCGTGGTTTATTTTACTATCTATTTACGGAAGAGTAAGCCGCTGAACGTAAGATAGTTCACCTATCCAAAAGTACCTCTTATATTGTAACGATAGTGAATTCAAAACATGCCTATAATGTTTTACTCTTAAATCAAAGAATCACAAATAAACATTATGTTATAATCCTGTTAGGTGCGTACAATGTTTGTTTTCCTAATTTCAGATTGATGAGCTCTACCTGGAGATTCTCTACGAGATTTTGCACAATGTCGGGGGATGTGACGTAGGCGGGGAGGTGGGGGAGCAGGTGATGCTCTCCTACGTCCAGGAAGCCTTCAAGATATCAAATGAGAAGCACACCCAGCTGCTGACTCAGGCGGAGGCGAAGGAAGCTCCCGAGCTGATGCTGAACGTGGAGCTGATAGAGGCGAAAGACTTAGTCCCTAAAGACCCGAATGGTCTCAGTGACCCCTTCGTCACGATATACCTAATGTCCAACTCGTCACATAGATATAATACTTCTGTGAAGTCGGGGACACTTAATCCGTTATGGGAGGAACATTTCTCTTTGTGAGTATTTTACTTTTTTTATTTTATTATTAATTGTGCTCTATTTCACATCTAGCTACGCACTAACTGCCGCACTCAGAGACGTCAAATTAACTTTAAAAAATATTGACACATTTAAAACATTTGACGACCCGTTTGGAACAATGGTAGTGAACGTTGCCTTTGGTCCAAGGGTTGCGGGCTCGATCCCCGCACAGTACAAACATTTGTGTGCATGAACATGTCTGTTTGTATTGGTCTGGGTGTTTCCTATGTATTATAAGTATGTATTTACAAAAGAAAAGTATACTATATGTATATATTTGTAATCCCACTGTTGATTCTGATATCCGTAACACAGGTGCTTGAGCTACCTATCTCGGAGTCAGATCAATGTATGTGATGTTGTGAAATATTTATTATTATTATATAAGTAAAGACACCTAAAGCCCATCTATAAGTTAATGAACATTTAGATTAATTGACGTCTCTGAGTGTGGCAGTTAGTGAATGTACCGAAATAGCTGTAGATGAGTTAATAAATCAACTATTAAGGAGGAAAGTGCAAATACCAAACATTATTAACTACTACGAGTTTAGAGTATCTAAGACAGTGATGCATTTAGTTCCTCCTACATTTAAAACAATTCCATTTCACACCTGAACCTAAAACGGAAATATTTGAGTGGAAAGCAATTTCTATAGCTGAAAACACTCGTAACCCTTTTACGACACCATTAGTTAAGGCGTGTCAGTCTTGTTTGCGATTCACCTTCTTTTTACCATTTAATTTTAGAGTTTTATTATTTCATTCAAAATTTTCTCGAGTGGTTCTAAAAAAATCTTGAGTCAGTTATTGAAGACTAGATTTATTCGAATTATAGGTGTGCGCGCTCTACTGGGCATGGGATACTTGTCACCTTTGAATCGTCCGTAGTTTTAGCCGTCAACTAGGCGTCCAAGCACCTCCGCTGAGTCAGATGAACTCAAGTCTTCAATTTTTTTCATTCGGAAACATGAATGAGTGAATGAATGAATGAATAAAACATTTATTGGCACAAAGAACAACACATACAATAAACAATTAAAAATAAAAAAGAAAACAAATCAGTATTATCAAAATAAAAAGAACACGATATATAAAAAAAAAGGTAAACATTGTGCCAATAGGCGCCCGCTCAGCATTAGTCGCGCCGTGTCATTGGTGACACGTCGCGACGCTGATATGTATTTCCCATGTCTCTTAAATCATAGGACACTTGTGGTCTAAAAAAGAAAGCTGACTACGTGTAAGTAGGTATTACTAATAGCATTTCTAGTTCAGCCTTGCTTGATGGTCTAGTGAGAGTAGCCTTGACGCGATGTTTAACAGGATACATTGTGTTTGTGTTGCAGACCGATGCCCGGAAGCCTGAGCGAAGACTCACTCTGTTTGGAAGTTTGGTAAGTCCGTTAAATTTAGATTGAGCTGTTTCTAAGCGCTGTTTCTGAATACCCAAATACCTAAAGTTATAGATACTCGTTCGCTGAAACTTGTATACGGAGTAAATTGTACTGTTATGAAAGTCTTACCAAAATAACTGTTACTTTTTGTTAGATAATTCAATAAACGACCCTGGGAGAGCCACGCTTAGGCATGGACGGGCCGGATCGGAGGGATACCACGGCCTCACAGAAAACCAGCGTGAAGCAGCACTGTGCTGTGTATCGCTGCTTGAGTTAGAGTACCGGTGGCCCAATACGGGGAAAGGGGGTTTGATGGTTGGCAGCGCACTTATGACTCCACTGGTGTCGCGGGTGTCCATGGGCTGCACCAATCGCTTATCATCAGGTGATCCGTCTGCTCGTCTGCCACCTATCACATAAAAAAAAAAGTCTCGAGGTCTGGACATTTTGGAGGTTTATAGCTAACAGGATTTCTTTAAGTGTAATTGTCTTTATAGGGACTTCGATCCTGCCGAGACAGTTAAGGAGAAGATGACAAAATTATTTGACGTGAAAGGCGTTAAGGGTCTTCGAAAACTGATGAAGGAAATCGCAATCACAGCATCCACCGGGAAGCACGATAATGAGCTTATCGGCACTTCCAATATACCACTAAAGGTAGGTAACACATAAAAAACTGTTTTACTTGTAAACATTAATTATTATTACTCTGAGCTGCTACCTACATAGATACTACGATCATTGTTCTTTATAGTGTTAATATCAATCTGTATGCAGCAGTGCGAGTTTGATACATTGATTTTCAAATGAGAAAACAGCACTGACAATATTTATAGATTTTGTATTAGAATGGACAACATTTCATATTTTTAACATGTCCATATTATTTTTTTATATGAAAATAGACATAAAATGAACCGGCCCATATTTTTTCTTTTTTCAAAATTTGTCCATTTTCATGCATAAAATAATTATTGAAATTCTTTGTATTCTAAATAGACGTAAGCGCCAAATGACGTCATCGGACGGCTGAATACAGCGATATTCCTTTGCTTATCATTGTTTTAATAAAAAAAAGGTACTACTGTCAAAGGTAAATAATACTAGTGTCAACATTGTCAACGTCATTCATACATTACACGTTGACAAGTTGTCTTTTTTTTGACAGTTACATGTCATGGGTTTGGCATTTCGTAAATTTAAAACTATAATGTGCTAAGCAAAGAAATATTTTACATTCTGCCGTCCGATGACGTCATCTTACGTTTTTTAGTTTTTAATTTTTTTCTCAGTAAATAAGCAATATAAAAAATGAATAAATATATATTCGAGCAGCGGAAAAGTAAACAAAGAATTGGTATTTTTTGTTTCAGAGCTTAGCAATTTTGAAATGTTGTCCATTACGGTTACATCATGATTTCTCATCTTAAAATTCAGTAATAATAATAACATTTCTGAAAAGCCAGCAAATAGCTGTCATACCTACTCAGCGTATAAAAAACATAATAATAATAAATATTTCACAACATCACATACATTGATTTAACTCCGAGATAGGTAGCTCAAGTACCTGTATTACGGATATCAGAAGCAACAGTCAGATTACAAATACAGGGTGTATCTGTGAACATTTACATCCTTTTATCCACGTGTTCTAAACCCTAACCATTCTGAACAACATTTGTTCTATGACTTTTGGAAATTCGCATAAAAAAATGTCAACTTCTCATACAAGGTCGGTCACGTGACTTGGTAATTTTGTATGGGGAGTCGAAAAAACTTTCGAATAATTTCGAAAAGTCGTAGAACAAATGTTGTTCAGAATGGTTGGTAGAACACGTGGTTAAAGGATGTAAATATCCACAGATACACCCTGTATATACATGTAATACTTTTCTTTGTAAATACATATTTATAATACATAGAAAACAGCCAGCCATACAAACAGACATGTTCATGCACACAACATGTTTGTACTGTGCGGGGATCGAACCCCGCAACCCTTGCACCAGAGGCAGCATTCACTACCACTGTTCCAAATGGGTACACGTATACGTAGGGTACAGACAGCCACACATCAGGTTACCACAATCTGTCAAATTATTAAGGTGAGAATCGACTGAAGAAGTTTGACAGAATTGTATACATTGATGTGTGGCTTAACGTACAATACGCGCATACTTACCAAAAGTGTTCGTTCGTAATTTGCAACTCAAGAACTACTACCTATTCTTTATTTTGGGCAATCTACATTTGGGCCGTGTGGTCCCCGGCAGAGTAGAATAGGCCACCCTCACTCTTACCGAGGTGTCGTAAAAGGCGACTAAGGTAAAGCTGCTGGCATGATCATCAGCACCCAGAGAAGGAAAACTCTGCACTTATATCAAAACCCTCGCCAACCCGTCGGCCAAGCGTGGTGAGTATGGCAATTACCCCTCATATGATCGAGGGAGGCCCGTGCCCCAGCAGTGGGGACTTAAATGGGTTGATGATGATGATGACATTTTTTTAATGACAGGAATGCGTTGTCTAGATTCGAAATGGAATTTTTTACCGACATGCGGGTGGATGCCGGTTACGAATACATAATACCTACTTTACTGAATAGATACCTACGTCTTAACAATACAAGCCATTAACAATTTACGCATTTGTCATGCTTGAGCTCCTCAAGGTTCGCAAAAACCAAGTTGTTGCTTTTTATTTGAGAATAAAATAAAAACAGTAATTCAACGCGCGCGAAACGTGTTCTTGAGTTATTAATTACCGTACCTACTATAAAGCTCATGCTATCTCGTTCTAAGGGGACGTTCAAGTATTACGTAAGCAGATTTATTAGAAGGGGTGGGGGGTTATTTACCCCCCCACCCCCCTTGTCATCAAAAGTAAGCAAAGCTCGTACCCCCTCCCCCATGCTTACGTAAACATTTTTCGATTTTTTTTGTCACAGCTCGACAACCCTACTAAAACCGTATGCATTTATTTATAGGTTAAATAATAATACGTTTCGTTTTCAAGCAAACCGAATGTGAGGGTTGCCATTTGTGTTAAAAAGAAAATAATTATCGATGACGTAATCATCATCTAGACTCCCCTACCTCCCATGTCATCCAAAATAACCAAAACAGAGACCCCACCTGCCCCCCCATAGTGCTTACATAATACTTGAACGGCTCCTAAGACGCAATGTTAAAAAAGGGCTATATGAAGTTAGTTCCGGAACTTTTCTTAAATAAATATTCATTTTTTAGGGTTCCGTATTTATTGAAAAGGTTTATCTAGCGGATAGACAAATTGAATGTAGGTACCCTAAGCCCTATATAATAAAACCTAATTATCTTCTTTTATCTAGTAATGAAAAATAAATGTTGTTTGTGAGGAAATAACTTTAGGGGCATTCCCACGTCGCGGTTTTAATTAATTCACATAATAATAGTTGTTATTACGGCATTGATAATATCTTTTGTATCTCGTCTTTACACAATAGTATTCAAGTTGTTTAATAATTTCATTACTTATGTATTATTCCTTATTATTACAAAACACAGAAAATGATTTCAAACTATTTTTAAGTTGAAAATCGAAATGTTCATTCATTCATCATTAAAATTTAAGGTACACCACCAGTGGCAAGGCTCAGTGCCTTAGCAGTAAAATAATCTGGGTGGATTAAATGGCTGATGATATGACGTTAGAGTTCAAAATATGTGATAACATGCGTTCAAAATACAATGACTATTGACGATTGATCATGACTTTCCTTAAGTGGACGGCACAAAGTCACTGGTCTAGGATTATGTTTATGTATGTTTTATGGGTCACACCCTTACCCGCCCTGTGGTCTAGTGGTTAAAGTCGGTACGGCCCGGTGGCCGTGATCTCGGGGTCCTGGGTTCGATTCCTGGTCGAGCAAAAACTGTGTTTCGAATTTTTCGAACATAGTTCGGGTTTGGCCATCCCATCCATCCGCATTCACCAATACATTTGCATTTGGCAAGCGTGGTGATTAATTCTAATCCCATCATAGTAGCGATGACTTGATTTCTATGATGGAGGACTTTGCCCTGCAGTGGGACAGTTTATAGGCTGATACTTTACTTTTACTTACCCACATTTTATTGAGCACATTATGCAAATCGACAACATTGATAAAGATTCTATTATGCACTTATCATCATCAGCCCATTTAAGTCCCCACTGCTGGGGCACGGGCCTCCCTCAATCACATGAGGGGTAATTGCCATACTCACCACGCTTGGCAGACGGGTTGGCGAGGGTTTTGATATAAATGCAGAGTTTTCCTTCTCTGGGTGCTGATGATCATGCCAGCAGCTTTACCTTAGTCGCCTTTTACGACACCTCGGTAAGAGTGAGGGTGGCCTATTCTACTCTGCCGGGGACGACACGGCACTTATATAGAAATGTTATTATTTAATGCATGAACATTTAGTAACTACTGTGATCTGTGATCGCACGTGCTTCTACATAGAGGTATTTGTGTCATTCGCATACTAAAAATGCAATGAAAAATAATTTTAGAATATTTTATGGGGGTATTCTAAACAGAAGTACTTAGTTCAAATTGGCGGAGTAGATGGGAATGGTTTTTACGGGTTTCCATTTGCCATGGAATTTATTTATTTTCTTGACTCTCGGCCTTAGCTTCAAGAACGTAGTAGGCACTGTAGACATCGTATCTCGTATAGATACAATTTACAGTTTATGTATAGAAAGAAACTACACTAATTCTTGCGTAGGTCCGGCGACTTTTCTTGGCGTGTAGGTCACCTACAAGCGGCCTTGTCACTTTGCATTATGGCTTAGTTCGGGGTGACAGTCTTTTCCTCTTTAGTTTTAAGATTGCGAATATGGCCTGAGCCACGATCTCATAAACTATGCTTCGACAGAGCATACCCGCAGGAGGGATGACCATGTGGTTCAACCTGAGCAAGAAGAGCAAGCTGCGGCGGCAGGGCGTCGTGAAGGTGCGACTCAACTTCTCCTCCGAGAAGAACTCGCAGGTGGCCGCGCAGGAGCACCGGCATCTGCTGAGGATACTGCTGCTGCATGAGCTGGAGACCTCGAGGGTGTGCATACTAGCATAATATTAATAAAATAATAATCCTCCAACCGATTACGGCTACGGCGGCCAATCTAAACGATCAGCCACCTACGCAGGATATATTATAGTGCTCAAGTGTGTGCGCAAACACAAGTGCACTCTCTATTCCCTTACCCTCATATTCCGATGGGACACTACTGTGACACGACCAGAGAGGGATTGGGCGCAGGACCAACGGCTTAACGTGCTTTCCGAGGCACGGGGGTACAAGACCGCCAATTTCCAGACTCCGGGCTGCCACTAAGAATTTCTTACCGAAAACTTAGGTACAAATTTTTTGGCCCGACCCGGGGATCGAACCCGGGACCTCTTGCGCAGCCGTCGCTTTAATGTGCGACCCACTAACCACTGCGCCACCGAGGCAGTCAATTAATAAAATATGGATGTATCGATAAACCATTCCGAACAAAGATTTTTCTAGTACTTTTGAAAACTCATAAAAATCTTTTTCGACTCTCCATACAAAACTTGATCGACTTTGTATGAAAAGTAGAAATCTTTTATTGCGAATATCCAAAAGCTGTAAAACAAACTTTGTTTAGAACGGTTAGTAACAAGCATATCTGTTTAACGATACACCTTGTAGTGTGAAACAGACGTTAGGGGAGAAAAGCCATTGGCCTTTTTATACAAGCAATTTATTTAGCTTACTTTCATTCACATGTCCTAGTTTTAACATACCTTAACAAAAGCAACAAGTCAAAGTTTATACAAATTGCTTTAATCATTCATTGAGCTTAGAATATGGTAACTAACATCACATTCTTATATAAGATATGAACTAGTGCTAAATGACTAATATTTATAAAACGAATACCAGGTGGCACCATTCTGGTGGTGCGGCAACTTCAGCGCTCCAGCGGAGGCAATTCTGACCCAACACGCGGCTCAGAGCGGCCTCTCGCAGACAGAGAACTGCCTCGCGCAGTGGTCCGTGTTCTGCGCCGTCACCGCCGACCACCCCCTCAGCTTCGCCCTCTTCAATCAACTGCTCGACAAGCTCACCAAACCACTGCAGTCAGGTGAGTTAAATGATCAATTGAATTTCTCCAGCTCAATCCGCCACGCGGCCTGCCCTGTCAAACGGCATGCCAAAAGATCGGCCATTGTTCTGGGGTCGTAGCTGCACTCACGAGTTTAATCATAATGATCTGATCTTGGGTTATAGCGGCCGATCTTCAACGATCAGCCACGTACGCAGAAAATATTATAGTGCACAAGTGTGTACGGGATAAGGGAAAAAATAGTCTGCTTTTGTTTACACACAAGTAGACTCTTATTCCCTTATCCTCATATTCCGATGGTACCAGAACGGGATCGGGCGCACGGAGGTACAAGTTCATGATTAGTCATGTAGTACAAGACCGCCAACTTCCAGATTACGTACTGACACTGAAAATTTACGTGACAAATCGAAGTATTTGAAGTACATTATTTACTAAATATAGGAACTGCTTCGCAATTTTGCAAATTCGAATATGGTCTGGAAATTGCCGAAATTAATTATTTTTGATCATCTTTGTAATTTAAAAATTACATTTACAGGGCTCGTCAATGAAGAGGATGTCAAGCTTTTCTGGGACGGTGCTAAGAAATTGCTACCACCATGCTATAGTCACGTCAGGAAACTGAGGAAGAAGACGGCAGGGGACAAGAGCGTCATGAAGACGCTGAGAGAGGTGCTCAAGGTCTTGTACAAACTGTCTGTACTGGACGCGCCAGAGTCGATTGATTTGTTCCCTACCTCGTTGTATGGATGGCTAAGAGAAGACCAGAAGCTGACCATTCACGAGGTCCTCAACCAGGCTGTGAACCAAGGGGCTGCGGACTGGTTCGTGCACATTCTGGATAACAATGAAGTCAAAGAGAAGACGGAGGAGTCCAGACTCCAGCACCTTATAAGAGTGATTCAGCTGGTGCGATCAGATCTGCAGCGAGCTGTCGAGTATTATGACAGAGTTTTTATCGAGTGAGTTGTAATTTTTTTTCGATTGAGTGGTTGTTATTTTGATCTTTTTATAACATTCGTCTTTAAAATTGTACTGAACTTCCAAGATGCAATGAGTGAGGATGACAATGATGTGAAACCATGGTGAGATAGATAGATAAAATATTATTTATGGCAAAACAACACAAACCACAGGGAATACTTAAAAACTGGTTTAAAAATAAAGCTGTCTTATCTTATAAGCAATCTGTTATACTACACAATTTATCTTTTTGTTTTTGAGTTCATTTTTTTTAATAGGCAGACGAGCTTGCGGCCCATCTGATGGTTAATGGTAACCGCCGCTCATAGACATCAACAATGCCGGAGCACAGTCATGCCGCTGCCTAACGTGAAAGAAGAAATCTTTTCAAACCTCGTTTGAAATTAATAACGCAATGAATTATCTGGTCCACTCTATTATAGTTTTAATGGTTTCATATTAGAGTCCGCGTCATCAAAATCCCTTGAAAATTCAGTCGCCATCAAAACAAATATAAAAATACAGGGACACTCTTATGAATGCTTGCATAGCGGAAGAAATAACTGTGACTGTACTAACCTTGAAACGGTTACATCTTATAAGTACCTCGGAATTACTATAGATAACAACTTTAACTGGAAGCTTCATGTCAACACAGTATGTAATAAATTAAGGTCAATATTGGGTAAACTTTATAATTTAAAATTCACAGTAACAAGAAAAATAATGTATTTGCTGTATCATGCTTTGGCTGATGCCACTATAGCTTATGGATTGGGTGCATATGGGTTAACATTTAAGAGTTATATAAATAAAATAAAAAGCTTACAGATAAAATTACTTAAGCTACTAGTAGATAATAAAACCAGATACTCATTAAATAAAGAATACGTAAAATTGTTCAAAATCTGTAAAATACTACCTGTAGAATTAAAAACTAAAATGAATATAATTACGGAACAATTTAACAATAACCAATATAAATGTAAAAAGTTATATACCTACCGTACGCGGTCAGCCAAGGCACCTAAACTGCTCATACCTAAAGTAAAAAACTACTATGGCAAACGTGAGAGGCGATGGCTAACACCTACGTACTTGAATGAACTTCCTCATAACCTTTTAGTGAATGTACACAATAAAAACCATTTAAAAAGCTTACTAAAAAAGCATTATCTATCACTATGCCCCTGATAAGAAAAACCTATTATTGATAGGACCATGTACCTACGTGGCCCTATCAGTAATGAGTTAAAATGTATTTACATATCGTCATTTCATTTATCTCATTTCATTCATTTATTTCTTCACTGAGATACATAATTGACTAATGGATTGATATCCTTTGTTTACACAAAGGTTACAGATCTTCATACAAAGTACATAATAGTCATTAATAACAATCAAGGATAATAAACTGATATAATTAAATATAAAATTAAGATATTATTATTATATAATTTATCAATTAATCTAATACAAACGTGCAACTAAGCGGTTTAAACATATTATAACATATTACGCTATATTATATTAAGATAATATTATTATAATAAAATGTGTCTGTAAGATTATTGTAATAATGAATCCACGAGAACTACTGCCGACAAACTGTTTCGCAGTTTGGCAGAAAGCATGTTATTAATATTTCTGTATTATTCTTGAATAAATAAATTAAAAAAAAAAAAAAAAAACGTGAAAGAAGAAATCTTTTCAAACCTCGTTTGAAATTAATAACGCAATGAATTATCTGGTCCACTCTATTATAGTTTTAATGGTTTCATATTAGAGTCCGCGTCATCAAAATCCCGTGAAAATTCAGTCGCCATCAAAATTCAAATTGGAGCTTTATCCTCATCATCATTATCATCATCGTCAGCCCATTTAAGTCCCCACTGCTGGGGCACGGGCCTCCCTCAATCACATGAGGGGTAATTGCCATACTCACCACGCTTGGCAGACGGGTTGGCGAGGTTATCCTCATAGACACAAGGAATCTCAAATTTAAGTTCCGCGACTTTCCGTGATTCCTTTCGTGGCGCGGACTCTATAATAATAATCCTGCCTTTTGTAACAACTTAGGCATTTTATTTCCAGAGTGATGTCCTTCCCCTACTCAAAGGCGTTGTACGGTCTTTACGAGGACAAAATAGCATCCCTAGTGGAACCAGAAGTGATCCAAGTGTGCAAGAGCCTCAAGCGGCTGCAATACGGCGACGGGTCCACGACCACGGTTCACCTGGCGGGGGGGATTAATGGAGAAACAGGCTTGGGCACACCCAACGTGGGAACCGAACCCCTCGCGATGGGCACCACGTTGTTCGAGTTGTACTTGACATTGCAGCGGTTTTTGACGTGAGTACTGTAGCGAGTAATTTTGTATCGGTTTTGTGTGACGATGATTGCTCATAGACAAAAAAAAACTGCCTCAGTGGCGCAGTGATTACTGGGTCGCACTTTAAAGTGACGGCTACGAAATAGGTCCCGGGTTTGATTTTTGGGGCGGGCCAAAAATTTGTACCTAAGTTTTCGGTATGAAATTCAATTCAATGAATATATCCTGCGTACGTGGCTGATCGTTGAGATTGGCCGCCGTAGCCGCAAGCGGTTGGAGTATATTATAGACAAAAGTGGATTAAAGTTGGCCATTTCCTTTTTTTTTATGCCATAGGCGGCAGACGAGCAGACGGATTACCCGATGGTAAGCGATTACTGCCGCCCATGGACACCCGCGACACCAGTGTAGTCACAAGTGCGCTGCCAACCTTTAGATCCCCCGTATTGGGCCTCCGGTACCCTCACTCACGCAGTGAAACACAGCACAGTTCTGCTTCAAGACGGTTTTCTGTGAAGCCGTGGTATCACTATCACTCCGGTCGAGCCGCCCATTCATGCCGAAGCGTGGCTCTCCCACGCTCGAAATCATACATCAATGTCAATAATTGATGCTCTTTATTAGCATATCCTTTGATCAACATATATCCGTAATTATGAAGTTTGGAAAAAGTGGTTGTGACATCGCTCATGCATGATGCCTTATTTTTACAGACTAGGTCAAGGTTTGAACGAAACCGAATGGAGCAACTACTCCATATCTAAGTTCCACTCGTGGTTCTTCGGCGGAGTGGCCCAGTGGCTCGACATCGCCGCGTACAAAGCACTGACTCGCATCGAGAAGGCGGTAGACCTGGACACCCTGGTACCCGTCGATACCAACGTCAAATACAGCAGCTCAGGAGTGGATACACTGGCCATATTCTACCAGATCAAGATATTTTGGCAGCAGCTAGCCTGGCCGGATGTGGAGGGTTGTTACACATTTGTGGCCAAAATCATCGATGTAAGTATTACAATTTGAGACTTCAAAGGTTTTACGAAAAAATGTAAACTAATATAATGGTCCTACGAGCCAGTCACGTTTCTTTTTTAAATGAAAAGTTGTTTCGTACATTAGAGACAATTTTGACACTATTGTAAGAAAACGGTATGTCAAAATAATTATGTGGTGGCACTGAGCTGCCCACTCATTTGTTCAAAGCTACTGATTTCTTTTTTAAAGCATCATTTTTTTAAGGTTATGTTATAGGTGGCCGACGAGCAGACGGATCACCTGATATTAATCCGGTCCAGTGGAGTCACAAGTGCGATGCCAACCTTTTAACTCCCCTCTCCCCCGGATTTGGTCTCTGGTACCCTCACTCACGCAGCGAAACAGCACAGTGCTGCTTCACGCCGGTTTTCTGGGAGCCCGTGGTATCACTCCGGTCGAGCCTGCCCATTCATGCCGAAGCGTAGCTCTCCCATGCTTTCACAATGTGCGGTAGTTGGGCCGTAAATTTTATCGCGTTAGTAAAAGATATACGAAAAACTTTGTTAACTGTGAAATGGTCCTTCGAGCCGGATATAACGTCATCTCATCAAATCTACTTGTCTCTTGCCTTTGTTTTATATTATGATGTATTTTTAGGGCAGTGTTAGCACAAAAATTGTCTGAAGTGCTGTTTCTTTTCTCTAACTAAAGATTGTCTGGCTACTAGCGTAAAAATCGGTTGATTGTACTGTATCCTGTTGTGGCCTCGGATTGCTTGTTTTTTTTTTATGACGAGCAAGCGGATGACTTGCTGGTAAGCGATTGCCGCCGCCCAGGACATCCGCAACACCAGTGTCGTCACAATTGCGCTGCCAAATTTAAACTCCCCTTCCCCCCCGGATTCGGCCTCCGGTAACCATTTATTTTATGCAATAACGAATATCCGTCTACCTTATTAACAGGACATCTGCCGCTGCTGTGTATTCTACTCCGACAAGATGGCGAACCGAGTTGACAACTTCGGAACAGTCAGCACGGTGTATGAAGAGAGGTTCGAGGTCACGAACGAATGGTGTGTCGCCATCAATAACATAGACTACGTGAGGCAGAGTCTGCAGCCGTTTGTACAGGAGCTGGGAATGGACGATATTATACAGAAGATGTGCGAAGCTAAATCGCCTATTGAAGCACAGAGGTATATTTTGCACACTTTTTAAACCTATTTCACCTTATTACAAAAAGCGATCTAAAGTTATTACCTTACAAAAGCTCATGCCATACTTTTCTAACACGCAATGTCAAAAGGGGCTAGAATGAGTTTAGTACCAGAACTTTTCTTCGATCGCGTTTTGTAATAAGGAGTATACATGTTCTAAACAACACGTGTGCTTATTTGCCCCTTGGTTATACAACGTCTTCTCAATTTTTTTTAAATCGATTCTTTTCTTGGATGGCAAACAAAAGTGTTCATTCAATTGAGGAATTCTTACAATTTCCACCACTTGAGCTATTGATTGTACTCATTATATGGAATTTACTTTCCAGTGTAGCTCTGTGTAATTTTAACGTAATAATTGTTGTTACCTATTTCAGATGTAAGGAGACACTACAAAACGTAATCGCCAACGCAATAGACACAGTAAAGAATAAGATTGTCGATCTTTTGGAAATAATGGTCAAAAGAGTAAGTTACTAAAATTATAATGTATCAATACGGGGATTAACACTATATTTATTATGTGAAACAACATGGCTACGTTACAGCAGCCGTGGTCACGTAGTCCGCTCGTGACTATGGCTGCTGTAACGTAGCCGAAACGTCGAGCCAAATATGTGAGTGAGTACACAATGTTGTTTCACATAATAAATATCGTGTTAATTACATTATAGTTAAAATGCAACGCAAAAATGTAAAAAACTATAAATGTTACTAAAATCCCTTGATTTTATTCTTTTTTACAATTTTGGGATAATTAAACGCCCCGTTGGTCTAGTGATTTAAGTACCGGGCCCCGATCTTGGGTTCGATTCCCGAGTCGAGCGAAAAGTATGTTGCGATTTTTTCGAACATAGCTCGGGTTTGTGATCGCCAATCCGTATTAGGCAAGCGTGGTGATAAAGCCCAATCCCATCATAGTAGCAATGACTTGATTTCTATGATGTAGGGTCTGCTGCAGTGGGACAGTATATAGGCTGATACTTTACTTTACCTACCTTTAAACATGTTTTAGAAACAATCTTGACATATGAACGAATGAATGAATCTTTATTTGCATAAATACGGTACATGGTAGGTCTTATGATATTAAAAGAGATCGACTTGCTTAACCATAACATGGCATGCAAATCTTTATAAGTACACATGTCAAAATTTAGATTAAGAATTAAGAGAATGATGATTATCATTGTATTTTTTTTCTCTTTTTAATTGAAACTCTGTAACATCATTAATATTTAAAAAGAGTAACTTCTGAGTTTCTTGCTGGTCTCTTCTTAGTAGAAATCGACATTCCGAACCAGCGGTAGATGATAATATGTGTACCTATTTTGACATTCATAAGTGTTTCGTGGACCTAAATTGAATAAAGATTTTTTTTATCTTATTTTTATATTTACGGCTAATACGATGTGATACTAAAACATAAATCGCACAGGCTAGGTGTTCTCGTCTAAAAAATATTGAAGTACCTATTAATTCATCCTTTGTTGTGTTTCAGATGATGCCGTCAATCAGACGATTCTTAGTCGAAGGAGCTGAGTTGCTCCATCAAGACTGTTCCAGTATGGATCGCGTCATGAGGTACCTCGAAGCCAACCTCGACACCTTGTACCAACATCTGAACAACGAAAACTTCTGTAGGACCCTCGACATTGTATGGGAGCAACTCGGAGAGGTCCTGTATGATCTCATACAAGTTAACTTAGAGGTATGTGACTGCTTTGATCTTTTGTTACTAACAGTGATCAGTAACTTGTAAAGTGTTAACAATATCGTATCATAATCTTTAACTTCATTATAATTAATGAATGGGATTCAGTAAAATACATACTTTTATGTATATACTTATCTTACTACAAATTATCTTTTTTCTTATCCATTTTTAAATCTTTATGTTGTTCACTGAATGAGGGCTTTCGCGTGTGTAAAATCCGCTAGATGGCGTACTGTTTGACTGAGCTCCAACATCAATCGCATTGGTTGTTTAGTCTGTCATGTTGACATTTTGACAGATCACGTTTAAAAATAACCAATCACATTTTATATGTACGTCACTCCTATCCTTTAGTACTCCATCTAGCGGATTTTTCACTCGCGAAAACTCTCATTCTTTATGACGGGTATCGCATATGAAAAATTCGTTAGATGGTGCAATACAGGAGGTCCCGCTTCAATGCTATTGATTTCATATGAAACATTGTCATTTTGACATGCACGTCAAAATTTAACATATTATTATCACCTTTTCACTGATTTTTTATATGAGAAAACCCTCATTCGTCATTTTCGTACTCGTAATAACAGTTTTCGTAATAAGACTAACAACTAATTCTCGTTTTGTAGAAAGAGACACTCTCCAACCGTATCAGCTTGATTAGACGTAGATATTTTGGCAAAAACAAAGTATCTCCCGGCTATGTATTGTTTCGGGTAAATAATATTGCATTTAAGCACGCTATCGCAATATTAATTAGAAGTGCGCACGAGTACAAAATATAATTTAATTTGTCCTTTTGTTTAATTTTAGTTGTTGTTGATAATTCTAGTTTATTATTTATTAGTTGGTAATACTGTATTGTTGTTCAATAGCACCGAAAAGCAAGGATATCTCGGTATATCGACCCCCGCCGCTTGAGCAAATCGGACGTCGCCCACTTAGAGAAAGTGGTAAAGCCTACACATTAGATAGCACCCTGTATATTATGTTATGTGTTACCTATGTTTGTAAGCTTCAAGACCTTAGCAGATTGTGAAAAATACCCCTTACTGTTTAAATTCGAATTTATTGCTGTTGTAATGTTGTCGTATAGAATTACGGCATGTGCAAATGTTTGTCTAGATTTCGATGTGGTATTGTACAAATCCTTTGTCTCTAAAATGCTGAATACTTTTTCTTAATTATACCGTTTTGCTGTCCAAGGAGCCATAAAATGAAGTGAATATTTACGGGGCTTGTCAGACTTCTTTGGAATGATTAGGGACAGTGTCCACTTAGTATTGCATGTCGAATCATATTACTTTTTCAACATTAGCATGACTACATTATATCAATTTCAGCCTAGCTGAATATTTATGCATGGCTGGTGATGGTTCCGTATGCAGAAACAGAGGGATTATTTCATAAAACATCATGAAACCGTTCCATAGTAACTATCACATAATACCAATAACGACAAAATTAGACTAATAATGGTTATGGGATTCCAACAGATGAAATGAAATAAAATATGTTTATCAGATGAAAATAATAAACATATTATTATGATAACTACAAAAGTACTAATAACTTACTTTTTTAATTACAATGATATATATGTCACCGAAAAATAACAAGATCCGTAAGTTGATCAATTTACTAGGAAGTTTATGAACTTTCGTAGGATTCTAAACGGGAGATAAATTGTATTATTTTACGTCCACATTTTCGTACATTGAGAAACTTACTGAACTCACTCGTAAAATAATAAGTAAGCAATATCCAAAAGCTATGCGCGATATGATTTTCGTTGCCACTATGAACATTGACCAATCAGAGAGCAGTGTGTTATTTTGCGTATTTGAAAGATTCGTATATTTAAAAGAGTTTCTGAGATTGGTCGACACATACATTTTTACGAATAAATATCCGTTAGTTTATAAATTTACCGTGTGAAAATTGATAAATTTACGAAAGTGTGGACGTAAAATAATACAATTTATCTCCCGCTTAGAATCCTACGAAAGTTTATAAACTTCCTAGTAAATTGATAAACTTACGGATCTTGTTATTTTCCGGTGTAATTCTATTGATAGGTAATATTGTTGCTCTATGTTTATCTTTCGTTTCTAAATTTGATTATGTTTTGTCCGCCTACCACTAAAATAGTAATAATTTTACACTTCAAATTATAATAAATCTATGCAATTAAATCTAAATCCCTGTTTCTATCTTGTACTCTGAGTTGTTCTTGCATCGTGGTGATGGATATTTATACACGCCCCCTTATTACAAATCGCGAAGTAAGGATAGTCCCGAAACAATATCCGTGCCAGCCCCTTTTAACATTGCGTGTTGGAACAGGATGACATGAGCTTTAGTATGGTATTAACTTTAGATCGCGATTTATAATAAGGTGGTAAGAGTTTAGAATCGCCACAAAACTTTCACAACATTCTGTAATCTTTCAGAAACGCCGGCCCCCAAGTTTCTTCTCAAATCTCCATGAATGCCTAAAGATCATGATCCAATCTTTCCGGCAAGACAGCAAAGAGGTCTACTCCTCGGAAACATTGAAGAGGGTGGAATATCTGTTGAAGCTCCACGGAATGGAGACCAGGGAACTGATCCATCAGTACTACGTGGAGAGGTGGCAGGAGCAACAGGCCGTGCAGGATCCTAAGCTTGGACTACTGACAGTCAGGGCTCAGTTTATCGACGACAATTTGAAAGTGGAGGTCATGAATGCAAGGAATCTCGTGCCAACTGATTCGAATGGTAAGTTCTAAAGTACCTTCATATAATATCCTCCAACAGATTTAGGCCAAGGCGGCCAATCTCAACGATCAGCCACTTACGCAGGATATATTATAGTTCTCAAGTGTGTTCGTAAACACAAGTGCACTCTCTATTCCCTTGCCCTCATATTCCGATGGGACACCGGTGTGACACGACAGGAGAGGGATTGGGCGCGAGTACAACGGCTTAATGTACTTTCACGGCACGGGCGTACAAGACCGCCAACTTCCAGACTCCGGGCTGACACTGAGAATTTCTTAACAGAAAAACTCAGGCACAAATTTTTGGCCCGACAACCCGGGACCCCAAGCGCAGCCGTCGCTTTAACGTGCGACGCATTACCCACTGCGCCAACGAAGCAGTCTAGAGGTCTACCGGGTATAACTTTTTTTAATTGATCCAGCTCTCAGGTTCAAACTTTAACCATTTTTCGCTATTTGGAAATTCTATGGTACTAAATAAAAACCTAAGCCACGTAGGATGTAGCCTGAAAATTACGTGGCCATCGTGGCCATGGCAAAACACTTCTTTACGTAAATGTTAGAATTTTAATACAGTAACATTAAATTATATAGGCCGAATCTACATGGTATGTTACTACATAGTTTTTCTAGTAACGTACACTACACATATCTATGTGTACGTTACTAGAAAATCTATGTTGCTAGATAAAACGAAGGTTAGCTTATGATTGTAACAAAAAGCATTGAGGCTTAAACTAGCATTTTAAAGTGAGTAAACATTTTTAGCACAATGCTCGTAGGTAATGTTCAATATCAATTTGTGTGTTTTCCAGTACCTATTACACGAAGTTACTTAAACATACGTTTACTAAGTAAACTGAAGTTGCACTGGAGGTCAAATATAATAATATGCTATGATCGAGTAATTGCATTGATAGTGCATAGAATAATTTCGATTAGATACCTAATATCAATAGGCCGATCAAATGTACAAAATCGTTTCAAAGCATGCGATTTTCTACAACTTCTTACTAATTAGGTACAACTCTTTGAATAAGTTCTCTACTTAAAGTACCATATACATTCAATAATTGATTCGATTTAAAGATTTATTGTAGTGTCAGGTCAAAAAAGAGTTTAGAGAATTAGTTGTTAGTCTTATTACGAAAACTGTTATTACGAGTACAAAAATGATTTTATATTTCTTTTCAGGTCTATGCGATTCGTACGTGCGAGTATCGCTCTTACCAGAGGACACATTCGCCAACGTCGTGAAACCCAAGACTCAAACACACAATAAGAATCTCTTCCCGCTCTACGATGAGATGTTTTTAATGTGAGTTATATGTATAATATGTTATGGAAAAAAATTTAAAAAATTAAGTTAGGACCATCGTGTTCGCTAAAATTGCTAGATGGTAGGACTGACGTCCAACTTCAACGGCATTGGTGGTTTAGTGAGTGTTATTGTCAATTTGATATGACACATCAAAGATCGTCAGAATGGGTGGACCAAACGAGATATTTACATGAGATTATATTATGCACTATTTAGTACTTATTTCGTACTATTTAGTACCTATAATTAAATATTTGGTACCTTTTTGACAAGGCTGTTTTCTTTGAAAATAAGTGGCCAGTCATTCTGACGTTAGGTTGGCTCACCAGTTGATTTGATTTCGATTTGACGGATTTTCTATACGAGATAGCTTTTATTACGTTGTTATGGTGTAGTCATCGGAGAAACCTGCACATTCACTTAATTATAATGTAATGAAACAATGGTCTAGGTCTGGGTTTTCCTTTCTATGGTACCTAATACCTATTCAAAGTTTTTAAGTTCAACGTGAAAACCTAACTCTAATGTTATTTCACAATCTTGATCAATGCATAAGGACTTCAGGGGTATCATATTTGTCATTGTAGGTATAGTTTCCATCTTGGCGACTTGGGAATCCCGACAGTCAGGTACTTTGATACCCTCGCTGGCACAGTACAGTTAAGGTCACAAAATAAATAGATACACACATACATGCTCACGAACATTGATCTCGACGTGGTTCAGGATAGAACCGATACTGACTATTAAGGTGACGGGTAGGGCACACTAGCGACGCCAATTGATTTTAATTTTTAGCTACTAAACCGGATCTATTTCAAACAATTTCGGGGTTACAACCTCTCGGCAAACACTTATACTATTTATTATATATAACCATGCACATATTTTGGGTCCGTTATTGTACGCGAAAAATTGATTCACGCCAAAAGTGGCCCCTTTTGGCGGTAATCCAAAATTCGAGTGCAAAAGCAGACCAAACAGTTAACTATAAGTATTAAATAAATAGTATAGGCGTTTGCCGAGAGGTTGTAACCCCGAAATTGCTTGAAATAGAACCGGTTTAGTAGCTAAAATTTTAAATCGATTGGCGTCGCTAGTGTGCCCTACCCGTCACCTTAAAAACGCGTGCGAGCGACACAATACGATACTACAGTCGGCTGCAAAAAGATGTATACACTTTAGTACAATATTAAGCTTGCGTGTAAGGAAGCAATTGTTAGAAACCTGTACTGTGACAAAGTACTAAAGTGTTTTGTGTTTTTTACAGCCGACTGTATGTATACTGCTTAGTGCGTAGGTAAACGATCTCTTACAATAGCAGTTAGAGCCGAACGCCTGTGTCTATTTCTTATATGTACAACTTTTTTATGTGATAGGTGGCAGGTGAGCAGACGGATCACCTGATGGTAAGCGATTGCCGCCGCCCATGGAAACCCGCGACACCAATGGAGTAACAAGTGCGGTGCCAACATTTAAACCTCCCTGGGCCTCCGGTATTTTTCTGTTAAGATTTTTTTAGTGTCAGCCCGGAGTCTGGATGTTGGAGGTCTTGTACCCCCGTGTCTCGGAAAGCATGTTAAGCCGTACTTCCTGCGCCCGATTCCTCTCCGGTCGTGTCACACTGGTATCCCATCGGAATATGAGGGCAAGGGAATAGAGAGTGCACTTGAGCACTATAATATATCCTGCGTAAGTGGCTGATCGTTGCGATTGGCCTTATTATCATTATAATTATCTATAAAATCATCCTCTTTATAAATGAATGTTAATCGGAGAAGGTGGATGATACAATACAATTCAATACAATAAATCTTTATTTTCTCAACACAAACAATAATTACATTTTTGTCTTAGTGCTACGTATACATTAAAATGTGTGGCATTTTTAGAGTTTGTGTGAGACTGACGCCATGTGATAGGTAAGAGTAGCATACCTGTAGTACAGGTCATCCGGCATATCATAATGATAACAGATTAACTACTATCTTGTTTTTAATAAATAATGTTTTTTTTCTATTCAGACCCCTAACGCACGAGCAGCGCGGCGTGACCGACGGGCTCATGCACTTCGTGATCAAAGACAAGGACATGTTCAGCGTCAGCAACACCTTCGTGGGCGAGGCGTACCTACACTTCAGCCAAGTGCCCGACACGCCTGCGCCCATCACTAGTCTGCCACAACAGTTGCTGCCGCTCACCAGGCCGACGAGTTTAGGTCAGTACAAACCGACCAAGTTCAGAAAGCACTTCAGTGACATTTACATGGCTCTGTACAATATTTTTTCTATGGGAAAATGTCAAAAGCACTGTAAAGTATCAGCCTATAAACTGTCCCACTGCAGGGCAAAGGCCTCCATCATAAATATCAAGTTATCGCTACTATAATGGGATTAGGCTTAATCACCACGGTAACCAAATTCGGATTGGTGATCACAAACCCGAGGACGCTCGACCCGGGAATCGGACCAACGACCCCGAAATCACGGCCCGGTACTTAAAGCACGCGTCACAAAAGCAGTAGGTAAAACCTGGTTTTGTTTAATCAGACACTGGCAATATTGTGACACTATTTTGAATTTAATTTACGTTCTTTATTTAGAATAATATGTCATGTTTAACTGTCTTCATGTGATCAAGATACCGTGCATACTATACTTATACATATTAAATACAACTAATTATTTGGATTACCGATGGGGTAAGCGAGTTTTAGAGTGGAGACCGCGTCTTGGCAAACGTAATGTAAGGCGCCCTCTGGCTAGGTGGGGGGACGATCCGCGCAGGATGGCTGGCAAGAGCTGGATGCGAGAAGCCATGGATAGATCACAGTGGCGAACAATTGGAAAGGCCTACATCCAGCAGTGGACTGCGATAGGCTGATGATGATGATGAATTATTTGGAAATAACACACCTAAAAATTTCATCTCGTGTTCAGGCGGGACGCGATGAAATTTTTAAGTGTGTTATTTACTTAAGAATAAATTGCAAAATATTGCTATAAAAAATATCAACTAATTATTTGGATACTCTAGCGGCTATTATTCTAGCTTTTTTCCACTGCGTCCTTCCTCTGTACCAGAAAAAGCACTGACATACTTGTTAATGAAACAGCGTTAGTTCCGACTTTTGTGGTTCCACGTACCAAATAACCGTGATGGGACTGTAAGCGACAGCAGTCGGTTATCGTTTACAAATTCGACCTTCCCATAGTCAGCGGGAGGCGCGGGGCCGGACTGTGGTTGACCAATCAAAAAAGTTCTCTTTGGAGTTCGCGCAGTCGCAGGGTCTTTTGATTGGTCAAGTACAGTCCGCCCTTCGCTGATTGATCTAAAAAGAAAATAAACTTTTTCGATTGGTCAAGCGCACTCCGACCCCTCGCCTCCCGCGGACAATGGGAAGGTCGACTTTGTAGCGGTAAAGCTATAGTAAATAAATAAATAAATACATATTTCACAACATCACATACATTGATCTGACTGCGAGATAGGTAGCTCAAGCACCTGTGTTACGGATATCAGAATCAACAGTGAGATTACAAATATATACATATAATACTTTTCTTTTGTAAATAAATACTTATAACACATAGAAAACACCCAGAACAATACGAACAGACATGTTCATGCAAACAAATGATTGTACTGTCCGGGGATCGAACCCGCAACTCTTGGACCAAAGGCAGTGTTCACTACCACTGTTCCAAACGGGTCGTCAATAGTAGTAAGTAATAGTAATAGTCACTCAGCCACAAACATATTTCAGAGACCTTACCATGAGTTTGAAATACTATCCTCGCTATCCAAAACTATAGCTTTGTTTCTTTAACATGCACCACAATGAAAGGGACAAAGCGATAGCTTTCCACTGCGAGAACAGTTTTTCAAACTAATGGCAAGGATAAAGAAGTGACGTAATCTGGCCGAACAGCCTTAGTCAGTAAGCCATTATAGAACACACGGTTTTTCCCGTGGTCTCAGTGCTTTGGATCTCCTTTCGAGCATTCAAGCATTTTGAAAGATTTGGACATGGGGAATTTGTCATGAAGTTTGAGTGCTAGGGTCTTATTCATGTTTGTCAAACCTTTGTTAACTAAAACTGTTTTATAAAGCAATCATCATTCTTTTTTCGGAAATTTTGGATGATGTTTCAAATATTAAAACTGCTCTATAACATCGTTTTATCTAACGAAAGCTTTATGGAACGTTTATGAATAAAGCCCTAAATAATCAGTAAAAATAAAACTGATTCAATTTCATCTCTGATTATGATAAAACGACATAATATCGTCCTGTTTTATATGCAAATCACTCTAATATTACCTATTTACAATTAGGTACATTACCTTGTCAGTAATCGAAGTTGATGACTACTCGTAAACATAAGTAATTTGCATAGGTAAATAAAAGCCTAGGCAGTACTAAGTGCGTAATAAAATCTATAAGTAAAATGCTAATTGTAGTGTTAAACTTGACACATTATTTTAAGGACGGATAGGTAAAGTGCTTGTTATTAAATTAGTTCAGGTATTTAGTCTAAGTGCAATAAAAGTTTGACAGATGTGTAATTTGTGAATAATCAATTAAAAGTGATAACAATTGAGTCGTGGTTATGGTAAATATTTCATTCAAGTTTAGAGCTAAGTAGGTACAATTTTATAAGTGTACCTGCGCAGAAGTTTTATTTTCGAAAACTGCGGTAAAATCTTAACCAATTACAACGCTCCATTTACGCTCGCCTTAATGCGTCAGCGCCATGTTCGGTACGAGTGTGGTAAGAGAGAGATAGAATTCTTCTCTGGATTTCCATATTTATTTAATTTTAATTTAACGCAAGAAAGTTTGTATTTCAGCTGCTTTCGCTATCGTAATCAATCGGATTTGACTTACTCTTCTGCGTAGACGAATTTTGTCGATGTAACTTATAAATAAACGTGATACTGTCCACTCGAATGTAAAGTACTTTTATTTTTACGACTAAATACGTGCTAATGGTAATCTTGTTTTAAAGACTTTAGTTAGCAGATTATAGGCTATAACTTATATCAACTTACCTTTTAATATCGTCATAAAAGGGAGATTTGTGTGTTCGAACTTTCTTGTCAGGCACTAAAATGACCTTAAATTTTACAGCTTTACCGTTTTATAATATTTTTGTTGGTAATCTTAAAAGAAATACGACCGTTTCAATACGTGCTCCAACATTATTTTGGTGTATTTTTTTGGAATTATTGTATAATTATCGAATTATCGTTTAGCATAAAGGAATATTTTAAAGATTGATATGAGGATAAATATAATATTAGCGATCGCCCCGTTGGTCTATTGGTTTAAGTAACAGGCCGTGATCTCGGGGTCTTGGGTTCGATTCCCGGGTCCAGCGAAGGTATGTTTCGAATTTTTCGAACATATAACACCAATCCGCATTAGGCCAGCGTGGTGATTAATCCTAATCCCATCATAGTAGCGACGACTTGAATTCTATCATGGAGGCCTATGCTCTGCAGCGGGACAGTATAATATAGGCTGATACTCAATATTAACTCTTGTTGCTGGCTGAGAAAGGTCACGATCATAGATTGATTAGATTTTTGAGGCTTGCTTATTATGTTATTTAGTGCCTTTTTAATTGTTATTATTTTGTCATACAGATGGTGAGGCAATCAAAGCTCTCGAAACCAGACAAGGCGACAAACAAGCGCGGGAGTTTCTCAAAAAACTGAAACAGAAGATGCCCAGCAAACAGTTCTTCTCGCTCTCATGAAATGCTAGCTGAGTGTAATCTGTTAAACTCCTATTGGTAGACTAGGTACGTAGTAATGAGCCTTGGCTGTGGAATGAATACTGTGCATGAGTAGCGAAATAAAGCCACACCAGTGGTGATCCACCTTATTCTAAATCACGACCTAAAGTTATTACCGTACTTAAATGTCATGTCATCTCATTTCAACAAGCAATGTTGAAAGGGGCTCGCACGAATTTTGTTCCGGAACTATCCTAAGTTCGCGATTTGTAATAAGGGGGAATAAGTTTAGAGAAGATAATAAGGAGAAATACCGTTTCTGTGAATGAAATACTAATTTTTATAAAGCTATTTAAAATCAAAGTATGAAAAGTTAGTGTGTGACGAAATATTTCTAGCATATTATTCTTTTCAATTTGAATGAAAAGTAAGTTTAATGGTAAAATGTAAGTAATGGTAGTAATGGTAAAGTACTAAGTATTAGTCGGATTTTTAATTAAACAAAGTGATTTGACAGTTGCTAATGTCAAATCCCCATACATTTTGACATTTTGGATTTTTCAAATGCATGGGAATGACACATTGACATCTGTCAGTTTATTTCGTCTAATTAAAAATTCGACTTAAGTGTAATGAATTCATCATCAGCCCATTAAAGTCCCCACTGCTGGGGCTCCCTCAATCACATGAGGGGTAATTGCCATACTCACCACGCTTGGCAGACGGGTTGGCGAGGGTTTTGATATAAATGCAGAGTTTTCCTTCTCTGGGTGCTGATGATCATGCCAGCAGCTTTACCTTAGTCGTCTTTTACGACACCTCGGTAAGAGTGAGGGTGGCCTATTCTACTCTGCCGGGGACCACACGGCGGAGTGTAATGAATTATTATCACAGTATACAACCTTGACCTTCTCAAAGAATCAGGGATCCCAAAACACCCTTGTGAGTACATAGATTCACTGGCTGATACTCTGTGGTACATTTGGATACAAATAATATCTAATATATAAAATTCTCGTGTCACAGTTTTCGTTGCCATACTCCTCCGAAACGGCTTGACCGATTTTGATGAAATTTTTTGTGCTTATCCGGTATCTATGAGAATCGGCCAACATCTATTTTTCATCCCCCTAAATGTTAGGGGTAGTCCACCCCTAAATTTTTATTTTTATTTTTTAGACAAAATTTTTAATTTCTCTTTTTTTATGATACAACATACAAAAATACATACAATCCTCAATTTTCACCCTTCTACGATCAACCCTTTTATTTATATGGCAAAACAACGTTTGCCGGGTCAGCTAGTTTTAATATATAATAGCATGGGGTGCTATGTTATGACACATTTTGTTATTATAGAGTGGTTTACGATGTTTCTGGCGAGATTATTAGGAATTAAAATTAAGTAATAAATAATTTGCCTTACAATATGAGAGCTTTTACATTTAAATATCATGTACTGTTGTAACTATAGGCAATAAGATAATAGACTGATATTAGTGGCTTCGTCATAATAGCATACCTACTTTAATTTTTCATTAGTTTAGTGAATGTGTCTTGAATGCACTATTTGAAAAGAATCTCCAAGCTAGAATGCTAATAACATTTTGATATTGAAAATAAATCTAATATGTAAAGATCTCACTATATGTAAAAGTTCCGATTTGTTAAGATGATATCAAAATTTCGATCTTGCAATAACTAAAAAAATATTTGTATGATTGATATATAAATCTTAAATCCATCCTACATATGAAAAATTAACTATTCATCATCACACGATAGTATAGTATGCAATTAATTTTAAGCTGCTAGCTACGTCAAATTTTCTATTACCCATTTAATATTAATAAGTACAATATATTTTTACGAGTGTAATATATAAACGAGTATATGTGTGTGATAAAGATGTAATTTCTATTTGTCTTACGGTATGTTATTTTATTTTTTATAGTAGACAACCAAAATATTAAGAAAGGTTGCAAAAATCTTAATACACATTAGAATCTGTGTTTACATTCCTTATTTATGCGACTATCGCTGGAAGAAGTTTATAATATTTTAGTGAGGTGTGCTTTGTATTAAGATAGCTCGTGTTTACCTTAGGAGCTTGTATGTAAATAAATAGGTATTTTTGTATAATTAAAAGTAATAAGATGTGTAGTTGTTGTGTTCTGTGATAGAAAGATGTGCCTTACTTTATTTATTTTGATACTATTGCGCATTCTTTTGGTATGATTTCTGTGCTTCCTTAATATTTCAGTCGAAACCAATTTATAATAAATGTTTTCGCCCTTTCGAAATCGCTCCTGTTTTCTTTTTATATTTTTTGTTTATGTACTTTGCCATATATTTTACTACAAGTTTAAATATTATTTTGCATAACTTTTATGTTATTCAATTTGTTTCTGTTGATCCTCCTTTTAGTTAAGTTTTCTTTGAAAAATCTTTCATTTATATACTATTTATAAATAAACAATTAATACAGTAAAGTGTGTTTATTTTATGTAGGATAATTATTGTAAACGTTTATCTGGAGTGTTAGGACTTCAATTATTTAATTATGTATTAAATTGGATTCGCTTGGTAGAAACAGAAATTGTTCATTCAATTGGTCCATTGGGGGCGAGAATAAATTAAAATGTTAAGACACAGGTTTCAGTTGAGTAGACCAAAAAGTGCTGGCTGTAAGTGTACTTACCACTAACAAGTTGAACAGTCTTAATTTATTTATAATGAGGTATTAGGTAATCTTCAAAATATCGCCATTCGCCAAGGTCCGTTTTTTGGGTGCCGCACCCTTAGACAATTTAAGTAAGTAAGTAAGTAAAAAAATGTTTATTTGTCCCTCTCACAAACATAATTATTTATCAATTACATATTTCAACATAGGTCAACTCGGTACGACAAAAAGGATAAGTTCAGCTCAGGATTTAACACGGGACGTGGCATGTGGACGATTTCCCCTCTGCCAAAGTACACGACCAACGTGATTCAACGGTCGGGTATTTTTATAAAATCGCCACTTCGAATTCGTATCTGTCGCTGAGCGGAACTCGTCAAAATGGTTGTTATGTAGTTTTTACTCGCGATCGACGATCAGAAAAATCGAATTTATCTTTCTTATCACCCATAAGTATTTTTTTAATAAAAACGATTATTTCACAGAATAATAACATTTTTCATCTACATATTTTGCGACAGAAATAACCCCAAAAGACAAGAGGCGATATCGTGGTACGTTGACACGATTTTTCACGATCTTGATTAGTGTTGTGACAATGATAGAAATAATGAATAATAAATGTCTCACTATTTTACTTTTTTATGTTAATAACTAAGCAGATGGGCTTTTCTTTTTACTCGACTGTGTTAGAAGGAGCTAAAAGAGAAATTGAAAGAAAAGATACTGGTCGATGCTAAAAAGTACTTATTGAAGAATAAATACAAGAAACAACAATGAAAGTTATCCCGGCTCATTTGCTATTGGTTATTGAAGAGTCACTTCGGTTTCCATAAGATTCCATCATCAGATCCTGACTTGGTGACAGGCAGGAGTACATTCTTTCAAACAAAAAATATTTAGTAAATTTTCTACGCACAGCTTTAGATGCATTTTTACTAGAATAAACAGCTAAAAATATAGGCATTACATGTTCGTAAACCAAAATCATCATTTCATTTACCGTGGGAGAGCCAAGCTTCGTCATGAATGGGCCGGCTCGACCGGAGTGATACCACGGCCTCACAGAAAACCGGCAGCAGCTCTGTGCTGTGTTTCGCTGCGTGAGTGAGTGTACCGGAGGCCCAATCCGGGGAATAGGGGCGTTTAAAGCTTGGCAGCGCACTTGTGACACCACTGGTGTCGCGGGTGTCCATGGGCGGCGGCAATTGCTTACCATCAGGTGATCCGTATGTATGTCTGCCTACCTGTTACATAAATAAAATAAATAAATAAATTGTCTAAGGCCGCACCCAAAGGGTAAAAACGGGACCCTATCACGCTATCCGTCTGTTTGTCACCAAGCTGTATCTCAAGAACCGCGATAACTAGCCGGTTGTAATTTTCCATAAGTGTGTATTTGTACTGCCGCTATAGCAACGCCGTGCCCAAAACAACGTAACAGCGCCCAATTAACATGCTGCAGATAATAATTAAATATACAATCATGTTACTTCGCCACGTGTGCTGACCTGTTTGGCATTACGTGACGTAGCTTGATTGCATATTTATCTCTTATTATTTTCGATATTTTGCGCTGGATCAACTTACCCCGGGAACTTCCAACCCTGGCCTCCAATACCTATAAGTAGGTAATATTTTTCTATTACAGCAATCAAAGGACCGTAACTCTTCATTTCAATAAATATTTGACTATTGGACAACATTTCAAATTTTTAACATGTCCATATTGTTTTTTTATATGAAAGTAGACATAAAATGAACAGACCCATATTTTTTCTTTTTTCAAAATTTGTCCATTTTCATGCATAAAATAATTATTGAAATTCTTTTTATTCTAAATAGACGTAAGCGCCAAATGACGTCATCGGACGGCTGAATACAGCGATATTCCTTTGCTTATCATTGTTTTAATAAAAAAAAGGTACTACTGTCAAAGGTAAATAATACTAGTGTCAACATTGTCAACGTCATTCATACATTCAACGTTGACAAGTTGTCTTTTTTTTTTACAGTTACATGTCATGAGTTTGGCATTACGTAAATTTAAAACTATAATGTGCTAAGCAAAGAAATATCTTACATTCTGCCGTCCGATGACGTCATCTTACGTTTTTTAGTTTTTAATTTTTTTCTCAGTAAATAACCAATATAAAAAATTAATAAATATATATTTGCGCAGCGGAAAAGTAAATAAAGAAATGGTATTTTTTGTTTCAGAGCTTAGCAATTTTGAAATGTTGTCCATTGGTAGTGACCCTGCCTCTTACGCCAAAGGTCGTGGGTTCGATCCCCACCCTGGACAAACATTCGTGCGATGAACACGTGTTTGTTCGGTGTCTGGGTGTAGGTAATATATGTATTTAAGTATATATTTGTGTTCGTCTGTTGTCTGATATCTGTAACACAAGTGCTTAAGCTACTTAGTACGTAATCAGGTCAACGTATGAGATGTTGTGAGATAATTAATTTATTTTTGAGGTATTTCGAATGAAATACTTACGTGCTCGAGAATTGCCGCCGTGTGCATTGCATCCAACAATATCGAATTCGATTTCATGTCGAAGCGCGAGAACTACACCCATGGAGTTGAAAGCACTTTAATGGTCATATGTTTAGCAAGCATGTTCTCAACGACGAATCTCTGGATATGAACATTAGGTACTTACAACATGAAAGCTAGTACAATCGAATAGTTCAATCTACGTTTTTGTACGCAATGCAGTCCAATGCCGATGGCTTGGGTAAGACCTACCTACGAGTATAATCAGGTCTACGGAGCTTATGTGAACATCTGTAAGCTAGTAACGATCTTTTTGTGTTCATCTTCACGCCTTCTTCTTGGCTTATTAGAGCAGCAACGCATTGAAGTTCAGACAGTTACGGATTTGTGCAACTTTATTAGATTTGTTAGCCGAAGACATTTTCTTTCTGGACAAAAGACGTGTGACTTTTTACTGAAACGACTTAGTGATCCGACTCAGTTAAATGATACACTGTTCCGAATCTCTAATGTTCTCTCCGAATGTATCATTCGACTCAAATAGATCACGGTAGTAATCTCGCTCACTGATAGATACGCATGAGCCGAATGGTCAGAATGATTCGAGTGAGCCGAATGAGCTGAATGATCCGATCGAGCCGCATGAGTTGAATGATCTGAGTGAGCCGAATGAGCGAAATGATCCGAGTGAGCGGAATGAGCGGAAGAGTCGATGTTCCAAATGATGCGTTTGACTGTTCCGCATCTTTGCACTGATTCAGATGCAAATGTTCCAATCTTTTGACGCTGTTGCCAGGTCTACTGGAAATCGTAAAATCAACCTACACAGGACAGGCAGTACTACTGTGTACCTAATGTTATATTGTTAATAAATATTTTTCATATTTTCATTTCAGTTCGCTGCTCACAGATAATTATTTATTATTTTTGTTGTAGGTAATGTCACAGCATAACCTATAACAAAAAATATAGGTGCGTTAGAAATAAAAATAAAAAAGTACCTACGTTAAATGGGGCAAGAAGATTGTTTTTTATTTATTAGAAAAATTGGAAGGTTTCATAGTAGTGTTGCCAAACTACTTATCGATTTTTACTATCGATAGTTTTCATCTGAATAAGACGGCACTATCGATAGTCTCGATACTATCGATAGCTCAAAACCAAGCTCAACACTACCGCGTATAAAAAATACCATCGATACTGTTGATTATATATGTATTTTATGTTGGTGTTCTAATTAAATAAATAAATAATTACTCGTAAATAAATAAATCATGGATACTATCGGTTTTTTAGACTGTCAATAGTCCGCTAACTTGCAATAGTATTGTGTATGTTTTGTTAGTTATGTAATATCGTAACTTTTCTTGTTATTAGCCGAGAACGACATTAATATGTATATTAATTTAACCAAGTGGGTACAAGTGCTAGTGTTTTAAAAATAAAAAAACAAACCGTATTGTAAAGAATATTTTAAGCAATACTTTTGTTAATTGGTAAACTATCGATACTATCGATATTTTTTTTATTTACGAGCATCAATACTATCGATAGTATTTCTTACATGCGATAGTATTGCCTGGTTTTAAGCTATTGATTGTATCGATACTATCGATAGACTATCTATACTATCAATATGACTTCAACTATCGATAGTCTATCGATAGACTATCGATAGTCGACTATCGATCGGCAACACTATTCATAGGTTGATTGAAATGCTTGATTAAAAGACGGGCATACAGTAGGTAAGTACCTACTACCCCGTGCCGTAAGTACGGCAGTGGGCGTAGTGTGGGTGGCGGTAGGTAAGTACCCCGGGGCGGAAGACTATTTTGTCGCCATTTTATTTGAGGTATGTCAATCGAAATATACTTACAATACAATGATATCTTCCTTGCCATAAATATAGGTATAAAAAGTTGTACATACCTACCTACTTTTTTATCAATGAAATCGTGAAATGACCACTTTTGTGTCATACAAACAACGGTATAGGTGGTCAAATGTGCCTCTGACTGTATTTCACCGTCTTATTTTTGTGCTAGAGGCGGACAAAGGAGCAAGCGAGTCATCTGATGGAAAGTAATCAACGCCGCCCATGAACATTCGCGAAATCGCTAATGTGTTGCCGGCCTTTTTTAAAAAGAGTAGATACGTTCTTCTCTTGAAGGTCCCTAAGTCGTAGCCGTCCGAAAATACTCCTGCAGCCCAACCGTTCCACAGATCTGAGGTACGTGGTAGAAAGTTGGAAAAACGCACGGTATTAAATCGCTATCCATCGAAATGATGAGGATGGAATGACAATCGCTTGCGAGTGGTTCGATGTAAGAATTCGACTGCAGGGAGTAAATCAAACAGTTCCTCAGAGCAGTCCCCATGATAGATGCGGTATAGAATGCTGTCCCGTCTCAGCTAAAATTAGTCCTAATCATAGAGTAAGATACTAACCCCCTTATTGCAAATCGCGAACTAAGGATAATCCCGGAACAAAATTCGTGCCAGCCCCTATTAACATTGCGTATTGTAACTGGATGACATGAGCTTTAGTACGGTAATAACTTTAGATCACGATTTATAGTAAGGTGGTAATAAGTAGTCTGGTCCTAATGAAATATGACACCGACTGCCACGAGTCTTTGGCTTAAGTATAAGAGCTACCTACTGACCATTTTGAACAACTTTTTTTCTATAGGATAGGTGGCAGACGAGTAGACGGATCGCCTGATGGTAAGCGATAGACAACCGCGACATCAGTGCAGCCACAAGTGTGCTGGCAACCTTTAAACCCCCTTTCCCCCGGATTGGACATTCGGTACCCTCACTCACGCAGCGAAACAGAGCAGTACTGCTTCACGCCAGTTTTCTGTGAGACCGTGTTATCACTCCGGTCGAGCCGGCCCAAACGTGCCAAAGCGTGGCTCTCCCACGGGTACGGGTACTTATATCTTTTAATACTAATGAACAAAATTATCTACAAAGTTGCGTTTAGAAGGTTGGAATATTTAAATTCTATTACCATGTAAGTAGATACTTACTTTGCTAATGTACGTATGTTATCCATATTATAAGTATAATATTGTTGCAAAGCAGTGCAAAAGTAATTATAACAAAAAGCCCTGCAATATGGAACAGGATGCATCTGCTTACAAATGATCGAAGTTAACGTACTCAGAGTCACCCAGAGAGCAATGGAGAGGACTTTGCTCGGAGTCTCTTTGCGTGATCGTATCAGAAATGATGAGACCCGCAAGAGAACAAAGGTCACAGACATAGCCCAAAGGATTGCATGTCTCAAGTGGCAATGGGCAGGGCACATAGCGAGGAGAACCGACGGCCGTTGGAGTGGAGACCACGTACAGGAAGTCGCAGTCGAGTCAGGCAGGTTGCGGGAATCCATTGGATGCGGGTGGCACAGGACCGATCTGTGTGGGGGAAGCCTATGTCCAGCAGTGGACGTCTATTGGCTGAAATGATGATGAATAAGGGTCAATGGGGCATCGATATGTACGCAAATGTACTTGAGTGCTACTTAAGTAATCAAGGAATATTGAAAAACTCGGGGGAAATAAGAACAGGTAGGTACGTAGCTAGTTTATAGCAAATTAATTACAATTGACGCCGGCCGCGGCGTATCAAAGCGGCGCGTGCACTGTTATTGCTCCATGCTCCAAAGTAATGACTGCAACAGTGCGGCACTCGCATGGATACACTGTGCGGTTCCACAGGTGATAGAATGTGTAGAAAATCGATAAGGTAAACCCTCTGCGTGGATTTTTTTTATATGATAAGTAGCAGACGAGCAGACGGATAACCTGATGGTAAGCGATTGCCGCCGCCCACGAAGCCGCTCACACCTGCGACACCAGTGAAGTCACAAGTGCGCTGCCAACCTTTAAACCCCCTTTTCCTCCGGATTGGGCCTTCGGTACCCTCACTTACGCAGCGAAAGGTCCGGTTTTCTGTGAGGCCGTGGTATCACTCCGGTGGAGCCGGCCTATATATACCGAAGCGTGGCGCTTCCACGGTAATTTCCATTTCGCGTTTAATTTCCAGTTGCGTCAAAGCTGTTGCTTAGTCCTGGGTTATGCTTGGACCATGATCTAGGATTAGGGAAGTAATTACAATGAAAATGAAGAAAATAGATGGGGTAAATAGTAGGATAAAGCCTCTTTAAGGCTTACGAGAACTCAATAACCATTTTCACATTATTTTGGCGTTTGTTTATCACGGTCCACTCAGTCGCAAATGTTCTGTTGCAATGAAGGAAGATATCAGTGCGGCATGTAGGGATGCAACATCGTTCATGAAAAACATCGATGTCGAAACATCGATGTTTATGAACGATATATCGATGTTTATGAACGATGTATCGGTGTTTTTTTAAAATACTGGTTTGACAAAATGGCCTTGAAATACAGAGAAAAAGCGTTTTCCTATCTGATTGATATAGTTAGACTGATTATTGATAAACAAATTACTTACCTACCTACTTTAAATAATACAGATATAATTTACTAGGATATGAAGAATGGAAGAACTATGAAAGAAACAAAATCAAAGACACGAAGATAAATTTATTATACTTAAGATTTTAACAAATAACAACCTATTTCTTTTTCAATATGGAATTCAAAAATAATAATTTCGATAATCTACTGCCAAGCAATCGGTTTCCTTCTCGAGTAATAACAGCTCCAGCTTCAGAAAATAACCGCTCACTGGGGACTGAAGTTGCTACTATTGGCAAATGTTTTATAGCTAGTTTATATAAATATGGAAATAAAGTTTTCATATCGTCCCAGATTTCTATCGGATCTCCTTTTATTGGGGTAACAGGTGAAGATACAAACATGTGAAATTCTGATTCCACTTTTCTTGTGTTCGTGGTTTTATTTTTCATGTTATCGTGTGACAATTGTTTGTGGTAACTCCATATATCAAATTCACGTTCTGGCTTTTCTTCTTTTTCTGATTCGTCAGAAGACTCTGTGAGTAAATTCATAGTTTGCATATTTTTTATATAGGTGTTCACATAATTCAAGACTTTAGCTTTTGCCATTGCATCTTTAAAATGAATGAGTTTAAAGCGCGGATCCAGTGCAGTTGCTAAAACCTCCTTCTGAATTTCTGTCTTTAAAGAAATAGCAGCTTCAAATGTCGGAGAAAAGTTTTCCAACATTCCTCGCAAACAGCTAACGAGTGGGATGACCTTGCTCACGGTAACATAATCCTGTCCACAAATCTCCTTTGTCAGTCTTTCAAAAGGTTGTATCAGATGGACGATTTCACGCAGACAGCCTATTTCACTAGATGTCAGCATTGGCGGAGCATCTGAACGGCACAACAATATTGCACCAATCGTCGTAACTAATTCCAAGAAACGTTCTAGCATATAAAACGTGGAATTCCAACGAGTACGTACATCTAGAATCAGCTTCTTTGTTTGTCCTTCTTTTAAGCCGTCATCTCTTTGTTTTTTACGCAACTCATCGCTCGCATTGACACTGCGTTTAATAAACTTAACAATTTCGCGTACTTTGCCTATAATCTGAGATGCGGTTTCAGCAGTTTTCGTCAGCGGATTATCTATAGCTAAGTTCACTGTATGAGCGAAGCACGTAAAACGCGAAAACTTGTCCAAACAACAAATATTCAAACAACTTAACCGACAAATTTTGAAGTAAAGTTTTTCATGTCATTTGAACAATAATACTTACAGTACGCTGCTAACAAAATCACGAGGTTTTAAATTCACTTTATAGTTTTATTGCAGTTTTTGGTGACAACTGAAAATGCACACTTAACTTCACTCTCCGATACACACAAACAAACGAAGTGACACTGACATTGACATGACACACCACATCACACAGCACATTTCCGGAAAGGACTCGCGCGTATACTGCCTATACCGGTTTTAATTACGTACGCAAATTAAAAAAAAAATATTAAAAAGGTATTGTTTTTGTATGGCAAGGTTTTGAGCAAGCAAGGTTGAACGAGTTCTTGGCAGTATACGCACGAATCAATAGATGGCGCTAGTAAACATCGTTCATAAAAACATCGTTCATAAAGAACGATATATCGCCGATGTTTTGAGTTTCAACATCGATGTTAAAACATCGATGTTTATGAACGATACATCGATGTTTTTAAACATCGATGTATCGTTTGCATCCCTAGCGGCATGAGTGTATCAAAAGTATATTTCCCGATCTCAGGCTGTTGAAGTGAGATTGTAGTTTTTTTACTACTTATTACAATTTTTGGAATGTGGATATGTAATTCTCTACTCTGCATTATCTCTCTCTGTTAGACTTGCTATATTTGCGCCTTGAAAATATTTTCTTATTAATTCCATTACTTTTAATTAGGGTAGTTGGGAAGGAAGCACAAGTTCAAATACATATGATTAAAAAAAAAAAATATTGAGGGCTGCGATCTTACCTTTTGAGATTCGGAACCCTAAAATGCAAAAAGAAAATTATGTAGGCTTAGAATAAATCATTGATTTTATCTAAGAATGTAGGTTAAGTTACTAAATTTCGGGCTGTCGTTGAATATTATGTTTCAAAGCGGTAGTTGCTACACGTGTAAAATATGCTAGTTTTGGATAATCAGAGTGTAGACTCAGACTTTTTTAAACGCATCAAAATACCTAAACGTCACTTCATGTAAAATTGGAGAGATACGTTTTCAGATTTAACTAAAATACTTACATTAATAAGTAGGTGCTTTAATGTTTCTTGGCCCGAATTCTATAATAGGTTTGTTCTTAGAACACCCGTAGAAGATTAACACGTTAGCTGCGGCACCAATTTTTGCATACTTTCCGTTCCTGCGGCACGAGGTATAATCGGCCCGTACCGTGACCAGACGTTAGGGCGACACGCGGTTTATTAGACCCCACCTCCTTTTACAGACTAAAATCCATTTTCTGGCGCGAAATCAAAGATAAATGAGAATTTTGGTCCTAATTGATTTAGACAGTGAATTGATGAACCCTAATCCACCGTCGCCCCGGGATCTGATGGCTAGTTTAGGAATTATTAGCAAAACAAAATGTGGGATCTTATACACCTCGTAACGCACTGAAATAGGGCAACTTTCCGCTGCGATTAGTGATGGGAAAAATAATATCGACGTTATTAAACTGTCTTAACTACGCAACGACTTGACCGATTTTGATCAATTATATCTCATTAGATCGTTTTAAGGGCAAAACCTGGCAAAACAACACAAAGCTATCAAAGGATACATTTTTTTTAAATAATCTAAATTGTGCTTGAAGGCGCCATAAAGAAAAAAAAACCAGCCAAGTGCGAGTCGGACTCGCGCACGAAGCGTTCCATTCTATACCATTAAGAGGCACCTATTACAGACTTATTATTGGAAAATAATGGATTACGGTTAATGCCTAAGGTTTATCTTTCTATTTGTATATGAAAATCTTAATGCGGTTCACAGAATAGAAAAAAAGGCAACCAGAAGTAGAAAAGAAACTGTCCTATTTATTCTGCCTCGGGCTTTAAAAATACACTTATTAGAACTTGAATTAACATTAAAAATCAGTATCAATATACTTTTTTTATAAAAATCTCAATATATATGTTGTACTTATTTATGAGTGTTTTTCATTGAAACAGGGTAGACAATAAGATTTTTTGCACTGAGTGCACTGAGTCAAAATCTTTTTGGAATTTTTTATCAGCTTCACGAGATGGTAAAAATGTGCGTAGTTTTTGGTAACAAACAACACATCATCATCATCATCATCAGCAACCCACACTCGTCCACTGCTGGACATAGGTCTCCCCTAATGCACGCCACTGCTCCCGATTTTCGGCCACTCTCATCCAGCCCACACCAGCCAGCCTTCGAATGTCATCATCCCATCTTGTCGCAGGGCTTCCTACACTACGCTTGCCGAGTCGCTGTCTCCACTCAAGGACTTTACGGCTCCAACGGCTGTCAGTTCTGCGGCTAATATGACCAGCCCACTGCCACTTCAGTTTGCTAATTCGGTGGGCTATGTCGGTGACTCTGGTTCTCTGTCGGATTACATCATTTCCGATGCGGTCCTTCAGAGATACTCCGAGCATAACCCTTTCCATAGCTCTTTGAGCGACTTTGAACCGGTGGACTAGTCCAGCCGTGAGTGTCCACGTCTCGGCACCTTAAGATGACTTACGGTGCCGAGACATGGACACTCACGGCTTCCGGTCATGAGACCGGAAGGACGCACTGGTCGAAGACTTTCGACTTAAGACTTTGAGGGTTGGTTGACGAGAAGACTTGACGAAGTTTACCAAATGCTGCCCAGCCTAGCTGAATTCTTCTATTGGCTTCTCTCTCGAAGTTGTTTCTGCCTAATTGGAGCGCTTGTCCTAGATAGACATATTCCTGAACAACTTCGAGAGGTACTCCATCAACAGCGACCGGTCCCGGATCAACGAGCTCGTTGAACGTGACCTTGGTTTTATCCAAGTTCATCCGAAGACCGATGTGTTTGGAAGATTCAGCCAGGCTGCTCACCATCTCCTGTAGGTCTTGTAGGGTTTCCGCCAAGATGACGATGTCGTCTGCGAATCGTAGGTGTGACATGTACTCGTCATTAATATTGATTCCGCGCTCCTTCTAGTTTAGCGTTCCAAACATGTCCTGTAGCGCAGCGGAGAAACGTTAACAACACATGTTCTCCGTTTTTTCACCCTTTTCGAGGCAAGGGCGTGCGCTTTCAGGTGCAGAAAAATAACAAAAATGTAAAGATAACGTAATAAAACTGGCATTGTTACTTAGGTTAGATCGTAGATGAGAATAACAATGATAATGTAGGTATAACTGCATCAAATGAATGTGTTTGTATTATACTTAAAATGTTGAAAGAGTAGGTAGGTAAGGTAGGTAATAATAGGTAGTTCTAGATATGTTGCAAAGTATAAGGTACGTCAATAATCGTTATTACCAATAATATCTTTAGGTATAATATACTTAAGTAATAATATCTTACACTTACTTTAGGTACATAGCTACCAAGATAAGAAAAAACTAGGTAGTTACTGAAGATTTTTTCATTAAAAACTTACCTGTTTTGGCTCTGTTCCTGGGTTTTTTAAAATTAACTCCTACATCGTTTAGACATGTTCGGCGCTGTAAAAGGACATGCTCTCCAATCGACGTGATGCACAACACTGGTCGCGGGAAGCTCGCGTTGAGTGCGGTACGAGGTCAGGGGGGATATGGGACGTTTTAGCCTCGTTCCGCACTGCATTAAAATTATATTAATTCAGTGCGGCACGAGGCCTAAGAGATCCGGTACCAAGGTAGGTATACCACCGAGTCCGGAACCATTAGTAATCTCAAATATATATTTATCTCTTTCCTACACTGGACCAAACCAAAGCTATGCCATTCGCACGACAGAGAAATTCACTTTTTTGCTTGCCGCACCACAGGGAAGTTGCATCAGGGGTCATTTAGGCCTCGCTTCGCACTTAACGTGTTAACTTGTTGTGTACAGAAGTTCTTGGTAATGTGAAGGGATTCCATTGTAATAAGATAAATATTAGATAAACTACCAAGATTTTTGATGATGTTAGGTAGCTACTTACTCTATTATTTTGTTATTGGCTCTCTCATTTTATTAGTTTTAAGTTTTACTTACTTAGTAGGTTTTTAACTCGATGTATAAGCATACTTAGATTCAATTCAAATAGTTTATTGCAAGTCACATTACATCAAGATGTTACAAATAGATAAATTGATAAAAGTAAACATGTGACGCCCTGTAAGGGCATAGCAAACTTAGAATCTAATCGTTATTACTTACTACATAATATTTTTACATCAACAATTTCTATATTTATAATTAAGTAACGTGTTGTGGTGAGGAGAAAATGAAGCATTTCAATTGTTTTTGTCGCTAAAGAATTCTTGTAAATTATAGTACGATTTACTTAATAAGAATATTTTTAGACTCTTAGTGAACGCTGCAAGACTTACTGAGTTTTTGATATAATTTGGGATGTGATTATAAATTTTTATTAACATATAGTGAGGGCTAGATGCAACTAAATTAAGTTTGGTAAAGGGGATTTTTAGTTTATTATTGTATCTATCATTTCGTTTGACTCTTTTATCAGGTGAAGAAGAAGATATTGCAATGCCTGAAAAAGGTGATTAAGTAGTAAAGCAGCATTCTTTATTGTAACACCCCATTGTAACACTTAACTGGCAATTAAATTGAAATACTGTTTGAGTATGTATGTGCTTTTAATTTTAATAAATGTAATTTACCTATAAATACATAATAATAATTAGAGAATTATTGACAGCTGGTCGAGATGCTTCTTATAAGACATGAAATTGTTGATATTGGCGTCACCTTCTTATCAGCATTACTTCACAATTCATTCATAGAAACATTTGATCTTAAACACATTATGTACCTATGGCTAAGTAAGTAGGTAATGTAATTATTGCACTTAAGCTTAGGTACCTACTTATGTGTTTTCTGTGCTTGCAACTCTAATAATATTTACTGATATGGTGATAAATTACACTTAAACACTTCGATAATAATGAATGTAAATGCGCCATGGGGCGCTGATTTCAACAGAAAAGCTACCTGTCATTTATACATGCATTCGCGACATAATTTGACCTGTCACTTGGACAATAGTTATACACGGCCACCGGCCCAAAGGGTCAAACGCGACTGTAAATAAACTATCTCTTTGAGTGCCACAACAATAAAACTAACTTACAACATGACAAATCCAATTTCGGGTTGTCAGCTTATTGTGCATATGGGTGGTAAGGTTAATAAATGTTGGTAAAATGCCAACAAATACCTACCAGAATAATGATCATAATCGTAGTTAGGTATCTACGTAACGTTTTTCACAAACAAGTTAGTAATTAGGTAGGAAAGCCATTTATTTTGTCCGAAATGGGAGTTCTAAACCTTAGCACCGACCACAAACAAGCAAACAACAAACCTTTACTTAGATTCTTAAACTGACTTATTGGACCAGCAAGACGAGAAGGAAACACGTAGATTAATCTTAGTGTTTCTTTATATGGGCCAAGGACAATGTATGTACGGACAGCCACACATCAGGTTAATGCAATCTGTCAAAATTCCTCAATTGATATAGAACCGAACAAGTTTGACATTAAGGTAAGAATCGAATGAAGAAATTTGACAGTTATTACAGTGGATATTAGTAGGGTTAAGTCAAAAGAGGCGGGCGTCGTAGGGTTTTTAGTGGGTATACCTCTGGGTCACCTTCCCAGAGGGAGTCCCCCGCCCCGCCAGGTCCCCCGACCTGACGGGACGGTGGGCAAAGCATTTTCCCTTCGAGATCAAAAGGTCCATACAGGATAATAATTAAATTTATTCCGGTCATGACTTACGGTGCCGAGACGTGGACACTCACGGCTGGACTAGTCCACCGGTTCAAAGTCGCTCAAAGAGCTATGCTCGGAGTATCTCTGAAGGACCGCATCAGAAATGATGTAATCCGACAGAGAACCAGAGTCACCGACATAGCCAGCCGAATTAGCAAACCGAAGTGGCAGTTGGCTGGTCATATTAGCCGCAGAACTGACAGCCGTTGGAGCCGTAAAGTCCTTGAGTGGAGACCGCGACTCGGTAAGCGTAGTGTAGGATGCCCTGCGACAAGATGGGATGATGACTTTCGAAGGCTGGCTGGTGTGGGCTGGATGAGAGTGGCCGAAAATCGGGAGCAGTGGCGTGCATTAGGGGAGACCTATGTCCAGCAGTGGACGAGTATGGGTTGCTGATGATGATGATGATTAAACTGTTTGGGTGTAAGCACCAAAAAAAGTAACTTTTTTACCTACTAAACTACGTAAAAAACCGGAATAATAAATGTATAATTTGGAACGCCTCTACATTGGTTAATAAAACGATCACCTGTCAAAATTTACCCATATAAAGTTGAGGTATTTTGTATTATTTGTGCTCCCCGGCAGACGGATCGCGGTGATTTTAATTAGTTTGATCACACACCTTCGTCAGCGTCACGAGACTCACAAGTGTCATCGGTGACTGAATTAATTACAACGTCAGTGGTGACCGTGACGGCCGGTGGTGGAAACGTGGCGTCGAATCAAACGACTCTGGTAGGGTTGTTCCACTCAGTTCCACCGACCGAGTTCGGGTTGAACTTGTTGATACTTTACGATTTCGTTTAGCGCCGTGCAGTGTAATGTACCTACTGTGTCGCATTTGCTGAAACAAACAGACAATTCTCGGATGTCACGCATCGCGTCGCAAAGCTGAAGTGGCCACTGCCACTGGCTGAACTCTTGGAGCAAACCGCTTCTGGTGCTTCTGGAATAGAGACCACGTAGTCAAAAGATACCCTCAGAAGACCACAAATACGGAGAAAAGATGATGGTAGCATAGCTGGTGGACACAAACTAGATCAAAAGTAGCCCGAAAAGATCAGAACAGTCTTAGGCGATGATGATTGACTGATTGACTGGATCGGATGGTGTATATTAATTGTGGGAGAATCTTGGAGAGCCACGCTTAGGCATGAATGGGCCGGCTCGACCGGAGTGATACCACGGCCTCACAGAAGACCGGCGTGAAGCAGCGCCTGTGTGAGTGAGGTTACCGGCTCCGCACTTGTGACTCTACTGGTGTTGCGGGTGTCCATGGCCGGCGGAATTGCTTACCATCAGGTGATACGTCTGTTGGTCGGCCACCTCTCATATAAAAAAAATATTACTTTACTTTATAGCGATAAAGCAGAGTGATAAAAATACCACTCAACATCAAGGCACACTTTTTGAAGCCAAGGATAGAAGAATCATTATTATTATACGTAATATCACCAACAGATTCTCCAAACTCCAAAAGGATTATAGTTTTGTTTGATGACCATGACACACCATGGAGTACTTAAATGAAAACCAATTACAAAATAACTTTTATTTTCTAAACTTTGGAAAACATGAAGACAATATTTTGAAACAAGTAAGGTACTCGTAGGTATTGTAAATTTGATTATTCATTGAGAACTATTCTCACATTTTTGTAACTAAAGTGCATCTTTTACTCCATCCTGCCAGCATTTACATATGTAGATCTGACATCCTACTCTGGCTGTCCGGTGAAGGCAAGTCAGAGGTGAGTCCCACGGCCCCGATTAGTTTTTGGTCCCCAAAGAAGGGCACAACTCTCACTAGCGAGCGATGGTTGTACAATACTGCTACTGCATAATGTCAATAAAATTAAAACGGTGCCGTAACATAGACTTTGGGACTAGTTTAGGACAAGATACGAGTCCTAATCTCACCTCCCGAATCCAAAATGCGGATATTCATGAGCGGTGGTAATCTCTGTTTATAAATTGATTATTTCAGTAATAGATATTGTTGTGGAGTACCAACTCTACCCAGTTCACAGATGTCCGGGTTACATAATCGCATCTGGAATAAACAAATGATGTGTGATTCACGCTAAACAAGTCCTTTCCTTTCGCATAACCAATCTGGCCCCTAAGTGGCTGGCAGCCCTAGTTAGCGGCGCGGCGTCTTTCATGTGCCCCTCCGCTTTGATCGCACCGCGCCGACAATCCGACCGACTACTTATCGGTTCAGATTTATTGTGATTCGGAGGCTGTGGGCCGTGGGGAGTCGACTGTACATGGCAAGCGAAGCGACCACGTGTACGCTCGGAGCGGCAAGTGTTTCGCGCTTTTTTGCTCCAGTGTACTTGGATCGATAGATCTTGATACGCTGTGAAAATAATAAAAAGTGGGTTGATAAGAAAATTCACTGAACGATTCGTCTCCCTTTTTTGACATTTAACCGTGGGAGAGCCACGCTTCGGCATGAATGGGCCGGCTCGACGGCCTCACAGAAAACCGGCATAAAGCAGCACTGTGCTGTGTTTCGCTGCCTGAGGCCTGGTACCTGAGGCCCAATCCGGGGGAAAGAGAGGTTTGAAAGTTGGCAGCGCACTTGTGAGTCCACTGGTATCGCGGGTGTCTATCGGCGCCGGCAATCGCTTACCGTCAGGCGATCCGCCTGCTGGTCTGCCACCTATCTGCCACCTATATATTTAAGGCCAATACGTTTTCAATGACATGACTAATGTGTAAGTCTGATTGTTTTGTTTTCTTTTTTATTTTTAATTTATATTTCTCTAAAATATTTGCATGCCATATTGTATTGGCTAAACATGAATGTGCTTTTATTACTGTGTAATTATTTGTGACCTTTTATACCGTGTTTTTAGCAAATAAATTAATTTTAAATTTGAAATATCACATAAAAAACATTATATAGAAATGTGAAAATAAAATATCTACCACTACCTGTAAATAGCATTTTGAAGATGGTGGTTCAGATGCAGATTAACGTGGCCCTATTTTGTTTTTGTTATATTGGTACAGTAGACCGATACGACCTGCATACCTTCAAGAAAAGAGCGTATTCCCTTTTAAAAGGGTCGGTAGCGCACCTGTAACTTCTTTGACTTGGCAGGTGTCCATGGGTGGCGGTCATCGCTTATCATCAGGTGATACGGCTGCTCGTCTGCCCCCTATATCAGAAAAAAAAGTAAATTGGGTTGCCTTAACCTGATGGTAAACCAAACGCTGATGGTAAAACAAACGTTTGCAGTTTGCACGAACGCGATGGAAGGGCATCATCACATCTGTTGGCACTGCGATACTTCCATATTCCATATTCCGTATTACATCCGGAACGTTAGATACTGGACACAAATTATCTGTAAGTATGGTCAATCAAGATGCGTCAATAATAGAACAGATTTCATCATACCTACCTAGGAAGTAGCTAGTTTATTCCTTCCTTAATCATAAGGGTCAACTTTGTTTCAAAAATCGTTGAATTATCTACCTTAAGGGTCACCTTAAAGGGTTACCCGTCAGGGTAGGGCACACTAGTGACGCCATTCGATTTCAATGCACGAATGTTTGGTCCATTTTTGTACGCGAAAAATTGATTCACGCCAAAAGTGGCCGCTTTTGGCGTGAATCAATTTTTCGCGTACGCGTTGGACCCAACTTTTTTGTATGGTTATTTAATAAATAGGATACGTTTTTGCCGAAATTGTTTAAAATAGATCCGGTTTAGTAGCAAAAAATTAAAATCGATTGGCGTAGCTCGTGTGCCCTACCCGTCACCTTAAGGTGACTGTCCAGTTTACATGCCACTTTGTACGGGCCATCCTATAAAGGATTTGAGCCGGCATCGCACCGCACGCAACGTTGCAGATGTACATGGGAGGCGGTAATCAATTACCATCAGGTGAGCCGTCTGCTCTTTTGTCTCTATGATGTAAAAAGAAGTATCAATCATGTTAGATACTTAATAATATTAATAATATGTCCGTAGAAGTATCAATCATGTTAGATACTTAATAATATTAATAATAGGTTGTCTGGTAGAGATCGCTCCCAGCGCCAGCGGTAAGACCGTCTAAATTGTACATTGTATCTCTGTATACCTAGCTTTTAAGTTTAGTTCTACCTATAAAACATTTTATATTGCGTTATTATAAAGGGTTTCAAAATTGGCAGAGCACTTGTGACTCCACTGGTGTCGCGGGTGTCTATGGGTGGCGGCAATCGCTTACCATCAGGCGATCCATCTGCTCGTCTGCCAACTTCACATTAAAAAAAATCGGAACGTTACTGACGTTACTGAACAAAATTGTGTGAATCTATTTAGAACAAAGACTGAAGATACTATAATCACAAACATAACAAGACTCCAAAAAATAGTGAATTCATATGAAGTATACAACGAAACATATACCCTGTTGATCTAGTCTTTTAAGTACCGGGCCGTGATCTCGGGGTTCTGAGTTCGATTCCCGGGTCGAGCAAAAAGTAAAATTTTTAGAACATAGCTCGGGTTTGTGATCACCAATCCGCATTTGGCAAGCGTGGTGATTAAGCCTATTCCCATCATAGTAGCGATGACTTGATTTCTATGATGGAGGCTTTTGCCTTTCAGTAGGACAGTAATATAGTCTAATACTTTTACAAAACATACAACAAAAAATTGCTATACCCAAAATTCATATTAATTAAGCAGTTATTATTATTAACTTGTGGTAAAATATTTGTAACAATTACTGGATATTTGTAAGCACATACAAATAATTATTTTTTATTTATTTTGCACGCTTTTATATTTTTACACGCTTTTCTGAGGGCTTACAGTTTAAGGTGACGTGACGGGCACACTAGCGACGTCCAAAAAATGGACCCAACATTTGTCCATGGTTATTTAATAAATAATATAAGTGTTTGCCTAGAGCTTGTAACCCCGAAATTGTTTAAAATAGATCCGGTTTAGTAGCTAAAAATTAAAATCGATTGGCGTCGCTAGTGTGCCCTATCCGTCACCTTAAGGCAAGTGCCGTAGAGTCATAATTTAATTAGTACACTATTACTATTATAAAACTATTGTCAGCTCACGGCGAAGCACAAATCACTTACCAAATTCGTCGAAATACCAAGGTCTCCGGTAGCTTAGTCGGTAAAGCAGTTGCCCGGTTAACAAAAGATCGCGGGCTCGAGTCCCACCCGAAGACTGTCGAAAAATGTTTAAGTACATTATTTGCCTAAGAATAAATTGCAAACAATTAGCTATAGCCAAAAAATTTACAGACAATTTTTTTTTATTCAGAGATTTTGTTGTTTAGTAAGGTTTCTTTTGTTGGCATCTCCTGCGTTATTCGTTAGATGTAGTGGAACTTTCGGCTACCGTTTGTGGCGAATCTTCTCGAGCTATGTATACCTACTTAGTGAGTATTGAGAAGTAAAGCAGTCGCGATGCAAGGCTAAAATAGACCTGAAGAATTTGCTAAACATAGACCTAATCTGACAGTTATCGTGGCACTAAACTATGCAGCTTTATAATTACCCGAGACGGGTATCTTTAAAATACTTCGGATATGTAAGAATATTTCACTAATACTTTATTGAAATTTTAGTAACCGAAGCAATAATATACGTAACAAAAATGTTAGTAAATTATGAAATTAACAAATAAAAAAAAAACAATAAAATTAAAAAGCAGATTGTCAGATTACGTCAAAGTTTTACATAATTTTAAAAATATAGAGACAATATTGGTTATTTTAGTGTCTGTGGGATAGGTACCTATTCAATGTCAATATACTTGCATTATAGTAAATACCTAAGTAGTTACATACGATGTACATACCCAAACCCAATACTGCAGATTTAATTATTTTTAAATAAGGTACAAAGTTTGTATTTTGTCACTCGGACAACTTTTTTAGGACTTCTTTTTTTAAATATAGAATGATGACTTCGAAAATGAGAGCAATAAGGTAACAAATATTACAGACTGTAATATTCTTGACGATCCTCCGGTAATTAATGTAACCGCGAGTAAATACGTAATCCGTTTAGTTGCGGAAGTGACATTAGAGTGCCTACTAATGAGGTCGACACCACAATTGCTCGTGAATTTGTCATACTTACCTTAAATATTATTTCTCATTCATAACCGTGGGAGAGTCATGCTTCGGCATAAATGGACCGGCTCGACCGGAGTGATACCAAGGTCTTACAGAAAAGCGGCGTGAATCAGCACTGGGCTGTTTCGCTGCGTGAGTGAGGGTACCGCGGAGGCCTGATCCGGGGGAAAGTGGGGTTTAAAGGTAGGCAGCGCACTTGTGACTCTATTGACATTGCAGGTGTCCACGTGGCAATCGCTTACAATCAGGTGATCTGTCTGCTCGTCTGCCAACTATCATGTAAAAAAAAAACTAAACGGCAATTTTATCTTCTTTTAACTATATTGCAATAAGTTATGTGTAGATAAGTACTTGTATTTTAAAAATATGATTTCAAATTAAGATACGACGGAGAACAAGATGAATACCTACCTGTTTTTCAAACTTTTTAATTTCAGTCAATCTTATCTATAAATTATTTAATATCATTCGTGATTAAAGAGGTTTAGTTAAACTAATGAAAAAACCTCTACATATGTAAATGGGCGGTGTCGACGAGTGTACATCGGCGTCACCGAGAATGACCACTACATTTTTTGCTTCCATCAGTGCGGACGCCGGTAGCAACTCGACGCTTCTGTAAAAACTTCTCCATTATTCTCGCGCACCACGTGAGCCGATTACTTGTTATCGCTGTTTACTCATTACTCATTAGCTATTGATCAATCATTCAATACTTTATTGTTACTTACAGTATTTATTTAAAGCGAAGTTTATTTCTCTCTTTAAACTTTAAAGTCGAATTCACTGTACCGACACAAATGAAAGACATGAAAAATGCACTTCGCGACAAAGATTTTCTGTTACAAACAGATATTCAACCGAGCGAAGCTGTGATGTATCATCGAGTATAAAAGCAAGTAGCTCTGAAACACGAATTGATTTTAAATTGCCTTTGAATAGATGCACATTATTTACACCAAAAATCTCGTGCAACAACACAATACATGATAGGTTTCCTTTTATTCACCGATAATTTAATATCGTCAGCGAATTAACGATCACATCCGACGAAAAAAATGAGATGTTCATTGTTATGGAAAATGAGCTTTATAATAGTCTTTTATATTAAAAGCGCTTTTAAAAAGGCCGTTCCACTAAGTAATGGGATTGAATAATAAGCTATAAAGATTTTGAATGGTTTAAACGGTTTATTCTTTCCGCCCTGTTTGTGAGCGGTGGATGGTACACTTTTAGACGGCTTGATTTACTATCCGGATCGCGAGATCCTGTATCGGGAGTCGATAAAGTAAGTTTAATGAGTTCGGGTCGTATATCAGAGTCGGCATCATAAAGGTGGGTACCAACTGTCAAAGGGCTTATTGTGGCGGTGCGCCTTTATGATAGCATTTTTACAGTCAGGTACAAGCTTTGAGCGGCTGCCGCGCCTGCCGCGCCGACCGCCAATTATATTCTACTTAACTCGGTGCCCACGCCGCTCTGCCCAACAGGACTGTCTCCGCAGCTGAGGACTTCGAACGCTGGTCAAACTAATCAGGTCAGTTGTCATTGTTCATTTAAGTTGTCTTAAATCACCCAAATGCATGAATTGCAGTGTCTGTGATAGGTAAATTAAATAGGTAAGTATCTAGCTAGAGAAGTCATATTTTTCTAAATAATTAATTATTTTTTTATCTAATATACAGACGGTAGACGAGCAGACGTCACCTGATAGTAAGCGATTTCCGCCACCTATGGACAAAGAGTATTATTAGCAAGCTTAAGTGGCAGTGGGCTGGCCATATTAGCCGCAGAACCGACAACCGATGGGGTAAACGAGTTCTAGAGTGGAGACCGCGTCTTGGCAAACGTAATGTAGGGCGCCCTCTGGCTAGGTGGGGGGACGATCTGCGCAGGATGGCTGGCAAAAGCTGGATGCGAGAATCCATGGATAGATCACTGTGGCGAACAATTGGAGAGGCCTACGTCCAGCAGTGGACTGCGATAGGCTGATGATGATGATGGACAAAGAGTAAATAAGTGCGCTGCCAACCTTGAAACTCCCCCTTCTCATTCCTCCCCTTTCGGTACCTTCACTCAGTGTAAAAACCGGGCAATAAAGTGGAGCAACAATTTAAAACGGAATTAAAATTTTCGTCCATATTTATGGTACGTACGACATTTAAAAGTAAAATGTAGAGTCAGTAAATTAAATAATAGGTACTGCAATTTAAACATCATACAAGTTAATTTAACAAGCAAAAAGATTGAAGTCTACAACAATTATCAGTTATTTATTGTCTTCTTTTATATAATCCAAAAAAAGTACATATTGGACATAAGTAAATTGTTACATAATTTATGTACTATTTTTCAGAAGCTCTTTTATAGCTTAATGTGACTAATTATTTTCTAAATTAGGTTTTTTCCTGACATGTTGGCCACTCTACATGCAGCCCTTAATGCCAGGTTAACGAAAGTACTCAGAAATGATCGACAATTACATGCTTCGAATCAAATAAAGTCTTAACATCGTGTTTTTGGAACCCTCTTAATAATTTATTCAGAAACCGATTCCTTATTACGAGGATTTTCTAGATAAAAATTGGCAGGATGAAAAATATTACTAATGTTTTTATAGAAAAGCTCTAGTTCCAAAGAAACACTAAGAGTGTAAAATCCGTCTTGTGAAGAACAAGACGTAAAAAAGTCCGTAAGTCATCCGTAAAGAATACATAGAAAAGTAGTAAACATATTTTGTTGATTTTACTATCAACACACGGAGCCGTTTATTAGAATTGAATTAGGGTGAAAATTTTAAATGTAAACAAGCCCGACCTGGTGGCTGAGTGCGATCGCCAAACAAAGTTATAAAATTAAACACAGTACGAATTTATGTTAAAAGCGAAAAAAATGAGCAAGGTGCGGAATTCGCGGCCGGTGTTGCCAGCAGACCCGCTTGGAAAGTACTCTTCTTTTTACGTTAGAATAGTGATTAATTATTATTAGCCAATGCATGCCTGATAATGATTGCAACTTACATACTTACGATGCTTTATCTTCAGAACAAAGCAGATACGCAGTTTATTTTTGGCAACAACTTTTAGTTTCATTCTATTCTAAGTAACCAACTACATAGTATTGTCTGCCAGTGGTGGTATGTCGTAGTGCATCAGATAAGACCGTGGGAGAGCCACGCTTCGGCATGAATGGGTCGGCTCGACCAGAGTGATACCACGGCCTCACAGAAAACCGGCGTGAAGCAGCACTGTGCTGTTTCGCTGCGTGAGTGAGGGTACCGGAGGCCCAATCGCGGGGGAAAGGGGAGTTTAAAGGTTGGCAGCGCACTTGTTACTCCACTGGTGTTGCTGGTGCCCTTGGGCGGCGGCAATCGCTTACCATCAGGTGATCCGTCTGCTCGTCTGCCACCTATGTCACAAAAAAAAGATAAGAAATGAATGATTTGAAAATAATGGTTAAAATTGGATGATAGTGGAACATTTGGAAGTGACTCTAACTCTTCCGGCAAAGGTCGTGGGTTCGTACCGAACAAACAATGTGACGATGAATACTTGCGTTTGTTCAGTGTCTGGGTGTGACAGATGTATTTGAAAATTTGACGTATTTGTAATTCCTCTGTGGTCTGAATATCCGTAACACAAGCTGATTAGGCTACTTAATACGAAATCATGATAATTTCTGAATGTTGTTTGAATTTATTTTATTATTTATAATGAAACGTGTAAAACAAGACGTTTCCAGCATAAGGAAGCATATAAAGAAGAATTATACACCCAATCCTTGGGACGTAACATGCAAAATGTTATCCAAATGGGACGTCGGGCCAAGCAAACTCCAAAAGCTCAGCTTTTGCGGAACGTTCCGATCAAAGTTCCCCTTCTTCAGGAGCCTAGACTGGGTTTGATGGCATTTGGCCAAGGATCTATTTAGATTGAGATTTAGTGTACTCATTGTAACTACAAACACATAGGTAGACGATATAAATAATTAAATTTGTACTTAGACAATACAATGTTAACTGTCATCTTTCTAAAGGTGGAGATAGTAATTTACATTTAGTACATGAATCACTTGAATTGTGATGCACAGGTTTCTCTATCACCACTAAGTGTGTTATGTTATCAAGTGACAAGCATCTGGCTTTAAAAAAGTTGTTAAATATTTTGTAGCACCAATACCAACCACGTTACCTGAATGATAAATTTTTGCTTATTATCATACACTCAAAATTACAAGAGAAGCTGGATTTTAGAGAATTTGAAGTAGAAAATAACTGAACTAAATGTCATCATCAAAGATGTACCTAAGTACAGTAAAATAATAATTAATCAAATCGGGAATTAACACGATATTTATTATGTGATACAACATTGTGTACTCATATATTTTGCTCGACGTTTCGGCTACGTTACAGCAGCCGTGGTCACGAGCGGACTGGATGGCGGAGTGATTGCGAGTACATAATGTTGTTTCACATTATAAATATCGTGTTAATTTCCGTCTTGATTAATTATAGTTATAATGCAACGCGAAAATTTAAAATACTATAGTACAGTAAAATGTCAGATAGAATGTTAGTCAGCAGGATAAATATCCTAACCAAGTCGGTTACAGTGAATGTGACTACATAAGTAACTTCATAAAACAAGGACGGAAAAGTAAGGGAAGTGATAAGCTAGCAATGCAGGTAACCGTTGTGATCATTAAAAATTTAATAGATTAAAAGTACTTCTCCTCTACTGTTGTAGTTACAGTGAATGTAGGTGCCAGTGATCGTTAAGATGCATGTACAGTAAGATGAAACAGATTCAAAGTACCTACTCATTCCGACCTGTTGCAGTTACAGTGAATGTGCCTGCATAAAACGACGACGATCGTAAAAGTTACAATAAAGGTAAAAGTGATAAGCTGGCAAGGATAAGGTGTTTACCAGTTGTAAAAAATTAAAGATGTAAGTAATGTATGTAACAGACAAAAGTATTCATCCTGACTTGTGAGGTCACACTAAATGTGGCTGCATAAAGCGAGGACGACCGTAAAAGTTACACGAAAGGTTTGAGAAGTGATAAGCTGGCAAGGCGGGTCCCGGGGCTGTTTCCCGGAGCCGTTGACAGGTGGGGGTGGCGGGTGGCGGGCGCCGGGGAGGCAGCCCGCGCGGCGCCCGCGCAGCTCGCGTGCTCCTCTCGCCTGAGTCACGCGCGCCTCGTAATGCTTGCATAATAATAATGACGGATGCCGATCGCGCGGCGGCCCCTTTGATCTGCCGCCCGTTTGATCTCGCCGCTGGAGCCGGTCCCGCCGCCCCTGCCGCACAAACGAGCCGCCCGCTCACCTTTATTCGGTTGGACGCCGCGCAGCGAGTCGTTCGGCCCTTCGCCCTCGCTTTAAATAGAGGCTTTATTTTGTAAACAGCGGGAGCTACCGTGCGCGCACCGCGGCCCTGCGCGCACGCCGCCAGTATGGGGTGTGCTGTGGCTCGCTCTCCTCCGCTCCACGGTGTCCACTGAGTGATGAGGGCGCCTCTACGCTCTTGGATCGCTTGGACACTCTGTGTACGTTGTTTTGTGTTTTGTTGTGGTGTTGTCATAGTGATCGATTGCTGCTTTATAGTGCGCGAAATTGAAACGTGTTTGGCAGATGTGAATACTTTCTGATTTGTTTTTATTTAATTTTAGAAAAAGGTTTTCGTATTTCTAACTTTTTATTTAATACGTTCACATTTCACATGACGTACGACGTACGAATTCGTATATGTGAGTGGCTCTACAATGAGTAAACTCATAATGGTAATACAACGTAAGTGTAGGTATACTTACTAAAGAGGACAATGTGAAAGTAATGAAGACTGCAAAAGAAAATAAATTTTATTCTTTCGCCTTGCGATTATTAAAGTAAGAAAATAAAAAATACAATAGATACAACACGTCTCTACTATAGAAAATGAATTGTTAGGCGAAGAAATACATCAGAACGACGCAGGCAATTCGTTTGAACAAGAATAGTGAATTCTTTTGTGATTAAATTAGATTAGGACTTTCTAGAGTTAGTTATACCTACCTCTATCTACGGTTTAATATTTGGCATTACTTGATGTAATTGTACAAAGATCACGTACATTTCAATGTCAATATCTGAATATATTTGACTAATTTGACCCGTTCACGACCCGTTTGGATCAGTGGTAATGAACGCTGCCTCTGGTGCAAGGGTTGCGGGTTCGATCCCCGCACAGTACAAACATTTGTGTGCATGTACATGTCAGTTTGTATTGATCTGGGTGTTTTCTATGTATTATAAAATGGATATGTATTTACAATGTAAAAAGTATTAATTGTACCTATTATATTTGCATAACACAGGTGCTTGAGCTACCTATCTCGGAGTCAGATCACTGTATGTGTTGTTGTGAAATATTTACTTATTTATATTTATGAGGGTTTAAAAAAATGTTTGCGAGTTGATTTTTTAAAGATATGAGAAACTATTTGTCTTAAAGTATGTAAGTGAGTTGTCTAACAAGCTTAAAACAGTAAAGTTCCGTCCAGGTAGAGCGATGGTAGCGCAGTGGATAAAATGCGCCTTGCAAACAGGGGTTCGATTCCGAGCATGCACCTCTGCATTTTTCAATTCTATGTGGATATTTCTACCACTAGCTCGGCGGTGAGGGAAAACAGCGTGAGGAAACTTGCACGTCTCGGATCGTTTCTCAAAATTGTGGATATTTTAGGAAATGATTCTGAAAGTGTAACTGTGCTCCAGTCGGTCTGGTTCCCCTGTCTAAGCGTTGCGAAGGTCAGAGGGTAGTCGCTTCATTGTAGTTACCGTGCCGATCATATTCTAAGCCTACCCCAGGTTTCAAAGCGACAACTTTGGACACAACTGGGAATTATACACTAAGACGAGGAACGGGTTCTGCCCAGGTAGAGTCATGAATTAGTAAAAAAAGTCATACATTTACGTATAATAAATTGGGGTTCATTTATACATATATTTTAAAGCAATTGATATCTCAAGTTTGAGAAAAGAATTTGATTTTAAGATTTATTCAGGTGAGTTTTTTCTTGTAACCTACCCTACTTTGTAACTTGTTAACACCATTATGTAAACACATGGAAAGTTATTCCTAATTTTATTAGAAAACTTGGCCTAAAACATGAACGGACCGCTCAAAAGTCATGTTGAATTTACAGACGTGTGTAGTACAGTGTTGTGTAGTTTAAATATTTTTATTTTTATTTTATTAGGGAAATTTACAGACCAATTTTCAAGTGTGTAAAACAATATTTAAACAAATGCTAATTACAAATTTCCACAGATAGAACGGAAAAATAATTAAGGTTTTGTCTTAAACTTCTGCGTAGTACGAGATTGTTCGAAATTACGTACTTAAGTACATATGTATATGGTCAGCTCACCGCAAAAGTTCACCGCCCGCAAACACCCCCAAGTACAGTCAAATTATAAGGGGTAGATTTATCACGAGACTTGAGTTATCATTATGAACTAATAAGGATCTCTAGTTATTCAGTTCTTAAAACTATTATGTTACGTTCATGTTTTCCCATAGAACCGCCGCGAACCGCGAACACTTCGCTCTCGCAGCGAGCCGACGATACAATATTACATAAAAACAATATTAATACATTGAATTTAAGTAGTGTACTTATCATTACTAAACATTTTAGTATGAATTTATTTCAAGAGAATTCCACTTAAGATTCGCTTAGCCTTTGGACTGCTAGTACAGAACAAGTCGAGATCTTGTGATTGTATGTTATTAAAAGTTCTTGTTGCTGAGTTTTTACGGAAATTAGTTCGAGCAGAGGAATTATAAAATATTGGTCGCGGTCAATAAAAATAACTTTATTAGTTAAATAATATTATCATATTAATAAATCTAAGGATAAATGTAATACTAAAAAGAAAATATATTTTTTTTCATTTATATAGCTCATATCTACTTATTATTATATTGAATATATTTGCAAATGTCAATATTAATATTACACTTACAAGAGAATTAGGTATTCACCACCCGGGGTCAATCATTGTGTAAATGTATTGCCCTATTGCAAAAAGGTGCAATAAATTGTTTATGTAAAATCAGCGGCGAAGAAATACTGGCATTCTCTTTTTTTGAGTTCGTTATTTTATCACGAACGTTATATTTAGTTACTGAGTTGATTTAGCATGCTGATTGATCAATGGTAGCTCAGTAGCTAAGAACGCATCTTCCATACGGGGGGTTATGGTTCGAATCCGAGGATGCAAGACCTTATATGACGGCCCGTTTGGATCAGTGGTAGTGAACGCTGCTTCTGGTGCAAGGGTTGCGGGTGCGATCCTCACACAGTACAAACATTGGTGTGCATGAAGATATCTGTTTGTAATGGTTTGGGTGTTTTCTGTGTATTTTAAGTATGTATTTACAAAATAATAGTATTGTATATATTTCTAATTCCGCTGTTAGTTCTGATATCCGTAACACAGATGCTTGAGCTACCATCTCAGAGTCAGATAAATGTATGTGATGTTGTAAAATATTTATTATTATTTATTTACTTCAACCATTACCTCGGTGGCGAAAGAAGATCGTGAGAATGTGTAACGTGATCCAGTTGGTCTGGTTCCCCTGTCTAAGGGTTGCGAATGTCAGACCAGAAGGACACTCCTGGATCATGTTAAGAGCATATACCGGGCTCCGAAGCGAAAGCTTTGGATGTAACTGACACGCTAAGATCAGATCCGAAGTTCTCAATCAGCTAGTTAAGACTGGTTTGCACAGTGCGTGTTTCATAGCCCAGTAGGCAGTTACTCGGCTTGCGAGCTATTTCCTAGCTCGCTCGTGCGAGTTACTCTATTTTAAAATACAAACATTGCGAGTTACTGCAGTGCAGCTACTTGGCAGACTGACTCGTATACTACTACATAGTTAACTGAACAATTGAACCTGAACTACTTCAATACAAGTACATTATAATGTACAAAAATATGAAACCGAAACTTTTTTTCGTAATGATCTGACTTGTGTCAAAAGTTTTGCTAAATATTTTTTAGATTAAAAAACCGGCCAAGTGCGAGTCGGACTCGCGCACCGAGGGTTCCGTACAAACCTGCAAGGGCAATTAGATCTAAGTATTTGATATGAATTTCAACTTGATAGCTCTACGCGTTCATGAGGAAGAAAGTAATAAGTTTATATTTATTAAAAAATATATATTTTGTAATGTAACTAAAAATTTAAGGTTTTCGGAATTTTTCCTTTATGTGTGCTATAAAACGTTGCTTCATACCAAATTTCAAGATTCTAGGTCGACTGGAAGTACCCTTTAGGTTTTGATTCCCTTGCGAGTACTTGCGAGTTTCAAAATATGCAGCTTAAATTGCTGTTTCTTTTGATTGCGCTGACATAGAAGTTTGATTTTGTTACAGCTTAAAGGTATTATAGACCTGAGTATTTGGTATGAATTTCAATTTAATACCTCTACGCGTTTATGAGGAAATGGGTAGTAAGTTTAAAATTATTAAAAAAATATATATTATGTGATGTAACTAAAAATTTATGGTTTTTAAATGGTAAAAAGATAAATTATTAATAATATCCTCCAACCGATTACAGCTATGGCTGTTAATCTCAACGATCAGTCACTTACGCAGGATATATTATAGTGCTCAAGTGTTTGCCCAATCACAAATTCACTCTTTATTCCCTTATTCGGGGATTTCATCAGATCGGATTGGGGATTCAGGGAACAGGCGCAGGACCAGCGGCCTAACGTGCTTTCCGAGGCAGGAAAAAAGCGGAAAGGAGGAAAGCGGTCTCCCCCGTGCCTCGGTCCTGTAGGACCGCCAACTTCCAGAATGTGGGCCGACACTATTATTATCTCACTCTATGGGCCACGATTGCCAAATGCGGATTGGTGATCAGAAACCCGAGCTATGTTCGAAATATTCTTTTCGCTCGACTCGAACCCAGGACCCCGAGATCACGGTCCGGTACTTAAACCACTAGACCAACAGGGCAACAGGGCATTATGACTTTGATTAGCGAGGTCTAACTTTGACACATATTTTATTGTTTATTCAGATTAAAGATTGGGCCCGACGATGGGTGACTTGGTGACCTGTTCCAATGAAGAAGGTCGCTACTCTAGAATCCAACTCATCCTTGTGATAAACACACGAGTGTTTGTTCAGTGTCTGGTTGTTACAAATTAATTAAAGTATAAGTGTGGTGCGTTTGCTGATCCAGATAGGTCCTGTAGGCCATAATACAAGTGCTTTAGCAGGGGTCGTATCGATTCTCATGTTCTGATATTAATTTCAAATCCTTATCGTGCAAGCTTTTAAACTGTGAAAATTAATATCAAAGCTTGCGACTGTTGAACTATTATTAACGTAGTAGTAATAACTCACGCTTGCGACCATACATGCAATACCCCGTCCCCCGTTGGTCTAGTGGTTTAAGTTTAAAAATTATGTTTTGAATTTTACGGGTCGGGTTTGTGATCACCAATCCGCATAAGGCAAGCATTGTGATTAAGCCTAGCCCCATCATAGTAGCGATGACTTGATTTCTGTGATGAAGGCCTTTGCCCTACAGTGGGACAGCCGAAAACCTCTTAATAGGTAACGTGAATACAGTCAATTTAGCATATTAGATCAACATCATAAGCGAAGTAGTTCGTTCGAAATATTTTATTTTGAAAAGATACTCGACTGATAGGTATCTCAATTTAGAATTTGAATTCAATAATTGTGGGGGTTAACCATATGTTTGGAATGCGACGATGAGAGGGTTACGGGGATAATAAATCAAATCGTTATATTGACACTGATTTATTCGTTAAAATTATGATAGGTTTGTATTAAAAATGGTTCGTTGACAAAATCAAATCTCGGTGATGCCGACCAATAAGGAGGTTGGTACACATAGATTTTTTTTAAGTTGGTATTCGGCTTACTCTTGGCTTGCTTTACACAGAGCTCTAAGAGTTGAGAAAAAGCCTACGATGGAGCAAGCTCACCCAGAAGTATATCGTTGTATCGTTTCTATATTTTATATAAATGTACGATGGCTCGTACGGTATTTATTACTTAAGTAAGCACATTTAGCTTCAAAAATATATTCCTTTTATAACCTATAACTATTTATTTGCAAGTATGGTAATTAGTACATATATATCTCGATACAAAATATACTAAGAAATTAATAAACATATTTAATGTGATTCTACCACCGAAATCGGAAAGTTGATATAGGCGTTAAAACCTATCATAAATATCATGAGAATTTGACAAAAGTAACTTTTAGCACAATACCTTAAGAGTCCTGCGGATTCCAGTTTAAATTCAATTCGAGACAAGCTTCACCGTTCCTAGGACATCTTGCTATCTCGGTCGCGCCACCGCGACCCTTCCGTGCGAGTAGAAACAGCAAGATGACTGTTTGAAATAAGTAAGAAAATTGTGTGCATTTACGAATACCAAAAATGACGAATGAAACTTGATTATATTTAGATTTTCTTCAAAACTAGACCATACAAGCTGTGTCTCCGTACAATCAACAAAGTGATTAAGTTATTGCGTTTTTAATATAAACAAATTGCAGAAAATAGGCCGTTAACTTTGAAAAATATACGAAATGTAATCGCATAAATTTTTAATTGGGTAAATTTTTCACAATATCATACATTGTTCTGACTCCGAGATAGGTTTGAGCACCTGTGTTATGGATCAGAAACAACAGCGGTATTACAAATTATATACTTATAAAAGGTACTTTTTCTTTTGTAAATATATACTTTTCTTATAAGAAATGTTCATGCACACAACACAAATTTCCGTACCGTAACCTTTGCACCAGACGCAGCATCCACTACCACTGATCCAAACGGCTCGTTAAATATTTGTAAGAAAATGTTTGAACCTAGACATAGATAAATACTTCTTTTATCCGAATAACAACATCGAAACGTCGACACATCCTCAAATTGTTCATTATTTTGTTGTATGGGAAACAAGTTGTTCGCCGGGCCCTTTATTATTCTCGAGCAATAAAGGAAAATACACCTTAGCGTACATATACAGTAGTAACATACGGTTGTCTTTTGTCAAATGCTCCGATATTTTTGGTGCTCGGATAAGCTAATATTTGACCGTGGAAGAGCCACGCTTCGGCATGAATGGCCCGGCTCGACCTCAAGAAAACCGGCGTGAAGCAGCACTGTGCTGTGTTTCGCTGCGTGAGTGAGGGTATCGTAGGACCAAACGTGTTAAGTGTGGGCGGCGGCAATCGCTTACCATCAGGTGATTCGTCTGCTCGTCTGCCACCTATCACATAAAAAAAATGTTGGTAGGTTTGAACCCCAAGATAATAGGTATACCTTCTGATCCGTCTGACCTTAGCAATCCTTAGGACAGGGGCACGAAGTAACATATTTTTATGCTTCGGTTGTCTATGTGTTGAGTGGAGCGGTAATTTTGTTATCAGTAGCTTGTTACTAAATAGCACTTTCTGGGGACATGAGAACTGAAAGGACCTGACAAATCCCTACGATAATGACTGGCAGGAAGGTTTTAAGGCCCTATATATCTATGAAACTAGCGCCGCTAAAAGATTTTTATTTGGAAATTATGAGACATTTTGAAAAAGTACATCTTTCAATACCTAAAGAAAAGAATGACCAATGTTTTGAGACGCATAACAATAACGTTTACACGCGTCAAATAATAATAATCTTCATAATTGCTAAAGGAAGAAATGATTACATAAGATTGTCTCAAAAAACTGTTAATACTTTCCTTCAAGTATTTATAGAAGTGAATTTTTGAGTAGTCTCTCATAATCGCTACAGTCAATAAAAATGTATTAGCGGCGCTAGTATCGATGAAGATGTTTCGCTTTAAGGTGACGGGTAGGGCACACTAGCGACGCCAATCGATTTTATTTTCTAGCTACTAAACCGGATATATTTTAAACAATTTCGAGGTTACAACCTCTCGGCAAACATTTATACTATTTATTAAATAACCATGCATAAATGTTGGGTCCGTTTTTGTACGCGAAAAATTTATATATATATTTATATAAAGTGTCCGTTTTTGGCAGTAATTCAAATTTCGAGTACAAAAGCAGACCCAAAAGTTAAGTATAAGTATTAAATAAATAGTACAAGTGTTTGCCGAGAGATTGTAAGAAATTGTTAAAAATGGATCCGGTTTTGTAGCTAAAAATTAAAATTGATTGGCGTCGCTAGTTTGTCCTACCCGTCACCTTTATACCGGAGTAGGCTTGGGACTTTTTTTAGATAAATGTATTATTTGACTCGAGTATCTTATCTTGGCCGTGTGGTCCCCGGCAGAGTAGAATAGGCCACCCTCACTCTTACCGAGGTGTCGTAAAAGGCGACTAAGGTAAAGCTGCTGGCATAATCATCTGCACCCAGAGAAGGAAAACTCTGCATTTAGTTCAAAACCCTCGCCAACCCGTCTGCCAAGCGTGGTGAGTAGGGCAATTACCCCTCATGTGATTGAGGGAGGCCCGTGCCCCAGCAATGGGGACTTAAATGGGCTGATGGTGAACTTATCTTGCTTGTCCACAGGCTGCGTTGACGACAGTGAGTGAGAGCGCGTCTCCGCCCGACAGTCTGAAGTTGGTCTGGTTGTCCAATTCCTCACTAACGTGTAACGATGGCACTCCTGCTGGGTATGTATGACAATACTGTTTCAATTATTGCGTACTCGTTACAGAATTCGTCGGATAGTTTTCCCACAAATTTTATTTGCTGCAGAAAAAAAGTATGGAAAAAATCACGCAATATAGTGTAAAATATTAGTTTTAACACTTCACCTTTTTTATATATTAAATGGGTTTGCACTTTAACCTCATCTCACCTGATGGAAAGTGACAATCAGGTCTAAGATGTAGCGTGCTTACCCAGAAGAAGCCTATTCACTCTCGACTTAAAGACACCCAAACTGTATGTTCAAGTCAATATAAAAATGTTAGTGTAGTTTAGTTTATCCGTGGTTCAAGAGATGGCGCTGTGCCATATTATATCGCGCTAGCGTTTCGTTTTTATTTACCTATATAAGGTACGCGGTGTCATTAGAATAAAAAATTTGATATTCAACCGAAAGTGGCTTTTATTTAATTACTCCTCTAGGAAGCGATCCTCATTTGTTCACTGTAGCTCTCTGGGAATACAGAAGCCGGCAAGTTGTTCCATTCCTTAGCAGAATTGTAATTCCTTACCTGATGAATAAATGAATGTATTACAAATAGACGGTGGTTTTTCGTATTTTTTTTAGATAATATTACTTACGTCAATATGCAGGATTACATTAATGGATCTTACTAGACAAATACCTAGTAGTTATTTAATATTAGTGTTTTTTTTCCTTACTAGTAACTACAAATTTTCCTTTCACCGCACCACTGCACTTTCTGCATGACCCAAAGGTTGACTGGTAGAGAATGCTTCTTGGCATTAAGTTCGCCTTATTGTATCAAAATTTGTGCAATAAAAGTTTTAAATAAATAAATAAATACCTTACGAAAGCTCTCTAGCAGACCTATCCATTTAGCTAAATATTAATTGGTTTGTTAAAGCGTTTATTAATTAATATTATACATACTTAGCTTTGTATGAAGGCTGTTTCAGCAATATGCGTGGGTGGTTAGGAAAAGTTTCCGGCCTAACAAAGATACACGATCTTTTGCCGAAATTTTATCATCATACCATCTCGATTAATTGTCAAAACTTGAGTTTACCAGGCGCCTAAATTGTGTTCTTTATTTAAGTAATTTTAAGACAGAGTACCTACTATTTGAAAGAAAATAAATAAAGAAAAAATAAATTAAAAAATCATTTCAAAAATCTTTCACTGTGATAAGTAATGATATAGTTCTTGTACACTAAGTTTAATTCACGTAGGCGTAACTCTATTAGCCGCAGAACTGACAACCGTTGGAGCCGTAAAGTCTTTGAGTGGAGATCGCGACTCGGTAAGCGTAGTGTAGGACGCCCTGCGACAAGATGGGATGATGACATTCGAAGGCTGGCTGGTGTGGGCTGGATGAGAGTGGCCGAAAATCGGAGCAGTGGCGTGCATTAGGGGAGACCTATGTCCAGCAGTGGACGAGTGTGGGTTGCTAATGATGAGGCGTAACTATTACTTTTTTTGACTATCTCCAAAAAAATACTCACAATGTTTTTCTTAAACGACCAAAATCACAATTGCACGTCCTAAACGGCTGAAACATACTTTGAAGTGTAGATACCTACTTGGCGACGTTGGCTGATGTGTATAAATAAACTTCTTTCCCTGAATAATTTGACTCAGGTGTGAAAGTTGATGTGAAGATTCCAGGTTTTATGTGAAGAATACTTGATGTGAGATATCGTGACACTCAGTGTATACTTTCAAAATAGTTACAAAGTTGCATAGTACATTCAAGTCCAATATACGTTGTAAAATGCAGTTCCGCGAGAAGTACCTAACCTAGTTTCAAAATAGCATTATTTGACCACTGTTATATCATCTCATTGATAAATATAACTTTTGAATATGTACCGTAATTTCAGACCGTGACTGTCCTTAAAGAATTGGCAGCAAAACTTCCCTGATTTTGGCACGCGCAACAGTGCGTGATGATTTTACTATGGGCATTGGCCAGTGACTATAAGTTAATTGAATCTCAATGATTCAATTAACTTACTTTCTTCGACGCTACAACACTTACTGCCGCACTCAGAGACGTCAATTAAAGCTAAATGTTCATTAACTTAATCATGCAAAGTCTTTACGCGTATTGAAATGTCAATATTTTTTCTTAAGTAACAATTAAAGTTAATTTGACGTCTCTGAGTGCGGCAGTTAGCCTCCCTTGTTACAAATCGCAAACTAAGGATAGTCCCGGAACAAAACTCGTGCCAGCCCCTTTTAATATTGAGTGTTGGAACGTGATAACAGAAGCTTTACTACGCTATTAACTTTAGATCGCAATGAAAAATACGACAAAAATCATTATCCGAAATGATAAATACTATTTCTAGATTAGATTAATAGAAATTTAAGAAAAATAATTCTACATTATTTAAACAGATATTTATGGAGAAAAAAAATAAAATGTAAAAATCCTTCTGTGACGTCATCACTCGGCATTACAAATTAATAACGCTATTGCTCGCGTTAATTTAAAAAAAAGTAAAATCTCTTATTATAAAATGACAAGAAAAAGTAATGGCAGTGACAGTACAATGTTGCTAGCCCTTTTTATGCTTATTCAGCCCCTAAAATAATGATCTAGCCACTAGCCCAATTTAAAGCTCCAAAATGACTATCTAATTTGTATACCTACAGCAAGTCTGTCCCTGATGAAATAGACAGGGTTCAGTGAAAACAATCAACGTTGTCAGCACAATGTAATGTAAATTATAGTCAAATAATAATCATAGTTGCATTAAATTAAGTAGATGGCGGTCCGCTGTAATATGTTGGCTCGCAGATTCGCGCGGTGTAGTTTAGGGGTCAAAATTACCTTGTTTAAAGCATACTGCCAAACTCTCTACACCTGCAATCTGTGGATTAACTATACGCAGCGGGCCATCAACGCACTCCGAATCCAATATAATAATGCGTTCAGGGTAGTGGTGGGGCTCCCGCGCTACTGTAGTGCATCTGCGATGTTTGCACACGCGCACACTGACGGCTTCCACACCGTGGTGCGGCGACGCATCGCGTCGCTCATGCACCGCACGCGCGGGAGCCCCAACACCATCCTGAACGTGCTCAGCCAGAAGCCGGACAGCCCCTTTCTGCGGCACTGGGTCCAAGTGCATGTGCGCTTGCCCGGGGTCGCAGCGCGCGGCAGATACCTAAATTAATTGGTTGTGGTTGTGGTTCTACTAACATAATTTTTAAGTATTTTTGTATACTAATAATATTATGGGCAAAGCCTGAAATAAATGAATTTTAATTTTTAATTTAATTTTTAATTAAAATCTTGTGTGGCGAAGAATTCTCTGATTTTAGACATTTGTGGTGTTTTTTTTAAGATTAAGTGTGTGTTTATTCATCAACTTTCGTTAAAAAATTCATCCGTGGGCATTCCCCTTAGTCTTTATTTTTGGTACTCTGTTTTTTACCGAACTTGATTTAACCTAAGAAATTATGAAATGCCAGCAGGTAATTTCTCTTAAACGATACAATATTGTAGGTACCACTAAATGTTATTCCCATTGAGATTAAAGGATTTGAGAAAAAAGGTGAGGGTTGAGCGCCGATGAAGACGTAGAGTCGCGGATTCGATACCCGCACTAACACCATACCATAGTGCAAGGCGTAACCTTAGTTTGGGATCAAGATAATATGTAATGTTGTCTCAATTAATTTATTTCATGACTTTAATCTGAATTCCAGGTACTACATTCGACGAGGCAGCAACAGCGAACACTGGGTGGTGTACCTGGAGGGCGGCGGGTACTGCTGGGACGCGGCGTCGTGCGAGGCGCGCTGGCGCCGGCGGCCCGCGCTCATGTCCTCGGCGCGCTGGCCCCGCTCCCGCCGCGCGCCCGCTCTTCTGTCCGCCGACCCCGCCGCCAACCCTCTGTGGCACGCCTCCACCCACGTGCTGCTGCCCTACTGCTCAAGCGACATGTGGGTCGGCACCCGCACCCATCGACACAACTCCAGCTTCGCTTTTGCAGGGCCGTCTCATCGTTCGAACCGTCCTACTCGACCTCCTCCGCCTCGGGCTCTCCGGACGACTTCTCCTCGTGGGCTCGAGCGCAGGCGGGGCCGGTGTTATGCTTCACGCGGACTCCGCTCGGCGCATGCTCCGCCGGCATAACGTCCGCGTCGCCGTCGTCTCGGACTCCGGCTGGTTTCTTGACCGACCTGCGAGAGCGCGTCACCTTCCTGCAGAGACTCTTGCCAAGCTGGGCCACTCGCTGTGGCGGGGCTCACCTCCCACCTCCTGTGTGCGCAAGCATGCGCTGAAGCCGTGGCTATGCTACTTCGGGTACAGACTGTACCCGCATATTCGCACTCCACTATTTGTGTTCCAATACTTGTTCGACTCGGCCCAACTCGCTGCGGAGGGAGTCCGTGCACCGCGAACGCGTGCGCAGTGGGATTCAGTGCATGAAACGGGAGCGGCCATACGAGCAAGCTTGAAGGGAGTTCGAGCAACTTTTGCGCCTGCTTGTCTAGCACACGGCGCCCTGGCTCGCCCTGAGTGGCTCGCGATTAACGTTTCTGGAGTGTCCCTGCCGCGGGCGATCCGGTGCTGGGAGCGACGTCTCGGAGGCGGCGGCCGAAGCGTCAGGGGCGGCTGTGCGCCTCGACGACTCATCGAACGCTGCTCGTGGCCGCAGTGTAACGGCTCGTGCCCGAGGCTAAGAGATCCAAAAACGGGAGAAGAGGTGGCTTTGTCTGCCCTACTGCAGAGTTTTGGACTTGATGTGAGTGGAGCAGCTGCTGCGATGGGGCTAGACGCTCGGGCGCTATCTCGAATGAGTCGAGCGGAATTATTGCCTCTTCTAGCACCGCACACGTGATAATTAGGATGAACTATTTTCGTGTCTTATTTGGCATGGTGAATCTACCTCGTTTTTTGTTGCGCAAGTACAATTTATTGTAATATTTAGATATTATTTATTGTTTACCAGTAATACTGTATCTTATTTATGATAAGTAAAGATAAGATTTCTGCAAAAATGCTTTTTTAGTTTTAAAATTATATCAGTAACTTATTATTTATTTAATAATTCAACGTTATGATTGAAAAATACTAGCTAAGTTTGGCACAACAAATAGGTATATTTTATATACAAAACACTCGTTCCTTGGAGGTACGATGGACTAGCTCATATGTAACAAATAAAATAATAATATCTCACTATAGTCAGCTGCGCGCTCTTGGAATGTGGCAGTATCGCGGCGGCGGATACCTCTGATCAGGAACATGTTAGATGAATGGGTCGGGTAAGAATAGCCGGTGAAGCGGTTCCGAGCGGTTCCGAGTGGTTCGACTGCGCGGGAGCCAGGGCGAGCGCGCAGCGGAGACACTCGAGCGGACGCGGCCCTGCACCACCAGCCCGCCCGAGCGCGAGCGCGAGCTGTGACGTCATAAGCGGCGCCCGCGCTCCACGCTCATCGCAATAGACACGTCTACCACATCATTCCCGAGAAAGAAGTCCGTCGAGACGATGTTTGCGTGCTGCCGCCACCGCGTTACCATGCGCGCAGTTACATTCCGGTTCACGTCATCCGCATTCTCTCGTATGGATCCTCGTAGGAAGAGGATGTCGAGGACGGTGGGTGTGGTTTGCGCCATCGCCGAGTGCATGGGTGAGCGCGCGTTAGGCCGCGGTGAGGAGATGACGGCTTGGTCTAAGTACCGGAACAAGTCATCGGGGCGGTTTGTGTTCGCCCATAAATGAGGTAGAATTGGCCACAGCCAATTGTTTTCTGAAACGGATAACAAATAAATCGTGTGTTAGAAAAAAAATAATTTGTAATCAGAACCTAATTAAAACAGCTGACTACTCTGCTGACTAGTCTGCTAGGGCAGGACAAAGTGTCCTATGTCTGGTACGAGAGTAGTGTACTAAAGCTTGAGCACATATACGACTCATGCGAATAGGTTGACGCTATCTATGATTTGAATCAAATTCCAATTAACCGTCACAATAGGGACGTCCTGAGTAATTTCATATAACATATTTCGTTCACCAAATGTCTATTATGAATAAAACAGGATTGATATTGCTCGATTTGCCCGTAGGTATTCATCAAAACATGAGTAAACATTCATCATAACGACTTGACTACAAAGTAAGTTGCTTCATCATCATCATCATCATTTCAGCCAATAGACTGTCCACTGCTGAACATAGGCCTCCCCCAATGTTCTCCACACAGATCGGTCCTGTGCAACCTTCACCAGATCGTTGGTCCATCTTGTGGAGGGCCTGCCTGACGACCCGTTTGGAACAGTGGTAGTGAACGCTGCCTCTGGTGCAAGGGTTGCAGGTTCGATTCCCGCACAGTGCAAACATTTGTGTGCATGAACATATATGTTTGTATTGGTCTGGGTGTTATCTATGTATTATAAGTATGTATTTACAAAAGAAAAGTATTATATGTATATAATTGTAATCCCTCTGTTGATTCTGATATCCGTAACACAGGTGCTTGAGCTACCAATCTCGGAGTCAGATCAATGTATGTGATGTGGTGAAATATTTATTTAAAAAAAATATTATTTATTAAGCGTGTTAAATTGTCGACCGTGAGGTTTAAAACTAGTGACCCGTCCTCACTTTGTTTCGAGGCTTTTATTTTGTTATTATTTCCAAACTTTACCAATAGATAGCGCTGGGTGTAAATTACATCGCGCAAGTGTTATATCTTTTCGGATTACCTAGGTTAAGGTTGTCTATGGAATTTACCTCTTTATATATATAGTACGAAATAAAGATGGGCCGAGTACTCAGTTACTATTCAGTACTCGGTGTACTTGGCAGTTTATTGATACTCGGTACTCGGCCAAGTAACTCGGCACTAATGCCGAGTAACTCGGTCTTTTTTTTATTAGTGACACTTATAGTATATTGACAGCTATAGTATATCGGCTCTCCTCAGCATGATAATGAGCAAAAGAAGAAAGAAAATAATCATTTTGGTAACTCTGCTTGTTTTAAGCTTTCGTGGTCACTAACGTTAGAATAGTTTTTAGGAAATTACTACGATGTTTGTGTGCGGCCAAATTGCAAGAGCAATGGTCACGGTGTAACCATGACACTTTCAGCAGTGCTAAAATATCGTAAAAAATAAGGTAACATTATAATATGGTAGCAGTCTCATAAAAAATACTTATACTGAAAACATAACAAGTTTTTGTGTCCCAAAACTGAACCGAGTAACTCGGCCGCGTACTCGGTTTGAGTACTCGGTAACTCAGTAAAAGTAGTACTCGGCGCATCACTAGTACGAAAGATAAAAAAGAATTACCTCCAACTATAGCGTTGTCAACGTAGCTGAAGACGAGACGCCTGTTGGCATCTATCAAAGATTGAAGGGTTGGCCCTCTAGTCCCCGGGCCGGTGCCGAAGTCTCTCGCACTGGCCATGTGGGGTCCTAACTCCCGGCGGACGAGGTCTAGCAGACCCCCGTGCACGTTTCTGATAGGGGCACCATCTTGTTGGTAGAATCCTACTGGGAAATGGTGAGCGTCGAGGAAGACGACCTGTAAAGTTTACCCAAAATTTTATATCAACAGGAAGACTTTCTAAAACGACATGGCTCCAACAGACAGTCTATTTTATAAAAAAACTATACTCAGGCAACAAACCGTTAACCTTTATGCTTTTCGGACAAGGAAAAATTGAATTAAATATTGTTGGTTAAAGTATTTTTAAGATTTAGCTTGGAAATAAATCCCCATTCTAACTTATCTATTACTGCTGCCGTCTTTCAAGTGGACATTCCAAAATGTAACAAAGTATGACATCCATCCGGTACCTATCACTTTGTAGCTTTCGGTGTTGAAACACTGGGCTCGTGGGATTCCGGTGCTTCTCTCTTTCTTTCGTGACTTAGCCACACGTTTAGACGAAGTCACGGCAGATCCAAACTTTTACTAACATCATAGTAGCGATGACCTTGATTTCTATGATGGAGGCCTTTGCCATGGTGGGACAGTATATAGGCTGATACTTTACTTTTAGTTTAGATTTAGGTCTCAGTAAATGTTTTAATTTTCTTATAATGTCTTTTCTTTTTAGACGTGTGTAATAAGTCTTTACTGAAACGACTCAGTGATCCGACTCACCGAGATGATTCACTGTTCCGAATCTCTTATGTTCGCTTCGAATGTATTATTCGACTCAAATGGATCTCGAGTTCGAGTGAACCGAATGATCCGAATGAGCTGAATGATCCGAGTGAGCCGAATAATCCGAATGAGCTGAATAATCCGAGTGAGCCGAATGATCCGAATGAGCTGAATGATCGGAGTGAGCTGAATTATCCGAATGAGCGGAATGAATCACGGATCTATCTGAGTCAATGTTCCAAATGAAGCGTTTCACTGTTCCGCATCTCTGCACTGATCCAAATGCAAATGTTCCAATCTTTTGAAAGATGCGTTTTTGCCAGATCTACTTCTTTTGTTCAATAAAGTAAGCATCAGATTTACCTCTCTAGTACTATCTAAGAAAGTCCTTATCTCTCTCAGAAGTGGTAGCAGTGGACGGACTCGAATTAAGTTGTGGTTCAACCAGTATCTGCAAAAAAAGTATTAAAAAAGACTTTAGGTATTATTTTGGATTGTAGAAATACACTTGTAGCTAGTTGTTTAATAGCTTTATTTGTGAAATACAAAGAATAAAACTGTGTAATACCGTAGGTAGTTTCGAAACTGAACAAATCAATAGGTACAATTAGGTACGTTACACGCCACTCATTATTTTTTGCAATTTTCTTGAAAAGTAGAGCCTGTTAGAATAACTACTTTGGAACGTAGGTATTTGTTAGGCGGTTCATCATAGTATCAGATTCAGCAATTGTATTTGGTGAAAAGAGGTAATATATCTAACATAAAGAGGAGGAAATATAATTTTTAAAATTTTATGCTGTAATCAAATTTTAGGCCCAAAATGAGCGTGATTACAAATAGTGACAAAATATTAATTGGTCGGTCAGCAGGTAGTCACATCATAAGTCAGAGGTACTATCTTTCATGTATTGCTCTGTAAACAAATTTGCATATATTTAGAGACCACGTAAGAATTTCCACGTAAGAAGTGAACAAAGCTCAAAATTTAATGTTGACGTGTCAGAAGTGGACACGGGATATCACGGGACTTCTTTGGTGGTGCGAATTCTATATGACATTTTGAGAATACATTTGACAAAGTCGATTACGTTTAATGTCGACCGCGCCACATAATGCCTCAGTTGCATAACGCTAATGAGTAATGAAGCATGAACAGCGGCCATTCATCTAATCTAATCATTTTCCCGTAATGGTATTTTTGTCTAACAATAGTTTACTCAACAAAGAATCTAATAAACGTTTCATTTTCGGTAATTTATTACTACAACAAACGTTGTAATATGAAATGTTTCTTCAAAATAAAACAAAGCTTGCGATTAGTTTTAACGATATGTTGTGCTGATAAAGTTAATTCTAGTTTTATGGCAATTGATTAACAATCATCCATTGTGCATTGTTATTATTGTTAGTCTACGTAACCTTATGATTTATAGGTTGAATCTAAACGCATCTTAAGATTTCTTTTCACGAATTATCCCAATTACGACAAATATGTAGAATATGTTAGTTTTGATCTGCAGATTATTGGCGAGGAAAAGATTATGCGCGCTCCCCTAGCGGCGATAATTGGAAGCTCTCTAAGAACGACACTTTACTATATTTTGAAGTAATGTTTGGTTAAAAGTTATGATTTATTCATGTTCACGATTAAATTACATAAACCGGCCGCCGTTACTCAATGTAATACGTACGCAACTTCGGGAATAAGTTACCAAAAGACAAAATTTTGAAGTTAAACATTTATATGGAAGACTGTTTTAAGAATAATCAAGCCCATTTCACTATAAATGAGTTGGTTCTCATCATTTTCAGGCTAAAAACTATTCTATTTCCAAACAGTAAATAAAATTGTAAAACATTCGATAAATTAAGTACACAGCTTTAGTTTTTTTTATTTAAAATCGTGTCATAATTACATATAATTCCATACTCGTTAACTAGCCTAGTTAATATGTTTTATGATTTTCATTAAATGAGACTCTTATGCTCTGTAAATATTTTCCTGTTTCACTCTTTAATATCACCATTCCACTCTTTAATATTTCCTCACCAGAACGTAATGGTCTGGTATATTCTGCCGACGCTTTTATTATATCTATTATTGATATCATTATTGTGACCTAACCACATTTATCCCAAAATTAAGAGAATATTAACCACTATCCCGTAAAGTTGTATGGAAAACTATCAATTTGTCGTGCTTAGACAGCTTCCGAAGTTGACACCAGATGTGCTAGTGAGAATCTTTGCCTCGCCAATCAATGGGAGCTACCGCGTGCGAAAAATCCGCAAGATGGCGTACTATAGGGCAGCGGTCCATTTACAAGGCGAAATTGTTATTTTACGAATAAATCAGCCAATGATATTGAAGTTGGACCTCGGTTCTCAAGCACGCCATCTAGCGTGGGAGCGAATATTTCACGTACGCTATAGCCCCCATTGATTTTCCCTTTCGTATGCGTACATAATGCGCATAAATGCATACTTAGTACTTATCTTAAAGATATTTATTATGTGAAGTTAAATTATCTGACGCCGTGGATAAGCTAAGTCCAGATGAACCGGTCCTGTCAGAGCATGATCTGGTCATGGTCTAAAATACTAATCTCAGTGTCGAAGGTATCCCTGTCATAGAAGAAGTTATGAAAGAAATCCCGCGGAATACGAAAATAAAATATTAGATTCCTTGTGTCTATAAATAACAAAGCTCAAATTTGAATGTTGACGTGACAGAAGTGGCACCTATCTCAGGACTTCTATGGTGGGCCGAACTCTAGTAGGCGATTTTTAAGACGTGGACGACATGTAGCTGAATGGAGCTGCCCTGTTGGAGCTCGAGCGGCTGCGTTCCACGTTTCTGATCTCCGAATTGTTGTAATGTAAAATACTCGATTGTTCTCCCTTATAGTAAAAATCATAGTACGCGATCCTAAAGTGTATTAATAGGTACTTGATAAGGTGCAGTCATTATCAAAATTCTGATCTCTGCTTTGAAATTGATGGCGCACTTTTAAAGGAAATACTCGAAACTTACCTGTCTTCTTCATTGTCGTAGAACTCGTAGTACGCGATCCTAAAGTCGAAGTATCTGATGCCGTGGACGAGCTGAGCCCAGATGGAGCGGTCCTGGCAGAGCACGAAACGGTCGCGGTCAACATTGCTGATCTCCGTATTGAAGCGCCAGGCGCCTGCGTTGTGAGTGCCGGCAATTGCTAGCTCGCCGATGCGCAGGTGGTTGATTTGGGCCCTGGAAAAATATGTACGTATGTATGATGGTTGTCGCGTTTTATGAGAAGATTACATTCAGCAGAGGACGAGAATGGGTTAGGCATTCAACTCCTCCGTAATGATGGGCTCTGGGGAGTGGTTCGTTAGGTCGATTTGCCCGGCGGTGAGAAAAATCATCGTGAGGAAACTTGCATGTTTCGGATAGTCTCTTGACCCGATTTTGAACGTGGCACTGTGCCCAGTTGGTTGGGCTGAGATAATGATCATGATGACCTATCTACTTATTGCGGGGCGGATTGAAAACAATCAGAGCAGTCGATTTGGCGTCGCTTTCATCGTCGTGTCCAATGATCGTAGCGATCGTGTTATCGGGATAATTAACTTAAACCGTCTACGTTGAAACGATAAATAAAGCAATAAGCGGGAGCCGACGAAGTCCCGGTTAATTCTATTTTCTCCTGAATCCAAGACCTGTAAAGTGCTAATACAATAGACGTCCATTATTTGTTGTAACACTTCTTGTATTGACTATTTAATTTTGAGCATTATCTTTCATTGCAACGACCTCTTTACGCTGTGGTTTATTTACTCTTATAGAGTTGCGGTTTGATTTCCGGAACAGCAACAATTTTGATTTGAAAGTTTAGTGTTTAATAAATAGTCCCTTCGATTTTTAGGTTTTATAAATACATTCCCTCCAGATAAGTGGAATTGAATTTATGTAAAATTCACTTCTACTTATCGAGCGGGAAAGGTAATTTTTGAGGAAAATTTTCTGAACTTAGACGATTGGAAACAGTTTGATAGGGGTTATTTAGTACAACTTGGATAAGTATTTTACTGGTGAAAGAATTTCTTTGCATGGATCTACCTAGATACTCGTACTAAGTATGTTTAAATGTTTTGCTTACCCATATCGCGTCAACTAAAAAACACACGCAAATATAATAAAACTTTTCTAATGAAATGAAGAAAATAAAGTTGAAAGTTGTGTGATGATATTTGGGTAGTATGGATAAGTTGACGTCAAGAACTTTAAAATATGTTATTTCAAATATCATTGCCTTCATTCAATAGTAGTCAAATTGCCGTGTGGTCCCGGCAGAGTAGAATAGGCCACCCTCACTCTTACCGAGGTGTCGTAAAAGGCGACTAAGGTAAAGTTGCTGGCATGATCATCAGCACCAAGAGAAGGAAAACTCTGCATTTATATCTAAACCCTCGCCAACCCGTCTGCCAAGCGTGGTGGGTATGGCAATTACCCCTCATGTGATTGAGGGAGGCCCGTGCCCCAGCAGTGGGGACTTAAATGGGCTGATGATGATGATGATGAGTCAAATTGGATAAATGATAATAGTTATAACTATTAACATTGTTCCCACATATACTAAGTGCTTATAATAACATCCGCCCACGGCTTCCTTCTCTTGGATCAAGTATTATTATTATACCTTTGATAAAAAGTAGAAAATTTGGAATACAGGCGTAAAAGCTGTTTGTTATATCATGATTGGATAAACGTCACAAAATAGGTTCCTACGTTTTCTTGGCCCAATCTAACTAGTAAATAAAAAAAAAAATAAAAAAAAAAATTTCGTTTATTGCAATAGTCTGTGTCACATTGAGTGGCCGAGTCTACCCAGTAAGTTGTCATAGACACTTGTATTGGGTATGGCTCGCTTCTTCCCTTACGGTTAGCTAAGAGACTAATTACATAAATGGCCAATCTACGAGAATTTAAATTAACAAAGTATATAAACTATGAGAAAGAAGGAACTAGTATTTCAATTTTACGGAAGGAATAAAGAACAGACAGACACCTAAGTAAAACACAGCAACATAAGGTTAGTAGATCATTGCTTAGTTTGAATGACATATCGTTTTTAACACTGCTAAATTATGTGTGACTCGTGACAACTTGCTTGAACCAACCTAGAGTATTCAAACCTGCGATTGTCTTTAGAATGGTATCCGAATCCGTAGGTCGATAAAACGCAAAACACCGGCGTTTTATTGAGTGACTGTAACTCCGACTGACTTCGACTGTTGACTACCCATTTATTTCAATAAGTTAGGTATTTGACATTGGCAAATTATCTTCAGGTAGAGCCATATTATAAAAAAAGTTTAAAAAACTAAACCCGACTACCAAAAAACGCGCTCTTAAAAGTATGATACAAGAAAATTGTCTGCTGAAATTATTATGCCGTATTGCCGTGGTCGTATGCCACCTTGATTTTATTTTAATATAATAATGAATCTGTTTTGCTACAGTAGGTGTCATACGACCACGGCAATACGGCATAATAATTTCAGCAGACACAATTTTCTTGTTTCGTACTTTTAAGAGCGCGTTTTTCGGTAGTTGGGTTTTAGTTTTTAGACTTCATTTTTATATAACATATTTTTAGTTATGAAAATAAAATTACATTTTTGAAATGTGTTCAAAAAGCTCTTTCATTTGATACACCACGCAGTACCGTCAAGCAAAAATTTTTTTTTAGTTCCTTACTCTAAGCCCCCTAGAGGGTGCTGTAGTCAATTTAACGTGTCGTCATGTCACCTAAAATCAGAAGACAATCAAGACGCTTCTAACGACAACTTATTTGTTCAAATATGATAACTCGTTTAGAAGTTATAAGGGAACAGATGAACAACCATACATACATACAATACAGGACAAAATCATATTCCTCCTTTTTGCTTCGCCGTAGTCGGGTAAAAATAAATATCAACATTTTGATGCAAGTACATAAATAGCTCTACCTAATTAAGACCTCTCCCCATAACACAATTGTAAATCTTACTTTGGGACCTTTGGGACTATATTTAGTAATGGTTTAGTACTCACGCGTTGTCCTCCATCCAGGTGGGTTGTATCTTCAAGCAGTTCTGTGCCGTGATCCCGGCGTCTCCCGCCCCCACCCAGGGCCACAGGCAGTGCGGGCCCCTGTGCCCGGGGCCCGTCAACCATTCGCCGGGTAGGGTCGACTCGCCGAGCGACACTCTGGTCACTACGAATCCCTCTGAACTGGTGATAGGGTGGATCTCCAATGCATTATTCCAAGATGTTGGCCTATTTCTGAATAGACCGATCTGTGAAACATTTAGTAGTTAGCGAACAAACGGTCAATCCGCTTATTATTTATTCAGGAAATTGTTTTTTATTTTTTTATGTGATAGGTGGCAGACGGATCACCTAATTGAATTGTAGCGAAAGTACGAGCCTAAATTAAATAATCCTTTAAGGATTATTTAAATTAAGTAGGAAAGATAATTCGTTAGACGATTTTCAATTACCTACCTATAGGTGAAATTCACACAGGAGATAAATGTAGGTAGGTACGTCTTCTTTCTTAATTTTTTTTTAATTTAGATTATGTCTTATTTTAAGTATGAATTTAGGAAAGGTGACACAGATTGGCTTTAGGGATAAAAAAGTTGTTGAAAAACATTGCGTGAAGCAGCATTGTGCTGTGTTTCGCTGCGTGAGTGAGGGCACCGGAGGCCCAATGCGGGGGAAAGAGGGGTTTAAAGGTCGGCAGCGTACTGGTGACGTCCACTGGTGCCGCGGGTGTCCATGGGCGGTGGCAATCGCTTACCATCAGGTGATCCGTCTGCTCTATTGGTACCTACAGGATATGGTTCAGTGTATTGTGCTATAGAAAATATATTTATACAAGTCCTCATCTATTTAATCTCAGACTTCATAATATATTCAATGTTTTAGTTCCATGTTCATTATGTCAATATTTTGAGCCTCCTGTGACTTGGCGAATTATCCAACGACTAAATATGGCCAGGAAATAAACTGTTACAATTGTGTTCCTATGTCGATAGTTACACTACAAGTACAATGAAACATTGCGTAAAAAGCAAGAAGTTAAGGCAATGAGTAAATTCATTCATTAATATGAATAATTCGTTGAATTAATATTCAGACTACCTATTAGTAGCAGCGGATTGTTGAATTCACGCTGAATAATGCGATAGGTAATTTAGACCCAAAAAGTTTACATGATTTTTTGTTTGATGAAACATTAATGATGTAATGGTTAATTACATCATTAGCTTTCTGTGTAAGTATATAAATATTTAAGATTGCACCGCCCTACACCTTCATCAAGTGTCCTTTATCCAAAGGTTGCCTGGAAGAGATCGCTCATAGTGATAAGGCCGCCTTCGTTGTACACATCCTGTAATATCTAGTTTTAAGTTTTCATACTTTATTTTGAGTGCAATAAAAGTATATTCATTCATACATTCATTCATTCATTAATGGCAGAATTAAAAAAATATTTCATGAAATTGTTAGTAAGTTAACTTTAGAAAAATGTTGCTCTCATTTTTAAGCGTGTTACTCCCTTATCAAGGGCAGTATACTGATGATAGCAAACATTTTCCCCATAGGGAACATAGGGGCTAATTTAAAAGAAAAATGCTTTCCCATACCATTTGCACTAATCAGCTGATTACTTTTGTATTTTTTTTTTCTAGATAAAACCCTATGTTCTTTGGGGGAAAATGTTTCTTTTCATTAGTATAATGCCCTCGATAAGGGAGTAAGACGGTTAAGGTGACGGGTAGGACGCCAATCGATTTTAATTTTTAGCTACTAAACGGGATCTATTTTAAACAATTTCGGGGTTAACCCTCCCGGCAAACACTTATACTATTTATCAAATAACCATGCAAAAATGTTGGGTCCAATGCGTACACGAAAAATTGATTCACGCCATTTTTCGCGTATAAAAACGGACCCAACATTTGTGCATGGTTATTTATTAAATAGTATAAGTATTTGCCGAAAGGTTGTAACCCCGAAATCGTTTAAAATAGATCCGGTTTAGTAGCTAAAAATATAAATCGATTGGCGTCGCTAGTGTGCCCTACCCGTCACCTTAAAAAAGCATGGTGTTATAGCAATAACTTTTGTCTACTATATAACTCAATTTACTTCGGTTTCCAAACCCGTTAATGACTACCGGTGGGCGCAGGCGCATGAATGCTTCCACTAGGCGTTTCGTAACGCACGCAGATTGTACCGGTGAACCACGCTGCGGCGAATAAAGACGAGACTGTCAATGGACGGGTGTCACGTCCGCGTTACGTAAACTTGTATTCAAGTGTGAAATTTGCATCGCCGTTAGCAGGGTTGAATCTGCAAGTCAGGTATTTTGCGCGCCTCGTGGAATAAGTATTTGAACTGTTCAAACGTTTGTGCGTCGATCTGTAACCTTACCATGAGTTTGAAAAACTGTTCTCGCTATCGAAAACTATCGCTTTGTCCCTTTCATTGTGGTGCATGTGAAAGAGACAGAGCAATAGTTTTGGTTAACGAGGATAGTAATTCAAACTCATGGTAAGGCCTCAGATATGTAGATTCTGGCAAAGTTTTTTTTTGATGTGATAGATGGCAGACAAGCAGACGGATCACCTGATGGTGAACTAGCGCCTCCAAGGACACCCGCGACACCAGTGCGCTGCCAACCTTTTAACCCCCCTTTTCCCCGGTTTGGGCCTCCGGTACCCACACTCACGCACCGAAACACGCTGGTTTTCTGTGAGGCCGTGGTATCACTCCGGTCGAGCCGGCCTATTCATGCCGGAGCGTGGCTCTAGTTACAATTTGGGCTGTTACGATTAGAAAACCTATTTACTTGGTTACTTGTAGCTAATATAAAATTCAAAACGATCTATCTATACCTAACCTATTTGTTTTCTTCGCTGTTTCTGAAGTAAAGTACATACTTGTCAATCATTTGTACATTAAAGCCAATTTCTTTGTAAATACGAGTATTGATTCTTCATTACATTCTCTACTTATTAAGTAATTAACATTGATTCCGTGATTGTAGTGCATCGGTGCATAACCTTAGCAGTGAATTAACCGCCAGCGTTTGATGCACGGGATATGCACGCCCACTTTCATGAGTTTCGATGGAAAGCAAGATATAATAATAAGTTATAATAAGGAAGTCAATACATCTACACAAGCTGTTTGTTGTGACGAGCAATGCTCTTTATCCTGCTATAAGCTTGTTAAGCAGGCGATTGTCTCAAGTGCGCCATTACTTTACTAGTGATGCCCAAATGACCAGGACCAAGACGAGATTTATCTTATTTGTTAGGGGCCGTTTTCATGGGGCACGTCTATCCTAAGGTATTTTTGTACCTTCTCTATCCTTTGCACTTCTACTCACGAAAGAGAGAGAGACGAGATTTAGTTATTATCATACTGCTTATTCATCAACCAATTGTTCATAAACATGCAGATTGCACTCTCAGTAATCATTTCCATCTGTTGAGGTAGTGATCCGTCCCAGTCTGTAGTCACAGATGTGACTACCTAGCCTACCGTGATGTGTGTACCTAGATAGGTATTCTTGGTACCTTGGGACCCTTTGTGGGAGAGCCAGCCAGAGAGCTTCGGCATGAATGGGCCGGCTCGACCGGAGTGATACCACGGCCTCACAGAAAACCGCACTGTGCTGTGTTTCGCAGCGTGAGTGAGGGTACCGGAGGCCCGGTCCGGGGGATAGGGGGGGGGTTTAGGGGTTGGCAGCGCACTTGTGACTCCACTGGTGTCGCGGGTGTCCATTGGCGGCGGCAATTGCTTACCATCAGGTGATTCGTCTGTTCGTCTGACTACCTATTACATAAAAAAAAACCTATCTGTCGCCAAGCAAGCCAATATTTATTTATTTATATATAAGATCTTACTTAACACAATCACAAACTCACACACACTTACACACTCACAAATTTTGCCATATAAATGAATGTTATATACACACTTACCCGCACTCTCAAACGCACATAAACGCTCAGAAGCATGCAACTGTGACTAGATAAATAATTATAAAAATGATTACCTACGGGACAGGCTTAGCCTATAGTAGGAATCATTGCAACCTTATTGCATTGTAAACATAATTACACAGCAATCGAACAGATAGAATTAGATTAAATTGTTGTTTAGTTTGCAATTGGTCCGCATTGTTGATCTCTTCTACTGACAAATCTTAGATTTTACCCCTTACAAAATTGTTATTGTAAACTTACATATTAATAACTCCTACCTCCCTATTATGAAACGCGATCTAGGAATGGTTCTGGAACAAAACTTGGTCTATCTCCTTTTAACATTGCTTGCTCGAACGGGAAAGCATTAGCATTAGTACAGTATTAACTTTGGATCGCCTTTTCTAATAGGTTGGATAACTATAACTACTAGATAACTATGTCTATTAAATGTCTATATGTATAATGTACCTAATACTGTGGTTGTTGTTGTAATAAATAAATATTTTATTTTATTTATTTTTTAGATACACAATCACAAATGATAGCAGGTATTTAAAAAGAAAATATTCAAATATGTTTGTAGCAAATTTGTAAATAATTTTAAACTTAAAAGCTCAACCAAGTTCACGTGGACCTAAACATGAATTGAGGGAACACTGGGAGACTGCAATAAGTCGTGGTAAATGATAAGAGTGGGTATTTTATTCATGATTTCATTGTACTCCTTTCAGTTTCTAGCCAGGGGCTATAAGTACCTAAGTTAGTTTTGTGACTAGGTATGCTAAACAGTTTACGTATTGGGAAGCTGGGAAGCGGGAATATTTATATGGGATATTAATTTTAATTTTTCTGAGAAGGTGAGGGCTATTAATTTTACTGTTCAGCAGCTTATGAAAAACATTATGTCTGCAACTAACCGACGATTACGTAATGAAATTATGAAAAAAAAACTTTGACCTAATATGGAACAAGTAAGAGAAGACTGGAGTGTATTGTAGCAGATTTTAGGACTTAAAAGGCTCTCTAGGAGTTTGAAAGTTTGAAAGTTTTTATTGAAAAAATAGATATTATAAAATAGATATAAAAATATATATATAGCTCACAGACTCTAACTTCACTTTTACTGGGTCAGTAGTAATCTTTCTTTAGTGTGTTATATTAGTAGATCCGCTACAGTGTATACCGGAGTGATACCAGGACCTCACAGAAAACCGGCATGAAGGAGCACTGTGCTGTGTTTCGCTGCGTGAGCGAGGGTACCGGTGGGAACCAGGGAAAAGGGCGAATTAAAGGTTATTGTCGCGGGTGTCTATGGGCGGCGGCAATCGCTTACCACCAGGCGATCCGTATGCTCGTCTGCCACCTATCACTTAAAAAAATAGCAACTGGGTTCAGTCGCCGGCCACATTCACTAGGTTCAGTGAATGTGGCCTGCGTAGGCCGTAGGCATCAAGATGTTATGACATATGTTGAAGGCGCTCTTGGCCATGCAAAACTAAGACAAGATCAATTCAGGACAACACTACGTTACACCTCTAGAGTACAACGACACATTTATTGTTTTCAATCAGCCCGATTCGGCTGAGTGAGTGTCAGGGGCGGCTGATTTGAGGATCATCCATGACCTATACGGGTACTCGGAGTATGTACTACGCATGTAGCTCCAAATCTTACAACTTCCTGTGATTTTGTTAATGGATTTATGGACGTTCGTTCACTGAAACGTTTTTGTTAATCGGCTATATATAGCAAGTTTCAATAACGAACAGCGTCAAGTGACAAGACTTGGGCTCGAACAAAATTAAACAAATCAATGATCACTAAATTCGATCTAGCCGTTATGGAGATAGGCAAATCTGTGGGTATACCTTTAAAGCAATCCGGTTTTATAGATATACCCACAGATTTACAGTGTTATTTTAGCTCAATTTTAAACGTGACCTTTTTTCGCATAAAATCGTAATGTATGTAGAGTCCTTTTTACTCGACAATTTATTTGTTTTTAATTATTTAAAGCCGGCTTGCAGATTAATTAGTATAATTAAGTACTAAACAGGTGCATGTTGTGCTATCTCTAATTTATGATCTGATTTACACAGATCATGGTTGTAAACAGAAATCCGCTTTTTCTTTCTTAGATTACACAGTAAGTAATTTGATCATATCTAGATAATTACAAAGCAAAGAGAAATTGTAAAGATTCCGAGTTGTGTTTCTGAATCTTTACAATTTCTCGTGCATGGTTATTTAATAAATAGTATAAGTGTTTACCGAGAGGTTGTAATCCCGAAATTGTTTGAAATAGATCCGTTTTAGTAGCCAAAAATTAAAATCGATTGGCATCGCTAATGTGCCCTACCCGTCAGCTTAAAATATTACATTGATAAATCTAAAATTAACAAGATTTATAATTTAAAAAAAAATCTTTATATGAAAATTTAAAATTAACAATATACTTATACATCTAATTATGTATTGACTAATATTATTGATTAAATTATATCTATGTAGTTGTTTTACAAATCTAATAGGTATATTTCATTAGGTTTTATGAGATCAGTGAGAGTTTAGAGATCAGCGCTAGGTAAGTATTACATGCTATTATTTTTATTATTTGAAACTACTTAGGTATACTACGTTTATACTTTCACAAAAGAGTATCAGGATGTTGAGCAAGGATAAAACAACGATTCCTATAAAAGTTGTGACTTTGTGATTTTGTTTGCATAGGTACAAACAAAGAACTAGAAGCGATTCTACAAACTTCTCTTCATTTTACTAGTTAACTAGTTATATTTGTTCATTCGAGTAGCATCCACTTTGTTGAACAGTGATTGGATTGTCTCAGCTTACTTGGAAAAAATGTTATGGTCGACTTGTGGCTATAATAATGTCCTCCAAACCGATATTTCGGTCATGGAGGCCAATCTCAGCGATCAGCCTTCGACGCAGGACATATTATAGTGCACAAGTATTTAAGTGCACTCTCTATACCCGTACCCTCTTATTTCGACGGGACACTAGTGTGACACGACCGAAGAGGGATTAGGCGCAAGACCCCGGGCTAACACTGAGAATTTGACACTAACCATTGCGCCACCGAGGCAGTCAGTGTGGCTATAATATTCTGCTAAGGAATAATAAGAGATTCATTTTAGGGGGGTTATACATACATGTATTTTATTATTATTCGAAGTTCTGGGGAGCGTTCGTTGCCGAGTGGTCACTGCGACCAAATTTGATCTATTGTGACCTCCGCTCCCACTTACAGATCGTCTCCTAGGCCCACGGTTTGTATAAACCGTATAATGGCCTTGGGAGCGATAGCCTTAACATCCTCCGGCCAGATGTGGTAACTGCCCAGGGTGCGGCTTCTTGGGTGCCCGAGGGCATCGCATTGACAGAGGACGTGCACCGGTGTTTCGTCCTCTGCTTTACAGAATCTGCAGGTGGGATCTCCGGCCAGCCTGGTTCTGGTACCGTGCTTGTTTAGCCTGCAATGACCAGTAATGGTACATACATGTAACAAGGCATTTAAAAATTAAAGCCTGCAGCACCATTCCTCGGCACAGTTTTGATTGTATTATGTATGATCCATACTAATATTATAAATGTGAAAGTTTGTGTTTGTTTGTCTATCTGTTTGTCCGTCTTTCATGGCAAAACGGAGCGACGGATTGACGTGAAGACTTATTTTGAAGGCATGGAGAGTGACGTAGGCTTAATTTATGTAGTAAGTAACTAAGCAAGGAAAACATTTATTGACCACAAACACGAATACAATTGCAACACGATGTTATCAGTAGGACAGAGAGGAACAAATAGTGAGTTGGTCACCTGTTGCATAAAACATTATCAACAAAATCAAGTGATCAACAAGGTCCAACCTCAGCATGTGCTGCACTACTGCTTGAGACTGTGGGAGAGCCACGCTTCGGCATAAATGGGCGGGCTCGGCCGGAGTGATACCACGGCTTCACAGAAAACCGGCGTGAAGCTGCACTATGCTGTGTTTCACTCCTTGAGTGAAGGTACGGGAGGCCCAATCCGGAGGAAAGGGGGGTTTGAAGGTTGGCAGCGTATTTGTGACTCCACTGGTGTCACGGGTGATCCGTCTGCTCGTCTGCCACCTATCACTTAAAAAAATATATATACCGCTGCAGCGCTGGTTTTCTGTTTGAACCTTGAGTGACGGGATTAATTGTCTGGTGGAACAAGTGATCGTGTAATAAATAAACTTAATGTGAGTGTGAGGTATTTACCTGCGTAGGAAAGCTAGAACATCCGTTGAAGTCCCAGTTGAGTTCTAAGGCGTCCAGGAGTCGTCGACCCGCTGATAGCTGGATCTCAGGGGAGTGCACGGTGAGCCAGATCCGGCCGCACACCGAATACTCGAGGTTCGTCTGTTCTGCTGTAGAGTATAAAAATATGTTACACAATGTAAACAGTTCTTTTCAAGACGTGTCCTTGACTGTTACAGACACTCTGAGTCTACTAGATATGGACCTAACATCCAACCTCAACTTCGGTCGCTCTGAGGCCAAGGCAGCCACTGCTGCTAAAAACTTGGTATCCTATTCAAGGTTAGGCGATACTTCACGCCGGAACAGCTTCTCAAACTCTATCAAGCTCGAGTTCGCTCGTGCATAGAGTATTGCAGTCAACTATGGGATGGCTCTGCCAAGTATCAGCTGGCTGCCCTCGACTCAATTGAGCGTCGTGCCATGAAGTTAGTTGGTGACGCAGAATTAGTGGAGGGTAAATTCCAAAGCCTCGCTCACCTGACGTAGAGTGGCCTGTCTATCGGTTTTTACAGGTTACATTTTGGAGAGTGTTCGAATGAGCTTCACGACCTGAAGCCATCTTCTCCTTTCTACCACCGGACATTGCGGAAGACGACAGGAATCCACCCTTACACTGTGGAAGTTCCACCAGCTCGTACTAAGCGTTTCGCGTCTTCTTTCTTAATACGAGTTGCTAAGGAAGGGTTAGAAAGTGATCTTTCTTACCTGTGATCTTTTAGGAAGATTATATAGATTAGGTATACATTTAGTGTTGAGAGATAGAACAGCCATAAAAACGCAGGTTAGTATAATTTGAAAGAATGAATCTGATACTGAATCAAATGTGTTTGACATGAAGGTGAATGGCGATTAAAATATATTAACAGATTTGTATATTTTAGAGCGTGGCTGTCCGTACAACTGTATCATTAACATAAATATAAATTTAAGTTTCGTTTTGGGGGAAAATATATCTGCATACTTAGATTTGTTATGCATGCACAAACTTCAAAAATAGTTACCATATTTTTTTCCCAAGAAGACATCTTGCTATTACTTTTAAGAAACTCCCCGTAAGTTCATGCAGTATTAATGGTTTAATAAAAGTTATCTAAGTTTTGGTATTAATTTAGTCAAACCACCACCATTAAACAATTTTGTTAATTCCAATACAAGTTACCTATTTATCATCATTACAATGGCCGATGTTAAGGATAATCAAGAAAACGGTAAATACATATTGTTATAGTGATTCACCTTAAATGTAGGTACATTTAGCATTTGGTATCTTAATTTACCCTCGATGACAAGTCCTGAAATGTAAAATTAGGACATTCCTATTCAGATCGAAACATTAAATTAAATTTAGTAATCAGGTATCAAAATTGTAAATTCCATATCAACCAATAAATTATGTTTCACCTAAACCTTGTGCCACCAGTCCCGGATAATAGCGCCAAATGTGCCGTGAAATTGGCGCGATTAATATCTATTTACATATTGGAATTAATAGGTACTCATCCGGTCAACAGAGTCGAGCTAATGTGTAATTTTCAAAGAGATATGTTCTTCACATACATGGACCTCTTTATTGGAAATAAAGGATAATAAAGGATTACAAGATAGAAAGCATATTAGGCAAATAGATAAGAATAATATATTATAATTAAATAAGCACCGTAAAATGGTTAGAACATCTCTAGCAAGTTTTATATTAGATTAACATTTTTTTAATCCGGCTTCAATTGTTAAGCAACACAGACTTAATCTACAACTAAGGTAGATAAATATAAACATGACGTGGTTTTGATAAAGTGACGATCGCTCGATTCTGGAGACTGGTTCAATACTGAAATACTGAATCATGTAAGTACATGTTTTGATTAATACAATAATTAGATGTATTTACATATTGCAAGTGCCACCTCCGACCATATTTACGTACGTGGGGGCAGCCACAGTCGGCACAGTACGTACATACACGTTTGAGAGTGCGAACGATCCGGCTCGTTTTGAGCGTGGAGTCCGATGGGGGCACGTGGTACGGAATCAGGGACACTGGAAATGAAGGTGTTAATGACATGATGATAGTGACTTTAGATAATGCGCATGAGAAGTAAACAAATTGAGTCGTATAAGTATGTATAAGTTTGTTTTTTATAAATGTGGAACAATACAAAAATAATGCAAGCACCAAACATATTGCTAAGAATGAAAAGGGTACATCTTATGTAAATTAAATGATTCGATTATATAAAAAGAACAACGACAAATTTAATTACTCATTCAATTTTAATTTAATTCAATATTTTTCCAACGAAAATATATTTCAAACTATTGATGAATGTAAAGCAAGTTACACTGAATTATGTAAACCAATGTTAACTACGTCAGTACTCGTAGATACCATTTCTCCTTTTTGTTACGTGTAAATAAATATGTCACGGGATATTTGCATAGCCTTTCGAGAAAATAATAGGAAGCGATACCTACACATAATTCTAAGAAACATAGGTATCTACTTTTCTTGGTACAAAGTCGTATGTAGCTTCTTATTGTATAATTCAATACGTGCTATCTCACTCAGGTGACTCTTTTGTCGTTTATTACATGTATTCGACTATTTAAAATTTGTACCTGAGTTTTCCTGTTAAGAAATTCTCAAAAGTAGGTACCTACTTTTCTTGGTACAAAGTCGTATGTAGCTTCTTATTGTATAATTCAATACGTGCTATCTCACTCAGGTGACTCTTTTGTCTCTAATGTAACTACTTAAGTTCATCAAAAGTGAAGACGTGTTCTAGTAATTTGCATATCCAAAGACATATAGGTAACTCTTATTGCAGATGTTGTAAATAAACCTTTTCTAACATGTGTTACAATATTTGATATCAATCACTAAGTATTTTCTCATTTTATGCTTTGCAAAATCCATGTCTCGTCTTTGATTTAGCGTCAGTAACGGCTATAGTACCATTTACATTCATATTTCGTAGAGAATCGTTGATGCGTCTGTATACATTCTCCTCGTGTTCGTACTACATACGACGACCTTGACATAGACAGTTTGATAATTGTATGTTTGAACTAGTTCTACGTTATCTTATCTAATCATCTTTCTAAGTTATCAGAGCACGCTGATCTACAATGCGTTGTGATAAAATTTACCCAAACACATTTTACCATGGTTTAATAATAATAATAATAATAATAATAATTCAACACACAACATCTCATACGTTGACCTGATTCCGTACTAAGTAGCTTAAACACTTGTGTTACAGATATCAGGCAACAGAGGAACACAAATATATACTTAAATACTTATATTACACCCAGACACTGAACAAACACAAATGTTCATCGCACGAATGTTTGTCCAGGGTGGGGATCGAACCCACGACCTTTGGCGTAAGAGGCAGGGTCACTACCAATTGCGCCATCCAGTCAGTCGGTTAAGATTTATAACTTTTCCGCGATTTCGAAGTTCACTCATTGCAACTGAACTGTTTAACAATTTAGCAAACAATTTCTATAGATTTTCCTGCGGTGCCTTTCATTCTTTGATCTGACGACTCTCACATTCAATGCCGTGGTCTGTGTTTGCAAATAAGCAAGCAATACGCACGCAACTCGTTATACAACGTAAGACCAGCCGTCCCTTCCGTGTTCATGTCACGGCTGATGCTGCAACTAATACGTGGATATTAGTCCAGTACCACATGCACCGCTTTCGTCTTGAGGATATTCCTATAAAATTGCTTCCTTTCGTATAACCATATGGTTATCATCATTATGCAAATATGCATGTTTCACCTAATTTCTTTAATGAGTGTGTTTACTGAGCACATGATTATTGTTCCTCTTACGAACATGTTTCTATTACGTTCTAGAATAGTTTAGTATGAATGACGAAGCGTTAATTACAATGTATGTAAGTAATGCATGTCTCAACAAATTTCAAGTTTTGATAATTTTCTTTCCCATGTCAGGGTTGCAACATGGGAAAAACCAACGGGAATGACCCAGGTGAATGACCTCCAAACCAATATTTCGGTCATGGCGACCAATCTCAGCGACCAGCCATCGACGCAGGATATATGCACAAGTATTTGCGCAGACACAAGTGCACTCTCTATTCCCCTACCCTCTTATTTCGATGGGACACTAGTGTAACACGACCGAAGAGGGATTAGGCGCAGGACCAACGGATAAACGTGCTTTCCGAGGCACGGGGGTACAAGTCCGCCAACTTCCAGACTCCGGGCTAATACTGAGAATTTCTTAACAGAAAAACTCAGGTACAAATTTTGGCCCGACCCGGGGATCGGACCCGGGACCCCAAGCGCAATCGTCGCTTTATAGTGCGACCCACTAAACATTGCGCCACCGAGGCAGTCGCAGTCAATGACCCAGATATTATGATACTGTACCCCGGATAATGAAAAATTATCTCAACAATTCAGGGTATCCACAAGTTTGAAAACTATGCGAAACGGGCAGAATTTTCCACGATTTTTTCCCTCACTACCGAGCTAGTACTAGAGATTAATAGTGATAGTAAAAAGAAATTGTTATCTATTTGCTTTGATATTAAGAATCTTCGATCTATCCTCCTTTTTAGGGATCCGTACCCAAAGTGTAAAAAAGGAAGCTTATTACTAGAACTTCGATGTCCGTCTGTCTGTTTCCAGGCTGTATCTTAAGAACCGCGACGGTTAGAGTTTAGAGAGAGAGAGAGGGTTTTAATTGTTTTTTATGTGAAAGGTGGCAGAGGAGCAGACGCGGATGGATCGCCTGATGGTAAGCGATTGCCGCCACCCATAGACATCAGCGATACCAGTGGAATCACTAGTGCGCTGCCAACCTTTAAACCCCCTTCCCCCCGCGATGGGCCTCCGGTAGTCTCACTCATGCAGCAAAACACAGCACAGGGCTGCTTCACGCCGATTTTATTTAGGAAATATTGTTTTTTTAACTTTTTGACAAATTACTTGCAAGTATCAATTCTTTTTTAGTTTTGTTGTTTAATCGTATAACCGATTAACATGTTGTAGGTAGGTAATATCTATACTTACTAATTTTATCATCTTCGTTTAAGATTATTATAATTATTGTTCCTTAAGATTAGATATTCATTGTTATTAATAACATCTCAATCATTACGTATTAAAGAAAATCGTCACAATGATATTTATTTTTCATAAAATCTTTTCTCTAAGTTCTTTCTTATTCTCTTACGACTAAAAGTGTATAAATACCCATAATAAAATATGGTTTTAACTTTTTTGTTAGAACAAAATTCAAATTAATCTGATCACTGAAGGTCAATTTGACGAGGAAAATTTAGGATTTCAGTGTTCTGTATGCGACTTATTGATTTCATTGTAAAGATATAATTAGGCATGTAGATGAGGAAAAGGCGCGCATACATTACATATAAAATTAGTTGTACGTAATTGTGTTAAGTGCATTTGTTATCTAATTGTAGTAAATGCACGAGGTGTTAAGTGATGCAACAAACATTCGATATGCTTCTGCCGTCAGGCAGCATAGCGAATGTTTGACTGACTGAAATCTGAAGAAATATAATAAAAATCTTATAATTTATATTAGCTTTGGAAACTGTCTTTTCACACATACTTGCACACGATAGCATCAGAGTTCGCCTGTCATATTAACTTTGTGATAAAATAAACAATGGACAAAACATTGTCATAAGTAGGATTAAGATAATGAAATAATACCCAACTGTTTTCGAGTTTAGGTCCTTTCAACTCATTAATAGGATCGATTAGATATCCTGTTTCTTACGTTGTTTTGTTATTTTTGTTGGTTTTGGAGACTAATTATTTAAGTACCTTCGTATTTATAAATCGTTAACTTATGCAAAGTGTAATGATTGTCTGCAAAACAACTTTTGCTTATTATGTACGAGAACGTTCTCACTCAACGCCTATTCATCAACGGCGTTGAGTTCAATCATAGACCAAACCAAGTACAATAACGATTTTTGTCAAAACGCCAACTTGTTCAGGAAAAAGTAGTATTTAATTGTAAGTTGTGGAGGGACATAGTTCCTATGACGTGTCATATCTCTCTTGGGGAACATTTTGCATTTGATATTGAACTATTTAGTTTAATAGATAACAATAAATTTAATCTAGGGGTTACAAGTTTGTTTCGACAGTTGGCAAAAATCTGAACTTGTATTAGTATTAGACTTGCTGTCTTACATTTAAGTACTAATGAGAAGTTAGATATTTTCAAAATAAAGATTTTCAGTTTTGGGAAAGATCTTGATGTGGCTGGCACTGGCACCATTGTAAATGGCGAGCGTAGGAGGGCATTGGAGGCCTACACTCTAAAGTGCGCTCAAGATACTGGCTAATGTTGATGATGGTAGATTTACAGAGCACCCAGGGCGGTGCTCTTAGGAAGATAGGGATCTTCTGCCATCTGCCAAAAGAAACTAAACTTGTCACAAATATCACATTGCATATTGAAACCTGTATGATCGATTGTTTGACCGATTTTGAGATTTTAATAACCCGACATAGGTAACTAGTTACTTAAATTGTACTAATGTTAACGAACGCGTTAATGTGTAACCCACATTGTTGGAAATATATTTCTAGTAATTAATTTAATTGACTTCCTTGTTTTCTGGGTACTGCAACACTTCCTGTTTGGTACCTTCGTAAGATAAATGTTGTAATAAATTAGAAACGAATAATGTAAGTATTTATATTATACAATGAAATGAAGTATATTTTGAAATTAGGAGGTATTCAAAAATAATTAAAATGATGATAATATAATAATTAATCGATCTACCACTGAAAGAAAATTACACCACACAGTGATAAGAAAAATTACGTTTTGTATTATTTACCGTCTTTTCAATGTTCTTTGTATATTTATGGCCAACCGAGAGGACTAGTGGGAATTATTGCTGTGTTAGGGAGTGTCACTTTAGTTTTACAGTCACTGTTTTTGACACTTACCTCCTGTGTTATACAGGAGGTTGGAAAAGTGTTTAATTTTTATGTGATAGGGAGCCGTTTTTTTAATGAACAAATGTTACATATATACGTCACAATATCCTTTTGGCAAAAAAAACTGCGTAAACGCAACTTACGCGCAATGGAGGCCCCGAGCGCTGTCCCAACCAGCAGGAGCGCCGCGTACAACTGCGCAACCATCTCGCTCCGTGCCTCCCGCACCACTAACACCGACATCAGTTTCGGCGTTCTTTCGCCACTGCAATTGAAACAAATCTCGCAATCAGCGCCCGCGCACAACGCCGCATTCGCAACTCATCGCCACTCCCCTGAGGCACAACTATACAGATTCACCAACAAAAGCATCAAGCTATATCGTTGAGGATTACGTTTGCAAAATGATGCAAAGCTGGTAGTAACGTTAATGGTAGTGCGGGCTTCCGTCAGCTCCCGCGTTTCCGATGGAGAGCAGTGCTACCAACTTAGCACTTTTGGTGCTATATCTAGAACTATTCTTCATAAGTCACGCCCTACAATTAGCACCAAACGCCTATTTTAGCACTATTCTCCCTTCGTAGACGTATGGTATCAAACAAATACACGAGTTACTTTGAAAGTTTTAATGGTAATGTAACTTTGTCCTCTCCTCTGACCTACGTTTCATATTATACATGATTTCTGTCCAAAGATTTAGCCTCTTATCCTTATATTGACCAACAAGAATCCTGATCTCAGCGCATTATCTCTTGGACCTTGAACCAGAACTCCTTACCAGTCCAGCACCTTATTACATGGCACCCAGCACATATTCGTGGCATCGCTTTGGCAACACTGATGGAGAGTCGCGTGCGTCGCGCGGTGCACGCCGCGCCGCTCAGCACGTGCAAGCCCCCGGATGTGAGCCATCAGCTCTCAAAACGCCTTTAGAAATTGATGTTTTATTAGTTCCAAAGGAGATTTATTCACCTTCAGACTGTATGTCGCCATGGATGCATTAAAATTTAGACTTAATAGTACAGTCGCAGAGAAATAAGATACTACGCTCAGCCATCCAGCATCGGGTTACCTACATAATATAATATGTCTGAGTCACATTTTTTAAACATCAGTAGAAGTTCTGTGCTGAATTTTGACGACCCGTTTGGAACAGTGGTGAAGCTGCCTTTGGTCTAAGGGTTGCGGGTTCGATTTCCCGCACAGTACCTACAAACATTTGTGTGCATGAACATGTCTTATAAGTATGTATTGGCAAAAGAAAAAATATTATAAGTATATATTTGTTATTCCGCTGTTGATTCTGATATGCGTAAAACAGGTGCTTGAGCTACCTATCTCGGAGTCAGATCAATGTATGTGATGTTGTGAAATATTTATGTATTTAAGTAAATTTAACTAAATGTAAATTTTTAAGATTTGATAGAAGAAATTTGCTTGGCAAATTTAGGATACTGCAGGATATGACTGTCAGTACAAAGATAATCTTTTTTACATCGCACTCGTACATTTAGATACCTAAGCTTGTAGATACATTTATTTATGAGCTCTTTATACAGTAAAATATTATCAAACAAAAAAAAACTTTAGTGTTGATCTTAGACAATGTCTAAGGTGTTGATTCGGGAATCACAGAAGAGCCTCTTTGAGTCTGTTGAGTTCATATAGTTTTTATTTTATAAAAATAAACTATGTTTCTAAATTTTATATAAGTAATACCTAGAAAATAAGAGTATAGTTAGGTAACTACTAACTAGTTAATATACCAGAATGATAGTTTTTTGTGTCAAAACTTCTGCTTATTTAAGTTGGAGAGTTCGGGAGGTTCCTTCAAGGTACACACTAGCGACGCAAATCGATTTTAATTTTTAGCTACTAAACCGGATCTATTTTAAACAATTTCGGGGTTACAACCTCTCGGCACACACTTATACTATTTATAAAATAACCATGCACAAATGTTGAGTCCAAAGCGTACGCGAAAAATTGATCCACGCCAAAAGCGGCCATTTTTGGCTTTGATCAATTTTTCGCGTACAAAAACGGACCCAATATTTGTGCATGGTGATTTAACAAATAGCATAAATGTTTGCCGAGAGGTTGTATCCCCGAAATTGTTTGAAATAGATCCGGTTTAGTAGATAAAAATTAAAATCGATTGGCGGCGCTAGTGTGCCCTACCCGTCACCTTAAACGTGGTTATTGCTTGATTTTATAATATCTCATAAAGTAGATTGCTACCAAATAAGTTCCTTGACAGGCAGGCGCCACTACAGTCGCTGCCAACATTCAAATTTGAGCTTTGTAAGTATAGACACAAGGAATCCAAAATTCTAGTTCAATATTTTGCCGCGGGACTTCTTTTATGACGCGGACTCTCTTTTATTTTTTATGTAAACCAACTAGGTACTTATCACAGTATTCAAATTAATATTAATTCATTATAAATAATCATCATTTCAAGAAAATTCCCAAAAATTTGATCTCAATTAAACTTATAGATTGCTAATACCCACTTAGCAACTAAATAAAAGTACCTACCTATGTTTTATTACAAATGAACTACGTATCATTTGTAATTTTTGTGAATTTAGTATCTAGTAGGTATTTATTTATTATCTGTAAAAGATTAATGAATGAATGGTTGGTAAATTTTGTCCTATACCCATTTTAATATGCAGGGTGAAAAGCATTGGGCCTTGCAGGGAAGCTACCTTTAAAATAAAAAAAAAAACAAACTATATTTTATTTTTAAAATAAACAAAAGTTCATTCATAGTTTTTCTGAATTTTTCTGTTCTAGCTCGGGATCGAACAGAAAAAATAACGATTGGATCTTTTATAACCACTATGCAGATTCTCTAAGAAACATTATGTTAGTAGGTTATTAAACGATGATGATGATGACATAGACGAATGTACCAAAGTACATTACGCCTACGATATTATCTATTTTATTCTTTCTCCCCTCTATTATTATATATAAGAATGCTTCTATTATATATGTTAAAAAAGACAAGACTTGGCTATTTAAACAAGTTTTAAGAATACCCAATTCTTGACACAAACCCAAGTATTCAATCAAAGCAAAAACACGATTTTTCACTTTTAATAGTGTACATAGGGACAGTCAAGGCATGAGTGTAAGTAATAATATCATATTACGTTTAGGTGTAGTCTACACATTGATGCATATTTTCTGAATCTACAAATCAAAGTTGACTGACTTTCCAGTTTCGATTGAGATATATCCTATCCTATTTAGAATATTGCTAAGTGTTTGAAGTTTAGATTCGTTTTGTAATGAAAACCATTTCTGATCCCCAGTAACGTCATCCTTAGGCCTTTATAGCAGCACCTATTACCGCCCAATAAGTAAACTTACTTATTTTCTGCATAATCATAATCTTCATCTAAGCGTTTAGTCCCGGTTGCGTGTAGTTGCCGTCGCTCCGGAGCCCGGGGTCCGCTGTCCTGCTTCTACTCCTCCACGTCGCATGATCTTGTGCATCCAATGTAGTCAATTAATTGGCACGCATGTCATCCCTTACGACGTCAAGCCGCCTTTCTAGGTATACGCCTTCTGCCGGGGCCCAGAGGTGGTTGCATGGCCAGACATTTGTTTCCCACGTAGCTGTCTGGTTTTAGCAGGACATGGCCGTACCAACGTAGGCGACTCTCCTGCAGTTTCTCTGCTATGTCACGGACGTGAAGGCACGCATGCGGAAATTTTCTGGCATGGAATTTTTTTGCATAATATATGTTATAAACTCACGGAGACAAATATAATAAAAGGACTCATAAGACCGAATTTCCAAATATGTATCCTAAAGCGTGGCCGCTGGGCAGTTTGTGCAAAAATTGTGGAAGTTACATGCTTAAGTGCCTTACGTGGTAAGAACATTTAGCTCGTGTTATGTGCCTAGTAAAGCACCTTGTCACGCGGATGGTAAGCTGATTATCGAGAATAGGGAAGAGGAATTACTGGACACGACGGGATTGTGCCCAAGAGCGAAAAACGCCGGGAAAATAAATGCGAGCTTTGTTCACGGAGTTTAGAAACGCAAAATCTATGTTATATGACAGTGTGATGGAGATTGAACTACAATGTAGAATTAACTTGATTTTATTTTTGGAATAGTTTTGGACTCAAGCGCGGATTCCACGGTTGATTATTTTTTGTTTTCTATCTATTGTTGGAATTTACATACGTAAATAATAAGATTAATAAATATGTAAAAATTACATTTTATTTGAAGCAACGAAAATTCCCAAGATGGATGACAGATGACAGGAAAAGAATAGAAAAGAGGATTTAGGCTAGTGCGGTGCTATCCAACACTCCTCCTCACAGCAGTAGCTAGCAGCATCAGTGGACACCTAATTGTTCTCTTAGCTTCTGGAATCTAGGTGCAGCTAAGCCCTTTGTTAAAATGTCTGCTTCCATTTTCTCCGTCTCAATGTATTGTATTTCTACAGCCCCTTTTTCTATGTTTTCTTTAATAAAGTGAATTCTTAAATCGATGTGTTTTGTTTTTCTGCTTACCATAGCATTTTGACTAATTTTTATTGCTGCTTGGTTGTCGCAATAAATTGTCATTTTTTGCTGAGACTCTTTGTTTATAGTATTTACTAACTTTTTCAAGTGTAGAGCTTCTTTAACGGAGTCAGATAGGGCCATAAATTCAGCTTCTGCTGTTGACATTGCTGTAGATTTTTGTTTGCGTGACTCCCAGCTGATCATGGCTCCTGCGTGTTTAAAACAAAACCCAGTGTAGGATTTGCGGTCAACAATACAAGCTGCCCAGTCAGCATCTGCAAAGCCATGCAGCGGATCAAGGCTATCTTTCCTAAAAGTCAGTCCAAGTCCTTTAGTTCCTTTTAGGTATCGTAGGACTCTTTTTAAGGCCTTGAAGTGTCCAGTTGTATAGCAGTTGTTGAACTGTGAGAGGTAACTGACAGCGAACATTATATCTGGACGAGTAGCCACAGCCAAGAACATTAGGGCTCCTATAAGATTTTGGTAAGGTAAGTCTGAGTTTTCATTATTTTCTCCTTTTTCTAGTTTAAGGCGCTGTTCAACAGGTGTGTTTACAGGTTTGCAGTCTTCCATTTTATATCTTCTAAGAAGTTTTTCTATGTATTTTTCCTGTTTCATTTTGATGAACTCATTATTTTTCAGGACCAATTCTATTCCAAGAAATTCAGTAGGAGGTCCAAGGTCCTTCATATCGAATATAGAGGTAAGTTTATTTATTATGTCATTTAGCATTTCCTTAGAAGAGTAGGCTATAAGTATGTCATCTACATAGAGACCTAGTATCATTTTATTCCCATTTTCATCATTTAATGTATAGATACAGGGATCGTTGGAGGGGGTAAAACCCATTTCTTTCAGTTCAGAGTCAAGTCGTTTATACCACTGCCTCCCAGATTGCTTTAGCCCATACAATGCCTTCTTTATTAGGCAGGCTTTCTCACTTTTTGTTTTTCTGATGTCCTCTAACATTTTTCTTGCCTTTGTGTATACGTCTAAGTCATTATTAGAACTTTCCTCTAACATAATTTCCTGTAAGTATTTTTCTAAGTATTCTGGTTGTTTCATAAAAATTTTCTCTTCGAGCACTCCATTTAAATATGCCGTGGTCACATCTAACTGATGTAAGTTTAAATTTTCAGTGACGGCTGTGGAGATAAGGAGTCTGATGGAGCTCAGTTTTGCCACTGGAGAGTAGGTCTCATTGTAATCTATCCCTGGCCTTTGGGTAAACCCTCTGGCTACTAAACGAGCCTTCTTAATTGTTCCCTTTTCTTTTAGAATCATTTTAAAATCGACGATATTCGCTCCATTGTCCTTTTCTTTTATCTCCCACGTTTCATTTTTGACATGAGCTCGTATTTCTTTTTTAATAGCTTCATGCCACTCATCACTATTTTCGTTGTTTTGTTCGTCTTCGTCACACGCATAGTTTGATAAGTACTCTTCAGAAGAGCTAGTACAACTTTCAAATTGTACATAGTCTTTCATCCATGTAGGAGGCTTTCTTTGTCTTTTACACTCTTGTGCTTCTTCATTACTTGGTGTACTCCTCCTATCGTTGGTATTTATATTTTCAACTTGCTGTGTATCGGTTGACTGAGTACTAGTAGCCTCTTCAAGGTTAGTATCTGCTTTATCTTCGTCTCCTTTTTGAGAGCTTTTTTCTTCTTCTTCAGTGCATATTTTCTTTTCTAACACTTTTTTCTTTGGTTTCAGGTTTCTTATTGGGTTAGTTACAATTTCAGCGGTAAGTTTTTTCTGTTTATTTTCCTTATTTTTATTTGGTTGATTAATTTCTTCTTTTTCTGTTTCAGGTTGCGAAGGGTTCGTATCTCCAAAGAGGTCTTCATAGGTAAGTTCTTCACCATTTTCATGATACATTTTATTTATGATTTTCACATCACGGCTGACGATGACATCGCTTTTCCTTGGTAAGTATATTCTATACCCTTTTGCATTCTGTGCATAGCCAACAAAAATACCTGCTTCGGCTTTTGCTGAGAACTTTCCTTTTCTGTGCTTATTTAGAACAAAAGCTTTGTGACCAAAAATGTTAAGATGATTCCCAGCTGGTATACGCCCGGTCCATCTTTGGTAGGGGGTAGTATTCTCACCGAGTGCTTTGGCTAGCGATCTATTTATCAAGTAGTTTGCGGTATAGACTGCTTCTGCCCACAGTTTCTCCGGCAATTTAGCTTCCAGCATTAGACAACGTGCTTTGTCTAATAATGATCTATTTTTTCTTTCAGCTTGCCCGTTTTGCTGTGGCGTGTATGGTGTCGTCAACCTTCTTTTGATGCCATGCTCTTTGAGATATTCATCGAACTGTCTGTTGCAGTATTCTCCGCCGTTATCAGATTGTATAGATTTAATTTTTCTCTGAAGATAATTTTCCACTTTATTTTTGTATTCTTTGAATTTTGTTAATACTTCACTTTTATGGGAAATAAAATATATGCAGTTGTACTTTGTGTAATCATCCAGGAAAGTAACAAAGTATCTGGATCCGGCCAATGTTTCAGTTTGGAAGGGACCACATACATCACTGTGTATTATTTGTAATGGCTCCGAGGATTGTAGCGTATCAACGGAGGTGAATGGCAATCGGGTCATTTTTCCTTTAATACATGTTTCGCAAACTGGCAATTTTGCTTTTACATTTAACTCTAAGCCTTTAATTTGATTATTTTTTGCCATTTGCTTCAAATCATGTTCGTTTATGTGACCTAGTTTTCGATGCCACTTCATTGTATTGTCCACTTCCCTTGCCGAATAAGCTGTGTTTCCCTTCTCTTTATTTTGTACATAGTATAGACCATTTTCTTTCTTGGCTTCAAAGACTAACCTGTTTTTGTTGTCTTTGATAATGGCCTTGTCTTTAGTGAAGTTTACTATGAAACCTTTTTCGGTTATTTTTGGTACCGACATCAGGTTAGTAGTTAAGGTGGGTACATATAGTGTCTCATTCAGGCGAATCTTTTCGTTGTTTATATTGAGTGGTACCATTCCTTTCCCTTCAACTTTCGCCGTTTGTGTTTCAGACGCTAGCCGTAGCGAACCGCTTTCAGGCTGGATTTCTTCAAACAATTCCTTTTCGCCGCACATATGTGAGCTGCATCCGCTATCTAGGCACCAGACGTCAGGTGTCGTGGCAGCTAGACAGGTAGGCGTGATGCTGAAATTTTTGAAGTCATTTTTGTTTCTTTGGCTGGGGATTTGTTTTTTCTTTGCCCAGCATGCATCTGTGCTGTGGCCCTTCTTTTTACAATGTTGACAAAATTTTATTACCTTTTTCTTTGTGTAGAAGGCTCCTTCGGATGTATGTGGACTATTCACGTTTTTCCTGGCTTCGTATTCTTCTATAATTTTAACTTTTAACTCTTCAGGCGTGGGCAGTGTGTCCCTGGACTCGATAGCGATTCTGAAGTTATCATAGCTATTTGGTAAGCTGTATAGCATCATTACGCTTAACAAATCTGGATGTATGGACACATCCATGTCCGCTAGCTTGTCCACTATGTCCAAGAAGTTATTCAAGTGATCCCGGATGTCATCAGAGGTCAGTTTTTGAAGAACTAGTTTCTTTAATAGTGTCGCCTTGCGGGCTGGTCCAGAGCTTTGGTATATAGTTTTTAACTTATCCCACACGTCCTTTGATGTTTTGCAACCTTTGACTTGCTTTAATTCCGAAGGGGATATCAGAAGAAATAGTTCTGAGCGAGCCATTAAATCACCCTTTTCAAAGACCGCGACTTCGTCGGCTGTGGATTTTGTCGTCACATTTGCCTTACCATTGACGAAGTCCCATAGTTCATTTTTTATTAGAATAGCTTGGGCTTGTAGGCACCACGTGTCATAGTTTTCCTTGGAAAGTGCTTCCACACGGAGGTACGTCGACATCTTCGTAGCGCTGCTACCAATTGTTGGAATTTACATACGTAAATAATAAGATTAATAAATATGTAAAAATTACATTTTATTTGAAGCAACGAAAATTCCCAAGATGGATGACAGATGACAGGAAAAGAATAGAAAAGAGGATTTAGGCTAGTGCGGTGCTATCCAACAATTGGAAAGTTTATCAATATTCATATTATAGGCCCCTGTGGCAGTGTCCTCAAAATGCTGGCAACATTACCCTGCTGGATCGCGATGGAAGCTGCCAGCCCGTGCGTGACTTCGACTAAACGTATTGCAAAGTCACGGATCCAGCGGGGTAATTCTGCCAGCATTTTGGGGACACTGCCACAGGGACTACCAGGTTAATTTTCTTAAGTTTTTCTTCTTTTGTTCAATAAGTATTCATAGATATTTTGCTAATGTAACTCCCCCTGAGCTGTTTGAACTCATTTGGACATCAGAGATGAGACTCACGACTACACTGCTGACTAAAACTGAATCGCACTTTATTTATTTATTTATTTAATTGCACATGTTACACACATAAGTCTTTAAACTAAATATTCTAATTAGTGCTGACTAGCGTTTTGTATACATGACCCTGGCAGGGTATTGCAATTACTTAAAACTATGAATGGCACTGTAATCATCTTAACTACTAAATGTTATTATAATAATTATGTGTGTTTATGTATTAATTAATTATAAATAAAAAAATATTTCACAACATCACATACATTGATTAATTGTTACATACATTGAGTAAATTATATTGGTAAAAATGTAATAGGTACGGTTTATTTTAAAAAACTGTTGGTTTTTAAACATTTAATTATTTTTTTGTGTATGTATAAGTTTTTTTTTAATATTTATTATCTGTATTCGTACGAATTGTTACTGTGCATGCTGTGTTTATCTGTAAATCTATTGTGCAATAACTTGATTCCTACAAACATGTGTCCGCTAGACTTAAGAGACATTGTAACAATAGTTGATAGACCTAAAAAATAAATATATAAATATTGAATTAAGTTGAATTAAAAAGAATTAAATGTATGTCATGTTATTGTTATTGTCTTATTTAATGCTTGGTATACCTAACAGTTTGTTTGTATGTATTGTTTTATCTTAAGCTTTTATCTTCCATAAACTCTTACACTGAGTAGTAGCCTTTGATAACTAAGAGATCTGTTAATTTTTCACTGAATATATTATTTTTTTCCTCTGATTTGTGGGGATTTTTATCAATGAAATTTAAAAAAAAATAAACGAATAGCATTGTTATATTTCAAACATTTTCGATTAGAAGATTCTAGTCAGCCTAGTATTTATGTATAGCTAATGTATACTGAAAATGTGACTCTAAAAGGTATGTAGGTAAAACCTAAACTACTATCATTTACAGTCATATTTCATCACAAACATTGCACAAAACTACCTTCATGAGAAAAACTGACAAATCATATTTTGAGGATGAAACTAAATCGATATATTATAACGGTAGATGAAACGACCTATTTATTTATAAAATGTTATTGGCCCTCTTTTTCGAAATCTAAAAAGTTATGAATGAGGGCGGATCGTTTTTCCTGTTTCGTGTCAGTCTCTGTAGAGGCCGCTATTGAAGGAGCTCGACTTGGGTTCCGTAGGACTGGCTTCTGCAGCTGGAAGAAGTTCAGGGATGCCTTCAGCTCTTTGATGATCACCTCCTTGTGTGTCACCTGTGGCGAAATGACATTTCATATAATTTAGGTATCTTTATTTAATCTCTTATTAATTACAATCTGGAAATTAAGTTACAAAATTATGTCAATAAAAACTTCATTACAATAAAATATACTATACAATAAAATTAAAAAAAAAACAAAGTCTAATACAACTAAAATAAATTAAAATTATGTCAAATTTACATGAAATTATATAAATAAAAAGTAATGAAATAAAACAACCAACAAAATTACACATCCTTATCTTATTAATTGATTTAATCTTATTTATTAGGGATTATTCAATTATTCACTCCATACATTTAGAGCCTAAACAAGGAGGCATTTCATTTTCTATCGATTTTTCGCATACCTACAATATACAAAAAATAATGGAGATAACATCACACACATTTTCCTGGTACCAAACTAAGGGTTTCCCTTGTACCTACTTGTTTCCATAAAACAAAGAACAACAAAGGCTCCACAAATAACCAGACCAATCACAAATATCAGTTTCATCAAAAAAAAAAATGCATTAGTGCGGGATCGATTCCCGCACTAATGGCGACCCATGCGTCTCAACCAGCGTTCAAATCAACAGGCGACCCATGCGTCTCAACCAGCGTTCAAATCACTGCGCTGAAATTATTATTTATAAAAGACCTATGTAATAATAATGAAAGTTGACGGTGTAGGTATAGGGTGAGATGGACTAAAGACAAATATGTAGTAGTTACTAATATTATTCGGTGGTACAAGTAAGCCACTTTATGTGACCCTAATAGGGACACGTCCTAAGGGGCAGGCTATAGACGAGAAAGCGTACAAAGCACACATATTCAGAGGGCTAGGATTATACTTCCACTGAACTAATATTTAGGGTAGGATTGTAGATTTCTAAGTAAAAGTGCTTTTCTCAAGACTTTCTTCCTACGTAAGACAAAATTATGGAATTAAATCGCTTACGATATTTAGATCCATACGACCTTCAAGAAAAAACCGTATTTCATTTCAAAAGGCTAGTATCGCACGTGATACCTCCTGGTGTTGCGGGTTTCTATCATACTATTATTCTATGGTTTCCATGGGCAGCTGTTATGATCATCAGGTGATCCGTCTGCTCCTGTGCCCACATAGGCTTGCTGTCCCAAGTCTAAGACTTCATAAAACTGGAAATTCATTTGTAGGATTGAGCATTAGAATGTTTAATAAGTTACCTCAAAATATCATTGATTTACCTGTACGTAACTTTAAGTTGCATGTAAAAAACTGCCTAATGCAGAAATGCTACTATAAAGTAGATGATTATTTGAATGATAAGGATTCTTGGACATGTTGATCTCTTCGCCTGTCCTCTAATTCATTTCATAATTTTTCTTTGACAATTTATCTAAACGATATTGATTATAAGCATTGTATATCATACTGTCACTGTAATCATAATTTGTATAAGAATGAAAATTGTAATTACCATATTATTTGAAAAGAGTAACTACTGATTTTCTTGCTGATTCTTCTTGGTAGAAATTGACATTCCGAATCAGCGGTAGATTACATAATATTTGACATTCATAAATGTTCTGTATGGACTTAAATTGAATAAAGACATTTTTGATTTTGATTTTTGCCTATTATCTCATAAAGAAATGTAACATTACTTTAGGTTTTCACAAATTATAAATTAAATAAAGTATCATCCAACATAATTAGCACAGTCACTAAAGAGACTTAATAATTAGTCGATTTCCTTCCGACGTAAATAAATATTGTTTTAACGTCCGGTTGTCATAGTCCCTGCTTTGACTCATGCTTTAGTCAAAGCAGCGACTATGAACGATTTAATGAATATTTAGAATCGGTTTCCGTCCGGTAGATTAATATTATTTTAACTTCCGGTAGAATATCGTAGCCCCCGATTTGACTGTTGGTAGAGTCAAATCAGCGACTAAGTCCATTAGTAGAGGGGATATAAAATGTCGGCAATCGACTTTGAACGGGGCCAGTATGTGGTGTAACTGCGTATCGAAATACAGTGTTAAAAAGTGTACTTGCCTTTAATTTCACATTCCACGATAGTAAATTAATAAGTGAGGAGAGCCTGCAGTTTTCAGAAAGATAAAAGGAAAGACAATATATATAATCGGTTTCCGATTTCTTTTGTGTGAAGGTTTTGACTATAATATCATAATATCTGATCATGTAATCAAAATAATATTATCACAATGAACAACTTTTCCTACGAAACTAACATACGAGGAGAGTCCTTAAATTAATAATAGGTATTCGTTAGCACGTCTTCCTCATTATAATAATATTTGTTTGTTGAGTTGGTTACGCAGGAATAATATTTGAGAAATAGATATTCATTACATATCCATTTTCTTAAGTAAGTATATCTACTTCAATCACTCCTTCATGTTGTGTTACATTTTATCCTGGGGTTTCCTCAGCCAGTTACTAACTGCCAGCAAAACTCCTAAGGTCAACAGATCAAGGGTGACTACCATACACTATTCTTTTTATGTGATATGTGGCAGACGAGCTAACGCATCACCTGATGGTTAGCGATTGCCACTCCTTGGGTGTACAATGTCCTAGGGTGGTGGCACAAGTTATTTCTAAATAAACGAACCCACCGCGACTCAATAGCAAAAAAATGTCTCCATTTTTTAACAATAGGGAAACAATGTTTTATTGCAGTGGATTGGTCGATTAAATTAACCATTTGACTCACCTTTAAGGGTCGAGTATATCGTCAGCTCGTGGCCTACAGCAGAATCTGTCATGAGACTCTAGTTTGCTTTTGGCAATCGCCAGCTCGTGGCCTGTAGCAGAATCTGTCATGGGGCTCTAGTTTGCTTTTGGCAATCGCCAGCTCGTGGCCTGTAGCAGAATCTGTCATAAGGCCCTTGTTTGCTTTTGGCTATAGCCAGCACGTTGCCTGTAGCAGAATCTGTCATGGGGCTCTAGTTTGCTTTTGGCTATCGCCAGCTCGTGGCCTGTAGCCGAATCTGTCATGAGGCCCTTGTTTGCTTTTGGCTATCACCAGCTCGTGGCCTGTAGCGGAATCTGTCATGAGGCCCTTGTTTGCTTTTGGCTATCGTCAGCTCGTAGCCTGTAGCAGAATTTGTCATGAGGCCCTTCTTTGCTTTTGGCTATCGCCAGCTCGTGGCCTGCAGCAGAATCTGTCGTGAGGCCCTTGTTTGCTTTTGGCTATCGCCAGCTCACATAAAAATACAGACGTTTGAAGCGTGGGCCCCCTATTGCGCGGGTTCCGTAGCATTTGCTACTCCTGCTACATGCCTAATACCGGCACTGCTGTATATTAAAATAGACACGAGGAGAAACTAACCTGCTCTCGTACGCAGAATCTGTCATGAGGCTCTAGTTTGCTTTTGGCTATCGCCAGCACGGGGCCTGCAGCAGAATCTGTCATGAGGCCCTTGTTTGCTTTTGGCTATCGCCAGCACGTGGCCTGCAGCAGAATCTGTCATGAGGCCCTTGTTTGCTTTTGGCTATCGCCAGCACGTGGCCTGCAGCAGAATCTGTCATGAGACCCTTGTTTGCTTTTGGCTATCGCCAGCACGTGGCCTGCAGCAGAATCTGTCATGAGGCCCTTGTTTGCTTTTGGCTATCGCCAACACGTAGCCTGCAGCAGAATCTGTCATGAGGCCCTTGTTTGCTTTTGGCTATCGCCAGCACGTGGCCTGCAGCAGAATCTGTCATGAGGCCCTTGTTTGCTTTTGGCTATCGCCAGCACGGGGCCTGCAGCAGAATCTGTCATGAGGCCCTTGTTTGCTTTTGGCTATCGCCAGCACGTGGCCTGCAGCAGAATCTGTCATGAGGCCCTTGTTTGCTTTTGGCTATCACCAGCACGTGGCCTGCAGCAGAATCTGTCATGAGACCCTTGTTTGCTTTTGGCTATCGCCAGCACGTGGCCTGCAGCAGAATCTGTCATGAGGCCCTTGTTTGCTTTTGGCTATCGCCAGCACGTGGCCTGCAGCAGAATCTGTCATGAGGCCCTTGTTTGTTTTTGGCTATCGCCAGCACGTAGCCTGCAGCAGAATCTGTCATGAGGCCCTTGTTTGCTTTTGGCTATCGCCAGCACGTGGCCTGCAGCAGAATCTGTCATGAGGCCCTTGTCTGCTTTTGGCTATCGCCAGCACGTAGCCTGCAGCAGAATCTGTCATGAGGCCCTTGTTTGCTTTTGGCTATCGCCAGCACGTGGCCTGCAGCAGAATCTGTCATGAGGCCCTTGTTTGCTTTTGGCTATCGTCAGCACGTGGCCTGCAGCAGGATCTGTCATGAGGCCGTTGTTTGCTTTTGGCTATCGCCAGCACGTGGCCTGCAGCAGAATCTATCATGAGGCCCTTGTTTGCTTTTAGCTATCGCCAGCACGTGGCTTGCAGCAGAATCTGTCATGAGGCCCTTGTTTGCTTTTGGCTATCGCCAGCACGTGGCCTGCAGCAGAATCTATCATGAGACCCTTGTTTGCTTTTGGCTATCGCCAGCACGTGGCCTGCAGCAGAATCTGTCATGAGGCCCTTGTTTGCTTTTGGCTGTCGCCAACTCGTGGCCTGTAGCAGAATCTGTCATGGGGCTCTAGTTAGCTTTTGGCTTGTGTTTCGCCGGATGCCAAATCCGGGGGAAGGGGAGGTTGGCAGCACAACTGTGACTCCACTCATGTCCATGGGCAGCGACAATCGCTTACCATCATATGATTTGTCTGCTCGTTTGCTATCATAAAAATAGAGACATTTGAAACGTAGGACCCCCAATGCGCGGGTTCCGTAGCATTTGCTACTTCTGCTACATGGCTAATTCGGCACTGCTGTATATTAAAATAGGCACGAGGAGAAACTAACCTGCTCTCGTACGACGATGTTCCTGACCTCGTTGAGGAACTCAAGGGCAGTGATGAAGAGACAGAACACCAACCCAACAATGAGCACAAGGAAAGCCCCGATCAGGTTCTCCATGCCGAGGGAGCCTTCTACACCCTCAGCGTCACTTTCCTCCTGAAATGTAAGGAATAATTATATTCTTTAATTAATATTGTTGAGGTCGTAATTAATGCCTATAGGCATAGTAGTACCCTATAGGATACTGTGCCACAGGGAACATGCACACAGGGGCGTCTTTACCTATAGCGCAAGGGGCGTAGTGCACCCGGGCGACGGAAGTTAGAGGGCGCCGAGAGCCCCAGAGCCTCCTCTGTAACGCTCCGCAAGGAGCGGGCGCGAGTTTATATCGTCCCTCCTTATTTTAGCGTATGATTGCCAGTTGTATCCAATAATGTTGCTTCGAAGCTCGGGGTACGCTTGGACCATGATACAGGATTCAGGATGTCTGATGATTACAATGAAGCGACTGCTCATAGGTACTCGAACATGTTGTAAGTATTTGAAACAAGAGGGCGCCAGGTTATTGATTGCACCCGGGCGCTTCTTGGGCTAGAGCCGCCTCTTGCGTGCACACAGAGGTGCAGTAACAGTAAAGAGCGGTAGCTCAGTGGATAAGAACGCGTCTTCCATACATGGGTCTTGGTTCGAATCCGTGCATGTACATCTGGATTTTTCAAATCTATGAGCATATTTCTACCATTCGCTGGGTGGTGAGGGAAAACATCGAGAGGAAACCTACACGTCTCAGAAAATTCTCTAAAAAATAGTGGATGCTTACAATATTTGAGGTAATAATTCTGAACGTATGGCTAAGTTTTGCGAAGGTCAGGGCAGTCGCTTTATTGTAATCATCAGACTTCACCAATCCTGGATCATGGTTCATGCGGGCTCGACGGGACGGGAAGAGCCGACGGATCACCTGATGGTAAGCGATTACCGCCGCCCATGGACACCTGCAACACCAGTGGTGTCACAAGTGCGCTGCTTACCTTTTAACCCCCCTTCCCCTGAATTGGGCCACCGGTACCCTCACTCACGCCGCAAAACATAGCGCATGCACTGCTTCACGCCGGTTTTCTGTGAGGACGTGGTATAACTCCGGTCGAGCCGGCCCATTCATACCGAAGCGTGGCTCTACCCCTGTTAGCACTGTTAATTACACGCTAGGATGAGGATAACTTTAGGTGGCAGCACTTTGTATTGGACGCCCTGTTGGTCTAGTGGTTTAAGTACCGGGCCGTGATCTCGGGGTCCTGGGTTTGATTCCCGGGTCTAGCGAAAAGTATGTTTCGAATTTTTCGAACATAGCTCGGGTTTGTGATCACCAATCCGCATTTGGCAAGCGTGGTGATTAAGCCTAATCCCATTATAGTAGCGATGACTTGATTTCTATGATGTAGGCCTTTGCCCTGCAGTGGGGTAGGTTATAGGCTGATACTTTACTTTTTTTTTTACTTTGTATTGACTAATAGGGCAAATTAACTTCAAATGGATGTACCTATTTATCCCCCCTTTAGGTACCTTATAGGTCGACTGCCTCGTTGGCACAGTGGGTAGTGCGTCGCACTTTAAAGCGACGGCTGCGCTTGGGGAACCGGGCTCGATCCCCGGGTCAGGCAAACATTTTTTTCTGTTAAGAAATTCTCAGTGTCAGCCCGAAATCCATACTGGGCTGGCTGACCGTGTGTCCCCGTGCCTCGGAAAGCATGTTTAGCCGTTGGTCCCGTGCCCGATTCCTCTCCGGTCGTGTCACACTGGTGTCCCACCGGAAGATGAAAGCAAGAGAATAGAGAGTGCAGTTGTTTGCGCACACACTTGAGCACTATAATATATCCTGCATGGTTGAGATTGACCGCCTTAGCCGAAATCGGTTGAAAGATATGATTATTACCTTACAGGTCGGACTATCTCGCGGACAGTTGAGCATCCTCACAAGAACCATTACTGGTCACTGCAGGCTAAACAAGCACGGTACCAGAACCGGGCTGGCCGGAGATCCCACCTGCAGATTCTGTAAAGCAGAGGACGAAACACCGATGCACGTCCTCTGTCAATGCGATGCCCTCGGGCACCCAAGAAGCCGCACCCTGGGCAGTTACCACATCTGCCCGGAGGAAGTTAAGGCTATCGCTCCCAAGGCCATTATACGGTTTATGCAAGCCGTGGGCCTCGGAGACGATCTGTAAGGGGGAGCGGAGGTCACAATAGATCAAATCTGGTCGCAGTGACCACTCGGCAACGAACGCTCCCCAGAACTTCGAATAATAATACAGGTCGGAGCTAAGGTGGGGCATGCGCGTACCCTACCCCACCGTGGATACGCCCAAGGTGCGTTTTATGTATATGTCACCAGAAAATACCAAGATCCGTTTATCAATTTAGTAGGAAGTTCATAAACTTTCGTAGGATTCTAAACGGGAGATAAATTGTATTATTTTACGTCAACACTTTCGTAAATTTATCAATTTTCGACGTCACACGGTAAATCTATAAACTAACGGATATATATTCGTAAAATTTTATACGGTTCGTGCAATCACAGAAACTCATTTAAATATACGAATCGTTGAAATACGTAAAATAGCACACTGCTCTCTGATTGGTCAATGTTCATAGTAGCAATGCCAATCAGATCGCGCGTAGCGTTTGGATATTGCTTACTTATTATTTTACGAGTGAGTTCAGTAAGTTTATCAAGGTACGAAAATGTGTACGTACGTAAAATAATACAATGATAGGTACATTTTATTATTTTACGTCCACATTTGCGTCCCCGTTTAGAATCCTACGAAAGTTTATAAACTTCCTAGTAAATTGATAAACTTACGGATATTGTTGTTTTCCGGTGACATATATATAAACTATGAAAACTTTCGAAAATATGATAACATCAATTTTGTTAACTTACACTTTCGCACTCCATTGCTCCGTACTTTGTATCCCACCACTTTGTTTTTATGTCGTCAAGAATAGTGAGCTCCTTCAGTCTCAGGATGGCCCTGTTAATGTGACTTCTGAATGGGGAGTCTGAAATACAGTACATAGCATTCATGAAATGTGCACTGAAAACATTTTTACAGTGAAAAGGGACGTCTTTTGTGTCCTTTAACGTTGGGTTTTCTAAATGTTATTATGAAGCACCAGTGTAACCGTTTTTCTGGTTTGTTCCTACGTACGTACATAAATGCCACGTGCGGTTATGAAAAGTAAGTACATAATTATTCTTCTGAACTTGTTGTTTGAGTGGGAAAACATAAATCTTTGCGGTACAAAAGTCAAGTTGCTCAATTACCTAAGTATAATTGGTTGATATTCAATACCAACTAAATATCTTTATTGCACTCAATATATTTATTTATAAATATATAAAATAATAGATAGGTAATTTGATAGACGACCTATTACTCACTGATCGCTTAGACTCTCTGGCCCTGCGGAGAGAAGTCGTATCTCTATGTGTCTTTGAGTTAATACCCGCTGCTGAATTTCGCCACCGCATTACACGCCGTAAACTAGGATTCCACCCGTACTGGATGGGTGGAGATCCACCACTGTGCGCTTTACACGTCATTTTTTGCCACGCACCTCCTCATTGTGGAATCAACTTCCCGCAGCGGTACCTATTTCCGGTACGACGTTGAGATCTTCAAGAAACGAGCCTATACCTTCCTAAAAGGCCGGCAATGCATCTCCACTCCCTCTGGTATGGCTGACTGACTTCGATTGTTAACTACCCACTTAATCTCAAAAAGTAACTAAAATCCTCTTCTTCCTATTTTATTTGTGGCAATCCACTTCTCGACTGAGAATTACTGCTGCCATTATCATGTTTTAGATTTTAGGCTTTATTAAGCGGGACAACGTGTTAGTAAAAAAATCAAGTGATATTTTGACAAAGTGCGTAGTCAACAGTCGAAGTCAGTCAAAGTCTCAGTCACTCAATAAAGCGTAGGTGTTTAGCGTTTTACCGACCTACGGATTCTGCCAAGACTAGGTAATCTTAACGAAATCGCAGGTTTTAAGACCCTGCAAGCAAGTTGTTCACGAGACAACTCACTCGACACATAATAGCAGTGTTAAAAACGGTACGATTTAACGATTCTTATAATAATATCATTTTACGACACTTCACTGCGACACACACATAACAACAAGAAATTTGTACACTATAAATACTAATTTAAAATCTTCGAATTGCATCAACCGATACGACTCGTTCTACTAACCTCCGCAGAATCCTAAAATATCTTCAGGTAGAGCCACAACAGGCACATATATAAAAAATTATCACAAACGAAATATTCTTTAAATATTCAGTTTGTCAATCATAATTTCTCGTTGCCAAGGATCGGCGCTTTTCGAAACAATCTATGTCTTCCTCTAGACTATTTTTATGTGGTGTTGTGTTAAATACTTACTAGCCGGCATCGCGATACCATAATCTTTCGAGTCCAATTCCCCGCCAACTTTTGTAAGATCGCAGTTTCGCTTTAACTTATAGTCTATGGTACACGACTCCATGAAGAAAGCGTATCGGTTTTTCCCGTTCAGAACCCGCTTCTCCCCTTCGTCGTTGTTGTCCACTAACACTACCGGATTAGTTATCATATTGTCGTATATTTTTTGGTACATTTTATCCTTTGAACTCTGCAAGCAAGAAAGATTCAATTTGCCGATTTTTTGGTTCCCATACTTTACGGATTTTGAAACTGCTTTGTGGAGGAAAGAAAATTACTTATTCTTTTTTTTGCGCACCCATAAATACAAAAAAAATATTCTATACTAGGATGTGAAACACCCCGATCGTCAACTTTTATGGTGATTCCGCTGAGCTTTACTCCGTCGATCGTCAAGGTACGTAAGTACCCTTGCCATTTTCAAATAAGATTTTCTTGATAGGTTACTGATATTATACCTACTAAAATGCAAATATGATCGTGTACTTACCTTAAAAAATTCGATGGTAGATCCGCTGTGAATGGCCCCGTATAGGATTTTGTTTTGCTTCGCTAAGTCTTCGACGCTGTGGATAGGTTCGTCTTCAAGGGCCGATGTCATGGACGCTGACAGCTGGGCAATGTACGTTTGACATACGATCATGGCAAAAAACCACCACATGCCACATACCCAACGGGACCCTAATGCTCTAAAAAGTATATTATTTGAGTTTACGTAGATTCTGAACAATCACAAATGTTCGGTAGACCACTTTTCGATCTTAAAGTATTGAACTAAGGTCTAAAAGTGGTCTACCGGAAACTTTGCCGGATGTACTATGTATTAATTAATTGTAATGATTATAGATTATGCATTATTAATCTTACTTTGGTAGAATATCGCATCCTTGTGTCATGATTGATCCCATAGTGAGCCAGGCGCAGTTTTTAAAATTCCAAATATTTTCCAACTCCTCTGGATCTTTATCGCATGGCTGAGGATTCTCCCAATCAGCTGGTGAAATCCTGATAAGTAAAAAAAAGTATAAATTCATTCTGCAGAAGATAACAACAATGTTTCTGTTAAAAACAATTACCTTGCGCAAATAAACAGTATCACTGATACGACACAATAAGCAGTGGCGGTGTAGATCCACACTTCAAACGTGTAAGGGTTGAGGAAAGAAAACAATTCAGGTTCGGCTTTCTTTTCCTTTTTGAAGAGTATACTTATGCCGAGCGACATGAAAGGGACGGAAAAGTCTACAACCTTTTTTCTCTCTTCCGTTATTGTTAGATCGCAAACAGCGAGATCTGCTTTCTGTAAACGAAATCTTGTAATAACAATCGTTGGAAAAAACGGTGTTATCAAAGGGAAATGCGAATAAATAAACTAGGTACAAATAATAATGTAAATATTTCGAGATAACTAGGTAACTGCCGCACTCAGAGACGTCAATTAAGCTAAATTTTCACTTACTTAATCATGGAAAGTCTATATGCTTATTGAAATAAGTGTCAATATTTTTTCTTAAGTACCAATTAAAGTTAATTTCATGTCTCTGAGTGCGGCAGTATGTGTTATAACAGCTATTATTATCTATTGCATCCCGTATGGTCCGTCCGTATAAACCACAGTATAAACGCTAAATCTAAAGGGTCTATTCTCGAATGGTTCCTTAAATCAATTAACTATGTATAAATCTTCTATTTCTCTCCTGTTTTATAAATGCAGTATTTATTCATTCATTCAACTATCTCAAAGTAACAACACTTACATTGTCCAACAATTCACCTATGAGCCCATTCCATTTTTTAGTTTTAGGGTCCAGTTTGCCCCATAGCTTGTCTTCTTCGTGCACAAATTCGTAAGTGTAGTTAAATTTTTCTTCCCGAAGTATTTTGAAAATCTTCTTCACGAGGTCCACAGAGAAACCTTCGTACTTCAAACCGTCGTCTTCCTCCTCACATTCTTCTTCTTCACATGGCTGCTTGTCGTAAAAATACGGTTTGGCTCTTCTGGATATCACCTGTTAGTTCATTGAATGCCAAAGTTAGGTTTTTCTTTATTCACAGATGGCAGACGAGCAGACGAATCCCTGATGGTAAGCGATGGCCGCTGCTCATGAACTTGCCTTTCCCCGGATTAATGCATCGGTACCATTTAAATAGGCAGATACGTCGATACGATATCTGGATTGACCCTATGGTCTGTGAGGAAAAATTTTTTTTTTTCAGCAGTTTAATGATCGACATCATTCTAAAACGGTTATATAGCACGGTATTTTACCACCTGGAGGATATATGTTGAATTTATGCATGACTAACTTCTAAAAGCCGTGTGGTTCGGCGTGTGGGCCCGGCAGAGTAGATTAGGCCACCCTTACTCTTATTGAGGTGTCGTAAAAGGCGACTAAGGTAAAGAAAGCTGCTGGCATGATTATCAGCACCCAGAGAAGGAAAACTCTGCATTTATATTAACCAAAGCAAAACCCTCGCCTACCCGTCTGCGTAGTGAGTATGGCAATTACCCTTCATGTGATTGAGGGAGGCCCGTGCCCCAGCAGTGGGGACTTAAATGGGCTGACGATGAACTTCCAAAAGTATCTTATTTACAAATCTTATAATAATAATAATAATAATAAAATAATAAGGTGATATAGCCAGCTCTGATTTACCTATTAATTATGGTGTGCCACACTCGGTCCATTACTCTTTCTGGCTTATATCAATGACCTCTGTAAACTTGAGCTGGAACATGGAGTGTCGTTGACATTTGCTGACGATACAGCTTTAATTTTCCGTGGTCAAACGTGGCCAGACACTCAGAGGTCGGCTGAAGCAGGTCTTAAAAAGGTTATGCAATGGCTTGACGACAACTTAACACTAAATGTACCCAAACCCATTCCATATCTACTTCTGTATCTCGAAGACAATACGACCGCCAAAAAACTTTACCATCATATCGCATTCCAATCCTTGTACAATCAACAGCAACAATACTACCTGTGACTGTCCCCCCGTAATACAGACTACTACACACAAATACCTAGGTGTAGTTATGGACGAGGACCTAAACTGGGAACCACATATCTCAGCAACCAGTAAGAGACTTCGAAAAGTCCTGCATATTTTTAAAAACCTAAGAGAATCTGCTAGCACTGACCTCATCACCAAAGTCTATTTAGCCTTAGTCCAATTTCTTCTCATCTATTGCGTAACGGTGTGGGGACGTCACTTCCCATTCAGCGCGCTACAACGCTGCCCTGGGGAGACTCACTGCACTGATGACAACTTACTTTTTTACACTCAACGGTCGTATTATTTTTTATTTATTTACCTTAAAATGTTTACTGCTCTGTTGCGTGCTCAAAGAATTGCCTTCCGATCGACTCTCTTCGATCCTGGAGACGTTAGTTGATGACCATGTACCAATGGTTGATCGTTTAGACACGTATATTTCATTGATGTACAGAGTATAGTTGAATCTTTTGCCAGTTTCATCGAACGCTATGTTTCCCGTTACTCCGTGTGAAATCGTCTGTAATGATAACAAAGATAAGTGATCAAATCCAAACCGATTTAGCGATTGTTGCCGTTCACAGATTTAATAAGTGCCGTCCATAGACACTGGCGATACCAGGGTTGGGTCCACAAGTGCGCTGCCGGTCTTTTAAAAAGAAAATAGCTTCGATCGGTTCGACTAAAGTTCCTTCCACAGTTTTGACGTAAACGTGCGCAGAGGTCATTATCATGTTAGCGCCGGTTTTTTCTTTTTTTATGTCATGCTCGTAGGTGTCAGACGAGCAGAGCCTGATGGTACGCGATTGCCGCCGCCAATAGACACCCGCGACACCAGTGGAGTCAAAAGACAAAGTGCGCAGGTAGGTAGGTTTGGAGCCCGGGGTCCGCTACTGTGTATGCAGAGACGAAGCGCAGTCAAACGCCGACGTGGGCGAGTCAGGCTAACGAGAACTACTCCAGGAAAAGAAATAATAATGAAATACTTATAAGCGTAGGTAGGGCACTTCGTCTCCCGGGTATATTTTTCTGGATACTACCTTTTAAGTAAGTATTCTGTCGAACAAAAAAAGCGGCACGGCCGTACCATCCTTTTCTCGAAGCAATTCAGGCTATTTTCGACCCTCCCCTCCCCCCTTAAATTTCGTTGTGAATAAAACAAGAAGCCTGAATTTTCAGTCACTAATCAGGCATTGTATAAACACAGTATATATTTAAAAGTTCAGTCAATTTGAACCAGTAGGTTAAGAAAGACAACTTGTTAAAGTTTCTGAATTTTGTCACTCACTGACTGACTCACTGACTCACCGAACATCATAAGTCCAAGGCACTTCTAGCAGACATAGAAGCTTCAAATTTAGATTACAAATAGAATTTATAGTGTCTTAATTTTTGTAAGGTCCTGTTTTGTAATGAATAACTTTTTTTTTGTAAGGTCCTGTTTTGTAATGAATAACTTTGTAATCTCATTTAAATGTATAGGATTACAAGGTTACGTTTGCAATAGAAGGTGAAGGTAATGGAAAGAAAAAAAGTAGGTGGACTAAAAAAAGAAATGATATCCCATATAAAACCAAACTTGTCAAAAAAACCAAGTGTTAAAAATTCACTCGGCCATTGCATGAAAACACAAAACCGATTGCCAAGTTAATGATCTCACCACTTTTCACGGTAGAACAACCGACTTGGATTTTTTGACAATGGAACCATCGTGTTTTGTTCAGAAATTCCTTGTAAGTAGTGATTTTATCTTGATGTATTTTAGTATTTAAAGTAAAAATTTATTATACTAAATAAAATTTATCTACACCACAGTTATTTGGCCACTTTATCCAGATTGTAGACCAATATTATAGAGTACCGGCGGCTCAAACCGGGGGAAAGGGGAGTTCAAAGGTTGGCAGCGCACTTGTGACTCCACTAGTGTCGCGGGTGTCCATGGGCGGCTACAATCGCTTACCATCATGTGATCCGTAAATTCGTGAATTGCTAAAAGTGGCCGCTTTAGGCAATAAAACCTCACCTTAGTCCTTTTTTTAAAAATTGTCTCATAATCGCAACAATTAGTACAAAGGGGACGTTCAAGTATTACGTAAGCAGATTAATTACAGTTATTAACCTCCCCCTTGTCAGTAAAAGTAAGCAAAGTTCTTACCCCCTCCCCCTATGCTTACGTAAACATTATTCGATTTTTTTGTCACAGCTCGGCAACCCTACATACGTTTCGGTTTCAAGCAAACAGAATTTGAGGGTTGCCATTTGTGTTAAAAAGAAAATAATTATCGATGACGTAATAATCATCTAGACTCCCCTACCACCCATGTCATCCAAAATTAAGCAAAGCAAAGACCCCACGGGCCCCCATAGTGCTTACATAATACTTGAACGGCCCCAAATCTATTGGTGGCGCTAGTTTCGTCGATGCGTCACCTTGAGATGATTGAAGAGATTGAGAGTGACATAGGTACTTTGGGGCAAACCGAAATCCACGCGAAGCCCCGACCGCTAGTAGATTATAATGTGCACTAGGAAGGACTGATCTTTTTATTCACTTTCTCACAGTTGATCCCAATCGACCATGTATACCTACGTTATAAGTACCTCAGATTTTCGGACGCGATTATGTCATTATTGGTTCGAAATATATATTTTTTCTTTTCTTTCTTGACTTTCTTTTAATTTTTTTTATAGAAAGGCCAATCCGGATGACCTCACTCCGCCTGATGGTAAGCGGCCGTGAAATCCAAATATGAGGTTGACAGGCACAAAAGAACAAAGTACCCATTGTGTCTGGCATCCTCACCATAATGGCCTGTTGAGATGCCGTTTCACGCCCCGCCTAAAAGACCCCGGATTGTATGAAGGAGGAAACACATGAGCTGGGAGGGCATTCCATGTCTTTCTTTTCTTTCTATTCTTTCTTTTCTTTCTTTCTTTCTTTACTACTCTAATTACTACTTAATATAAAGTACATATTACGTGAGTAATATTTCCTTACCGTTAAAATAGCGTTTTGTAGCATAGCTCCGTACCGCCAGGGTTGGACATCAGAATCACAGATCGGTGCCCGTGGCTTGAAATAGTGAAGCTCATTTTCTTCCCTTATGCTCTGAAGAGACTTCAACACGTGGTTTGCTATATCATTCATTATTATCGCTTCATTCTGAAAGTAATGTATGTATTTATTTCCTGAACAATATAACCTGGGCCTCTTTAAGGCAAGAGTGTACAGGCTTTTCACGGGCAAGCTTGGCCCACCTTGGACATCATCTTCACTTAACATCAGGAGAGATTGAGTCAAATGCATGTCTGTCGTATAATAAAAAAAAGTTAAAGCAAATAGGAATCGTCAAACGTAAAATTGAGTTAGACATTTTATTCCATTTAAGCAACATTACTAACGCAATATGTCAGTAGGTATTCACGCAGTTCAACTTTGTGATTTGATTAGTCAAGTACCTAGGTGGATGAATCAGTAACCATAGAAGTCAGAAGTTCACTTAGCCTTTTTTTAATTTATACTACGTCGGTGGCAAACAAGCGTGCGGCCAGCCTGATGGTAAGCGATTACTGCAGCCTATGGACGTTTGCAAGTCCAGAGGACCTCCATACGCGCTGCCGTCCCCTTCAAAACCTTAACACTCCTTTTTTAAGAACCTCATGCAGCTCATTCCACAGCCGGAGCATTCGCGGGAGGAAATTTGGCATTTAGGTTCCAATGTGTGAGCTTGGACGCTCTGACGACGGCGGACGGTACGGTGGTAAAATGCGGATGTTGGCATTAAGTCGAATAGTTCCTCGGAGCACAAACCATTGTACAAGCGGTAGAACACACATAGGGAGGGATACCTAAAAAATCGTATCTCAGTTTTTTGACGAAAGCAGCCGTGAGTAGGCACTATGGCTGCTGTCTAATTTATTTCTCTGTTTCTCCTCTGCTAACAACGACAAACCGAAAAGACAAAACACTGCAACTGACACCTAGCGCCATCTATTAGTACCGTCTGGAACTAATGCATTTTCCTAAACTGTGAGGGGGGCCATTAGTTGTCTATACATTTGGAGCTTTGATCGAAGTTACCTACTGGAAAGTCGGTGACTGGAGGCGGCGGGTTCGTCTGCCTGGTGGTCCACTTGCCCACCATGGGGGCCAGCACGTGCTGCGCGTCCTTCAGCCGGTCGTAGTCGGTGATGCTGAGCCACGTGATGTTGGAGTTGAACTCTGAGAGCTGCTCAGCAACGACATAGGCTTCCATTGTCACCAGGATGTAATGCTGTAATTGTATTTTTGGTAAGGTTAAATGCGCAACTATTATCTTCACAAATCCGTTATTCATGAATTTGACATTTTAATATTATTAAATTTATTTAATGTTTTATTAATGAAGTTGTTTTTTATTATTATGTTATGTTAATATGCATATTTATTTGTATACATACCTGGTAATGATTCACCATATTTAATTCTCTGGACTCATTCATATACTTTATGATTCTGCTAGCATTGCAATCCAGCAATATTCTATTCCCTTGATATTTAGACAGATCCTTGAATACCTGGTGAAAATGAAATTAAAAGTATGTAAAAAGTTAAATTTTAAATATTTGTATTTGATGTCACTTAGATTCTTACATTACGATTATCAGAATCAGGGTTCAATTTGCGGACAGCCACGGGGTAGTTCTCAGTATGTTCGGCTAGTATTTTTTGGATTCTCAATAGTCCTGAAATCAAATCAATAAAAAAATAACTTTATAAATGACACATGAATTCAAGGTTTATGTTCCGAAGAGAAAATAATGGAAAGATTTGCTAAAGATTTTAAAATTGCGGCCCTTTTGGTCTTAAGGCGAAAGTCTTGGTGGGAGCCTCCGCGGTCCGCAACTATTAAAAATCATCATCATCAATTAAAGAAATTGGCGTCGTTAGTGTGCGGTACCCTTAGCCTTAATCATTGTTCTTATTAGATAGATACAAAATATTTTACCAAAATCATCCTCGTACAAAACCGCGAAATTTTCCCATTTGTAATATTTCAACAGTGCAGCGTACGCCAACGATATTTCGTCCGAATCAGGGTAGAAGTTAATAGAAATTTGTTTGAATTTCAGCTCTTCCTCTGCTTCTTCATTCTCACTCTCCTCTTTTGTTTCTTCTTCTTCTTCCTCGTCATTTAGCGACATGTCGGGGTCTAAAGGCTGCCAGGCGGCTTGGATGTGAGGGATGTTCGCTTTGGCACATTGGTCGCGTACTAATCCGTCTGCGAGGGCGTTTTGGGGACCAACAATCGCGATCGGCCGCATTGTCTTGTTGGAACATACTGGAAAATAAAACAAGAAGTATTATTATTTTTCACATTCCTCCTTTAACAATCACTTCCACCAACCATTCTTAAGGCTTGGTTATGGTTGGATCATCATCATCATCATCAACCCACACTTGTCTACTGCTGGACATAGGTCTCCCCTAATGCACGCCACTGCTCCCGATTTTCGGCCACTCTCATCCAGCGCACACCAGCCAGCCTTCGAATGTCATCATCCCATCTTGTCGCACGGCGTCCTAATTAATTAATTAAGTGTATTTTTTTTGACTCAAGTGAGTTTTTCTGAATATAAAGCATGAACATTTTTTTAACTTCTCATACAATTAATAATAAGTCGGATATGTGACTAGTGTACTTTGAATGGGAAGCCAAAAAAAAATTTGACGACTGACGACTTTTTAAAAGTCGTAGAACAAACGTCAGAATGGTTAGTAAGATTATGAGAAGTGATAGTTAAAGCAAAGTAGATTTCTTTTTAATGTAATAGCTGACAGACGAGCAGACGGATCGCCTGATGATAAGCGATTACCGCCGCCCATAGACACCCGCGACACCAGTGGAGTCACAAAAGCGCTGCCAACCCCCAAACCCCCCTTTTTAAAATAAGCAAAGCATTTGTGATATCTCGAGCTTATTTGCACACGTCCATTCATGTCACCATCTACTCTAACAAGATTTAAATTGGTTTATCGATTAAAATTTACATTCTACCGGCGTGAAGCAGCACTGTGCTGTGTTTCGCTGCGTGAGTGAGGGTAGCGGAGGCCCAATCCGGCGGAAAGGGGGTTTAAAGGTTGGCAGCGCTCTTGGGACTCCTTTGGTGTCACGGGTGTCCATGGGCGACGGCAATTGCTTACCATCAGGAGATCTGTCTGCTCGTCTGTCACCTATCACATTAAAAAAACAAACTCACATTCCTTCCACGTGGAAAGGCTGTCTGAACCCGACGGGCGCAGAATGACAGGGTTCAACCGGATGCCGTCGAGCCCCGCGGTCCTCATGGTCTCATTGAAGGCCAGCAGCTGCGTCTGCGCACCTGGCGAGAAGAGGCCGGCTTCCCAGCAATAATAATTATAAATACGATAGTAGAATCAAATGCTTGTAGGCGTGTCAAATGTACTAAGGGCTTTATTGAAACGTTCAATAAACCTTTGTTAACTAAAACGGTGTTATACATTTTCGAAAAAAGAATGAATTTTTTTTAACCGACTTTACAAAAAGGACAATTCGACCTGCGTATATTTTACAATACCGTTTTAATTAACGTTTATGAAAACGGCTTTATTGTTGTATTTCGGTTTGTAGCTACTCATATATTATCGTAAACATGAATGAATGCACATATTTTTATTTCACATACAATGTAATATGTACATATATGAGTACCAGTATCTACTCGTAGCCGTGTGGCCCCCGGCAGAGTAGAATAGGCCACCCTCACTCTTACCGAGGTGTCGTAAAAGGCGACTAAGGTAAAGCTGCTGGCATGATCATCAGCGCCCAGAGAAGGAAAACTCTGCATTTATATCAAAACCCTCGCCAACCCGTCTGCCAAGCGTGGTGAGTATGGCAATTACCCCTCATGTGATTGAGGGAGGCCCGTGCCCCAGCAGTGGGGATTTAAATGGGCTGATTATGATTATGATGATCTACTCATCATCATCATCATCATCAGCCCATTTAAGTCCCCACTGCTGATCTACTCGTATATTTACATATTACAGGAGTAATGTACAACGAAGTTAACCTTATCACTATGAGCAATCTCTTCCACGCAACCTATAGGTAAAGGACACTTGAGGTGGATACGAACCTAATTACGCAATAAATAAATATTTACCTAAGGTAAACGGTATGTTTATGAAACCCCCTAAGGTACCTGATACATATTTAAATATTTATGAGTACATTATTTATTCATGATCATCTCTTAGATAAGTATTGAATAATAATAAAAGCTTAGTGTTAACCCACAAATAATATGTAACTACCTAACACAACGCAATTTCCATTGTTCTCAATTTTTATTTCTTCTTAATGCGCTTTGAAAAAAAAAACGTCTTCTTTACTAGGCTATATATTCAACATACCTAAAAGTGTAAATATTTTTACTTATCCCTACTTTATTTTCAAATTTAAAAGCAACTCACCAATCTGGTATGAAATGTCGCGTTTTTCCGTGATGATGAACTGAGGTGAACATATCTGTATCGTAAAGCCAAATAAGAGCACTAGGAACCACATTATGGACACAATATTCACTAGAAGACAAATTTAAATCATCTGTTATTTCACTAAACCCGTTGTTGCTCGAGGTAAGCGCACAAAAGTCTGGTAAGCCGGCCGCCCAAACAAAATTAAACGTTCACGGAATTAGAAATACTTGGAGACGGCATTCCGAATAACTTGTCGCCTACGGGTACGGTAGCAAGATTTTTGGGTACCTAATGGTTTATCCATTTCGTTTTTGTTGAGGGGAATTGCATTTGTATAGGTACAATAAGTAATATGTATTTTCCGATGTTTAAATTACGAATCGTAACTTTTAATCGCAGTCTATTTTGCGATTGAATTCGCAAAGTTGAACTTGATTAGCATTTAATAATCTGTAATGTTTTTGATGATTATCAAAACGATCCAAAGCCATTTAAGGTGACGAGTAGGGCACACTAGCGACCCCAATCGATTTTAATTTTTAGCTACTAAACCGGATGTACTTTAAACAATTTCGAGGTTACAACCTCTCGGCAAACACTTATACTATTTATTAAATAACCATGGACAAATGCGGAGCGAATAACTGTACGCGAAAAACTGATTCACGCTAAAAGTGGCCGCTTTTGGCAAAAATCAATTTTTCGCGTACAAAAACGGACCCAACATTTGTGCATGGTTATTTAATAAATAGTATAAGTGTTGCAGAGAGGTTGTAAATCCCGAAATTGTTTAAAATAGATCCAGTTTAGTAGCTAATAGTTAAAAATGAATGGAGTCGCTAGTTAAGGCTACCCGTCGCCTTAAACCATTAATCAATTGTATTAATTCCTACGATTGATTAAAAGTTTGAATAAACAGCTTTATTTTCACGATATTGTAATAAAAATGTGAACATTAGTATAGCAATGTTAGAAATGAGTTTCGTATGCATATCGCTCATTCATATCCAAAAAAAATTCCGCAATGAAACACCCAATAGACACGCGCCCATAACAACGACGCGGCTAAGTCACCGCCTCGGCGACGCAACGCGGAGACGTGACCTAAAATATTCTCCAAAAATACACCAGACCGTGTGGAGGCGGCCGATCAGCCGCATGTCCTTCACAATACTCATGAATGGCTCAAAATGACAAAAAAGCTGTTACACGCATTCATATTTATCTTGCTAAATCAATCATTGAGGACCGAAGCCGAAACCAGAGCTAGTTTTCCTATAGGTACGTCCATATATTTCTCTAGCTTATAATTTGTTGTTATTTACAATTCTATTTGTTTTAGGAGGGTTGTTTAATAGTTTGACACAACCGACCTCGTCACTGGCTTTCGAGAAAATTGTTGACAACGGTGGAAAAAATGTATATCACGGACGCCCTTTGCGATCAGATGCTGACGACAGCTACTCCACCGCCCTAAATTGTAAGCGTGTTTATATTTCCATTCAGAATTTGAATAGTAAAGCGTCGCTTGTTGAGTCTCATGTTTGACGGTAAATAAAATATTGTAATCTTTTCTTTGCTCCTGGGTGCCGGGTATAAGAGGTCTTAGTTTGGACTTATGTTAAGTGGTCTTATACAACTGCAATTAGTATTAAAGTTTAGGTAGTCCATTTAGTTTGCAGTCCATTGAGCTTTAATTTCAAAGAAAACTTTTAGTTATATATGAATTTGAAGTGAAGTGTTGTTCCTTTTTTCAGTGTGTTCTTTTAGCTCGGATGGTAAGGGCATAGTGGCACTAATTGACGCTCGGCCAACCAATGGGATTTGTGATAATGCTTGCTTATTGTGCAATAGACTAAATGTAAGTCCTCATACATTTTACTAGGGTATTGGTACATTTTAATTGGCTTATCTTTTACTAGTGGTCCATTCATACTTCGTTTCGTGATATTAGTTAGCTTTATACCAATATATATGGCGCCAGGTGTCGATTACATCGCATAAGCGTTTCGTGCTTTCGGATTACCTATAAGCCTTGCCGCTGTCTTAAGGATTTACGTCTTTGTAAATAGTATAGATAATGTAGACACATTTATTTCAGATATCACACCTTGCCATAGGATGGCAGCCAACAGACACGCTAGCTGAAGATGAATTCTCATTAATGTACTATCCACCTCCAGAATTGATTTCTAAAGCGTACGCGACGCTTATAAAACATTTACAATGGGATAAATTCACCATACTATACGAAGATGACGGCAGTAGGTTACATACACCAAATTTCATATCACAATTTACTTAAATTCCACGATATAAAAATTATAAATAATATTACAGGTTTCATCCGTCTTCAAGAAGTGATTGACACATGGCCACATGATAAAGATCCTATCGTATTCAGAAAACTAGATCCCGATGGAGATAATAAAGAAATGTTCAAACATATTTTCAAAGTAGCACATATCAGTTACCATGTAATTGATTGTGAAGCAAAAAACATAAATAAATACATGAATGAAATAGTGCAAATCGAGAACTCAACAGAATTTACGGTAAAGTGAAACATGTCTTCTAAAAACTTTACCGATATCTATATTAATCTTATATAGATTTACGCAAACGTGATATTTATTTGTTCCAGAGTTTTATACTAACAAATCTTGATACGTACTCGTTAGATCTTAAAAACATTCCTGATCTAATGGCCAATGTGTCGACCATGCATTTAACCACAACGAATCCAGACCAATGGAGAGATATAGGAATGAGTGCAGGAAATGTAAGTAAATAATTAATACTGACATTATCTTGTGAAGCTTTGAAATATAGATAGGTAATTTGAAGTACCTACTATTTCATATGAATCATGATTTGACTGTTTTAATATTCCAACAATATTGTGTACTTTTAGTTGGAAACAGCATTAGTAGTTGACGCTTTAACTCATATAGGGAGAACAATTAGAAGTATGCAGGAAAGTCAAGATGGATATTCCAAAATAGTCGATTTGGTGGAACCACCCCCCATGTGTTCTAAAGATTCTAAGGCGGATTACGAAACTGTCGCCTGGGGGTTAGGTAATAAGCTAATGGAAACATTAAAACAGGTAAGTTACATTGTACAATTATAAATTATAAAAAGTCGCTACAGCAATCGGATAGCAAAATTAAGTGAAAAATACATTTTCCTACTACACTGAAATATTCTTACATAACATTTTACAGACGCAAGTAGAAGGTTTTACTGGAAATATTGAGTTTGACGAAGAAGGAAAAAGGAAAAACTTCAAGTTATATTATTCGAAGTTGAATCTTGATAGTGAATTCGTTTACGTCGGAGATTGGGAATCTAAAACAGATGTTATCACGGAAATGAAAACTATTTCAGATCGATCTCAATCACGTAAGACAAATAAAATAAGGGTAAGTACCTTCTTAAACTAGACCTACCTTTTTAATTTTAGTAACTAGATAATCTAAGTTCATTATTGTTTTGTCGAATGATTTGTTCTATTATTTTGGTCGTTTCTGACTGGATTTTTATCTTAGGTAATCTTGATTACATTTTTCCTTTAAGGTGGCAACAAGAGTTGGCAGACCATATTTCGAATTTGCTGAAATGAATGATACTTCACTACCACCATTTCCACGAGGATACGCTGTTGATTTAGTTGAAGCCATATTTAAAATCATTAATAAAGAAAATAACCTAAACTGGGAGCCAGAATTTTATCAAGTCGACGGTAACAAGTATGGTAACCAGGTCGCTGGATCGAAGAAATGGGACGGTTTGATTGGTGATCTAATGGACCATGTAAGTTCTATCTAAATACTAGATTCTTTAGCTACTATCTTTTCATGATGTAAGCTAGACGACCGAGTGACAAAGTTTGAGCGAAAAAAGCAACATCTATTTCTATTTGTTTTAGAAAGCCGAGCTAGCCATCTGCGATTTAACTATTACATCCGAGAGAAATACAGTGGTGGATTTTTCAATCCCTTTCATGACCCTGGGTATAAGCATGCTGTTCAAAGAGCCAGACCCAGAGGAGCCCGATAGATTCTCATTCTTGCTACCATTGGCATTAGATGTGTGGCTCTATTTGGCGACAACATACATTATAGTTTCTTTTATTTTACTAATTTGTTCACGGTAAGTTTGATCCTTGAAAAAATTGACATAAATAAATAAAAAGTTATAAATGTCTTTAATATTATCGTAAAAAATAATATTAATTTGCTTGGCTATTTTGTTTTATTACTGTATAGTAATGGCCAAATGGTAGTGATTCTGCCTCATTCGCAAAAGATGGTGGATACGATTTTCATTTTTACAAAAATTAATGTGATGAACACCTTGTGCTGATTCAGTGTCTCATCAATCGAAAGTTCTCCTTATCTGTATTATATGTATTTCTTTATAATTCTTCTATTGTCTGATATCTATAATTGTTATAGAAGTTCTCAAGCTACTTAGTTGAGTACGAAATAAGGTCCATGTATGTTGTTATATAATTTTTTTAGAGCCACCAGAAAATTATCCCGTGAATTCCCATTTGATTTCAATTTATTTTAATTTCTTCATGAATTCAGAATAAAGCTGTTGATTAAGTCATCATGTTTACTGCTCGTATAATTATTTCTTATTTCTGATGAAATGCCAAAATTAATAAAGAATTATTACAACAAATAGTGCAAGACTGGCACATTTCCATACTGACATGGCAGTAAATGAAAATATTTACTTACTAAATGAGTACAACAGGAATGTGGTCATCCGAGCTTCAAGCCCGGCGTTAAAGAAATGCGTCTCAGGATTTTTGTCCTGTCTGAAGTCAGTGGCTAATACTCTTTATATTCCGTCCAGGGTGCAATGTTTTTTTCCACCTTGTTAAAATCTATTAGGTACTAATTTCGGATATACACACTTTTTAGATTTACTTTACCCTTATTTAACGAAAGTCCTATGATATGTTTCGTTGCGTATTCATTTGTGGGTAATGACCACTCTCATTTATAATCTGTTTTCTGTTCAGGATGAGTCAAGAAGACTGGGTGAACCCGCATCCTTGTAATCAGAACCCAGAAAATTTGCAAAATATTTGGAGCTTGTACAATTGCATGTGGCTGACAATGGGTTCCATTATGACACAGGGATGTGATATATTACCAAGGTACCTGATGTTTATTATCAGAGTATTCTCAAAGCAATAAATTCGGGTCACCAGTCGATTTTCATACCAACCGCTCGATTTACAGGCTAATGTGAAAATATCAGTCCTAAGTAATATTTTAATGTAAATAGAAGCCAGAAATGTTCGAGTTGATTAAGCATTTATTCATAATTCCAGAAACATGCCAATTTGTTAAAATAAGGAAAATGTAGGTTTTTACTCGCAACTCTTATTTTATATTATATTTTCTCATTTTGCATGAAGTAAGAAATATAACTCAAATTTCCCTAATTTTTGGATGTTTTCATCTATCTGGAATACCTAAGTAATAATGTACTCGTATACTATATACCAGTACCTACATAAAAGTGTTCACTATTATAGCACTCATATTTTTATGTTTGTAGGCCTCGAAATTATTTGTATGAAAATCGGTGGCTGGTTGACTGGTGACCCGAATTCATTGCGCTCCAATGTACATATAAATTTGTGCACAAGTATTTTGATTGAATAAAATAATTTATTAAAGAGTTGAAAACGCTGATTTTGTATGTTTGTGCATACGTATAAATTTCTATGCTCGCAATGGTTGAGAAGGGGTGGCCAATAGTTTTGCTCAAGCAAATATTGCTGAAAAACTCATTTATGTTGATTTTGATTTTTTTATGTAATAGGTGGTAGACGAGCAGACGGATCACCTGATGGTAAGCAATTGACGCCGCCCATGGACACCCGCGACACCAGTGGAGTCACAAGTGCGCTGCCAACCTTTTAACCCCCCTTTCCCCCGGATTGGACCTCCGGTACCCTCACTCACGCGACGAAACACAGCACAGTGCTTCTTCGCGCTGGTTTTCAATGAGGCCGTGGATGAAATGTTTTTTGATATTTATGATAGAGCATTAGGTATTGTTTTTCATTTTCGTGATTTATGTATTAACATACTTTATAAATCATCTCAGGGCGGTGGGTTCCCGCTGGGTGACAGGTATGTGGTGGTTCTTCGCCATGATTGTGACGGCATCCTACACTGCCAACATGTCCACATTTCTCAGTAACAGCCGCCGAAGCAACGAAATTGGTGATGTCAAGGCCCTCTCCGAACAGAACCAGGTCTCGTACGGAGCCGTGTATAATGCTTCAACTTACAAGTTCTTCCAGGTTGGTATTGTTATGAGGTGTGCTAGGTGGATGTGTTTGAAAGAAAGAAATTAAAAACTATTTATTGACCACAACACAATACATAAAATGAATAATAAAAAATGGTACAGAGCATAAGATTTGCGGCCAACAAGGTTCAGGCCTCAGCATATGCTGCAACTGCCGCAAGCAACAGCTGCAGCGCTGGTTTTCAGGCTGGACCTTGGGTGACGCCTTTGCATTAGAAGAAATATATTGACATGCAATACAGAAGATAACAAAACAGATACAACATTATCGAATACATAAAGACCGACCAAGATCAGAAGGCACTTCAGTGACATTGACAAGAGGGCGTTGTACAGCGTATTTTCTATCCGAAAATGTTTAAACAGCATTAGTTCCGACTTATGCCACGTGCCAAATAACCGTTTGCATATGGGTCACATTGCACGTGATTATGATACGGCTAGGATCAGATCTCGTGGTATGACATGCCATATGCGGTAGATGATATCCGCATTTGGAGAGAAAGAGGACTTTTCACTCCTAGGAATGCAGGACGAACCTGTCTTATGCTGTATGGTCTTGTCATCTGTGACGCAGTAATTGCAGTTGGTGGGACTGTACGGTGTATAGTCAGCATGATAGTTGACATTCCTTCCGTGTGATTCGTTCGGCAGAGTAGAATAGGCCACCCTCACTCTTACCGAGGTGTCGTAAAAGGCGATTAAGGTAAAGCTGCTGGCATGATCATCAGCACCAAGAGAAGGAAAACTCTGCATTTATATCAAAACCCTCGCCAACCCGTCTGCCAAGCGTGGTGAGTATGGCCATTACCCCTCATGTGATTGAGGGAGTCCCGTGCCCCAGCAGTGGGGACTTAAATGGGCTGACGATGATGATGATGATTCGTTCATCATCATCACACCAATGAATGTCACTCTCTACTGCTGTGTTTCAGGCGTAGCGCCTCACGGAATCTGTGTATATAATTTCTGTGAAATCTTTTAAAAATATACATAATAATATTTTTTTTATGATATAGGTGGCAGACAAGCCGATGGATCACCTGATGGTAAGCGATTACGGACACCTGCACCCAGCGAAACACATCGCATGCATTGCTTCACGCCGGTTTTTTTTATGTAATAGGTAGGCAGACGAACAGACGGATCACCTGATGGTAAGCAATAGCCTCCGCCCATGGACACCCGCGACACCAGTGGAGTCACAAGTGCGCTGCCAACCTTTAAACCCCCCCTTTCCCCCGGATTGGGCCTCCGGTACGGTTTTCTGTGAGGACGTGGTATTAATCCGGTCGAGCCGGCCCATTCATGCTGAAGCGTGGTTCTCCCACTGTTTATATCAGACATTATCGTTTAATACATGATAGGGGCGTGGTTAGTATCGTTTGCTTAATTACTACCAACAGATAATAATAGTAATTTGCGGGATTAGTTAATTATGTTATCTATTGTGTCATTAAGTCAAAGATTACATTTAGCATCTTCTTTTAGCTTAATGACATAGGCATGACTTTTTTTATTATTTTTCCTAAAGCTTCGTAGTATTTCTTGCCAAATAGTAATACCATGCTCCTAGATTATGATGTTAAGATGCATGCTATCATCATCAGCCCATTTATGTCCCCACTGCAGGGGCACGGGCCTCCCTCAATCACATGAGGGGTAATTGCCATACTCACCACGCTTGGCAGACGGGTTGGCGAGGGTTTTGATATAAATGCAGTTTTCCTTCTCTGGGTGCTGATGATCATGCCAGCAGCTTTATCTTAGTCGCCTTTTACGACACCTCGGTAAAGATGGTAAGATGCATGCTATAAGATATTTTAATAGCATACACACATATTTATATGAACTCTCAACTAGTCTAGTCTAGTCTATCTAGACTATCCGCCCTGCAGTGGGACAGTATATAGGCTGATACTTTACATAACTCATTATTTTTTGTAGTTTTCCAACGACTCCGTTTACCAGAAGATTTTTTCTGTAATGAAATCATCAAAGCCCACCGTGTTCACAACCAGCAACGATGAGGGAAAGGATCGTGTCCTGAGAAGCAAGGGGAAGTATGTGTTCTTCATGGAGTCTACGGCTATCGAGTATTATACGCACAGGATATGCGAGCTTAAAATGGTCGGGCCTAATCTAGATTCGAAAGAATATGGAATAGCTATGGCTAAAAGTAAGTTAATTAAACACAGATCTTATTCATAAATGTTTCCTAAACCTTTGTTAACAAAAACGGTGCTATAAAGCAGTTTTTATTATTTTTTCGAAAATTTTTGTGATAATTTTTTTGTTTCTAAAGTCAAAATTGTTGTAGATAAAAAAGGTTTATTGAACGTTTATAAATAAAGCCCTATATGCAAAAAATAGACACAGATAATAGAATAGCTATCACTAAAAGGAAGTAAATTAAACACCGGTCTTATTCATAAATGTTAACTTTTTTAACTAAAACGGTGCTATAAAGCAGTTTTTATTCTTTTTTCGAAAAATTTGTGAACATTTTTTGTTTCAAACGTCAAAACTATTTTAGCTAACAATTGATTACTGAACGTTCATGTATGAATAAAGTCTTATATGCAAAACATAGACACAGATCGCTATCAGCGTGCCGGCGTGGTTCGGCGTGAGATAGACTATCCGGAACATGTGCGGGAGAAACAAGATACGATACGGCCTAGCGCGTAAATCGACGACTCTTAGATATCAATGTCAGCTGGAACCGACCTTCTGTGTTTGTATTGTATCCCCTGTGTCTATTCTGTGGCTCATTAACGATACAATAATTTAAATAAGTTTAAACATTTATATTAGATTCTATTCAATATTATTTTCCTATCTACTTAGTCCGAGATAACTGAAATAGCAGGTACCCGCCTTTCATCTTCACTTCAGGTAATTCATCAGTGTCAAATTGTCGATCTATGTAAACATTCCATATTATTTTTATTTTCAGTGGTCTTAAATATCAATTTATCATTTATTTACCTACCATACCAAAAACAGGTCCTTCTTTTAACTATCATAATAGGTAGTTGATATGAAAATGCTCAATGTAGGGTTCCGAAATTGTCCATAGATGGATGTCGCCTTCTATGGACTTAATTTTATTTAGGAACTTTGTTGGCTTGATAAATGTATGATACAGTTTTCTAGTACTAAGAGAGTGGGGAATCACGTAGGACGGAAATGCCGAAACTATACGGGTTCCTCGTTTCCTTAGGGAGTTGCCACATCCGCCAGGATTCCGAGCGTTTTTAAAGCGGATCGACGACGTAGCGAACACGTCGCGGATGCGTAACGGATTCGCCGGCGTGTTTCTGTTCAGACTTATGTCTACGGCAAATCCGTGGCGCATCTGAATCGAACAGTGGGAGAGCCACGCTTCGGCATGAATGGGCCGGCTAGACCGGAGTAATACCACGTCCTCGCAGAAACCCGTGAAGCTGTGTATGCGCTGTGTTTCGCTGCGTGAGTGAGGGTACCGGAGGCCCAATCCAGGGGAAGGGGGGTTAAAAGGTAAGCAGCGCACTTGTGACACCACTGGTGTTGCAGGTGTCCTTGGGCGGCGGTAATCGCTTACCATCAGGTGATCCGTCGGCTTGTCTGCCTCCTATATCATAAAAAAAATCCGCGGTGGTCGCTCCACTTTGAAAAAACTCGCAATCCGCCATTGTGGCAACTCCATTACTCCATTATCATTAACACAAACATCAATAACATCACAAACAATATTGTTCAATTAAGCATTTTCCTGGTTTCAGATTACCCATTCAAATCTTGGGTTGATCACGCAATTTTATCTTTACAAGAATCAGGAGAACTCACTGAAATGAAAAGAAAATGGTGGGAGGACGAAGATAATGATCAACATTGTGAGGTAAATCGATTTTTAAATTAATTTTACCCATTTAATTGATCTAATTACAACGATTAACTACATTAGAATCCCTGCGCTTTTTTGCCGATCGAGTTGGGGTACCTACCGGAGGCCTAATATGGGGAAAAGGGGACTTTAATGGTTGGCAACATTGGCAGCGCACTGGGGACTCTACGGGTTTTCGGGTATCCATGGGCGGCGGCAATCGCTGACTATCAGGTGATCCATCTGCCACCTAGGTATCACAAGAGGCCATCTCAGCATGCAATAGATTTTTTAATAATAAATTGTTTTGTTTTTGTTATAGACTTTAAAACAGAATGAAGAGGATGACCAGGGATCATTGCAGATGAAAAACACGAGTGGTATATTCCTGGTGCTGGGTTTTGGAGGCATACTGGGTCTGTGCGTGGCGGTTGTGGATTTCCTGATGCACGCACGACAAATCAGCGTCAAAGAGAGGGTAATTATAACGTCTTCTAGCTGATATTTTGACTAATCTCAATAATTAGATTAGTATGCAGGGCATATTATACAAGTACACAAGTTTTTGCGTAAACTCATGTTCCCTCTATATTCCAATAAGCCAGCGTGACACGACTGAAGAGTGATTGGACAAGGAAGGAAGGACAAGGAACAAGCGGGTACAAAACCACCAACATCTTACTAACTACGAGCTGACACTGACATTGAGAAGTTCTTAATAGATGAACTCAGGGGGACGGGTCCAACACGGGACCCCAAGTGCAGCCGGGGTTTAAAGAGCAATCCTCGCATATGATAGACTCCGCACGACCAAAATGTCCTTTGATAGGCGCCACTTCAGTCCCCTCCAACATTAAATTTTGAGCTTTATTTATATAGAAACAAGGAAAATAAAATTTTAGTTCTGTCTACCCTGATTATTGCTAGAAAAATGTGAAGGTATGGTAGGTGGTTAAGCTTTATTGTAATTCTGGATTTCACTGATTTTCCAGAAAAGTAAAATTTACAAAATAAATTCGTTGAGTTCCACTAAATTCAAGTAGGTAGCACTGTTCTGATAAGGTCAGCAGAAAAAACAGACCTCATTTTATTCAGAGTCCATGGCAGCTAACCCTCGGGCTATGTAAAATCATGCATATTCTGGAACCCCTAACTGGGAAAAATGTAGACTGTTTTTATTTTTATTTTAGTACGCTACGCTGCCTCCAATTTTGCGGATGAGTAGTCTCAGGGTATAATGTTTTTCTGGCAACGAATTCGATTAGCCTCATTAAGATGGACATAAAAGGGTTTACATGTGTCGTTTGAAGTAAGGAATATGTATCCTCATCTTAGCGTGTAGTTCTCGATTGCGTTCGAAGCTGTCGATTCGGAGCCCAGTGAACCTACACTGTGACAATGATTCAGGATTTGATTGGAGAAAGTTAATAGGTATACAACATCGTAGAAAACTATGGTCCCAGTAGAGCTAATAACTATACAAATACACAAGTTTTTGTTTCATCAAAAAAGACCAAGTATTGATGAAATTAAAGAAAATTGAAATTTCGCAGGCGCGCGCTAGTATTGTGACGTCACCTAAAACTATATTTTTTTAATTATGTATCTCGGGAAATACACGACGTATCGTAATATTATTTTCAGTCATGTTTTATATTCTCAACCAAGTTGATGGAGATACGGGTGATGTATTGCCGGGACAAGCGAGTGGACTGAGCTAGTGTTGCGAAGTACTGGGGCGGCGATGACGTCACTTTACAACCTGTGTATTTTAAAATCAAATATCTCGGAAACTACACGACGTATCGTAGTAATTTTTCCAATCATATTTTTTATTTTTAACGGAGTTTAAGGAGAGCTAAACCATAAAATTATTGCACATTCTCCATTACAATGAAGTATCTTGCAAAAGGCAGGCAATACGGGCCGCGCCAAATAAAAGGTAGTTTTGTTAATAACGGGTATGTTTACAGGTAACATTCAAGGAAGCGTTAGCAAGCGAGTGGCGTGCGTCTTTGGACCCTCGATCTTTAGCCAAGCCAGCCGCACCGCCCCGCTCCGCCCCGCCGTCAACCGCCACGCCATCGCCCCAGCGTGAGCGCTCGCAGTCCCGAGCGGTTTCAGTGCTACGTGCTGCTTCGTCATTTATTAACTTTGATGAGATATACTGATGCTAATGAACATTAACTACAGAATGTTTTTTTTTCTTTCTCTACCGCACCGCTTCGCCCCGCCATTAACCGCCACGTCATTGTCCCAACGAGAGCAAGACCAGTCTCGTGCGGTTTCTGTGCAACGGGGTGCTTCGTCCTTTATTAACTTTGATGAGAATAGGTACCTAATGCTACTAAACAGTTTAATTTTCTTCATCTACCGCCCCACTCCGCCTCGCAGTGAACTGCCTTTTTTGTAATATGGGCTTCATCTCAAAGAAAAATGTTGAATGATAAATATAAAATTCAATGATATTACTTACCAGCCATAGTAAAGAATATCTGAAAACAACAGTTGCTCTTACGAGTAAACATTTTTCTTTCACTATCTAAATGGCCTCGCTCAGCCCCAATTCGCCTTTAAAAAATAAAACAGAATTTAATATGATAATTGAATAAATTTAGGCTCCCTGGTGCCATATACCAGGGAGCCTAAATTTATTCCATTTCTTCCTACTTATTACTGTACTTATTAAGGATAGTCCCGAAACAAAATTCGTGTCAGCCCCTTTTAACATTGCGTGTTGGAACGGGATGACACATGACCTTTAGTACGCTAGTAATAATTTAAGATCGCAATTTATTATAATAAATAAATAATAAAATAAATAAATAAATAAAAAATCAATAAATAATAAATATTATAAATAAATAATAAAGTTATCCAAGCTAAGGTCTCTCATATGAGATTTTTTATTTTATACATTTTGGATAAGGACTGAAAATGATTTCACATAAAACATGAAACTTAATATTGTAATAAATATATTTCACTTAAGAATACCTAAACAGAAGTAGGTACTTAACTTATATCCTCCGCACTTTAGTCTTTCCAGGAATTTGGAAAACTTACTAGGTATTGTTCTAAAGCTCTTGTAAGTACTCAAAATAAATAACATTCTTGCTACATTTGTACGATTAAATTGATCTGAACTACATGTAATTTTTAATAAACGTCTACTTATTACCAAATACATCTAATCTAAATAAATCAGCTGCTGATCGAAGCACAGACGAAGCCCTGGAAGCGGCGTTTGATTCTGACTTGGAACCGGAGGCAGATGAAGAAGGCCTGGAGTGAGCCACTGGCTTTTCTGTTTCCCAAAAACTGAGGGCAAATATCAGTTCTGCCCAGAAAGCCTCGCTGGGAGTCATCTGCAAAAGAGAGATACTATTGGGTCATGTCATTACCGTGCCATTCCTCGAAATCCATTATTCCTCCAAAATCAGATGAATGGCCCAATCCGGGGAAAGCGGGGTTAAAAGGTTGTCGCGGGTGTTGGGCGACGGCAATCGCTTACAGGTGATCCGTTTGCTCGTCTGCCACCTATCACATTAAAAAAGAATTCTAAAATAATCGTAATTTGAAGATGTTTTTAAAGAAGAGGCCTTCTAATTGATTATAATAATAAAAAAAAAAGCACAGAGTTTGAGTTGGCGAAAAATACGCCGCTCCGCGTTGAAAAAAATTACAAAAAGTATTTTTCGATATCATCCCATCCATCCAAGCGCTGATAGTGCAAGTTTAGTGCCCGCCTCACCAGGGCATACACGTCATAGGACTGCGAACGTTGGGCCCATAACACCTCACCGGTGAACCGCTCTATACTGAAACTATCATCACCTTAGAAGAAGTCGTGTTCAATCCAGCAACTATTCAACAAAAAATCCAGCACAAGTGCCTAGAGAGGTAACGGTATATCGTTATATGTGATACGTCTGCTCGTCTGCCCCCTATCTCATGAAAATGTATGTAAGAAAACATTTTTTTTGTGCGCGGAGCAACTTTGTTTATATTTCAAAATCAGCAAATAAACTATGTAACTATAAAAAGGCATGGACCTAGAGTCTGTGGTATGGAATAAAACCAATAAAAAAATATAATCGTAAAATTTTAAGATGTAAAATTCTAAGAATGATCTAATTATACCCAGCATATACACTGTTATTTCTGAGTAATTTACACGTCACAGCCCACTTAACGCCTATCAGGAATCGACAAAAAGAGATCATCATTAAATGTGCTAGTTAATAGATACCTACCCGTAATCAACATATTTTATCATTCTAAGAATTAATTTACACCTCAAAGCCCTCTTAATAGCTATCAGAAATAATTTCTTCTAGAAAATTTGATCAACAAAATAAACGAAAACCTTTTATCGACTAGAAAATACTCGTATCTAATAAATATTTATCAGTCACCAAAAGATTGCAAAAGATTGCTACAGTAAAAATAAAATATTACCAAATATTTTATTTTTACTGTAGCAATCTTTTGCAATTAAGCAAGTAGGTAAATAACGCACTTTAAAAATCTGGTGGTGTAATATTTTGTAACAATATTTGCAATGGATAAGTAAAGAATAATAATATCCTCGTACTGATTACGGCTATGGCAGGCATCTCAACGATCAGCCACATATAATATAGTGCTTAAGTGTGTGCGAAAACACAAGTGAGTGTACTTGTGTTTGCGCACACACCACGGAATATGAGGGTACACGTGACACGATCGGAGAGGGATTGGGCGCAGGACTAGCGGCTTAACATGCTTTCCGAGGCACAGGGGTACAAGACCGCCAACTTCCAGACTCCGGGCTTAACTACACTAAGAATTCCTTACACACTATCCAATGGATACTCTAGTAGGTGCAGAACTACAATATTGATAAGACTATTGTCAGCTCATTAAAAAGCATCTACCCGGTACGTTCGGATGGTCGTGGGTTCTCACCCAACCATGCGAAGAAAATTTTTAAATGCGCTATTTACGCTACTACCAAATAGTTTACGGTACCTATATGTAATAATGAAATTGCATGTTAGGTACATTTACAAACCTATTTTAAGGTGTAAAATGTGAAACACAGATAAAAATACCTTTTGTTCAATAGCAACTTCTCGTATATGCCATAAAAATTCAAATATTCCAGCCGCCGCCGATATTCCACATCCTAGGCCCAAAACTACAAACACACCACCAACGTTGTCAACTCCTAACTCTGCTGCTGCGCCGTCATCTCCAGACTCTTCTGCCTAAAATACATTTAAGTCACATTAAAGCCGTTTTAGTAGGATTATCTATCGCAGGTATATTGAAGAAATCCACCACATAGGTACATACGCGGCATCGTCAGGAGTCTAATTCTGGGGACGTGATATTTTGTCATCATACGGTATATATTACTAAAACATTTTTTTTGTATGGTTTTCATGCAACATCCGACTTGTTATTTCATATTTCAACTGGGCACTAGTTACGAAACGCTATGGGTGTAGGTGTGTACTGTAAAATGAAAAAAAAATCCAAGTGAAGTCAGAGTTCAATTGTTATAATTAAAACGTTTAGTTAGGTTACATTAAATTAAAGATAAAGATAAAAAATTCTTTATTCAATTTAGGTCCACACAGAACACTTATGAATGTCAAAATAGGTACATAATATCTACCGCTGGTTCGGAATGTCGATTTCTATTGAGAAGACACCAGCAAGAAACTCAGTAGTTACTCTTTTCAAATATTGATGATGTTACAGAGTTTCAATTGAGAAGAGAAAAAAATACAATTATGAAGGTTAATAGACTACTATGAATAACAACTCAAAAGATTAATCAATTAACGTGACCAAGAATCCTTATCATTTAAATAGTCTTGTACACTATAGTAACCTTTCTTCATTAGGCAGGTTTTGATATGAGACTTAAACTTATCCAGTGATAGGTTAATGACATTTTGTGGTATCTTATTAAATATCTTAATACTTAAGCCAACAAATGAATTACCGATTTTATGAAGTCTGAGAACCGGGACGGCAAGCCTATGTTTATTTCTAGTGTTAAGGCTATGACTATCGGACTTTTTTGGAAAAGTGTGCAAGTTCTTACGTACATACATAATGCAGTCGAGGATAAATTGGGAAGCCACGGTTAAAATATTAATTTCTTTAAATATTTCTCTAAGGAGTCACGTGATCTAAGGCTGTATATAGCGCGGATGGCCCTTTTCTGTAATACAAAAATAGTTTGTATGTCAGCAGCAGACCCCCACAACAGTAGACCATATGACATCACACTGTGGAAATAGCTGAAATATACCAGCCTTGCCGTCTCGATATCAGTCAGACGCCTAATTTTTCTTACTGCATATGCAGCGGAACTTAGTCTTCCTGCCAAGGCAGCAATATGGGGACTCCACTGCAATTTCGCATCTATAGTTATACCGAGAAAAACTGTGGAATTAATGGTTTGCATAGATTCATTGTTCATCTTAATACTAGTATCGACCTGCCTTACATTTGGCATGGTGAATTTTACACATTTAGTTTTCTTTGAATTAAGCAGTAAATTGTTAGTCGTAAACCAGTGCAATACCTGCGAGAGAGTATCATTTACGTCGTCAATTGATTCTTTTCAATTTCAATGTCAATTCTAACTTAACCCAACTAATGGGATGGAGAAACGTTTTCTTTTACGTGCCAATACTTACTGACGAAGTTAATGGCATTGATAGTGGCAAAAGCTATGTCATTTCATTACTGAAATAAAAACATTGATAATGTATTTTATGAATTTAATCTTTGCTTTTTATTTTACTTGAACTTTCTATTTCATAAAGTTCAACAGTCAGCTTAGCGACAGTACGAAACATCATTCGATTTTTGTTTGATGGTCGCGGCAGGCCGGATTTAAACGCCTCAAGAGCCGGGCCGTAGTTTATCCATCCTTGTAACGGTTAGAACCCGGCAATTTACATTGAACGTGACGTGCGTACGTAAACAGTGGATCTCTTCAAAATTCCTGCTACTATATTGGTATTCGAAAAAACAAGAAAGTACCTTGCAACCACCGGTATCAGGGGCTTTCCACCAACGATTTTTTAATTCAACTAGTTTGCCACTCTCAGCTAATTTTAAAACTGCATTGTCCACAGCTGTGCGATAACTTGAAACTGGAATAAGATTGATAATACAATAATATTTTGTAGTGAGTCTTGGGCTGCAATTTTCATGCAGTCGACAAGGCATCGAACTCTAAATACATATCTTTAAGGCAACAGTGAACAGGCAGCTTCTAGGCCAACGCGTATCATCTTCGACCTCATCATTAGCCTATAATCCAACAAAAAAATAAAAATAAAATGGCAACTTCTGATTAAAATTAAGAGTTTTGGCCTTTTAATTGCTGTGATAGAAAAAATATAGAGATACAATACAGCACTTGATCGACCGAACGATAATTTTTTACTGTGGCTCAGAGGATTATTTCTATTTCAGTTTTGACCAGAGGTTTTGAATAATCGAATTTGACTTCATGTCGAAGGCTCACTATTTACCGTGACATCAAATAACTAGCGCAAACACAGACATGAGGATAACTTATGTATTATTTGATTGTGAACTTACAGAAAGGCATTGCTATTCCATATCCTTTCGAGTCCAGTAACCCACCAACTTGCATTAGATCGCAATGTCTTTCCAGTTGGTATTCAATAGCTGTCGACTCCATAAGAAAAGCGTAAGCTCTTTTGCCTTTCAAGACTCGTTCCACACCCTCGTCATTGTTTTTCATGAAGACGGAGGGACGTGCTGATTCCATTGCTGTCCACATTCTTTGATAGGTAGATACGTTTGAACGCTGCAAAACATTTAGTTTGATAATTAAAGTTAGATGACTGATGATTTGGAAAAGATGTAATTGATTGATCGAAAGTTAGACGACAGAAGAGAAAGTACTTTACATAACGAAATCTTTAATACCTGAACACAGGAAGAAGATTAAGTACGTAATGAGGATTATTTGGCTTTGAAGTCTTGACTGGGTTATGAAGTAAATAATGTACCTTAAAGAAAGAATAAGTTGAGCCACCGGCAACAGTCCCAAATTTAATTTTTGTTTGCATAGCTAGATCATCCGCGCTTTTAATAGAATCATCCATAGCGGCGTTAGTTAAGAAAGCAGCAAGATTAGCCGTATAAGAAGAACACATGATCAGAGCGAAGAACCACCACATACCGCAAACCCACCTTGTGGAATATCCTCTGGAACAACAACACATTTCAGCTCCATGTCTCTTTTGCAGAATTTATAAACCGGTAGTAGCCCTAAATAACTTACTTTGGTAAAATATCAGAACCTTGAGTCATGATAGAACCCATGGTGAGCCAACAAGAATTCGTTATATGCCATATATTTTCTAGTTCTTCTGGAGATTTATCACAAGGATGCGGATTTTCCCAGTCATTTGGGGCTAATCTGTAATAAAATGACAGTATTTTCTGTAAATATTGTTATTGGTATAGAAATAGAATTACTTACACGTACGAAAATCTTCACCTTGCCAGTATGTGAAGTAGTAAAGAAACCATCAAATAAGCAGCAGCCATATAAATCCAAACGTCCACTGAAAATGGTTTTAAAAAGGAAAATAGTTCAGGTGTTGGGGGAGTGGGCTTTGAGTACAAGATGCTGATTCCAAGAGTCATAAAAGGCGTAGTAAAGTCGACGTAAGACCTACGCTCGTAGGTTATGGTTAGGTCACATATTGCCAAGTCCGCTTTCTGTAATAAAAACATCATTTCATAATTTGATATACGTTATAAAATTCAGTAGTCGACTATAAAATGTAACCTACCCGTTCAAGAAGATGCCCGACAAGTCCATCCCATTTTTTCGTATCCTTATTATACGACCCATATCCATTCCCAGGCACTATTTCAAGCTCGTAATTTAAATGCAACGTTTCTTGAAGTATTTCGTGAATTAAGTCTTTTGAATAACCTTCGTACCGATCATTCCCAGTGAAAACATTCCCTTCTTCTGGCACTTTTTCAATAAGATATGGTGCTCCGATTCGGGATACAACTTTGAAAGTTTTGTTTTGCCATTTCTCTGCCAAAAGATCTGAAACTTCGTTTGCAGATCTCACATAATCAAAGCCAGTGTCGGCGTTCCATTTGGCGATGATGCTGAATCCACTATTGGAAAGTTCCATTATGTCAACATTGAAGTTTGTACGTTCACCCGTTATATTATTAATTTCTATTTGACCAGATATTCCAGTGATAGGATTCTGTAACATACACAATATTATAGCATTCATTTGTATTCAAGTGAAACACACATATTCATCATAAAAATTACATGACACATTTCTCACACATATAACTATTGTAAATTTAAGTTGAGTTTACGTGCAATAAATTATATCTATCTAACTATAAAGTTTCCTCAGATAAATAATTCACTTACAACAAGCTAACAAGCAGAGTTGGCTCTGGTGTAAAAGAATTAAAACACAGTAACTAATTTGGGTAGGAGAACAGTTAACATTAATTTAAGTGCATTCTCAATTTCCTTTCAATATTTTCCCACTGACAAGGCAATGGGATCAATATGTGAAAAACTACAATTGTATGATTTGCATGCTCGATCTATAGAGATATTGCTGCTATAGTTTGTACGCATAAGAGGAGTTAAATTAATAATTTGGTTCTACCACTAATTCTTTGACATCTATATCCAACCATACTCAAGAGCGGCATGGAATCGACTTTATTATGTAATATTTTATATTATAGACTTCAGACCAGAACCTATCAACCTAATTGTGACTTCTATAAAATAAAGCTAAAGTGGTAGGTTTTTTAAAATATTTAGAAACACGTAAGACAAACCCAAGCATTTTAAAAGATTTATCAACTATTTTCTCAATGTGTGATTTAAATAATAACTTTTGATCCAGTAACACTCGCAGGCCCCGAAACTTGGTCACTCGGCATGGAGGCTCATTATTTATACTATACTAATATTCAAATTGCTTATTATTTTTACTAAATGTAATTATCTCCAAAATAAATGTTTTAAGAATTCCTGGACTGTTAGTGCATCATCATCATCATTTCAGCCAACAGAAGTCCACTGCTGGACATAGGCCTCCCCCAATGTTCTCCACACAGATCGGTCCTGTGCCGCCCGCATCCAATGGATTCCCGCGATCTCCACCAGATCGTCGGTCCACCTTGTGGGGGGCCTGCCACGGCTGCGACTTCCTGTACGTGGCCTCCTTCGGTCCTCGAGGACCTTTCCGCCACAACGCAATTGTTAATTGTAAACGTTAGTGCAATTGTTTAAAATTATTGAATAGTTTTTATTTATAGTAATATATTAAAATGTTTATAATGCAGTAATACCTACAAATAAAATAACTTGAAATTACCTACTTACTTTTTGTTAGAGTAGGCAATGTTTCCCTAACAAGGCCATGTTTACGGGTCTAAAGTTATTTGTATTTACAGCATTACTATGTACCAACATGTTGCAATAAAATACTATGACTATGACTATAATATTACACTTGTCAATAATAAAAAATGGCTTATTTCGTACACAATATGAATGCAATCTATTAATGTCTTCTTGGAGCACAGTCACGCTTAGTTATGATAAATTTAGAAATCTTATTATCATCAGCGAAAAGTATATTTGAATGGTAAAAATTTATAAGGACATCATTTCTATAAACGTTTAATAAAAGAAGGAAAGAAGGAGGAGGAAGAGGCTAAGATGCGAGCCCTGAGGCACTCCAGAGGGCGCTGGCAAAACTTATGAGCAGTATCCTTTAACTGCTACAGCTTGTGTACAGTCGCGAAGATATGACATTAGCCAGCTCAAAATATTACCGTGTATACCGATTCTATCTATTTTTTTATGAGAATACTGTGCGAAATTTTATCGAAGACTTTGGAACAATCGGTATACACCACCTGAAATCCCGCATTCATTGCCACAGGGCAATCTATGGGAATATCTTGACATTAAGTGTACAGACACTTAATGTCAAGATATTCCCATAGATTGCTTTCCGTGCACTTTCCAGTCATAAATCATGCTGTTGACATAAAAAAACTGATCTGATGATGGGCTAGAAATACAATTTTTTCAAAAAGCTTAGGAAAATATCAAGTTTGGACATTTAATTGGGCGATAATTTCCTATATCACTGGACTTGAAAAATGGTGTTACATAAGACTGTTTCCACAAAGAGGACATTACTCCCGATCTCAACGAAAGGTCAAATAGTTTAAATAACGGCTTGGACAGTTCTTTGTAGCAGCATTTCAAAAACATCGGAGGAATTCCGTCGGGGCCAGCGCCTTTATTTACATTAGCGTTTAAAAAAATATGTTTTCACATTTTAAGGAACAAATCGATATGATTGTTTATAATTTTATTATTCTATGCACTTTGAGCCCAGACAGCTGTACTGACGACCTCACAGAGGCTATTTATTGGCAGCACAGTTCACGTGGAAAAAAAAGGTATAGCCATTAACATGATGAGAATATGTAAATAAAAATGTAAATTTTTCTAACACAAATAATACGGACAATTATTTTTGATGAATAATAAATATTGTTAAATTACCGTAAGCAAATGATTTGTGAATTCCTCTCCAATTGGCCAACCATCTCCAGAGTCGCATTCAAGTGGTGTTGCGGCTATCTCGAAACCCTCAGGAGCACTTTCCACGGCATCAGTTATGAGCCTGGCTGCATCACTTGCCAAAGCGACTTCCACCTGTATTTTTAACTCTCTTATTTATTGATGCAAAGTAGTTGGGCCGTAAACTGGCAAACATATTTATGGGTTGGCTGCGACCCATAAATATTAGCTTAGTTAGCCATTCAACATCCCAGCCTTTTTGATGAACAGTGGCGTTCAACTTAGCAGCCTGAATGTGACCATCAATTTTTATGGTTCATGAATAATAAGTGTTAAGATACATTCACAATTAATTTGGAGAGCGAATATGAATATAGTTTAAGAAGAATTAAGACTAGACATCCTCATAAAGAGATAATCATCTATCTAGCTTATTTAATATTTATAAAGAAGTAAATCCTACAGGCCGCGGCAACGCCTATAGGTAATGCGGAAACAAGAACCGCTTACGCGATGTATTCGACACCTAGCGCCATCTAATGGCATAAAGTGGAACTAATGTCCCGAAACAAAATGACGGTGGGCCAGTGGTAAGACATAAAAACATTAAAAAAAGGCGTGAAGCAGCATCTCAGCAGGCCATCAGGGTGAGGATGGCCGACTCAATGGGTACTTTGTTAGTTCGTTTTATTCTTAAACATTTATGCATCCTATTTAAGTATCTGTTAAATTGGTCATTTTCATAACAGATAAGGGTAGGTATATTTTGTAACCGGGTCATAATCTGGTCGGGTATTAAGCATAAACATCACCATTTCCATTATGTTGATAGTATCATGTCAAGTATACGGTTAGAAACATTACGGTAATGGTATGTAGCAAATGTTTATGACGTCAAAGATTGCATCCTCAGACAACGCTCATGTTTATAATGAGTGAGCACTTATAGTTTTGCTTCAGGTAAAGATACATCGCCCACATGCCCTGTCTATTATGGGAAGCCATAACAATACAAGGACCCTACGAATGGCGTGTCACGTAAGAGGACTAAGTCCAGCTGTGGGTATAAATAAAATAGGCTGAAGATAATAATGATAAAATATAGTTTCGTAGTGCGACATTTAATACGTACAGTAATATCATGAGTTTCTTTGGGTATTTTGACATCAGGAGTCTCTCTGACTTTCCAGTCAGCTAAGTAGGATCTCGTCCTTGAATCTGAGTGGTCAAAAATTCGTAGGCATGTGACATTTGAGAGATTGTAACGAAGTTCTTCTAAGTCTAAAGTGTGAGCATCCAGGGACATCAACACATAACTCTGAAATGAATAATGTAACTTTTAACTTTGAGCTTAAAGCCAACATATTCCTAGGTAACTTTATGTAGGCAATATCTTTTAAATAAAATATTACCATGTAATCTTCGAAAAACTGAACCTCATTCGCTTGCCGCAAATAGTCCATTATTCTATGAGTAGGACAGTCAAGAATGACTCTGGTTTCTCCGGTTGCTTTTAAGGTTTTTAACAAAGGACGATTGTCATCACCCGGAATTAGCCTACGGACTAACCATTTATCTTCAGGATTGGCATATTTTAATATCTCCTGTAGTCGAATGAGACCTGCAACGAAAAAAAGCTAATCAGAAATCACAAATTATCAACAAAAACTTATTTAGGTACGCAGATACTGATACAAAGGTTGGTAAAGATTCACTGTATAATGAATACTAATTGAATCGGAATGCGGCACCAACTATCTCTGAACTTAATGAAAGTTTAATTTCTTCAATCGATTCTACTAAGTATCGAGTAGATTGTTAGTTACGAGGGTGAGTTCGAAACTTCGAAATTAAACGAAGTAGATATACCTAATATTTTTTATAATTTTATTACAAATAAAGAAAAAAGTTTCATATAGAATTTCTAAACAGTTATCATAGAGTAAGGTAATAATATTCCTTTTCTCATCTTTGTGCCTTGAGTGAATATTCTAGATCGAATGAAACTACAACTACTATTCAAGTAAGTATGTTTTTAAGGTGTTGACATCTGACAGTAAGTACAACGTTAAAGTTCTAAACTTCGAAGGAAATCTCCGAGAGGAGACTATCTTTTTAACATTACTGACACTTGCATTATAAGATTTTATTTTAAGAATAGGTATACTACTCACTAAGCTCACCAGAAGCTTTACCTTCTTTTTACATTATAGCGAATCAACGAAGACGGCTCATCTGATGGTAAGTAAGTGATTACTCTTTTTTAGAAGATAACCAGGTCGTATTTATCCAGAAACACCATCTTTTGCAGCTGATTCCAAAGTTTATTTTACAAAACTTAAACTTCGACATTTGAATTTTCCGTATTCCGCACTTGAATAATACCTATTGATGTAAGTCAGAGGACTGCCTCGATGGCGCAGTGGGTAGTGAGTCGAACTTAAGGGACGGCTGCCGAAGTCTGGAAGTTGGCGGTCTTGTACCCCCGTACATCGGAAAGCACGTAAAGCCGTGGTTCTGCGCCCAATCCCTCTCCGGTCGTGTCACACTTATGTCCCATCGGATTATGAGGTTATGGGTTATAGAGTGCACTTGTGCACATACTTGAGCACTATAATATATCCTGCGTACGTGGCCGATTGTTGAGTTTGGCCGCCGTAACCGTAATCGGTTAGAGGATTATTATTAATTTAAGATTGAGAAAAGTATACCTTCATCGTCGTCATACAGCAAAGTGTAAGTGTTCCAATCGCTGTCCTTTACGAAGAGAGCAACGGCTTTTGAGAGTTCCACAGCCTCAGGGTACAAGTTGACTCCAGGCGGCGCGGGCTGCTGAGTGCCCCTTGCAGGCGGAGGCCGCCATGTTGCCTATAAAATGAAACTTCTAAATTGCGTTTTCTGGCAAACTAAATTTGAGAAAATTAGAGACTTCTGTGGATTGGAAGTAATATTTTTACGTTGTCATTTCAAAAGCATTTTGTACAGGATAATATAAGAAAAAATATAATGTTTTTCTAATGGACGTCGTAAACGGCGCACTCCAACTGACTAAAAGGAAAGGTATCCGTTTAAATTCATGATTGTATAAATAAAGGTGGTTATTATAGTTCTGACAACCAAAGTACCTACTAATAAAATATGGATATAATTGATCGCAACCATTTCCACGACCTTCCTTGACTGAATGTGCACGCAGTGCCACAAACAGAGAAAGACGGAGAAGTCTCGCAAAAGCCGCTACCTAACTTACAGACAATCCATAATCACGACGACTCCATCAGGAATGTCCGACTGTGAAGAAGAAGAATTTCCACGACAAGATTGATTTTGTGATATTGCAGGAACAATATTTGTGCGTTTTGTTATCTTGTTTGTGTTCAGTAAATATAGATGTTGATTCTGATATCCGTAACACAGGTGCTTGAGCTACCTATCTCGGAGTCAGATCAATGTACGTGATGTTGTGAAATATTTATTTATTTACATACTAAGGGTCGATTCGACTAATCTTAATCAGATAAATACCGTTATACCAAAGATTTATCCACTCATGAAAATTGATCGAATCTGGCCTTAGTCACTTACAACAGCGTTCGTTTATTTTTTATTAAGGTTGGAAGAGGTTTTTAATGAAAAAATAAAGTTGTGATTATCATATTGGAACACATATTCATTTCATATTGAATTACTAATTCTACATAAAAAAAAATGTATACTTACTTGTATGTGGGGAATCTTTACCGCTCTACATTTCGCATCTACGACCGACGCAGAGGTAGCGTCTGAGGGTCCGAATATAGCAATCACTCCTTCTGAGATCAAATTACAAGCTGCAATAAAAAATAAATATAAGAATAAATCAGCCAATATGTATACTGTCCCACTGCAGGTCAAAGGCCTTAATCATAGAAATCAAGTTATCGCTACTGTGATGGGATTAGGTTTAATCACCACGCTTGCCTAAATCGGATTGGTGATCATAAATCCGAGCAATGTTCGAAATATTCGAAACATACTTTTTGCTCGACCTGGGAATCGAACCCAGGACCCCGGGGATCACGGCCCGGTACTTATACCACTAGACCAACGGACCTTTATTGTTCTGATATTAAAAGGTACAAAGTATTATTTACAATCTGGTCTTAGCGATACATTAGTTACCGTATAAATTGTATCAATGTCACAATAACAGGTAATTAATTTTCTAGTTTGAAATTAGGAGTAGCTAGGGCCGATTTTTTGATCCATAGTTACCTTTTGGTTAAATTAACTATAGTTAACTGTAACCAATAGTCAACGTGGACGTCCTATTCGGTGTAATATAAGTATTGGTTAAGTTAACTACCGCTCAAAAATCACATTTTGGCGATATTTTAGCATTGGCGACAGTCACGCGTATTGCGTGACTGTCATAACCTTCTTATCGTAATAAAAACTATGGCTCCGAAAGGATTACACGATAAATATAGGAATTACCACTATTATACCGTGCGTGAATGTAAAAATACGTCAGTAAAAAACCCAGAGAAGTTGTGGTTTAAAGTACCCAGTGATGAGAATATGCGAAACACCTAATTCCAAATTTTGGGCAGATTTGTACTTTCTGGCTTCATAAACCCAGGATCCATGTTAATTTTCAATAAATGCGAACTGTACAATATTTTTATAGTGAAATAAGCTATTATCAAGGCGTGTAAAATGAAAGACCACAAATAACCTTAAACTGGCATTTGACATTTTGTTGTTTACAATAATGGTGACGTAGAACTATGGCGGACGGTGTTTTTAATCAAGAGAAAAAAAAAACCGGCCAAGTGCGAGTCTGACTCGCGCACCGAGGGTTCCGCCGGTATCTTTTGATTGCGTTAACTTTTGTTTGATTTTTTTACAGCGTAAAGGGACAGTAGACCTAGGTATTTGGTATAAATTTCAATTTGATATTTTTATTCGTTCGTGAGAAATAAAGTAGTAAATTTCATTTTATTAAAATATTTTTATTATTTTATATAACTAAAAAAATGTGATTTTCGCAATTTTTCCTATATTTGCATTATATGACAATGCTTCATGCCAAATTTCAAGATTCTGAGTTTAAGGGAAGTACCCTGTAGGTTTTGATTCCTTTGCGAGTGTCGAAAATTTGATGAAAATATCGATATAATCGGCTGTATCTTTTGATTGCGTTGGCTTAGAAGTTTGATTTTTTCACAGCTTCAAGGGACAGTAGACCTGAGTAGTTGATATAAATTTCAGCTTCATACCTCCACGCGTTCCTGAGAAAAAGGGTCTTGACAGACGGACGGACGGACGGACAACAAAGTGATCCTATAAGGGTTCCGTTTTTTCCTTTTGAGGTACGGAACCCTAAAAAGTAAAAATTGATGCTTAAGTTGAGTTTTTACAGCAATCCCTTATTTGTATTTATTGAAGTTTATATTTTGGACCCTTGTACGGACACTTGTAATCAAATTAATGTTTAACTTAGCACTGCAAATCACTCAGGTGTATGTTTAGTTGATGGCACTGTGTGAGTACTTTTGATGCCCTCACCGGCTTTTGCCGCTGCAAAGCTGTCTCCGTGAGGTGCGTAAACCGCCTTCATGACAAACTGGTACTTTTCACTCTCCATCGAGGCTCGTGCGAGAGCCGAGGCAAAAGCCACCTCCGACACAGTGTTAGGTGGAAATATTGCCCCTGAAACAAAATACAGAGTGTTGTAACCGTGGGAGAGCCACGCTTCGGCATGAATGGGCCGGCTTGACCGGAGTGATACCACGGCCTCACAGAAAACCGGCGTTCAGCAGCATTGTGCTGTGTTTCGCTGCGTTATGAGGGTATCGGAGGCATAATCCGAGGGAAAGGGAGGTTAAAGGTCGGCATCGAACTTGTGACTAAACTGATATCGCGAGTGTCCATGGGGGGCGGCAATTACTGATGGCTTAACTGATGGTGATCCGTCTGCTCGTCTATCACCTATCACATAAAAAAAAAACGTTGAGTAGACATTTGCATGCACAATAAAATATTGATCAAATTGGTTCAGAGTTTCTTGTATAGTCGATTATATTGTGAAATTAGTCAAAAATGGCTGGATGTTTACCTACTGCATTGATGTTATTGTATATTAGTTAAACCTTTAATAGTGCATCGGTATAAAGCGAATCCGTTGGTTCTTTATTTTAACTGCTAAGTTTAACTGTATTGTTTCTTTTGAAAAGTAATATTGCGTATTTATTAAAACGAGTTTAATGGTGCGAAGTTTCCAAATTTTGCAGGGTTGGAAGTTGACCCTCATTTCCCAATTTCTGAAGTTTCTATTTGGTGTCAAGAATTTGGCCGATCGCAAGAGATTTCTATTTTCCTTTCTGGTCTTATGAAAGGTTCCTAACGGGTTAAAAATCAAAATATTAGTATTCTGGGACCCAACAATGGTCTATTTGAAATGGAATCGACATTTTCTGCACGTACCAACTCGGTCATAAAAATATTATAGTTACGTTTCTGTTAGACATTTATAAATTTTAGTAATTAAAGTTTTAAGTTTTTTTGTGAATAATGTTATGTATGTGTAGGGTGCCGTGGCAGGCAAGGTGGACCGAAGATCCGGTGAAGGTCGCGGGAATCTCTCGGGGTTCGGCCTGTGGTAGCCCGCATGGCTCCACAGGCCTGTGTGGAGATCATTGGGGGAAGCCTATGTCCAGCAGTGGACGTATATTGGCTGAAATAGTGATGATGATGATGAGAGTGCACTTATGTTTGCGCACACACTTGAGCACTACTGAGTTGAGATTGCCCGCCGTGGCCGTAATCGGTTGGATATTATGATGATGACGAGACCTACATAATATAATGAGGAATGGACTCTGTTTTTTAATGTTCGATTTTAAATAAATTTTGGTACATATGTGTATGCTAGAACACAAGGCAAATTAGAGGCTTCAAATCAGTGTAACCAATATACTCGTAATTTAATATCATTAGTGGATGTACGATTCAACAAGTGTGTCTAAAAAGCACAATGCAGCTGCCTTACCAATATTTATTGTAGCCTTCAGGGACTCATAATTCCGAAACACTCCTTCTGTATTTCTTAAAACGAGTGCCGTTAATACAAACGTCACGTACTTCATCCCTGGAAAGTAAGAAACATAAAACCGTAAAGTTCATTTTAAAGCTCGCCCAAACAATTTAAATGGGACCTAGACAATATAAGTTGCAAACTCGTATCTCGGTAAATTCTCGCCAAAGTTACGGATAAAAAGTAGAAAGTACGAGTATTTTACCCCGGCGCTGTAGCATTTTTGAGACGAGATTTCCGTGGATAAAGTAGCGAAATGGAACAATGGTATTCAGCTCACAGCTGTCACATTACAAGTTGATCCGCGCCGGGTTAGTGTTTGTGCGACATATCACAAACATCACTGGGGTTGGGAATATCGTGTCCGAGGGAATGGAGCGCGAGCGCAGCGCACGCACTCGATCGCTCCCGCGCTTTGATGCACCGACTATCACAACAGCTGTTTGGCCGAGTGCACCCGAATTTATAAATAGGTTATGGCAAAGTAGGCCGACGATATTCGGTACGGGATATTGGTTTAGTTTGTGACGGGCCAGATTTTTGAATATTCAGCAACTTAGGTACGTTCTGCCTTGCAAACTAAGGCTGTATTGGACAATGTTTGTATCTATTTCAAGCCACAATACGGTATTGTAACGTAACGTACTTATAAGGAATATGCCGCAAGAAAGCATTGTTAGTGGTATGCAAAAAAGTGTTCTAATAACATTACTGGGCATATCACCAACTATACAATTGTATGTAAGTATTTAAGTATTAGGAGGACTGACAATAAATCTGCAGATATTGAAATCTATCATACTTTTATTTTATGGTATCATTTATCATTATATTTAATCAAGTAGGTAAGCATTTATTTTCATTAGCTGCCAACAAAAAGTTTATATCATCAAAAACATCAATAGCAGTTAGAAATCTCAAAACTTTTGCAATCTCCCTTCGACCGCGTTGGTTGCGCGGCCATCACTTTTGGCAGTGGTCCAGCCACGGCCAGCGACACACTTCCACAACGTTCCCAAATGTGGATATTTGTAAAGCCAGGTGAATCATTTACCTAAAGGTAGGTACTTAATACGACTAAGTCTTGGCTCTGTTCATAAATATTAGAGGCTAAGCTAACATGCAGACTTCCAATCGTGTTTAACTTGCGTGTCGGCTACCTCTAATGGTCGAGAAGTGTGTGAAAAGTTATTTTATTTTATTTTTTTAAATGAGAGGTGGCAGACGAGCAGACGGATCACCTGATGGTATGCAATTCCGCGGCCCATGGACACTCGCAACACCAGTAGAGTCACAAGTGCGCTGCCTTTTCCCCTTCCCCCCCATTGGGCCTCCGGTAACCTCACTCACACGGCGAAACACAGCACAATGCTGCTTAACGCCGGTCTTCTGTGAGGCAGTGGTATCACTCCGGTCGAGCCGGCCCATTCATGCCTAAGCGTGGCTCTCCCACATTTAAAACTTAACATTACTTACTATACAACTTAATTAACACGCTTTCTTCATAGATCGATCCTCCCCTATAGCACAGATATTATAATACTAGATAGGTAGGTACTTATAATATGCCCAAGACATCGAATACGTTGGGCTTTTATTTCTCCGACTCCCTAATAAGTAAGTACAATGTCTTGTGTTGGAGGCCAAAACTCATCTACTTAAGGTGCAATTCAACTAAGTAGTACCAAGTCATCATCATCATCATCATCATCATCAGCCCATTGAAGTCCCCACTGCTGGGGCACGGACCTCCCTCAATCACATGAGGGGTAATTGTCATACTCACCACGCTTGGCAGACGGGTTGGCGAGGATTTTGATATAAATGCAGAGTTTTCCTTCTCTGGGTGCTGATGATCATGCCAGCAGCTTTACCTTAGTCGCCTTTTAAGACACCTCGGTAAGAGTGAGGGTGGCCTATTCTACTCTGCCGGGGACCACACGGCAATAGTACCAAATAAATAAGCACAACCAGCGATGAAACGGTTTATAATTACGAAGCCTTAAAAGGGAGAAATTCTATCTGCCGCATTTATAAACGTCAAATAACTTTTATGGTTACTCAAAAAATATATTGACACTTGTTTCAATACGTAAATGCATACTTACAACATCTCATAGATTGTAATGTATCAATACGGGGATTAACACGATATTTATTATGTGAAACAACATTGTGTACTCACATATTTGGCTCGACGTTTCGGCTACGTTACAGCAGCCGTGATAGCCGGCTGCTGTAACGTAATATCGAAAGTGATAAACTAAAATATCGTGCTTAATCCCCGTATTGATACATTATAGTTATAATGCAACGCGAAAATCTAAAAAACTATCTCATAGATTGATCTGATGCCATACTTAAGCATTTGTGTTACGGATAACAGAATAAAAGAGCGATCACAAATATACACTTAAATACAGTAATCACATTCACATGTATATTACACCCAGACACTGCACAAACACAAGTGTACATCACACGGATGTTTGTAAAGGGAATATAGGTACATATAATTAAGATAACGAACATAAAAGAAGCATTAGTTAATAAGATCAAAATTGTTATTAAATCTTGAATCAAAGAAACGATAAATCTCTCTCTTCTCTCCCGGTTGCCAGGGAAATGGTAACTAACATTAGAGTAATATGTTCGTAATAATTTAACGAGACATATTAAGGCCTGAATCCCTAACGATGGCAGTTGCAAATTGCTGAGCTCAAAGTAGTGATCTCTCATTAAAATGAATGGGGTCAGATTCAGCTGTGATCTACTTTAGTTATTTTTTTGTGAGACTGCCGAAACGAACTTTATATTTTGTATAAAAAATACTGCTCTACACTTTTCTATTACCTGTAGTCTAGACTATTTCAAAGGAAATCGCAAATAAAAATATAAATCTTGCAAGATTTTTCTCGTTTTACGTCGAATGAAGTATTACGTTTTCTTTTGTAGTTTTGACAAAATTAATCCTCTGATTGATATTGAAAAAAGTCAAGTATTTTCGTTGAAGTATTCAAGTAAGAATCATCATCGTCGTCGTTATCGTCAGCCCATATAAGTCCCCACTGCTGGGGCACGGGCCTCCCTCAATCACATGAGGGGTAATTGCCATACTCACCACGCTTGGCAGACGGGTTGGCGAGGGTTTTGATATAAATGCAGAGTTTTCCTTCTCTGGGTGCTCATGATCATACCAGCAGCTTTACCTTAGTCGCCTTTTACGACACCTCGGTAAGAGTGAGGGTGGTCTATTCTACTCTGCCGGGGACCACACGGCTAAAGTAAGAATAAAGTAAGGTATATTCATAATAATTTGTCTCTTAAAAGTATCAGAATCGGTTTTTTAGTTTTTTATTTTAGCTTTAGCTGTAGTAGGTAGTCAATAATGCATGTATTTGCATTTTGTCACATTTGCATGTTAAAACACGTTACTGCAAGATATAAAAGAGTTCTGCCCATTGACTAATTCATGACAGCAAAAAGTAAGCTAAGATGTTTTACCAATACTATTTTTTTATGACGTTTTAAGAAAGGTTTGTACCTATCTAATTTATTAGATAAATAGTAATTTTCAATGACCTCGTGTCCGTGACCAAGTATACTTATAATTGAGAATTAAAATTAGGTACCTACCAGATAAAATAATAATTCTTTCGTTATTTTAAATTTTACAGAAACTAATTCTGCCATCTCATTCCTTGGAGACGTCTAAATTATTGCCGAATTAAGCAAGGGCAGCGAAATTAAAGAACGGATTGTGGAATTAGAGCGAGGATTTTTAGATTGTACCTAAAGTAGGTACAATCTAAAAATCTTCGTTCTAATTCCAAATCTAAAGCCAAAAGTTGGCTTAAGATTACATTTTTGAAAGTATTTATTCCTGCTAACTCTGCAGATAAGTATTAAGAATATACTAATAACAACATAGCTGAGCAAAGTATGTACGTAGCTAATATTTAAAAAAATACGAGTAAGAGAAAATACGGTTTCAAAAGTCAGGTTGTAATTTAAATTGTTAGTAAGTAAGCGCACACGCGTAAGTGGACACTCACGGCTGGACTAGTCCACCGGTTCAAAGTCGCTCAAAGAGCTATGGAAAGGGCTATGCTCGGAGTATCTCTGAAGGACCGCATCAGAAATGATGTAATCCGACAGAGAACCAGAGTCACCGACATAGCCCACCGAATTAACAAACTGAAGTGGCAGTGGGCTGGTCTATATTAGCCGCAGAACTGACAGCCGTTGGAGCCCTAAGGTCCTTGAGTGGAGACCGCGACTCGGTAAGCGTAGTGTAGGACGCCCTGCGACAAGATGGGATGATGACATTCGAAGGCTGGCTGGTGTGGGCTGGATGAGAGTGGCCGAAAATCGGGAGCAGTGGCGTGCATTAGGGGAGACCTATGTCCAGCAGTAGACGGGTGTGGGTTGCTGATGAAGTAAGCGCAAGTAAGTTGCGAAGTTACGAATTCCTTTATTTATAGATAACATACATTTCGACCGTGGGAGAGCCATGCTTCGGCATGAATGGGATGGCTCGACCGGAGTGATACCATGGCCTCACAGAAAATCGGCGTGAAGTAGCACGGTAGCTGTGTTTCACTACGTAAGTGAGGGTACCGGAGGCCCAATCCGGGGAAAAGGGGGGTTTAAAGGTGGGCAGCGCAATTGTGACTCCACTGGTGTCGGTGTCTTTGGGCGGCGGCAGTTGCTTACCATCAGGCGATCCGTCTGCTCATCTGCCACCTATCACATAAAAAAAAGTCAGGGTGTAATTAAAATTGTTAGTAGTGTTCGTAACTTCGCAACTTACTTGCGCTTACTTAGCGCAAGTAAGTTGCGAAGTTACGAATTCTTTTATTCATAGATACTTTTTGTACCTGTACCCAAGCGAGTGCAGCCCGGAAGGAATATGGAATTCCCAGTCCAGTCCAAAGACTGGACTGAGAATTATACGCTACGATGATGAGGCTAAGGTCACGTTAATAAATCGCACCACAGTAGAAAATAAGCATAAGTGGTTTTACTTCGAACCATTCATTTTATCATATTTTTATTTGAAAACTAGTGGCTCTCGGCGAACTTCGTTCCGCCTAGTTTTTGTTTAATTTCTCACCTTTTAGACCTTCCCCGGACTACGAAAAACATTTAAAAACTCAGACTAACGACATCAATTCATTTTTATTTATATGTAACGTTTAAAGATATATAATTTTTAATGATTTTCATATTTTTCTTCTTTTGTTTTACGAATTAATGGAAGAAATTCGACAAATGTATCTTAAAACGTTCTTTTCAAATATTGAAATTGAAATTATTCTTTTAAGTACCTACCAAAAAAATAAAAATTACAAAGCAACATATTTCTTAATGCGGCACTTAAAAAGGTCTCCGCTCAGCATCTGCCACGGACACGTGAGGTCCCCGTGGCGCTGGTATTCTGCGTATACCTTTCTTGAAAGGCGCACGCATTACAAAAAGATAAATTAAAAATTATAATAACATGCAAATTGCTTAAAATAAACTCAACTGGTTGGGATGAAAAACAATAAGTAAGATTAAAGATTAAGTTTAAAAATATGAATACATTAATAACTTTGTAAAGAGAAAAAAAAAAAGATCTATGGCTGACAATATTTAAAGTTCTTTGATTTCGATGAAAGTGATAAAGTAGCTATTTATTTTATCATATTTGAAAAGCACGTTCGAAGACCACTCATGCTTATTTTCCACTGGGGATGCGAAGTGTTCTTTTGCAAATAAAACATATGACAATAAAAATCAGCAAAAGTTGCTTCTTACAGGAAGTGAAGTAGGTACAAGTATAAATTACAGCGAGATCGTAGAAATAACTTCCATTTTAAAATGTTCCTGAATGTAAATGAGGCAGGTATCATTTTACAGAGCTCACTGAGCATTAGAACTTCCCCAACTTGATCCGCTTTGCCCAAAAACACTCTTAATTAAACCTGATCGAGTAAAATTTTGAACGAATCGAAGCAAAAATGACACAATCCAAAGATTTAAAATTAATTTAATTATAATTAGTTTGGTCTTCTGTATCGGCAGAATCCGTCGATCGAGTGTCGTAGGCATAATGGTGAAATAAGCCTTTTACATACGTCGTTCTTAGTTTAGAAAATGTTGAAATGTAGGTATATCAAATTATTACAATAAAAAATCGTTTATTGCCATTTGATTTAATTTGTAAGAGTTGTCATTTCACATTTATAGGTGGCAGACGAGCAGATGGATCACCTAATGGTAAGCGATTGTCGCCGCCCCTGGACACCCGCGACACCAGTGGAGTCAGAAATGCGCAGGAAAACAGCCCCTCAGCCCTTTTTTTCCCAGGGGAAACCATGAACCATGGCCGTCACCTTGCTACATGTAGGGAACAAGGTGGTGTGTGGGACTCAAACCCTCACTAAAATCCCTGGGGTGTCCATCTCTGCGCAATTGCGGTCGGAAACCCCACAGCCGGGACTAGACCGTACCGCTAATCGCGCTCGCTGCTTCACCCCTATCTGGCGCAATACAGCCCTTTAACGCTGTACAACCTACCAGGACACCCAGTAATGTCGTCCCCCGCGGAGTCGTATGCTGAGCGAGCCACTCCCCAGCAGTGGATACGCTCACGTACCTACTCCGAAAGCCCGTTTAGTCGCCTCTTACGACAGGCCGGGAAAACCTTGGCAGTATTCTTAAACGCCCCTAGCCACAGGGCGTAGCCCCTCAGCCCTAGCGTAACAAGGTTCAGGTTCTCCGCAGCTTCGGCTTGCTGGTCGCCTCTGGCGACCAGCCTCATCCGCTACGGGAAGCCTGGGCGCCTGAGCCTTCTTACAGCGGGCGGGGGCTACCTCCCTCCGCGCCTCCACATTTTGAATTACACTCTAGGGTAGGTAGGGCAGACAAGTACTTGGTGAAGTCGGGGTTGGCTGATTCGGTTCTTAGACAGATTTGACACGAAATCCTAAATAAATGCTGAGAGATTAGAAATGTATGATAACATAATATCTTATGACTTTTTTACTAAACTATGTGAGAAGAAGAAGACCTTCTTTTAAATGTGTCTTAGAACCAACAATATTATTATAAACCACTATTCAGACTAATTAACATTATACAATATAACATTTAGGCCATGTGACTTCATAGCAAGAAAAAATAGGATAGCACCCAATATTATAACAAAAAACCATTATAATTTAAGATTAGGCTTAATAAAGTTTCAGATCTGCGGACATTATGGATAGTGATAATTATAGTAAACGCGTTCGAGATTTTGATTTTCGGACAAACGATTTTCGGAGAATAAAGGGACTACCGGTCTAGTAAATGCAAACTTGTCTAAAACAATCCACAAAGGTTTAAATTGTTTTCATCGAAGTTTAGTATCAAAAGCCTTGTTTCTAATTTGTTCCAGTAAATTAGGTTACACGTGATATAATTGTTATTTAATCGAGAAATGCCAGACTATACTATGCTACCCGACATATTTTCATACGGAACTAAGTGTTTAAAAAGCTTTCGCGGGAAAATACATTCTGTAACAAACCTAATTCCACGCGAGTGAAGCTGCGGACGACCGCTAAGTCTTACATAAGTTGCAGGCCATCGTCATTCTCTCAAATAGTGGGAGCTTCTTTTTACACACGAGATCTAAGTCAGGAATCTAGCCAGAAAATAATTGTAGTAAAGGCTCTAAGCCACAGGGAAAAAACTATTTTGTTAGGTATTAACGACAAACGCTTGACCACAACCGCACCTGATGGAAAGCGACGATAAGGTCTAGGATGATACGCGTTCGCCTAAAAGATGCCTGTTCACTCTTGCCTTAAAGATGTCCAGTTTATAGTTGTCAGGAAAAACAGACCTCGGCTGGTGTTCCATTCCTTAGCTGTCCGCATTATATATGTGATAAGGGGTAGTTCTACCACATAAGGATGAAAGCCGTCGCCGCGCCTTTATTACTAACTACTTACTACAAATTTTATATTTATTGCGAACTACTTCTTTGTTGGCAACAACGCCTGCTTATTACAGTTGCCGTAGAAATGAAGTTATTTTTATTACCTACCTTCTCAATTTTTAGTTGTTTCAAACTTAAAAAGTACAACGTTAAATGATAAATAAATTGAGGCAGCGGAATATACATCGTCTTGGTTTCAAACTTAGGTTTTCCCTTGTATCATGGAAACTAAGCACAACGAAGGTACCACAAACACCCAGACCCAACTACAAATATTTGTTTCATTTACAAACATTTGTGTGGGGTACAGGAATATAACCCGCGATCATAACGGGCAAAGAATTATTTCGTAGTTGAAACTATATGATTTGTTCCTCATTTCTTAGATGAACGTGAACTTCCTATTCTTAAATAATTAACTTTGGAAACTGAGCAAGAAGAATAAATTCTTTGAAACAAAGAAAACTACGCTGGTGGCATGAGAAGATAATCTAAAATTAACTGTATGTTACCATTTTTTATGAGCGCTGCTTTGGGCAGCTCTGTGCGAGCAAGATGCATCGGCATAGGTACCTACACAACGACTCGCAGCGCGCTGTTGTCTAGGTATAACTATTTTTTATTTATTTCTAATAACGCATGAATAGTCATATTTTTTATTTCGTTAAATAAGCGACACTCATGTGTAACTGAGTCGAGAACAAACTGGCAAGGTTTTTATGACACTCTAAATTTAAAAATTGTTATTATTGTAATATGCTAAAATAATGAAAAAAAAACTATATATTATAAAACTGCTGAGGTACTTATTGTGCCTGTCTTTTGTTAGTTTGAAAGGATCTTGAAGCGATATTATTTACTGCGCGTCGGCATAGAAATTCATTGTAGGATTTTTATAAAATAGTTTAAAATGAAAATAGAAATTCCATTGAAAAATGTATTAAAACTTTTAGGTAATCTTATACATTAAAACTTACGCGTATTGTAATATTGGCTACAGTCGAATCCACCTGCAGTTTCAAAATAAGTTGTAAAATTTTATTGGGGTTTGTTTGGCTCCAAGAATTGAGGTAAGATTCTAACTCAGGGTAAACATACATATTTGAAGCTCAACTTTGGATTTAGATCAGTGCCTGGGTGTACTTAGACTTACAGGTATATTAGTGGTCATCGTCTTATTATTACACACCGTAATTTTCCATCGTTTACGATGGTGTATAACACTAGTATTTAAGCTAGCATAAAAACATAATGTCAGGTCGATGTACATGAGGTGGTCTGGAGCCCAATTCTCGTGCTCGTGATATTTATTTTCATACGACATTTATCACTAAAACATAGTTTTTTTGTATGGTTTTCAGGTGATATCCGCCATGTTTTCAAAATATCACGAGCACAAGAATTGGGCTCCTGATACTTTTCATACTTTTTTTTTTATTAGAATAGCCAGACATTTGGCCACAATCTCACCTGATGGTAAGTGATGATGTGGCCGAGGATGGATCATGCCTGTCTAGTAACAGCCTATTCACTCTTTTCTTGAAAAAGTTCAGATCATAGCGTTCTGGGAACACATCTTCCGGCATTATAGTATTTGTTCTCATCATTAGTCGACTTCAGTAGCTGAGGAGTCCTCATACACTGTGGTTTAACGGCGCCATAATTCTACTACTCAGCGAGTTTGATATATTTATCAAAATGTAGGTATACAGGTAAAGGCATTTATACCATTTATACGCGTACATATCCACCTGATAACAAGAACTGGCACTTTGTGAATAAAATAATAATAATAATAATTCTCACAACATCTCATACGTTGACCTGATTCCGTACTAAGTAGCTTAAGCACTTGTGTTACAGATATCAGACAACAGAGAATATAAAAGAGAAAACTCAGAACAGTATAAACATTGAGAATCTAAACTTTAGTTATTGTCTATTAAGAAGCTGTTGGCTTCTTCGAAGTAACGATGCTGTAACTTGCAGAACAGAGCGCTTCGTCTGTCTGTAAAATAGAAAAAAAAAACCGGCCAAGTGCGAGTCGGACTTGCTCATGAAGGGTTCGGTAGCAGAAAGTATGATATGGAAGGTAAATTGCGGTTTACGGTTTATAACGTATTAAAAAAAACTACTTACTAGATCTAGTCAAAACCAATTTTCGTTGTTAGTTTTCATGATTATGTACATCATATATTTTTTTAGTTTTATAATGAATTTATTTTAGAAGTTAGAGGGGGGGGGGGAGGGGGTATTTTTGTAACTTAGGAGTATATCTATTGTTTGTGTTGTGAAACAAAGAATATAGGTAGATAGATAGATAGATATTCTTTATTGCACAAAAATAAAATACAAGCATGATACAACAGCAACAGACAGTACAATAAGGCGGTCTTATCGCTTGTAGCGATTTCTTCCAGACAACCTTTGGGTATATCGATCTATAATTAAATTGAATATTTTATTACTAAACTGTGATCACTTTTATAATCCCCCGTGGGATTTGGATCCAGTATGGTGAAGAGTACCATCACTATAGCTACGTAGAAATAGAATAAAAAAATATTTCACAACATTGCATACATTGATTTGACTCCGAGATGCGAGATAAGTAGCTCAAGCACCTGTGTTCAGTATATCAGAATCAACAGCGGAATCACAAATATATGCATTTAATAAAAAATACTTTTCTTTTGGGAATACATACTTTTAATACATAGAAAACAAACAGACATGTTCATGCACACACATGTTTGTACTGTGCGGGGATCGGACACGCAGCCCTTGCACCAGAGGCAGCGTTCACTGCCACTAATCCTAATAATAATAAGGATATTTACCATACCAACCGATTACGGCTACGGCGACCAATCTCAACGATCAGCCACGTACGCAGGATATATTATAGCACAAACACAAGTGTACTCTCTATGTCCTTACCCTCATGTTCCGATGGGACACCAGGGTAACACGACCGGGAGGGATTGGGCGCAGGACCAACTGCTTTCTGAGGCACGGGGGTACAAGACCACCCTCTTCCAGACTCCGGGCTGATACTAAAAAATTCTTACCGAAAACTTAGGTACACATTTTTGTCTCGACCCGGGGATGGAACCCTGACTGCCTCGGTGGCGTGTGGTTCGTGGGTCGTAATCCTTACGGGTTATTAAATGATTATCCAAATGATTTTTACATGCATGTACAAAAAAATCTTACAAAATATTACCGAGACCCGCCGGCCTGGCATGACATCTCCATTAATTCTTTTGTTATCTGCCGTCGCGCCACTCATAAGCGTCTTGACAATTTGCAGACATTTGAAGCGCTGGCTGTGAACGAACAATTTGTATTCAGATGTTATAATACCTTGAGTATTTCATGTAGGTACACCACATAATAATAATTATTATTATAAGGTTTTATTAACATTCTGTGGGCATACAACAATTCTTAAAAATATTTGGAAGCGAACAAGCAGGTATTGTTAACACTATTAGGTAATGTAACACGTAAGATTATTTTATCAAACACAATCAGCAATTGAAAAATGTAGGTGTAAAATGCAAGATATAATATAACTCAGACTTTATAAAATCGGTAATTCGTTAAGATATTCAATAAGCTACCACACAATGTCATTATCATATCACTGGATAAGTTTAAGTCACATATTAAAACCTGCCTAATGAAGAAAGGTTACTATAGTGTACTAGACTATTTAAAAGATAAGGACTCTTGGTCATGTTAATCGATTAGGCTTTTGAGGTGTTATTCATAGTAGTCTGTTAACTTTTAGCTTTGTACTACCTACTGTTTTCTTCTCGTCATTGTATTGTGTCTAGCTAAAAGTTACTCTGTGGTCTAACTTTTGAGTGTTGTTTGTATCTATCTGTATGTTATCAACTAAATTCTCTTCTTCTTTTTTGTGTGTGCAAATACGAATCTTATTATATCTACTTCATTATCTATTATATGTACGTGTATATGTATATATTGTTATTTATTTATCTACACTACACCACCACATTCGCTCGCAAACAGGTCCCGCCAGAATAACAGCGCTGCTGCGGCAATGCAGATATTGTAGTAGCAGCTAATGCTGAGGTCGGGACCTGGTTGACCACACACTATCCACATCTCTTTGTCCCTCTTCTGTGTAAAATGTATGTTGTTTTAAACCGTGTACCAACTGTATATATTTGTTTCCTGTGTATTGTGATGGTCAATAAATGTATTTTCATTCTTTCTTTCAACTTTGATATTTGTATGTTTTTCTCTTCTCAATTAAAACCGAGACTCTGTAACATCATCAATATTTGAAAAGAGTAACTACTGAGTTTCTTGCTGGTGTCTTCTCAGTGGAAATCGATATTCCGAACCAGCGATAGATGATAATATGTGTACCTATTTCAACATTCATAAGTGTTTTGTATGGACCTAAATTGAATAAAGAATTACATATTTATCTTTTTTATCTTGAGCTGTGTAAGCGAAGTTACTAAAGAAGGCGTTACCTCACCTCACCAACCAACCTACACCAACACATCCATCGATTGCGAAAGAGGTGTTGACAGTAAACTTGTGTATGACTCCAATGTTGTATGGGGTGTTCATGAGCGTCGGCAAACGCTTACGATCAGGGGATTCGTTTGCTGGTCTGACACCTATTACAAAAAAATGGCCGATTTAACCTTTCCGCAACAAAAGAACTGTACTTCATGAATTTATGTCGTTCCATATACAATTCTTGGCGCGTTTAGCTGTACGGTTGGCTCGTTACAATCGACATACGCGGCAAAAGTGGTGCGAAATACGGAAATGAGTTGCACCCCCCACTACCCCCCACACGGCTCCTTCAGCGGAAAACGTTTGAGTGCACGGAAATTGAGTTGCGTCGAGTTATGTGCAACGCTCCACATATGCAAATGTCCTTGCTTGTTAATTATTGAGATGAAACCCATTACAAGGCAATGCACCTGATAAGGGCCCTTTTCCACTCCCACGTCTCGTCTTTACAGGATGCCGTTTAGTAGTAATTACACTTTTGGAGCTTTATTGCCAAATAATTTCTTTACATTTATTTGTCAAATTTACCATTGTTCTGTAGAACTGTAGTTCTGTAGAACGGTTTGGCTGCAAGAGTATTTCCCGACGGCTACGACTTAGGGACCTTCAAGAGAAGAGCGTAAGTACTTATTCTTTTTTTTAAAAGGCTGGCAACACATTAGCGATCTCTCTGATTTCGCGGATGTTCGTTAGCGGCGGTTTTCCATCAGGTTATCCGCTTGCTCATTTGTCGGCTCTAGCAAAAATAATTCCTTTTTTCTTTTCTTCCTACTTTGATCCTATTACTTTGCTACTATCCTGCTATTCGAGCTTCCTGCTACTTTGATCAGTCAACGTAGTAGGAAGCTCGATTTCGGAACAAATTAAGAATATGCTAATGCTAAACATAAATGGTATGTAGGTATGACAGTAAGTCTTTGATCTTGTAAGCTGTTAAGATCTATAGACACGAACGTGCCTGTTTGTACCTTTGAAAGGTCGGCAAATACGTATAGTGGTAAATAATGACGTGCAAATTCAGAAAAAAGCAATATATCCGGACTCAGAGGGAAATGTAATCTAATATTGAATATGCGAAGATGCGGAAAAAAACAGAATAAATATTTCTTTTAGCGAAGGACGTTTATGTAATAATAATGGGGAAACAGGAGGTATGTCTAAATCTGTGCATTTATTTGCTTTTGATGTGTATTCGATTTAGAGGAAGCGGAATTTAAATGTAGACCCACATAATCATCATCATCGACCATCCAGGGACCAATGATAGTGATTGTATTTGCAAAACATAGGTAGCCTAGGCTTGATCTGTAGGCACTTTTGTAGATAGGTATGACAATGTTAGTTAATAATAAAAACTACAATGATACATGTGAAATGAGAATAGGGATAGCAGATACAAATATTATATGCAAACGTTGTAAAAACGGAAGTGCGTGCAACTAAACCAAAAAAGCAAAATATCGACGGAATGTAGTCAACACTCAGCACCTTTTGGTAAATCGGCAAATAAAAGTCTAGAACCAAAGTGGGGATGGGCCACTAGTTCCATTCCCGCAGAGAATGAACTTCACTAGAATCAGACAGAGCTTGCAATAAAATGTCACAAACATCCGCTCAAGAATATCAGCAAAGAAAACAGCATGTTTGGCATTCAAGTCTATCGTAAACATCATTAATACGATTTAAATATCCGCCGAAAGGGAGAGGTACAATCAGCATGAGTGGAGATACAGCCCGGAAGTAAATAAAGTAGATCCATCCATTATTCAACAGGTAAGGGCTTATTGGTAGGTGACTGTTGGAGATAGATTCTAGCGACTCTGGACCACAGTATAAGGTACCTAGTAGAAGGACATACAAAATATTATTGCACAAATAAAACACAAAATATTTCAACGTTTCCATGATGTATGGTTTAATTGTAATTACAATACTACTTCCTATATTTTGGATCAAAGTCCAATTATCTTGGCTCTAAAGTGACGTTTTTGGACGTATCTGAGAAGGACACTTTGAGGTGATGATGGAAACGTTACGATGATCGCCGTTATGGTGATTTTTTAAATCAAACTAAATCCGTGGGTTGAATATTTTGAACACGTAAACACGAACGTGTGCATTTGATAACCAAGCCACTCATAATTAGAGGGTTATTTGCCTGCACAAAACCGTCGCTCGGTTTACTGCCCGTGACCTAATCTCTAACACATCGCTGACCTTTGGGAGCATTAACACTTACTACAGTCTTACTACTGGCAACTTTCATGCTGTGCCTCGACACTGGCCCGGTGCCAGAGAATGGGGTAACATGCCAACGTAAAGTGCCACTTTACTGGAACACCATCGGATAGTTATGTAAGTACAGCTTCAATTCTTCAATGATAGAAACTCCTAGCGCAAATAATATGGAACTAAGTTTTGTGGGAGTTTATGTCATAAATGCGGTCGTATGTTGGGTGTAATTTCAGATCAATTTTGATTTGGACTAAAATTATTCTTATAATGGAATAGTCGCGCGTTCTACTTAACAAAATGTGGTAGGTACGGGGTTTATCCTGCATGCATATATTAGTAAATCTGCAAGACAAAGTTGTATTGCTTGCAGTGGAACTACGAGCAGTTTCCTGCTTCAGACAGAGTTAATTTGTTATGTAACTGGCAGATTGATACCTCACAGGTAGATTGAATGTATCTATATTTGTCTTTTTCACATATTACCTACATGAAAACAAAACCAAAGATTCATGTGAACTTTTAACTCAAACCTTTCGTTTTAGTTATCAATAGGAAAAAATCAAATAACTAATAATAACACCAGTTAAAAGATGAACTATTTGATAAAAAACAGTAATAAGTAATTGTTTATACAACAAACAGGTTTATTTTGAACTAAATCTCACGATAACATCCGACCATGTTGGTCATAAAAATACCATTATTACTGACAAACCTCTGGTAAGTTGCCACAAGAGCCATCCATCATATACCCCATGCAAAGTGAAACAGGAGCATGTAGTGTTTCTATTTGGCCTTATTTTTCCACACTTTGTCTTCGAGACAGGGTAAATGACCTTTGCAGATTTCAGATGATATTTATTCAGTAAACATTTGTCAAAAAATAATATTTGCATTGCTTTTTTCCTCTGATTATTGTCAGTTCTATTGTCATCGGCATTAAGCAAATGTTCCCCAGAGACTAGCCTATCTTGAAATACCTGTTTTCTATAAACATGAATTTTATTATCAGATATTCATATACGGAGTATTTGGCACAACTTGCTTTCATGGAAAATTATAAGAATTTTAACGAGAAACAGAACATGTACAACACAATTTTTATCCAGAGTGGAAATCGAATTCACGACTTCTGCGTATGAGGTAGAAAAAAAAAGTTATCTTTTAATAGCCATAGTAGTTCTTAGAGTCGGATTATAAAAAGATGGATGTCGCCAGCTAGAAACAAAGTCATGGTCGGCCACGGGGTCATGCGCAGGGACATTTATCTCAACTAAGGTCTTTGGTAAAGAATTACAAAGCGGTATAGAACCTCTTGTATGGGCTTAGTGGTAAAGAAATACATGCTAGACATGTATCTGTGATTTATAACACCATGACTTTTTGAATCTATTTGGATCTCTCGTGAATCTTCCCTAGGGCATTATACTAATCAAAATCAACATTTTACCCCAAGGAATATAAGGAAGTCGAAACTGAAAAAAAACTCTCCATACTAAAGTGATCAACTGATTTGTATGGAAAGGCGATTTCTTTATTAGATGTTCTTTAAGGGAAAAAAATGTTTTCATTAGTATGATGGCCTTGTAAAGTCAAAAAATCACTACGGGCGTCTCTCCAGTGCCTGGTAAACGCTGGTTATGGATATCAAACTAATCGAAACAGTATCGATCATTTTGATGCTCATTGAACACGGTTGTCTGCGACCGATAGCCCTATTGACTATAAGTCTGGACCAAATGCGCCGTACAGTCAGGTCAAATAAATATCCCATCAAAAACATAAATGTTAAAAATATTTGTCTTGATGGTTGACTTCTACCACAAAAAGAGTGAGAAGAATCGATGCCAAGTATAATGGTCAGATCTGAAATTTATTTTTAACAATATGGGTAATATTTGTAGCAAGGCTTTGTACTTCGTTCAATCATATTTCCATGTTTTTTTTATAAATAAAAGCGCAGTGGGCAAACTTGGCAAGGAAGTAAACTATTTATTGACCATCACAAGACAAAGATTGTAAATATATACAAGACAGTTGAAAAATACATAAACAGAATGAACATGTAGGTAGTGGTCACTAAGGTCCAAGCCTCAGCATGTGCTGCATCGCCCGGTATGTCCGCTGTGGCGCTGATGAGCCGTAGTTTAATGTCCGTGATACAAGTGAATAAGCTTAATAAATTCTTCTAAAAATCTCATATTGACTGATTCCGTATCGAAACATTGTGATTAAACTTTTATATATTTTAATGTATGCTAATTTTTGCTATATCTTTTTTTCTTGGCAGAGGTTAGAATGAAGTGTTGCTACAAAGAGAAAGAAAATTTCGTTTCACATTTCCTTTGCAAGAAATATATATCGTGATTCTCAGAAATGGTAGCACGATATAATTGGGTAAAATCTGATCCAGTTCTCTTTTGATTCACTTAAATTCAATGTTTTCAGATTTAAAAGCAATTTAAATTCCACTCTTTCATCCTGAGGGGTTTACTCGTCATATCAACACCGCAGAAAAAGTTTTTCGATTATTTTCTGTTTTGTATTCCTCTTTCACTTGTTCATGCAAATCATTCGCTGAATGAAAAGTCAGTGGGGCGATTCATTCAGTTTCACAGCTCGGAATAAACGGCTGCGGAACAATGAGAAGGGAACATTTTTAGCGTTTATCGAAATACCTACGTACAGTCAGCATCAATATGATCTCAGCGTTTAAACCTAACAAATATCTAAGCATTTGACAAAAAATACTTTTAGTTAGCACAATACCTTTAAGGTGACGCATCGACTAAAATATACAAATCTACTTACGGCAGTAGTTTCGTCGATGCGTGACCTTAAATGTGCTATTTGTTGTATTTTTTAGTTCTCGAACAAAAAATGAAAATTTACCGTCGCGGCATACAGCTGTCTTTTTACCTGACTACGGCGAAGCAAAAAGGAGGGTTATGATTTTGACCTGTATTTATTTCATTTGTGCCCTCATAACTTCTAAACTAGTTATCATATTTGAACGTGTCGTTATAAGCGTCTGGTTATAACGTGACGCCATGTGCGTCACGTTAAATTGACTACAGCGCCCTAGGCGACTTAGAGTAAGGAACTAAAAAAAATTTTTGCTTGACGGTACCGTGTGGGGTATCAAATTAAAGAGCTTTTTAGCGCATTTCAAATATGTTAATTTAACATAGCTAAAACTATGTTAAATAAAAATAAAGTTTAAAATCTCAAACCCGACTACCAAACAAACACGCTCTAAAAATACGAAAAAGAAAATTGTCTTTGCTAAAATTATTATGCCGTATCGTATTGCCGTGATCGTATGCCACCTAGTTTAGCAAAACAGATTCATTGTAATAATAAAATAAAATTAATTTGGCATACGACCACGGCGATATGGCATAATCATTTCAGCAGAGACAGTTTTTTTGTTTCGTACTTTTTAGAGCGTGTTTTTTTGGTTGTTGGTCGGGTTTCAGTTTTTAAACTTTATTTTTCATTATATTTTTGGTAGGTTTGAACACTAAGATCATTTTGATGCTGAGTGTACCCATACAAATCATGAAACGGAAATCACAAAGCAAATATTTCAGATTTATTAGACTGTATTTGTTTTCCCACGCGATCCTCTTTCTTCCCTCCTTGTCACGTCAACATCATATCAGGTTATGCTAATCTGTCAAAATAATAAACCATGGGGGAGCCATGCTTCGACATGAATTTCGAGTTCGATTAAAACAGCATTTTTATCCTTTTTCAGTCTGCCTCCCTAAGGGGAGTAGTACTAAGGTACTAAGCCCTCGGGGGTTTATCTGGCACGTATTGATATAACTTATGTGATATATTGGAATAACGCCTCGAGGCATTCCATCCCTGTGTCACGTTGTTAAGTTGAATTGATGTATAAATACTCAATGTTTAAATAAAGTGGGGGACATCTTCATTTTATTTATTTATTTAATAAGGTTCACCAACGTTTATGTACAACGATACTTCACATTAAAACATACACTGGTGTGTACACTATTGCCATAAACACTTATAGGCAAACACAGCATGCACTAAAATTAATAATTACACAGTGGAAGAAAAAAAATAAAATTGAATAATTTACTTATTTCTGTAAAATATTATACTCATGGATCCTTCCATGAGTTTTTAATTGATCTGCAGAGCTTGGTAGGTGAGTCATGGTGAATATCAAATATATCACTATGTTCATTGTGTAGCCTACAAAACTTAGCAATTGGAAAGTTGGAGCCGAAAACAGTCTTCCTTAATGGGGCTCTAAGGGGTGTGATAGTATTACGGGGATATCTTACAGGCACGCGGTATTTGAATCTCTGCAACAGTGGTGGGCAGTCTATTTTTTGGGTAAGAACTTTTGAGGCAAAACCTAAATCCAACAGTTTCCTACGGTTACACAATGAGCCTATTTTAAAATGTCTTAGACGCTTGTTGTACGAGCGAAGTTTCTTTTTAGATATACCGCTGGAGTACATAAGGTGCGCAACAAAACGTTTTTGTACCCGCTCTAGACGTAACGTGTGCGTGGCGTAGTGTGGCCTCCAAACTACACTGCCGTATTCCAAAATACTTTGGACAAGACTATAGAAAAGTAAAATGTTTGTCTTACGATTTCGAAACCCTTTGATTGTGCGGAGTACAAATCTCAACATTCTCGATGCTCGGTTTATCACATTTTCTATATGCGGCATAAATGTTAATTTTCTGTCGAAAACTACACCCAACCATCACGCATGCTATCTTTTTCCTTTAAAATAACGTTATTTATGTGATACTCAAAGGGGATTCCTATTTTTTTCCGAGTAAATTTCATGACGAAGCATTTAGATGACATAACCTATCATTAACACGACACCATTCAATGATTCTGTCCAGATCGGACTAAAGCAAAAGAGTATCGTCTACCGGTTCAATCACTCTGCAAAGTTTAAGGTCATCTGCGTACATGAAAGATGCCGAAAACAGTAGACAACCGGGTAAATCTTTCACAAAGATATTGAACAGAGTCGGTCCGAGTTGGGATCCTTGAGGCACACCCGAGGTGATACCTTTGAACTGTGAGCGAAAACCATTAACAACAGTGAAGAAGGACCGATCTGTCAGATATGAGCTCAACCATCGGACTAAAAGGTCACTGAAGCCATAAGCTGTCAGTTTATTAAGTAATATATTATGGGAAACGCGGTCAAAAGCTTTACTGAAATCCGTGTATACAACATCCACCTGTTTATTTGCATCAAGTGTTTCAAACAGCGTTTCAGAAAAATGTACTAGGTTAGTTGATGTGGACCTTTTTGGTGTGAATCCATGTTGAGAGTCACTTAAAAACAACTTGACTTGATGCTGTATACACGGACAAATCAGGGCTTCCAGCACCTTTGCAAAAGTAGACAGTATTGAAATAGGCCTATAGTTGTCGACCAAATGTTCATTGCCTGACTTAAAAATGGGCACAATTTTTGATGACTTCCATTTAGTCGGAAATACTCCATCTGCAAGTGATTTACTGTAGAGGTTCCACTAAGCATCCTGCACACTTCTGTATGAATATAGGAGGGACCTCATCAGGCCCAGCACCACCATTTTCAACGAGAGCCCTTAACTTCTCAAGGATGATTTCATGAGATATAATGGGAGGTGACATTAGAACGCTATAATTGTGCATGTGCTTCAAGTAATGTGAGTTTTCATAGCTGAAATAGAACTGTCGTTTATATAAACTGAGGCAAAATGATGTGAAAAAAGCTCACAAATTCTAACGCCATCAGCAGTGACTTCGACACCATTTGTCATTTCGATAGGGTAAGAACCAGTTCCCCCGCGCCTCGATTTCACAAATGACCAGAAAAGTTTGGGACTATTAATAAGTTAATTTTCTAAACTCGTAATGTAACGATTGTAACAAGCTGTCGCCAAACGTTTACAACGTGTGCTTAAAAGTTTCAGTTCAAGTTCATCCATTGGATTATGATACATGTTGTAACGACGTCTCAATTTGTATTTTTCATTAAGTTTTAATTAAACTACGATCAAACCACACCGGATAACGCTTCTTGCTAAGTTTCTTTTTAGGTAAAAATTTATTTATGGTACTATAAAGTATATCATAAAAGGAACTCAACATATCATTTACGTCATCGACTCCACCAAACACTTCGTTCCAATTGCACCTCGATAACTCTTTACGAATGTTTTCATAATCCGCCTTTCAATAATTCAGTTTATGGGTTTCACTATTATATGGTAGTTTTTTTTCTTGCTTTAATAATGAAACATTGATTTTAAAGGAGGATGAAAAGAATCAATTTTACTTAGGGGATTGTGTGAGGAATATACAGTACAAATTGGTTGATTACACAAGACCAAGTCAAGTATTTTGTTAGAAGAGTTTAGGACATTGTTATATTGTTTTAGACCGCTCAATGATATGAAATCCAGAAACGTTTGACAAAGTACGGGAACTGTATAGTTGTTTGAGACACCTGCCAAGCTCCAGTCTGTGCTAGAAACACAGGCAGGTGGGATGTTCCATTACTAAAATCACGATTACACATTATATATATAATTATAAAAGTGTATATAGAAATAAAAAAAAAAACTACGGTATATTCTTTAAGATGTCCATATTCTGCACCAACAAATAATCAGCTTCTTCACTCTTACGCATAAATATTTTGCCATTACGTATCCACACAAATTTGAATCCCTTTTCTTTGGCTGTTCTTCGGGCAGCAGCGTGTAAGGCTTTGTTCATTGGGGATAAGTGCTCAGAGACGAAAACCGGGTTGCTGCCATCGGACAATCCAAGATGTGTGCTATTTAATTTGTTTTTGGATTTGCTTTGTTGTAACTAATCACCGATGAAAGAAGTTGATCACGAACTCGAGGTGAAGCCAATTGCACCACAATGGATCGTGGCCGGGTGCTGGAGCGATCTAACTAAGCTGTGCGAGTGAGATTCATTATATCATTGCTGCTAATAGTACAACCAACTGTTTTCCCAAGTTGGGTAATGATTTGTGCCAAGTTTTTATTCTTATGCTCAGGGACACACTGTAGCTCAATGTTATTTTGGCGTGACTGTTGCTCAATGTGGTTTAAGCGCATACTTAAATCATTCATGGTGGAGTTCAATTTCACGTTTTCTTTTTCAAGTTCGGCAATTTTCAACTTCGAGGCTTCGTTATCCCTCTTCATGTCCTCATACTGGCTACTAATGAAGCTTATTGACACTTCATTATGATAATGAGTATTATTTAACGTTCCGCCACCACCCTACAGTATTTTGTGATCATACCTATGTTTAAATTTAGAAATAGCGTTATCGGTAACAAAATCAACGCGCGTGTTAACAAATTAGATCCAAGCCACTTTATTTTATCTAAATATCCTATGGGTAGGTGCGAGCAGTACGCAGGCGGACTAAATAACAAAAAAGAACACCCATTGTCAGCTATAAGTACTTATTCATTGTAAGTGTAGAAACATTTTCATCGCAGGAATGTGTCTGCCGCTGATTTCCATTTTTATCGGATCGGACAAATCGCAATATCAGTTTTCGGATCAGTGCTCACGTTATGATGTCCGCTATGAAAAAAGCGTAATAAAACCCTGCGGAGTGAGTGATTCTGACCCCACTCGAGGACGGGTAAGCCCAACCATTTTCTGCTTAAAGACTCCTGGTTTAGCGGCGAAAACGTTTACCATTCCATTAAGCCCCCGTTTTGCATACCCGGTTTGCGATGCTTTAAATTTAGAAACAGTGGAAATGAGACGGGCGACCGCGCATCGTTTTGAGATGTAGGGGTTGCGGTATTCCATTGATCAACAAGGTAATCACTTTTTGTTTCGATTTATTACAATAACACTCACACGTTGAAACACAACACAAATGCTTCACGCCGGTTTTCTGTGAGGCTGTGGTATCATCCCTCCGGTCGAGCCGCTCTATTCATGTTTTTCATTCACACTTTGAACCACACTTGTACACACTGTAAAAAAAAAGTAAAGTATCAACCTATATACTGTCCCCCTGCAGGGTAAAGGCCTCCATCTTAGAAATTGAGTCATCGCTATGATGGGATTAGGCTTAATCACCACGCTTGCCTCATGCGGATTGGTGATCACAATCCTGAGGTACGTTCGAAAACTTCGAAACATACCTTTGTTCGATCGGGAATCGAACCCAGGGCCCCGAGATCACGGCCTGGTACTTAAACCACTAGACCAAGGGGGTTTATTTTTTTGAGCCTGTAAAAATATTAAATTATTTGCGTTTGCGTGAGTAAGAACTACATAACAAATATAGATTAAATTAAACTTGTCATTCAAAAGAAAGACTTGAGGGCGTGTAAATAATTCCTTTTAAAAATGTATGCATAATGTGTCAATAAAGTTGTGAAAATAATTGATGATGCTGCTTATGTCATAAAAAGGGTTGATATAGTACCCCATTGGTTATTCTTAAAACACGAACACTCCGTTAAATATATAAATAAATATTTCACAACATCACATCCGTTGATCTGACTCCGAGATAGGTAGCTCAAGCACCTGGTTTACGGATATCAGAATCTATAGTGGGATTTCAAATAGATAAATATAATACTTTTCTTTTGTAAATACATACTCATAATACATAGAAAACCCAGACCAATACAAACAGACATGTTCATGCACACAACTTTTTGTACTGTGCGGGAACGAACCCGCAACCCTTGGACCAAAGGCCAACCAAAACCAAAACCAAAATATTATAAGTATGTATATATTTGTAATACCACTGTTGATTCTGATATCTGTAACACAGGTGCTTGAGCTACCTATGTCGGAGTCAGGTCAATGTATGTGATGTTGTAAAATATTTATTTATTTATTTAAAGGCAGCGTTCACTAACACTGTTCCAAACGGGCAGTCGTCGCCATTAGTTCCGTTGTCACGGCTTTTTGATGCGTAATAGCATATAGCGCTATTTATATTATTTGTTTCTTTCTTAATGTCTGTAGCATCTTAATATTTGTTCTTTTTTTTATTTATGTCACATCACTGTTACCTCCAATTAACTTCGTCACTAAAGGCTCAAAATCCAGCGCTGCAGCGGCTTCAAGCGCTTGCCTTTTTGTTTACTGTTCACGTATATCTGTTTCCTACCCCTTGTTGTTATTGTTAGGCTCATTCAATTTCTTCTGGTGTCCGGATTCCGAATACAAAGCCAGAAAAATTTACTTATTTAAAATGAAAACACAAAAGTGAAAGTCGATCAATTGCCATCGACAGAGTAGGCTTTAGCTATTGTTTCCGGTGACTACTCCACTGGAATTAATTTTGTACAAGGAAAGCCTTTTCAGTCATTGTTTTGGATCGTTTTTCTCGCCATTTATTTAGAGTAGGTATTTTCCTGTAACCTTTATTATGCCAAACTATCCTGCTTATCCTAATATCATCTTATGTTCTTTCTATTCTCTTATACTTCGACCGTGTGGTCCCGCCAAAGTAGAATAGGCCACCCTCACTCTTACCGAGTTGCCGTAAAAGGCGACTAAGGTAAAGCTGCTGGCATGATCATCAGCATCCAGAGAAGGAAAACTCTGCATTTATATCAAAACCCTCGCCAACCCGTCTGCCAAGCGTGGTGAGTATGGCAATTACCCTTCATGTGATTGAGGAAGGCCCGTGCCCTAGCAGTGGGGACATAAATGAGCTGACGATGATTCTTTTATATTTAAATGTATTAGATAAAGTAAGACAAGCATGGTGAATTGATCACCTGGCCTTGATTTTTAGGTTATTTTTGGGAAGGAATAATTGCGTTTTCTCATCAGCAATCGCTTACTATGAGGTGATCTGTCTGCTCGTCTGCCATTTTTTTTTAATCAGCCTATAAACTGTCCAACTGTAGGGCAAAGGCCTCCATCATATTTATTTAAAAAACCAACAGCGTTTACAATAAATATAGGTTCCGTGCAAATTACATAACATAAGGCCAATAACAGGTTTTTCTTGGTTGACTGTAAGTACTGTGTTGTTTGTGAATACATTTTAAAAATACTTGTTTAATCACTAATTAGTATATCAGAACAAGCTTATTCTTAGGCAATTCACTGACTCGTAAACGTATATATAACGATAGTCGTTGATATACCTAATTATAAATAATAATAATCCCTCGACTCACCCACACAATCCTATGGTAATATTGTTTTTGTATTAATATATTTTTTTAATAATAATAAATATTTCACAACATCATATTGCATTGTGCGGGGATCGAACCCGCAACCCTTAGACCAGAGGCAGCGTTCACCACCACTGAACCAAATGGGTCGTCAAAATTTTGTAAGTTTTTTAGGTTTTCAAAATAAAATTATCGCTACTATGATGGGATAAGGCTTAATCACCACACTTGCCAAATGCGGATTGGTGATCACAAACCCGAGCTATGTCCGAAAAATTCGAAACATACTTTTCGCTCGACCCGGGAATCGAACCCAGGACCCTGAGATCACGCCCGGTACTTAAACCACTAGACCAACAGGGCGTCTGCCACCTATCGTGTAAAAAAACATAATTTCAGCCAATTCACGCCAATAGACGGGCCATCGGCCCTTCTTTAATATTCTCCACACAGATCGATTCTGTGCCACCTGCATCCAAGGGAGGGATCCCTTGGATTCAGGTGGCACAGAATCGATCTGGGTTGCTGGGAAGCAACCTTCACCAGATCGTCGGTCCGATTTGTAGGGGGCCTGCCATGGCTGCCACTTCCTGTACGAGGCCTCTACTCGAGCACCTTTCCACCCCAACGACCGTCTGTTCACCCCGAAATGTGCCCTTGCCCATTTTCACTTGAGGCATGTGATCCCTTGGGCTACGCTATTGGCTTAGGCTTTCTCTTGAAGGTCCGTAAGTCATCATAAGCGTTGGGAAATACTGTTGCAGCTAAACCGTTCCACAAATCTGAGGTACGTAGTAGAAAGTTCCATGAGTAAAACTCAATACTGAACCGCCATCCATCATCAACTTTATTATTATCCCTGACCATAAGTTTCCAAATCTTCCTTTCTGCAGAAATGGTTGCAGTAATAGTGAATAACAGCGAGAGCCGTCGGCTTTTGGTTCGTTCTAAAGCACCATTTCCAGGGCATTAACTTTATTATCGATCATGGGATTCAACCTCCTCGGCTTCATTTGGCACTAGATTCCACTAGAGCCTGCCTTCCACAAAGGCAGGCTCTAGTAGGTTTTCCACATGTGTTATGTAGGAATATGCATCTACTTGCAAAGTAGGTAATATAACATTTTAATCTGTGTTTCAGGGGGAATGTTTTATGATCTCATCCACTCTAGTCTTAAAAATTGGCAAGATCCCAAGGGGCTATAATTTTCAAATTCAAATTGAGCGTGTCTTATTGACGACTTCAATTGGACTGAATAAAGTTTATAATGTCATGGAATCACAATGTCAAACACTAAGTTATAAAGTACGTTCTACTTTAAAACGCGGATTTACGTTTTGCCAAACATTTAACTTTCCTTCCCCACGATTGGGCCTCCGGTACCCTCACTCACATTCTGTGAGGTCGTGATATCTCTCTGGTCGAACCGGCCTATTAATGCCGAAGCTTAGCCCTCTCATGCTATGTGAACAAAATTCCGATTCGCTTTCTAAATCCCCATTGACATTTCAAGGCTCTACCTAAGTTTATTACCTATAGATTTCGGGATTACATCGAAGCTTCCCTAAACTTAATTAGAACTGGAATTGAAATCCGATTGAAACTTCTATTAAGTTAAATGTTAACGTTTTCTACTGTCGTTTAGATTGTATCGTTTTTAACACTGCTATTGTGTGTGAAGTGAGTTTTCAGCTGTGACTGTCACAATGAATTTATACGTACATCTAATGTTTTTGCTACAGCCTACCCTACCAGCGTAATGTACTCATACTATTTTGATAATACGTAACACCTCTTATATTCAATGTACATATTGTAACGAATAAATAAATGAATAAATGCTTGGTCCTAATAGAGTTTTGCAACTCGCGATTGCGTTAAGAGTGATACTAATCGCCGGAATCCGTTGTTCGATAAAACGTAAATCACCGGCGTTTTATAGAGTGACTGTGACTTTGACTGACTTCCCACTGAATTCACTTGACATTGGCAAATTATCTTCGGGTAGAGCCATAAAAAATATATATCATAATCCTCGCAAAGCCATAATCTGTAATACTAAATCTTATTTCAGCTTTCCAATTAAAAAGCGAGGTTTCTAGTCTGATTTAGCCGTCTATCATTTAGTAACAAAGCTTATAATTTGCCAAAATGCTCCATGATTACTTTGTTCAGTGTTTCGTATCATCGATGTTGTGTGACCATTAACTTGGCAAAATAAATGATCTCTTTCCGGGCGATAAAGCCATTAGGAACTTAGCTAGTTGCTTGAAACAGTTCTGTGTCAGCCGATCGCGGCTTAGCAAGTTTTCATTGCCGGTCCGGCTGTTGCAGGCTACTTTACGTTTTGCTCACCAACTTTCATTATTAACTTAATGTCTATGAAAGTTTTTTTTTATTGCGAAAAATAGGCAGGCGAGCAAGCGGCCCATCTTATGGTAAATGCCGCCGCTCATTGACATTAGTGCCTTGAAGGTACTGTTACACATGCTTATATTCATGCTTAAAGCATGCTACTTTTGAGCAAGTGTTACTTAGTAACATGTGTCGTCCACACATGACGTGCTACAAATGAGCAAGCTAATTTTGAGCATGCTCAAAAATCGCTAGCTGGTCGATTTTTAAGCATGCTACCTGTAGTGCGGGTGGAAGGGGGGGGGGGGGGGTGCTTTAGCACGTGTGAACAGGTTTGCTTATTTTTAAGCATGCTAATACATGCTTATTGATGGCAAATGTGGACAGTTCATTAAGCATGCTCATATAATTTGGCATGCTTTTTAAACATGCTAAAAATGAGTATGTCACAGTAGGTAGTTTTATTGTTTTGTATTACTTTCGTCCTCCTCCTTGTGTCGATACTCCAATAGCTGGGGGTCGTGATATCTCTTCTGCAGCACCTTGTGCTTCTTGTGTTTGATTACTGACCGCCATTCTGCCGTCCGCTAGCTAAAAGGTCGCTAAGCCATAGGGAGTCGCTGTGGCTTAGCGACTTTTTAGTTAGCGAACGGCTGCATCGGTGTCCGGCGATCTGCAGCGGAGTGAATTGCGTCCTGGACTGTGGATCTGAGGCCCTATTCTGGAGCACTTCACATTAAAGTCGAATTTAGAGATTTCATACTTCAATGTCAAGTGCTCGAGAATAGGCCCTCTGGTCCTGCTGCATCTGAGCGCTAGCGCATAGATAGGCTTTATTATCAAATCGACTTTATTATAAGTCGCTTCGACAAAACTGTTAAGGTGACGGGTAGGGCACACTAGCGACGACAATCAATTTTATTTTTAGCGTGAATCAATTTTTCGCGTACAATATTTGTGAATGGCTATTTAAGTGTTTGCCGAGAGGTTGTCACCCCGAAAATGTTTGAAATAGATCCGGTTTAGTAACCAAAAATTAAAATCGATTGGCGTCGCTAGTGTGCCTTACCCGTCGTCTTAACTACCTATCGCCCGCGGTATTCTCAGACCGCGACAATTCTAATACTCATCTCATCAGTGATGTTGTTTGATATGATATCATAAGTTAATTACGCCCTACACAGCTTTTTGCTTTACCTATCACCACTCTCTATTTCCCACCATGGGCGATAAGGGAGAACTGCAGGGGGTTTAGTGGGTATGCCTCTGAGTGGATTTTCAAAAGTAAATGCGCCTTGCCAAAGGAGAGCCCCAAATAATCCGGCCGCTTCCTGGTGGCCGGGTATATATAAGGTAGTCGGACCATTTTCGGGTAGGCGGCATTTCACGTGAAAGATCAAAAGAGGCTACAGATCCAATTATTTTGTTGTAAACTTGCACAAGCGTGGGAGTGTTCACATATTAATTAACACTATGTTGACAAACCATCCACGAAATTTACAGCAAGAATAGTTTTAAACAAAGGTTTGGAGCTCTAGTCCTTGTTCAAAGCGAATGCAACTTGTTCAATAAAAACCTATGTTTACTTGTTATCTCTCTGTAGGTAAGGAGCGAGACTAAATTTCCTCTTGATAGAGTCTAGCTAACTTTTAGAAACAGCTTCTTTGGCGAATTAATTTTAAAAGTGGTGCAATGTGGGGGTTCTCTGTGGGCGCAATGAACGGCCCCGTGACAGGTTTTAGTAAAATCTAAGTGATCTGACTCATGAAAAATTTATTGTATACTATGTAGATGGGTCATGCGGTTTCACCCTTGTGGTGATAGAGTTATATTCTATAGCCTCTATTTTCCCGGCTTCGGCATGAATGGGCCGACTCGACCAGTGTGACACCATGGCTTCACAGAAAACCGGCGTGAAGGAGCATTGTGCTGTGTTTAAAGGGGGCTTAAAGGTTAGCAGCGCACTTGTGACTCCACTGGTGTCGCGGGTGTCCATGGGTGGCGGCAATCGCTTCCCATCAGATGATCCGTCTGCTCGTCTGTTACCTATCACATAAAATCACATAAAAAAATATTTTATTCTGATATGCAAGCCATGTTATCATGAAATTTCATCAAAATCCATTCGGCAGTTATTGCGTGAAAAAGCAATAAATATACTTTCATACCGACATGTTCACAATCCTTTGAGTTGTTATATTAGTTGGTTTTTTTAAACATTAGGACACAGTAAAGGTTTTGGACTAAAGTAAGTGTACAAATAGTTTGAAAGCTTAAATTATAATATTATTATAAATATATGTATTTAATGGCCTAAGGGATATAATGCTTTCAATCTAGGAATACTGACAGTAATACAAAATAAAGTAGATTTTGTAATTTTGAAATCCGATTTTAGTAGTGAACGACAAATCCTATCTATCGTATACAGGTATTACTGAAAGTAAATAACAACCGTCTCCCCTCATTATTTTTGAGAACGACTTATAAATAGCGATTTGGGGGACATGTTTTTTTTATAAATAAATAGTTGTTAGATGTAAAATAATTGTATTTTACTAATAAACCCTGTATATAATTCTAAAAACTAAAGTGCTTATAAATACTTGTACAATAATTTAGTAAATATGCATATATTATATTCATATTTTATTTATGTATTTGCATTTAAACTTTCTGTGTAAGTATATAAATATTTAAGATTGCACCGCCCTACACCTTCATCAAGTGTCCTTTATCCAAAGGTTGCCTGGAAGAGATCGCTCATAGTGATAAGGCCGCCTTCGTTGTACATATCCTGTAATATCTAGTTTTAAGTTTTCATACTTTATTTTGAGTGCAATAAAAGTATATTCATTCATTCATTCATTCATTCATATGCGAAAGGAATTTATAGAAAAAGTTGAGTTATAAAATCATACGTGAAAAATTCACCAGCATATTTTAATTGAATCCCGTTGGTGTAGAACAAAAATATATTCCTTATTCCCACGTCGCCGCGAGCGGTGAGTGGCCCTGACTGCTGGACCAGCGCCAGAGATATGGGCCTCTCGCTCATTTATTTTTGCACTCTTTTAGAGTCGCCCACAAAACTGGCTTTACTGTGGTTTTGCTTCGAAATACGGGATATTTAGTAAAGGAAAATTAAATTGGCAAAATCAATTTGGCTACTGATCGGGCTGTAAACTAAGCCACCCGCCCGCGGGCTTCAAAACTGGTGGACGAATTTAATTTTAATCTATTTCTAACATTAATTTGTAATAAAAGCTTACAGTTTTTCAAAAAAATAATTAAGCTAAAATGTATTTCTATTACGTAGAAAAATATAATACACTCGAGTGAATAATTCCACCATCATCATCATCATCCTCCTGCCCTTTTCCCAGGTTATCTGGGGTCGCGCAGTACGTTTTCCTTTTCCATAAGTCCCTGTCATTTGTCATCGAATCATCCACCTCTTTTTCCATCATGTCATTCTTTACACAATCCATCCATCTCTTTTTTGGCCGTCCTCTTTTCCTCCACCCACTTATATTTTAACTCATCACTTTTTTGGTAACATGTTCTTCCCCTCTTCTCCTTACATGGCCATACCAGGAAAGACGATTTGCCTTCAATTTATCAATGATGGGGGCTACTTTCATACTTCCTCTAATATATTCATTCCTTATCTTGTCCATTCTCGTCACTCCACACATCCATCTTAACATTCTCATCTCTGTCGCATGCAATCGTCTTTCATCCGTCTTCTTAAAGGCCCAGCATTCTGATCCTATATATGGATCAGAATGCTGGGCCTGTCGCCATTTTATCCATGCTGAGTTGATTCGATGCTTATCTTCCCTGTCAAATTCACCGTCGCCCTATATAAGAGACCCAAGGTACCGAAAGTTGGAACAAACCGGTAAGGACATTCCAGCAAGAGTTATGGGTATCGGACTAAAGAGACCGCCGAAGTCACAGAACAGATACTCTGTTTTGGTTCTGCTGACTTTCAGGCCAACGTTCTTCAGTCTTTGCCGCCATTCCTCCAGTTTTTTCTGGACCTTGAGTGCATCTTCCGCAACTAGCACAATGTCGTCGGCGAACAGCATACACCAGGGCGCCTCCTCCTGTATGTCCGATGTCAAAGCGTCCATTATCATCAGGAAGAGATAAGGGCTAAGAGCCGACCCTTGGTGTAAGCCTACAACCACATTAAAGCTAGGTGTAGTGCCTACTGTGGAGCGGACTTGTGTACTGCATCTGCTATACACTGCTCGAATCAACATTTGGTATTTACCTGGCACACCTTTCATCTGTAGGGCCCACCACAAAACCTCAAGAGGTACTCGGTCTTATCCATTTTTAAACGTGCCAAAATATTATTTTTTTAAGTAAACAACGCTTTTATTATTTGTGTTTTAAGTAAGTAAACATTTATTGACCACATAAAAGATTTACATAGACAGGACACATAACATAAGCATAAGGAGATTGCACAGTAATACATAGGAAAAAAATTAAACAAAAACAAAAAAGAAATAAGTTAATATATAAACTAGTGACCAAGGAAGAAGAAAAGGAATCGTTTATTTGGTATTCTTGTATTATAGGGGAGGCCGGGGTTGGAGGTTGCTGTGATAAGTTGTTCCAGCCCAAGGCTCATAATGCCTAACAAGCGTAATATGATTGTATTCTTATGTCTCATTGTAGTCTACATTTTCCACGGCAACCTTTTTTATTGGTTTCGCAAAAAACGACTTGTTTGTAATTGACATGGAAAATAAATTAAGGTATGTTGGACATTAAACAAAATAAACCTCTTGCTAAAACGTAAATTTAGTAAATATTTTTTGGTTCAATTATTACTTATTGTTATTAGTCAAAACGGAACGCAATGTGTACATACAAGTTGTCCGTGTTTTTTATGAAATTAAACCCATCCACCTAGAAGTGAGCTTACCAATCGGGTTTTAAATGTCACAATTCCTCGCTGCTTCATCTACATTCATGCTTACTGTAAGTATAATATATTTTCAAAGCACTTTAAACCTCACTGACTCGTATTTTCGAATAAAACAATTGAGTAAATATTATAAGTGGGCTGGCCATATTAGCCGCAGAACCGACAACCGATGGGTTAAACGAGTTCTAGAGTGGAAACCGCGTCTTGACAAACGTAATGTAGGGCGCCCTTTGGCTAGGTGGGGGGACGATCTGCGCATGATGGTTGTTAAGAGCTGGATGCGAGAAGCCATGGATGGATCACAGTGGCGAACAATTGGAGAGGCCTACGTCCAGTAGTGGACTGCGATAGGCTGATGATGATGATGATGAAATATTATAATATAAAGTATTTTAAGTTTTTGTACCTTACGCATAAATAAATGACTATATTATGTGCAATAAACTTTTTTATACATATGGTACAATTGCTAATGAATATTTATTACAATAGGATTAATAAGCTGTACAAACAATTGGTAGCTACTTAAATGCAATTTCATCTAAAACTTTTTAACAAACGTTGTCTTAAGTCAACAACAAAGCCAAGAAACAGTTACGGACTTACTAAAATTGCATTAAAAGCTCCGCCATTATAAACGGCGGATAGTATGCAAATTTGTATTCACTCAAATGGACGGATAAACGTCGAGACCGCAACTGGCAATGCAAACATCGAGAAACACCGGCCAGTCTTGACTTGAGCCCCCGCTCTCCTCCGACCAGACACGGCTGATTCCCGATACAAATAAACACCAAAGATCTTTATTAACTGGTCGTTGCTGAGAGCTCGTTACCAACTAATCAGGATATTTCGTGGTCGGATGTTGTGGCGCCAGAGGACAGAGTAAGATCAATCAATTCATTATGTACATCAAAGTTTCAAGCATAGATTTTGGGAGATATTAATAAAACGCGGTAATGCGTAAATCTCCCTCGTGTGTAACCTTCGGGGTCTGCTCGTCACCCTTCGAGGTAAACGGTTTTATCATCTCATCGCTATCTGATCATGAATATATGAGCATAATTTTTTAACATAATACGAGGTATTGTGAATTGCAAAGTGTACTGTTGCGATTACATTAAAATTGATTAGAAAAGATTTATAACCTCTATTAACGGCGTTTACATTAACTATTTGAACGTCGGAAACTATTTAATAGCAATTTAAAAGAATGTTAACTGAGTTTAGAAGCTGAATGGGCAAATACCTACCCTAAAGGTGTTTTATGTGAACACGGAGTACCTAGTGATAAACAATTGACTTCTAATAGTAGGTACACGTTAAAAATAAGCTCATTTTAAACCATAACCTATTCATACCATAACTCATTCCGCTACAATAGCACTTACCTATTAGTAAAGTAAAATTGTATTTTTTTTATTGTAATGAATATTCATTAGGTATAAAGTCACGAGCTTTAATTTGGGACCGTTAAATGTCGTTAGAACATTTATAACGCAATAAGGTCGAAACTTTCGTGAAATAATATTGAATGTCAATTTAAGACATATAATGTCTTATCTAATCGACCCTTGAAACGATAACCTCTTTGCAAAAAGATAGAATTTTGGTTTTCTAATTACGAACATAATGTTGTGTCACTCGTGTCAGTGTTAGTCAAGAAAATAGTTTTTGTTCTATAGATAGAACACATGACCAAAAAGTTATTACCCACGTAACGATTACTCGAAAAACATAAGGGAATAACATCGTATGCCCTCGCTCAAGTTGACGCTTTTGCACGGTTGCCCCTAGAAAAGTAAAGTTGTCGATGGTAAACTTTGACACGTTAAAATATTAGCTCTTAGTAGCGAAAGTCTGCTACACGACATTCAACCTTGGGTGGGTCCCATATTAAAGCTCGTGATTGTACTTATAAAATTGTGGTACCCGTAAAATCTAGTTTATTTGCTCAACGCCTTTACTCTAATGTACATTCCTCTACAATAGCACACAACGCAGTACAAGGGCAATCTTTTAGAGGGTGTCAAGTACCGGGTATAAATCTTTTCAACGCCATTAGTTCACGCACATAAGCGATTCTGGGCCGCACGGGGCGACGAGACGACGTAATAAAATATCGGTTAGCTACTTGACAGCTGACATTCCAATCCACGCGTGGGAGACAAGGTAATAATGCTACGAATGGGTGTATTACGAACAGTAGGTGAGTAGGTAAACTAAAATCACTCAGTGAGTTGAAAAGAACTCGTATGTTCTCGTAGGTACTTATGTATAAGGCTTCAATAGCCAAGACATATTACCTTACCACGAGAGGTGGTCGGAATCGGAGATGGCACCAACGTTGCAGGGGCGCATCGGATGGATTGATCAGCGAATTTGTTCAGCTCGCTTACTGACTGATTTCTTTCGGCACTACTGACCCTATGTATAGTTAATGCAAATTACAAACACCGATGTTTATGATTTATGTTAATCAGAATCTGTATTCTCTATCTATATTTTGATGAGTATGTCTGCGTACCTTTCGTTACGTTTCGAGTGCTCGTTTAAACACAAAATGCGCTTTTTGATATAAACGACTGCCTCGTTGGCGCAGTGGGTAAGGCGTCGCACTTTAAAGCGTCGGTGGCGCTTGGAGTCCCGGGTTCGATCCCCGATTAGAGCCAAAATTTGTACCCGAGTTTTTCTGTAAAAAACATCTCAGTGTCAGCCCGGAGTCTGGAAGTCGGCGGTCTTGTACCCTCGTGCCTCGGAGAGCCCGTTACGTCTTGCGCCCGCTCGTGTCACGCTGGTGTCCCACTGGATTATAAGGGTAAGAGAATAGAGAGTGCACTTGAGTATGCGCACACACTTGAGCACTATAATATATCCTGCGTAAGTAGCTGATCGTTGACATTGCCCGCCATAGCCGAATCCGGTTGGAGGATATTATTATTATTTTTATTATTTTACAATCACCGACCAGCATACTCATTCAATATCGCATTATGCCTGTACTCACATATTTGAGCTTGTTTTGTAGCCTTTATATTTCACCACTACAAGAATTAATAAGTAATCCATCATTTATTAACTTTAATTAAATTTAACTAACGTTAATGAGCATTAGCGTAATGACTCGTCTCTGAGTAAGTGTTTTATCTAATTGAATCGGCACTTACATTTCTTTTTTTTCTAAAACTATGTCATTATGTTTTCAAAGAGTTGCCGAGTGCAGTCGGCAAGGTAAAAAAATTCGGGTTCGATGCTCGATCGGGTCAAGTAAGAGATCCAAAGCCGATGCTTCGGAGCCCGGGGTTCCTAATCTAAGATATGGGAAGCCTGATTTATTATAAAGAAACTAAGACGTTTGACATAAGAAACTTATGGGAACCAGACCAACGTACCGTGGTTACTCGTTCAGAATCTCTATCAAAAAGATTTCCTCGCGATGACCCCTCAAACCGATTGAGTGGTAAAAAATCCAGAGGTGCATGCTCGGATTCGAACCTAAAACCTCCGGTTCGGGAGGCGCACGTCTAGGATTTGAAACTAACGGCTATCCGCAGCTCCTCTATGTACTTATTCGATTCGATGTTGCAGCACTAAGCTTTAGTTCTTCTTCTTCTGGTGCCTTTCCAACTAGTGAAGGTTGGCAGTCAGCTCGGCATATCTCACTCGATCTCTTGCTCGATGAGGAACTCTGTGGCACTGGCAATTCACGTCCATTCTCTGATGTTATGCAACCATGATTTCTTTCTCCGGCCAACTGCTCGTCTCCCCCCTACTTTGCCTATCATAATCAGTTGCAAGAGTTAGAGATCTATCTTGTCTTAGCACGCATTTGTTACTCGTGCCAAGCTTTTGTTACTCAGGACTAATGTAACTTTTTTTTTGTGAAAAAACTTTGAACATTAGTTCAGTGGATCCAGAGATTATTTACTTAAACTTAATTGTACAAAAAATTACAAAAGACGAAACCTCTCCACTGTTATTCTTGGTAGCTACTAGAATATTCCGTTAGATTCATGTTTTTTGTACAGATCCTCTGGTATCTAATGGTTTTAAATATTTTTTTAGGTTCTGTATTTTTCATCTTATTAATTACCCATTGTGATTAATCATTTCGTCTTGACGGACTACAGGATTAATTATAATGGGTAATTAGACAGTAAAATTATTTGATAAAGCCCGACCTGATACCGAAGTAAGTGGCTTGAGCACTAGTGATCAATGTAACCCAAATATCTCTCTTCTTCTTCAGCAGCATGTGTTTGCCCACTGCAGAGCATATGCCTCTCCAATTTCTCTCCACTTTCTTCTGTCGTCGGTATTCCTGGACCGACGCTACACCAGCTTGAGACTTGATGTCATCGGACCATCTGGCAGTTTGTCCACTAACACTCCTCTTTTAACCCAAATTTATAATTCAATAAATTTATAAAACACCTAGAAACTGAAGCAACACTCGGACTGCTCATCACTAGCATTTGTCCAAGATGACGCACTCTCAGAGGCTGGTCCGCCGAAGTGTGCCAAGCCTCTCGGTCTTCTACCGGATTCATTACAGAGAGTGTGCGTATTACACGACGACAAGGGACGGCGAGCTATTTTGTCCATGCGTTGTTGGCTTGCACCTTATCCGCACGAAGCGATTTGATTCCACAATTACAATGCGGTCAGCTAACGAATGGAACTCCTTGCCAAGATCTGTTTTTCACAGGCATCTTCTAGGCGAACGCGTTACATCCTAGACCTCATCTTCACTTTTCATCAGGTGAGATTGTGGTCAAGCATTGGCCTATAAGTTCACAAAAAAATGGGATCTTGTTTCAAATCTGTAGATTGCATAGCTAGCTTTTAAGTTTTGTATGCTATGCAATAAAGAGTATCTATCTATTTATCAATTCGTTTTGAATCAATTTAAAATACGGACATTTCTTCGGTGTAGGTAGGTTGGAAACGATCTCTGATTATCATCAATCTGTAGTACTTATTGTAGCTACAAAGAATGCCTTAATTTGAGAATAGATGGTGTTAGTAGTTTGACGCGTTTATATAATAGTAATACTACTCTCATTGCTATTGAGACAAAAGAGCGAAAACTTTAAACGTATGCAATTTCTCTTGGGACTGTGACTAATATCGTAGTATATTACCAAATATATTCCAAATGGTCGAGGAGTTATGCCAGGCGTAGGTGCGGTGAATAATAAATAATAAGATACGCCATGAGACATAAACGCTTCGACATACATTCACATCTACCAATGAATAATACTACAAGAACATGAATCGTTAGCTGAATGAAATGCAAGAGGGAGTCTACTCGGAACAGCTTGGAAATGGGTTGTATATATAGAATATACGGTGTGATCAATCTTTTTTTTTACAACATTATAGGAGATTCAGTTGATTTCGGAAAAATACTGGACCTTGAAAGTTCCTTGGTCCCAAAGAACGGAGAACTACTGGCCATGGCTGGGTGAGGAGAGCAGATTGATATCTATGGCGTGACATGAAATGATGCAATTTATTGTTGTATATGGCAAGACAATATTAAGAATAGAATTCAACACAATAGGTATACGATTAGAAACAGTCATACCTAGTGATAGATTTTATTCACATGAAACAGAACATGAGAAGAAATTCCCATCAAATTCTAAGCTAGGTGAGCAAACAACTCATTATTACGGTACGATCTTTGAGATGCTCTTCTATAGAGATTTATTTCAATCCCCGACTTCGCAGATACAGCCTATTTAATGTATCCTTTGACACAAAGGATTGTAGGTATGAATACGTTCAAATAATATTTGTAAGGAATATAACTCAGGTTTATTCACCTTAGACGACCTCCCTGAGGTCCCAGAAAGGAGGAAACGACGTGCCGTGTCTATATGCATATGTCTCCAAGAATTACAACAGTAAAATGTTTCGGCCGTATGTTTAATTCATTGCTTTTGTGCTATGCCATGGGGTCAGGATGGGCAGTCATGGGCTCAGGGTGGGGTAGTCCTGAGCTCAGGGTGGGGTAGTCCTGAGCTCAGAGTGGTTCAGCCATGGGTTCAAGGTTCGCGGTGTGAACGTTAACTATTGTAGTTAGTGTAGTGTGATAGGTATCTTACAGATCAGAGTCAGAGTGGGGCAAGTGTCCCACCCTGCCCCACCGTGGCTGCGCTCATGGTGCTATCTGCTGTTATTGTATATAAAAACCTACCAGTAAAATCATATTTTAATTATGTTTCGATTAAAAGTTTTTTCAATACAAAAAAGATCTTCGTTTTACAATAAGTCCTTGCGTAACTGATAAAGTACGTAACATAGTCCTCTTATTACAAAAAGTGTACTCCCTACAAAGTTGTGTACAAACAAGTATGTTTATTTTGTTAGTAGGGAGGACATGGTGTCGAAGGAATGACAGCTAAGTAATGTGAACGCTACCCAGTAAGTGTTTATTGCTGGCTTTTAAGATCTACTTTATGCCACCTTTATGAGCATGGCGTGAGCTATTAGGATGTAGGTAGGTTTATTATATTTGTACAGTATCCTAACTCAAAGGCTACTTATTGGTTGATACATGACTATGACGGTCGCGCAGTGGGTCGAGAAATCAGTTGACTATGTAAAGAAAAAAATGCACAAAAAAATTTGGCATAATATTTGACCCACACCATAAAACTTATTCAATATTTTTTATAATACGTATCGACTAAGTATAATACGTATACGTAGACTGCCTCGGTGGCGTAGTCTTTACTGGGTCGCACTATAAAGCGACGGCTGCGCAAGAGATCCCGGATCCCCAGGCTGGGCCAAAAATGTGTACCTAAGTTTTCGGTAAGAAATTCTTAGTGACAGCCCGGAGTCTGGAAGTTGGCGGTCATGTAACGCCGCTCGGAAAGCACGTTAAGCCGTTGGTCCTGCGCCCAATCCCTCTCCGGTAGTGTCACGCTGGTGTCCCATCAGAATATGACGGTCAGAGAATAGAGAGTGCACGTGTGTTTGCGCACACACTTGAACACTATAATATATCCTGCGTAAGTGGCTGATCGTTGAGATTGGCCGCCGTAGCCGTAATCCGTTGGAGGATATTACATTAATACGTATCATTTGGGGGTACGGCAGGTGATCCCGGCAAGACTGGGACTTTGCTTACAAAAGGCAAGGCCGCATATTATTACAAGCACCTCAAATAAATTGTTACGACATATTGTAATTAAACGCGTGTTCCTACATAAACATTTAGGTACACTATAGACCCCGTGCAGGCCAGAATAAACGATCCGACCCAATTAAAATAAATAGACCATTAATGTTTTCCTACAACGAAAAGGAAGGGTTATGATTTAGCAGCTGTGATCATAAATATGATCCAAATTTGCAGTCTTTTTGTCAGTTGTAGGTATGATTCCTGGGCTAGGGATTGCGCAGCAATGCCCTAAAAAAAAGTAAATCTAGCTAGTTTAAAAAAACCTATGTTAGATTAGTAACAAAACGAGTAAAATAACTAGCACCTAAAAACATTAGAGAAAATGTGTCTTTAATGTTAGTGTATAAGTCTGTAATTGTTGATGTAAGAGATTTAAAAAATTTGGATTAAGCTTATTTATCAAAAATAAAAATTACCTGTTTTAGTTTTTTTTTAATTCAACCCCCAAAGTGGCGGAATGGGGGTAAACACGCTGTATGGAAGATTCGTCATTTTTAAAGCTAGAGTCATTAAAATTTGTATTTGGGCATTTGGCTACAAGTTTAAGAAAAGTGATTTGGGCATTTTTTTCCCAACCCCCAAAGGGGTAAAATGGGGGTTGTATCGTCGTATTGGAGATTCGTAATATACCTATAGTCGTGAAATTGGTTTTTGCACTGTTCATACAAAATTAGTATCAGTACTTTTAGCATATTTTATATTCAGCCCCCTACCAAGGGTGAATTGGGGTTAAAACGCCGTATTGAAGTTTGGTTATTTTTAAAGCTAAGGTTTTTTTTTATATATGAGAGGTGGCAGACGAGCAAACGGATCACCTGATGGTAAGCAATTCCGCCGCCGATGGACACCCGCACCTCCAGTGGAGTCACAAGTGCGCTGCCAACCTTTTCCCCTTCCCCCCCCATTGGGCCTCCGGTAACCTCAATCACACGGCGAAACACAGCGCAGGCGCTGCTTCACGCCGGTCTTCTGTGAGGCAGTGGTATCACTCCGGTCGAGCCGGCCCATTCATGGTAGGTCATCAAGGTAGGTCATGAAAGTTAATATTAAGCATTAATTTAAAATATTAAGCATTTTTCCTCAACTCATAACTCACACTTCCTCAACGCTTTTTAGCACTATTTTATTCAACTCCTAAAATGGTAAACGGGGATTAAAACGCCGTATAGTTAATGTCGTTATTTTTAAAGCTAGAATCATAAAAAAATATATTTGTCTTTTTAAATTAATTATTTAGCATTTTCTATATTCAATTTCTAAATGAGTGAAATTGGGGTTAAAATAAATAAAACGTCGTATGGAAGATTCGCCATATTTAGTGCTAGAGTCATGAAAATGTATGCAAAATGAATTAAAGGCATTTCAGTATTAGTTTAGTCTCATTTTTAGTCTTAGTTTAATACTACCTACTTATCTTTAATCTAAGAATTGGTTAACTAAAAATCAAGCTCATATAGAAAAATACAATTTCTAAATGTTTTGCTTTAAAATAAAATTACCGAAGCGAAGCGAGGGCGGGCCTCTAGTATATATAATAATAAAACTTCTATAAGAAAAAGTAAAAAAATACCGAATGGACAAAGGTGAAAAAGAAACATTATAAAGAGTTGTCTCTGCGATAACTCAAACCAGGCTATTGTGGCGTGGAATTGGCTCGTCGCTTGCAGAGGCAGAACGCTGTGTAGGCTTCGTAGGGCCCTCTTAGTAGATATCTGAGATGTCTGTGAACTAGGAACGTAATAAGCATGCGGCCACGCGAGCGGGAAATCGTGTGACTCATCGAAACCTTTTCTAGAGAAGTGGAAGGGGCTCAAAGCAGACCACGTTGGATTTCGCCATGTTCTTGGTACGATATCTTGGTACTTACCTTTGAATAGTTTATCTAATCAAAGGTACTTACTAACATTAACATTGAAGTAGCTCACTCGTAAGGCTAAGACTACACGCGGGGAATTTAGTCAAGTTCCTGTAGCAAGAAATCGACTTGACGCTTTCAAAGTTGGAACTTCACGTCGCGTCGGTAGTTCTTTGTATGTGTTTCCGGAATGTTCCTGCTTGGAAGCTTATGATGTTTGTGAAGGGGGCGCAATAAGCAACGTATCTTGGAATAAATACAAGTAGGTCGTGAATTTGTCAAGGAGAACATCATAAGGAAACCTGCACGTTTCGGATAGTTTCTGAATCGTGTCACCATGATTCAGTTGGTCTGGTTTCCGTGTTAAAGGGTTGTGAAGCTCTGACGGCAGTCATCATCACATTTCAGCCAATAGACGTCCACTGCTGGACATAGGCCTCTCCCAATGTTCTCCACACAGATCGGTCCTGTGCCGCCCGCATCCAATGGATTCCCGCAAACTTCACCAGATCGTCGGTCCACCTTGTGCGACTTCCTGTACGTGGCCTCCACTCGAGGACCCTTCCGTCTGTTCTCCTCGCTATGTGCCCAGACGGCAGTCGCTTCATTGTAATAACTAGACACCCCAAATCCTGAATCTTGGTGTAAGCGTACCCCTAGGCATCAAAGTGACAGCTTTGGACTCAACCGGGAATTACACGGCAAGATAAGATGCAGATGGAGATGAAAGTAGTTTCAGGATATTACCAAACACCTACACCTAAATTCGTACCTACCAAACACGTTCATTTTTATCGATGCTTTTTCGTTGTATCAATATTTTATTTATATCAAGAATTCGTAGCAACAAAATTGTGATGGAATGAATTCTGGGTATTTAAAAAACTCTTAAATGATTTTAAAGTCGTGACATATGTACTTATTTCAATTTCGTTACAAGGAGGAGTTACTTTAGGAGCAAACCAAAATATCAGCTGCAGCGAATGTAGTTAAACCATTTTTTAAGTGTGAGTATTCCAGATCTTTGTAAGTAGGTCAAACTGAACTTCGGGGTTTCGGTCATGGTGCATACATATAGTTTTGTTAATTGACCCGTTAACAAATGAGGAAAATGCTATTTGTACTTTCATTCGGAACTTATTTACCTTAGTTATTTATTGGGTCAAATATAAAAGTAAAATAAAGTATCAGCCTACATACTGGCGAAGGCAGGGCGAAGGCCTCCATCATAGAAATCAAGTTATCGCAACTATGATATTTTAGGCATAATCACCACGCTCGCCAAATGCGGATTGGTGATCACAAACCCGAGCTATGTTCGAAAAATTCGAAACACACCTTTGCTCGACCCGGGAATCGAACCCAGGACCTCGAGATCATGGCCCAGTACTTAAACCATTAGACCAACAGGGCATTCATATACATAAAATATATTTTTGTAAAAATAGTACTTATAAAATATCAAAAGAATAGGTACGGACAGCTACACATATCGATGTATACAAATCTGTCAAACTTTTTCCATTGATTTTCATGTTATTTTATTTCATTTTATTGTTAAATTGTAAAACACTTTTGGTTCATTATTAATTGAGGTAGCTTGATATTGTGTCTGTACAACTATAGTGTCAAACTTAATATATTAAATGTAATAATTTAAATATCGTTCACTTGACATAATATTAAAAAAAAAACATTTTTCATTAATTGATTAAAATGACAAAATTACCTTTATATTTGTGAATGGCGAAACATGTAGATCTAAGTTAAATATTTTTCTAACTTCTGTCCGGAAATCCTCGTAATTAAAAAATAAAAGTCTTGATCTTACATTTTGAAATTGGCAAATGTATGCGAATGACACATTGACATTTGTCAATTTACTTCCTCTTATTAATAATTTAATTATCTGTCTCTCTTATTTATTTTTTTGTTTCCTTTCATTATTATACCGCTTTTGTTCGCCAAGACAATTTTATTACTGTGACTATTAAACAAACATTGCGGGAGTTTTTTTCCTTTTCATGACAAACCTTTTCCGTGTAAACCTTTGATGGTCAAATAAAAATGTTAAATAAAATCAAATATACAGTGTGCGCTCGGCCCAGCATAATGACGTTGATGGGAGCGAGATAGAGCACGAATATTCGCTCGCTCCGTAACGCGCCATCAAAGTTGGGTGGCGTGGACGTGATAAAAATCATTACCCGAGTATGTCGCGGTGGGTAACACTACCTATTGTAGGATTCAAATTAAGAATAAAACAAAATCCTCCTTTAGGCCCAATGGGGGCAATCGCAGTGCGAATAATTCGCAAGATGGCGTACTATAGGCCTGAGGTCCATCTACAAGGTGTTTTTTTTTGTTAATATTTTAACGGCATTGGATTCTGTCCATACAGCTAAATCTTTATTTCAAGGTTTTTCATTATTCTACGGTACTCTAAGGTGATTGGGTATTTTTAGACGTGATGTGTAAAATTGACAATTAACGAATAAATCAGCCAATGATATTGAAGTTGAACCTCGGTTCACAGGCACGCCATCTAGCGGATTTTTCACACGCGACATGGGGGCCTATTCGACCGACTCGATCCGAGAATAATCTATGCTCTTACGATACGAATCGTATGGTTTGACAGCTTTAAATCATAGATTTACTCTCGGATAAAGATTGATCGAATCGTGCCTAAATCTTATTTGCGTTGCCTTTGACATACTACGAAATAATTTAGCGGTTTTATTTCCGCCTTAGCAATATTTTGACGCTAGTAGCAGATGGTAGAGCTCTAGGCCCAATGTGTTTGTTGATGCAATGCAAAGATGTATTTTGTGCAGTAAAGTGCCGCGAAGTGATATTTATATATTTTTCAATTATTTATATATTTTTCAATTATTTATATAATTTTCAATTATTAATTGAAGTGTATCGTTTTAAACAGTGCTAATGTGTATCGAATGAATTGTCATGTGCACAATCATGTGATGGGTCTACACTGACATGTGTCTGTTTGTACATAGATATATAATTTACAAGTGCGTTGCCAACATTTAAACTCCCCTTTCCCTCGGATTGATCCTCCGGTAGCCTCACTCACGCAGCGAAACACAGCACAGTGTTGCTTCACGCCGGTTTTCTGTGAGCCCGTGGTATCACTCCGGTCGATTCGGCCTATTCATGCCGAAGAGTAGCTCTCCCACGGTCAGATCATAAATAAACTAAGATAAGTTAAAGATTTGTTTCACAATTCTAATGCGACAACGGTTACAAAAGTTACTCTTTTCTTAGTGAGGTGTCTGTGGCTTTCCCGACTTGCAAAACACACCAAATTGCGAAATCTTGAAACTTGGAAGGTGAAGAGAACTGCTTGTCGTAAAAAGTTATGTATAAATTTACTACTCTCATACATTCACGGTGTTAAAATACGTTTTACTCTTATACAATTGTCAGGTTATATTCACTTCAACTGTAAAATATTTTAGTACACACTCACCCCTTTATTCACAGTACACAACATACGTAAAAATCCTCAAAGGAAAAATGCCTGAAGTATTTATTTACCTCCTCATCTTAGCGTGTAATTCCCGGTTGCGTCCAAAGCTGTCGCTCTGTAGCCCGGGATTCGGATCGAAGCAACTGTCGTCTGCCCTTCGCAATCCCTTAACAGGGGAACCAGACCAACTGCATCATGGTTATACATTTAGAATCACTATTATTAATATATCTACATATACAATATATAACATGCATATTTCTATGCGATGTTTTCCCTCACCGTCGAACCATGCATCCAGAGGTGCATAATCGAATGTGAACCATATCCGCCCGTAAGGTCTTATGCAGCTACCATATACAACAATAGCGTTAAGTTCTGTAAACTTTTTGTGCATTATAGAGTAACTATCTATGCAAAACTAAATCTTGCCAGTGACTGGACAGGATGACGTTAGCAGGAAGCAAACAACACATTATTTACTCTTAACCACTTCACTCAATATCTGTTATTGCGATATACGATACGCTCAAATGTGTAAAAAACACATCTCCTTCAGGACCATTGATCACGGCGCTGAGTCGGAAGTAATGCCCTTCGCCGACATCTCAAGATATCACTGTGAAAGCCATAAAAATCCGTTTTGATCAAGCTTCTGGCCGCATTCATCTTTACAATGTAAAACAGTTTACGGCGAGAATTTTGGTCAATTACGAGGGACCGCGAAGAAGAAACGATGAAATACTCCAGGTTTTATGTGCAAAGTTATTATCTAGGTATCGATCGGTCGATACACTTTTAGGAGTAATTGATATTAATTTTGCAGAAACCGAATTTTGCAAGTGATTAAAATATAAGATAAGATGAACGCTGCGCTCCTACTGTTATTATTTTACTTTCAGCGTAAAAGCCGAAATTGTACATCACATTTTTGTAATAGTATTTAACACTGCGACCGTTGGAGAGCAACGCTTCGGCATGAATGGGCCGGCTCGACCGGAGTGTTGTGCTGTGTTTCGCTGCGTGAATGAGGGTACCAAGACCCAATTCAGGGGAAAGGGGGTTTAAGGTTTGCAGCGTACTTGTGACTCTACTGGTGTCGCGGGGGTCTATATGCGGCGGCAAGCGCTCGTGTGGTGGTGTGGTGATCCGTCTGCTCGTCTGCCACTTATCACTTAACAAAAAAAGAAAAAAAAAACACTTAAATTGTATAAGGTATAATAAAAAAAAGGTACCTTAGCTATCGATCTATGTGTAGAGGACCGTCGAATAGAGTATTATCAGTATAACAGAAAAGTAACATGTGAATTATTCATCAAAAGCTTGCAGGCTAATGTAGCTTTTGAAAATTACATGAACGAATAGTAATTTTATTCGTTAATTTTTTACTTGTAAAATGACGTGACGTGAAAGTCAATGCCGTGCCAATTCGTTATAAAAACCGTCTGAAGATTGAATTAAAAGCTGTTCTTTTAATATAAAGTAAAACGGACATGGTAGGGTTTTATTTAGTCCTTTCATTGCACACACACTACCGTATTGTGCATGTATACTATTTTGTTTGAGAAGTCGTCAGCATTCCTAGCGAGCTCTCTCCTGAAGGTTGTCTGGTAGAAATCGCTTCCTGCGATAAGACCGCCGAAATTGTACAATTAAGATTCTGTAATGCTTAGTTTTTTTAAGTTGTGTTTTTTTTTGTGCAATAAAGTATATCTATCTATCTATCTATTACGGCTGACAGATTTTTGATAGATTACGCACAACGCAAAAGAGTCATTGGCATTTTTTTTATAATATGGCTCCCTAAAATATCCTGCTAATGTCAAGTAACTTATTGAGAATAGGTGGGTAGTCAACAGTCGAAGTTTGTCAAAGTCACAGACACTCAATAAAACGCCAGTGTTTTACATTTTATCGACCTACGGTTTCTGCCGATACCACTCCAAACACAATCGTGGGTTTTAAGACTATTAGGTTCAAGCAAGTTGTCACGTGATAACTCATTCAACACAGAATAACAGTATTATAAATGATACAAATCAACAATTCTTATTATTAAGATCACTTCGCGGCACTTCACTGCACAAATAAACACCAAATTTGTTGACTAAAAACCACTATTAACTAATTTCATCATCGTCATCGTCATCCCATTTAAGTCCCCACTGCTGGGGCACGGGCCTCCCTCAATCACATGAGGGGTAATTGCCATACTCACCACGCTTGGCAGACGGGTTGGCGAGGGTTTTGATATATATGCAGAGTTTTCTTTCTCTGGGTGCTGATGATCATGCCAGCAGCTTTACCTTAGTCGCCTTTTACGACACCTCGGTAAGAGTGCGGGTGGCCTATTCTACTCTGCCGGGGACCACACGGCAATCACGGGATTAACTAATTTAAAACCTTTGAATTGCGGAGTGTTGTAGTCCCACCTCCAGAATCTCGTCATTGCCATTTACAAATCAATTTTACTAAAGGGATACATTTGCTGCAGCTATATTACCTTCAAAGGCTTTCGGGGCATTCACAAGTCACCATGAAACAAGCCGTGCGATGGAGTTGTGAAAGCGGTGATAGAGGGCGGCGACATGACTGTGCTTAATATATCAAAGGATGTGATAGCTTTGGGTCGTGGATTATAACTCTGATTTATAGTTTGCTAGGGCTGACTAAGATTTTCGATCAAACTTTTTGTGTATGTTGCTTTTTAGGGTTGCGTAGCCAAATGGCAAGAAACGGAACCCTTATAGATTCGTCATGTCTGTCCGTCTGTGTGTCCGTCCGTATGTCACAGCCACTTTTCTCCGAAACTATAAGAACTATACTATTGTAATTGGTAAATAGATGTATTTTGTTAATCGCATTACGATTTTTACACAAAAATTTTTTTTTCTTTAAAAATATATTATTTACATAATCATGAAAAGTAACAAAGAAAATTGGTTTGGACTAGATCTAGTAATTTGTTTTTTTTAATACGTTATAAGCCGTAATCCGCAATTTACCTTCCATATATCTTACTAGCTGCTACGGAACCCTTCATGGGCGAGTCCGACTAACACTTGGCCGGTTTGTTTTGTCTTCAGCTGAGCGTATTATTTCCGTCCAAAGCCATAGCAGTGAAAGTACCCTTCCGCCTACGCTTGCATCATGTTCCAGGATTTGGGAAGTTGTAATTACAGTTTTTTTTTTATCTAGTAAAAATGATATACCACATATCTACCAGATGCATGTGGCTACGGTCGTCCAAGGTCGTCGTAATTGTATTGGTACTTGTGGGACCTTATTTGTTCCTGTTTTTAAACCCCGACGCAAAAACGACGGGGTGTTATAAGTTTAACGTGTGTGTGTGTGTCTGTCTATGGCATCGTAGCTCCCGAACAAATGAACCGATTTTGATTTTGTTTTTTTGTTTGAAAGATGAATAAGAGGGAATGTTCTTAGCTATGTTGGATATAAATCGATCCAAGATGGCCGCCGTCACAAAGATTTGGATTTTATATTTTAACACAACTCCCACAATATGGGTATCATATAAAAGGGCTTGAGTAGCAGAATAGGTATATTGATTGTGAAAAATTTCAAATCCAAGATGGCCGCCGTCAGAAAATGACGAATAACCTGTTTGTTGTTCTAACTGCCTCAATATAGGTATCAAATGAAAGAGCTTTAGTTGTGTCGAGGGTTTTTTAAATTTTCAATTTAATTTTTTCCATAGTGTAAGGGAAAACCTTAGTTTGGAAACAGGTCACTGTTTGTGATGTTGTTTTAATTGATTTATTTTTTATTATACATACAAATGCGTACTGTTCCGTCAAGTCTCGACGAAGAGTGTAGTCCGACTTCCTGTGGGAAGGTGAGGCATAAATTGACTCACTAAAAGCCCTCAGATGCCCGGCGCTCTGCTGACTCGGGCGAGGTATCGGTGACTTATTAGTCCGTTTCCTGAAGTGAACTGGTGTTGCGTGTATTCATGGGTGGCGGCAATAAAATATTATATAAAATATTTTCTGTGGAAACTTTGCTGATTTGTGTATTATTTAATTGTGTAAATTATTCAAAATAACTAAATTGTTTGTTTCCCAAATAAATAAATAAATAAAAAAAATTATTATGTCCAAAATTCATTCGATATTTCGACGATAACAAACATGCTGCTCACACTTATTAGTGGAGTTACAGCGTAAATAATATACAATAACATGTATTGTTGTACTGTACGTACTACTGTATCTCTGTTTAGTATGACCAATAAATAAATCGCTAACTTAACCATCAGCTGATCCGTCTGCTTGTCTACCACCTAAATTAGTGGTGGAATAGCTAGGCATTTTATGTCATAGATTACAAAACAGAAAAATATCTATAGCTATGTTTCTTATTATTGGTGGTAGTTGTATCTTTTATGAGGTGACCTTTTAAATATTCTGTGGATATCTGACTGCATCGATCAGATTAGCCTCGCTGCCATTACCCTAACTGATTTCAAGTAAATCAACAAACAAATCCTATCAATTTATCGTGAGACTAAGCGATGAAGACACGAAGACCGAAGAAAAATATCCGTTTTATCAACAAACATTTGTCATTTTGCATGAATTGAACCCGCGACTCATCTTAGACAACGTCTTATTAAGCGTTCAAAATAATTTATGGCCTCGTAAATTCGGTCTGTATTTTTGTAAAAGCGACTCTGCGGATAGTTAGCAAGTCGACAATAAAAGTTGGAGCGTTTTATCAGTGTTAGCGCAGCGCCAAACTTTGCACAACAATTTCGTTAAACGCAAAGTCTCAAGCTGTTACCGTCTAGTTCACGAAAAACCGGGTCATTATTTTAAACCGAGCCCACTTAAACAGTTAAAATAAGTCGGCGAGCTCATCCGAACAACCATTTGTAAACAAGTGGATTTTTTAACCAGATTTCGGGGTGTGCGAGACAACTACTGCTTTTATTTTGTAAGCCCAATGGGTGCCTTGGCCCGGCCTGTAATGATAATGCTCGTGGAACAACGGTAATGCACGACATTTGAATTCAATTCCATTATTGGATGCGAGCAAGTAAAAGGATCTAGAGATGAAAATAAAAGTACCTACATAAAGGGGGTGAGTTGCCTATCAGAACATTAATTCTTCTAACTGTTTTTGACATAGGTTTTTGACGATAAAGGCAAAATTGTCAACAATATTGTTTAGTGCTCTTTAGTTCCTTCATAGTTATTATTATAAAATAGATAATATATTGCATATATTAATAATAACACCACCGTTAGCGCCTTGGGACACCACAGGCTCTCTTGTTTAAAAAGTTTCCAGGCATTATCAGTCGCTTGCCACCATCAAGGTGCCGGCAAACCTGGAACCGAACAGCATTTCACGTGATTATGGCAAGAAGACGGAATGTCTCTCATCCCTTGGAAGATAGGACGTCATCTTTCCGGCATTACAACGAGTGCCGAAGTTGCGGCGTGTGGCGTTGCGGCGAGTGGCAGAGATAATCTATCCGGTACCTACCACTTTGCAGCTTTCGGTGTAGAAACACTGGGCCTGTAGGGTTCCGACGCTCTCTCGTTCCTCCGTGACTTAGTTAAGTGTTTAGTCGAAGTCACGGGAGAGCCAAAAGCTGGCATCTACTTCACATAGCGAATTTTCCATCACGATCCAACGGGGTAATGCATCTAGCATTTTGGGGACACTGCCATAGGAAATTACTTAGTTTTAATTTTTTTTACTTACTTTTATCTTAGCTATTGTTTTTTCTTAGGTCTTTAGGTCTTAGTTATTGTTTTTTCTTATGTGCTCATTCTTTTGTTCAATAAATAAGTTCTTTTATTTAGACACAAATATAAGTATTATATAGCCACATTACACACATACACGTTAGGTACACAAAATACACTAGACAAGCGTCTATGGCTTTCACTCAGCTGGCTTCACTGAAAACCACTTCATGATCTTTGTCTGGGCCGTGACTTAAGCTGAGTGAGGGCCATTTATACTAGACGTCATAACACACTTTTCATTTGGCACTGCCTGAACATGATTGATTATATTTTTGTTTTTATTTATATGTATTTTTAATTGTTTTCTGTTTGTGGCAAATTGTGTTTACAACTGCTGTATGCCCTGTTTTGTGATGTCTATAATAATAAATGTTTTCTTTCTTTATTTCTATTTTCCCTTATGCAATGTATATGTGGAAGGCAATTGAAGGAATAAAATGCGGGTAAAGATTCACGATAATTAACATTTAGTCGACTCGAATTATGCAAACCTGGGGACTTTTTATCTAATTGCCTTATAAGGAATGAGGGCTGGGTTTAGCTTATTAGGCGAATGCTAAAATACTTAGAGAAAAGATCCTATTTTTCGGTCCCAGTGCCAGCCAGAAATATTTTTTGCTGTTTTCTGTAGGACTTGTCCCCTGAGTATTTATTACTATGGCACCGAAGCTGTTGGGTCATTGGTCATCCTTGGTTTTATTTGAGTTAAAAAATCAACATCTTCATACATTCTCAGAGAATTATCTAACCGGTATTCCAAATATTGACAGTTGAACATCGAGGGGACAAATCCTACCAAAATACAACAAATATTTTTTTTGACCGGCACTTTATATTTGGACCGAAAATTTATGAAAGTCTGAGGATCTCCTTTGAAAGCCTTTCTGTAATCCGGAATTATTATTACCAATTCATAACAACCTGTTTAAACAAAATGGTAGACGCTTTGAGAAAATACTTTGAAGGTTATATTAATAGATCTTTCTCCACCTTGGGAATTTTAAAAATCTTGCCAAAAGTTTATTGTCATAAACTTTGGCATTTGAGAAAGATTTATTGAAGTACGCCATATACTTGATTAGAGTTCTTACTTTGTATTTGCTTTCCAACTGATAGTTCGAAGTTGTAAAACGTTTGACCCATATAGTGAACATAGTGGGTATCTGTGACGTCATGAGCATTGCTTTTCGTCTGAAAAGTATTTTTGTAACATAGTGATATTCCATGAAAATATTTTTTTCTTTAAATAATCCATGGCCAAACATGCTTAAGATAAGTAGCATGCATGATCTGACAGTTTTAAGGCAAGAACATATTGCTTGTTTTATATCTATATCTATATACATAGGTTCGACCTACTTACCTTATGTTATGTAGGTAGATAAACTGATCTTTACCTGACAAAGTAGGTTACTTAAAAGCTAGGAACGAGTCCAAAGAACCAAATTGAAATGTCCTATTTGTTAAAATACGATAAATATGTATGTATTACAGGGAAGTGTGTATTACTTCCCTGCAAACAACTGATGGATAATTGACTTACTTATTATCCTATGTCCCCGAGCTCAGGCAGAGGGCGTCCACAGTGGTCTTCTATCGCATTCGGTGTTGAGTTTCGCGTTTGACTTCATTCCAAGCCCTGCCGATGTTCTTCACCTCGTCTGCTACAGCGTCGCCAATTTGTTTAGGACGGTTACGTTTACTTTTCTCTTGGGGATTCCAATTCAGAGCCTGTTTAGGGATATGATCAGAGTCCCTTCTGAGAGTGTGGCCAATCAAGTTCCACTTGCGGTGCTTGATCTACTGGTCTATCAACAATAGATTTTGTCCGGCCAGTAAACACCAAGAATTAGACCGGTTGACGAAAACCTGGAGTCGGTACGAGATGGTTTTGGTGACCTTCCATGTTTTGTACCCATATAGCAGTACAGATTTGACGTTGGACCCGAAAATCTTGAATTTATGGATGGGTGATTGGACATTTCACTAGCAAAACTTTGGTATTGGACTAGGCTTTGACCAATCAAGTCCGATTAAGAAACAAAATCTGAGTTCTCCTAACAAAACATTGTTCAAAATAAACTAGGTACTCAGACTTTTTAAATCTACACAGCCATCGGGCGAAATGAGACCGTCACATCTCGCCATCTGTCTTGAAATTCAACGTGGAGCCTGGCAATTTGGGAAATGTAGTGTAAATTGGACCGCGGCTAACTAGGCCGGCGACATATGCGGGCGATCGGTCAGAGCTTGTTTAGACATTTCTGCACTTTGCCCTTTTAGGGACTCGACTTGTTTCTTTAGTTCATTTTCTGTACCTATCTTCTACTGAATGTTATAGTTAATGGACGTGATGTTAGCTTCACACCGAAAGTACTCTGATTGGTAGGCATCGGGGAAAACAGACGCAGGCAGAGCGGCTCACTCCATTGCATCACGTCGGAGGAGGTAAATTCTTTGTGTTTTTAGCATGAATATTATATAGAGAAGGAGATGAACATTTAATTTAGCAAAGGGGTGATAATAAGCACAGTGCTGCTTCACGCCAGTTTTCTATAAGGCCGTGGTGTCACTCCTCTCGGTCAGTATTACTCCGGACGAGCCGGCCCATTCATGCCAAAGCGTGGCCCTCCATGGTCGTATCACTCCAGTCGAGCCGGCCCAGTCATGCCAAAGCATGACCCTCCCACGGTCAATCATAATGCCATCATCATAATGAGGAAACTAACATTTATCACGCAGTAAAGTATTGGAACCCTTTAATAAAAGAAAACAGCCAAATCTAAAACAAATCATCTTTACACATCCTCAACTTCCATTAACCACTATCTTACCATTATCTAAGGCCATCCTTATGTGCGATAAAGGGTGGACCGGTCATCGGACTCGTATACAATCAAAATTCGACCAAGTGCGGCACATTGTGGCCTGCCTCACTTTGATATTATATCCCCAGGGCGTAATTCAGACCCTTGTACATAGTTCTGATCTATAAAGGATATCCGCAGGTTATGATCTGTTGATAAGTATTAAAATCCCACGGGGAATGTTTGTTCACGGCCAAACCTTTCTCGTGAAGCGAAGGCAATTTTTAGTGCGGTTACTGTCCCAAATGAAATGTGTGTTAGAACTAGAAAACTATTCCTTGTGTTAACAAGTTCTTACTTGTTAACACAAGGAATAGTTTTCTAGTTCTAAATAATTAATTCTATATGTATACAGTTTCACTTACTTAAGTGAAACTGTATACATATAGAATTGATTATTTAGCCCTTTACTGATTAGAAATCGTTACAAGCGATAAGATTGCCTTATTGTACTGTCTGTTGTTGTTTATCATACTTGTATTTGACTTTTGACTGACTCGGTGACACAGTGGTTCGTGGGTAGCACTTTAAAGTGGTCTCCGGCAGAGTAGAATAGGCCACCCTCACTCTTACCGAGGTGTCGTAAAAGGCGACTAAGGTCAAGCTGCTGGCATGATCATCAGCACATAGAGAAGGAAAACTCTGCATTTATATCAAAACCCTCGCCAACCCGTCTGCCAAGCGTGGTGAGTATGGCAATTACCCCTCATGTGATTGAGGGAGGCCCGTGCCCCAGCAGTGGGGACTTAAATGGGCTGATGATGATGATGATGATGATGATGATGACTTTAAAGTGACGGCTGCGCAAGAGGCCCCGGGTTCGATCTCCGGGTCGGGACAAAAAATTGGACCTAAGTTTTCGGTAAGAAATTTTTAGCGTCAGCCCGGAGTCTGGAAATTGGCGGTCTAGTACCCCCGTCCCTCGGAAAGCACGTTAAGCTTTTGGTCCTGCGCCTGATCCCTTTCCTATCGTGTCACAGTAGTGTCCCATCGGAATATAAGGGCATGGGACACTTGAGCACTGTAATATATCCTGCGTAAGTGACTGATCTTTGTGATTAGCTGCCTTAACCGAAATCGGTTGGAGGATATTATTATTATTCTTGTATATTGTTTTTTGCAATAAAGAATATCTATGTATCTATCTATTGTAGTGTAAACCTCTAGTTCAGACTGCAGAGATTTTAAAATATTTTTTTTAATTTATTTATTTAAGGCAACAAACAGTCATGTACAAAAAATAAACATGGTAAATATTAGTATTACTAAAGACCTTTAGTGCCTATAACTATTTAGGTATACATTACTATTAAAGTTAAGCCACTCCTGGGCAAGGACGAACATTTTTATTCACCAAGGGCCGATCCCCCAACCGTCACACAAAGCGCAGCAGACCTATAAATATATGTTGCGGACTCGAGTTAGTAATAATAATCCAATGGTTTTCGGGTAAATATATTTTTTGTGGCTTGGGGTTAAAATATCTAATTCAAAAATCCAATTTCTTTCGTTATTATTTTAATGTCCATTTGTATTTTTTCTGTAGACAATAAGTGTCTAAGTTCAGCTATTTTTGTTCTCTGTGTCCATTTGAAAACCATATTATGGTCCTGTAAAGTATTTTTTGGCATCGATATCGTAGAGAATAAAAATAAGTGCATACGGGAAGATATTTCCCGTATTCTTCTTCTTTTTTCGTGCGGGATTTTCCGCAATCAGGCAGCAGTTGTGCCCATTTCGCATGCGGAGAGTGAAGTCAGCCGGTGTCACTCCAACCAGCCGAGTTCTTCAAAGAAACCTATCAGCGCCTTGGTGTTGCTGACGATTTCCTGGAGACTGCCTGGGTTTCCCAGGTAGTGTGCTTGGTTGCTGGCCACCCCTATGCACTCTAAAAGTACATGAGCGGCTGTTTCTTCCTTCTCAATGCATGCTCTGCATAGAGGGCTGTCTGTAACACCTATGTTTGTTAAAACTGCCATGCCCCGTTTGAGCACTAGTCACTAAACTGAGGTTTGGCTTATTAAGTTGTAGGAATTGTAGGTTAGTTTCGCCTGTCTGCATGCCTCCAGGCTGCTACAATAGTTGTCGTGTAGAGATTTAGTATGATCTAGAATAACTACCTTTCAACCAGTTATGAGGAAGAGGGAGGATCGGTTCTGGTCCTAAGGGACCATGTCTGATCCTGTTCTTGCTAGTAGGTCGGCTGCGTCATTTCCTCTGCTGCCGCTGAGTCCTTTGATCCATTGTAGGGTCAGTATGTTATGGAGTCCTACCTTGTTTAGTGCACAATGGCACTCCATTATCAGGCCTGACTTTATCGTAAAGCTATCGAGGGCCTGTAGTACTGATTTGCTGTCTGATATAATTCTAATATCGTGGTTAGTTACTCTTCTCGTTATAATCGCCTTTGCTGCCAAAATAATGCCCATGCATTCTGCTTGAAAGACGGGAAATATCACACAGAAAACCGGCGTGCAGCAGTGTGCTGTGTTTCACTGCGTGAGTGAGGGTACTGGAGGACCAATCCGGGGGAAGAGGGCTTAAAGGTTGGTAGCGCACTTGTGACTCCACTGGTGCCACGGGTTCGGCAATCGCTTATCATCAGGCGATCCGTCTGCTCGTCAGCCACCTATCACATAAAAAAAAAACAATATCTTGTAAAAATGTTTGGCTGTTGATAAAAAAAGTCTCTCTAAACTCACACCAAAGATAGGGTTGAGTTCACAAACATCACATCATCCCCCAACTATGTGCCGGCGAGTAAATCGAACGACGAGGCTAAACTACGAAGATATTTATGTCAAAACGCGTGATATATCCCCAGATTTCTCGTCAATACCTGCTTCAGGGATCCAGCAGGCGTGTTCGGAATGTAGCAAACAGGAATTACGGCTTTATCCCAAAGGAATAACTCGGAGTCAGTCACGTCATTGTGATTCTGTAAAGGGTTTTTATTAAAGGATCGCTGGTAACGATGTAGTTTTTCTTGCCAACATGAATCTTTAGAACATGAATGAAATTGAAAAAATGATTCAATAATTTAATTGATTTTCGTTGAAAAAAAAATACCGATAACTTTTATATGGAGCCCAATTCTCGTGCTCGTGACATTTATTTTCATGCGACATATATCACTAAAACATAGTTTTTTTGTATGGTTTTTAGGTGATATCCGCCATGTTTTCAAAATGTCACGAACACGAGAATTGGGCTCCAGGAGTTTAGTTTTAAGTCACATGATGGTGATGAGCTAGCTCTTGGTTTTACATTGAACTCTAAGAATGGACAATACGACAAGAAAATATATTCGCATTTTTATACGCTTTTCGAATAAGGAAAGAGAAAAAAGATGACCCATATTTTTTAGTTATCATAAAACGTGTCTTTTTATTGAAATATTGTTTTTTTAAATATCAATTAATATGTCGGAAGTGACGTAGTCCTGAGGCTCAACGTATTGTAATGTCGGTGCTATATGCCCAATAAAACACTTTAAGTAGGCGACTTTAAGTAACTTACTGTCACTGTCATTACCTTTTCTTGTTATTTTATAATAAGAGATTTTTTTTTTAATTAACGAGAGAGCAAACGCGTTATTAATTTGTAATGCCGAGTGATGATGTCACAGGAAGATTTTTACATTTTATTTTTTTCTCCATAAATATCTGTTTAAAAAATCTGGAATTATTTTTCTTAATTTTCTATGAATCTAATCTAGAAATAGTATTTTTCATTTCGGAAAATAATTTTTTGTCGTATTGTCCATTGAGATAAAGCCTACGATCGAGAGAGCTTGCCCAGAAGTAGCCTATAAAATACACCGTTTTGTATCACTGAATTTGAATATTTATAGGAATTAACTCGATTGACACAAAGGTACCTATCCAAAATAGCGTGCTATCAAGTACGGTACAGAGAATAAAAAGGTTCGTCACCTTAAGGTAAATTTTCAGAAGAATTAGTTATACCAACATACCGTTTTAAAAAGATCTGCCAACCTGCTTTTATGTATTTTATAGATCAAAAGAAATCAAAGTTGCTACAAGCAAATCTGAACTTTCTGATCTAAGAGTTAAGCATAATTTTCTGTGCAACTGGTATTACTCTGACAAATTTACGAATGGTAATAAGTGCTCATAGCATATCATTATTGTTCTTATTTTTTATGCGATAAGTGGCAGACGACCAGACGGATCACTAGGTGGTAAGCGATTACCACCGCCCACGGGCAATGGAAAATCGCGACACCAGTGAATGAATGAATATACTTTTATTGCATTCATAACAAAGTATGAAAACTTAAGATTAGGTATTAGTGGAGTGTAATTAAAGAGATTTTCATTCAAGGTAAGTAAGTACCTATCATCTCTCATAAAGGCTAAATACGTGACTTTATTATGATTATACTGTACTTATATGCTATAATGCCAGTAAACCGTGAAATGGGAAGGGTAATATTAATATTATATTTAATATTTTATGCATGGGCCTCGTGGACCCGACGTTCAAACCGAGGACAGGGAAGGAAGCCCTGACGTTGATGTATGACACCCGATCCGAAACTAAATTGAGATAGTGTAGAGAAAGAGAAATGTAGCAAAAGATTTCTGAAAATTCATAAGAAATTTAAAATATCCTTTTTACCTTAAGCTTTTACCAGATCTTTTTTTTATCAAATGATTTCCTGTAGTGGTATGATTTGCAAATTGCCACTATACTCGTACCATAACCACTGTTCCACTGGGCAGGTTCTAAAGCGACGGCTGCGCAAGAGGTCCCGGGTTCGATCCCCGGGTCGGGCCAAAACTTTTGTCCCTAAGTTATCGGTAAGAAATTCTTAGAGGCAGCCTGGAGTCTGGAAGTTGGCGGTCTTGTACCCTCGTGCCTCGGAAAGCCCGTTAAGCTGTTGGTCCTGCGCCCGATCCCTCCCCAGCCGTGTCACAGTAGTGGCCCATCGCAATATGAGGGTTAGGGAATAGAGAGTGCGCTTATGTTTGCTTACACACTTGAGCATTACAATATATCCTGCGAATGTAGCTGATCATTGAAAAAGGCCGCCGTAGCCGTAATATGGCCGAAATAAAAAGTGTTGTTTTTACTCCGGACAATTATTACCTTACTCTATGTTTCTGCTGTAGCAATTATCACATCAGTTTAATGTTTAATTTAATTTTTTTAAGGGACTCAGTATATTAGCTCACCTCAGCCTGATGGTAAACAAAAGGAAAGCCCACGTTGCAATTAAAACGGACGCAATGTCAAGTCATCATTTTCGTTGGCACTGCCATACTGGCCCGAGATGATTATTCACGCTTCGTTTGAAAAAAATCCACAATGTGTAATTGTCTGAATTATAATTTTCATTTAATTACATATGTATACATACATGTCCACCTCAAGATCATATAGCGGTCTTAGTCCTCACTCATTCAAATGTGAGTGAAATAACAGTGACATCTGCGTTTATACTGTAGGTTTGTATTCCCTATTGAATACTTGAAGGAATTATTTTCCTAAACGTACCTATTTGTATTCTAAATGAAAATTAGCATAATGACAAGACAACTTTATTGTGATAAATTGCTACACGTAGTTTGTAATTAGATCGAAACTGTACTGAAGCAAGTAATTACTCTCCCAACATGTAAAATCGTGGTCTGGAAACTTAACAAGGTACGATAAATACTTGAATTATGTACTGGTTTGCTTAGGAGTGGCGTTAATATGAAGTGAGAATAATTATAATTGTAATTCAACAATTAATGTGACAATACACACGCTATACCTTGATAAAGCCTACAAAACAAGTCAACGAAATTGTGACAAACTCCTGAGTATTTGTTAGCTTTAAAGAAGAAACACAATTTTGTTGAATAAAGTCACTAGATGATGTTAGGCGGGTGCGTTTTCTAGAACTATATATTACTTATTATTCTTTGCTTCTAGTATAAATATAAGTATATGCAGTATTTAAATTGAGTCGTTAACATTGTCGTGAGAATAGCTTATGCTATTCTCACGACAAAGTAAAAATACAATATCAGCCTATAAACTATCCCACTGCAGGGCGAAGACCTTCATCGTTTTTCGCGGAACTTTCTACCGCGTACCTCAGTTCTGTGGAACAGTTTACCTATGGGGGTATTTCCCGACGGCTACGACTTAGGGATCTTCAAGAGAAGAGTGTACTCCTTTTTAAAAAGGCCGGCAACGCATTAGCGATCTCTCTGATTTCGCATCAAGTGACTCGCTTGCTCATTCGTCGCCTATAGCATAAAAAAAAATCAAGTCATCGCTACTATGATGGGTTTAGGCATAATCACCACGCTTGCCAAATGCGGATTGGTGATCACAAACCCGAGCTTTATTTTAGTAACAGCTTTATTTTAACCGAAAAATTCTAAACATACTTCGCTCGTCCCGGGAATCGAACCCAGGACCCCGAGATCACGACCCGGTACTTTAACCAACGCCCTGTTGGTCAAATAGCTTAAAAACTCAAGGAAAATCACCATTTCATACAACTTAGGGAACATTTCTAATGAATTCTCACAATATAGTGAGAGCAACACAACTTAGGCGAGTACGGAATACTCGCGCGAATATTATGAACTATGTACGACCAAGCCGTATATAAAGACTAATAACGCAAAAAGCAGCTTCACTGCAATCTTGCAAGCAATGCAATGTTTGCTGCTCTCTTCTCCTAAGAATAAAATATTTTTTGAGATACGAGTTATGAATTTGAAAGTAAGCAGGTGCTCGGAAGCACAGAAGATACATATCTCAATTTCATTTTGAATTATATCGTACGACAAATAAATCAAGATAAATATTGTTCTACGGATTTATCCGCTGTGATTCACATTCTTGATCTCATAAAAATATTTTTATTTGCCCTTTGTACCTACTGTAATAATGAATCTGCAATAAAACAATGTTATTTCATCTAACCATCTACAAAGTACGTAATAAAAATCAGTCTAATATAGGAAAGGGTTATATGGAAAACACACAAACAGTTTTATATTGTGAACGTATACGTGCATATTTACTACATTTTATACAGATTTTATGTTAAAAAGATGTGTAACATTATAAAAATATACGCAGCGATATAGGAATTTCCTGTTAACTTCCATGGGCCGATGGACCCAGCGTGACTTGCAAACGCTGGGTAGTTTGTTCCTACATTTGGGCAGCTTGCCTATTTTATTTCTGCATTACATGAGGTGCAAATCATCTGTGAACATAATACTGTGAATAACCAGTTTGCAATGCAGCGCGCTCAACTTTGTCCTGATTTGCATTTAAAGTACCTTTCAGCGATGGCTGTTTGCGGGAACGCGTGCACCGAACATAGAGGATTTTCGAACCACGCGACGATAAATTACACAGAAACATTGTAAACAGCCCGGAGATAATTTACAACGTTGTTATTTGTTATACTTTAGTCTGGAAAAGTTAGAGTGTGTGCCTTTTCGCGCAGCTCATTTGTTAGTTTTATTCGTCAGCGCGTTCCGACTGAGTTTCATATCTTAGTTGTCGTGGAGTTTACATTTTATTCTTGCTCCATGCAAATGTTATACGCGTCCCGTTTACTTTTAATTTGAACAACAATGTCTGGAGCTTTATTTCTAGACTTTGTATTTAGCTAGCGCCCGACGGGATCGGAGCAAATTAAAACACATATATTAGAGAAATGTAACTTCTCTGCTGTTAACTTTTCGCGAGTTGCTTGTCGGGTTTTACAAATACAGTTCGACAGATTTATTACAAAGTTATTTGTTTGTGTAGGATAGGAACTGAAGTTAATAATGCTAACGAGAATAAAAACGTTTTATGCACACTTTACTGACTACAATAAAATTCCTCGTCCCCACTTACGAGTACATTAAACAAACGAGACTTTGAGACGGGTAATCCCTAAATTTAATGGGATCATTAAAAATTGTTTCTCGGACCCACATTCATCAGGCGCGGTTTTAATTAAAATTTAAAATGGGAGGGAGACTTGTTGTGTAGATCCAGCTTACCACTGTAATGTGATGTGGGCTGCCATTAATTCATGCTAAATGCCCGCGCTTTGCTCGTCTCGCAAACAAAACGCTACACCAATGCATTAGTGCTCAACATAAAAGTAAATCCCAGCTTTTTATTTAAGGTAGTTTTTTCCGCCTTTTGGTTTTTACTCATGCTTTCTGATCTCGTATTCATTAAACAGAATTTTGGAGTGTGGCAGATTAAATTTCGACTTTATATTTGCATTCGCAAACGGTTAATTTTAAAGACAAATGTTTACCTTTCTATACGGTTTCAACTGATTGGTAATTTTCAATTAGAACCTTTACAATTAATTTTCGTGGTAAACAATAGTGTCTCCAATGTTACTTAGAGGTTATAGGTTCTTATACAACTCGAATATATAATCAATGGTTTTAGTTTATCTAAAGTTTAATTTAGTTTCAAAGTGCCATTTCATTTTGTAGGTGGAAAATTAAAACCCTAAAAACAGTTAAGCTCGATTAACCCAGTCAAATTCAAACGTACTTATATAGCAAAATTACATAGATGCACTACATTCCGAACCACTGGTAAACATGTTGACATTCATAAGTGTCCTGATCTAATGGCATGGATTTAAATTGATTTAAATTGAATAAACTAGTTCATTTTTCATGTTTTGTCTGAGTGAAAATCCTCACCAGAACAACACGAATAGTATACCTAAGCCCTATAATATTTATACAGGGTGTATCTGTGAACATTTACATCCCTTTAACCACGTCTGCTACCAACTTTTTTGAACAAAATTTGTTCAATGACTCTTCAAAATTCATCGTAAATGTTCACAGATACACCCTGTATGTACTTAAACTAAAAGGTTGAGTACACTACTTTAACCGCGGAAAGGAATTTCTGAAGATAATATTGTCAAGGAGTTTATCTTTGGGATAATAGATCGACCTAAATATAATAATATCCTCCAACCGATTACGGCTATGGCGACCTATCTCAACGGTCAGCCACGTACGCAGGATATCATTATAGTGCACTAGTGTGTGCGCAAAGACAAGTGCACTCTATATTTCCTTACCCTCAAATTCCGATGGAATACCAGTATGACACGATCAGAGAGGGATCGGGCGCAAGACCGTGCTTACCGAGGCATGGGGCAAAAGCAAACGCGGTCGTGTTTATGTTAAATACATAGATTATGTTTTTTGGGGCCAGGTCGAGTATCGAGTATGTATTTATTTATTTATTAATACCATATGCGACACACGGTCGATACCGGATATTCTATATTTCTACGACTTAGGGACATTCAAGAGTAGAGCGAACTCCTTTCTAAAAGTTTGGCAACGCATCGGCGACCTCTCTGATTTCGCGGAAGTTTCGTGATTACTTTCCATCAGGTGTCCCGCTTGCAAGTTAACCGCCCCTAGAATAAAAACAAATGTGCAGAGTCGGAAATCTAACTATAGTCCATTCAGTATCTGAAGGTGAATAGGACATTTCAAACTTTTCGTATCATGCCTCCATCTTTCTACAAATAAAAATATTAAGTTGTAAAAATCATTAACTTTTTTGTGTTCTCATTTATCAAAAATAACAAGTTTTAAGCTGTCTCAATTAATATTTATTAATTTTTTTTTAAATATCTTATGAATTGCATAATGCGCCAATCGGAATTTTTGCTCATTGGGATTGACACAAACAATCGCAATAAATCAGTTATCGGTATGACGACCATTTTTCCATCGAATCACGATTATTGTCTCGTGGAAAAAATGTCCGTATTGATTGCATTAGGAACCAAGAACTAGTAATTCTTTTAGTTAAGAAGTAGTGTTATTTACTTAAGAATTAATCGCAAAAGATTGCTATAAAAAATATAAACTATTAAACAGAAAGTCGATTAGATTTCTAAAGAAAACATTCTTGATTCTTAAAATTATCGGCTAGGTTTAAAAGGAGCGTCTCACTTAATGTCAAAATAGAACTGTCTTATTCAACTTCACATACTGAATGGACTGCATAATGTGTAACGTCAATAATATCACAATCAAAGTGATGTTTGACAGCTCGCATCAAGAAACAGTGGCGGATCGATAGTGCCGAACATAACTCACTAGCTACAACATGTGCCGATGCGATCGTAAACCGTCGAACTAGGCGCCGGACGTCACTCCCGGACGGCGATAAAACGGATCAGTGAGGACAATTCTTCCGTTGAAGCACTATAAATCGGCTCGACCACTCACTGTCGTTCAGCGCAATGTGTCGTGCCTCGGCTTCAGTGCGAATTAAACTGATATTTTGGTCCTAGTTTTCGAGGACCTGCAGATTCAATGGAAACTAGAGTGGTCCACTCTCAAGTTCGTTTCGGGATTTATTTTTGCAATTAGTTGTCCGTCGTAGGTAACTGCAATATGGGTTCTTTTCTTGCTCACCATCAGTTGAGGAGAGACAATATACTGTCACTATAAAAAAAAAACAAATAACTGTGTGTTCGACTGCGCGCAAATGTCTCGTCTTTTCGGGTTACCTATAAACTTCGTCGCTGTCTGTAGAAGTTCATCGTCAGCCTATTTTAGTCCCCACTGCTGGGGCACGCGCCTCCCTCAATCACATGAGGGGTAATTGCCATACTCACCATGCTTGGCAGACGGGTTGGCGAGGGTTTTGATATAAATGCAGAGTTTTCCTTCTCTGGGTGCTGATGATCATGCCAGCAGCTTTACCTTAGTCGCCTTTTACGACACCTCGGTAAGAGTGAGGGTGGCCTATTCTACTCTGCCGGGACCACACGGCTGAAGTCTGTAGAAGTTACCTCTTTGTAAATAAGATAGATAAATAAATAAATAAAATATTATTGAAAAATCTTTAGAACATAAAATACTTATAATCTACTTAAACTTAGGGAACAATTTTAAGTTTACTGCCTAAACTAGGAATTTCCTGTATATTAGGCAGAAACGAAGAGAAAAAAGGACTTAAATTAACAAACTAATTTTAGCAATAAAACAAAACATAAAAATATCACAATAACTAATCATTAAACTGAATCTGGAAATTACCTAATCTACCGTGAATGTAAATAATACAAATACCTACGAGTGAACGTGATGATTATTTGTGAATATTGACCCAGTCATAATTTTGATGACATTAGTCATTTCGTGACATAAATATCTCTATCGTTTTTCTAGCATAACTTAACTACATAATTAACGTAGCTAAAAGACTACCTAACAAGTGGCGCTATTTGGCGCCTTCATAATCTATAGATCTTATAAATCGAGTTTCGGCCATTTTTCTGGCCAGACACTCAGGGACACCAGTCTTGTGGTTGCTCGGTTTCTTGTAATGCAAACAAGTGGCGCATTTAGGTGGCTCAGTATTCTTAGGGCAATCCTTAATGCCGTGTTCTTTTTCTCCACAATGTCCGCAGATGGTGTTCTCCGCCCGACATGTCTTAGCGGTATGACCGTACTGATGGCACTTATAGCACCTGGTTACCAGCGTAAAGTCGCTGACAGGACAGGACGACCAATTAACAAAGACTCTGTCGTTTGTAATTAAGGCCTTACGAATCTCTGCAGGGACCTCAATCACGTAGTTACAGGTCTCTGCACCTTTCCTTCCTGATTTGTGACTGAGTTTAATAGAACTCACGAATTTCTCAGTGGTCATGTCCTTCAGCTTGTCAGCTAAGTTTTGGTGCCAGATGCAATTGAATACCTCTAGTTCAGTCATGGAAGTGGGCACTCCGATAACGACAATCCTGGGCCTACGTTTTTGTGGTTCGTCTACAGTAAGGCCAGATGTAGTCAGCTGCTCTGATTTTTTGAGTTTTTCGATGTCACCCTTTGAGTCAGTGCTGATAATTATGCCACCGTTCTTGGTTTTTCGAAGACCTCTAACCTGTAGCTTCAGTTTTTCAGGGCAAATATTTTTTTGTATGAGGTTCTTGGTGTCCTCACTGGATGTAGATTCGTCCGCAGGATATATCGCTACTGAGCTAACGTTTATCGGGCTTATAAATTTTGATTCACCTTTTTTTACTCTATCGGCAGAGGTGACTGTTCCAGGGGCTGGGCTTGATGATGCTGCGATGGCTTATCTTAAGCTTTGTAGCTCCTGCGAGAGGTCTTGATTATCCTTGAGTGAGTGCAGGTGGTTATGGTAACCGATGACTTTGGCCTTCAGGGATTGGTACTGCACGACTAATTGCGAAATTCCCAGGCTAATGTTACGGAAGATGAATGTACAATGGATTAAAGTCCGCACAATTCTTTTAATTTGCAATGTTTATGTTAAAAGCGTGTGTGTTTACTCTTAGTGAAGATTGTTTTGGGACTTATTTTTGCAATTAGTTCCATATTAAAAATAACTGGGTGTTCATAACAGCGCGCAAATGTCTCGTCTTTTCGGGTTACATATAAACTTCGTCGCTGTCTGTAGAAGTTACCTCTTTATAAATAGGATAGATGAATGTATAGTTGAAAGTCCGCACAGTTATTTTTGCAATGTTTATATTAAAAGCGTGTGTGTACATACATAAAGCAAATATTGCAGTACAAAATTAAACCCACATCTAGTCATGTCATTTTCCATCAAAAATTCAAAAATATACAAGTACAACTAGGTAGATTGATTGGATTTAAAAATAAAAGTTTACAAAAAGTTCTTGTTTTTAAGTCTCTGTTTCTATTTATTAGTTTTACAAAATGCACGTTTACGAATAACATGTTTATATTACGGGGGGCGGATATGTAATGATTAGTAATAATAAATAATAATCACTATTATTTTTTCTTTTTTTTTGTATCAGAGGTGGCAGACGAGCAGACGGTTCACCTGATGGTAAGCGATTGCCGCCGCCCATGGACGCCCGCGACACCAGTGGAGTCACAAGTGAGCTGCCAACCTTCAAACTCCCCCTTCCCCCAGATTGGGCCTCCGGTACCTACCCTCACTCACGCACTCATTTTTCTTCACAATGGTAAACAGATTACATACTTTGATTGGATACATTGCTTAGTACGATATAGTTAAATAAGTATACACTTACCTACCTTTGCCGAGCCGTGTGGTCCCCGGCAGAGTAGAATAGGCCACCCTCACTCTTACCGAGGTGTCGTAAAAGGCGACTAAAGCTGCTGGCATGATCATCAGCACCCAGAGAAGGAAAACTCTGCATTTATATCAAAACCCTCGCCAACCCGTCTGCCAAGCGTGATGAGTATGGCAATTACCCCTCATGTGATTGAGGGAGGCCCGTGTCCCAGAAGTGGGGACTTAAATGGGCAGACGATGATGACGATGACGATGATCTACCTTTGCGAGAGACTGGTGTCTATACGAGGTGTGTCTCTATCTATCTTCTATCTCACTATCCACTACTATGTGTGACAGATCGCCAGGCCCTCGCCCTCTGACGGGTTTAGAGAAATAAACTTTCACAAAAACTACTATGTACCAAATTAATAATTACTGGAAGCAGAGGGCTAAATTTAAATCTAACGTCACGACCGAAACGAAGTTTGCCTCTCTTTCACACGCGTTGTGTGTCTCCTTTGTTTGCATGCGATAGGTATATTCTCGTTCGTCACGGGACGGCTTTAAATTAAGCCACCTGATATTCTAATATTAATTATAATATCCTTCAAACCGATATTTGAGCCATGGCGGCCAATCTCAGCGATCAGCCATCGACGCAGGACATATTATAGTGCACAAGTGTTTACGCAGACACAAGTGCACTCTCTATTCCCGTACCTTAATATTTCGATTTGACAGAAGGATTGAAGAGGGATTAAGCGCAGGACCAACGGCTTAACGTGCTTTCCGAGGCACGGATGAATCGAACCCGGGACCCCAAGCGCAAATGTCGCTTTAAACTACAACCCACTAACACTAACATTGAAGCAGCGCTGTGTTTCGCCGTGTGAGTGAGGTTACCGGAGGCCCAATGGGGGGGAAGGAGAAAAGGTTAGCAGCGCACTTGTGACTCACTCCACTGGTGTTGCGGGTGTCCATGAGCGGCGGAATTGCTTACCATCAAGTGATCCGTCTGCTCATCTGCCAACTCTCATAAAAAAAAAATTGCGCAACCGAGGCAGTCACTAATATTACGAAGTAACTGGAATGTTTGTTTGATTTAGACATTGTTTTCAATTGTTTTTGCCCAATCTAGAGGAATGTGTAGAGAATTCTCAGCATTCAAACCGAAACAAATTATTTAGGTATTTACGTTAAATATTTAGGACGTTTACCGCGTCCTTTAGCTTGTTTTATTCGGGATCGAAACCACAAACCAACAGGACCGTTTTTCGAAACTGGAAGAGGTAGGTTAGGTACCTACATATTTTGTTAATGACGGTTAACTTTGTAAATTATTGTTAAAAGCGCAAAAAGATGCTTTCAAATAATTAACAGACGCATGTCAACAGAGTGGCAATTGTGGAGGTAAATTTTAAGGGATTTTGAGTAAATTCCACATCAAATGGAGGTCAGAGAGCACCTCAACGGATATGCGTGAAAAGGACACGCGAAAATGCATGCGGAGCCCAGCCCATATTTCCTTCTTATCTTAGGGTGTAATTTCCAGTTGCTTCCAAAGCTTTGGATTCGGAACCAGACGTACGCTTGTACCATAATCTAAGATTCGGTAACTATGAAGTGACTTTCTGACCTTCGCGTTATCGAAGTCGATAGTCTATATCTGTTCTAGCCTAAACGATGCGACGATAGCTGTGTGGAGCCAACTTTTTCACTCAGTTGATCGTGGTCTGCGGAATATGCTGGGAGCCAACCGCTTCCAAGCCATGTAGAAAGCAATTGAGGCTTTATAGGCTGTTAATTTAATAAAATCGAATATTCTTTACGGCCTTTCAAATTGCGCTTCAACGCTCAAATAATCCCTGAACAGTTGTTAGTACTAGCGTGACTTGTGCCTAGTACCATGTCTGACCAGGCATCGTGCTAGTACCTTATACAGCCACATTTTAACGTTTACTAGAGCAACTTTCACACGCTCAGTCGGTGGTCAATAGAAGACTTTTTATGTGATAGGTGGCAGACGAGCAGACGGAATGTAACATCAGTTAATAAGAATTGGTAATAATTGTTATTGGGAAAAATAGGTTGATATACATTTATGCCGTGTGGTCCCCGGCAGAGTAGAATAGGCCACCCTCACTCTTACCGAGGTGTCGTAAAAGGCGACTAAGAAGCTGCTGGCATGATCATCAGCACCCAGAGAAGGAAAACTCTGCATTTATATCAAAACCCTCGCCAACCCGTCTGCCAAGCGTGATGAGTATGGCAATTACCCCTCATGTGATTGAGGGAGGCCCGTGTCCCAGAAGTGGGGACTTAAATGGGCAGACGATGATGACGATGACGATGATCTACCTTTGCGAGAGACTGGTGTCTATACGAGGTGTGTCTCTATCTATCTTCTATCTCACTATCCACTACTATGTGTGACAGATCGCCAGGCCCTCGCCCTCTGACGGGTTTAGAGAAATAAACTTTCACAAAAACTACTATGTACCAAATTAATAATTACTGGAAGCAGAGGGCTAAATTTAAATCTAACGTCACGACCGAAACGAAGTTTGCCTCTCTTTCACACGCGTTGTGTGTCTCCTTTGTTTGCATGCGATAGGTATATTCTCGTTCGTCACGGGACGGCTTTAAATTAAGCCACCTGATATTCTAATATTAATTATAATATCCTTCAAACCGATATTTGAGCCATGGCGGCCAATCTCAGCGATCAGCCATCGACGCAGGACATATTATAGTGCACAAGTGTTTACGCAGACACAAGTGCACTCTCTATTCCCGTACCTTAATATTTCGATTTGACAGAAGGATTGAAGAGGGATTAAGCGCAGGACCAACGGCTTAACGTGCTTTCCGAGGCACGGATGAATCGAACCCGGGACCCCAAGCGCAAATGTCGCTTTAAACTACAACCCACTAACACTAACATTGAAGCAGCGCTGTGTTTCGCCGTGTGAGTGAGGTTACCGGAGGCCCAATGGGGGGGAAGGAGAAAAGGTTAGCAGCGCACTTGTGACTCACTCCACTGGTGTTGCGGGTGTCCATGAGCGGCGGAATTGCTTACCATCAAGTTATCCGTCTGCTCATCTGCCAACTCTCATAAAAAAAAATTGCGCAACCGAGGCAGTCACTAATATTACGAAGTAACTGGAATGTTTGTTTGATTTATACATTGTTTTCAATTGTTTTTGCCCAATCTAGAGGAATGTGTAGAGAATTCTCAGCATTCAAACCGAAACAAATTAATTTAGGTATTTACGTTAAATATTTAGGACGTTTACCGCGTCCTTTAGCTTGTTTTATTCGGGATCGAAACCACAAACCAACAGGACCGTTTTTCGAAACTGGAAGAGGTAGGTTAGGTACCTACATATTTTGTTAATGACGGTTAACTTTGTAAATTTTTGCTAAAAGCGCAAAAAGATGCTTTCAAATAATTAACAGACGCATGTCAACAGAGTGGCAATTGTGGAGGTAAATTTTAAGGGATTTTGAGTAAATCCACATCAAATGGAGGTCAGAGAGCACCTCAACGGATATGCGTGAAAAGGCACGCGAAATGCATGCGGAGCCCAGCCCATATTTCCTTCTTATCTTAGGGTGTAATTTCCAGTTGCTTCCAAAGCTTTGGATTCGGAACCAGACGTACGCTTGTACCATAATCTAAGATTCGGTAACTATGAAGTGACTTTCTGACCTTCGCGTTATCGAAGTCGATAGTCTATATCTATTCTAGCCTAAACGATGCGACGATAGCTGTGTGGAGCCAACTTTTTCACTCAGTTGATCGTGGTCTGCGGAATACGCTGGGAGCCAACTGCTTCCAAGCCATGTAGAAAGCAATTGAGGCTTTATAGGATGTTAATTTAATAAAATCGAATATTCTTTACGGCCTTCACATTGCACTTCAACGCTTAAATAATCCCTGAACAGTTGTTAGTACTAGCGTGACTTGTGCCTAGTACCAAGTCTGACCAGGCATCGTGCTAGTACCTTATACCGCCACATTTTAACATTTACTAGAGCAACTTTCACACGCTCGGTCGGTGGTCAATAGCAGACTTTTTATGTGATAGGTGGCAGACGTGCAGACGGAATGTAATAAGAATTGGTAATAATTGTTATTGGGAAAAATAGGTTGATATACCTTTATGCCGTGTGGTCCCCGGCAGAGTAGAATAGGCCACCCTCAATCTTACGGAGGTGTCGTAAAAGGCGACTAAGCTAAAGCTGCTGGCATGATCATCAGTACCCAGAGAAGGAAAACTCTGCATTTATATCAAAACCTCGCCAACCCGTCTGCCAAGCGTGGTGAGTATGGCAATTACCCCTCTGGTGGTTGAGGGAGGCCCGTGCCCCAGCAGTGGGGACTTAATTGGGCTGACGATGACGATGACGATACCGTTATGTAAATAAGTCTGATGAAACATAAAATTATAGTTCAAAAATGGATTGCAGTCACGGGGCTACCTTCCTTTGCAGTCTCTAGCCCGTATCGAGATGGTTCTGTAAGTAAATTAGTTTTTTATTTGCGAAGTCGTACAATTAGTTCCACTTGCAAAGCCGTTCTCCTCTATTCCCCCATAGAATAGGTACTCATAAATACTCAATAATAGCATACTAAAATTACACAACAATGTCGTTTATCGTCATTGTGAGTTATGGTGTCTGAAATACGGTGTACAGCATTATGAAGCAATTCAAAATGTTTACGAGGTAATAAAGGGTGATTGAGTTAATCCATCAGACGATTTCAGATCTCAAATAGCGTGCAGTTTAGCCACGATACAGTGTTAAGTTAGCCAGTAGCCATACCTAATACGCATCCCTCTGACATGCTACGAGTAAATAGACCTGTGTAACTTCTTACTGAAATGACTCAGTAATCCGACTCAGCCAAATAATAAACTGTTCCGAATCTCTATTGTTCGCTCCGAATGTATCATTCGACTCAAATGGATCTCGAGTTAAAGTGAACCGAATGAGCTGATTAATCCGCGTGAGCCGAATGATCCGAATGAGCGGAATGATCCGATGAGCCAAATGATCTGAATGAGCGGAATGAATCACGGATCTATCTGAGAGTCGATGTTCCAAATGAAGCGTTTCACTGTTCCGCATCTCTGCACTGATCCAGATGCAAATGTCCCGATCTTTTGAAAGATACGTTTTTGCCAGGTCTAATGCAAAATGGACTTTATTCACGGTACCTATTATAAGGTGCCCGGGATGTAAACAATAAAAAAATACGGTATATAATAATACACCCAGACACTGTGTTCATCACAGAGACAGTATTAAAACCACGTCGTGGATGATGACGTTTCGACAGCAGTTATGATTAGATGGAAAACCAGTTCACATATTTTATGAAGTCTTCTTTCATACAACACATCTTTATAGTTGTGGAAAAGCCCTCTTATTGAGAAGCATATTTTTTTGTCTACCTCATTTTTACTGAATAAAGAGCACTCATTTGATAGGATCTAATCAGGTGCACGCCCGCCGTGTAAAGTACAAGGATTAAATACAGCTAACTTTTTTTTATGCTAGAGGCGGACACACGAGCAAGCGAGTCACCTAATGGAAAGTAATCAACGCCGCCCATGAACATCTGCGAAATCAGAAAGATCGCTAATGTGTTGTCGGCCTTTTTAAAAAAAGAGTAGGTACGCTTGAATGTTCCTAAGTCGTAGCCGTCGGGAAATACTCCTGCAGCCAAACCGTTCCACAGAACCAACTAATAGAACATATTAAGTGTATCGTACATTATGTATATTTTAGAACATCAAGGAGGGGCTCAATTAAAGGCTCGTGTTTGTACACTCTGAGGGTATATTGTGAACCAAAGCAACAAGAGATACTCATATTGCTTACACGTGTGATGTAATCACAGCTACTGTCTGTAGCTAGATAATAGAAATATTGCGGATGGATCGCATATTTGGTTGTATTGCATTATCTCCAGCTACCTATGTAGCGAATAGGGCTTTATTAATAAACGTTCTATAAAGTTAGCTAAAACGGTGTAATTAGAGCAGTTTTGATGATTCACCACCACCACCATCAGCCCATTTAAGTCCCCACTGCTGGGGCACGGACCTCCCTCAATCACATGAGGGGTAATTGCCATACTCACCACGCTTGGCAGACGGGTTGGCGAGGGTTTTGATATAAATGCAGAGTTTTCATTCTCTGGGTGCTGATGATAATGCCAGCAGCTTTACCTTAGTCGCCTTTTACGACACCTCGGTAAGAGTGAGGGTGGCCTATTCTACTCTGCCGGGGGCCACACAACGGTTTTGAAGATTGAAAAAAAAAATTTTTTTGAAGAAGAATGAAAACTGCTTATAATTCAGTTACTTAGTTGGATACCCACAATTATTGAGATAATAAATAATAATAATAATAAATAATCACACACAAATCACTATATCATCAATATATTGATCTGATTTGAGATAGGTAGCTCAAGCACCTGTGTTACGGATATCAGAATCAACAGCGGAATTACAAATATATACATTTGACACTCTTTTTTTGTAAATACATACTTATAATACATAGAAAACACCCAGACCAATACAAACAGACATGTTCATGCACACAAAAGTTGGTACTGTGCAAGGATCTCACCGCCTTGCACCAAGGGCAGCGTTCACTAACACCGATACAAACGGGTCGTCAAAATAACAATCTGGAATGATGATTCCATTGTCCGGATTCCCTGTCAAGGGTTACAAAGACGGCAGTGTCTTCATTTTAATTACCAGACTCACCAAATCCTGGAACATGGTGCAGGCGTGCCCCAGGCTCCAAATCGATGGCTTTAGACGCATCCGGGAATGACTGAGTTGATGTTTTTTTTTTACATTAAGGCGACAAACTACCATACGGCTCACCTGTTGGTAAGTGAATTACGCCGCCCATAGACATCTTCAAGACATGAGGCATCACAGATGCGTTGCTGGCTCTTAAGGGAGGAATAAACTCTTTTCTTGAAGATCACCAGGTCGTATCTGTTCGGAAACACCATCGTTGGTAGCTGATGCCACAGTTTTACTACGCGCGATAGGAAGTGCCGTGAGAAACGCACGATATAAGTGGAATTTGTAGATCTGGTGTGATAGATACATAGACACATATACTTTAATGCACAAAATACACCACTTTAACACTAGGCATTACAGAACTTTTGTGTACAATTTCGGCGGTCTTATCGCTGAAAGCAATTTCTACCAGACAATTTTCGGGTAAAGGACATTTAACAGTAGATGAGGGGTAGGTGGTGCGATATTGAGTAAGGAATAAATTAATGGATGTATGTATCACACTTTTATTGATTTTATATAAACTTAATATAGATTCTTCAACTGATTTCATATCAGTTCCTTTTTAAGCACAATAGACGGTTTTATATTTTATGTAGGGCTTCTATCCCGGGAATCGAGACTCTCGATCCCCGGTCTCGAATCATTTCTGGTCCCGAGACTTTGAACTTTCGGTCTCGGTAATTTTCGAGACTTGCGATACCAAAATAAAAGTAAATTATCTGCAGTAATTAGTCTAGCTAGTCCTTAATTTTTACGAAAAAACGTACCTTTAAGTGACAATATTATTCAGAATCACTACTAAAATGGAATGACTACTACCTAAATTAAAATTTACAAAAACAGGCAAATCAATAAAAACATAATAATATAGATAAAACGGTTTATTTCTGGAAATATGGTAGGTACAATGATAAAACCGTAAACTACAAATTTTTAATCGGTAAATGGGCTATACGCTACAGTAGGACCAAGATCAGAAGGCCTCTCAGTGACATTATAAGCTGGAACGCTGTTCCATTCAAAATGTAAAAATCACTTTGTAAAGGAAACCGCATTAGTTCGGATTTTTGTCAGGCGACTGTACAGGGGTATAAAAAAATCTTTAAAAAACTGTGTTTTTTTCTAAATTGACATTGAAACCAGCATTGCAACTGTGTAAGTAGTGTCATCAAATCATATGAATCTACAAAAAAATCGCGATTCAAAGAATAGTACTGAAGTAATAAAGTACAACATTAGGTAGGCATGTTTCAACCATTTATTATAAAAAGGGTAGTGTACCTTTATGCTTTATAGAGTACCTTTATGTTAACTGCTAAGCACAATAATTTATTCCACATTAGTGGACTTAATAAACCAACCAAAAATTTCGAGAGTCTCGAAATATCGAGACTCCCGAGACTGGCCATGGAGTCTCGATTCGGTCTCGGGATCCAACATTTTTAACGAGACTGGACGCCCTAATCGTATGCTATTATGGAATCGATCTGTGACGGGGGTATAATTAATATAACAACGTGCATAATATTAGCAGTCATAGAAAGTCTTGACAAAGATCCATTGTCGCAGCCCCCTTAGGTTGCGTGCGTTGTTATTACGCATATGGCAATTCGCTTTCAATTTGTCCAACTAACGAGAAATATGATTGTTTAGCAACTACAATGGTACGAGGTACAGTGATGGAATAGGGAAGTGAACGTTTAAAAGCGTCTACATCGTCTTACTGATTTTATAGTGTTTGCCAGGGTGATATCACTTAGTATTTTTTCCTTTGTAGAGGAAAAATTGTTCAGCGGTTTTCGTTAGATGGAGCTTGTAAAAAGCAGATGTAGCTTTAAAAATCAATCAAGCAGATGGTTCGGTGTTGTTTCGGTAGATGCCGCTATGCATTTTTAAATCGCACTAGTAAAGCGTGTTTCCGAAATAATCACCCCAAGCCGCCTGCTTACATTAGCAATTTTAAAAAGTACGGGAGTAGAGGGCTAGAAGGTATTGGGAATTTTGTTATACAACAAATAAATTGATTTCGGATATTTTTACCGACTTCGAAAAAGGAGGAGGTTCTATGTTCGACGGTATGTTTCTTTTATTATTATTTTTATTTGAAAGATCATACTTCCAAGATGGTCCCATTTTCATCATGTCAGGATCTGATGAAGGGATCCCAGAGAAATCGAGGCCAACCCTCAAATTTTATAGGCTCATGAAATGTTTTTGTATTTTTATCAAAGCTGAACCAGTATTTACGCCTGATTACGTATTTAAGTATTATTTGCATATTGTTTTATTACGTACTGCATTATTACGTATTGTATTATTTTTGTGGGTCAGCTGATGATGAAAGGTCAGCTCCTCAACGGTTAGGAGTTAAAAGATATCTCTTTCAATACCATATTCACAACTAGGCTGATGGTTATTGGTGGGGATGGGGGGGGGGGGAGAGGGGTGGTACCGAAAAATGCAACACTAAAAAAAATTTATACGAAAAAAAACCGCCTTCAAAAACGACGAACTAAAAAGTGTAAAATAATATTTGTTACACTTTATACACTTTAAATAACATTTTATAACAGTACGATCGAGAAAAGGTGTTGTTGAAGTCGGCGCCTAATCCCTATTGAATAATTGAATGAAGTATTACAAGATAGTCTTAGGCGCCGACTACAATAACACCTTTTTTCGAGTGTTTCTCGAGTGTGATGTTATTTAAAGTGTATAAAGTTTTAAATTATTATTTTACACTCTTTAGTTCGTGGTTTTTGAAGGCGGTTTATTTTTCGTAGAAATTTTATTTAATCGTCTCCTTGACTGACTCTCGAATTTGGTTCGAAAAGTGTTCTATATAACCGTTGAGCATTGGTCGTTTTACTCTAGATGGCGCTAGCACCAGCTAGCCGACTATTTCAGTATATATATATATATATATATATATATATATATATATATATATATATATATATATATATATATATATATATATATTACATATATATATACTCTTTTGTACACCCTGTATATATATATATATATATATATATATATATATATATATATATATATATATATACAGGGTGTACAAAAGAATGGGACATATATTGAAACGACGTATAGTATAAAATGACAACAATATGACAAAAAAAGAAATTCGCGAAAATTCCGTTTCCTTTAGGAGATATTGACGTTTAAAGTTTTAAAACATATCACACCAAATGCAATAAAACTATTTTCATGGTGTAGTTTTAACGGTCTAAAATATCAGACAAAAAGATTTTTTTTAATATCTTTATTTTTTATTGAATTACGAGCGTCTTAAGTTCTTGTGATTTGGTTAATATTCGCCTTAAAATCTCTAGGGGCAATGACCGACACTTGAAAATGCCTATAACTTGTGGTGCGCCTGACGTCACAAGTGGGCGTACTAGGGTAACTGAATTAAAATTTATGGAAAAAATATTTTCTTTCTACTACTAATTAAATTAATTATTTAAATACTTAAAAACCTACGCGAGTTCGGGTACGTAATACCATCGATTCAGATCAGAAGCTTAGGTAGTAACTTTTATTTTTGCACAACTTTCAAATACAAGTCTGAAACTGATGGGAGAAGAGCCCTTTTGAAGAGATGATCTCAAGAGAGAAAGACAGAGAGTCACAATGTTACCTACCTTTATGTTTTGCTGAATAGTGTGTGTGAATACACAACTCCCAGTCAAAAGTGTAAAACTATGAGTACTTATCCTTTATTAACTTATAACCGGGTATCGAACCCTGGCACTACCCTACACACTCACCTTAGTCACAGATACAGTGAGGTTTGCTGGTAATACATTTTCTTTTGAGTTTAAAATTTTACTCGCAAACACCGCCAGTGAATTTACATAGAAGAAAATTTTACTAGACCCATTAACCAATCCATAATAAATAACACGAGTGCATATTTCCACCTAGTCCGACCCTGTCTCATTCAGCAAAATAAAATCCGTAGGTAAAAGATACACTTTCCCTCTCGCTTCCGCTACACGTGCCGGGCGGCGACTCAAACAAACGCGGCGTCCTGTCAAAGGGATAGGTACGACGACAAGACAATAAGGGCGCAGACACAACTTTATTGGTTCACAAAAATTATCAAACGTTTTTAGGACCTACTGAGTGTTTAATGATTTAATTTTGCTGTGATGTATCTGTTACTTTTATTGCAATGACATCTTCACCTAAAGGTTATTTAGCAATTTAACATAATTTGTTTTAACTATTAAATTTGTTTAAATAAGAATTGATAGATATGTAACTTAGTATACTCGGCGTTAAACAGACGTACCGTGTACATCACTAAACAATTATCTTATTTTATTTATTTATTTATTCTTTATTGCACGAAGTAAAAAAAAGTACAATTGGCGGACTTCAGATTCGGTAATTAGTCAATTGGCTAGTGGTAATTGGCTTTGGAATTTATAAAATAACTTAAATTTGAACTCGAACTTGAACTGTCTTTTACGATTTTTGAAAAAAAATTCAAAATTATGGATCAAATAATTAGAAAACCATTGATACAAAAATGTACCAAATTGACTATTACGTTCGCGAATCACTTAAAGTATTTGGAAATATTGTTTTAAGAAGGTAATATCAATAAAAACACGAAAAATTCAAATTACTCGCCTCATGCGAAACCGTTCCGCCTTAACGGTTAACGCATCGAGTATCCTTTATAAACTTGCATGTAGGGTACAAGTAGTATCTACGTAGTTCAATCATCATAACAGAAATCGATTCTCAAGTAATTAACTATGAAAATAACGAATATTGCTCAAAAGAAAAATAATATTGGATGGAGGTCCGCCACGCCCTGGGCTGTGTTTAATTTACACGATTACTTCTAGGTACTAAAAAAAATCCGATGTTTTGCAAACTCTTAGATATCAATTAGGTACCTTACAGGATTTCGTAATTAAAACTTCACAAATGTAGACACAGCCTTAGGATTACTTTTGCTCTTTCGGCAAGTGCATCGATGCCGTCGATAGAGTCGTACCTACCTAAAATTCTGTTTACTTCAGCAGTCGGTTTTTGGACTTCTTAAGCGATTGACTATTTGATTACCATTACGTACATCATGCCGAATTACCAGTTTAGTAATATCCAGTATACGGATATGGTGCTAGCTTACGGAATGTCCGGTGGAAAATTGTCAATTTTATTGTAGATATGACGTTATTGTGAAATTGAACCTAAAAGTTTGTTACCTAATTTAGTAAAAAGTGAGATTTTAAGTGCTACCTGTTGTCAATTAAAATTGAATCAATGTGTGTGTGTGTGTCCTGTGAACTCCTACCTATCTCGTAGGTAGAATGTATCTGATATGAAGAAAATAAACAGATCTACTAAGGTTAGTTCGTTATTTTTTCTTAAATACCTACATAGGGACATTTTCAATAAAAACAAAAATGATGTTAAGTGTAGATAAATTTACCCTAGTGTTAGGTACCGACGGCCAGGGCAGTTGGTAGGTACGTACGCGGGCGGCCGGCGCGCGCGCGGGGCTGCCGCGAGTCTGTCATTCATTCTGTCGGTCATTTAAGGGGAAGTGAAATATTTATTTCGAGCGGTTTTTAGGGGAATTCCGTTATTTATCAAATGTTTGATAAAAATATTATGTCAATCTACTCTACTTCCGAGACATGATAACCCATTAAAAAATATGTCCCATTCTTTTGTACACGCTGTATATAGATCAGTTACTCTATGGTGTTTGCTATGTTAAATAATAATAAATTCATACAACATCTCATTGACCTGATTCAGTACTCAGGAAGGAGCTGACGCCCTGTTTGTCTATTGGTTTAAGTACCGGACCGTGATCTCGGGGTCCTAGGTTCGATTCCTGGGTCGAGCAAAAAATGTGTTTCGAATTTTTCGAACATAGCTCGGGTTTGTGATCACCGATCCGCATTTGGCAAGCGTGGTGATTAAGCCTAATCCCATCATAGTAGCGATGACTTCATTTCTATGATGGAGGATTTTGCCTTGCAGTGGGACAGTGATAGGCTGATTTAAAAAAAAAGGAGCTTAAGCACTTGTGTTACGAATGTAGGCTGTTGATGTAATTAAGAATTCATTGTCGCTGTTGTTGCTGGTAACTTCTATGCTTATCTGACCGGTGCTGGACCTTCAACTCCTATGATAATTTGGGTAGTCCTCCCGAAACTAAAGTCTTTTTACCTCCAAGCTTGTCTTGTATTGTTGTGGCTTCCTTATAGTTACCATGGATTGGGCGCAAGACCAACGATTTAGTGCGTTCCGTCACAGGGGAACATGACCGCCGACTTCCAAACTCCGGGCTGACACTAAGAATTTCTTACCGAGGACTTAGGTACACATTTTTGGCCAAATCCGTGATCGAACCCGGGACCTCTTACGCAGCCGTCACGTGTCACGTTGGTATCCCATCGGAATTTGAGGGTAAGGGAGTAGAGAGAGCATTTGTGTTTGCGCACACACTTGCGTACGTATCCTGCGTACGTGGCTGATAGTTGAGATTGGCCGCTGTAGCCGTAATCAGTTGGAGGGATAATTGCCATGTTCGGCATGCGGGTTAGCAATAGCAAAACTCACTTTTCTGCCAGTGTGGCTAATGTCCTACCCCGGCATGTGGCATTAAGCTATATGAAACTAAAGTAAGAGCTATACACATTAATTTAGAAATGAAGCAGAAAGTTCATTTTGCAACAATTATGATTTTGTACAAAAGGAAGTCCATGAACGAGACCTTTTTTAGTGATATGTGGCAGATGAGCAGACGGATTACCTGATGGTAAGCGATTGGCGCCGCGCCCATGGGCAACCGCGACACCAGTGGAGTCACAAGTGCGCTGCCAACCTTTAAACCCCCTTCCCCCGGATTGGGCCTCTTGTACCCTCTCTAACGCAGCGAAATACAACACAGTGCTACTCACGCCGGTTTTCTGTGAGGCCGTGGTATCATTCCGGTCGAGCCGGCCCATTCATGCCAAAGCATGTCTCTCCCACGGTCACAACAATGCTGCTTCACGCTGGTTTTCTCTGAGGCCGTGATATCACTCCGGTCAAGCTGGCCCAATCATGCCGAAGCGTTACTCTCCCACGGTAAACACAATGCTGCTTTACGCCAGTTTTCTGTGAGGCCGTGGTATCACTCCGGTCGAGCTGGTCCATTCATGCTGAACCGTGGCTCTCGCACGGTCAAGCTTCACGAAAGTTTTAGGAAACGGAACCTCATCTCAATCTAAGCCCAAAAAGTTGGAGGTTTTATCGAATTCTTCCCAAAATATTTAGGGGGAATCTGCACAAAGACTAGACAAGGAAGTAATATAGCCTTATTCAGATGTTCGGGAACAAACTACGAAAGTGTATCGGATTTTCCCAAACATAAATCGGGATCGTGATCACTCAACCGCATTTGGCAAGCGGGGCTGCGGTAAACTAGGTTGCGGTTTTAGTTCATGTACCTACACCAGTTCGCAATTCAATTCTTCCATTAAACATTTTATTTAAATTGGTCTTTGTATCACTTCAGTGTCCACCTGAAGATTATATTCACTTGTAGAAAGCAATTATTGCATAAGTTTGTCTAGCACTTTTTAAAAATATCTCTTATAATCGCTATCATCATCATAGGCCTTTTCATCTATAACAGAAGCAGCATCGTGCGGCGTAGTGACATTACAGCTGCGTTCATGGCTGTCAATTTTCCGTCCGCATTTGCAACACGTGAATTGAGCGCTGCTACGATTGGGGTGGCAGGCATGGCGTTTAGCACGTTTTGCCGCAAGTTTATTAAACCCGGCCTTGTCATTCTTATCTAGACCCTCCGATACGATTTTCCTGCAAGACAAACGACCAAAAGCGAGCTCCTCCCACTCTGCCACCGGGATCTGAAACGCATGCATGTCGCGCTTAGCGCAATCTTTCCACCGCTTCTCATAATCTAATAATAATCTTTCTCATATTTTTTTTTCATTATCGCCACAGGCCAATATAAATCTATTGGTTTCACCGATGTAGGGCCTTACGCTACCGATACGGAATCAGGTCATTGTAACTAAAAATAATTTCAACGGCGTTACATAAGCAGAACCACACATCAATATGTTTATTACAATTGCATGGATAGTATAAACTGGTTCTCGTTTTTTTTATGCTAGAGGCACCAAACGAGCAAGCGAGTCACCTGATGGGAAGTGATCAACGCCGCCCATGAACATCCGCGAAATTAGAGAGATTGCTAATGTGTTCCCGGCCTTTTAAAAAAGAGTACGCTCTTCTCTTGAAGGTCACTAAGTCGTAGCCGTCGGGAAATACTCCCGCAGCCAAACTGTTCCACAGAACTGAGGTACGTAATAGAAAGTTCCACGAGAAACGCACAGACCGCTATCCATCGAGATGATGGGGATGGAATGACAATCGCTTGCGTGATTGGATTTTGCGGTTTATAGCTATCATCACCGGCAACACACACAAACTTGTATATTGGAGACCATTTTACTACTCTATTCTTTATGCTCTTTAAAACCATAAAATGCGATTAATTCCAACCCAAAGCACCCCTACGTGAATAGAAAACAATACAAAGGCCAATAAAAACATATGTCATAAAAAACGTAATTTGCGTAACAGTGGCACCAGGTGGCGTGATGCGTAAACCTGGTGCCGTTATTATCAAAGTGCGAGAGTCCCTACCACAGAAGATAAATAATACAGAAGTGAAAACTAGGCCAAAGTCATTAAACAAATCGAAGAAATCGACTTGGTTCCAGTCAATATATACCAAATTCAATATACTTTTTATGTGATAGATGGCAGAAAAGTATGATAGATATTACTATTATTAGCATTGATTAACAATTAAAATTTACATATTTGAATTAATTCAATTCATCGATAGTATCAAGAATCTTTTCCTTGTAATCGATACTTGACAGATTTCCGAACTGAATTCTCGGCTGATTTTGAGCGTAACGAACCTTGGTGCATAATACAATTTTGGAGAAAAGGGCTATGGATATTGTGTTTATCGTAATAAAAGTTCTGTAATACCTAAACCATCTGTTCTTTGTAAGCGTAAGTTTACAAGTAGATGGCCAGACAAGCTGATGGTAAGCGAATGCTGCTCCCCATGGTCCTTATTTAACATTTTATACTCGTATGAGATTATGGCGGTAGGACTAAAACACTGCACGTGGGCTGATGCAATTCAAAGGTTTTATATTAGTTTCTAGTGTTTTTAGTGAGCAAATTTGGTCTTCATTTGTGCAATGAAGTGCCGCGAAGTGATCTTAATAATAAGAATCGTTGGATTGTATCGTTTTTAACACTACTATTGTGTGTCGAGTGAGTGGTCACGTGACAACTTGCTTGGACGTAATAGTCTTAAAACTCGCGATTGTATTTAGAGTGGTATCGGCTGAATCCGTAGGTCGATAAAATGCAAAACACCGGCACTTTATTGAGTGACTGTGACTTTGACTAACTTCGACTGTTGACTACCCCCTTATTCTTAATAAGTTACTTGACATTGGCAAGATATCTTCAGAGACATATTATAAAAAAACATTGTTTATAAAGTCAACTTGATGTATATTTTCTCGACAAATTGATATAAAAAAGAAGCTACTATAAGGCTCTTCTGTTATTCTGTCGTCAGGGGGCCTATTCTCGTGCAATCGACATTGAAGTCGAATTAGAGATTTGTATGGATGCATGTATGGAATCTCTACAGATAGATAGATAAATCGTTTATTCGCATCAAAAAGTACACATTGCGAGCAGTATAAACGTAAGTACAAAAACCCAGAAGGGCTTATAATGAGTCATGTGTGCAGCAGTGGTGCGAAATGGTAATGGCTCAGTGAATTGTCTACTCGATGAGCAAACCACTGATTTTCAGCCATTGCCAGTACTGAGGGATACGCGTGTCGGCACCGCAGTAACAACTTAAACTAACTAAATAAAAGTAGACAAATATAGATAGACGTTAAACAAGTATAACTTATATAGTAGGTACTTCTATAGTCGACTTCAATGTCGAGTGCACGAGAATTGGGGTCCTGGATTCCTCTAAAACTTTCATACAGGGTGTATCTGTGGAAATCTCTTTAACCACGTGTTTAACCAACCATTCTGAACATTATTTGATCTATGACTTTTAGAATTTCGTCAAATACAAAATGACCAAGTCACATGAACGACTTTGTATGAAAAATTGTTTTTTTTTTTAATGCGAATTTCCAAAACTCGCAGAACAAAAGTGGTTCAAAATGGTTGGTAGAATACGTAGTTAAAGGGATAAACATATTTACAGACACACCCTGCATTTGGATGACCGAAGTCTAGAAAAATGCGTCCATTTGAACCATTAGGTTATCCCACATTATCTTCTTAGCGTTTTGTCCCGGTTGCGTCCCAAGATGTCGCTTTGGAGCCCGGTGTCCGCTTTCCTAATGGACAACATTTCGAAATTGCTGAGCTATGAAACAAAAAATACCAATTCTTAATTTACTTTTCCGCTTCTCGAATATATATTTATTTATTCTTTATATTGCTTATATACTGAGAAAAAAAATTGAAAACTAAAAAACGTAAGATGACGTCATCGGACGGCAGAATGTAAAATATTTCTTTGCTTAGCACATTATAGTTTTAATTGCCAAACCCATGACATGCAACTGTCAAAAAAAGACAACTTTTGCAACGTTGAATGAATGAATGACGTTGACAATGTTGACACTAGTAGGTATTCTTTATCTTTGACAGTACCTTTTTTACTAAAGCAATGATAAGCAAAGGAATTTCGCTGTATTCAGCCGTCCGATGACGTCATTTGGCGCTTACGTCTATTTAGAATATAAAGAATTTCAATAATTATTTTATGTATGAAAATGGCAAAGTTTTTAAAAAAGAAAAAATAAGGGTCTGTTCAATTAATGTCTATTTTCATACAAAAAATCAATATGGACCTGTTAAAAATATGAAATGTTGTCCATTCGACTTCTTGACTTCGCGCGGGCTTGTGCATCCCTATTGATCTGTTTATTAGCACGCGTGTCATCCTTTACAACTTCAATGTTAAGATTATTAACTTAACTCACCCACGGCCCTATTTTCTCACTGTACACCATTCGGCAATTTTACTACGGGCGCAGTGATTATCATCATTGAGACTTATATTATACTTCTATAAGACGTATCTTGAAAAGTAATATAATACCCGATTGCTTTTTGCTAAATTTTGCTGTTTCCTATTTTAGCGGTAACTTGTGAAATATAAGATACGAGTTTCATAGTTTTATGGAATGAAATTAGGTTAGAAGATCGATACCGATTACGTATTCTGAACGCTTGCTATATCAAGGAGATTGAAGCTTAGTTTCCGAAATACCGCTAGCTAGTACATATTTAAGGAGATAGTATTAAAATACTTAATGCCATTTTAACCCTGTTTAGTATCCATATGCCTACAATATGAAAACAAGTTAAGCCGTTGGTCCTGAGCTTATCCTTCTTTGGTAGTGTCACTATGAGAATAAGTTTTTTTTTTAATTACCAACTAAAAACCACATAGGCATTACATTATATTTAGCAGTAAACACTTAAAGAGGTTTCCGCTTACCGTATGCTTCAGACACGTGAGTCATTCCTTTGTAGACTTCGTAGATCGCTACGAAGCAATTTATCTACGACTACGACGCTACGGCTACGACTAGTGCCATTGCTACGAACTGTGACGCGTGTAGTTACTTTTATAATTTTTACCCGACTACGGCGAAGCAAAAATAAGGGTTATGATTTTGACCTGTATGTATGGTTGTTCATCTGTTCCCTCGTAACTTCTAAACTAGTTATTAAAACCACGCTCTAAAAAGTACGAAACAAGAAAATTGTCTGCAGAAATTATTATGGCGTATTGCCGTTGTCGTATTCCTGCTGTAGCAAAACAGATCATTGTAATAATAAAATAAAATCAATGTGGCGCACGACCACGGCCTTAGACAATTTTCTAAGACCACGGCGATGCGGCCTAATAATTTCAGTAGAGAAAATTTTCCTGTATCGTACTTTTTAGAGCGTGTTTTTTGGCAGTCGGGTTTGAGTTTTACATTTTACATCATTCTTTTTTATGTTATATTTTGTAATTTATAATAATAACGTCTAGTTATTATGTTGCATTGTTCTTTATGTTAATGTTAATCTGTGATATGATGTCGTTTTTAATAAAACCAAGCTGATTTTTCAAATGAGAAAACATAACCTATTTATTTACAATCGTCATTCTAATACAAATTGTTATTTTCTAATACAAATTGTTGTTATTTTGATTTTTCAAGGATCATCACATCGTGTTGTGTTCTCATTTAAAATTCCCTTTCCCTAAAAACACATCCTTCTTTTGTAGAATCAAGCTGGATGTTAAGCCTGAATGTGTCAGCAGTTGCTGATTGCGTGAGCTATACAATTTTTTATCATTTTGATTTTAAAATGTCGGAGTAATTTGTCAATAAAGTCGTCTAAATAAATCATGGCACCATAACCGCTTACGTCCATTGAGCATGATAATCTTATTTGGTAAACATTCGTTGCCCTAACTTACTTGACGCATTGCAATTACTAATTATTGCTTCGCGAGTACTTATTTTAGTCCGAATCCGCCATATAACAATTTAGTAGCTTGTAATTACAATAAGTACGAAAATGTAAAAGTTACATTATCTAAATACGCCATATACCAATTTAGTAGGTACAGTCTGGTATCTCACACCCCGAGCGCGGGCGTAGAACATAAGCGTAATATATTTTGCTTAGCTAATGAATGCTACGGTACAAGGACTTTGTTAAATTAAAGGGTATTTTTGGAGCAACTCCTAAATACCTCGTGGTTGACGACATGTTGCCTTGTACCTGCACGATTGTATTACGCGGTGGATTAGAAAAGTTAAGAGTTACGGTACGCCTGTGGGTTGCGTACCTAATTTTTGCATTATTCTCCGACCTGTCACTTGTTGGAAAAGGTTATAGAACATTATAAATTACTGGACCCTAAAGTTCTTTGTTAGCATCGAGAAATTTTTCAGCAGATAATCCTCTTTTTATTGGCTAGGTTTTTAGCTCTATAGCTCGAATGTAGTAATCAAATATTTTAAATCAGTTCATATTTTTAACCCCGACGCAAAAACGATGGGGTATTATAAGTTTAACGTGTCTGTGTGTCTGTCTTGGCATCGTAGCTCCCGAACAAATGAACCGAACTGTACTAAATAAATAAATAAATAAACCGATTTTGATTTTGTTTTTTTTGTTTGAAAGATGAACAAGGAGGGAGTGTTTTTAGCTATGTTGGATAAAAATCGATCCAAGATGGCCGCCGTCACTAAGATTTGGATTTTATGAAAAATTTCAAATCCAAGATGGCCGCCGTCAGAAAACGACGAATAACCAATTTGTTGTTCCAACTGCCTCAATATAGGTAGCAAATGACAGAGCTTTAGTTGTGTCGGGGGTTTTGGAACTCATTTACCTGTTGCCATTACCTTACGTTATTACTACCGTAATATTATGTATGAGAAAATTTTCCTTTAAGTACTCGTATATAGCAAAGTTCCATTATTATAATTTTATTACTATACTCATGCATGAGAATATTATCTTTAGAAATCATATCGACTTTTTATTGGTTTGATTTTTAAATATAATCAACATTTTAACTACAAATTGGAACTATCTGGATTTGGAATACAATATATAAATATTTTTAGTGGTGCACACGCCAATAATGAAATAATATGCATCTTATTCATTTGAAACATAACAACTTTCGATTGGCGTGTTGGAACCACCTTCGTCACCAAGAGAAATTACCAGTTCTTAGTCCCTAGCGCGATACGAGACAATAATCGTGATTCGATGGTAAGATGGCTGACATACCGATTACTGATTTATTTTTGTGTATAATTATTTTAAGTTCTTGTTCAGATTAATTGTGAAAGTTTAGTACTTGTTATTTTGGAAAAATAAGAACACAAAAAAGTTAATGATTTTTACAACTTAATATTCTATTTGTAGAAAGTTGGATGCATGGTACGAAACGTTTTAACTGTCCTATTCACCTTCACATACTGAATGGACTATAGTCAGTTCCAATTTTCTCTATCTCCATCTAAGATATAAACTTAGGCAGTATTTCATTGTAGATAGCGATCACGAACTACTATATTGAGTGACACGACTTGAGGGGATTTGTTACTTATGATATGATCTGTTGCGATGAGCTCAACATTGCGAATTCAGGCGACGTCGGAGGCTGGATGTGACAGTCGCTTGCGGCTAACTACGTCGGGAGGTTTAGACTTAGGTACCTACGGGTATGTGAGAGCAGTAGCTCGCTAATATTGTAAAGGCGGAAGTGTGCGTGTGTATGAGGCTGGAAAGATTGTGATAAAAGCAATGCAGATGAAAAACGTTTGTTACCACATCGCTACCTTCCACTTACTTACACGGCATTTTTGTTAATCATCATCATTATCAGCCTGTTGCAGTACATAGGCCTCTTCTAATGTTCGCCTCTTCGATCGATCTTTGGCTACTCGCATCTAGCACCAGTCAGTCATCCTGTGCAATCCACAGCGGGCGATATGACTGGGATGGACTTGGCCACAGAACTTATAAATGACTTGAACTTCAACTCACCTGAAAGGAAGATAACTATACTACTTTGATTATAAAAGTTATAACTTTGCCACTTTTCCCGGAACCCTTAGCCACTATTTGTTACCTATATTTGTTTCACTGATGCCATCTTGTAATAACATAATACCTACTATTAACAATGAAACGCATTCTGAGTAGGATTAAAATTATAATAGCGATAAATAAACGCGCGAAAATATACAATGAATCCGACAGTTCGACAAGGGATGGGGAATCGACTAGTGATGTCTAGCTATCCGATTTTTTATTCGGCTAACACTACCTACTAACTTTTTTAGACAAAAATAAAAGTCAGATTTGGAATGAAATTCGGGCAGAGCTATTCGATCGACAATATGTATTTTGATCTGCCAAACGATAGAAAAATGCTTTTTATATGATTTGCTCCGTTTTATCTATTTGTTATTCAGTGAATAGCCAATGGACTATTCACGGAATGACGTGATGACGTCAATTTCCATTGTTTTTTTTAATGAGAAGTGACGTAATTCGTCAAGTTAGGTAAAAACCTATTATCTGGCATATAGTTAGTTGGTTTTTTATTATATAGGTTTATCTACTGTTATCTGTTACGCAATACCCTATTGTTCTTTGGATTAATTAATAAATAGAATGTGTGGTTGTCTGTTCACAATAAACAAAAGCTTTATTTTCAAATATTGACATCGCACAAAATAACCAATCATTTACGATAACATTTAAACATCCTTTTCAATGCTTTGAAATTTCAGCTTAAAATTTGTGGTTTAATGGGCTTTGATAATTTTACCATCATGTCAGTGTGTTTATTTAGGATAGAAATAGGTACCATTGTTCAATAACAATGGTACCTATTTCTATCCTTTCTGCGTGGCTCAAAGGTGGACTAGTAAAAATCATTATTTTCATGAACTACTTCGCAGCTAAGGCTAAATAGTTCACAAGTTATTACAACAATGTAGGTATGGAACTCAACGAGCACAGTTATTATTCTAATCACACATTATCGGGGATAAAGTATCCCTACTATCTAGGAATACTTTGTTAAACCAATGCGACGATAAACATCTGATTACACGTCTATATAAATCCAACTTATTTTAATAAACAGGGTGTCTGGTGGCAGATTTATGTTTTTAAAATTAAATAAAAAAAATTTTAGAAATTCAGTTTTATTGAAAGCAGTATTGATAAGGAATGCGGATTTCATTTTTTAAGTATTGTGTCATCTAAATGTTTACTATCTAGTTGCACACACTGATAAAAACTGAGCCTCGTTTTTGCATGAGACAATATTTAAAAAATTTAATCCACATTCAATCTTTATTTTAATCCATTTAATCCAATCCAATGGGGGGAAGGGGAAAAGGTTGGCAGCGCACTTGTGACTCCACTGGTGTTGCGGGTGTCTATGGGCGGCGGAATTGCTTACCATCAGATGATCCGTCTGCTCGTCTGCCACCTGTCATATAAAAAAGCAATAATGAAACTATGTGCCACTCAGTATTATTTTTATTTAATTTTGGAAACATACATCTGTCACCAAACACCACCGGGAAAAAGCTCGAGAAAATTAGGCCGTAATCAAGACAAAGCAATATCTGATAGGTGTTAGATTTTACGGCCGGACCATACAAATTACTGGCAGCCATAAGCCGGCATGACGCGCTCGTATAAAAGTTGTAAAAGAGTAGTCGAGCGAGGTTCACTCATTTACCTGGCGGCTTATCTTTATATTTGATGACTACTTTTATGTTCTTACCCAAGCAGGGCTTTATTTTCATAATAGTTTTGGGAACTATTATTATTTGGAATGGAATACTACAAAGAAGCCAATGATGACATACGGAACCGAAACATAGTCGCTTAAAATGTGCCGATTAAGGAGGCTCACCCAGAGAGCAATGGAGAGGGATATACTCCTAGCATAGGCTTGGAGTCTTCTTGTGTGATCGTATCAGAAATGAAAAGATCCGCGTTGAGGCCACGTACGGGAAGTCGCATTCGTGGCAGGCCCCCCACAAGGTGGACCGACGATCTGGGGAAGGTCGCGGGAATCCATTGGATGTGGGCGGCACAGGACCGATCTTTGTGGAGAACAGTGGAGGAGGCCTATGTCCAGCAGTGGACGTCTCTTGGCTCAAATGATGATGATGACTAGAAAGAGCAGCGCCTAACCTAAACGCAAACCCCCTTATTTCAGAACGCGAACAAAGAAAAGTTACGGAACCAAAGTCGTGCCTGCTCCTTCTTAAATAGAGTCTATGCCTACCCCATATAGTGCCTGTTCCTTTTAGTATTGGCTTGAGGTTTAGTATGGAATATGTGTTTCATTGATTTTAATGAAAGAATTGTGACGCCGACTGCCACGAGTCTCTGCGTTTAGTATATTTAACCAAACTATACACCGTAATTATTTTATCGTTTACATCCTGAAAACCTCATACTTAATAGGTATCCTGAATGATGTCCATTTAGCATGTAAGATCAACAAAATAAGCGAAAAAAAATAACCTGTCCCATACAAAATAGAACATCCACCCGGCAATAATGTATGGAATAGCTGATTTTTTTTCGCTTATTTTGTTGATCCAACTTGCTAACGGTTTTCGATGTAAACGAAAAGAAAATAACAGCACATCTTTGGAGAGGGTGAAAAAATTAACTCAACTGGAATATTAGTAAAACAATTTATTAATTTAAATTCAGCTTTCAAATGTAAACTTACAAAATATAATACAGAATTGGAATCGTCAATTTTTGGCACACATCGAGCTGTGTTTATCAATCATTATCAATGTTGTATTATTTCGTGGTCAATTTCTCATTATGATTGTGGTTTTCATAATATTACGTATATTATAATACCTACTATGCGTAACTAGGTCGTAATCAATGTCGTATTGTTATATAACTTCGTTAAAATTATAATTATTTTGCATATTAATTACACTAAAAGTTGTATAGCTCTTCATTTTTGGAATCAGCTATAAAAGGTTGTTTAACTTACAATGGCAGTATTAGTCTGTGTTAAAAGATATATTTACAAGAGGAGTAAGGTATTTAGTATTATTCACAATAAATTGATTGTACAACGATTTAGAGAAAACACAACCATAGTATTAACGTAAATAAGATCTAGTTGGGCATCTAAAAATATCTGTACAGCTTGAAAAGTAGGTACTGTGTCATTAGTAAGTAATATTGCTTAAAGACATCGGGATAAAGTCTGAAAAACAACAAATGTATAAATTTCACTTATCTATATATCCTTATTTTTTATATGAAATGTTATAATTCTAATATATTTATGGATATAAAACATCAATAAACTACATACAATATATTATTATTAAAGAATATTACAAAGGTAACATTATGTTTTAAAGATGTTTTTGGTAATTTAGAAAATGAGTAACTACGAAGATTTGGCACACGTTTCGAGTTTGGCCTGCAAATAATATTGTTTTCGTTCAAAATACTTATCGTTAGAAAATCTTTACAAATCTACAACAAAATCAACGAAATTCTCTCCGTATATTAATTCACAACAACACTTAGCCTATTAGATAGGATATGAATTACGTATTTACACTTCGATTACGCGATCGTCACTTCTTTGTCGTTTTCACTCAGATTGGGTTCGCTCACATGAATGGAGTTTTGTAGTACGGGGCGGATTGGCTCCGTTCATTGATTGTCCGTGCCTACACATCGCTGGGGGGCGAGGAGGCGGGGTCCGGGCGCTAGTGCAGCTGGCTCTTGGTGCTGAACCCGTAGTGCAGGTAGGGCGAGCCGGCGCCGTCACGCGGCCCGCCCGGCGCGCCGCCGCCGCCCGCCCCGCTCGGGCACTTCAGAGCCGAGCGGAGCTCAGAAGCCATTTCCGAGCACAGCGATGCCTGTGGAAATAAAATGGAATGGTCTTGTTGTGTTAACAGTACGGCGTAGCGCAGAGTCAACTAATTTTACTGCATGTTCAATTCCAACATACGAGTACCTATACCTATTTGTACAGACATAACAGTAGCGTATGAATATTGGTACGGCAATGTGGGGCTTGACAAAATTAAAAGCCACGAGTGGGAATAAAATATATAAAACATTCGTAGGAGTATTTGTGTTCAATCGTTTAAATTCGTATATACTTATTTTAGATTTAATCAGCATACTAATAATTAGTTATGTAGGTTCAAAACCAAAAAAAAAAAAATTAAGTGACTCACTTATAGAAAAGTAAAGTTTTCCGTTTCAACACAATTTATGAAATTAAATCAAAGGAAAACCTTTAAAGTTAATAAAAGGGACATTTACCTCTTCCTTCTGCGTTGAATCCATCCGTAAGAAGCATTTGAAAAAGAAATGAGGTTAGCAAAAGAACTATTCTATCCATTTACTCTGACACACGCACTTTCAAAATACCTTCTATGTGTGTGCAAAAATACGTGTACATAACTACTAAAATTTGTATTTATTCACTAATTTCATAGCGAGCATTATTTCCATACATTCCATCTCTACATTACACATTAGCCACACAAAATCAATTTAGATTTCTAGTGTCTACAAAAATGAAACTCTTTTACCTATTTTAAAAGTAAACCTAGAACAAATCGAAAGAACAAATTAAAAAACACAATCAGAAAGAACAGACCGCTCCAAGCCAGAACGGTAAACGCAAATTTAATTAAATTGTCGAAACGGTTGGATTATTCCACAATCACAACCTTATGCGATTGTGTAATGTGAATAACTTTTCGCCAATATGTAAATTCACAAAAACAGTCTCGTTCCAGGTAAATAGGGTTGTAATTGTTATTAAAACGATAAACTCAATAAAGGTAACGTCCAATCAGCTCTAATGATTGAGGACAGAGGAAATTCGATTTGTAAAAGGAAAAATTCTTGAACGTGTTCCGAATTTATTCATAAACAAAATCAAAAAAGGTCCCGGTGTTTGCATGTCCGCCTTTTAATTCGTTTAGTTTCACTCCGAATTTCGTTTCATCGTGAATTGGTGCTACGATTTTCGATTATATTTATGAACGGTTTATCTAAATATATGAAATGACCTTACTCGACTTCTAGACGATCTTGTAGGTAACAGTGATAAAACTCATATCGAGCCAGTCGTTAAATAGTAGTTACACGGCGAGAAAGTATAACAATGATAAAAGGTTACTAATAATGATATCTCTTTTCTAAATATAAATATTTTCAGGGTGCCTTTAGAATACGTGACTATCTGTCGCACTCAGAGACGGCAATTAAGCTAAGTGTGCATTAACTTAATTATGGAAAGTCTTTATGCGTACTGAAATAAGTGTCAATATATTTTCTTGAGTAACAATGAAATGATAAATGTTAATTCAAAAACCAAATGTTTTACAAGTTAAGTGTAGACTTTCTCTATTAAGTACAATAGCACCTGTGTAAGAGAAAGTCACTCTTCCTTAGTTTAAATTACAGTTACTAAAAATCATTATCTTTTTATATCTTAAAGTAGAAACTCACATTTATTATAATAAAACTTTTTACTTTTAAACCCCTAGTGTGTGTGTTTGTGTGTGTGTTCGTGTGTGTGTGTGTGTGTGTGTGTGTGTGTGAGAGAGAGAGAGAGAGAGAGAGAGAGAGAGAGTAAGTTTTGACAGAATTTGAGATATTTTAAATCTAGAATTTTATACAATTTTCTGTTTCATTATAATCTATACACTTCAGCCATTTGGTAAGTTCTGATTTACATTCCCGATTTGTCATTGAGTATATATTAAGCCTTTTGTTTATTTTGTTGTAAATTTGTGGTGCCAAATGTGAAAATTGGTTTTGAGCGAATCGGGTGCGAACACATGGTATAATGTACTATTTTATGTTTTCTTAAAGTTAATTTGACGTCTCTGACTGAGTGCGGTAGTATGACTTTGCTTGACTTTAACTAAATATAATGGCATAACATTTTTTATTACAACTTATATGGATTTGACCGTCTATTATATGAAAGGGTAAGTTGCTGATATCAAGTAAGAATAAAAAAGGTTTGTTATTAGCAGGTAAAATCAGTCAAAGTTATAGTCACGCTCACGTATCCTAGAAGCACTCTCAACAAAATGTATCTATAGTATTTTAACATCTCGTCACCGTATTACAAACTGTTGCGATTTCTAAATTGGTTTATTAAACGTAGCAGCAAATTGATTTTGAACTGTGTTTAAATATGTATGAGAATCGGTGAAAGTAATTTGTCAGTTTGTAGTAACCCAACGTTCTGTTGATTGTACCTAAAACTGTCCTAGCTGACGTTAGAATGAATGTAGTAACAAGTTCAATAAAAAAAGCCATAACAGATAAACCTTAATGCACTCAAACGAAAATAATACGCCATGTTAACATCAAGTTAAAGACTTCCGAGAGACGTTAGGATCGGGACACAACTCCCATGTTTGCTTACATTTATAGTTATGTTTAATCGCGTATAGAAAGATTGCGCGTGTCATTGATATTGGGTTCTATTATTATAACGACACGACCGGGTTTTCCTCATGTTACGCATAATAACGGTGGGTACAAGAGGAAAAAGAAAATCTACATTAAGGAAAAACTCACGGGCATGAACAAAGAATCAATTTGATTGTTCCAATCCTAAATATTCCAATAAAATCAGAGTGCTAGAGTATAATTGCGGTCATGTATATACTAAAAGATTTGGACCTGGAATTGAAATTTGTTAGTTAATAGTAGCTCTGAATTCATTCATTTGCCCAAGATTAGTTCAATATAATTGGATTTCTTACAAATACTTATTCAGTGTATTTTCATAATACTCGTAGAATTCAAAGGTGTATAGTTTTCTAGAAGTTGATGATACTATTTTACGTAACCAATATTGAATACGAGTATAATCTTTCTTTTTTTTTATTTAATATTATTTCTGGCTGCTGCGTCGCCCTAACGACGGAAGATGCATGGGGTTTTAGTTGCGAAAATTCCCGGGTTTCTAGCTTCCCTGGGTTGAATCTTAGATTTTATGGACTGTTCCTAACATGGCGTGGTATGAAAACCCATCTTGTCTTTAGATTTAAACCTGTTTATCTTTAGAGGAGAACGCACCAGAGTTTTGATAGTAAACCCTGTCCTCACTCAGGGCAAAGAACTTTGTTTGGGGAATTGTGATTTGGATACTCCATCTGAATCGCATTTTTTTGGGTTAATTTAAATAAATTAAAAGCAAATTATCACTTACCCGTTCGTCGACGGCGACTTTGCGCGACTTCCAAACGAACTCGCAGACTGCGATGACGCATGCGACACCCATACCTCCCATGAGGACCACGAACACGCCGCCCACGTTTGCGAGCCCGAGCTCGTTTGCCGTCGATGACGATTTTGATGTTTCATCCTGAACATTTAACAAAATATAAAACCACCAATTGTAAATCCGACACAGACGAAGATGAATAAATAATATGTTCTTTATTCATCTTCGTCTGTGTCGGAGACAGCCCTTACTTAATATACTTTTCATAACATCTTGGGGTATACCCCAATAAAAAACAGTGAGTCTACTAAGTCGTGTTATAATAAAAGACTCACTATGTTCATTGTATTATACAGGAATAGGTACGTACTCAGTACGTATACAGGGTTATCTTAAAATATCAAAAACCTGTTTTACTGATTTGCTGATTGATCTGCGCTCAAATGTAGCAAATTTTTCTCCTCTCATCTCTGTCTGTAATGTCCAATTACGTGCTGTATGATCCAAGATTTAAGAAGTCAGGTAATTAAATAGCGTAGTTTTGTCATCATCATCATCAGCCATTTAAGTCCCCACTGCTGGGACACGGGCCTCCCTCAATCACATGAGGGGTAATTGCCACACTCACCACGCTTGGCAGACGGGTTGGTGAGGGTTTTGATATAAATGCAGAGTTTTCCTTCTCTGGGTGCTGATGATCATGCCAGCAGCTTTACCTTAGTCGCCTTTTACGACACCTCTATGTGGCCTATTCTACTCTGCCGGGGGCACACGGCTCACGGGGTAGTTTTGTATTGAAGCAATATTAACATCTCAAATAAACTGCATATTAAAAGTTGTGACAAATATTGTTATTTTTATTGTTAGCTATCTACAATTCTGCAAGTTAATTGATGTTTTTAAATTACCCTGTTAATTTCATAATAACAGTCTTAAAATAACTGTATGATTATTATTAGTGTTAATGCTTTTTTGACTGACTGTCAACTTGACAATCAACTGTAATAATTTTGTCTATGTCATTCTACCTAAAAAGTAGGACAAGACAATCTGTTTGGAAACACGAGACCCTATCATGTCAGCGCAAAAAAAGCCCGGAGTTAGATGTCTGATATAATCGTCTGCTTGTCTGACTATGTATAAAGTGAACAGTTGTAACGAAAATAAAATGATTTCAATAATAGATATTCTAGGCTTTCACAAACAGACAAGACATAAGCTTAGAAAATTTCCGTTGGCACTATTTCCGTTCTGAACAATAAAAACGTTCTCACATCATGACTTGCTAATGATATGACACGCTTTATCCGCGTATCTCAATAGGACAACAAACAAACAGCTTATATTTGCAAAACCCCAAATTGAGTGAGTAAACATAGTCTGCTGAGGTGATGCCCAAGTCTGGCCGCGAGTCAACAAACAGTTGAGTTTTCGCCAGAAGGATAGCTTTCTCTGGACAGTCCCGGATTTGTCAATAGAATCAGGGCCCGGACTAGGGGTGGAAGCATCTTAGTGGCAGCTAAATTACTATTATAATATATCCTCCAACCGATTACGGCTACGGCGGCCAATCTCGACGATCAGCCACGTACGCAGGATATAGGTATTATAGCACACAAAGTGCACTCTCTAACCCCTAAATTCTCTTACCCTCATATTCCTATGGGACACCAGCGTGACACGACCGGAGAGGAATTGGGCGCAGGACCAACGGCTTAACGTGCTTTCCGAGGCACGGGGGTACAAGACCGCCAATTTCCAGACTCCGGGCTGACACTAAGAATTTCTAACCAAAAACTTAGGTATTTTTTTACACTAATGTTTAATATAACATCATGCACAAGAGACCAAAAGAGAAGTGCGGAAAAGGAAGTCCACTTTACATTGGCTTACAGCAGTCATTACTTTCGGTTGGTTGAGTGACATGTCGTTTTACTACGAGAAAATGTCTTATTTTTTTTCCGTAGTTGCGATAGCAAAATTGGAAATCTATTATTAGGTATAATAACCTTTAAGGAAAGTGTGAACATGCATCTTTTACGCAAACGCGTATCATCCTGGACCTCAACGTCGCTTTCCATCAGGTGCGATTGTGGTCAAGCGTTAGCCTATTGATAAAAAAATATTAACACTCGTGCATATTATATCAACACTTTTCGGATGGTCTAAAAGACAAAAGCAAATCGAAAAACATAATAGTACAAATGTTAGGTGGACGTAAATCATTCTCAATTCAGAAGCACTAACTCAATGCGGACTTTCTGTTGTTAAAAACAACCGACAAAGTAACAAGGAGTTTGTGAAGGAGAGAAGGTTGGTATTGGTATCAGAACATTAAGGTCTAGGCTTATTCGCTTTGAGAATATGAACAATAGAGGAATGACAGCCCGTTACATAATACAGACATTATAACGACAAACGCTGAGACAGTTTTGTGAATACGGTATGGCGTTAAGAATTCTGACTGTGCCCTTTTGAAACGAATAATAAAACCCCCTTAAACATATTTTTGACGTTTTATTATAAAAAAAACGTCTTATAAATATGAGGGATTTGGTAAGGTAAGTAAATAGTTTGAAATGGGGAGAAGTAGAAGATACCTCGTGTTGTCATTATTAGAGATTAATGGTTGTAAGTTAATCGGTAGGAAAGATACAGATAAAGATAGTTATGATACTTTTTTTATACTAGAGGCGATAAACGAGCAAGCGAGTCACGTGATGGAAAGTAATCAACGCCGCCCATGAACATCCGTGAAATCAGAGAAATCGCTATACGCCGTGTGGTCCCCGACAGAGTAGAATAGGCCACCCTCACTCTTACCGAGGTGTCGTAAAAGGCGACTAAGGTAAAGCTGCTGGCATGATCATCAGCACCCAGAGAAGGAAAACTCTGCATTTATATCAAAACCCTCGCCAACCCGTCTGCCAAGCGTGGTGAGTATGGCAATTACCCCTCATGTGATTGAGGGAGGCCCGTGCCCCAGCAGTGGGGACTTAAATGGGCTGACGATGATGAATGTGTTGACGGCCTTTTTAGAAAAGAGTACGCTTTTCTCTTGAAGGTCCAGAACTAAGGTACTTCATGATACTTTATTATTGTGAACTTTTATTCTAATACGCACAATAAAGGTTCCAAAAATTACTTAACGTTAAAAATAGATCGGTTTGCGTCTATGAGTACTTACTATTATTATACGTATTCATTTAAAATAGCCTTTTTGCTTGTTTATATTTTATAAGAGTCGACACTTAGGAGGGCAAAAATCATTATGTCAGAAATTATTAACTCCGAGATTGGAAGCTCATGCACCTGTGTTACGGATATCAGAACCAACAGCGGAATTACAAATATAAACATTTATATTTTGTAAATACATACTTATAATACATAGAAAGATAAATATTAAGCTAATTTTATTTAGCTATTTAAGATTTGGTGATAAATACGTACCTCCATCCGCTTTGTATACAAAGGATGTCACCGTGGGCTATATTACCATAAGCAATTTTTTTAAATGAAAATATATACCTGAGTTGAAGAAAACAACTTGGATAAAGACAGAAATATAACTTATAGCCCAGCATCAAGGAGGCATACGGACGCAGGGTCCTGAGTAATTGATTGATTCTATCAATCTTATAATGATAATGTCACACAATTTATCGTCACCTTCTTCTCGCTCTATTACTAAGTAGGTATATTTTTCTTAATGTGATAGGAGATTAAGTAAATGATTGCCGACACGTGCAACACTGGTGGAGTTCGCTACCAACCTTTCCATTCCCCTTCCCTCCGTTTAGCTTTCCAGTGCCCTCACTCACATGGCTACTCTATTTTTCTGTGGTTCGGGGCAGTTTTTAAAATATTCCGGTCTGTCCCTTCGCTTTGTCCCCATAGGGTGACAAATAGGACAAAAAAGTTCGATCTGTTCCCCTGCTGCTGATGACAGGACAGTTCAAACTTAAATCACCTCTTAGTGTTCTATCTGTCCCTTTAAAACTGACAGGGGGACAGATAAAACTTTTTAAAACCTGTCTATCCACTATCTTAGAATCAAAAATATATAGGTACATACAACCTTTTTTAAATACTAGCGGTCACCCGCAGCTTTGTCAGCGTAGAATTCGGCTTACCACAAATTTATTCACTTTTCTATTGGGAATTATCAAAGAAAATTGAAATAAAACACCGCTGGATATTATTGATTTGTTTTTTAAAGTACTAGGGACGCAGAAATAAAGTAGAAGTAGGTGCTTTCGGTAATTGCCATACTCACAGGGTTTTGATATAATTGCAGTTTTCCTTCTCTGGGTGCTGATGATCATGCCAGCAGCATGAGTATGGCAATTACCCCTCATGTGATTGAGGGAGGCACATGCCCCAGCAGTGGGGACTTAAATGGGCTGACGATGACGATAAACGTACTTTCGCGGTACTTTAAATAATTTAATTTATAATACCCTACCTTCTTATTCGTGCGAAAGCACCTACTTCCACTTGATTTCTGCGTCCCTGGTACTTTTAAATAGCCTAATGAGAAAAATTATACCTATACATATTTTTGATTCTATGGTGGACCAACAGGTATTGTCTTATCTCTCCCCCTTATACCGACAGGGGTACAGATCAAACTTTTTTTGTCCTATCCGTCACCCCAGGGGACAAACGGGTGACAAGTCGCAATATTTCCAGTTTTTTCAAAAGATATCATCCACCAACAATTTTCATTAATTTAGGACCGTTTCGACCAATCCGATATTATTTTATAATTAATGCCGTCATTCTTTATAAATCTGATGTTATAATGTAGGTTTAACCACGGTAAAAATATTGGACGGATGGACCCTTTCGCAGTTATAACTCCATCTCTTTTTTGGCATTCCACTTAATAACATTCAGACTCATAACCTATAACTGGAGAGTAATAAAACTTACCCTACAGGATCCCCCTCCGCGTTTCTCCTTCCACCATTTCGTCTTCAAGATGTGTAACTTGCCTTCCTCTTGTAACTTCAATACGGCTCCACTTATGGCTGTGCGGTATGGAGAGTCTAGGGAACAAAACAGTAGAGCAATTATATTATTTGTTATTTAGAACTTTTAATAATAAATTAAAAGTTTAAAAAAAATGCATTATTTTTTATTCGGAACCCCAGCTTATACGGCTTATAAGGCCAGAGTACGTCTGTAACAAATAAAATATACGATTCGAATTGAGATCCTTCTCTTTTCTTTAAGTCGGTAAAACAGCAATTTAGCTTCCCATGTTTTTTAATTATTTGATCTACCATTTACTTTATGGCCGAAATAGGCTTTAGGTCTTGTACTTATTTTAGCTAAGCTAACAAAATAATAACTGTTATAAAGAATTGCTTGCCATAATTAATAGTAATTTTTGTTTACTGTCTGAAATTATTTTTTTAAACAATATTATCAACTCGCTCAAGAATGTTGTAACGTAACGAACGTCTTATGGTCTGCTGCCTGATCAAGAAAGTTTTTAATCTTAAGGTTTACCATGTAGTTCGGGCTTTTACAGTAACATATACATTGATGCATACCTGTAGGTACATGTGACAAAGATAATTTAAGTTGGATTTTATTGGGTTCCAATTTTTGAGGTATCTCTGTTACCTATTTACTCGTATTGCAAATTATAAATGTTTAAAGCAAAACCGATAATTTATTTAGGTATCTATCTGATGAATGTACCAAATTGGAACAAATTCGAATAAGCTTCTCGCGACGATTCCGTTATTATGATGAAATAACATTGTCCTAATGGACATCGATATTTGTGAATGTACAGCTGTTCACAGAATAAAAGACTATTCGTGGAACCGTTTGAGCCGATTCCTGGAAATGATTTTACTTTCATATCATTGACGGTTGTTAAATTCAATAAATTATTAAAATCAGTATGGAACTGAAACGTTAATATCATCGGAACTCTTCCCAATCATTAACTACTTATGTTCACTTGGTGTCAACATTCCCGTAAACCCATTGGATTTCAGAAACCGGACGCTACGACCGAATCGGATTTCCCTCCCTTTCACGTGCGTTGTGTTTCTCCTTTGTGTGGATGCGACTGGTATATTGTCATTCATTACGTGTCGTCTTCGCGCTGACGGTTACAAGAGGCATTACACGTGTCTAGCCGGACACATGTTTAATCTCGGATAACATTCGAGATACAGATGATTAGGTATATACTAAATACACATACGTTCAATGACACACAGATGTGTAAGAAAATTACTTCTGTGCTGAGAAAATGCTCAAATTTAGATAAATACTTCATTAGGTAGAATATTTCGAATCTCACTTCAAAAGCTTACGTAACGTTATAACAAACATCGTCAGCACAATTTTTGCGTCATCGAATTTAACACGTCACTCTATTTCATTATACACGTAAAGAATAATGGCGAACCTCCATAAAACATTTTTGTTAGTATATTTTTATGCGTCCTCGTATGAAAAATAAGTAATATTAAACAGCTTGAGTTCCTCTAGGACTCTTTGAAATTGACGTTAGGTACACGATTGTCATTAGTCTGGAAAATAAGACATTTCAGTTTGAAGTTTTTGAGGTCATGTCTGAAGAAATAAGATGTAGAAAGATTTATACTATTTTTATGTCCAATAATCTACAGACAGGTACTTCAAACAGAGTTCCAAGAAACCAGTGGTTTTTTTGATCAGTTGGTATCACTTGTTAAATCTCAAAAGCCCGCTCTACACTTAATTTGCATATTGCGCGAAGAAGCCGCGAACACGAAATGTGGAGCATCGCAAGTCGAAACCAGGATAAAAAAAACTGTCATTTAAAACATGGTAAATTTTATAAAAGGCATAATGAGCTTCTTTTTACATTTTTTTTTCTGGACTTAAGACAAGACCATATGAAATTATATGACTTTTTTTATAGGTGGCAGAAGAGCAGATGGATTGCGTGATGGTAAGCGATTGTCGCCATATACTCGTCATTTCATAATAACGAAATTTTAAGACGCTAAATAAATAACTCAACAATTATTTCGCCATTATTCTTTATCATTTCTAATAAGTTCCAAAAATACTCACTCGGCGGCATCGCGATCCCGTAGCCCTTAGAGTCGAGCATGCCGCCCACTTGAGTGAGGTCGCAGTTGCGCTCAACCACATACTCGATCGTGGTAGACTCCATTAGGTACGCGTAAGAGCCCTTGCCGCGCATCACTCGCTCCTCCCCTTCCTTGTTGCTGCTCGTGAACACGGAGGGCCGAGCAGACTCCATGAACGACCACATTCGCTGGTATGTCGAGAAGTTTGAGTCCTACGCAGAGGAAAAATACCAATACGAAAGTTATAACATGATATAAAAAAATAATTGTGTTATAAAACATATTGATACATCAGAAGGACGCACCACCCTCCCATCTTATATTATCTAATACTCTGTAGAGATCACTGCCAGTGATGAGATCGCCTAAATTGTACATTGTATCTGTGTATACCTGGCTTTTTAGTTCTCTATGTGGTACTATGAGTATCTATCAATCTATAACCGGCTTATACTTATGTACCACAAACTAAGTAGAAGATACTGTTATGTACTATATTAACTCAGGTTCGCCAAATACGAATACCATATTCTCACAATATAGGTACACTTGGCAGCAAATGAACCGAGCCCTGTTTGGAGGCCTCCAAATACACCATTATTTTTGTATCGTTTACATCCCGTAAACCTCAAAATTTGCCATGTGGTCCCCGGCAGAGTAGAATAGGCCACCCTCACTCTTACCGAGGTGTCGTAAAAGGCGACTAAGGTAAAGCTGCTGGCATGATCATCAGCACCCAGAGAAGGAAAACTCTGCATTTATATCTAAACCCTCGCCAACCCGTCTGCCAAGCGTGGTGAGTATGGCAATTACCCCTCATGTCATTGAGGAAGGCCCGTGCCCCAGCAGTGGGGACTTAAATGGGCTGATGATGATGATGAAACCTCATAATAGGTATCGTGAATAAAGTCCATTTAGCATTTTAGATCAACAAAATAAGCGAAAAAAATCAGCTGTTCCATACATTATTTCCGGGTGGATCTTCTACTTTGTATGGATTTTTTTTTCGCTTACGAGTGTTATGTTGATCTAACATGCTAAAATGAACTTCATTCACGATTATAAGGTTTTCGGGATGTAAACGATAAATGTAAAACGATGTCAAAGTTTCAGTAAAAAAAAATTAACTGACTTAAGAAATATACCAACAACTTATACCTACGTAAGCACTTATTCCTTAACTAACTATAACTTAAATCCGAAGTTATTAGACTTTGGTATTTCTATAGTATTACCCCTCCTATATTTTTGTGTAAGTGTAAGTTATGGGGAAAATGTTCGCAATACCAGCAATATCACATAAATATTGGGTCCGAATATTTCTAATATAGTGAAAATAACAACGCCACATTTTCTCCGTCAAGACAAATAAGGAAACTTCAATGAGAAACATTTTTGGGAGTCACTTTATTATAAGACCTACTTATCGCAAATAAGTAAGTGATAACATGTAAAGTAGGCATTCGTATTTTAACATAAACTAAAGATAAAGTATCAGCCTATATAATGTCCCACTGCAGGGCAAAGGCCTACATTATCGAATCAAATTATCGGTACTATCATGGGATTAGGCTTAATCATCACGCTTGCCAAATGCGGATTGGTCATCACAAAAACACGAGCTATGTTCGAAAATTCGAAATATACTTTTCGCTCGACCCTGGATTGACCCCAGGACCCCGAGATCACGGCCAGGTACTCTACACCAACAGGGCGTTTCAATATACAGTGTAAGTCTTCATAAGTGCACATATCAAAATCAGGAAAACTACGCCCCATTTTATCGGTTAAAAAAATAAAAAATAAATATTTGAATTTGTAAAACAAATGCAAAAATTATAAAAAACGATTTTCTTCAAGTTTTACTTGATTACAGGGTTAGTTTTCTTGGATATTTTTAAAAGTAAAAATAAAGTTGGGTACGGCTCATTATTAGATATCACCATATAATTTATTCCATTGCGATAACATACTTAGTTTAAAAATTATGACGATTTATCTTTAAATAGGGTCAATAGGTGCAACACACAATTTAAAAAATATCGTAAAAATACTTTTATTTTTCGTCAATAAAATGGGGTGTAGTTTCTCTGATTTTGATATGTGCACTTTATGAAGACTTACACTGTATAAAAAAATCGATACATCCGAATTCTACTACCAAATAACCCAGAAAACACGAAATTGAACTAAACGATGCTGCAGAATAAAATTTTCAATTGAGTATCGGAAAAACAAAATATATTTTCCGGGTCTATAGAAGATAAGCGTAGATTACAGGGATATCACCGTCTCATCCTCGTCCATCACTTGACAAATCTAATACGTGGTAGCGATCTGCTAGAGAATAATATAATAACTTTTTTCATCATAGACCACCAAAGGCGCAGAATAGCTACACATCAAGTAACCACAATCTATCAAAAGACCAAAAGAAAAAAAAAGCTGTATTCCATAATATTACACTTACTTGACATATAGTTGTCTCTTTGAGTATTTGTTACAATGTCGTTTTTGATCCAAAAGAAAAAAAAAGCTGTATTCCATAATATTACACTTACTTGACATATAGTTGTCTCTTTGAGTATTTGTTACAATGTCGTTTTTGATCCAAAAGAAAAAAAAAGCTGTATTCCATAATATTACACTTACTTGACATATAGTTGTCTCTTTGAGTATTTGTTACAATGTCGCCAAAGCTATAGGGTCAATATCCTTAGTTATTTGAGTTCAAATATAAACATCGAATTATCTAACATAAAGTCGTATTTTTCTCATGCCACTTGACATTTGAACATCAGCGGGACGAGGACCTCAAAATAGATCGAACATTCGGCAAAATTACCGGTCAATTTTAAACCGACGTGTCTCTCTAAAACACTTGACATTTTGGCAAAGACAGATTTGTATACATTTTTTTTATGTGGTAGGTGGCAGACGAGCAGATGAATCACGTGATGGTAAGCGATCGCCGCCACCCATGGACACTCCACACCGGTGGAGTCTTGTGACTCCACTGGAGCTCTGCCAATCTTTAAACCCCACTTTCCCTCGGATTGGGCCTCCGGTACCCTCACTCACGCATCGAAACACAGCACAATGCTGCTTCACGCATAACATATTATATATTACATAATGTCAAATTTAAGAATTCTTAAACTAAAATGCTCAAATGAAACTTAAACTTAATTCAAAAACCAAATCATTCATAAGTCATTTAAGTCGTGCTTAAGACGAACTCAACGTTAAATTCTCAATTCAGAAACCAGCTGATAGACATTTGGCTGTTCGTTAAACTATTACATGTTTATTACAATTAGATTTAGGCATACAAATTCAAGGTGAATATTTTAGGTACACAATTATTTCAAATTTAAATCATTCTAGCTACTTGAGTGAAATGGGACAAAATTACTTTCGGGTATGTAACACAAATATATACTTAAATTGATATTATTAAACCCTGACTGAGCAAATACAAGTGCTCATCACACAAATGTTAGTCCAGGGGAATCAAACTCGCGACTAGTAGTCCGCAACACGAAAGGAGTCCCACGGAAAAATACGGAGGTATTTTATTTGTGGCGATCCACTTCTCGCCTGAGAATTACTGCTGCCATTATCAAGTTTTAGATTTTGGGGGTTGCTAAGCGGGATAACTCATCAGGAAAAAAATCACGTAATATTTTGACTAAGTGCGTAGTCAAAAATCGGAATCAGTCAAAGTCTCAGTCACTCAATAAAACGGAATTGTATCTACCTACTGAGTCTGCCGAGACTACTCTTAACGAAATCGCGGGTTTTAAGACCTTAGTGTTTCGCTGCGTGAGTGAGGGTACCGGAGGCCCAATCCGGAGGAAGGGGGGTTAAAAGGTTAGCAGCGCACTTGTGACTCAACTGGTGGGCGGCGGCAATCGCTTACCATCAGGTGATCCGTCTGCTCGTCTTCCACCTATGACATAAAAAACACACATACTATAGCAGTGTTAAATACGGTAGAATTCAACGATTATTATATTAATATCACTTTGCGACACTTCACTGCACAAACCTACACCAAATTTTAAACTAAAAAACCAGTAAATACTAGTTTAAAACCTTTGAATTGCATCAACCGATACGACCCGTTCTACTACTCTAATTTTGAGGTTATTTGTGTCTATGATTTTTTGATTCGTAGTTAAACTGAACTAATTGTTTAAATGAGTAACCAATGGTCAAATATTGCCAAAATGTGTTTTTTGAACAATTGTTAGCTTAATCAATAGTTATATTACAAGGAATTACGTCGCTATTTGGTTAGAAACTTTACTATAATTAATTTAACTAAAAGGTAACTGCGTATCAAAAATCGGCCCTAAAGCGCTTTTTACCGACTTCAAAAAAGGAGGAGGTTCTATTTTCGACTGTTTGTTTTTTTTTATTATTATTTTTTATGTAATGTTCACCGATTTCTCCGCCAATTGTACCGAAAAAAGAAACACTAAAAAGCATTAATATAATTTCTACGAAAACAAAACCGCCTTCAAAAACCACGAACTGAAAAGTGTAAAATAACATTTTTAAAACTTCATACACTTTAAATAACATTTTATAACAGTACACTCGAGAAAAGGTGTTATCGAAGTCGGCGCCCAAGACTATCTTGTAATACTTCATTCAATTATTCAACAGGGATTAGGCGTTGACTTGAAGGCGGTTTTTTTTCGTAGAAATTTAAACAGGACTTTTTCGGTGGCGCGGACTCACTTCACAACATCACATACATGATCTGACTCCGAGATAGGTAGCTCAAGCACCTGTGTTACGGATATCAGAATCAACAGTGGGATTACAAATATATACATATAATACTTTTCTTTTGTAAATACATACTTATAATACATAGATTACACCCAGACTAATACAAACAGACATATTCATGCACACAAATGTTTGTACTGTGCGGGGATCGAACCCGCAACCCTTGTATCAGAGGCAGCGTTCACTACCACTGTTCCAATCGGGTCGTCAAAAGAGAACGAACGAAAATGCGTGAGTCGCAGTCGAAAACCTTTCCACGGACACAACATTACACCGCCGACCTAGTAATATAGATCCCGACGCTTTACGGAAAAAGTCACCACTTGATTTAGTAGAAAACCTATAAAGCCGGGAAATCAACTTACGCGAACGGGTTTTTCAATTGTACTAAAATAAATCTTGTTCTAAGAATAACGTAATATCTATACCTAAAGAAATCTATTAACGCGAATGTTATTAACGTACAATCAACTTATATTGAAATCTATTTATTACGATATAAACAGCTGTCGTTAAACCTGGTAGTTAGTTATATTTGGTAAATACCAAACATAATTTTGTACTAAAATAAAGGAAGTAATATAAAGCAGAAGTTCCCCAATAATAGTCTTCATATCTCGTATGTAGATACTCATAGATACGTTTACGTCGAATACGTAAAGTATGAGTACAGTCAACAGCAAAAGTTGATGCATACTGTTCGCTCTTACGCTCCACTGGAATTAGAGCTACAAACTGAGAAATATGTGCAGATAATTCTGCTGTTGACTGTACATCTTATTTGTAATGTGTTATAGTTGTAATCTTAAATAATTTAATTCAAATAATGTAATTGGTATTTGCAGTGTTATATGAATTCAAATAAATAAATAAATAAATCTTAACAAGTAAAGTCTAATATTTTTGAGGCCCGATTCAACCAATCTTTATCCGTGGATAAATCTATGGTATAACCAAGGTCCAAGGGTATGACATCACATTTGTAAAGAAAAAAATTAAGATTGATCGAAACGGCCCTGAGATAACTTTACTTACCCTAAAGAAAGCCGCCGTGGAACCGCCCTTCAACGCTCCATACTTGATTTTGGTCTGCTTCGCGAGGTCTTCAGCGCTCTCAATAGGCGAGTCCATTCTCTCTACTGTTAAAAAGGCGGCCAAGTTGGCGGTGTACGACGATATCATAATCAGAGTGAAAAACCACCACATGCCAGCCACCATTCTCGTTGAAACCGCCCTGGTTTATAAATAAAAATGTTATAATATCTTCAGTTATATACCTATTGATAAATAGATATAACCGGGAGTACCGTGATAAAGATGACGATAGACTGCTGCGTGGTTACACCGCTGATGTAACGCGGTCGAAACGTCAAGCAGATTTTTAGCCCCGGTTATATCAATTTGTATAGTGAAAGTCAAAACTTTAAAATCTTATAGAGTACCTACAGCACTGCTATGTGCAGTATGCATATCACGTGAACTAGCTACATTTCATACTTGAAACTTTGTTTCATTCGCTGATAAATGCCCCAAAACTAAGTTAAAATTCTGTGCGTCCTGTGAAAAGTGGTACAAGTCGACTTATACCGAATTTGATTTTCTTCTTGCTACTTCGTCACAAAAAAATCGTCTATTTTTCTGTCTGATCAGACATGCAAAAAATCCTTCATTTTTCCGTCAGAATGAATAATAGAAGATTTTTTGTGATGAAGCAAGAAGAAAATCAAATTCGATACAAGTCGACTTGTACCACTTTTCACAGGACGCACATAATTATGTTTGAGTTTACTTAGCTTTTTGTAAAACAATCTTGGACAAAATATTATCAGCTCGTGAAATAATCCATCTTATATTACGATTTTATTCTGGAAAAAACAATGTCGTAGAAAATGTAGCAAACTTATTCAATTTAGTCTTACTTTAGCATAAAGTTAATATTAACTTTTAACTTGTATTTCAGACTAATTTTAATTAACTTCTAAAGTAGTCTCTAACTAAACGTTAAAATATGTCTGTCGAAACTTTAATCTACAAAGAACAATCTTTGGGTGATATGTTTCATAGTATCAAATAGTTATTATCGTATTAAAAAGAAATTGTAGCTTAATTTGCTAAAATGCATAGTTAAAGTACAAATTGCCAAAGTACTATTAAAGTACTTTTTGTAAGATGAATGTAATTAAGTTAAAGACTATTCTAATAAATTCCAAACTTTGATGCAGCAAGCTATGGATACTACACAAGCACAGTCGTAACGGGTGCAATATCGAACATTACCCGAGCCAGTTGTTGAATTAGCAACTAAATTACAAAGTGTTTAGCCAACTATAGTGGGAACAAAGCTAGTTGAAATTGCCGACACGTCTCTATTTAAATTGGTCGCTCTAGACGACTACCGATGCTTGAAATTCACAAAGGGCTGTGGTCGCTTTGAAACTAATTAGTAAAAGGGAGTTCTTCATCCGACTCCAACTGAAAGCTACATTTCCGTTCTGTTGGTAAGACAGATTCAAGTAACCGAGATTTGACATTCCGACGGAATTGTAGCTGTCGGTTGTAGTGCCTCGAGTGGACTTACTTCGGTGCGATATCCGAACCTTGCTGCATCAAGGATCCGATAGTGAACCACAGCGAGTTCAACAGAGTGAACTGATTCTCCAGCACCGGCGGCTCGTCAATACAGTTCCTTGGGCTGTCCCACTCGTACGGACTGAACCTGCGCCCAAATACTCCCCGTCATTTACTCACTATAATCTTTGATCACCGGCAATTGTTAGAAAAAGTTAAACCAACATCGTAACACGTCAATTTCTGCACGCGATTCACTTAACACTCTTCGTTCAAACCCTTTTTTTTTCAAATGCAGAAGGTATAAACATTTTCCCTATGTACAGGTGTGTAGACTGCCAGGCAATCAGCCTTTTTATTTCTTTGCGCGCTTTCAACGACTCCTGTGGGAATCTTTGCGAATGTTGCAATACTATACGCTGGCACAACATGTTGTTATCATGATCTAGTTTAAATTAAACATGTTTGTAAACAGACGTTTGTTATTAACGTTTTAAAATGGCAATTTACCTTTTTCTAACTTTTAATTTGCTGGAATCAATTAGTAGCAAACCAAGCACGAGTAATTTGGATCAACTAGATGAAGGATTATTATTTTCATTAGAATAAGTGTCTTCTCGGGTAAGATATCCGATGTTTTGCGGGTCAATTATTCAAAAAGTTATGTCATAACTAAATAACAGCAGAGCCGGATTTTAATATCGAATTTGCCGGACATTGCAATATCGAAAATAAGACGAAAAGTAATTTAAAGGAGTACAAAATTCACCGAGACCTAAAATTACATAACTTAAAATGGTATTTGGTTGTTTCTAAACTACGTTTTTGTATCATTTCAAATTATGAAATATGCTTTCTTATTTACACAGAACGACAGGCATTAAAAATGAGTTAAATGTCTAGTTTCTGAGTCCATTTATCAAACGTTTATATACTTAGATGCGATTCCTTTAAGCAATAAAAATAAAGCTAACGAATACATAAACTTTTTATTGATTGCTCTGATTCCGGACTTAAATAAATGAACAGCTTGTTTAATTGGACAGCTGTATTTTATTTAATGCGATAGTCCGATTTCACGACATTTTACCTGAAAACGGTACAACAAAACGAAAATAAATTAACCGTAAAAACGGCACGAAAAGGAATATATTCTCTGAGAGATATTTCAAGTAAATAAAAGTTCGGACGATTCCATCGAAATGTAAGATCAATAGTCAGTTCTGATCAAATACAGGAAGCATTCTATCCAATTTCACTCTTACTTTATGTCAAAGGCGAAACTTCTTTGAAATCCTACATCAAAAGATGCTTTCGAAACTTCTACGTTATATAAGTTACCGAATAGCCCTATCAGGTAGCGGGATGGGGGATGGTAATTGGATCAGGATAAAAGTTGCATCACAAAGGATGAATTTGGAATGGCGGTCGCCCCTGGTTGTACTAAAAAGTGATTCCTTGAACGTGAACCCCCTAACTAAATAGCTCCTCATGTGGACTTCGCTGAGGTCACTTGTAAGCTAGATTGAGCACACACGAGTACAAATGACTAAATCAAATAATTGTATCCTTCAATAATCGTTCAAATTGAAGAGTGGACTCGTGACCCCTGAATCATATTTTTCGTTACGTCATCATTTGTAAGTGTATCTCCAAAATAGCTCTTATTATGGGGTTGTTAAGTTTTCCTTACTTGGGCAAAAAGTCACAGCTCTGCTGCATGAGAGATCCGATGGCAAACCATAAACAGTTGGCGAGAGAAAAAATGTTTTCCAGTTTGTCGCCTTCAGGTGAATGTGTTTGGTGCCACTCGTACGGAGTGAACCTAAATGAATGTATATGGCTTCTAAAATTGTTTGTTAAAATGTAACAGTCAGCTTCGAACAAAACAAAACTTACTCGAATATAGTTTTAGCTATATTGTTTGAAGCTGTCTGTTTGTTAAGACGTTATCACGTCATATCCCGAGCTGCAAATTAACTTTTTCATTGTCCAAGTTTGAATATAAAATGAAAAATGTTGGTCCATTTACAAAGCGTTTCGCAATTGTCCAATGCGCCTAGAGCTACCCAACATATTTACGTTTGATAAATAATAAATATTAATCCATTTTATCACATGGAGCGTGAATTTTAATTGCAACTTTGTACAATGAACCAGTTAATGCAGAAGTCACGTGGCTCAGAGCACGGATATAGTAAATTCTCAGGCCGTTAATTCAAAATAACGCGGCACGTTCCTGGTGCGCTCAGCACTTCTTATCGCATTACGTATCTTTAGCGGTTCACACGTACCTGCTATTTTAATAAAGATTTTCATGAAGCTTTCATATTTGAATTGGTTTCCTAGAGTTTCTGCTAGTAGGTAATTAAGTTTCAACTATTGGCACATTGTCGTCGCCTCTTCTTCTACTATTCTTTCTAAACAATTATTAATTTGAGAATAAGCTGAGCCTTGGTGTTTGTCAATTTGGGTAAGTAATTGAAAATATGTCAAAACAGCTCCAATTGAAAATCTCTTATTTTTATGTAAAACTGACTAATTGATTATGCATTCAATAATGGTTGCTTTAACATAATTTTTTTTTGAATTTACAACCTTGAGTTATTTGCTATCACAAACCTTACATCTAATATTTATTCTTAAAATACAGCAAAATCAATTGCCATTACACCAAATAGATCATCAAGTGCTTTAGATAGCGTCGGTAATCTCAGCGAGTTTGGCATAAGAGTTATCGTCCGGCCTCGGCGCAAATTTTGAACTGTAGGCTCAACTCGGGCCTATTCCCTTGGAGCCGATCGCAGTTCCGTACATAGAAACACATGTTCAATATTCTAGATATGCATAGTCAGTTCAAATTTAAGTTCTAAAATTAAATAAGGTTCTAATAAGTATGCAAGGTTTTAAGGTGGGTATTTTTACTGAATGTTACTTTGAAAGAGGAGTTTCTATTAAGAAACTCTTCGGTAGGAATCTCAAAATTTAGTTCTTTATTGGGATGTAAGGTACCTTCTCGCTATCGATTAAAATAATGTTATATGAGAAATACTGTTTACAATGTATTTTTATCTTTATTTCCAACACAAAAAATGTGATTGGAGGAGGAATATAGATTAGTGTTATTTTTACTTTCATAAGGTATATCAATTTAAAGTGAAGTTATATTAAGGTACCCAATACAAATAAGTGTTACAATTGATTACAGTTTACATCTTACTACTAACACATTGGAGTTCAGGACAAATTCTTATTTGAAGAGAAAATTAAAGCTACTGGCGATTCTAATAGCGATGATTTTACGTACCTGGCAAGTATAAAAAGCAGTACGGAGACTCCCAAGTAAGCCGTTGCCATGTAGATCCACACGTCTAGTGAGAGTGGAGACAGGAACGAGAAAAGGTTGGGCGGCTGCTTGATGGGCTTGCGGTACAGCACGGAGATTCCCAGGTTCATGAACGGCATCGTGAAGTCCACCACTTGTTCTCTGTTGTTGAAAGGAAAGTATAATAAACCACTTGCACTTGAATGACTGCCTCGGTGGCGCAGTGGGTAGTGGGTCGCACTTTAATGGGACGGCTGCGCAAGAGGTACGATCCCCGGGTCGGGCCAAAAATTTGCAGCTAAGTTTATCGGTAAGCAATTCTTAGTAGCAGTCCGGAGTCTGGAAGTTGGCGGATCTTGTACTTGTTAAGCTGTTGGTCCTGCAACCGATCCCTCTCCAGTCGTGTCACAGTAGTGTCCCATGAGAATATGAGGGTAAGGGAATAGAGAGTACACTTGTGATTGCGCACACACACACTATAAAATATCCTGCGTACGTGGCTGATCGTTGAGATTGGCCGCCGTAGCCGTGATCAGTTGGAGGGTATTATTATTTATAAATTACTATCCGACTTTACAAAGCAAAGGTGTGATCTGATTTTGTATTTGTATACGAACCTACCAACCAAAGCCGAGTACCAACATCAGTTTACAGAAATCGAAAGAAGCTTTTGAGATATGATATGTAAATAATAAATTAATAAACATATATTTCACAACATCATATACATTGATCTGACTCCGAGATAGGTAGCTCAAGCACCTGTGTTACGGATATCAAAATAAACAGCGGAATTACAAATATATACATATAATACTTTTCTTTTGTAAATAGATACTTATAATGATAAATAAAATAAATAAATAAATAATACATACAAACACCCAGACCAATACAAACAGACATGTTCATGCACACCAATGTTTGTACTGTGCGGATATCGAACCCGCAACCCTTGGACCAAAGGCAGCGTTCACTACCATTGTTCCAAACTGGTCGTCAATATGTGGTGACTTTTTGTCTTTTTAAACTTCTGACTTCTAAATCAGAATAAAAGTAGGCTTCTTAAAATTGATACTTTTCACAATAAGCCACACACCAAATCTTGATTTTATATAGTAGTTAACAAAAAAAGCAAACACTAAAACTCAACGCCCTGCCAAAACTCAACGCAATGTAGAACCCGGTCTGATGAATGAACCTTCAAAAAAGATTGACAAATATCCGCATAGTGGGCGTCCGTGCCGCAAACCACGAGTTAGTCGATGGATCTACGAATTTATGGACTGATTTTAACGTTTTGCTAAACAGTGACTATATTTACCAACTCGATTGGTTGCTGATAAATCTATGTCACCATATTTTGTAGATGAATGAAAACACGAGCTTATACAGTTTACCTTATAGTATCATGTAAATTAGAATCACAAAAGAGTAAGTAAATCAAAGCACCCCTAACAAACAATGTAACTGCCGTATTTATTCATTAGCTTTTAGACAGTCTATATGCGTATTTAAAGCTATCATCAATCTTTTTTCTTAACTAACCATTAAAGTTAATAAGACGTCTCTGAGTGCGGCAGTAACTCCTCTAAAGTTAAGAACTACTGTAAAGCATTTCTCAATCAATGCGTTGGTTGATGACACACAAATGAATGGAAATGGAAATGTTTACCTGTCGTAAGTGATGGTTAGGTCAGCTATAGCTACATCGGCCCTTTGTTCCAGCAACTCCCTTATCATGCCATCCCACTCTTTAGTCTCACGGTTGTAGGAGCCGTATCGACCGTCAGGCGCCAGCTTGAATGTATAATTGAAGCCCAGAATTTTAGATATCTCGTGAATGAGATCAATGGCGTATCCCTCGAATTGTGCGTTCCCTGTTAGCTTTTCACTGGCTTCCCTTCTCATACAATACGGTGAACTCTGGAGAATTACCGACACAAATTTACATACGTTAAAAAGGTATCAGGTAAGATACATGCATATAAGTTTACAGCACTATATTCTAAGACTAGCAATGTAAAAGGGATTTCTCGTATACGATACGAGTATTTAATTCTCTTGGGGGGTATATTTTTACTGTTTACTAGTCTAAGCTTGAGCGAAACTCGCATATATTCCCTCCTTCATGTAAGATACGCTAATTTCGCCTTTGTGAGGCGCAAGAGAGCAGTAAAGTGCTTCCGAAGTTTATATATTGATGTATATACACTTAGAAGTTGTTTATGACTTACCAAAATTGTCGTAACGACGAGGGTTTTATTTTGCAGAATCTCGACTATTTGCTTCTGATTCTCGCCATATGACCTTGTGTAATTGACGCCCTCCGACGAATTCCACGTCCCAGCCTTTTGCAAGCCATCCCTTGTCAGCTCGATTATATCTAAAGTGAAGTCACTTCTGAAGCCTTGATGGTCGAACTTTATAACTCCCGTTAAGCCTTTCATTTCCACCTGTTCATTGAAATAAACGAGCTGTGCAAGATTACTGAAGCTCACAAATTAATTGTTGGTAAACATTTAAACAGCAAACTTGACTTTGCTTTAATATGCTGCCTATAAGATATTGTATCAAATTTGAAATTCGAGATTGATGAAAGTACCCATAAAAAACGTTTTGTTAATTTTATCCTTTGGGCATCTTTCGTCTGTTGATAATTATGATTATTAGGACTTTCGTATTACCTTTATTATTAACTATAAACGCAATGAAGACAATAAGATCAGGAAAATGTAACTTGACTGCCCAATCTTGGTAAACCAAATAAAACCACCACAAGGCTCAAATTATAATTTTATTAGAGTCTTCGAATCACACGCAATGTTTGTTGGTATTCTGTATAAATATTTATTGTTTCTTTAACACAAAGTACCCACTAGTTGCATATTTGAATCCTCTCAAGGTAAGCTTTATTATACTTGCCCAGAGAGTATTTGAGTAAGCTCCAAATGGAACCTGCTTAGAAAGCGATCTAATCTCCTGAATGTAGCTTAGCTGTAAACTATCTCAAAGTGCTAGCTGATGCATATATTCAGAAACCCAGCGATTTATGTATATCTATGTTTACATTAAGGTAGCTTTTACATAAGACACAAAAAATGTTGTTTTGTTGATGAGAAAAATATGTTAATATTATATTATTAGCACGCCTGCTGGCAGGCTGGATACCATCACTAAGATACCCTTTGTAATACCATGTATGAATGTGTATTTTGACAAATAAATAAATGTTTAAAATCAAAATAAAAAAACATTAATTTGCATAGGCTTGTTTTGCGTCTCTCCTATTATTACTATTCGACCGCACTTTTTTGAGAACAACCTTGGGAGAGCCACAGTTCGGCATGAATGGGCCGGCTCGAGCGGAGTGATGCCACGGCCATGCAGAAAACTGGGGTGAAGCAGCACAGTGCTGTTTCGCTGCGTGAGTGAGGGTACCGGAGGCCCAATCCGGGGGAAAGGGGGGTTTAAAGGTTGGCAGCGCACTAGTGACTCCACTGGTGTCGAGGGGGTCCAATCGCTTACCATCAGGTGATTCGTCTGTTCGTCTGACACCTATCACAAAAAAAACCCAGACAGACTAAGTCAAATTGTCGTAACCTAGCATGCCTCTATTTCACATCTAGTTCTCGAGTTCTTAGTTATACTTGAACCAAGAAGTAGAAATGGTTTAAGTTTAACAACAGAGCTGTTAGCTGTTAATCCGTCAGCTCAGTTGTGTCTGCACTTAAGCCGGTGCATTAGCTACCACTAAGTGTGTGTAAGTTTGTTAGTTTCACCCGAAACTCTCATCGCACTCTCTGCAACACACTACAAGTAGTTTACGAGAAATTATTTAAAAATGTAAGTAGTGAGAAAAAGTTTAGTCAAGAATATAAGATCACTTTTTGTGATATTTATGAGCTCGGACGGAACACTACTAATGATGAAATAATAAATAAATAAGGTACTAACTAATGATGAAATCATGAGAATTGTTAAAATAAAATAAATCTTGATGTAATAATAGTGTAATTGATTTGAATTTAATGTAACAAAAAATTTTTTAATGCAATATTGACATGTATGACCTCTGTGTTGAAATAAATTAATTCTATTCTCTACTACTACCAAATTACGAGAAATGCTTCAGAGATACATGTTGTGATTAGATCAAATAACTTTTTCAATTCTTTAATAAGTATGAATGAATGAATATACTTTTATTGCACTCAAAATAAAGTATAAGTAAAAGTTCTTAAGTAGGTAAGTTGTTAGCCTAACACATTTTCTTTCTGGAAATCGTAAACTCAACCTCGATAGGACAGGCATTGCCTAGTGGAGGTTAGTTTCGTGTTATTCTGTGTAATGTTATATTGGCAAATTTTTTTTTTTTAGCCGTCGTCGTCCCTTTCCTGGGCCTGGCCTCCCCTAAAAGCCGCCATTGGACTCTATTGTGGCGGTTTTTTGTCAATTGCCCGAGAAGTGGTCATCTCTTTTGGGGCCTGCCTCTCAATCGACGTCCTGCTGGCTGCCAATGGGTGATAAGTCTGGTCCACCTCTCCGGGCTCAATAAATATTTATTCATTTTTCATTTTCATTTTTGAATGTTATGTTAGGTTGCTGACATTCTTGTTGTCAAAAAAAAAACAACAGGCAGAGGATTTTGGCCAATAGTGAACAATCATTTGCCGCAGTCGTCATTGATATTCTGTAAGTATTTAAGCTACTTATCTTAAAAAAATATTTAAGTAACTTATTATGATCTTGTTAGATTATTCTCTGTTCATTGAATAATATTACATGGGATTAGTAGACACTATCTACTGATGAATAAACGAATATTGGACTTTCTAAGTTACCACATTAAACGTTACTGATATAGAAAATTATTCATCCACATCCAACTCTTCATTGTGGTATAAACCTCCGGCAGCGACGTTGAGATCTTCAGCTAAACGAGCCTATACCTTCCTAAAAGGCCGGTAACGCATCTCCACTCCCTCTAGTGTGGCTGATGTCCATGGGCGGCGGTGATCATTTACTATCAGGTGACTCGCTTGCTCGATTGCCTTCCTTTCTCATTAAAAAAGACATTATTTGTAATATTATGTTTTTTTAAGTTTAATATACTAAAATATTATTATGCCAACTGTTAATACGTTAAAGGACGCTCCCAATCTGATACATAACACTTCCAAAGAAAATTTACTTACGATTTTCATGTAATTGATGAGACTATACCCGTGGGGCCATGTGTCTTCAGCTTCGCACGAGAGAGGCCTCACGTCAATTTGTTGGGAGGTATCAAGATCGTGCAAAGCTTTCGCGAACAAATGTACTGCATCGTACATGAGCGCCGTTTCGGTCTGTAGGGAGACAAAAGAAACAAAAGATAAAACAGACGTTCTCGGAGGCAAATTTAATAGCGTCACCTCTGATGTAGACAAAGGATTTAGCAGTGATATTGTAATAATAATGTTAACATTTGCACACCTACACATTTCACGTGAAAATCATGAGCTTATACTTCAGGATAAATGTGACAAGTTTATTTTGCGTCATAATAATATACTCGTAATGAGAGCAAATTGTAATATGCATGATGTGTTTTTGACAATAAGTTGCGAAATTTAAACTGCATGGATTATTGAAACTTTGAAAAAAATAAAGAATACTGAAATCAACTTGCTTACCTTTATAAATGTCATATTTTCCTGAAAAGTAAACATATCTGTTAATGAAAACATCATGACCCTTTTGTGTCTACTGTTGACTGGATTAGTAGTGTTTCTAGTGGCTAAAATTTTATAATCAAATGAATTCTTCGCTTACCACTTTATTTTTGTCCTATTAAACTAATGTGTATTAAAATTCAGATAGATTTTTAATTCTTTGATTTATAGTTGCCGGACATGTCTCGACCGCTTTATCACTTACCATTATGAGTAATAGCGACTAAATGTTTGACTATTGTGAAAGTAATCAGAAGTGATTATTACCTTAGCCGAAGTATGTCCTAGCTGAAGCTTCCGTCCTTTTCTCGCCTCATCATATACCCAATCTCGTATAACTCTCTGCACATCGGCCCTCTCGGGATCGAGCAATCTTAAAGCTGTTATGTTTGTACCACCGTATTTGAATTCCTCTAAATCCACACTGTGAAGGTCCTGTTCAAATATGAAACGTTACGATCTTCTTTACCACAGCGGGGGCTTAATCTAGGGTTCAATCCGTACCTAGAAACATGTTTGTTTGCTCCAAGAGGTAAGAGAAATATAAACGGAAATAATTGTTTTGGTAGGTTGCCGGAAAGCCGCAACACACAGAGGACTTAGGTTATTTATTATAGAGGTTCAATATAAGAATTATTTGGCTCTAAAATAATGGATTAGGGAGTAAATTGACCGTCGATAGTTACAGGTAAGTTTTAATTTCTTGTTAACTTTCTTACAAAAGAATACAGCGTGTGTATTTTATACGGGCGAATAATTAATCCAGCTATAATATCTGATCCTACGAATCGTATAAGATAATCATTTCATTAAATTTTGTGGTTAATTAGGTGTAATGATTTTTCTAAAGTGCAACCCAGCAGCAATGTATGCCGACCAACTTTGTTTGACATGACAAGTGACATGAGTGTCATGACACTCGTATGACGTTTAGATACTTATGTCTACGTTAATTGATGTTATTAACGTTAACTACCAGTGGATGCAATACATTGCGTGCTCAATTATTTTGTATGAAAAAAAAGTACCTTAATTTCCTAAAGAAATGTATGTAAACAGGTTCCCTAGGTCCGATAGTAATCGCCATTAAAATATTCGCCCGTATCAAATAAACACGCTGTATAAGGAACTTTTGATTTCCCTTTGCATATTATAATTTGCATATAACTGGAGAAGAAATTGCATATTTTCATGTTCTGATTCTTTTTTCTTATGTGATATGTGGCAGATGAGCAGACGGATCGTGATGGTAAGCGATTGCCGCCGCCCATGGACACCTGCAACACTAGTGGAGTCCCAAGTGCGCAACCTTTAAACCCCCCTTTCCCCCGGATTGGGCCTTCGGTACTCTCACTCATGCAGCGAAACACAGCACAGCGCTGCTTAACGCCGGTTTTCTGTGAGCCAGTGGTATAACTCCGGTCGAGCGGGCCCATAAAATTTAGGGGAGGCCTTTGCCCAGAACTGGGACAACACAGAACATATTAATATATTAAATCAAAGGAGGCTGAGTTTGCCTCCGTTTATGAAGATAACAACAACGAGTTTGCAGGAACCCGACTTACCAGTGACGTAATAAGGTAGCTATGGTAATCTGACATCATTCCAATCTGTTGCGCCTGCTGAAGTACATCTCTGATCCGTTCCGTCGCGCAATCGAGCACAATATGCGATTCTGCTGAATTCTTTATTTGCTTCAGAAGTGGTCTGTATAGTAAAATTCACCTTAGTACTACAGAATAAGGATGCATCCAAAGTATTTATTTAGTTTAGCTCTGGTCAACATGAGGCGAGACCGTGAGCATCGCACGGATGGAGCGTGAATTGAATTCGGAGCTGCTTGTGTCAATTCAGACGATATTGTGAATCACGTGAGGGGAAAATAGAATAAATAAGATACCTTTACAAACAAGTTACGCTCTTAAGTGAAATTAATGTGGGAATTAAGGTTTTTTCGTATTGAACCTGGTTGCCTGCTTGTAGACCCTTTTTATATTTAGATACTACATAAAAAATCATTCATCTCCTGTCAGTTCCAATCGAAGGCTAATGATGTAGATGAAAGAAATAGAAATACGAAACGAAATTAAACAAAGAAAATTTGAAGTGTATAAATACGAACAAGTTTGATATTATTTTGTCAATCATAAGTGTCATAGTAGCTTGCTCAATAGTTACATCATTATAATATAAAGACCTGTAATCATGTGAGTCTGGCAACTGTCTGACTGCTACTGGTAATTCCGATGGTCCATGCGCTTTGAGCAACTCCTGGAGGCGAACTAGGCCGTCGCTGTTCTCATAGACTATTGTGAATGATTTCCATCCCCATGCTCTTACAAGATCCACGTAAGCCTAAAAAATATGTAAATACAGTATAAACGATAAAATCAAAACCATTAATAAGAAGGGCGTTTCTTATAAATTAACTACATTCAGGTTCTAGAGGGACTTTGTTTTTCAACAGGATCGCTGAAAAGGAAATCTTATAATACTTTAAATCGATAAAAAAAATAACCTATTCGTATATTTGGCATAAACAAATGAAAGATCAAATGATACATTGGATTGTGTCTTGGTAAAGTATTTTATTTTGTATTTATGTTCATAAATGAATGTATTCAAAGTTCACGATGTTGCGAAGTTGACATTAACGTACGTGTTTTTATCTAAATTTACAATATTAAACTTATTTATGTCACTCACAAATTTTTGTAGCATAAGTTTTGTGAAAACGTTAATTAGAATCCTCAGCACGTCTATTTATCTTGGATTACATCCTAAACGTTCTTTAATATTAATATCGGAATCTTCCAACCCAACTCAAACTTCAAAACATTAGGCATTCTGCATGCGGATGGCTGTTGTGAAACTACCCAACACTAATGCTGCTTTGTGTTACACTATAGAATCGTAATGACATAGTATTATAATGAATACTCTATACAGTATGGCCATTCCTTGCTTTCCGCTGAATGCGGCCTCTATACCCCGCTGCGAGTGCCGAGGTGTGCTGTTTGTGATATATTTTTTGTTGATACTCGTTTTTTGCTCATGACACAATTGAGATGAAACTACTTTACTTAAAATTAGGCACCTAAAGAACGCTTACAGGGGCCAAGTACGAAATCGCAACAAAAATTTGCTTTTCCATATTGATTTGTGCCGGAAAAATTGTAGATCCTGCTCTTACTTGTTAAATAAATGAGTGTAATCATAAATGAGAGTTTTGGAAAGTAAATGTAAATGAAACTTGGAGCGAAGTCAAACGTGAAGCTCAAGACCGTTCGAGATGGCGGAGCTCTGTGGACGCCCTTTGCCCCCCTAGGGGACATAGGACATTAAGTCAAGTCAAGTAACTCAGTCATAAATGACCTACAATCGAAAATAATGTTGCAAAAATAACCATAATGTATGTACCTAGTACTGTACAGGGCGTATCTGTGAACATTTACATCCCTTTAACCACGTGTTTTATCAACCATTCTAAACAACATTTGTTGTATGACTTTTGGAAATAAGCAAAAAAAATTTTACTTCTCATACAAGTCGATCACGTGACTTGACCATTTCGTATGAGGAGTCAAAGAAATTTTCGACTAATTTCGAAAAGTCGTAGAACAAATGTTGTTCAGAATGGTTGATAGAACACGTGGTTAAAGGGATGTAAATGTTCACAGATACGCCCTGTATAGTACTAGGTACATACATGATGGTTATTCTGGCAACATTATTTTCGATTGTAGGTCATTTATGATTACACTCATTTATTTAACAAGTAAGAGGAGGATCTGCAATTTTTTCCGGTACAAATCAATATGGAATAGCAGATTTTTGTTGCGAACTCGTAGTTGGCCCCTTTAAACGTTCTTTGGGTATGGAATCTATAGAATGGTTTGTAGAACACGTGGTTAAAGGAATGTAAACGTTCACAGATACACCCTGTATTATGTATATTATGTATGTATATATATTATAGGTGGGTACTGAGGTATCGTCGACTAAGGCAAAGCTGCTGGCATGATCATCAGCACCCAGAGAAGGAAAACTCTGCATTTATATCAAAATCCTCGTCAACACGTCTGCCAAGCGTAGTGAATATGGCAATTACCCCACATGTGATTGAGGGAGGCCCGTGCCCCAGAAGTGGGGACTTAAATGGGCTGACGATGATGACTGAAAAATCTACAGTTGATGGTTGAAGAAATTGTAGATACGCCAATATTGAACTTACCCGGCTCAGTGCAGCAGGATGCGGATACAGGTTGACCAGGCAAGATTCTCTTCGTGTCCTGTAGTCCCATCTGGTCTCCAAATGGGGCAGTTCCATAGTGTCGCAGATGGACTGCACGTGAGCTGCTGCTGGGGCAGACTGGGGCCCAAATATAGCTGCCACTCCACTTCGTAGGAGGTGACACACTAGTATAATTTAAGAAAGAAAGAAAGAAAAAAAAAATTATTATTATAGACATCACAACACATAACTTATAGCAGCTGTAAACAGAACACAATTTGGCACAAACAGAAAACAACACAAAACATAAAACAATTAAAATAAAAGGATTTAAAAGGCTGTATAGTATGATAATTGGCTTATATACTATATTACATACATTTTATGATACACAAACACAAAAAAGAAACAAAGCAAAAAGAGCACTTTGGTAGTTATTTACATTGATGAATATGTTAATTTTGCTACACGCAAATATTCAGCAATATTGTGAATATGTTTTTCATTAAAACAATTTCTATTGGATATTTTAATTTTAAAGCTTTCGTAAAACTTATTTAAACAGATTCGATTGGATTGTTCTTGCACTTGTTTGTTACTTCTGTCTAGATATAATTGAGCGAGATATTCACTTATAGTTTTAGCTTGTGACTTGTGGAATTGCTATTTGCTCTTACGAGGCCTTGTTTCCGTTTAAACATTCAGTATTCACACGCCCTTAATTGACTAACACTACACCGAACTGGAACACAATCCCAGCCTCCAATCACAAGAAACAGTCGTAATTACCTCTCTTAGATGCATGGAAGCTGTCTTGCGGTGATATGGTTTCCACTTGGGCCAGCAATTTAGCCCTTGGCAACACGGCGCGATCGGCGTTTACCCGCTCCACTGCGTACCGGAATGCCACTTCTTGTTTGTCATCTTCGGGGTGGAACAGGCCACCTAATAGAGATAAAGAATTTGTCAACAGAGGTGGCAGACGAGCAGGCGCAACACCAGTGGAATGACAAGTGCGCTGCCAACCTTTAAACTCCCCTTCCCACCCCAGATTGGGCCTCCGGTACCCTCACTCACGCAGCGAAACACAGCACAGTGCTGTTTCACGCCGGTTTTCTGTGACGCCGTGGTAGGTATCACTCCGGTCGAGCCGGCCCATTCATGCCGAAGCGTGGCTCTCCCACGGTCAAGTACAAATAGCCACATCAGTATGCACAATCTATCGATTATTTATTTAGTCACGCACAAATTTATTATTTCGCCCACATTTACTTTTTGCTAGCATAAGAAAAAGTTAATGAAAAAGTTTGCATTAGAATAGTTATATAATTATGGTATTGCTACCCTTACTGATGTTACTGCCCATGAATGTTTAAAATAAATATGAAAATTGCTTATCTGAAGTAATAAATACAGACCTAGCCATAAGCCGTACTTTTTATGTTTAGCAAAACGACGATGACGTGCCAATACCTCCTATCTAACAAATTAACTGATATTAATAATGAACCTTAACAACAATAACATAAGGAAGCAGTTTTCTAGAAAAATCTTGTTAGATAAGAGGTATTGCCACATCAAAAGAAGTTCGAAGAAAGTTGACGAATTGTAGTAAGTCAACCGGTTGTTGTTTATAAGCACAGCGTTACGTCGAGATACCCTTGATGGATATTGAATTCTTTTATAAAAGGAATTGTTTTCCTGTCGTAATGTAATCAAAGAGTGTGGTAGAGAATTTCGTGCCCTAATAAAGTTGCTGGATTGTTAGTGATGTTAGTAAAAACGCTGATTGAGGTTTTTTAAACATTTTGTCAAGGCTTCGATCCAATACCCATGTATAATATGGAATTTATCAAAACAACATCTATTTTTATCCGATAAAACAAAATATCACCTATCATTAATTTCCTGACAATCAATCAAATTTATTTCAGTTACAAAGTGTGTAATTAATCAAAATTACATCAAAAGTTCATTAAGCATCGAACTCAGTTTCACAGTCCAATTATATTTGGTCCATTATTCTAACATTGAGTATTGAAACTGTATCCCGCGCTTAGCATAAATTTAACATTGGGCGGGATAGTAATTACCGGAATTAGGGACAAAGGACACTCGCAGGCTTTTTAGAAGATTAATTGACTCTCCTACATCACAAATAATAAAGCTTTACCAAAGTCATGACTAATGGAAGAAGTCTTAGTTATAAAAAGTTAAATGATTACAACACAGAGTGAACCAGAGGTCCGAAAGATCCTACTGATACCCAAATATCAATACTGCTAATATTGTTATGCTGACTCAGCGACCCAAAGTGGATCTAGTATTAATGGTTACATATGAAATGTTTGTCCGTGGGAGAGCCACGCTTCGGCACGAATGGGTCGGCACGACCGGAAAGATACCACGGCCTCACAGAAAACCGGCGTGAAGCAGGACTGTGCTAAGTTTCGCTGCGTGAGTGAGGGTACCGGAGGCCCAATCCGGGGAAAGAGGGTTTTAAGGGTGTCAGCGTACTTGTGCCTCCACTGGTGTCGCGAGTGTCCATGGGCAGCGGCAATCGCTTACCGTGCTCCGTCTGCTCGTCTGCCACCTTTCACATAAAAAAAATGTACAAATACCTAATCTTCTAATGTTTCTGATTTTTCCATCGTCAGTTAACGGACAAATACATATAGTACCTAGTACCTATATTCGGTGATGTCAAGTTATTCTTAAAGTAACTCTTATTTTATCTTAATACATTTCAATAATCTGTCAACTTATTGTTTTAAACTGTGTTTTAAACGGTCTACCCTCCTTTGTGTGAGTGTTGTGTGTCGAGAACAGGTGCGAGAAAATAGTGAGTTAGTGAACAGTGGTACCGCAGGTGCGCGTAGTAAAAGACTGCGAAGTAGGGTAGACCGTTTTGTCTGCCAGTAACATCTTACCCGCAAAAACTTCAGTTACTCCGTGACCATGGCGCTTGCAACTCAAAAATAAGGTACATGGTAGAAATCTCGTAAATAACTATTCTAATCTGTCAACTGTTATCAGACGATAGAAAATTTAGACCAGTCATAAAACCAAATCACTTACCTATTCTAATGGTGTCTGGCAGGGCGGAGAGATGGCCGAAAAATAAAATGAGAAAAATCGCATTCGCCCCTCTCATTCTGAAACAAAGGAGAAACTTTTACAATATCGAAACTCTTAGTGCTATCACCGACACCGTTGTTTGGCTATAAACCGACATTGGCAAGAGTAGAGGGTGATGAAACTTCGGTGTTATGTAACCAAATGGCTCGTTTGATGTATTCACAGGGTGTAATGTTTTCGGCATAGATGGCGCACTGCGTGATATTTATAAAAAAGTGTGTATGGGTGTATTTAAAATAGTCCTCCTCATCTAAGCGTGTAATTCCCGGTTGCGTTCAAAGTAGCCGTGTGTAACTCTTTACTGAAACGACTCAGTGATCCGACTCAGCCAAATGATACGCTGTCCCAAATCTCTAATGTTCACCGAATGTATCATTCGACTCTCGAGTAAGAGTGAGCCGAATGATTCGAATGAGCTGAATGATCCGATGAGCTGAATGATCCAAATGAGCGGAATGATCCGATGAGCCGAATCATCCTAATGAGCTGAATGGTCCGAGTGAGCCGAATGATCCAAATGAGCGAAATGAATCACGGATCTATCTGAGAGTCGATGTTCCAAATGAACAATGCGTTTCACTGTTCCGCGTCTATGCAGTGAGCTAGATGCAAATATTTGACTGACCGGATGGCGCAATTGGTAGTGACCCTGCCTCTTACGCCAAAGGTCGTGGGTTCGATCCCCACCCTGGACAAACATTCGTGCGATGAACACTTGTGTTTGTTCAGTGTCTGGGTGTAATGTAAGTATTTAAGTATATATTTGTGTTCCTCTGTTGCCTGATATCTGTAACACAAGTGCTTAAGCTACTTAGTACGGAATCAGGTCAACGTATGAGATGTTGTGAGAATTATTATTATTATTATTATTCCAATCTTTAGAAAGATACGTTTTTGCCAGGTCTAGTCCAAACCTATCAATTTGTACCCTGGATACCCTTAGTCCATGTTTTCAACTCTATGTCTAATGAAGGTTGTGTCTCATATTGTATTGGTCTGGGTGTTTGCTATGTATTATACGTATGTATTTACAAAATAAAAGTATTATATGTATATATTTGCAATCCCACGGTTGATTCTGATATCCGTAACACATGTGCTTGAGCTACCTACCTCGGAGTCAGATCAATGTATGTGATGTTGTGAAATATTTATTATTTTTATTATTATATTAGTAAGCGTTGCGCCATATAAAATGTACATCTTTATTTGACTATACCGATATAGATACGTACATGTATCAATCGATATGTACCTACCTACAATATAATTGAGCATAGATTATGGTTTCAAATTCAAATTGCTTTACTGCCAATTAAGTGTGCAGATTCATACCGCACACAATATAATTTAGCTTGAACAAATACATTACCGTGTTCAGTATTTAGTATTGAATAATTTGAATTTGAAGTTATATACGAAGATATATATTTGAAGGTACATATTTACCATAAGTACTAGCGTATTATTTAGAAAGTGTAATGGGTTTTTTAATTAAACAACACAAGATTACAATTAATGTAACACCGCAGATGTTTTTGTATGTATAGTATATTTCCTTAACCTTATTGATTGTAGCTCCCGGGTTCGATCCAAAACGGGGGTCAAAAAATTGTACCTAAGTTTTCGGTAAGAAATTCTTAGTGGCAGCCCGGAGTCTGGAAGTTGGTGGTCTTGTACCCCTGTGCCGCGTAAAGCACGTTAAGCTGTTGGCCCTGCGCCCGATCCCCCTCCGGTCGTGTTACAGCAGTGTCCCATCGGAATACGAGGGTAAGGGAATAGAGAGTGCACTTGTGTTTGCGCACAGTCTTGAGAACTATAATATATCCTGCGTACGTGAATGATCGTTGAGGTTGGCCGTGGTAGCCGGAATCGGTTGGAGGATATTATATTTCCTTAAATATAACTTTTTATTAAAGAAATGCATATTAAACCGTAATTTAGGTTTTTTTTTACTGTAGTTAGGTAAGCGTTTGACCATATTTTACCTGATGGTAAGTGATAATATGGTTTAAGATGTAACACGATTACCTAGAAGATACCTATTGACTAGCGCTTTGAAAACCCCCAAATTGTAGCCTCTTGGGAACACCTTCTCAGGCAGCTGATTCCACTATTTCGCAGTACGAATAAGGAAACAGGATTTTATGATAGACATCGTGGGCAATAAGGTTTTACATGACTCCGCTGGCTCAGCGACCCAAATAGAGTATTGGTCTCCGAAACAAGAGATGGCCACTTCGGTCGATCCTGCGCTACTTCTTGCCAGTTCTTGACCAGGAGCTCGGGCAGATCAGTCTCGACGACGTCCTTCCAGCACTACCTAGGTCGGCCAATTGGGCGTTGGCCCACGGGTCGGCCCTGGTATGTTTTTTTCACGAGACGATCTTCGTCCAACCTTTTCGAGGTGGCCAAGCCAGCGAAGACGGTGCGCCTTGGTCTCGCCGATGATGTTGGATATGTTCACAATCTCTTCTATTTCGGCATTTGTGCGGATCCTCAAGCCATCGTTGTCTGCTTTTACTGTGCCCAGAATTTGGGCCCAGAGCCGATAACAAATTGAAAAAAATTTACTGTAAATGGGTAAAAATCAACAAAGAATAGTAATTAATATTTTTTAAAAGCAATTATTTGCAATTTATTCTTAAGTAAATAACAGTTCAGTGGTCTAATTGGTAGAACATTCACCCGGATTGTGAAAGGTGTGGGTTCGAGTCCCGCCAGAACACGAGATAAAAATTTTAAGTGTGTTATTTACTTAAGAATAAATTGCAAAAGATTGCTATAAAAATATTAACTATTGATTTAGCAGTCATCTTAACTGGTGGTCAAATATTTGTAATAATATTTCCACTGGATATTGTAAATATACCTACAATATTGATGAGACTTACAAATTTCGTCGGGTTAGTAACGCGTTCAGTTGTCTAATTGGTAGAACATTCATCCGGATTGTGAAAGGTGTAGGTTCGAGTCCCGCCTGAGCACAGATGAAATTTTTAAGTGTGCTATTTACTAAAGAATAGTAGATTATTTTTTATCTTTATCTGTTTGTTTGGGATAAGGCATTCAATATTATTCTAACAACAGCAGTTGTAACAGCGCGTGACTGGTGACTTTGACAGATAAATAAATATAAATTGAGACAACATCATACAACTTAGGTTTTCCTTTGTAAGTATTATGGAAACTAAGAACCAGTTGACAAGGTTGTCATTTGTTTCTTTATGAATGAAAAAAATCAAACCGACTTCAAAAAAAAAAAACACAAACGACAAAAACAGACAATAGCAGTACTTACATAACTAAAAAGCGATAAATAACCTAATTTATTCACTTAATGCATATTATATATCTACAATTATTTAAATATTTACAACTTAATACCTAATACTTTAACAAAGTCTTCTTTAACTATTTAAATATTTACAGTTGTCACTTATATTTTGAAGTCGGTGCCAGCCTGCAGCCTAGGTAACGTAGTCCGTTAGTATATCTGTGGTGCTGTTTGACTGAGGCGCGCGGCCCCGGGCCGGTAAGCAAACGCAAAACCACACACACCAAGGAGAAGGTGCGCCTGGGGCGCGGGGCGCGGGGTCAGCCGGTTGAGTGTGCCACCCGAACGCGGGCAGACGCGTGAGGGCAGACGTCGTTGACGGTCGCTTCAATTAATAAATTATTTCAGCGCGCTTATGCAATTTCCTATTCTTAGTTTTGCTTTGAATTTTAATGTCGGTCAGTTTTCTTAATTACATTTATTTGTTTGGCTGGCACCGACTTCAAAATATAAGTGATAACTGTAAATATTTAAATAGTTAAAGAAGACTTTGTTAAAGTATTAGGTATTAAGTTGTAAATATTTAAATAATTGTAGATATATAATATGCATTAAGTGAATAAATTAGGTTATTTATCGCTTTTTAGTTATGTAAGTACTGCTATTGTCTGTTTTTGTCGTTTGTGTTTTTTTTTTTTAAGTCGGTTTGATTTTTTTTTTAAAAAGTCCATTTATTTCTCGATTTTTAGTTGTGTTAATGCGTTTTGAACTAAAAATAGATGCTAGTTCATTTACTTAGGGTTAGGGTTTCAATTTATTTAATATATAGTCACTAATTAATACGTTCGTTTGACGAATCGTTCATATTTTTTAGGAAGCTATAATTGTTATTAATACGTACTTACTTTGAAGAGTTTGATAATACTTATTAGGTATTAAATTTTTACATCGTAACCATCTCAGGAGTAGTACCAAGTACAAGTATCCCGTTAGCCCTACATACATTAGATCAACCAATTGCAGTACTGCTCCCAACTCCTAACCGTTGAGGAGTACTGTAGCTTCATCATCAGCACAGCAGCATCAGATGTTGATTCAAGCATACCTCACAAGCAACATGTTAGCCCTACATACTACTAAATAGTTTCCATCGACCAATTGCAGTACTGCCTTCAAACTCCTAACCGTTGAGGAGTACTGTAGCTTCATCATCAGCACAGCACCATCAGATGTTGACACCCTGAAGCATATACCTGAGTAAGATGTGATTACGTAACAAAAACACCATACGAGCATACAATTTTCGGTGATTGCCCTCGATTTCTCCTGGATCCCATCATCAGATCCTGGACTGGTGAAAATGGGACCACCTCAGAAGTAAACTCTATCCATCAAAAAAAAAATTTTTGAAATCCGTCTATAATTGACGAAAATATCGGTGAACATACATAAAAAAAAAAAAATATTATACATACAGACGAATTGAGAACCTCCTCCTTTTTTGAAGTCGGTTAAAAAACAGTCGATATTAGTAAAATTACCCTCAAAAGAAGAGCGTTAGTAGTTGCAGCCATTATAAAATAGACAAGTTATCTAATTTTTTATTAAACTAAAAGCAAACACTCGTGGCAGATGGTAGAGTATTTCATTTATTACTAATGAATGATATTATGACAATTAAATTGATCAAAATAAACCTACCAACCGGTTTAAAACGTTAAAAGTAACTGATATACTAGAGCCAATGGCTCATGAATACGATATCATATTTCAATCATAATTAATGAATGAATTAGTTTACCGTCTGCCACGAGTCTTTGGCTCGAGTATAGTGTTTGAAATTTACATACACTTCTACCGTGGGAGAGCCAAGCTTCGGCATGAATGCGCCGGATCGACCGGAGTGATACCACGGCCTTCACTGAAAACCAGCGTGAAGCAGCACTGTGCTGTGTTTCGCTGCGTGAGTGAGGGTACCGGAGGCCCAATCCGGGGGATAGGGGGGGTAGGCTGCCAACCTTTAAGGTTGGCAGCGCACTTGTGACTCCACTGGTGTCGCGGGTGTCCATGGGCGGCGATAATTGCTTACCTATCAGGTGATCCGTCTGCTTCGTCTGCCTACCTATTACATAAAAAAAACAATTATAGTAGTATGGAGGACTACCTACTCATAATGGTACCCGTTATTTCTTCTCTCACGCATCTTCCATTCTTAATCGTTTGCAATTAACAGGGATGATTAACTTCGACTCACCACCTCGCATCATAAATATTAGATATCCATTGTCTTCATAAATCTTTTGCCTTTCTCTTTTCGATAATCCTCTTTGTACTTAATAACAAAATAAATCTACAGTCATGGATGGGAAAAAAACCATAGGATACCATAGTTGTACTATAGGAAAAATATATTTCATCATCATCATCATCAGCCCATTTAAGTCCCCACTTGCTGGGGCACGGGCCTCCCTCAATCACATGAGGGGTAATTGCCATACTCACCAGCGCTTGGCAGACGGGTTGGCGAGGGTTTTGAACTAAATGCAGAGTTTTCCTTCTCCTGGGTGCTGATGATTATGCCAGCAGCTTTACCTTAGTCGCCTTTACGACACCTCGTTAAGAGTGAGGGTGGCCTATTCTACTCTGCCGGGGACCACACGGCAACACACGGCAAAATATATTTGCCATGGGTCCTACTCACTCATTAGATATACTAGCAATATAATTTTATATTACGGAAACTGGTAGTTCGATTGAAAGAACTACTGGCAAAAAAATGCTCATAGGTGGACTATAGTAGAACTCCGTGGTAGAACCACAGGCAAAAAAAGCAGTTTGAAACTGAAGCAAATAGTAGGTATTTTGTTTTTCATGATGACAGAACCATACAATTAGGATGCCCCCGTTTTAATTCTACTGGAGAGAACAAATACTTTTATGTGATAGGTGGCAGACAAGCCGACGGATTGCCTGCTGGTAACCAATTGCCGCCGCTCATAGACACGTGAATACCAGTACAGTCACAAGTCACGTGAATGAAGTTTTGGTTCTTACGTCTAAGAAAATATTTTCAATTGTGTCAGCTGAAGCAAGTTCAATATTTATAGGTGGAACAGTGTCAACCTGGTAACAAGGTTGCCTGTTCTCACATCCATTACGGATAAACCGAAAAGAAATCCTATCACTCGTAAAACCATCCTATCCCACAAAACCGCACATGTAAAATAAATGTTCCCTAGTTCTTGAAAAAGTAACCACTGAGTTCCTAGGAATTCGAAATACATAGATAGGTACTGTTATAATTTAAATTTTTTGTTCAGTATTTCAATTGGCTCGTAAACGTCAACTAAAAATAAAATAAAACGTCCTTACCCAAAAAAGATTTAAATAGTTTATTTTTTTATCTCTTTACTGTCTTTTTATGATATCTTTATCTATCTCGAATTATGGTGTAGTTTGCGAATATCAAATGAATAGTTAAAAATTAGTAGATACCTAGGTAGAATATGGTCAGACTTGGCCCAAAATTTCAATAAAACCTTACTCGACAAACAATAACACAATATGAATTAAACAATATGAAATCGAAATGCAGTTTTTGGCTGCATTTCGATAACACAACACGAAAGAAAATCAGAGGATTTCGCGGATGTTCATGGGCGGCGCTGATTACTTTCCATCGAGTGACCCGCATGCTCGTTTGTCGCCTCTAGCATAAAAAAAACACCGTAACTTTTTCAATACCTGAGAAACTACTCAAGGGCATGATTGATGCAATTTGTATGGGAAGGCGATATGTTTTTAAGATTAGAACATGTTCCTTTTTATTATGCCTTCGAGAAGTTTCTCGAGGTACCTGCAAAATATACAATCTATGGTTACGCGGATGTGCGGCGGTTCACTCTTTCATTTGCTATTTTCCACTGAGCGCTGACTGTGCGCGCTCAAATCCTGGTTAAAACTCTGCTCGCGGCGGCGGCGGCCCTCTACAAGAAACCTCTCTAAGCCCTCCTGACATCTATCCTCCTTCATTTTATTGAGAGAGCTATCTATTTGTGTTTGGAAGGATATTCAATAAGTGTGGTTAAAGCGCTCTGCCAGGTGTCCCGTATTTCAAAGAAGGTCGCGACAATAAATCCCAGGCTAAGCCACCATTGGCACGTTTGAAATATTATGTAATATTTCACAGCCTGGTTATGGAAGAGTTGTATAACCTCATACAAAAAGTGTTATTTTCTAAAAAAAATGATACAATGATGACGCATTACAGAGGGTCCCACACTAGGAGAAATCCTGTACCGTAGGCACCCGGTATACGGTACAAAAGCGACTATATTTGGAAAAATAAAATGATCAGCCTTGGTTTTTCATGCCAAATTTAAATTAATAATTAAATACAATATTTAGAGATGAATAACATATTTTACTGTGTTGAAAATAATATGTTTAAAGTAAACTAATACATAATTATCATTCTCTAAGAGGGTCATATCATACGTCATAGACAGTTTTTTATGAAATAAATCAGCCATCTAAAGTAGGAAATCAGGTTAATGTTCCACTGTGAAGCGGTGACAGCTGTTGTCCAGCGCGTGTAGTTCTGTGACGGAAAAGGGCAGGTGAGATGGGGGAGAAAAGCTCTTCTGCATGACCCAAATAAATGCAAATGAAAGGATTTTATCTAAAAAAAAGGAGTTAAACCATAATAAATATGTTGAATGAATTTGTTATTACTCTGAAAAGTGCAGGTTTCTTCACGATAATTTCCATCGTCACCTAGCGAAGGGTAGAAATATATACGAAGATTTAAGAAATCCAGAAATAATGCGCGGATTCGAACCTAAGAAGGCGCGCGTTCTTATCTGTTGAACTACTACCGCTCTTGTTATGTCATTATAATTGAATAAAATACTTCCTCGTGTAAACGAATCATGTGAGGCATCAGCCTATATACAGTATATAGGCTGATACCTCACACTGCAGGGCAAAGGCGTCCATCATAGAAATCAAGTCATCGCTACTATGATGGAATTGGGCTTAATCACTACGCTTGCCTAATGCGGATTGGTGATCACACACCCGAGCTATGTTCAAAAAATTCGAAACATACTTATCGCTTTACCCGGGAATCGAACCCAGGACCCCAAGGTCACGGCGCGGTACTTAAACCACTAGACCAACAGGACTTTTCAAACGTGTAAATAAGTAATAAATAAAATCTAAACGAATCATGTAAATAACTAAGTAATAAATAAAATCTAACTCTCTTTATCTGAGAAAAGGTTAAGCAAACAAAAATATGCCCGCTCTTAAAAAATACCTTTTCTCAGATTAGGAGAGTTAGATTCTGTATTTCATCATCATCATCATCCTGTATCATGATCCCACATTAGCGTATATCGACCTCCTCCAATGTTCGCTACTCGCCACAGTCCTGTGCCAGCCTCATCCAGGTCTTACCCACCACTCTGTCAATATCGTCAGCCCATCTGGTCAATGGGTGCCCTCTATTTTGTTTTCCTTGCCTTGGCCACGACACTGTGTTATGTTTTGTTTCGGCCCTATACTAGATTTTAATAAAGTATTCCATTCATGCATCCAGAAACTAGTTTAGTCAAAGCTCTTCCTTGGAACAACAGTTGAATAATGGCTAGTGCTCCTAAGGGACGGTTGACTACTTCAAGAGTTTTCTCTCAACCTTATATTTAATTCATAATTTGACCACTTTACGCGGGGCGGTCCTCTTGAAGTACTGGTGAATGAAAACTGCCTTGATTAGAATCTACTACCTTTGTTATTTTTCTTGTACAATGAAGGTATTGATGTTGCCTTTGTAGTGTTTATTGATTTTGTTAACCTCTAAGATTCGTTCTAGGTTGATATCTCTTCAGAGGAACATATTTTATCCATTACGTAATCTATTGCATCTGTGGCAAACCAACATCTTTAAGTTAATCATTTTATTTTCGTTTGTATGTTGTTTCTCAATTTGACGTTTTTATATTGTCATTGATTTATTTTGGTGCAAACGGTAAAAGCGTCATTGAAACATTAACGTTCTTTTCCACTACTTGTACTAAAAAAAATCTTAAGGAAACATTTTTATTCAGGTATCTTCTTCGTCCATATTCATTCAGATTTTTTCGTCCATTATCACAGAGATTTAGGTAATAGAATAGTTAGTCAACCAGTCGCACTCAGTGGGTAGATATCTACTTCATTTAGGTAATGTTTGATATATCAATGTGAACAGACAAATCACTATCAATGAAAGTCTAATTATTATTAGCTTATTTTATTAATTAACGATAATTTCGTGTCAACAGTTATCTTATTACTTTATAATATAATTCGTGAACTACTACTTAGACAGTAACTGAATGACAGGCTAATGAAAACAGGCTTGAACTATTAGGTAACATTAACAATAGTAGCAGTATTACCTACATAACTATTTATGTTACTAGTACAGTTTACGTTTAGAAGTAAGAGTGTAGGTAGATAACACTGACAGCACAAAATAAACCTAATAATATCAGCTAACTACTATGCCAGCTAACTATTATGATGGTTTAGCGTCGTATTCTCGGAAATCCAACTTGCCAGACGGAGAAACCTTTTGTTAATAGATTTGTTTAGAAAATTTGGACGTTTGTTAGTTTTCTTTAGTGAACTTTGCCTATTGGCTTTCGGTGTAGATCTAGTCATCATCATCATCATTTCAGCCAATAGTCGTCCACTGCCAGAGATATGCCTGCCCCAATGTTTCCCCACAATCTTCACCAGATCGTTGGTGCACCTTGTGGGGGGTCTGCCACGGCTGCAACCTCCTGTACGTGGCCTCCACCTACCTAGCCTATCACCAGATCTAGTACCTACAATTTTTAAGATTGTGATTTGTCCTCCAAAGCGTCTTAAATATAACTCCGTCTAATGAAAGTAAAACCGTAAAACGATGTTTTCTTATAGAGTGACTGTGACTTTGGATGACTTCAGCTTTTAAGACTCGGCTGGACGGCGTTCGGGAACGCAGCATATTTTCGGCCTATCTACCGCAGTGTCTTAAGACAAAAGTCTTTAATGCGTGTGTGTTGCCAGTGATGACATACGGAACCGAAACGTGCTTACAATGTGCCGATAGAGGAGGCTCAAAGTCACTCAGAGAGCAATTCTCGCTATGCTCTGGGTCTCTTTGCTTGATCGTATCAGAAATTATGAGATCCGCAGGAGAACCGCAGGAGGTCACAGACATAGCCCAAACAATTTCATGTCTCAAATGGCAATTGGCAGGGCACATAGCGAGGAGAACAGACGGCATTGGGGCGGAAAGGTCCTCGAGTGGAGGCCACGTACAGGAAGTCGCAGCCGTGGCAGATCCCCAACAAGGTGGACCGACGATCTGGTGAAGGCTGCGGGAATCCATTGGATGCGGGCGGCACAGGACCGATATGTGTGGAGAACATTGGGGGAGGCCTATTTCCAGCAGTGGACGTCTATTAGCTATGATTACAAACTTGAAAGCAACAGCTTCGGATGCAATCGGGAACAACACGCTGAGATGAAGAGGAGAAGGATCCAATAAGAAAAACAAACATTGTCGAGTTTAAAATTTGGAATTTGTCCCATCCCCTTAGGAGTCGAATTCACAATTGATGACAAAATATCTAATATGAAGATCTCAGTTACTACTCCATAAAGGCCTATTTAAAGACAAAGCTACTCAGCCAGTCAGACCATCAGCTTTTACTTTTGTATACCTAATACATAGAAGGACACATTACAATAAAGTACAATAGTAGAAGTGTAGATAAAATAAAAAGAATAAGAGCAACGACATAGATTACACATACTAAATACTCGTAGTAGGACAACGCATTGAAGAATTAGGTTAAATTTTAATGTGTTGATAAAATTCTGACTGTATTCGTCCTATTAATGGCCAACCGATATATTTTCTTATACATGTCGCATGATAACGCACCATTATTACATGATTAATTATATTCAGACGTGTGTAAACGGTAATGATAAATAATTTAATTTCTTAACGTTTGTGTGGGATAGGTATTTGTCATAGTGGTTCGTACCACTTTGCTACAATATGTAGGTATTCGTATGATCATATTTTATTAGTTTATTAGTATATTTTGTACCATTTGTAACAAAATACAGGTGAATACCTTCCAATTAGTTATCAAGCTACATACATAATTTAGATTAGTGAAAACATTATTTATTTATAAGTATGTTTCATATTGTTTTGCATAAGCAAAGGATTATGAAATAAGAATATTTCGTGTCATCGTAGAAAAATTCACTTCCTTCAAAAAGTAGATATGCAGGAAGCTAACTTGTATGTACTTTGTAACCTCAAATCCTCATAACTTCTTATATATCTTTTATAAATACTGCCTACTACCTGCTGTTTAGATACTACTTGATAAAATTAAGCTTATAAGTACCTGTACAGTTTTCGAAACGTCACCAGCCACGGAAAGAGCTATGCACAGGCATTCATCACTAATTAACTTGGCATTGCGTATACAAAAACACAGTTCACAACCAGTCGTAGCGACGACTGTATTTTGCTCCGTTTCATATTTTAATTTTATTATTGGTGCGTAAAGTTCGTTTGTTTTTTCTTTTTTTGTAGCACGTGCGATGTGTGATCGGGTTTATTTGAAGAGATTGCTATCGATTTGTGTTCGAGTTCTCGCGGAAGGCTGGGGGCGAGCGGCCGCCCGCGGGAGACGCGACTTCAGGCTGCCATCCATGAGCGCAGGGGGCCCATCGCGCCTGCGCGCCGACACCCTGCCGTCCTAACACGGATCCACTTAGATATTTTTTTATTCACTCGGACGACTTAACATAAACAATTATGCTAACGATAAAATTGTTTACAACTTTTTATGCTAATATTTTATGTAACAAAGCAGTTTGTTTTATGAAACGACAAAATTAAACGGTTTAATAGCTGTTTTCAGGGAATAAAAAGCAACTTCAGAACGTTCATTACCATTTTGAACTATTAATTAATTCTTAGTCATGAAATTAAACACTCTCCCGAGAAATTAAAGATTGATTGTTATATGCATAACCTGCTGCATTGCGTTTCACTGCGTGAGTGAGGGCACCGGAGTCACAATCCGGGGAAAAGGGGTATAAAGGTTGGCAGCGCACTTGTAACTCTACTGGTGTCACAGGTGTCCATGGGCGGCGGCAATCGCCTACCATCAGGTAATCCGTCTGCTCGTCTGCCATCAACCAATATTTTTATGAACCAATATTTTTGTGATGATGAAACGTATACTAAGCTCTACAATATTGGTAAGATTAAGGTTATAATAGTGACCAGCAACCCAACCCAATTTTTTAAATGTAATTGTGGACTAACTGTGCGACGTTAAATTTAGTGGTGTGGTGACCATGCCTCACACCTATAAATACTTGAGTTATTTCCCTGTATGTATTTCGTATTAAAAAGTTTCATGTATCTTATTAGATTTATGTGGGATACTGTGAGTATCAAGTATCTATAGTATTTTTTAAACTTACTTCCAATAATTCACCTCGTCGTATTATCTGTACTCTGGAACACATTTTTCGGCTCAGACTAGTACTAGTTATTTAAGGACTTAGAAAAAAAAATAGCCTAAATAATAACCAAAACTTGTTGCATTCAAACAAAAGATATGCTTAGTGCGTGTGATAGAGATTTGGTCGTGAATTCCGTTTCAGTGTAGGCCGTGTAATATTTGGTACTTTCTTCTTATCTTATCTTATCCGGTACACTCTTGGCAGAGTGGTCGTGATCGTCATGTACTCATACGGCCGCACTCAGAGACGTCATTTAAGCTTATGTCCATTAACTTTAGTATCGGTAGTCTTTATGCGTATCAAAATTAGTGTCAATATTTTTTCTTAAGTAGCCAATTAAGTTAATCAACGACTCTGAGTGTGGCACTGAGTGTTGGTAGGGGCAGTTGTGGTGCGCTTCACCAGGTGCAGCCACCGCTGCCTGCTCTAGGTCATCCTGCTGCACTCGTTGAACAATGGCAGACTTGATTTGGTCAGTCCAACGTGTGGGTGACCTTCCGCGCGGTTTAGTGCCTTCTATTTTTCCTTGCATGACAAAGCGCTCTATGGATTGATCGCCACACTGATAAACATGTCCGTAAAACGTCTAGATGCGAGTCTGTACTATAGAAAAACAGACGCTGCTTGATACAGAGTTCTTGAAGTATCGAGACGTTCTTGTGAAAGTCGGTCTACGGAACTCCAAGCATTCTTGTCCAGCACCACATTTCCAGAGCGTCTGTTTTCTGCCTTTCCACTTGTCGCAAAGTCAATGTTTCAGCTGCGTATAGAAATATTGGAAATATAAGTGTCCTCACGCGCCTGGTCATCGTGGCCTTTGAATGTTGCTATTCCTCCATATTTTCCGCATCTTGTCCATTTATTTGATACCCGTCAGTAAAACATCTGTCGGATGGAGGACTACTCGTGTAGGCCAACCGCACGCACTCGCCGCGTCCGTTGAACTCGCGGCGAGGATTCGCGTAGTCAACGCAAATTGTCTTTTCATTATTCACGCCGCGATTATTTCGCCCTTTGACATCTACAATAAGGCTTGACACAGGACAACTGTCACACGGACAACTGGCGAAAAAGCTAGCCTGCAAGCATGTTTAGTTCCTGTATAAACAACAATGGCAGAAAAATTGGTTTTTGCTGTGGGAGAGCCACATTTAGGCATGAATGAGTCGGCTCGACCGGTTTGATACCGGCTGAAGAGCCTGCGCTTTATTTTGAGTGAGGGTACTCTTGTATGTCCAGTTTGGGGAATGGGAAAAAGTTGGCAGTACACTTATGACTCCAATATATATATATAAAATGGTTTATTTATATTCATATTTTTAACATTTAAAATGATCGTCAAGGGTTTTTAATTTTCATTTTCTATCAAAAACAGAAAATCAACTTTCGTGACTGTAACTTCAAAAATTGTTGATGCCGCAGCCTACCTAGAAAGAAGAACTCTTTTTAAACTGCGTGAATTTAGCGAAATTCTATTGTTTAACATAAGTAGCCAGATATTCTTCTTATAAATTCGAAATGAAGAAACCAAATATTTAGGTCCGATTGACAAAACTTGCGCTTGTATCATATTATCCCATTTGGAATGGAGCCAATTCTGTTAACTATCTGGTTACTTACTGGTTCCTGCCTTTACGCTGCTACTGGGGTTCCACTCAGAGTTGGTACCCGTCCCGATTTGCCGGGACTGTCCCGATTTTGACGACATTGTCCCGCGTCCCGACGGCCTATCGATTTTGTCCCGATTTTTGACAATATGCGATAGGTTCAATCAATTCATTCATTCACGGGTTCCAACACAGTCACGCGCCACCGCGCCATCTACCGCGCGCTGCATGTACCGCGTTCGTCTTTCGCATTCTCCCGCACGCCCATTGAACTAAATTTTGTGCAAAAAGTTTTTAAAAAAATTTTCATATCACTAAGATTGTCTCACACGGGTCATATTTTGATTGGACCAAACACCGAACGTTTCTGATGCATGCCCGATCGTCCCGATTTTTTTTCCCTAAAGGTGGCAACCCTGGTTCCATTGGACTCGTTATCTTCTATTATTATAGGGAGTACTTATTATCCAAATTATGTTATTAGGTATTACAGCTACCTGTTACCCCCACATGTTGTAAAAGATCAAAGAATATGAACTGTCCGAGTAATAGTTTCATTTTTTTTATGAGAAAGGGAGGCAAACGAGCAAGCGAGTCACCTGATGGTAAGCGATCACCGCCGCCATGGACATCAGCCACACCAGAGGGAGTGGAGATGCGTTGCCGACCTTTTAGGAATCTCTTTTCTTGAAGATCTCAATATCGTAGCGGTTCGGAAATACCGCTGCGGGAAGTTGGTTCCACAATGAGGAGGTGCGTGGCAAAAAATACGTGTAAAGCGCATATAATAAATTAATTTCGAAAATAATGCTTACATACGTACATTTTAAATTGAATTGGCTCTACATAATGTTACTACTACAATTTCTTTTTTGTTTTTTTTTTCTTTTACTGTCACTACATAATATACAAGATACAGGCATTGCCTAGTTTGGAGGCTCCTGTTCAATGTTTGTAGAATAATACGTGTTCACTTAAATTTGAATCCTACGTGTGTAGCTCTGTGGTTTGATTCTGTGCAATAAATAACATTTTTAACTGACCGGATGGCGCAATTGGTAATGACCCTGCCTCTTACGCCAAAGGTCGTGGGTTCGATCCCCATCCTGGACAAACATTCGTGCGATGAACACTTGTGTTTGTTCGGTGTCTGGGTGTAATATATGTATTTAAGTATATATTTGTGTTCCTCTGTTGTCTGATATCTGTAACACAAGTGCTTAAGCTACTTAGTACGGAATCAGGTCAACATAAGAGATGTTGTGAGAATTATTATTATTATTATTTTTATCTTTTTTTTATCTTAATCTTTTAAACACTGTAAAATAAACAAAATAGTTTCCAGGCACTAAATAAACAGTGTGTTTTTCGTAGAAACATTCGGTGTTCCATATGGCCGAAATATGCTATCGTAATGTTTATTTAGCCGAGACAAAGAAAAGCCTCAAATGTATATGAAACGTCGTAAAAATGTGCTTCTGGGGTAGTTTTCAATAGCACGAGAGCACTAAAGTTGGTCGACAAGTTGAGCACCCATCCCCTGGCTTGCATCCAACTGGTAAAAACCCAGTTTACCGCGTCCTATCAGAGAAGTTCCGGGTAGACTAATTTTTCGACCTTATACCATTGCAATAAAGTTGAGGAGTAGTCTACTAAGAATACTTAATCGGCCTACGTAACTAGATGAATGGTTTTTCAATCATTGAAACTTGTGGACGGATTTACCTGTCCTCTGTAGATACAAAACCTTTACTCTCTGTTAGAGAAACAATTGAACACAAACGAAGACAAATCAAAAAGCTTGTTACCTCATGATAAGCAGCGTGTTATGACCATTTGATGACATATTTTCTTATATATTTTTCTGATATATTATATATGGATATGGAATGGATGCCTAATTAAAATAGTAAAGAAATGAAGGTTGTAATTCAATCAATCAATCAATCAAATAATTCTTTATTTGCATAGGCTTGTACACAGCACTTACAAATCGTCATACATTTGAATGATTTAACACTATTTATAAGTACTTATGTAATAATTTACATGTCAATACATATATATGTTGATACAAAAAATATACTTAAAAAAAGTAAATAAACATAATGCGATTCTACCACCTTGTTTCTGGTTCTTAAAGGTTGAATGAATATACCAATTCAGCCACAGTCATCGTCAGCCCATTTAAGTCCCCACTGCTGGGGCACGGGCCTCCCTAGTTGCCATACTCACCATGCTTGGCAGACGGGTTGGCGAGGGTTTTGATATAAATGCAGAGTTTTCCTTCTCTGGGTGCTGATGATCATGCCAGCAGCTTTACCTTAGTCGCCTTTTACGACACCTCGGTAAGAGTGAGGGTGGCCCATTCTACTCTGCCGGGGACCACGTACGTACACAGTACACAGGCGTACACAGTAATCCAACTAATTAATCTAAGAAATATTGAATTATATTTATCTTTAAATCGTACTTATCAGCCAAGTCAACGTTTCGTTTAGTTTCAAGCCAGGCCATTAATTAATCAGAAGTTTCCTTTACTTTCCAAAGAAGTTACGTAATACAATTTTCAAGACTTTGTTAAGGGCACAGGTTACGATAGGAAGGTTGAGGAATCCTGCGAGAGATATTGGCGACCTCTGGCTCACTTGAGGCCTTTTTAACTACTTTAAGAATTTTAAAGTAGGTCATATCGATAAATTTTTCGAAGTAGTTTAACTTTTGCAATATACAATTAATTTGATTATCTGTAATATATTAAGGCAATTTATTTATAATTTGCATTGGTATTTTTTTATCCATCACCAAACATTGCTGAGGTTGGGCTTTGTTGGCTACAGAATTTGTCATACTTGTGTATTTATGTCACTCATGTTTGATTTGTGTTCTGTGGCCAATAAAGAAATCTTTATCTTTTAAGGCGACGGGTAGGGCACACTAGCGACGCCAATCGATTTTAATTTTTAGCTAGTAAACCGGATCTATTTTAAACAATTTCGGGGTTACAACCCCTCGGCAAACACTTATACTATTTATGAAATAACAATGCACAAATGCGGACCCAACATTTGTACGCGAAAAATTGATTCACACTAAAACTGGCCACTTTTGGCGGTAATCAAAATCAAAATCAAATAATTCTTTATTTGCATAGGCTTGTACACAGCACTTACAAATCGTCATATATTTGAATGATTTAAGACTATTTATAAGTACTTATGTAATAATTTACATGTTAATACATATATATGTTGATACATAAAATATACTAAAAAAAGTAAATAAACATAATGCGATTCTACCACCGGCTCGGAAAGTTGTTTCTGGTCGAGAAGATCCGGCAAGAAACTCGCCAGTTACTCTTATTAATAGCCAACTTTTTTACAATGGTTTATTATCCTCATACCAAGTCATACAGTCTAATGCAACACAAAATAGAATGAAGCAAATTAAAAGCTAAATATGAGGTAAACCGAAGCGGACCAGTCCCCAAAGGTGGCACCTGTTCACAAGTATGACGTAACATTTCACTCAACCATATTAGAGGGAATGTAATGACCCGCCACATAACGCCACCACCTCAGAGGCATTTGAGTGAGCATGACTACTTAGGTTCCCCTCATATAATCAATTTTTCGAGTACAAAAACAGACCCAACATTTGTGCATGGTTATTTAATAAATAGTATAAGTATATGCCGAGAGATTGTAACCCCGAAATTGTTTAAAATAGATCCGGTTTTGTAGCTAACAATTCAAAATGAATGGTGTCGCTAGTTAGGGCTACCCGTCGCCTTAACCTTTTCACAACGGATCACGAGTTCAACTTGGCACATTGGCATGGCATTTCAAAAACAACAAAAGCAAACAATTTTTCTATTGTTCCCGCCGCTGGCAAAGAGTTAAACATAATTTTTAATTAGGTAAGTACCTATGGTATTTCTGACTCTGACTACCACGGTAGAGCAGTAGCTTGAGTTAACGAGTTCTGTCCCTGGGTTAGGCCATTTGTACATGAGTTCCCCTGTAAGCCGAAGTCTGGAAATTTGCCGGTTTTATACCCCCGTAGGTACCTCAGAAAGCACGTTAATGGTGGGTCCTGCGCCGTAGGATCTCCACCTGGTGATCTCACTTCGGTCGTGTCATTTATACTGATGTCTTACCAAAATATAATGGTAAGGTAATATACTCGTAGAATACACCTGTCTGCAGCTCTGCGTACATATTTGTGATCTATCCAACGCGTACGCGAAAAATTAATTCACGCCAAAAGCGGCCACTTTTAGCGTGAATCAATTTTTCGCGTACAAAAACGGACCCAACATTTGTGCACGGTTATTTAATAAATAGTATAAGTGTTTGCCTAGAGGTTGAAATCCCAAAATTATTTAAAATAGATCCAGTTTAGTAGCTACAAATTAAAATTTGTCTGGATTGGCGTCGCTAGTGTGCCCTACCCGTCACCATATGATTGACCGCTAAAATATGACGTCATTATTACTTATCTACTCTCTGATGACGTCGTGTCGTCTATCTGTTCGCCTGTAACATATAAATATGAGAGTTGAATCTCAAATATGTCACTTCAGAAACTCACAGTGATTAAGTTAATAACGCACTTATAAAAATTTCGACAGTCTTGGGGTGGGACTCGAAACCACGATCTTTTGCTAACCAGGCAACTGTTTTACCGACTAAGCTACCGGAGACCTTGGTATGTTTACGAATTTTGTAAGTGCTTTTTGCTTCGCCGTGAGCCGAAGGCGTTGCCCGGTTAGCAAGATATCGTGGGTTCGAGTCCCACCCGAAAACTGCCGAAAAATGTTTAAGAAAAATTGCAAAAAAAAAAATGCTATACCCAAAAAGACTCTCAGTGATTCCCTGTGCCACCTTGCAGGCTGCAGTGCTCCACATTACCAATTGCTAAAGTTATGATAACGCATTGCGCTTCTGTCCTCACATATTTTTGCATTTACAGTCTGATAATACTTACTTTAGAAATATTAATTTAGTGTCATAAATTTATCAGTAATCATTCATTTTGGGCGTAGGCGCGTAAAACATATTCTCATTCATTTTGTAGGTACCTACCTTCTCGTAGTCCATATAAGCTCCTTTGTCGTGTTTCATGTGAACTTCTTGTTTGAATTTGTTGTATTTTCCGCTAAAGGTATAAAAACTTTTTCGATTCGCAGATTATTATGGGTTTAGTCTCTTATCATGAATACAAACGGGGAGGATCTGTTTCTTACTTGTTGGCCTTCTTTCCTCAAAAGAAGAGATTTCCGTTTAGAATATTGTATGCCATATCAGGAATAATTGGACTGGACTAAATATTTTGCTTTTTTATGCATTAGAAGCGACAAGCATTGGAGCAGACGAATTTTGCAGTGAATACCATAGAGTAAAATGTATATCTGAAATAGGGTGAACACTTCGAGCTGACACTGACAACAGCATCTTATGCTTTTATATACGCATAAGTATAGAGCATGCTGCTATATTTAAACTTAGTACAAAATTTCAAAATATGTGAAAAGTTTCCATTGAAAACTAATGCCACCTAGTGGTCTGTTACAACTAAGCGTCTGCAATTCAAATCTGTTGAATGACAAAAAACAATAACAATGGTCTAGACGGATTGGTGTCATTGTTTCGGCAACACGCTTTGCTTGCGCGATGTAAAAATGTATAGCGACATCTACTGAAACAACGCCGAACCATTTGCTTGATTACTTTTTAAAAGCTACATCTGCTTTTTACAAGCTATATCTAACGAAAACCGCTGAAGTATTTTTCTCTTACTAAGGAAAAAAATTACGAGTACTAAGTGAGATGACCCTGACTTCCAAGGCCCACGAGCGCAGTTTTGGAACATCCGGTCATTGAAGACAAAAAAAAAAGTCCACTGTTTCTGGGCTAGACAATAACTAGGTTTATTACCACGGCTAAAAGCGAGACCTTACCTAGCGAGTTACCCCGAACCGTAAAAAATATTGCAGGAAATTTCTCACGAGTAGGTTCGCCCGAATATTCTGGCGTTCCTAAATGGCGACAATATATTAAAGTAGAGTTTCTTTTGGTACAAAAAAGGGCAAGCTGATTATGTGAGAAACTCCTTATCAACAGTTGTAATATACCTACCTAATGTCGTTGTTATATACCGTCATTTTTTATCGTTTACATCCCGAAAACCTTAGAATAGGTATCGTGGAAAATGGCTATTTAGCATTGTGGCCACATTGGCTAATCGATTAGACTTGTGAGTGGTTATTCATAGTAGTCTGTTAACTTTGATAATTCTATTTTTTTTCTTTTCTATTACTCGAGAGTAATAGAGACTTATTGTAGCGAAGCTTAGATGATAATAAGAAAAAAATGTCATATCATATATATACCCTTTTCATTGGTGGGGCGAGCAGCTATAGATAGATTTTCAAAAATGTGATAATAACTGTTGCATGGACATACTCGAGCGCGTCAGATATGGATAGAATGGGCTTTATTTATTCACGCTACCTATTATGAGGTTTCCGGAACTTAAAAGATAAAAAATAACGGTGTACCTACAAGGTGGCCCTGGCTGTATGGAAACTGCTTAAAATCCTTCAGTGAAACCTTCACTGGGTTTTTGCTTGAAAGAAACATTTGTTTATTTTTTATCCGACTGCCAAAGAAAGGAGGGCACTCATGTTGCTTTAGCACGCGATGTAGGCAACCAGCGGTGTGTGTCTATTTTTTAGTTAAAGCCCATACCCTGGAGCCGCTTATAACGCAAAGTCGTATCTCGCATCATATATGCACTGTTATTTTTTTATCGGTTACATCCTGAAAACCACAAAATAGGTATCGTGAACAAAGTCTATTTGGTATGTTCATCAACAAAATAAGCGAAAAAACAGGCAGTTCCATTCATTATTACCGGGTGGATATTCTATTTTGCATGGAACAGCTGAATTCTTTTTCGCTTATTTTGTTGATCTAACATGCTATATGAACTTCATTCATGACACCTGATATAAGGTTTGTGGGATGTAAACGACAAAATAATAACGGTGTATGGTTACCTTTTACCATGGCTCAACCTGAGCGCCACTCCGGTCAAGTCACGGTAAAAGGTAACCACGGTCTCACAGAAATCTGGGGAAAGGGGGGTTACAAATTGGGCAGCGCACTTCAGGGTGATCGGACCGGATTACCTTCTGCTCGTCTGTCACATATCGCATTAAAATTGATACCCGTTCATGTTTTATTTTCGTTTTTCGGCAATTTTTACAGAGCACTAAGGTTTATATGACGTGGCCAACCAGCTTTGCTTTCATGTTTACTTACGTAAGAGTAGCTGAAAAGGAGGTAAATATATCTTTCGCAATAAATCAACAGCTCGAGGCTTGGCATTGATATTGATGGTACCTACTCTAAGGGGGGCTGAGCCATCAGTTGATGTCAATTTGTACCGAGGACTTGGTAAGTTGGACGAAAATGGTTTACATTTCAACTTTTCTATTCCAGCGTCACACATGATGAAAATGTTATTTTATTTTACCTAATCTTTTATTCTTTTATGATACTTATTACAAAATGGTTCATTATCACTATCACTATAGGTATACAATATTAAAACCTTTTTATAAATAGACAGGACATACCAACAAAATATACATTTCGCCCGAAAACCCAAACAAGGATAATGCTACCCACTTCAAAACTAAATTTACATTCGAACAGCCCATTAACAATGAGTGTAAAAATATATAATAAATTACCAACCATAGTAAAAACCAGTCCGGATAAAGAATTTTATATAACACTTAGGGAGCTTTTCACCACAAAAAGCTATTATACAACACAAGAATATTTTAACGATAGACTCTGAAATAACATGCAATGCAATAAATACAAATGAATTATTAATAATACCTAGCTAGATAATACAGATAAATTGAATAATAAGTAACATCATAAAATAAAATTAACAATATAATAACAATAATCATACGATCACAAAATCTCAATATCACATTATAATTCTATCTATTTTATATATACATGTATATAACAATGGACTAGAGTATCTAATATAAATATTCAGCAGTCCTCCTCTCCTCTAATTTGCTGTGCCCGACAGGGTCCATATTGTTCCTTAAATATCATTTATAATATGTACCACCGTAATGTATCACATGTAAGCAATAAAGAATTGAATTGAATGGAAAACAAAGTGGCTTTCGCTCTCTGACAGAGATCACAGATGTACAAGACTATTTAAATGATAAGGATTCCCCTCCGGCCACATTGGCTAATCGATTAGGCTTGTGAGTAGTTTTTCATAGTAGTCTGTTAACTTTGATAATTGTATTTTTTTCTTTTCTTAATTGAAACTCTGTAACATCATCAATATTTGAAAAGAGTAACTACTGAGTTTCTTGCTGGTGTCTTCTCCGTAGAAATCGATATTCCGAACCAGCGGTAGATGATAATATGTGTACCTATATTGACATTCATAAGTTCCTATATTTAAGTGTGTGGACCTAAATTGAATAAATATTTTTATATCTTTATCTGATGCTTAGATCTTTTTAAAACGACGCAACGGATTTCAAGAGAAAGGTTTATAGGTATACTAATAAAATTCATTTATAATATTGCACCCGTGCAAAACTGGGGCAGATCGCTAGTACGTAATGAAAGGAATCAAATGAATTATCAAATTATTGAATTACTTCTAGAAAGAGTAACAAAAATCAAATTTCTTCAAACACTTAACAGTGGGAGAGCCACGCTTCGGCACGAATGGGCCGGCTCGACCGGAGTGTTACGACAGCCTCACAGAAAATCGGCGTGAAGCAGCACTGTGCACTGGGTTTCGCTGCGTGAGTGAGGGTACCGGAGGCCGGGGAAAAGGGGGCTTTAAAGGTTGGCAGCGCATTTGTGACTCGACTGATGTTGCGGGTGTCTATGGGCAGCGGCAATCACTTACCATGAGGTGAGCCGTCTCATCATCAGCAACCCACACTCGTCCACTGCTGGACATAGGTCTCCTCTAATGCACGCCACTGCTCCCGATTTTCGGCCACTCTCATCCAGCCCACACCAGCCAGCCTTCGAATGTCTGCTCGTCTGCTATCTGTCACATAAAAAAAAACTTGCCTAGCAGTGAGACGGAATATTATAGATGATAGTTATAATTTTTTTGTTTTCATCTTAGCGTGTGATTCCCAGTTGCGTCCAAGGCTGTCGCTCTGGAGCCCGGAGTACGCTTGGACCATGATTCAGGATTTGAGGAGTCTGGTAATTACAATGACGCGACTGCCGTCTGACCTTTGCAACCATTTAACAGGGAAACCAGACCAACTGAATAATGGTTACACGTTTCAGAAACTATCCGACACGTGCAACCTGCACGTTCTTCACGTGTTTTCACTCACTGCCAAGCTAATGGTAGAAAGACGTTTATTTTTTATCCGACTGCAAATAATAATAATAATTCTCACAACATCTCATACATTGAGCTGATTCCGTACTAAGTAGCTTAAGCACTTGTGTTACAGATATCAGACAACAGAGGAACACAAATATATACTTAAATACATATGTTACACCCAGGAACAAACACAAGTGTTCATCGCACGAATATTTGTCCAGGGTGGTGATCGAACCCACGACCTTTGGCGTAAGAGGCAGGGTCACTACCAATTGCGCCATCCGGTCAGTCAAGAAAGTCCTCATAAGTGATATAACTCGATGATGAGATGTTTTTATTTGTATTTAAGAACATTAAATATTGGAAATACCAACGTGAAATCTATTTACTCCTTGTCGCCAAAAACAAAGACGCAATCACATTACCATTAGCTTTCGATTCCCCGCAGAAAGGCATCCGCAATAATTGTTATCAGAATCTCAAAATTGAAATGAACCATTAGTAGGGATGCTCGGCTCGGCCAAGAATCCAATTACAATCAATGCGAGTTTCGAGCCACGTGATCTACGTTATTGGTTCCGTATACGATTGGATTACTTACTGAAAAATAGAGAACAACTGAGATTAGACGCTCTTGTAGTTTATAAGACCAGATTCTAGGGCGAATTATGCAAACAGAACATAAACCATATTCTGTATGGCACAGAAACAAAATAAGTATAGATATGGATCAAACTGCAATGCAATAAGCGTTCTTACCCATTGTAGAGATTTCTTCCAGACTACCTAGGTAGAGGAAAAGAAAGAATGAAAGAAGTACCTAATTGGTAAGACATGATACTGACATTGTATCATTTATTTTATTTTATTTTTAACTTCGTAATTAAATAACTATCTTAGATAAATGGCAATAGTGAAATATTAAAAAATATTGTGTCTAAGAATGAAGTTTTTTTTTCTTTATTGAGGAAAAAAACAGCTATAATACTAGTACATTTAGACTTATTAAATATAAGTAACTCACTTATTAGTTTTCACTACTAGGTAATATAAATAACGTTGAATGAGAAACTCGCACTTGAGGAATTAAAAGTTAAACAAAAAGACAAATTATTCAAAGCAATCAAAAAACATAAAAAACGAAAACTTTGTACTTATTATTAGGTGTGTACACATGAATGCTCCTTCAGAAGGCGACGAAAACGCGCCATTTTTGAATGAAATATGTCGATGCCACCGTAAGTACCTACTATTGTATTTATTACATGAACTAAAAACAAAGCTATTATTTCTATACCTTGTCTTGCAAAAGGGTACCGAAAATGTAAATTTATGCCGTGCGCTTGGTCTAGAACATCTGAATGCCAATCGATTCAAAAGGAAGGGAGAATCAATTAAACCAATAATGATTTTAAATAATAATATTTGGTCTTTATGCTCTCTACGAGTCAGCAACGTCTCAATATTTTAAGCGTTGAAATTCTTGAACCTATACTTCAACCGTCTGATAAATCTCGTCTGAATCGCCTCCAGCATGTCAATATATTTGGCGTACATTGGGTTCCACACAGAAGATGCATACTCTTACTGGGATCTTACGTATGAACTGTACAATAATATTAAGGGGGTCTACTACGCCAAACGATAAACGATATATCGTGCCAATAATCGTGTCGAGGCCTACTATGAGTAACATCGTATCGACTGTCGTCTATACGAATCTACGAACGATATTAATTTGACAGTTCTTACAAAAATCCTACTCTAACACAGTTTTTATCGATACGAATATTTGAATTTGACAGCTTCACCAACGTCAAATCGACGAACATTGCTACGACGTCTCTGATGTTATCGTGAAGAGTATCGTTTCGTTGTGATTTTGAATTTAATGACCCATATTTTCTTCTCCGGATTAGTAACTTCCTTTACCACTGTTAAATAGATTTCGGTTGTGGTGACGATTGGATTTTATTTACATAAATCAAAGAATATAACCACCACTGCAGCTCGACATAATTCTAAAGCATTAAAACCATGTTTGTGAATTATCAATCAGAAAAGAACACCCAGATAAATAAATACGGTAAATACACACAATTGTTAGTTCACTGGTTGATACTCACAAGTTTACTAATTTTCCAAATAAAATTTGCAGCACAGAACACTATTATTTGTATTTGTAACTAATTAAAAGTACTCTGTGTTTATAAAACTTTTAAAAACACACTTTTTATACAAATAATATTTGTAAAATTCATTTTTTTTTCAGGCATTTATGGTCCACACTGAAGAATAATAAGCCAAACAGCCAATATTTTTTTAAATTTTAGAATCATTCGTTCACGAACATTGGAATAAAACGAAAGTAAATTGTCTATACTTACGATAATCGAAACAGATTACGAACATTTCTTATAGTAGGGTATTAGCGAATATTTCGAACAACTGTCGTATCGTTACTAATAAATCGATATCGTTTGGCGTAGTAGACCTCCAGGTGTTAGCATTTTAAATTCGGTACTCTGACGTAAAATGAAACCTAGCAGTTTAAATGCCGTTTGTTAGCAGTTTAAGTGTAATCTATACCTATACTATTTTATTAGACAGCGGCAACGCTTGTAGGTATTTCGAAAACACGAAACGCTTGCGCATGTAATCTACACTAAGCGCCATCTATTGGTATAAAGTGGAACAAATGAAGTAGATAAATCTATATGGTATAACGTCAGATTTGTATAGAATGACAACGCTATACCTACCATAGATTTAGTATCGGAAGAATTTTGGTTGAAAATTGGTCAAATCCAGCCTTGGCCACATGGTAGATTTTCCATTTTAATACAAATTTTAAGTTTTGGATCTAATTTTTTTTTGTCATAAGTGGCAGACGAGTGCCACCGCCCATGGACACCCGCAACACCATTGGAATAACAAGTGAGCTGCCAACCTTTAAACTCCTTCCCCCGGAAAAAAGTACAAAAATAAAATAAACAGTGAATTTCCTTCTAAGCGAGAACTATTTTTATTATAAATTAATACTTTAACTATGTTTCATGGTCCCGTTTAATATTAATATTGACGCAAACTTAACGGGGATTGGCGAGAGCTTATCTTAATGAAAGAGCCTGCAGCCTACTGATAAACAGGCTGGAACCATGACTAAACTAATTGAAATAGTGGAAGTGGGAACTACGGTACCAGTTTTAGCTGAGATGAAGATCTCAATGTTATTTAAACAATATCGTTATACCACGAGCAAAGATTCATTTATCCCACTTGAGGCGTGGGAGAACCACGCCTCGGAATGAATTTGCATGCTTGAAAGAAGTGATAAAGAAGAGAAAGGGGGGTATAAAGATTGGCAGCGCACTTGTGGTTCCACTGGTGTTCCGGAAGTCTATGGGCAGCGGCAATTGCTTAGTATCAGGTGATCCGTCTGCTCATCTGCCATCTGTCACATAAATAACTATTATGAATGAAATATAACACCGATTGCCACGCGAACTTAACTATTTGGCTGGAGTATAACAGTTATTTCCCTTTATACCTACAGAAAATTTTGAACAACTTAACTTTCATATAATATCATTCATTATATTTAATAATGAAAACTCCAACTTTATAAGCCCTACTTCCAGAAAGAGGTCGACCGACGAATCCATCTCGGCTGGGCAGCGTTCGGGAAGCTTTCCAGCATATTTCGCATTTACCGCAGTGCCTCAAGACGAAAGTCTTTTATGAGCGTGTTTTACTTGTGATGACTTACGGAACCGAATCGTGGCCGCTTACAATGTGCCGCTCAAACTCACCCAAAGGGTTTGGAATCTCCTTGAATGATCGTATCAGAAATGATGAGATCCGTAGGAGAGCTAATGTCACAGACAGCCTAAAGGATTGCATGTCTCAAGTGCCATTGGGCAGGGCACATTGCGAGGCGAACAGACAGCCGTTGGGGTGGAAAGGTCCAGTCGCGTACAGGAAGTCGCAGCCGTGGCAGGCAATGAGGCGATCTGTGTGAAAAACGTTGGAGGAGGTTATTGTTCAGAATACTGCCAAGTTTTTCCCGGCCTGTCGTAAGGGGCGACTAAGCGCGCCTTCGGAGTACGTCAGCGTACCCACTGCTGGGGAGTGGCTTGTTCAGTATACGATTTCGCGGGGGACGACATCAGCGGTGTCCTGGTAGGTCGTATAACGTTGAAGGGCTGCATTGCACCAGGTAGGGGTGAACGGCGAGCGCGATCAGCGTTATGGTCTAGTCCCGGCTGTGTGGTTTCCGACCGTGGACACCACAGGGGTTTAGGCTAGGATTTGAGTTCCACACACCACCTTGTTCCCTACATGTAGCAATTTGACGGCCATGGCGGTTTCCTTTGAAAAGAAAAATATTTGTTCAGCAGAGGGCATGAGGCATTGGCTGAAATGATATTGAATGAAATGCTCTACCGTCTTTTGCGAGTCTTTGAGTGTAGTATATTTACTAGACGTTCTATTTATAACACCTCAACTCCGCGGCGTGACGTCAATGTAGATTTTTTAAATAGGTATATAATTGTCACGCTTGAATTGCTAAATTATTTCTCGTAAATCCAGTTGACTTTGCGGACTTTATATATTTTACAGCGTCCGGCGCACCCTGGGAAATCAACGGGTCTTTTGCGATGTCCGCAGACGAGCTCGGTCAGTGTTACCAACTTGGATTAGGGTTTGGTTTTGGGCGTCATGTGAAAAAAGGGTTCCGGTTTGTTGGGAATTTTCAAAATGTGCTGTTGTCTAAAAATATAAGTAAGGCCAAATAACAGTACACAGCACACATGTAGCATGTATGACAGAATTAGGGGTTAAAGAATGAAATTGTACATTTGTTTGGAGATTTTTTGAAAAGATATGTTTTTTATACTAATATTTATTTATTTAGTTTCAAAGTAAATATTAATTGTATTGTTTTATATTTAACTGTGCTTTAATTGGCGGTTAAGTACATTTTGGTACATTTAGAGAACGTCTTCAGAAAAAAAATATTGTTTGTATAAAAAGTTATGAATGCTGAAAGCGTCAATTCTGCCTAACAAAAAGAGTCACTTTCAATAAAAAAAAATCTGTATCAAGGTTACCTTTTTATCTGATCTGCGCATTACACACTTTAGAAATATGGTCTTTAATCAAAATAAAAATATACCACAATGAATTTTGGGTTTTTATAGGAGTTATTAACTATGTTGTGTCTAGAAAAAAAACGGCAATTTCTTACTTTAAACCCTATTATTTTTCCATACATATAACTTTCATAATAACATTTACTTTGAAATGGCTCATTCATTTATTCATATACCTACCTAGCTTTTACTTATTTGACATCGTAATCCATGAAAATCGATTCGAAGGCGTTATTGCAACGCGAAAAATGCACCAACGATAGGTCAAAGCACCACATAAGAAAACTCTGGCTCCAAATATGTGACCAATATCGAGCGCAGCTATCGCGAACAACCAACCGCGCTATATTTGGACAAATGCTGTACGAAGAAATTACTTAGCCCCTCGCGAATGTCGCCTTTGGCTGCAACGCGTCTTGTGTGTTGCGTTTGGACACAATTTGCTATACAAAATTTGCATTAACATCGCCATTTAGGGACTTAGCGTTAAATAACAAACTAATGAGGTCGGAATCCCCACATTATTCATCAAATATACATTCAGAGGACAAAACAAAGGTCTTTACGTTGCAAAGAAAGTTGGACGTGGGTCAAGCCTTGATTAATTAAAGAGTAAGCTTGGCGTATCTTCTTGTGTTTACTAGCGCTACTATACCTAGATCCCGAATAGCGGGAAATGGACAAAAAGCAAAGAAAAATATCATTGATTTAGAGCCGACCAATCTTAGTCTGATACTAAGTCTATGGTATAGCGCTGTCATTCTATACAAATCTGAAGTTATATCATAAAATAAATTTACCCACGAATAAAGATTGGTCGAATCGGGCCTAAATCAAAAAAACTCCTTTCACCGCACTACTGCATGACCCTTAGTTTGACTTGTAGACAATGCCTCTTGGCATTAAGTTCGCCCCTAGTTTTATATTTTATGCAATAATAATTACAGTACAAAAATATCCTGTATTACAAATTATCCTGTATTTATTTAATTGTAATTTATTTTAATTTTGTAACTTATTTTTGTTCTTACAAAGGACAAAAATAAATTAGAAACTTAACAATCACAAGTGTTCTTGAATTCTTATTCAGGGTCTGTATCGATCTTTGGAGTATGAGGCCGGTTAACTACCAAATACGTCATCAAGCTAGTCAAAACTGGAGACATTAGTTTTCAAAATTGATATTAAGGTAGAGTTTAAAAATGAAGATTTTGAATAAGTAATCAATTAAAGTTATGATACCTACACAAACTAGAAATAAAAAAAAATAATCATTATACCTAACCTGTTCTTTATTCAGGGTCACAATGTATAATAGAATTCGTGCGATATCACGTCAGGTGAAATCTAGGTATTTATAGTTTTGAAGACTCCATGAATAAAATTGCTTTGTACTGAAATAAATAATTGAAATCATTAATTTGAGAGCCTGAAAAAATAATGTTTAAAGTCAGTAAGGGTACCAAACTTTAAAAGCCAGCAGTAAATTAATTGCTGTTTCCAAATTATTTTAAAATGGGCCGGCTCCACCGGAGTGACACCACGGCCTCACATAAAACCGGCGTGAAGTAGCACTGTGCTGTGTTTCGCTGCGTGTGTGAGAGTACCGGAGGGCCAATCCGGGAGAAAGGGTTTAAAGGTTGGCAGCGCACTCGGGACTCCACTGGTGTCGCGGGTGTCCATGGGCAGCGGCAATCGCTTAACATCTGGTGATCCGTCTGCTCGTCTGCCACCTTTCACATAAAAAAATATAGGTATGGAGTTTTAAGGACCTATAAATTGGCGCGTGTCAGCCTTACCAATCCAGTCCTTGTGAGCGACAAGGAGGGACATACGTCACTAACTTCCCAATGCTCATGGACACTCATAGGCGGCGGCTATCGCTCACCATCAGGCGATCCTTTTCCAGATAACCCTCTATGCATACAATAAAATTTCTGTGTATTGAAAAATGTTTTTAAAGACTGATTAGCATAATGCGGCATCTACACCTTGTTTTTATACAGTAAGTTTTTTTATAGTTTTTTTTTATATGAGAGGTGGCAGGCGAGCAGACGGATCACCTGATGCTAAGCAATTCCGCTGCCCATGGACACTCGCAACACCAGTGGGGTCACAAGTGCGCAGCCAACCTTTTTTCCCTTCCCCCCCATTGGGCCTCCGGTAACCTCACTCACACGGCGAAACACAGCGCAGACGCTGCTTCACGCCGGTCTTCTGTGATGCAGTGGTATCACTCCGGTCGAGCCGGCTCATTCATGCCTAAGCGTGGCTCTCCCACATTACATTACATTACATTAGTAATTATACTTATATAAAAAAAGTCACTTAGGGCCGATTTCACCATCGAAATTGAACGCGATCAACGCTTAAACGCGATCAATGCGAGCGAAAACAAAGGAACGGAACTCAGTTTAGCACGTAGACCGAGTTCAAGTGAATTGATCGCGTTCAATTTCAACGGTGAAATCGGCCCTTAATCTATAAAAACAAGGTGTAGATTATGGTTTATACTCAGGCTGAGGAGAGCCAATATACTGATATTGGCTCTCCTCAGCAAACGGATCACCTGATACGACGCTCACAGTGGAGTCACAAGTGCGCTGCCAACCTATAAACCTCTTTCCAACAGGTTGGGCCTCCGGTACCTTCACTCACTCAGCGAAACACAGCACGGTGTTGCTTCACGCCGGTTTTCTGTGCGGCCGTGGTATCAATCCGGTTGAGGCGGCTCATTCATCATGAAGCGTGGCTCTCCCATCTTCGTAAACAGAAACAGGTGTCTAATAGATAAGATAAAAAGTTTATCGACAGCGCTAGTTACCTCAGGGAAGGGCCTAACCCTCGTCTTGGAAACCGCGACCGCAGCGGAACTTTGCGGAGGTCAACATTGCAGCATTATCAAATTAAACCGGCTTTATAATTAATCCGATGTGGTAACTAACCGCCTTCTATCTACTGCTGTTGTTAGAAAGTTACCTAATAGTGAAGGGTTACTACGAACGCACAATTGATCAAATAGGAGTCTAAATGCGGAAAAAGGAGTCCACTTTACATTACAGGGTTACTACGATTAGGGCGATGGTAGATCAATAGATGAGAACGTGCGAGATTCAAACGGAAGATCGTAGATTCAAGATATATATTTATTAGCTATAAATAATTTCAACACTCGGGAGCATAATCTAACGTTGGTTAGGCATAGTATAGGTACTCGTTCGATGTCCGCTGGCAACTTTTATGTACCCAAAGTACAAAACTACTTTGGAGATAAAACGTTGAAAAAAGACTACCATAATTCTTCTTAATAGCTTTCCAGAGGACATTCGACGGGAACCAGTCAATAATATATTTAAAATAAACTGAAAAAGTTCTTTCTTGATATTTCAGTTATAATTTAGTTATAGGTGCGCGTTGTAAAAGACTGCGTTGGAGGGTAGATCGATTTATCTGCCAGTAACAACTTACCCGCAAAAACTTCAGTTACTCCGTGACCATGGCGCTTGCAACAGTGCCGAAATATCGGAAACTCAAAAATAAGTTACATGGTAGAAATCCCGTAAATAACTATTCTAATTTTAGTTTAAATAATATATTTCGTGATTTGGTTTGGAATTATAAAATTTATTGTGTTAAGACTCAACTGATCCTGCAGACAAACTGTGTTAACAGTTTTGCAGGATTGGAGTGTAATTTGTAAACTAAATTTGTAAGTTTAATAATAAATATAAATAAATAAAATCAGACAGTGAATGAAAACAAGAATTAAAAATTCGAACGTTTGTCTGGGATGCTTGTAGAACAAAACTCTAACAGAACGCTGGCTACCTACGAAAATACCGCCAAACATGCTATACCTACACGCGTACTGTAATCGCGGTGTGATTCGTCGGCGTAAGATAGACTGTGCAGAAGAGACACGATACCTTATTCTGCCTAGCAGGTGGGTCAACGAACTCTTCCATATCAATGTCAGCTAGACCATTTGTGTCTGTTTATTTTGCGCTTGGGGTTACTGCGTAATTCAAAATCACTATTTATGAAGAGGTAAAATTAATAAACAACGACAAGGTTTAGAGGTAATACGAAAAAACGACATCTATTGGTACAATTAGAAACGAATGTTCCGATATAAAGTAAAGGCGGGCCGTCTAAATCTATATAAACGAAAGTTCATCTTTCGTTTAGAGCTTTAGTTGACTAAGTGACTGATCTATCAACGCATGGCCTAAACTATAACCGTTAGAAACTTTAAATTTTGTACAAGGATTCCTAGCGTAGGGGAGCACTAAAAAAGGATTTTTGTAAATTCACCTCCTAAGTAGGTAAAACGGGGGTTCAAACTTATTAAACCTAAAAAAGAAAAAAAAAATTTACACTTCATGTAACTGTGCAAAATGGAGTCCCGAAATGAAGTGAAGGCGAGCCACTAGTAGTCTATAAATAAAATGAGCACTCGTCCAAAAAGGTCTGCCTCCCAACTTCCAAGTCCAGTGAATTAATTGTAGAGCAATCACGAGCAGGGGCCAGGAGTGCTCCTCCTAATCAAATATTGAACTATCGGCTCCGGCTAATAGTGAGCGGTTTCTGCGAATCATTAATGAATACTAAAAGGTTATCGGTACATCTAGCGATTCTAATTACTCACTGCTCTTTATACAATTCAAGATTTTCTTGCTGATTCTTCTCGGTAGAAATTGACTTTCCGAATCAGAGGTAGATTACATAATATTTGACATTCACAAATGTTCTGTGTGAACTTAAATTTAATAAAGATATTTTTGATTCTTTTTTTATTTTGATTTAGTTCATCGATTTTTTTGAAATTCTGTTAAATTCAGATGTCAGAATTAGAAGAAGATATACATTTTTCAACATCGTTTTCATACCAATCAAGTTTATCAACGGTAAGTACCTGAAACAATTATTACAATAGAATTTAAGATTGCGAAACCAATTCATAATAAGTAAAGGTCTCATCAGCTAAATCGGTGTTATAAAGCTGTCTTCATTATTTTTCAATTTTTTTTTGTTTTTTTTAATTCAAACGTGAAAATTGCTATATAAAACCGTTTTATCTAAAAAATAACGCCCTTATGATTAGTACTTAAATCGCACATGAAAATCAACAGAGTATCAACTCAAAACATTTTGTTATGACATATTAAACCATATTAAACGTAAGTTTAAGGCAGTTTTGTATGAGTGGATACTCTGTCGATTTTATGTGCGAAATATGGACTAGCTCAATATTTTTTCTATAGGTACTGTAAACATTAGATATAGGAGTATCTCAGTCTCAGTTTGTATGATAATGCATATACAATCAAGCCCATTTTAATGTTTAAAATAAACTAGGAAAAGTGTTTCCTTGAAGTTTATGCATACAAAGCGAATGGTATATCAAGCAAGCTCGGGACAATTTTCCGCGCTACATAAATTCGCTGAGTCTCAGAAAGTAGACAAGTTAATATGCGATTTCATATCAGGCGGGAGAAAGCTCCGTGGTAATGAATAAATAACTTATACGCATCTGCTATCAATTCTCTTTAGCTAGGAAGAGGAAATATTTCTTTTAAAAAGGAAATAATGGGAAAACGAGATTGGCATGTTGCTGTGTTGCAATCTTCTGCGCTTTGCTCGTTTCTCACATTTTTACACGTAGTATCTTCTTCATAGTTTGTGATTTTTAACATTCTCCTTCAATGATTAAGAATGTCAGTGTATTCGATGGTACGAGTATAAATACTAAAATATGAGTATTCTCGCGGAACTTTCTACCACGTACCTCAGTTCTGTGGAACGGTTTGGCTGCAGGAGTATTTCCGGATGGCTATGACTTAGGGACCTTTAAGAGAAGAGCGTACTCTTTTTTAAAAAGGCCGGTAACACATTAGCGATATCTCTGATTTCGCGAATGTTCATGCGCGGCGTTGATTACTTTCCATCAGGTGACGCGCTTGCTCGTTTGTCTGCCTCTAGCATAAACAAAAAACCACTGATTCAAATGGGTCGACAAAATTGTTCATCACACAAATGTTTGTGCAGGGGATTTTCCCTCGATATTAATATCGTGAACACACAGAACTGAGGTATGTGGTAGAAAGTTCCGCGAGAAACGCACAGTATTAGACCGCCATCCATCGAGATGATGAGGAATGATGTGGTAGTGAATGCTGCCTCTGGTGCAAGGGTTACAAGTTCGATCCCCGCACAGTACTAACATTTGTGTACATGAACATGTCTGTTTGTATTGGTCTGGGTGTTTCTATGTATTATAAGTATATATTTGTAATTCTGCTGTTGGTTCTGATATCCATAACACAGGTGCTTGAGCTACCTATCTCGGAGTCAGATCAATGTATGTGATGTTGTGAAATATTTAGTTATTTGTGTTTCTTCAGTGTGTAATAATTTTTTTTATATTTGTAATTTCTCTACCGTCCGATATCCGTAATACAAGAGCTATTGCTGTCACCGGAAAATAACATGATCAGTAAGTTTATCAATTTACTAGGAAGTTAATAAACTTTCTTAGGATTCTAAACGGGAGATAAATTGTATTATTGTAGGTATATGACAAATCCGAGCTTTTTTAAAACACACACAAAAGACAGAGGGAAAAATGTAGGATGCATCGCTATGTGTTTTTTTTTCAAATCTGTTTGTCTGAAAGAAATATTCATCATGATGATGATCATCATCATCATATCAAAAAAAGGCAAAGTCCGCACAAAGAGGTTTGAATCCTGTTTCCTTATTCGTACTGCGAAACAGTGGAATCAGCTGCCTGAGGAGGTGTTCCCTAGAGGCTACATTTTGGTGGTTTTCAAAGCCCGAGTGAATAGGTATCTTCTAGGTAATCGTGCTACATCTTAAACCATATTATCACTTACCATCAGGTGAAATATGGTCAAACGCTTACCTATCTACAGTAAAAAAATATCAACCCACATCCACCCACTGCTGAGTATAGGCCTCTTCTTTATCACGCCATTCCCTTCGGTCCCTTGCCAGCCTTATCCATCGGGCAGGTGGTCTACCCACAGCACATCGTCCCATTATTGGCTGCCATTCGGTTAGCTTTATAGTCCATCTATCATCTTCACGCCTTGCCAGGTGTCCTGCTCATATCCACTTTAGCTCACACACTTGCGTGCCAACTTTTACTACCCTGGTTCTCTTTCGAATTTTATCGTTGGGTACGCGGTCTCGTAACCGAGCATGGAATGGAATGAAAGAAATATTTACAGAAACTAAACCTTTCCTATTGAATACACTTTAGACAAAACTTCAACATCTGGAAATATCAACAAACACTAGTGTGACAAATATTTTTCGGGGTGACATAAATTTTACCGGCAAAAAACAATGAGAGGATATGTTTCAATTTTCCGGGCTGGGCTTGCTCTGGGTTGACCGATTGTTTGTTTCATTCGAGTCACGTACATGACTTTTTTAATTTACCTTTGTGCCTATACTATATTTTTTCGTATTTTACGTGAAAAATTGGAATGCGGTATTGTAAGAAAATTAAAATGTTCTGAGATATTTAACTGCTTTACATACAAAACCTCACAGAAACCAGCGTGAAGCAGCACTGTGTTGTGTTTCGCTACGTAAGTGAGGTTATCGGAGGCCACATCCGGGGCAAAGGAGGGTCTAAAGGTTGGCAGCGCACTTGTAACTCCACTGGTGTCGCAGTTACCATCAGGCGATCCGTCTGCTCGTCTGCCACCTAGCACAAAAGCCACTATTCGGCATGAATTGGCCGGCTCGACCGGAGTAATACCACGGCCTCACAGAAAATCGGCGTTATGCAGCACTGTGCTGTGTTTCGCTGCGTGAGTGAGGGTACTGGAGGCCCAATCCAGGGTAAAGGGAGGTTTAAAGGTTGGCAGCACACTTGTGACTCCACTGGTGTCGCGGGTGTCCATGGGCGGCGTCAATTGCTTACCATCAGCTGATCAGTCTGCTCGTCTGCCACCTATTACATAAAAAAAAACATAAAACTAATAAATGTATTCTTCGGAAATTTCCTGGGATAAGTTTACTTAACACCATTAATAATTTAAATCTTTTAAAAAGACATTTATCTCTTTTAACGAACCATTATTCCGGACAGTCAAGGAAGCTGCCGTCAGCTTTCTTTAAGTATTTTAATGGCGTTTCAATGTTTGCCGGCTACTGGAACGTTGTTATATTTTTAACAGCGTTTCATCTTAATTAAAGTTGCTCAAGTTTTTATTCTTCACCTTTTCGTTTCGAAAAGTTCGACCTAGGACATGTCCCAGTGCTCGCTTTGTTTCCATCTGTAGTTCAAAACTTTACCTACTGTTTGTTATTGAAAAGAACTGAAATAGACACTCGAACGATGCGTGAAGATTTACCATTTCCCTTGTACGAATGAGGAGGTAGTTTCTAACAAAATCAAATACTAACTAGATAAACTAGATGATCGTAGTCATAATCATTCATAAAAACAGTGTTACTTACTTAAAACTGTTTTTAACTTAGGTTTCATTCATTAAAGTAAAAAAAAACTGCCTTTAAAAACCACAAACTAAAATATGTAAAATAATATTTTTAACACTAACATTTTATAACAGTACACTCGAGTACTGTGGAATAAGTAATAGCTATAAGTATAGCTGAATGAAATTTGGTCAATAATATCGTGACAAACATGATAATCCCGTTAGCCAAATTATGCAAATTTCATATACGGACAACGCATATATATTCTACTGAAATAACTATATTCAAAACAAAACAAAAGAAAATAAAGACAACGCCAGGCAGCTATACCAGGTAAGTTTCTTTAGGTATTTACTATTGCAAAAGTTCTGGACTTTTAAAGTAGGTACGGGTATCATTAATATTGCAGAGGCCAGGGTCGTTTGGCATATTGTTCAGCTCAGCTCCCCCGGTCACGTGCCATCAGCTGACTTGCGACTCCAATGTGTTACCCATAAAAGAATTAAGTTTTGTACACAATTTCTTAAATTGCAGATATAAATGTTTCACATTTTTGTAGTGGAACAAGGTTTTGTATTAATTTCTTAAGCGCAAAACCTTACTACCGACTTCAAAAATGAAGAAGGTTCTATGTTCGACTCTATGTTTTTTTCTGATACACTGCACTTATATTATTATAAAATGAATGCAACGAAGACAATTTTTGTTTTTTTTTTAATAAATAATTTACAACATCACATACAATGATCTGACTCTGAGATTGGTAGCTCATGCACCTGTGTTACAGATATCAGAATCAACAGTGGAATTACAAATATATACATGATATATTTTTCTTTTGTAAATACATCCTTATAATACCCAGACCAATACAAACAGATATGTTCATCATGCACACAAATGTTTGTACTGTGCGGGGATCGAACCGGCAACCCTTGAACCAAAGGCAGCGTTCACTACCACTGATCCAAACGGGTCGTCAAATATTGATAATCTTTTGGACTCGAATTCGTTACAATTTATAGTTGAGGCACAAAAAAAAAGATTAGAAACATCAAATTAGAATGATAAAATAAGTCAAAAATGAAGTGGACTAAAAATGTGTTATAATAGTTTATTTTATGTGATACTGATAAATGAACATTTTACATTTCTACAACATAGTACGGATCCCCGTGCGCGAGTCCAACTAGAGCGTAACCAGTTTTTTAAATATTTGTTTTTACATCCTAACTGTACCAAACTTAAAGAAAACTGTCTACTAGGATTTTTGTACTTATGCATTTTAACTTTATAATCATTGACGGAGTTTCAAATTATTTTCTTTCGAAGCGAATCCTTTATCAAAAAGGCTGCTCCGTAAAATTTTAACTCCATCCAACTGAGCTGCAAGTTTTTAATTGACTTAAAAAGAAAAAAGGAAGAGATTTGTATAAATAAAATCCAAGTAAAAATTTATAAGTTGGCAAGCTTGTTAAAAATCGAGGCCGTGGGCCCAGCTGCCCAACTAGATAGAATACTTACAAAGAAATGTTACTGGCGCTGTGAAATTTAAATAGCATAGGAAGCTTCAATGCACGCCGCATAATTCTAGCTCGAGAAATTGTAAAATAAAAATAGTTCTGCGTTCGTGAACCTCTTTACTGAACTACAGTTCGGAATGGTGGGTACTAAAGTTAGGACATACTGTATATGTAAGTTAGGTAAGTCTAGGAACGTGGCTGTTTTTCAGATATTGTCATGTGGATTGTTATACCCATAGAGTTTTTTTTTATTATTATGTATGTCAGTTGTTCCATCGTCATCGTCAGCCCATTGAAGTCCCCACTGCTGGGGCACGGGCCTACCTCAATCACATGAGGGGTAATTGCCATACTCACCACGCTTGGCAGACGGATTGGCGAGGGTTTTGATATAAATGCAGAGTTTTCCTTCTCTGGGTGCTGATGATCATGCCAGCAGCTTTACCTTAGTCGCCTTTTACGACACCTCGGTAAGAGTGAGGGTGGCCTATTCTACTCTGCCGGGGACCACACGGCGTTGTTCCAGTTGTTCCATAACCACGAGAAATTATGTCCCGGACTTTTGGAAGGCGTGCGTGGGGCCTAAGTTACTATTATTAAATCTGTAGGCCGAAGCCAACACGTAGAGGCCCGTTCAATTGACAGTTTAATAAAACCGTGATGAGACACCAGTCGGAAATTATCGATGTATAAACTACAGGAGTGTAGCCAAGGACAGTTTCCGGTTGGAATAAGACTATTGTAAAGAATGGACAACATAATGAACTAGGCTGTTAGGTTGAGGTGCTAGTGGACCGGTTAAACTGGCACTATGGAGAGACTATGGCACACATTATTATTATGATGCCGCTTTCTATTGTTATTCCGTAGTGCCTAAAAGTATTTTACAGATTGTCTTCTGATTATATAGGTGATATGACGTCTCGTTAAATTGACTACAGCGCCCTCTAGGGGACTTAGAGTAAGGATTAATTTTGCTTGACGGTACCGTGTTGGGTATCCAATGAAAGAGCACAATTCATATTTGAATTTTAGAATTAGTTCATGAAATATAGTATAGGTACCTAAATATTATTTTAACTACCTATAATACATGCTCACCCATCAGCCATAGTTATCCATCTATCTTCCAATCCTAGCCGTTACCATGAATTATTAAGTTTGTTTCCTGTTTCAAGCTCGAATCATGTATGCATGTGAAATCTTTTTCTCTAGGGACCGTTGTACCCTTGCATGGACAATGTTATGTATGAACTTAGAGAAATTCAAAGGATCCCAGAATAATCATATTGTCTAACGCGATTGATCCCTAATGTTGTACTCAAACCATTGCTTTTTAGAAGAATTATTTAGAATTGCTATGCCTATCTAATTACAAAGTTGTGTTTCCGTTTAAGATGACGGGTAGGGCACATTTAAATTGTTAGCAAGTAAACCGAATATCTTACTCTGGAAAAACACTTAAGTATACCTACTATTTATTTAACACTTAAACTTAACTTTTGGGTCTGTTTTTGTACTCGAAATTTGAATTACCGCCAAAAACAGCCACTTATAGCGTTAATCAAAATGAATAGTATAAATGTTTGCTTAGTGACTCCCGCTCCAAAATTGTTTAAAATAAGATCCGGTTTAGTAGCTAACAATTTAATCGATTGGTGTCGCTAGGATACCCGTTGCCTTAAGTTGGCGGTTAACTTTGAGCTGTAAATGGAATAGATATGTATGCATCTCAGAATGACGAGTAGTGATATTAACGAGAAAATTAATGCTCGTATGTACGTACACTGCAGAAGTTGAAAAGTCAAAAAATATATATACAGGATCTGAAAGACAAAGTTATCATTCATTCATCCAGGATCTCAGACCTGACATACATTGACCTGATTCCATGCTTAGCATTTGTTTTACGAAAATCAGACAACAGAAAAATACAAAAGTACTTATATTACACACACACGACTGCCTCGGTGGCGCAGCGGTTTGAAGCGTCGGCTACGCAAGAAGTCCCGTCTTCGATTTCGATTCTGTATCGAATCGCCGGGTCGGGCCAAAAATTTTTACTTACCTAAGATTACGGTACGAAATTCTTAGTGTTAGCCCGGACTCTCTAAGTTGGTGGTATTGTATTGGTCCTCGGAAAACTCGCCGTCCTGCGCCCAATCCCTCTCTGGTCGTGTCACGCTGGTGTCCAATCGGAATACAAGGGCAAGGGAATAGAGAGTGCACTTGTGTTTTCTCACACACTTGAGCACTATAATATATCCTGCGTAACGTGGCTGATCATAATCGGTTAGAGGATATTTTATTACACAAACTGATACTACTTACACACCAAACTGACCTAGACACTGGAAAAACACAAGTCTTCGCATCACTCGAATGTTTGTCCAGGGTGATGACCGAACTTACGACCTTTGGCGTATGACCATGGTGATCGTGGGTCTCTCTACCAAATACCTACGTCATAGGGCTATCTGACAAATCACCGCAACTTGGGTACTACAATTTTGCAAAACGTTGTAATCATTCTGTGGTTGTAATCATTACGCGATATATGAAAACTCCTAAAAATACTAGTGGCCCACTCTCACGTCGTTTTGGGACATTAGTTCCATTTTATACCACTAGATGGTGCTAGGTGTCAATTGAAACGCGCAAGCGTTTCGTGTTTTCGGATAACCTACAAGCTTTGACGCTGTCTGCAAGATTTATCTTTTTATAATTACGAGTAGTATAGAAGATATGTACGGTCACGGTAGGGCTATCAAAACTAGCTTAACACTTTAGTACCATGTCGAAATATCAGTTTTAACGCACTCCTTAGAAACTGACTTTAATAGGCAGAACAGTTAATTTGACATGGTACTAAGTGTTAAGCTCTCCCCTAGGAATACGAGTAATAGGGTATAGTGGTTAAGCTACTTTTGATGCTGAGCGTACTTTGGACAGATTGATTACCGTCAAACTCCAGACTTTTAAAAGGCATAATACCTTTACTTAAAGACTACGTTTAGACTAAGGTAATAAATAGCGATAGCGACATTGGAATTCGGTTTGTAAGTGCTTTTTATTGAAGTATTTACTTATAAATATTATCCAGATTAATTATAGCAAGATATTGTAGATTACGTTGGCAATGGGTGTTATCGTGTGTAAAATATCCGCTAAATGGCGTGCCTTTGAACCGGGGTCGAACTTGTTGAAGTTAAACCTCCGTTATTGTTCTGAGAGTTGAACCCCTATAATGTTGTCATAGGCTAATTTATTTATTAATTTACAATTTGACATTTATCTCGTCTAAAAATATCCAATCACCTTGTAGATATACCTCAAGCCTATAGTACGCCATCTTGCGCCATTTTCGCACGCGATAGCCCCCCTTGCCCATTACGTAGGCCAAAAGATTGTTTCTCATCTCAATGTTAAAAAAGTATTTTAAACTCCCAGCATTTTGCTAATGACCACAAAAATTTGTGACGTCAACCTAATGAAAATTGCGCAGAATCTATCTACGAGTAGATCTACAGTATAAGGAAAGCCAGACTATTGCTTGACGAGTGCAGCGGTATCCTTTCAAGTAGTAACTAAGGTGACGGGTAGGGCACACTAGCGACGACAATCGATTTTAAGTTTTAGCTACTACCGTCTATATGTTAACGATTGCGGATTACAATACCTCTCGTGCAAGACCCTATACTATTTATTTCTATCATTCTTATAGTTACAGTTGTATAGTCTTTTGTGCACTGATTGGGTCTACCGCAAAAGTGGCCGTTTTAAGTTTTAGTCTGAATCATTTAAAATTCGGGTACAAAAACGGTGACCATACATTTATGTCATGGTTATTTATAATATAGTATAACTGTTTGCCGAGACTGTATCCGATTGCTGAAATAATTTGGTTAGTAGGCAAAATTAAGATCTTATATCAATCGCGAACAAGAAGTCATCATCATCATCATCATCGCCCCATTTAATCCCAATGCTGGGGCACGGGCCTCCCTCAATCACATGAGGGGTAATTGCCATACTCACCACGCTTGGCAGACAGGTTGGCGAGGCTTTTGATATAAATGCAGAGTTTTCCTTCTCTGGGTGCTGATAATCATGCCAGCAGCTTTACCTTAGTCGCCTTTTACGACACCTCGGTAAGAGTGAGGGTGGCCTATTCTACTCTGCCGGGGGCCACACCGTCCGGCCTACCGTCACCGTGTAGACGGCAGTCGCTTCATTGTAATTACCCCTTTGTCCCTGTGTTGGGTCTCTGATAATACCCTCACTCACTCGGTGAAACAGAACACAGACGCTGCATCACACCGATTTTCTGCGAAGCCGTGGTGTCTCTCCTGTCGAACTGGCTCGTTCATGCCGAAGCGGAGCTCTCCCAATGTTATTACTAGGGTAAGACTGTAAAGCAAATCTCTACCTCATCATATGTGTATACCTATGCTGATGCTTAAGAGTACTCAAAACTCAAAGCATCTCCACTCCCTCTGGTGGTCACTTACCATCAGGATACTTGCTCGTTTGCAAATATAAAATATAAAAAAAATATCCATACTAATATTATATGTGCAGATTGTCTGTCTGTCTGTCTGTTGGTCCGTCATTCACGGCAAAACGGAGGGATGGATTGACGTAATTTTTTAAATGGACATAGTTGAAGGGATGGAGAGGGACATAGGCTACTTTGTGGGAAACCGAATTCCACGCGAGCGAAGTCTTTTTTTTATTCATATCTGGCACACGAAAAGACGGAACCTGATGGCAAGCGATTGCCGCCGCTCATGGACACCCGCGACACCATTGAGTCACAAGTGCGCTACAAACCTTTAAACCCTCCCTTCCCCCAGATTGGGCCTCCGGTACCCTCACTCACGCAACAAAGTACAGCATAGTGCTGCTTCACGCCGGTTTTCTGTAAGGCCGTGGTATCACTCCGGTCGAGCTAGCCCATTCATGCAGAAGCGTGGCTCTCCCACGGCGTGGGCGATCACTAGTTATATTTCGAACCACTGTTTACAGTCATTGTAGTAGGTCCACTCTCGCTGTACCGTGCGGCCGTAGTAATAAAAAAATCCGAAATCTCTGGACCCCTTGTAAATACCTTATTCTTTATTCATTGTAATGCCTCGTTGTCCTGCCAACAATTCCTTGGAACATTAATGTTAAACACAATGCCGCCAGAATGATGGATTCTCGTCCTTTTATTATTTTCTGTGCCTTATTCGGATTGCTCTTTTATAAACATCTTAAGTAGGTAAAATGGCTTTATATTAATTTTAATGTTACCTATAAAGCTATAGAGATACCTTTTTTTTTCTCTTTATTTGGTTATTATACAATGGGGCTTTTGTCCTAAAGGATATGTCAGCCCCATTGTATCTTCTTACAATATTCTGTATTAAAAATAGTAATGATTATTATTACGTTTGAAAACACTACCTTAAGTAGGAATTACATAGAAATGTATCAAGATTGCGTTCAGGACACTATTCGTCAGCAAAGTTTGCGTATTTAATGAACAAAAGGGGGACTGTTGATGCGGCATGTGCCGGATCAGTGGAGCCTTTGCGGCGGATATTGTGCAGACAGAGTGGGTCAACCTGCCGGCCAAGGAGACCCGTAGAAACGGTGGTGCCGTTGGCCGCCCGCGGCATAGTACAGAGGCCCAACGGTGGCTAACCTCCTCCGAAGGCTGCCCCACCAGGTCGCGCATAATCCCGGGGTGACTCGTCGTGCCGGGTGGTGCCCAGTCCGAGTGGGGCCCGGCGACCATCTCCGGGGGGGTACGGGGGCCTTTCCGTCCGGCGGACTGGCGTTCTATGTACTGCACTGTCCAATACCAATGCGGGGCGCCACGCTTTGTCTCGTTCTTGCCGCGATAACAGTCATCCCTTTCACGCCCCCCCCTTCCTTCACTTCTTCAATGGCAGGACAACATCATCGTACACGTTCTACAGCGGCATCCCAAACCCCCAGCAACTCGCTGTTTGAGGTGGAGTTCCTCAAAGTTACCTAAATGTAATCAGACGGAAAAATGGCAGATTTTTTTGCATGTCTGATGAAGAAAATCAAATTCGATATAAGTCGACTTGTACCACTTTTCACAAGACGCACAGAATTACATATAGCCTCAATAACCTTTCCGGTACAGTACAAGTAGTAAACGCAGACTTAACACGGATTTCAGCCAGGAACAGGTCGTTTGGGCTGTTGGTCAACCCTAATAAAACGCAGGTGATAATCATTGGAAGTGGGAGGATGATATCCAAAATCAACTGGAATACCTTGCCTTCTATATTTTTGACGGAGTTCCAATACCTTACAGCAAAACAGTAAAAAAACCTTGGCATTCACTTGGATAGCTCGTTAGCCTGGACAGCACAGGTCACTGAGGTCAGCAGGAAAATCTTTGCTGCAGCAGGATCTCTTAACCGATTACGCAACTTCCTACCAATACCCACCAAAATTGCACTTGTACAAGCCCTTCTATTCCCCATTCTCGACTACGCAGACTGCTGTTACTAAGGGCCGATTTCACCGTCGAAATTGAACGCGATCAACGCTTAAACGCGATCAATGCCAGCGAAAACAAAGGAACGGAACTCAGTTTAGCGCGTAAATCGAGTTCAAGTGAATTGATCGCGTTCAATTTCAACGGTGAAATCGGCCCTTAGACCTTAATGAGAACCTTCTTAACCAACTTGAACGTCTGCAAAACTTCTGTATCCGCATTGTCTTCGGTCTGCGCAAATATGACCATGTCTCAGAGTACCGAACTCGTCTAAAATGGCTCCCCATTCGTCTCCGCCGTGACTCCCATATTCTTTTTATATTATACTCCATACTTTTCAGTCCAAAATCACCGTCTTACCTTTGGGAGCGTTTCCAGTTTTTGCTTTCCTCTTAGATTTCCTCCCCATTCCACTCATTCATATACTAAATCCTTTACAGTCCAGTCAATTCGCCTATGAAACTCGTTTGTATTAAGTTGGATGCATGAACGTTTTAACTGACCTATTCATGTAATGTACTATATGTCAATGGACTATAATTTCAATTACATACCTGCCATTCACTGACTTCCGCACAATAAATAAATATATCACAAGATGTGATGATTTTGACCACTTCTTGGGCAATCGGCAAACCATCGCTACAAATAGAGTTCAACACAGGCTAAAATAAAAAAAATCCCAACATCGCATACATTGATCTGACTCCGAGATAGTTAACTCAAGCAGGTGCTAGTGCGTGACGGATATCAAAACCAACAGTGGATTTACAATTATATACATTTAAGTCATACTTTTCTTTTGTAAATACATACTTTAATTTATAATAAATAGAAAACACCCAGACCAATACAAACAGACATGTTCATGGACATAAATCTTTGTACTGTACGGGGATCGAACCTGCACCAGAGGCAGCGTTCACTACCACTGATCCAAACGGGTCGTCAAAATAATATGTATCATGATAGTTTCAAAAAGATATAAATCAATTTACGTAGTGGAGCTTTTATACGAGTTGAAAGATCAATTGACATTGTCATTCAATATTCCAATTAACTTTACATACAGACAGCGTCAGGTCAAGCTCCTCCCCCTGCAGTGCAAAAATAATACTTCTGTCTCATATATAACGATGGTTTTAAACCAACATGGATAACTTAATTTGACGCCGTCTGTACGTCACGAATACAGTAGTATCAGTTTCATAATCCAACTGTGGGCGCCTCCTGTGGGCTGCGTCGTAAACTCTGCCAGATTACATTGGTCCGAGATAAGCTCCAATTATAGGAAAGCTGTCATTATACACCTTATAAAGTAGAGATGTGACATTTTATATATAACGGAGGCTGCATGATGGCAATATTGAAATTAGAGTCCACAAATCACAAAGCGAAGTCAATTCGGAAGTTTCAAGCACCTATTGAACAAACTATCAACATGCAATGCGAAAGAACACAAAGGAAACGCGGCAGGTTTGGCATAGTGATTATTATTATTAATAATTCTCACAACATCTCATACGTTGACCTGATTCCGTACTAAGTAGCTTAAGTACTTGTGTTACAGATATCAGACAACAGAGGAACACAAATATATACTTAAATACATATATTACACCCAGACACCGAACAAACACAAGTGTTCATCGCACGAATGATTTGTCCAGGGTGGGTATCGAACCCACGACCTTTGGCGTAAGAGGCAGGGTCACTACCAATTGCGCCATCCGGTCAGTCAATTATTATTCTACATTCGTCTGCATTTGTTCACTGCGCGATCCCACAGTCCGTTCTGGTATCACCACCATCAAATCCCATCACAAAAACAAAGCAAACACCAAGTTTTACTAAGAAAACACACACCGAATACCTCTAGCGACTCCCGCGTGTCTCCAGTCCAAACGTCAAACTGACAGCTCGCTAAAATCAAAGTACATAATGGCAATGGAATAACCAAAAAGTATCAATCGATCGCTATGCCGACTCTGCCCAAGGAAGTTCCTTGACGTTTCCAAACATGATAGAGAGCGCCACTGTGCTGACGCTCTGACATATAAATAATCGTTTATTCTGTTTACAGCAAGCGATTATGTTCTAATCGATCTTTTTTATAACAGTCGGGTTTTTTTTTCATAAGTATTTATAATCAAGTAAAAATTAATAAGATCACTTAAATATGGTTTGACAGTGTATAATTATTATACAATCCAAGTAGAACGAATCCCTATTTATACGTTTACCTACATTGTTCGAGCTAGAAAAGTGAAAATGGAAAAAAGAGGTTTATATTGTTTACTATTGGAATTAAGGAAAAACTATATGTATTTAGGTACATATTTATTATTTAATTACGCTACGAATGGTTTGGAATGACATCGTTATTTATTACTATAGATTAAGCATTGGATAGGTAAAGTTTGGTCGATCCGGGCCTTAAGCCATACACATAAAGTAAATACAATATTTTTTACATCTCTATTATGAAGTTATTAATAACAGCGCCTCTGTAGGACGATTCTCATTTCCTTGAAGGAAATTAAGCTACACTCAACGTTTTCTTGTGCCCGGTACACTTATTACAGAGATTTGATAAATGATACGTAATAATTATATAACATGGCAGTATAAAATATAACTCAAAGTTAATTAGGATGGCGGAATAGTAGTAAAAAAGTATGGCATACAAAAAATATTAGGATATGAGATGTCACATGTAGGTAAGTAAAATAAAATATATTGTTAAATCTGCTGCCTACAGGAAACATTCACATTATTATGTCATGTTTCTTCTACACATAATGATGTTGACCCGATTCTAATAATAATTTCTCCCGGATTGGGTCTCCAGTACCCTCACTCACGCAGCGAAACACAGCACAGTCCTGCTTCACACCGGTTTTCTGTGAGTTTTCTCCGGTCGAGCCGGCACATTCATGCCGAAATGTGGCTCTCCCATAGTCTATCGCTGTCATTCTACACAAATCTAACGATATACCATAGATTTATCCACAGATGATTGGTCAAATCGGCCCTTAGTATCAATAAAAAAAACACTAGCCATAAATAAAAATAAAAAACATGATAAAAAACAATATCTCTACTACATCTCTATACTTTAAAATTTCAATACTTTTTTGTTTTTATTTAGAGGTAATACCATCATAGTTATCATCTTGTCACAAATATGGAATATCAACATGATGCTTATGTCAATGTAGGACTGATCAAAACCCGAGTCCCATTTCAACGCGATTGCATTTGGATTTGGGTACGAACCGTACTCATAACCCCGCTTGTCACGTGACATACAATTGGCAGCATGTTATCGCACCAGAATGCGCGTGCGTTCCATTCTGTGCCACATTTCCAGGTGTCATCATAGGAAGTACACACTCTTTATAAATGGCGAGTGTAGCGAATGTTGCACATTAAACCGTACTATTTACCTTACTCGTGTTTGAGCTCTCGTTACGATATGGAGACGTTTTACGGCGGCTGCGCTTAGGGTCGCGGGTTTCGATCCCCAGCCGAGCGAAAATTTGTATCTGAGTTTTCTGTTATGAAATTCTCAGTCTGACTCAGCCCGAAGTTAACAGTCTTGTACCCCCGTGCTTCAGAATGATTGTAAAGCCGTTGTTCTAGTGCCTGATCCTTGTTCGTTATTAGCACATGTCCCATCGAAATGCGAGGGCAAGAAAAAGAGAGTGCATTTGTGTCTATACAAACACTTGTGCACTATAAATGTCGACGATGGCTAATAGCCGCCAAAACCGAAATAAATACTGGTTAGGAGGACATTATATATTATTATATTATCTTTTTCTGATATAAATCTCACAATATTATGTGTATGTATTTGAGCATAACTTATTTATTACTTTATAATACTGTATTTTATTTATGTATTAGGGTTATAAGTTATATTTTAACATTTACAGTTTCTTTTTTTTTTCCTTATTGAATATTGCATCCCCTATCCCTTCTCTACTATCAAATGTCCTTTACCCGAAGGTTGTCTGGTAGAAATCGCTTTCAGCGATAAGACCGCCGAAATTGTACACAAAATTTCTGTAATGCCTAGTACTTAAGTTGTGTATTTTGTGCAATAAAGTATATCTATCTATCTATAGACAGCGGTCATTTTATAACAATAATTATGAAATCTTGGCTCGTACATATTATTATGTAATATTTATTTATGTATTTGAATGTCGTGGACAGTACCAAATATCTTAATTCAACGCCATTAAAAATGGCGACGCTAGTGGATCAAACAAGCGCCCTTAATGACTCGTACATTGTGGAAATATGAGGTTGGAACAGCTCAGAGGAAATACAAGTTCCTGTTCCCATTCCTCACCCAAGCACGAAATCGCATAATGATAAAGACTTTTAGCATAGTAAAAAGATACAATAGGCTAGCTTCGTAGCATGTTCTCATTAAGCCTATTATTTTTAACCACTCGGAGTTGGATGCGCACTGCAATTTTTTTTAATTTGACTGGTTCACCGCTGCCACTGTGTGGTTTGCTTCTTGAGCCGATGATATACATAAGTAGGTGCATTTAGATGTATTTTTACTTCCAAGTAAATAAAAAAAAACACAAGATTTGATGTTAATTGCAAGTTGTCTGTAACTTTAAGTAAAATCTCGCAATTCAAAATTCAAAAATGCATTCCATCCGCTTAGTTTAGCGTAGTGATTTCAGGGCTGGCTGAGATTTTACATCTCAACCGGCGCTAAGATTTGATTTCCGCATCAACACCAATGTTTGTTGATGAAACGGGTACAGATATTTGTGATGCTATTTATCGTATTTTCGTTGTTCATGGTTTCCATAGCACAAGGGAATACCTTAGTCTGGAGCCAGAACAATGTATGTGATCTGGTTGTGTCATCAGGTTTTTAGAACACGATAATGATGTGTTGGCCATCATCTCATCATTAGATAAAGATTAAAATACTCACATACATTATCCTTTTATGATTTTGATATTTACTTTGTTTTATTTACTATGGTTCTGTTCTGTTTTCTGTTTTCCGCTCGTCTTTTTTTTGACGAAATATTTCTGTTGGATACAACAGCATACACATCCATTTATTTTTGCACATATGATGGTGGATAGAACATATTCGATTGATAATAGCTCTTGTATTATTGTAATAACAATTACCTACTTATTTTCGTTTTTTTTTCATTAGGTATATACGCAAAGAGGACGATATCGCCAAAATCAGGTCAGTGGATATGTACCTAACTATCGTGTGGGTGAAAAGTTTTACTAAAAACAATATTTAAAAAGTATTTGACAACTGGAAAAATGGGTGTTATGATTTTTTACTAACTTATCTGAATTAAAGTGGGATGTCAAATATAACAAGAGAAAATTCTGAGCTGAAATTAAGTCAGCGGTAGTTTTTACAAGCTTAAATCAAATATTGCTTTTTTAGACTGTATTAATTTTTATGAAAATTGTTCATAGGCTCGATTCGACCAATCTTTATTCGAGAGTAAATCTATGGTAGGTATAACTGTTAAACCATACAGTGCGTATACCACTGTATAACAAAAGCTTAGGAATCTTATTCCACTTTGGTTTAACAAGCTTCTTAAGCTTATGTTAATTAGGGACATATTAGTAACACAAATATTGTAGGTACTTTATTTTAAAGATAATGGTGACATTATGTAAAACATTTTTTTAAAGAGTAACTGCTAAGTTTCTTGCTAGTGTCTTCTTATCAAAAAAATCCGAACCAGTGGTAAACATGTTGACATTCATACGAGTAAGCGTTCTGTATGGACCTAAATTGAATAAACTATTTTCATTTTTGCTTTTAATTTTTCACCATAGATATCTATCTCGGATAAAGATTGGTCGAATACCGTTAGTCGCAAAAGAAAAGATCACCTTATATGTTTATTCGAAGACAGGTAATATACATAAAACAAGTGATTTCTTTTACGCCCGTAGCAAACCTCCGCCGCGGAACGCATAGTGGACCATACTGCCGGTTGGCTAGTGACGTAAAAGAAGCAGAATACCAGCGAAATTGCCTGTTCTAGTACTTAGAATTGACTATAATTCTGTCTTCATTCCGCTTCCAGCGACGGTGTGCTAAGGGCGTTAGCGAGTTGGTGATTATGACTGCGAAGATGCTTGTTAAGTAAGTAAAAGTTTTTTTTTTATTGAAGCACAGGATTTCAATGTCTTATTATAAGTTATGCATATTCATTATTATTATCACTCAATTATAATTTATCATAGCACTTAAAATGTAAAAATACAAAAATATCTGTTGCAATCTATACTACTTTCTATACCTAGGAAAAAGTAAGTATATGATATATGATAAGCTGGATAGGTGTCCAACAAAGTGTAGGTAGGTACCTATTGTTATGTACTTACTTCTTCTATTGTAACTGATACCAGAGCAATCGGAAGTAGTGTAGGTAGTGCAAATCCAACTATCGTTGAACGGGAAAAAGTTTCCTATGTCCTTCCACCAATGTTACCTCTCCACCAATTTTTAGTCAAAATCGGCAAAGCCGTTCTTGAGAAAGAAATATTCACCAACCGATTACGGCTACGGCGGCCAATCTGAACGTTCAACCACGTACACAGGATATATTATAGTGATGAAGTATGTGCGCAAACACAAGTGCACTCTCTATACCCTTACAATCTCGTTAGTCATAAAAAACACTTATATTCCGATGGGACACCAGCTAGCCAGATACCCATAAATGATTGGAATCAGATGGTGAAAAATACCAAAATATTTTATCTTGAAAAGCACAGCTAACCTTCGGATAAAATGCTTAAGTGTTTAAACTCATTTGTAAATAAAATATTGAAGTTAAATTCTTTACAATACCAGTCTAGCCTAAAAGCGAAATGTAAAATTTGATCCTTCACATAATCCAACATGAATCAAAGAGAAAAGGTCAGGTCGACAGATGTTGTACTGGTTTACATACAAATGTCTTTGGGCCAATCGTTTGAGCCCGAATATATCAGATGTTTAGCATAAATTGTTGTGGAAATAAAAACAAGAGAGTGCCGCAGATGCCGCCTGTGCTTACCAACTGACAGATTCTTATGGCTAAGTGAATGTTGCAGAAATTGAAAAGCGAAGAAGTAAATTAATAGATGTACGATAAGCTTCAAAAATATCTTAGCGTTTAAACCTAGCATAAATATTTGAGCAACAAAAGTCACATTTAGCTCGGCTACCATCACTCAAAACGTTAAAAACCGAAACTAGGATATCTATATTTACTATAAAAGAAAGTCGTACTAGTTACAATATGTAGGTATATATAACTTAAGACCGGCTAGACTGATTTCGCTGGAAATTGGTGGAGCGGCAGCTTAGAACCAGGAAATGGACATAGGGTACATTTATTCCCAAAAAAATCCAGGTTCCTGTGGGATGAACAAAAACAAAAGAAATGGATAGGATGAAGAAAAAGAGGTCTAATCTTTATAACAACGGAGGAAAGTCCTTAGTGTACCTATGGTCTTTGTTATCAAGCCATGCTGGTCTCTCATAATTATGATCTAAACTTTGGTTGTGTATTCCTTTTTATTTCCTTCATTTGCTTCTTCACCTAACCTAACCTTGTAGTGTTTAGGGTGTGAGACTTCTAACTCCTCACAAAGCCGGTGTGACTTTGAACAGACCTCATCAATGTCTTAGACTTTTCATCATCATTCTAATCTGGTATTCTAAGCTGCATGTGTCACATCAGAGTGCGGGGCACACTGAACCTTTTATTATAATAATAATAATAATAATTCTAACAACATCTCATACGTTGACCTGATTCCGTACTAAGTAGCTTAAGCACTTGTGTTACAGATATCAGACAACAGAGGAACACAAATATATACATAGAAATACATATATTACACCCAGACACTGAACAAACACAAATGTTCATCGCACGAATGTTTGTCCAGGGTGGGGATCGAACCCACGACCTTTGGCGTAAGAGGCAGGGTCACTACTAATTGCGCCATCCGGTCAGTCATAAATAAATCAAAATTAAAGTCATTATTAATTAGTCGTAATTAAAGCGACAGAAGAGATCAAACGACAAAAAAAACTTTTGTAGGTTATCTGATTCACCTTGGAACGTTCTCTAAAAGGTTCTATTTTATTGCGTCCATTACTAAGCCGTTTAAACTAGTAATTCCGCTGAGTGCGCAGTCTAGACTTCTTGAGAACTTTAGCAACTAATCTTTGAAGGAAACTTTAGGTCCACTCCTACAAACGTTTCCATAAAACGATCAATTACAGCGGACAACGCGTCTTACAGGATTAAAGGTTACAAGAAATCTTTGATCCTGATCTACTGGGCTGGTCTCTCTCTCTAATTTAAGAGCCTTGACACTCTTGTCAGTGGAGTAGTCCATTCCTCTCTCGCTGACCTGGACCAGCCGGTCTAGGCCACCAATAAATCGAGACGAATTGAGAATACGCTAAAAATTGATAAACGTTTAAAGAAGTAAAGCGAGTAGAGAACAGTTGATATCTTGATTCAATTAAAAACATAACTTAGCCATAGGTACAAAAGGCTTTAAACTTATTTTAGCGTTTAAGCCTAGCATAAATATCTGAGCTTTCGATAAAAGTCACATTTAGCACCTTACCTTAAAGTATACTTTTTGCTGTCGTTTATTCTCGAACAACAAATGAAAATGCACCTTCGCGTATATTAACATACAGTTGTGTTTTGTTAAATGCTCCGATATTTTTTGGTGGGTTTGAATGCCATGTTGCCATGAATGTCATGTTTTTAATAGAATCAAGTTATAAACTGCTTTCTACTCGCTTTACTTCTTTAAACTTCTAACAAATTTTGTTGTATTTTCGATTCGTTAGATTTATTACTGGTCCAGTAACTTTTAATCCTGTCAAACGCGTTATGCCCGGTGGATTGTTTTGTAATTTATCGTTTCATGGAAACGTTTGTTGGAGTGGACCTAAAGTTTCCTTTAAAGATTAGTTGCTACAGTTCTCAAGATGTCTAGACTCCGCACTCAGCGGAATTAGTTTCAAACTTAAACAGCCAGGTTAAACGGCTTAATAACGGACGCAAAAAACTAGAACCTTGTAGAGAACGTTGCAAGGTGAATTAGATAGGGTAGAACGTTTTTTTTACCGGTCGATCTCTTCTGTCGTTTTAATTATAAACGCAGCGGTAATTACCGATATTTCAAGATACGAGCCTATACCTTGTGTGGCTGATGTCCATGGGCGGCGGTAATCAATTACCATCAAGTTACTCGCTTACTTGTTTGCCTCCCTTTCTCATAAAAATAAAATAAAAAAATAACAGACTTAGCATATAACAATCACGGTTGTGCAGTGTGCCCCGCACTTCGTTGCGCGGACATATTATGCAGCTTGGAATACCAGATTGATGATGAAAAGTCTGAGATATTGAAGATGGTCAGTCTGTTCAAAATTTCACCGGCTTAGTGGGGAGTTAGAAGTTTCACACCCTAAACACTACAAGGTTAAGTTAGGTGAAAAAGCAAATGAAGGAAATAAAAAGGAAAACACAACCAAAGTTTGGATCATAATTATGAGAGACCAGCATGGCTTGATAACAATGACTAGAGGTACACTAAAGACTTTCGTCCATTGTTACAAAGATTAGAACGTCTTTATCTTGATCCAATCAATTTCTTTAGTTTTTGTTCATCTCACTGGAACCTGGAATTTTTTGGGAATAAATGTATCCTATGTCCATTTCCTGGTTCTAAGCTGCCGCTCCAAGCTCCAATTTTCAGTCAAATCGGTCTATCCGGTCTTGAAATAACCTACATAGTGTAACTAATACGACTTTCTTTCATTCATAAATATGGATATCCTTGATTCGGTTAATGACGTTTTGAGCGATGATAGCAGTGGACGAAAGCGAGCGTCTTCTAAATCGGAGGTAACGGTTTGAAATCTGTGCACGAAGCCCTTGGTTTTAAGAATGAAAAGGTATGTATATCACACACATTAATGTATATCTTTCTACGGCAACGAGGAAAAACATCATGGGATGATTTCGAATAGTTTCTCAAGCAGTGGGTACCGGGTGGGTGGGTGTTGAAATTTCAAAACGTGTAACTTTTCAAAGTCAGGACTCAATCACTTCAATGTAATAACTATAATTGTCATATCCTGAATCATCTTTTATGCGTACCTCGTATAACGCATAAAGGAAAAAACGCATTCAAATAGAGAATATTATTTTTTACACATTGAATTTTAGTTCATCTTCATCGGGTTAAGCATACTCGTATGAACTATGACTCGACGAAATTAAAACTCGAGTCCCTCGTAGAAAACTTTAAGAGCTCCTTCATGCGTTTACTAAAATATTCTCATTAGTTGGTTCCGCGAAATATGTGATTCCAACATTAACTCGCTAACTAATTTAGCTTTAATATTTAAGACTTCCTGAATACTTCGTCGGGATCTGGGATCTCGTTTCTGCACTTAATTTGCCGGATGTCGGAAGTAATTTAGGTTAGTAGGATACATGCAAGTGAGGATTCAACGTTTCCGAGAAATGTTGCTACGTACTTAGTGACAGGGTGTTTATCTCGTGACACCAATTGAATTACAATTGAGTTGTTCGGGTGACACCTGAAATAAATTGAGTCAAAGCACTTTACAAATGTGCTGCAGTCATACAAGTGATTCGAAGTTATCTCGAGTGATAAGAAAATAATAACAACTTCCTAATTTATTGTTACCTCCTTAGAGTAGTAGTTTTTAAGACCGTGCGAAGTGGAGGAGTTACAGTAGGAAAGCGGATTCCGGGCTCCGAAGCGCCAGCTTGAGACGCAAACGGTATTTAACGCTAAGATAATGTTAAATCATCATTTTGCCTTTTAAGTTCATTGATGATGATCACCCCTAGGGAACTAAGTAAGTCTAAAGATAGGCAGCAATCTGTTATGATTGGAAGAACTAACGCAGGTAATATAAAAAATAATTTTCAATCTGAGTATGCTCCAAATAGATTTGGTGTTCCGCAAGGCAGCATACTGGGACCACTCTTATTTATAATCTATATTAACGACATAATTAATGTAACTCCACATAGAACCATTTTATTTGCCGACGATGTATCTATTATAGTATTAAGTGACTTAAAAGAAGGTTTGACGAAGCACGAGGATGACATTAATAACACACTAATTGACATAATTGAATGGCTTGAAATTAATAATTTGAACATTAACTTGAGTAAAACCAATTTCATACAATTTAATAATCTTAAGAAATGCAAGCTAAATATTTTATTTAAAGGGACTTCGATCAAAGAAACTGACATTGTAAAGTTTTTAGGAGTAAACATAGATAAAAATTTAAACTGGAAGTCTCAAATTGAAAAAGTGTGCGACAAACTTAACCGCTTTGTTTATGTCTTGAAAAGACTTCGTCATATAACTGATCGTTCTACAATTCTCGCTGCCTATCATGCTTATGTCGCGTCGGTATTGCGCTATGGTTTAGTTCTTTGGGGAAATAGTACAGATGTGCATAAAGCTTTTGTGGCGCAAAAGAAGTGTGTGCGTGCTATAATTGGTATACCACCACGTGAATCATGTAAACCACTATTTAAGGAACTTAATCTCTTAACTTTACCGAACCTACTGATATTCGAAGTTTTTAAATTTGTCAAAAACAATAAAAACCTGTTTCTTAAGGCTTGTGATATTTATCAGCGGAATAAAAGGCATCCAAACAGACTTGTCTTAGGATTTGCACCCAGAACGACTCAATATATGAGAAATTGTTTAAATATGAGCATAAAAATATTTAATAAAATTCCAGAATGCATAAAAGCACTTAACTCTCCGCAGTCACATAAAAAATTGTATGCTTGGCTACTGGATAAGAATTTTTATAGTATTAAGCAATTTTTAGACTCTGCATGACAATAATTTAATTAAAAATATTTTGACATTTATTTTAATTTGTAATTTGAATTTATCTCGTTGTTTTATAATTGAATTATGTTTTAAGATTATTTTTACATGCCATGTATGGCGAAACATGTTGATCTGACAAGTTTATGACCATCACATTGATAAATGTACCGTGTTTCTTGTAAATAAAGATTTTCATTTCATTTCATTTCATTTCATAAAGGTGGGATTCCTAGGATGTATTCACTCAGTCATTATTTGACATTATAAAATTTACATCTCACTCAGTCATTATTTGACATTATAAAATTTACATCAATCAGTATGTTTCCCTGTATTATAGTGAAATTTTAAATGAACTATGAAGTGACTCATTGCCTAGAAATTGGCTTACCTAAGTGTAAAATGTGATTGGATAGGCATCACTAATGCCACGTCTTATTAAAATGTTAGCAATTAGAGAGTTATTCAATGTGATGTGAAACACTCAGTTTATTGAAGTTGGATTCGCCCTTGGGGCGAATTCTCGTTTTTATACTTATTTGAAAACCAGGCACGTACTTAAGTGTGTACGTAACTGCCTCGTAAGTAATTATTTTTTTATATTTTATCAAAATATTCATGACTTACTTATTTTGATTAGATATCCGCTTGACTTATAGAAATGAGATTAGATTCATTAAATAGTTTTTTAGATTTTCGCGTTGCATTATAACTATAATGTATCAATACGGGGATTAACACGATATTTATTATGTGAAACAACATTGTGTACTCACATATTTGGCTCGACGTTTCGGCTACGTTACAGCAGCCGTGGTCACGAGCGGACTGACCACGCTCTACTATTGAGACATTATAGATTCATTAAATTTTTTTTATGAACAAATTAATATGTTAATAATTAAATATTAAATAAAACATAACATTATTAATTTTTTACAATTCAGGAATACCTACTATTAAAAAGTACCTACGTACTTACGGAACCCGCGGTTGTGGAATCTGACCTTCACTTGCCCGGTTCTAATGGCTAAAATTAGATTTTTGAGGAGATTTTTTATTTAGTAGAAATGATTTCGAATGTTTAAATTCGCATTTGAATTGTTTATAAGTACTTATTCAAAAAAATGTTCTGTTGCATGTCAAAAAGTTGAGTAAAAGATCGTATCACAGTACATCCAGTGCAGTTATTTTAGTTGATAGATAAAAGTTTTTATTTCATTTAAAAAAAAGCTAAAGACCGTAATGTCGCCGCATACTCGTATTTGAATTTTTCAATCACTGCGATGGATTATCCCCACGGGTCTCCTTACACAATGTAGGTATAAAGTTTTGGTCTGCAAAAAGAGAAAAAGAAGCTTCATACTTAAAGAGGCCGGAAAAATATTTACATCGAAAACATCTATAAATATCCGTCTGACCTCAGGGGTGAAAGATTAAAAGGGATTACTAAAATTGTTCTTATATTAAATGACTGTAAATCTGAAAGAAAAGAAAATCAAATAATCATTCATTAATTTTATATCTTCAAGCTTTAACAAGAATTTTTTAATTAAGTAGCTAGGAACGAAAGCTTTTTGTATTGAATTAAACTTCAAAGTAAAGGAATAAATCCAATTTATTTCATAAAACGAGTCTCGTAAACAAATAAGTAAATAATATCTCCTATAACCAAAGTATATTTATATATAAGACTTTCATTTTGGACTGACCGGATGGCGCAATTGGTAGTGACCCTGCCTCTTACGCCAAAGGTCGTGGGTTCAATCCCCACCCTGGACAAACATTCGTGCGATGAACACTTGTGTTTGTTCAGTGTCTTTAGGATATATATATATATATATATATATATATATATATATATATATATATATATATATATATATATATATTTGTGTTCCTCTGTTGTCTGATATCTGTAACACAAGTGCTTAAGCTGCTTAGTACGGAATCAGGTCAACGCATGAGATGTTGTGACAATTATTATTATTATTACTATATAGGCGAACTTAATGCCTAGAGGCATTCTCCACCAGTCAACCTTTGGGCATGCATATTTACAAGGAAATGCTTATTAAGTTCCTGTTTTCTTACTTTGTTCAACGCGACCTTAGTCTGCGCGCCACGAAAGAAATCCCGAAATACACGGAACTAAAATTTGAGATTCATTGTGTCTATGAGCATAAAGCTAAAATTTGGATGTTTTAATGGCGAATCAAGGTCCTCTTTTCTGTCGCGGACTCTATTTGCCTTTTTTATCATTGACTCATCGTAACACGGTTACTTTTCAAACTGGAGTGCACTTGACCAATCAAAATAGTTTTTTTTTCTATTTTAGACTAATCAGCGGGGGCAGAGTGCCTGAGAAATCGACTGCTTTAGCCGTGGGACTGCGCAAGCTCCAAACAGAACTTTCACACTTCGCCACCCGCTTTAGATTGTTCAAGCGCTCCCCCCACCCCCCGCGTCCCGCGGACCATGGGATGGTCGACTTTGTAGCGGTCTCTCTCTCTAGTCGGTCTCTCATTACTGAGGACTAAGGATCGTGGTCACTGGAACACATCAACCAAACAAGCCTTCCCCACCTCGTAACTTTGGTAGGGTTGTAGCTCCTTTTATTTGTAGCGGTAAGGATATAGTAATTTGCATTGAATGTTACGAGCAACTCGCACAAGCGAGCTAGAAACTGCAGCTCTCACTATGTAAACCAGTCTTACCAGTTTAATAGTTAGTTTTAACCAATAGCATGACGGTCTATCAAATTAAACAGAACGAGGAAGAGACAGAATTCAGAAGGTATTTCATTTCTCGTACATGGTATATTCTAGGGTTAGTTGATTACTCCGACCGTTTTATTTTGAGTTTGAGTTTATTACTACTAACTGTAGAGTAGGTAAGGTTAAACTTAAAAAAACGCGGGTGTCATTAATTTTTAAATTTTAATCATATTCTACAGTAAGTTGTAATAAGCTCAAACTCAAAATGAAGTACGTAGTTAAGATTAATACAGTGCCATCCATAGTTTTAAGTTATTGCAATACCCTGTCTGGATCATGTATACATAACGCTAGTCAGCACTAATTAAAATATTTAGTTTTAAGAGTAATATAAGTAACATGTGCAATTAAATAAATAAATAAAATACAATAGGTCGGAGTAATCAACCAATCATAGAATAACCCACAAGAATTTTCAAATCACTTTACTTTACGTCAAAACTTAAGTGCAAAACGAAGAGTCCTTCTACATTTACGTACCTACTTGTCGAAATGTGAAAGCTTACGAATAGAATAGAAACGGCTGCTACGTTAATAACAATGAAATATCAGAGGTGATAAGCTAAGCGCTGCCATATATTGTCGGGCGGGCGCTGCAATTTGGGCGTGCGCGACCACAGCCGTCCAATATAGAGCTGGATACTGCGCTATTTGGCTCCGAGAGGTAGAAACGGGCCGTTTAGTGTGTCTGTTTCTGCAGGTAGATTTATGAAATACTTGTAATAAAATATTCTTAAGAGCGGAAGCGTTATGTGGACGCCTGCGTGTATTCGTGCTCCGACGCAAAAAAAAACAAACATATCAAACAACAGCAAATAGCAACGGCAGGGCACATAGCGAGGAGAACCGACGGGCGTTGGGGCGAAAAGGTCCTCCAGTGGAGGCCACGTACAGGAAGTCGCAGCCATGGCAAGTGCCCCACAAGGTGGACCGACGATCTGGCTAAGGTTCCATTTGAAGCGGGCGGCACAGCACCGATCTGTGTGGAGAACATTGGGGGAGGCCCATGTCCAGCAGTGGATGTCCATTGGCTGAAATGATGATGATTATGATGAACAGCACATACGAATACATCTAAGTATCCAGATTCTCGTAGCACAATAATATTATTTTGATACTATTATCATGCAAAAGTAAAGGAAAGCAGAAAGCCAAATAATAAAGGAAAGCGGCCCAAAATGAGAATGATTAAGAGCATTTGTTTAATCCATAGGGCCTACAATCAAAACGGTCCCGCGGAGCGGACCGTGAGAGGGCCATGCTTCGGCATGAACCGGCCGGCTCGACCGGAGTACGGATACCACGGCCTCACAGAAACCCGACGTGAAGCAGCACTGGCTGTGTTTCGCTGCGTGAGTGACGGTACATGCGGCCCAATCCGAGGAAAAGGGGGGTTTAAGGTACGCAGCGCATTTGTGACTCTTCTGATGTATGGACACCCCGATAGGCGGCGGTAATCTCTTACCATCAGGTATTCCGTCTGCTCGTGTGCCATTCCATCACATAAAATAAATAGTTAGGTACCTGTCGCATGCAAACAATAGAGATGTGTAAGGAACAGGGATAAAATTCGTGAATTTCGTTTCTTTGTAGACCCTCAGTAATGGCCCCATTTGATTTTATTGAATAAATCTCATCGTTAGGTACTAGTACCTACTGGAGAAAAGTGTTTGTGATTTTTGGGACATAATGTATTAGTACATGTCATTCATGTCACAACGATCATACTCGTAACTTTCTACGTGTTGTTCATTGCTACTCGAAATTAGACGGAAACGTATATGGCATGCAGACAAGACGGCATACTCGGTAAGTAAGCGGGGGCCATGTGATGTGACCAACACACGGCCAATTCCAATTTTATCTAGGCGTGTGGAACTCTTTACTGAAATGACTCAGTGATCCGACTCAGATAAAATTATACACTGTTCCGAATCTGTAATCATCATCATCATCAGCCCATTTAAGTCCCCACTACTGGGGCACGGGCCTCCCTCAATCACATGAGGGGTAATTGTCATACTCACCACGCTTGACAGACGGGTTGGCGAGGGGAATCTGTAATGTTCGCTCCGAATGTATCATTCGACTCAAATGGATCTCGAGTCCGAGTGAACCGAATGATCCGAATGAGCGGAATCACGGAATTATCCGAGAGTCGATGTTCCAAATGAAGCGTTTCACTTTTCCGCATCTCTGCACTGATCCAGATGCAAATGTTCCAATCTTTTGAAAGATATGTTTTTGCCTGGTCTATGTTTAAGTCATGTAGTGACCGCTAACTATATCCATTAATAGATTTTTTTTGTTGTTGTGGGTATATATCTGGTACTATCGAAATGTAAATCTTCTTAAACGCATGAATCATTTAAGTTGATTTTATTTGATTTCTTCTAGTTTGCTTGGATGAATAATTTTAGCTGCTACTAATTTAATCTGTGTTGCTACCTTAATGAAACCTAATCATGAAATAATATTAGTCGAAATGAGCAATGTTTTTAGGGAGTTGGTGGATCAGTGGTTCGGAACGTGCCTTTCCATATAGGGGGTCGTGGTTCGACTCCGAGCATGCACCTCTCGATTTTTCAATTCTATGTGGGTAATTCTAACATTAGTTCGGTGGTGAGGGAATACATTGTGAAGGGTTGCGAAAGTTAGACAGCAGTCATTTCTTTGTAATTACCAGACTCCCCAAATCCTGAATCTTGATCCAAACGTACCCCGGGTTCCAGGGCGACAGCTTTAGACGCAACCGGGAATTATACGCTAAAATTTTAGTCAAAACGAAAAGCAGAAATGAGAATGTAGTAATGCAAACCAGTCGGTGCAATATTGCAATTGCAGGGGCCATTCAGATGTGGCCCGCCTGCCTCGACAATACCCGGCTAATTTCAAGTTTAATCCCCGACTCCAGTTTAAACTGAAGTGCGCGCTAAACTTGGACTTGGCTTTAATAAGCAAATTATTGCTATAGCACAAGCTACATAGTTTCTATTTTCTTTTTGTGCAATTTAGCACCTAGTTGAGTTGGAACTCCATATCTAACTATGCAATACAATTAATGAAGCAAAATTTACCTATATATCTACTTCTTGTAACATCACAAAAAAAAATGACTGTTGGCAACCTACATCGTCGTATATGACATTTTTGGCTGTGATCTTTATGAAACACATATATGTCTATAATACATATAAGAAATGTCTCCCGCTAGCAACCTTCAGTTGTTGTCGCCCTTCCATTTGCTATAGGTATTTAGTAAAGTGTCAGCCTATATACTGTCCCACTGGCAAAGGGCTCCATCATAGAAATTAAGTCATGACTACTATGATGGGATTAGGCTTAATCACCACGCTTGCCTAATGCGGATTGGTGATCCCAAACCCGAGTTATGTTCGAAGAATTCGAAACATACATTTGCTCGACCCGGGAATGGAACTCCGGACACCAAGAGCACGGCCCGGTACTTAAATCACTAGACCGCTTAGTCTAGTGGTATAAGTGATAGGTATTATACATATTTACTTATTATCAAATGTAAAGTTCCCTAGGTGGAATCCACCTATCTCAAAAATAGTATTAGCATATTTTTTACACGAGGACAACATTTGATACTCATTAGTATTACAAATAAAACAAAATGTTGAAGCTTAATTATATTCAAACTTTTTGCAGAAACTGCTTACCTTTTGAAAATGTTTTAGAGGGCTTGGAGAGCAAAAGTGATAAATGTTCCAGATTTCGAAGTTTTTCTACAGCTTTTTAACAACATACCAAAAATACAGCTAAATTATACTTTGCGAATTTACCATTTTTGTCTTTAGGTATACGGTCTTAGACAGGTAGTGCACACTAGTGACACCATTTGATTTAAATTGTTAGCATTCTCTACCGGATATCTTTTTAACAATTTCTAAGAACAAAAGAACTTAAAACTATTTATTAAATATTTATAATTAACTTTTTGGTCTGCTTCCTACTCGAAATATGAATTACCGCCAAAAAAGGCACTTATGGCGTTAAATCCAAATTTCGAGTGCTAAAACAGATAAAAAAGTTAAAAAGTCGAAATTGCTAAAAAGACATCCGGTTTAGTTGCTATTAATTTAAATCGATTGGGGTCACTAGTCACCCGTCGCCTTAATCAGAAATTGGTTATAATTTTTTCTCGGCTCTACCATTTCTTAAGACATACAAGCTGACCTATTTTAAATGAAGTTTATTTTCATCGCAGGTACTTCTTGTAACTGAAACGAATTAATTTTTTATTATGGCTCTACCCGAAGACAATTCGCCAATGTCAAGTAACTTATTGAGGATAAGTAGGTAGTCAACAGTCGAAGTCAGTCAAAGTCACAATCACTCAATAAAACGCCGGTGTTTTACGTTTTATCGACCTACGGATTCAGCGGATATCAAAAAGCAATCGCGGAATTTTAAGACTCTATTAGGTCTAAGTTGTCACGAGACAACGCACTCGACACACAATAGCAGTGTTAAAAATGATACAATCGAACGATTTTTATTCTCAGGATCACTTTGCGGCACTTCACTGCACAAATAAACAGCAAATTTGTACACTAAAAACCACTAGACACTAATTTAAAACCTTTGAATTGCATCAGCCCATGCGGCTTGTTTTACCCCTAACCGCCGAATCCTACGAATATTATTATCTTGCTGTTCTTCCTTGCACTACGTCAACACAGCAGGTTTCTACACGCAAATTACACAATACAAAAGAAAACTGGTAAAAACGCGTAGACGCGGGCCGCAAACATGTTAGTTTTCGCCAGGCTAAGTCAAATGTTGTTTACTCGCTCCGGGCTCATTAATCAATGGTTTTTCCGACATTCCCCGGCGTGTCACATTGTCCGTAAATCAACTTCTTGCTTTGTTCTTGTTCACAGCTGCAATGGGGTTTAAACAAAACGCTGAGCGTAACTTTTGAGCTAAAGGAGTTTAAGGCTAAAGTCGCCTTTTGAATTTCATTTAGTTTTCAAGGTTGGGAATGTGGTGCGGCTATGTGGATATTGTTATGAGCTGACCTATAAAGTAGTCATTATCATACTTCAACAGCACTTCTTTTGTTTGAGAAGATCATTAATAAATCGTTGTTGTGGTAACCTATTTTTGGTTAATTTTGTCGCAGTTTTTTAAAAGGTACGGCAGTGCACTTGTTACTCCTCTGGTGTTGCAGGTGTCCACGGTAATCGTTTACCATTAAGTAATCCGTCTGCTCGTCTGCCTCCTATCTCATAAAAAAGTACCTATATATTGGGACAAAAACAAAATCAGATTCTATTGAAATTAATATAATTTTGAACGCATCGCAACTAAAAACGTACAGAACTGGAAATTTAATAAATAATGCACTCAAAATGTATCGACAGTCTTCAGGTGGGACTCGCACCTTCGACCTTTTGCTAACCGGGAAACTAAGCTACCGGAGACATTGGTCAGTTGACAAATACAATATACTTACACCATATAATGTGTAGGCGGTATAATACTAACTATAGTAATTAAATTCAATGTAGACAATAATTCCTGAAGGATCTGACGTTTAGCGCCATCTATTGTCAGAGAGTAAAAACACGTAGCCGAAGGGAAAGGTCATATCTCACAGGATGGCAAGACTCCGCTAAAAGCAAGGTTTGTTTAGCAGTACCGACATGTAAACTTATCTAGTGCTCAGAAGTTTTAAAGCTATATAAAGATGGCACTACTATTATAAACTACTAGCGTGTGTTAAAAAAAAAATAAGTCACAATTCTTACAACTTTAGGCTTTCTAATATTATATTCACACCTAATGCACTCGCGTGTTCTATAAGTTTTTTGGTCTATAGGCTAACTATAGCTAACTATAGCTGATGGAAAGCGACGATGAGGTCTAGATTGATACGCGGTTGCCTAAAAGATTCCTGGTCACTTTTGCCTTAAAGATGTCCAGATTATAGTGTTTAGGAAAAACAGACAGGTAGGGAGTTCCATTCCCGCTGTCCGCATTATAAATGTGGGTGATGTGTGTATAGCACTTGACGCACTGTAAACCAAATAAATAGATAATTGAAAGATTTTTTATGCGATTTAAACTCGGACGTCTTGCAGAGTTAAAACAACCATCATTTGCATCGCACAGTTAACAAGATTTGAATAACGTATGCATGTAACAAATGAAATCGAGAACAGTCTGGCTATTTCTAGCCGACATCAGCTGTATTCATGACATAATTGTATCAACACTATTAGAATGGCTCCGAGATCAGTGCACGTTGAATGAAACAAGTATGGTTCTGTGGAATCACTCGTTGCCTTCTCCAAATCATTCCAGTGCGTTAACTTTTGAGAGACCATGAAAAAAAATGTTTGTATTTGCTTACAATGGCTGTTGTGTTTAAATTTGGTCTATGGAGATGACAAAGTTATCGGTAAGTCCACTGACATTATCATTAATGTAGAAAAGGTACTTTTTACTCAAAAACGTTAAGGTCCGGTAGAACTAAGAGGTTTGGGGGCGCGTCTCGGAAAAAATTTGGATCAATTTATTTTCTGTTAATAATTATCTAGAAAGCAGTAAACTTTTCGGAAGGAAATCTGATGCATAAAAAGTTTTCAATTGCTTTTACTAAGAGTTTTATCATCCAGGAGCAATATTTGACGATGGAAGTTTCCTCATGGAAGCAGCCTTCAAAGTTGCTGTGGCTGCAGCTTCAGAAGGACAAGAAAACCCATTTGTAGCAGAGGTTGTTCGAACTCCTCCTGGCGATTTAATAGAAGCTCAAAAAGCAATGTGCGATCTTTTAGAGGTAACAATTATTATTTAAAAAAAATGATATAAATAAGTTTAGTAGATATCTACTTTTGTAAATTTTGTTTCTTTTTACAGAAAAAGCTTTTTGGAATTTTCGGACCTAAAACCAAAGAAGTAATAGGACACGTACAGTCTATAGCGGATTTGCTCGAAATACCACAATTATTATCACAGCCCGTTGTGACACAAAATCGGAACTGGTCTGCAATAAATTTGTATCCACACCATATCGCTTATTCACAGGTAATGTTTTATAAAATTATATTACTTTTATTTTGTCACTATTGTTTGTATGATAATGCATTTTTTCACCTAGGTTTTCGCAGATCTCATAAAGTTGAAAGGTTGGGAAGAATTCACAATAATTTATGAGGGGGCTGAGTTGTTGCCATTTTTAGGCAATGTGCTCACAATAGAAGATTTGGTCGCGGAGGACCACATATTGATTAACGTTGTTCAGCTGCCTGAAGGAGACGACTTTAGGTACTGCCATGTTTCACGCTGCCTTGTTTTTTGTCATAATTGATGAGTTTTGCCTTAGACACTTCCTCCCACACTGATAACGCCTACGTAAGTTGTTAACCCTTGCAAATAGAGCCTGGTTATTTTTAGACTTTTGCTTGTGCACAAAATTTTTCAAACAATATTTTTTATTATTTTGTTCATAAAAATATGTCTCACAATATGGTTGTCCTAAAAAGAACAGTCCTGCCAAGTGGTCCTATGTAAAGAAACTGAAAAGTGAAATTGTTGATAGTTATACCTTAATATAAACTATGATACCATTATATCTACCCTACGTTGAACCTACAGTGTTTATTTTAAAACATAATATTCCGTTACAGAACTCAATTAAAAACTATAAAATCTTCTGAATCGGTGAATTACATAGTGGCTTGTAATATAGATAAGTTGCCATTAGTTCTGGAACAAGCTCAGCAGGTAGGGATAATGTCTGATGACCACAGCTATATTATCATGAACCCTGACTTTCAAACTATAGATATTGACCCGTACAAACATGGAGGATCTAATATAACTGGTGAGAACATTTGGTTATTAAAGTTTTACTTTTTTATGTGATAGGTGGCAGACGAGCAGACGGATCACCTGATGGCAAGCAATTGCCGCCGCCCATGGACACCTGTGACACCAGTGGAGCTACAAATGCGCTGCCAACCTTTAAGGTGACGGGTAGGGCACACTAGCGACGCCAATCGATTTGTATTTTTAACTACTAAACCGGATCTATTTTAATCGGGGTTACAACCTCTCGGCAAACACTTATACTATTTTTTAAATAACCTTGTACAAATGATGGTCCGTTTTTGTTCGCGAAAAATTGGCGTGAATCAATATTTCGCTTACGCGTTGGACCCAACATTTGTGCAAGGTTATTTAATAAATAGTATAATTGTTTGCTGAGAGGTTGTAACCCCGAAATTGTTTAAAAAAGCTCCGGTTTAGTAGCTATCACTTTAAAACGATTGGTACCGCTAGTTGGGGCTACCCGTCGCCTTAAACCCCCTCTTTCTCCCGAATTGGGCCTCCGGTACCCTCATTCACACATGATTCACTCAGTGCTGATTCACGCCGGTTTTCTGAGGGGCTGTAAAAAAATAATATATAAAATAAGTGTGTAAATTTTACTTTTTTCCCCTTCGTAATATAGAATAATAGAAGTGTGTGGTATATGTCCTTTAATACTTTTATGAAAATGATAGGCTTTTACAGAAAGTTTATCTGTCAGATAGCTTAAATCTTTATAAGATTACAGATTATATCAAATAACCTCACACATAAGTAATTGTCAGAAATTTATCCAAGCGTTTTTATCTACTCCTTGCCTATCCTCTATCTGCAAAAATCCCTATAACTAACGTGTGTTTGTTTCCTTTCACAGGCGTAAGATTTTTTGATCCATCCTTAGAATCCATTAAAACATTCATTAAATCTTTGAACGCGGAAGTATTGGAACTTTCTGAGGGAAACATAGAAATTGCTGTTGCTGAAAATGCTCTCACTCTAGATTTAGCTTTGATTTACGACTCAGTCACATTATATACTACAGCGCTGAATATAATAGGTATTAACGCAGGTGCCGAAGTAACTTGTGAAGAGGATGTAACCTGGAGTATGGGGTCGAGCATAGTCAATTTCGTTAGGACGGTGAGTGACATTAGAATAAGAGGCTACTTTAAATATAAGTTATCAAGAATCAAGATACACCATGTAGGATAGATAGATTTTTTTATGAGAAAGGGAGGCAAACGTGCAAGCGAGTCACCTGATGGTAAATGATCACCGCCGCCCACGGACATCAGCCACACCAGAGGAAGTGGGGATAGATACGCTTTATTGCACAAAGTTTACAGATCTTAGTCTATGGTATTATACTAGTACTAAGTAATAATCTAAATCTATGGTGATATGTAATAATGATGTTAATCAATGGATCGTCTAATTACAAATTTTTTTCTATTTTAACTAAGTTTAAACAAATTTTATAATGAAATCTGGCTATATCCTTAAAGCTAACGTAAAATAGAATTAAAGTGTGGATGATGTTTAATACCCTTCCACCTCTGTAAGTGAAAAATAAATTTCCTTAAATGCGTTACCTACACGTCAACAACGGGAACCTGAATTTAGTACCAAAGTATAGTACCTGTATCTATTGTGTGCTATAATAAATTCAAATGGTCATCACTATATGGTATAGTGGTGATAAATTGTAATTATTCATTAATCTGGATTCCCAGATCGAGATTGATGGACTGACGGGTATAGTAAAGTTTGATGAAGAAGGATTCCGTTCAGATTTTGAGGTCGATGTTTTGGAAGTAATGGCTCATGGTTTAGAAAAGGTAAAATATTTTATTCTGTTAATCATAAAATAACCCAACATACCAATATAATAATGCATGTCACTTAATATTCTTAGGTTGGCACTTGGACAGGTGAAGATGGTTATACAGAAACAAGAACAATCATACCGCCAATAGAACAAGAGGGGTCAGAATCCATGAGAGGAAAACATTTCATAGTCCTTACTGCTCTTGTATGTATATTAAAATAAATCTACTTATTTATATGGACTGTGCATTAGAATAAAGCTAACCACTAATGACGAAACTATACATATATTGTTAATATTGCTACACCCTAACATGGTACATGTACCTACGTACCATTATATTAAAAGTTCTATTGACATTGTAAAATACGAGTAGAAAGTAAGTTTTGATTTGACAGAAAGTAACTTTATGCTATGATTTTCTATTGAAATCTACTGCGGAAATATTTGAGGGGTGAGCTGCCTCGGTTGCATTGTAGCTAGTGTATTAGATTTAAATGCGCTCAGTGTCTTCAGTTCGATCTCAGTGATTTTTGCTAAAATATTCTCTGTGTAAGTTCTCTCCAGTTTTGGTGTTCCATTTGAATATGAGGTTATGACAAAGGAGAGTGTATTTAAGCTGAGCCGAGCTTAAGGGAGCCGTGTGGTCCCCGGCAGAGTAGAATAGGCCACCCTCACTCTTACCGAGGTGTCGTAAAAGGCGACTAAGGTAAAGCTGCTGGCATGATCATCAGCACCCAGAGAAGGAAAACTCTGCATTTATATCAAAACCGTCGCCAACCCGTCTGCCAAGCGTGGTGAGTATGGCAATTACCCCTCATGTGATTGAGGGAGGCCCGCGCCCCAGCAGTGGGGACTTAAATGGGCTGATGATGGTGATGAGAGTGTATTTAAGGCTGCACACATATCTTCATGTACACTTAGTATCAAGTTTTGCGTTCCTGGGAAGGTAATGGTTTATTCTGACCCAAGTCAAAACATCGGCTGAAGGATATTATTCAACATAAAAGTAAATAAAAGACCATATAGGTACTTAGGCACACTACCTTTTTATGTTCAGAGTGCACCATATGGAATGTTAAAGGAGTCTTCAACCATGTTGGAAGGGAACGATCGCTACGAAGGTTTCGGCATTGAATTGATCGACGAGCTCGCAAAGATGAACGGCTTCAACTACACATTTGACATCCAGGAAGATGGCGTTTACGGATCCTATGATGCTAAAGCCGGGAAGTGGACTGGCATGATGGAAAAGATTATGGACGGTGTAACTATATTTACTTAATTCTACCTACTCCCGTTTAGTTTGGTAACCACCATTTAATAATCGCACGAATAGATCTGTGGTAAACTCCACCCATACTATCTGGAATCAATCCCTTCCAGGACGCCTTGTTTCCAGCGCTCATTTTTCCCACGCTCGTGCAAACTCTGGAATGAGCTTCCCGCCGCGGAGTTCCCTGATCGCTATGACATGTCCTTTTTTAATTAGGTTTAAAAATAGTTCTTCTTTCACGGTAGGCAACGGCATGACTATGCTCCGGCATTGTTGATGTCTATGAGCGACGATTACCATGTGACATTACAGATGGGCCGCATACTTATCTGGCTTTTCAATAAAAAAAACTAGGTAGTTACTCCATGACCATGGCGCTTGCAACAGTGACGAAATATCTGAAAATCCAAATTAAGGTACATGGTAGAAATCCCGTAAATAGCTATTCTAAAAAAAATAAGTTGGTGTTGAGAAGTTCCCTCCACTATAGCACTTCTAATTCGTATTCGCCTTTCGAAGATGGAGCAATTTCAAATACAGTAAACTAACGAGGCTTTATTTTGTCTTGTAACACATACCTGTCGTTTCATAACAAGCACTAAAATCCCTTGTAAATCCGTATTTTGATTAATGAGGAATGTAATCCAATATTTTGATTAATGAGACCCATCGTAAAATGATATAAGAATCTATTTATTAAAAAGGAACATGTTTTTCTGATATGGATTAAGGCGAGTTACATGCGACATGATCTCAGCTGACGAGATCAAGAGCTCCCCCATCAGCTCCATTCTCGGGTTTATCCTGGAACTGGAGCTACATGAGGTGCTGTAATAGGTTACGGGGCTGCCACAATAGATCATTACGGGGCTCACCCCATTTCTATCAAATAATAAAGGCGAGTTACGTGATCATTTATTAAAAGCTGCTTCTTTTAAATGTGATAGTTGGCAGACCAGCAGACGGATCACCTGATGGTTAGCGATTGCCGCCGCCCATGGACTCTCGCAACGTCAATGGAGTCACAAGTGCTTGCTAGCTTGATGGCTTGCTACTGCTTTGTTAATTAGGTACCTGTTTTTATGTTTGCAATTTCCGTGACACAGCCTTTTAATTAACATATATTTTTGTTCTTACAGAGAGCGGATTTCGCCATTACAGATTTGACGATAACTTCGTCTCGGCAGAAGGCGGTAGACTTTACCAGCCCTTTCATGAACTTGGGTATAACGATTCTGTACAAGAAGCCAACCAAACAACCGCCAAATTTATTCTCCTTCATATCGCCATTTTCGCTTGAGGTATTGCAATTTCCGTTTACATTTAGCTTAATTTGACGTCTCTGAGTGCGTCAGTTTTTGGGCTCTAATTGAGAGTTAAGCTTGTACAGTAAATATAAATCTTATATACGAGTATAACGAGAAAATAAATAGAACCCTATTTGTAATCAAAGATTAGATAGTTGGTCCAGCCGTTCTGCATGATGAATTATTAACATTTATTGTTTTTTAGGTATGGGGGTGGTTGGCCGGTGCTTTTGCTGGAGTGTCTGTACTCCTCTTCATTTTGGGAAGACTTGCTCCAGAAGAATGGCAGAATCCATACCCATGCATACAGGAGCCGGAAACGCTAGATAACCAGTTTACTTTGGCCAATTCCTTTTGGTTTACCCTTGGAAGTGTACTGACACAAGGATCTGAGATAGCTCCTATGTACGTACAGTCGAAAAATTTTCCAGTGTTAGGTTAACAGTGCTAAGCGATAATCGATTTCACTCGCAACGAGATGGGTGAAACCTTGCGCTAGCGCATAGCGTAGTGCAAGCGATTTTCTCGGTTAACTGAAACATCGCTTAGTAAGATGACCGTACCAGTTGTTTGAGCATATTATAACATTACAAAAAGTCAATTATAAACAGGTTTAACTACACACATTCTTAATTTTTTGTTTGTCCGTTGAAAAGCTAAAGATGGGGTTGGCCCTCCATGTTTGAAAAAAAAAAACTTAAAAACGTAGATATTAAAGCTTATCTTATTTAGCACAATCTTTAAATGATTTTCTTTTCTTTCAGAGCCGTGTCCACTCGTATAGCTGGAAGTATGTGGTGGTTCTTCACCCTAATTATGGTTTCTTCTTACACAGCTAACTTGGCTGCCTTTCTGACAGTAGAATCAAAGTTTTATGCAATTAAAAGTGTTCAAGACTTAGCCAATAATCCGTATGGTGTCACCTATGGGGCCAAGAAGGGAGGAGCTACGTTTGGTTTCTTCAAGGTAAAAAAAAAATAAGATTTTTTTTGGCAAGCATATGGATTCTAAAGGTGACCAGGCGGCATTACCGACAGAGTGCTTTTCGTAACTCATCACCCTAACCTACCTACTGTTGAGTGCCTCTTTTTTATTTAACGCCATTTAGCTATAGGTATCTTAATATATTTTTAGCGTTCTATTTTATGTTCTAGGAATCAGATAATTTGCTTTACCAAAAAATGTACGAATACATGGACAGTCATCCTGAATTACAAACAGCTACCAATGATGAAGGCTTATTTAGGTAAAAAAAATCATTAGAAAAGAACCGATGGGCCCTTTTCGTGTCCACGTCTGTGCGTGTTGAGGAACTTAAATTAAATTTTATTCGTTACATTTTACAGAGCTAAATCGGACAAAGAAAATTATGCGTTTTTGATGGAATCGACATCCATTGAGTATATGGCTGAAAGGAACTGCGATATAGCTCAAGTGGGAGGTCTATTAGATAGCAAGGGCTATGGAATCGCTATGAAGAAAAGTAAGTGTTTTTTAAATAAGTAAAAATTAATGAATAAATGTAAATATTTATTTGGACACAATTTATACATACATTAGAGGTACATTATTAACAGTAAAAATATGTGGCCAAAATGCCACTCCGTTTGTGTCTGATATCCGCATGGAACTAGAAATCGCGCGCTTGTTATCTATCAACGGCTATGCCGAATCCGAACCGAGTCGCTGATTCTCAGCAGAAACCAGTTTGTAGAGAGGGGCTAAAAAGGCCCAATATAATAAAGAAAAATGACATCTATGATACGAATATACCTAGTTACTCAATCCGATGGTTCACTGCGAGCGACCCGAAATGTGTCTTGCTCTCCGATACGTGATGTCGCCAAACGAAGATAAGTAATCAAATTTTCTGAAGATATTTCGTGTTGTAGATTCTCCATATCGTCAACCAATGAGCGAATCAATTCTACAGCTGCAAGAACAAGGCAAACTGACTAGAATGAAAGATAAATGGTGGAAAGAGAAGAGAGGTGGCGGAGCATGTGCTGTATGTATAACTGTTTTTATTTAATTTTAGTTATAAATTATATATTTTGGATTTAGAAGGGTGCGGAAGTCAAGACAGTGTTGCTTTGATAAGCCTGCGTGTTGATGTTCATATCCTGGAGGGCTTTATACTGCTGAAAATCAACCAATCAATCAACGTCAACCGTGGGAGAGCCACGATTCGGCGTGAATACTCGACTGGAGTGATACCACGGCCTCACAAAAAACTGGCGTGAAGCAGCACTGTAGGGTACCGGAGGCCCAATCCGGGGAAAAGGGGGCTTAAAGGTTGAGGCACCTTGTGACTCTACTGGTGTTGCGGGTGTCCATGGGCGGCGGCAATTGCTTACCAACAAGTGATCCGTCTGCTCGTCTGTCACCTATAACATAAAAAAAAACTAAAGAATGCAGGGTCGACGACAAATTGCATCAGAAAGACTTTTCTATACTTATTTGGTCCTATCATGTTCCTTAAGGAAACCAGATTGTATTGTATTGCAAATTGTGTGCTAAGTTTTATTATTCATATTCATGATATAAATGTAGCAGTACAGTAACCGGTTGTTACTCCGGTTAACCAAAAAACGAAACTTCATTTCCAATAGTTTGATTATTACTAAGTGTGTATCAATAGTTCGATGCTCAGTTAAAACCGAACTGTTGTAGGTAATTGAAAAGTTGCGATAGTTCGGCCAACCGGGTTAACAACCGAACTACTGCTACAAGACGATTTCCAGTTTAACACTTTACCATACAATCGCGAAATTGGGCTAGAAACTTTATTTTTGTACTATACGTTTATCCAAAGGACGATGATTCCGGGAGTGGAGATGCTCAGCCCCTGGTACTGGCCAACGTGGGTGGCGTGTTCATCGTGTTGGCAGCTGGTTCTGGCATGGCCATTGTGTGTGCCTTTGTTGAAATGCTTATAGACGTCTGGCAGATCTCTCATACACACAAGGTAAGTGTTCATTGAAAGTTTCGACCCACCGATGATGATTGACAACCAATTTTACCTTAGTTTATTTCCGTGAAATTTTGTAGAAATTTAGTAAAGCAAACATTTCGTACTAAAAAACTGACACGATACTTTCGTATCGGTTATCGCATATTAGTTAAGAGTAACAGAAGTGAGATTGCCATTGAACTATTATTATTACGTATGGAACCGACACTTCGAGCTAAATTGTTGCGGGATGAGATGAAGCCAGCGGACATCAAATCGTTTACGTTACGTTTAGGCGACTACCCGCACGAAACGCCAAATAAAAAGAAAACAAAAAATGCCATCCTGCGTCCTTAAAACTAGTAAAAATATAGTAGTAATAACTCACTGTTGTCAATTACCTATTGAAACTATTTGTATTGACTAAAACCGTAATTACGTTTTCTGGCGCTTAATTAGTACATAGCTAATCCGTAGTATCTGGTGTAATCTTAGGTAATACAGAGGCCCTAAGCAAAAAAAAATAATTAATAATGGCTCTACCCGAAGATAATTTGCCAATGTCAAGTAACTTATTGAGAATAAGTAGGTAGTCAACAGTGGAAGTCAGTCAAAGTCACAGTCACTCAATAAAACGTCGGTGTTTTACGTTTTACCGACCTACGGATTCAGCATATATCACTCTAAAACCAATCGCGGGTTTTAAGACTCTATTAGGTCGAAGCAATTTGTCACGAGACAACTCACTCGACACACAATAGCAGTGTTAAAAACGATACAATTCAACGATTCTTATTATTAGGATCACGTTGCGGTACTTCACTGCACAAATAAACACCAAATTTGTACACTAAAAACCACTAGACACTTATTTAAAACCGATTTTGAATTGCTTCAACCTACGCGGCTTGGTTTAGCGCCCCCCGCAGAATCTACCGAAAAAATTTAATGGAGATTCTATAGATCATTTCAAATAACTTTCACAGGAACCTTACATATTGCAGCAATGAATTTTGTAAAAAAAAACACCTGCAAAGTTTAAATTAGTAGGTGATATCTTTTCGCTACATCGTTGTCAGGATCCGAATTCTCGAGCTCGTGACATTTATCACCAAAACATAGTTTTTTTTTGTAAGGTTTTTAGGTGATATCCACCATGTTTTCCAAATGTCACGAGCACCAGAATTGGCCTCCTGGTCACTTGGTACAGGGTGACTAATAATCCCATAAAATGTCACCGAGATATTCCGAGAAGCTCCAAATGAGTATATACGATGCAGAATGAATTCAACCAGTCATGGTTAGCGAAACTAATGTTTGCATTACATTTAATTTACGATTAAGATAGAAAAAATCCTGAATTTTGTTTTTAACAATAACCATTATCCCCGTGTAAATATTTTACAAGACACAATTGATTAAATGTGTGACCCTTTCCATTCGCCAGTTATGCATGATCCAGTGTGACCCATACTCCTGCAAGGCAATCTATATTATTGGCAGATGATTAATCTACGGCAGAAATCGTATCTATAAGGTAAGCTAAAGGCAAGGCTAAGAGAAAGTATAAAAAATAATATACGTAGGTGACTGCACTCAAAATAAATAAGTTTAACATTTTTACACATACTTACATCAACCCTTCTCCTCATCAATGTTTAATTTCCCGTTTGCGTCCCAGATTGAGCCCAGGGTACAATTGGACCACGATTCAGGGTTTGTGGAGTCTAGTAATTACAATGAAGCCGTCTGACCTTCGCAACCCTTAACAGGGAAACCACTCCTACAGAATCATGGTTACACGTTTCAAAAACTCCACAGTTTTCTCCACCTAAAGGTTATCTGTTAGAACTGACTGCATCGGTGGCGCAGTGGTTAGTGGGTCGCACTTTAAAGCGACGGTTGCTTAGGAGGTCCCGTTTGATCCCTGGGTCGGGCAAATAACTTGTAGGTACCTAAGTTTTCGGTACGAAATTCTTAGTGTCAGCAGTCTGGACGAGGGCGGTCTTGTACACCCGTGCCTCGGAAAGCACGTTAAGCTGTTGGTAAGACCAATCCCTCTTCGGTCGTGTCACGCTGGTGTCCCATCGTAATATGAGGGTAAGGGAATAGAGAGTGAATTTGTGTTTGCGCACACACTTGAGCACTATAATAGGTATATCCTGCATACGTGGCTGATCCTTGAGATTGGCCGCCGTAGCCGTAATCGGTTGGAGGATATTATTATTATCTGGAAGAAATTATACATCGCTACTACCGATAAAGCTGTATTATTTTACAGTTACCTGTTGTGGACTGTGTATTCTTGGTTTTTGTGCAATATAATGATAATATAACTCTCTCACTTATCTCTCTTTCAGGTTCCATTCAAAGAAGAATTGATAGCAGAACTGAAGTTTATATTCAGCTTCAGTGGAGACGTGAAGCCTGTGAGACATCGCGAGCCAAGCGGCAGTGGGTCTGGAGGTTCCAAAAATGAGGAGGGGAAGGACGACATCGAGTCGGTGAAAGATGAAGAAGATAAGATCGTGGACCCATCACCCACGCCAAGATCTGAACGGTCCACTCACTCACATCATACTTTACATAGTCGGAGACAGAGCAATGCAGTCCAGATGGCTAGAATGAGGAAGTTTAGCCGTAACCATTAGAATTCCAAACTTTCTCATTCAGAGTCCCTAATGTAATGATTATGACCCTACTTTGCCATTATAAAAGTTACTTAATTCAAATTAAAGTTGTTGATGTAATATGGTGAGATTTAATTTTTTCTGGCCTATAGGTACATCGTCATTTTTTATCAGTTTACCTCGAATTCCCGAAAACCTCATAATAGCTATCGTGAATAAAATCCATTTAGCATGTTAGATCAACAAAATAAGCGAAAAAATCCGCTGTTTTATTCTTTATTGCCAGGTGTGTTCTATTTTGTATAGAACAGCAGACTCACGATACCTATTATGAAAGAAAATGAAAATGAAAAAAAAATTCTAAAAACAAACTGTTCACAACAGAACTGTAGCATTCCAGTCTTCTTCTGTGGGGCATCCGACTATGATTGCACTAAGATGGACACCCAGAGAAGATTTCGATTGGGTTATAGAGTCCCACACCACAAACCACCTTGTTCCCCACTTGTGATAAGGTGACGGCCATGTGGTTTTCGACTTGGGAAAAATAGTGAAAAAAGCCAATTATAAAATACCCTTGTTAAGGTTGCTGCTTTTTTCATACACCAGAGTGACCTCAAAGCAGCTAGGCTTCTCAATCAAGCGCCCTTCATTAGACGCGGACACATCGCTCTGCTGACAAGCAGCCATTTCTCAAACCACATCTAATTAACTGTGTGACAAGCGATATTAGTAGGTATATTAGAACCGTAGGAGAGTCACGTTTTGGCGTGTATGGGCCGGCTCGACCGGAGTGATACCACGGCCTCGCCGAAAATCGGCGTGAAGCAGTGTCTCTGCTGTGTTTCACTGCGAGGTTGTTAGCACACTTGTAACTCGTGTTGCCACGAGTAATAGAAATTACTCGTAGTTACACCAGTGTGACAAACTTGGTGTGGACACGAGTCCGGCGGGGTCGTGATGGATGGCTCCGATCGCTTACCATCAGGTCATCAGGTCTGCCAACTATCACATAATAATTCTCACAACATCTCATACATTGACCTGATTCCGTACTAAGTAGCGTAAGCACTTGTGTTACAGATATCAGACAACAGAGGAACACAAATATATACTTAAGTGCATATATTACACCCAGACACTGAACAAACACAAGTGTTCATCGCACGAATGTTTGTCCAGGGTGGGGATCGAACCCACGACCTTTGGCGTAAGAAGCAGTAATAATAGTATCTTTATCAGGTTTTTTCGCAAAATGTCGCATTCCGGCAATGTCTACCATTCGCATAAAGTCGCTTTCGCATAGTCAATGCCGAATATATTTTATACCTACGCCGGTTTTTACCAACATAAAAATCTTAGTGCATAAGGTCCAATAGTAATTAGATAACATTTTTGATAGGTAAGAGGTGGCATATAAGTAGAGGATCACCTGATAGCGATTTCCACCACCACTCATGGACATCGCCAGATCAGTTGTGCGCTGCCAACCTTAAATTTTCCCTTCCCCAGAATGGGCTTCCGGGCCCTCCGGTACCCTCCTCCTCAACTTAGCGTGAAATTCCCAGTTGCGTCCAAAGCTGTCGTTCTGAAGTTCGGGGCACGCTTGGACCATGATTCCTGATTTGGAGAATTTGGTAATTACAAATGAAGCGACTGCCGTCTGACCTCCGCAACCCTTTAACAGGGGAACCAGACCAACTAAATCATGGTTACACGTTTTAGAAACTATTCGAAACGTGCAGGTTTCTTCACGATGCTTTCCCTCACTGCCGATCTAATGGTAGGAATACGCACATAGGTTTGAAAAATATAGAAGTGCATGCTCGAACCCGAACCGGTTCTGAACCACTAAGCTATTATCGCTCTCAGAGGGCCTCCGGTACCCTCACTAAGCGAAACTGGTCAACTAACCCTTGGTTGATTTTTAATTTCACTTTATCCACCAGAGGACCAGAAGTGCGATTTTGAAGGACAGAGGCTTCTCAATCAAGCGCCCTTCATTAGAGCACCCTCCTCACGCGGACACATTGCTCTGCTGACAAGCAGCCATTTCTCAAACCACACCTAATTAACTGTGTGACAATCGATATTAGGATGTCAGTCCATGTTCGACTGGCTAGTACGCCCAGACTTTGATTTTTAACCAAAACAAATTACTTTGATACAATGAAAATAAACCAATAGGTGATATGACATTGTCATGGACATAGACATGCCCCAAACAGACTGTGCCTTTTACTGGGGTGATTTGCTGGGCGACGTTCTTTCTCTTGGCGTTGGGGCGTTGGGGCGGAAAGGTCCTCGAGTGGAGGCCACGTACAGTAAGTCGCAGCCGTGGCAGGCCTCCTACAAGGTGGACCGACGATCTGGTGAAGATCGCGGGAACCCATTGGATGCGGGAGGCACAGGACCGATCTGTGTGGAGAACATTGGGGGAGGCCTATGTCCAGCAGTGGACGTCTATTGGCTGAAATGATGATGATGATGTTCTTTCTCTACCGCGCCCTTATAGAATCTGCGTCAGGGCCGGTTGGATCTCTTTCACACTTTCTGACGTTTTCTCCGAAAATGGCCCTTTCCGTTTCATAGAAAGCCATACATGAAAAACTGCGCGAAGCCGTTAGTACTGGGGTGACGTGCTGGGCTACGTTCTTTCTCTACCGCACCCGTATAGAATCTGCGTCAGGGCCGGTTGGATCTCTTTCACACTCTGTGACGTTTTTTTTCGAAAATGGCACATTCCGTTGTTCGTATCTTCAAAAATTACATAGAAAGTTACTATTAGCCATTAGGTCCGCCTGCTCTTCTTCCACCTCCCACAAAAAAATGCAGTGATGTGATAATCGTTTTTTTGGGTCATTTTAAAGAGGTTTAAAAAATAAGGTCACTAAGGTAAAGCCGGCAGTGCACCTGTGACGTTTTTGACGTGACAGGTGTGCTTGGGCGGCGGTAATTGCTTACCATCAGGTGATACGTCTGTTCGTCTGCCCCGTACATCATAAAAAAAATCTTATCAGCGGTATGTAACATTTATTAGATAACTTGGATATTTTTTTATCATATATCCTAATCCTAATAGATAGGTAGGTACGGTTAACCACTACCACTACTTTTTGATTCATATTAAGCATAAATCCGTTTTTTTTTTCAAAATGCCAATTTTAGAGTGGTTATTTTTTTGTTGGACTATAGTAAATATTCATCATTAATAACGAAATACTCAAACGAAAATGACTTTCCAGTTTCCTACGAAATCATTGGAGCGATAATGCGAGAAAAACAAGTATCTACTTAGTCGTCACGCACTCCTATTTCCTTTGAAAAGGGTGTTATTATGATGACGTGTGATAAAGGAACAAATAACATTCATACAAAGTTCAAAGAAACAAAATGAGTTTTTGTGATAAATTCCAGCAGAATATGTCCTTAACAATCACACACATCAAAATCATAAGCTCCATTTGCTTTTTATAAAGTTATTTCTCCTCAATTACGGGTTTCAAAAAATACTGTATCGTACTAGTTAGGTACTTGATGATGAAGCTAAATTATATTTAGGTTATTATATTTTACTCTTTTGTAAGTTAATAATATTTTCATCACATTCAAGGACCAAAAATAATTGAAGGAACAAATTAATTACAATATCCAAAACAAATCCATTAAGAATACTAGGTACTTTGATTTCCTCTATGGAAAATACATTCAAACATATTTCATAAGGCCCGATTCAACCAATCTTTACCCGTGGATAAAGGTATAGTATAAAGTCAGATTTGTATAGAACGACTGCGCTATACCGTAGATTTAGTATCGGAATAAGATTGGTCAAATCGGCCTGTAGTCAAACATAAATAAATTTACCTCCATACATATATTAATGGTACCTTTTGTCAAAGCGGTCCTTTATTCGGCAAAATTTAAATATTCATTGGACGAGAGTAATTAACTGAAGTTCAAATACAAATTAATCACCCACCGAATTTCCATTCATTCGCATATGAATAGAAAATTGTATTTTCCAGTGTGACAAATAAGTTAATCTGTTCCGTAGCTGATGGAATTCAAAGCAGATACGAATTTCCCCTGGGATATCATTTTGACTGACTCGGATTTCCATTAGTCAATCTGACGAGTTTCCTTTAAGATATTCTTAGAAATTTTTAGTTCTACGAGTTCTACATACATTTCTATGCAGATAAAATTTAAGATAGTAGGGATATCTCAGGTAGGTATCATATCCGAGTAGAACATATTTTATAACAGTAGCGATTATAAATTTGTTATTCAAACTCGACTACGAGATAACATAATTCATAAACACATTTTTCACCAATGAACCCTTTGCCTAATTAAAACACACAAAACTTTGGGACCTGGAGGGAAACTACCTTACTTTCTAACTACCGAACTTACCTTATGTTTTGATTTTTTTTTATGCTAGAGGCGGACAAACGAGCAAGCGAGTTACCTGATGGAAAGCAATCAACGCCGCCAATGAACATCCGCGAAATGAGAGAGATCGCTAATCTATTGCGGGCCTTTTTAAAAAAGGGTACGCTCTTCTCTTGGTGGAATAAAAAACTCATTTTTTTTCTTTTTACAGTCTGATTCTCGGGCAAAGCAAGCGAAGTTCAAAAAACTTTGAAAGCCGTTTAATTTGCTGAAAAACATCTTTTGTCTACAAACTTAAAAGAAAGTTATTAGTTATTTAATACATTTTCTTCCTACTCAAAAGCGAATAAATTATTTTGAAAAACATTATCCCCTCCGGGGTACAAATAGTTTTTCCATCATGTATAATTGGACACCCGCATTACCATTGGAAATAATATTAAATAATATAAATCAAAGCGGAACAAATAAGAAACATTTCAATTCAATATGATATTATTTTATCTTACAGCAATGAAGTTTCCTTCAAAGCGTACAATAGTGGCATGTTCCTAGGCAATTTGTTCGGCTAATAGAGTCGCAGCCGCCGCGGTCAAGGGTCGGTGTCTATTTCTCTGGACAGTGATATAATGCCTGCATGTATCAGCCGAGAGAGATATATTTTTAGAAATGTATACGTATTGATTAAATATTTGTTTTACAGGGTGTGCTTTTCGGTAAACAGTTGCATCCCTTTAACAATGACTTAGCAATCATTCTGAACAAACTTTTTGTTTTATGAATTTTGGAGACTAGTCAATAAAATGTTATCTCCCCATGGACTACAAGTCAGGTGACTTTTGAAAATTCATTATTTTTCAAAACTCTAACATCAAAAATGACAGACTTTCATACTAGCGTCAACGCCCCATTTCACCCCTTTAGGGGTTGATTTTTATAAAAACTCCTTCTTAGTGTGTGCTTACATGCGTACGTTGATAGATCAGTCAGTCACCCGCCGAGGCGTTACATCTTTGTTAATAATATAGATGATGTACCTACCTGCCTACTGGATCGGATTCTTTAAGTGGTTGGAATGCGGAATAGGGTGAAGTGAGTACAAAAACAGGCTTCCTGAATTAAAAATTTTAAGACTTGCGCATAATGTGGACAACTAGATTATTTTGAGTAGGAATATTTTAGAGCAATTTACGTAGCATCGTTTTACAGTTTTTAGGATATAAAAACTACGGGTACCTTATTGACATTGATTAATGTACAACAACTGTACACTTACCATGTTTATATGCAAATAAAGATATTGTATTTGAATGTTGCTAACGCCCACAGACTTCACTCGCTTCGAATCTAGTGGTGTAAATATCTTGATGGGAATGTTACCATCAACATCCCTCTTTTAAGGAGTTAATCTACTATATAAGTTTAATGGCATACTCTGAATTACCAGCCAGAGAATCAACATGATCTTATTAGATTGAAAATAAACAAAGTGTATATTTACACTCTGTTTATTTTCAATCGGAAGTTGCTAAACCTGATATAGATTAATGGATGCATCATATCCTCCTAATTATTTCTCATTAGGGCTGGGTTCGTGACGTCTACAAGATAATGGACGAGTCATGTGAGATCTAGTTTTTCTCGGCATATTGCTTGGATATAATCGTATATAATGCTTCTTACACAGTCTTAGTAGAAAAACAAGACATTTATCATGACTAAAGTGGCTGGTTAGTGGATTACGTAATTTTATAGTGATTGAGATCGCTTACTCGAGGGCTAAAATGCGGAAAATACTTTCGTGTGGTCGAGATTTCTTGAACTAATAGATTCTTAGGGAATCCTCAATACCCAATACTCAATAAAGTTTTGACTGACCGGATGGCGCAATTGGTAGTGACCCTGCCTCTTACGCCAAGGGTCGTGGGTTCGATCCCCACCCTGGACAAACATTTGTGCGATGAACACGTGTGTTTGTTCGGTGTCTGGGTGTAATATATGTATTTAAGTATATATTTGTGTTCCTCTGTTGTCTGATATCTGTAACACAAGTACGTAAGCTACTTAGTACAGAATCAGGTCAACGTATGAGATGTTGTGAGAATTATTATTATTATAAAGTCTTTATTTGCATAGGCTTGTACACAGCACTTACAAATCGTCATAATGACTTCAAACTATTTACAAGCACTTATGTATGTATAATTTACATGTTGATACATGTATATATTATGTTGATACATAAAATATACTAAAAAAATAAATAAACATAATGCGATTCTACCACCGGCTCGTAAAGTTGTTTCAGGTCGAGAAAATCGGGCAAGAAACTCGCCATTTCTCTTTTTAATCGCCAAACTTTCATGCAATGTGTCATCATCATAACAAGCCATACAGTTTTGAAATGTCTGAATCGGATTTTTGAAACCTTGGGTCGCGATATGGTGCCGGGCCATACAAATATTTCTAATTCTATCTTTTTTATATGATAGGTGGCAGGCGAGCAAACGCAGCATCTGATAGTAAGTGATTGCCACCGCCCATGGACACCCGCGACACCAATGGTGTCACAAGTGCGCTGCCAATCTTTAATCCACCCTTTCCCTGGGATTGGGCCTCCGGTACTCACGCAGTGAAACACAGCACAGTGCTACTTCACGCTGGTTTCCTGTAAGGCCATGGTATCACTCCGAGGCGGCCCATTCATGCCGAAACGTGGCTCTCCCTCTGTCATCGGATATGGTACCGAGACATCCAAATATATCTAATCCTATTATACTTCCCTCTATTGAATTGAAATGGAACCAGTTCTCAGAATTAAATTTTCACGATTCCCGGTTGGATTCTCTAGCACCTAATTGTTGATACCGAAATATTAGCAGTAGGTATATAATACATGTCATAATTATTTAGGGAATTTTAAAAGAAAACAAGATTATTAGCTATAAAATATAATTTTATTTTTATATGACAGATACATTATTTATTGTTTTAATATAAAATGCAAAACAAGGTTAGTCTTAGATGAACCAAAAATTGTATCTATACGTGTATATTAAAATTTTTTTTTATCAGCATCATAGATATTACACATTTACATTACATTGATATGACATTCGATTGAGAAGCTAAATTATCTTCATTGTATCTTGATTGATTTTCCATTCACTCTTCTTGGTGGTGTCAAAAGCACATTAGTAAAATAAGCTAATATTGGAGGCTACGAATACTCACGTCTCCTCGCAAAGGCTACACTCAAGCCAAGGGAAGAATGCCTAGAACTGTGGGAGTGGTACGTCTTATGTGTGGAGGTGGACCTTCCAGAATGCTGAGACTTGGTGGATTTCACCTCTTCCTTCGCTGCGCCGTCGGCTAGCGCTTCCGTGCTTCCATCAGAGGACTTCTGAGGTCGTTTCACTGGTTTCACGTCACCGCTGAACTTTAGGGCGAATTTTAATTCTTCTACCAGCTCGTATTTGAAGGTTGTCTGGAAAAGTTTATAGTTGTTGTTTTTAATAAGAAAAACCAGAATTTTACTTTTCATTCGGTCCTATCTGAGCTTAAAGATGGTCCTGGTGAAGTTATTTTACAAGTTATTGAAGTGACAGACCGAAAACTGATTCACAGAAATCCGGCGTGAAGGAGCACTGTGCTGTGTTTCACTGAGTGAGTGAGTGTACCGGAGACCCAATCCGAGGGTTTGAAGGTTGGCAGCGCACTTGTGACTCCATTGGTGTCGCGGGTGTCCATGGGCGGCGGCAATCGCTTACCATTAGGTGATTCGACTACTCGTCTGCCACCTATCACATAAAAAATGGAGAAAAAACGTGCTACATATTTTTAAAGAACCTCATGAAAACTTAAACAAACAATTTTGTTTTAATTATGGAGTGATTTTTCGAAGCAAAATTGACGAATAAATGAGAAAGAGTAGTTGAAATTTACCTTACATTAAATCAAATGTAAAGGAATTTACTACTAATGTTTTTTGACACAAGTGTTGTTACTGCAGCGCATAAAATACTTACGCTATACTTAACGGAGCGTTTGAATACACCCCACAGCATGTCCAGGGTTGACACTAGGATGCCAAAGAGACAGCCCACGCCTAGTACGACAAATGCACCCAACATGTTCTTCATGCCCAACTGTTTCTGTTCCACGGCTTGTTTTTCCTAATTCACGAAAATGGCCGAATCAAAAACACATTCCGTCGAGAAAGCTATAATATGTTCAAGATTCTCAATTGATTTTGAATTATTAAATTTGTCATTTAACTTCTTTACAAATCTTCAACAGATTTGTTAAAAAAAAACTTACCCCACATTTCCCGCCACCTCTTTTTTCCTTCCACCAAATATCTTTTAACTTTTGTATTTCACCTTTCTCCTTCAATTTCAGTAAAGCATCGTCTATATGAACTTTATACGTAGAATCTAAAACATTGTTATTTACATAAATAAATAAATTCAAGCATTTTTATGAAATGTGTGCTATTCTGATGCAAGAATGGTAATATAATGTTATTCATACTTTTCTTCATTCCGATGCCGTAACTCTTCGAATCGAGCAATCCGCCGATCTGGAGTAAATCACAATGTCTTTCCCTAGTATATTCTATAGACGTCGACTCCATGAAGAATGCATAGGAACTGTTCTCTGCTCTATAAAAAACAAGTGTAAATAATAAAACGTCAATGATAGCAGCAACTTGATAAATCTGACCTGAGCTGCAGATCAGTCACTATCTAAGTGAACTTTATGACAGAGTCCCCAAGCCCAACCGTAGTAGCACTGAGTTTACCTGCTGCAAATGTGGACAAAAGGTTTATTTCCACATAGGACTTTACTTAGTTACAATCATGAGAGTAGCTGTGATGAGTGATGATGTTTTGACATTATGTATAATATTATTATGTATGATATTACAATTGTAATGGCCTAATGTATGTATGAGTTTGAGCGACACTCCAAGATACGAAGAAGGTGCAGTATTCAAAATTGCCGAACAAAATTTATAACAAATATTGCTCATCGCAATTTTCTAATTCTGATAGTAGGTACTAACTAAAAACTTACAATGCGACTCCATCCTCGTTATCATTTACAAGCCAGCCTTTTGTTTGCATTTTGTGATACATCTTTTTGAACATTTCATTAGTAGATCCCTGCAATAAATTATGTAATTAAATTAACTCGACCTTATCAACTCTGTAGGTTTCTAGGTATTCGTTTTCCTTTCCTCTATTTCGTTGCTCGAAATCATTTCATTCTTTATTATATAAAAGTATAAATACTTGGTCTTAGTAAGTATTAGAGATGATTTGATTCCATTATTGTTATTATTAGTTATTTTACCCTACCTCCCATTTACTATTACTAATACTCTTTTCTATTTATATTTACCCTGAAAAATTCTGCTGTAGATCCTCCTTGCTTAGCTCCATAAGCAGCGGATTTGTGTCTGTATAGTTCTTCTACGTTGCTGAAGGGAAAAACGTTATTCTCTACAGTCAGGAAAGCTACAAGCGTACCGACATATGAAGCTACCATCACCATGGTAAAGAACCACCACACACTGGTTATCATTCGTGGAGCTAAAGCACTGAAAGAAGAAAAGTCTGTTAGATAGTTGGTATCAATATCATCAAAGCATATCATCAGCGGCCTATCGCAGTAGACTGCTGGACCGTTCTAAGTTCAGCAGTCGGTTCCAGATTTTTGCCACTTTGATGGATCCACAGCGGCTTGCATCTAGATGCGACAAGGCAGGCGCTGCCAGCAATCAGACAATTACAGAAATTTATCTGGCCTAAGTACGACCAATACGACACTTGTCGAGACGCGGTCTTCGTTCCAGAACTCGATTGGATTTAACACGATTGTTATGGCCGAAATGATCTTGAGAGTCTAGTTATTGCGCAGGGCTAGAGAGCCTAGCCCTGCGCACAAGCAGCAAACTCTTTATGCCTATAATGGCATAGACGTCATCAACAGATCGCTGATGCTGCGATTATGCCTATAGCATTTCAGAGGGACGGTTCAGAAGTAGAAACATGCTGCTCATTGAATTTATTATTATGATACTTACATAGGAGCAATCTCAGAGCCTTGCTGCATCACAGAACCGATGATAAGCCAGACAGAGTTAGCAAAACTGAACTGGTTGCTGAGCTCCTCAGGTTGTTCGATGCAGGGCACCGGATTCTGCCACTCCTTGTGGGATATGCGTCCGACGAAGATCATCACAACTCCCAGCAATAGTTGGATCAACATCATGTAATACCAGACCTTAAATATACATACAAATATTTGGTAAATAATACGAGTATAAGAAGCTGAAACGTATCCATGTTGGCACATGCGTGTAGGTACAACGACGGCGGGCACAGTCAGAACATTTGAGGAGACAGTGAAAATAAGTATTTTATTTTATTTATTTATTTATTAAACAAACAACATTTACATTAAAGTAAAGTAGTCCCGCAAAGCTATTTGCATAGCTTGTCTGCGGGATCACGAGTCTCTAACTTAAAAAAATAAAAATACTTAAGTATATGCTACTCTAAATTAGCTAAAAATATGTTTTAAGTTTTCTTTTAAATTTATTTTTATCTTGTTCCCGGCGTATGTCCTCGGGCAAACTATTCAATAGGTATAGTAACCGTTTCTTTAATGTTCTGTCACCAAAGTCGTTATTTACTTTAGGTACCTCGAATTTGCCCGCAGACATTGACTGGGTACAATGACTATGGTTGACCAAGGTTGGGCTATTCTCATGACTGGCATGATTATTTATTGCTAATAGATATTTATGTTTAAGACTGACCGGGAGAATCCTACAAATCTTAAATAATTTATAATAATTACCTTTACAATTTGCTTTAGTTTTGTTATTTACTTTAGGTACCTCGAATTTGCCCGCAGACATTGACCGGGTACAATGACTAAACTACTTTAAGGAATCGAATTTGCAGTGTTTCAAGCTGATCAATGTATGATTTAAATGTTAGTCCGTAAGTGTCAAGAGCGTAACCCAAAATTGATTCTACTAATGAAAGGTATAATAGTTTTAATGTACTAGTAGGAACTTTAATCTTAAGTGGTAAATACGTATCCCATAGGAAATTAAGTTTAGAAGTTCTAGTAAAACTAGTACTGTACGGAGTAGCTGATTTTTTCACATCTTTCTGCATATAGCATTGTACGTTTCTGCATGTAAATGGTATTCACCACAATAAAATCGAATGGTTTAGTTAGTAGACCGAACAAGTGCCATTAAATTAGGAATATTTATGTTTCTGTCCATATATTTTTTGGGAACAAGTAAGTTTATTCGTGTAAATGTTCTTTTAAGTTTGACTGTTTTGTTAATGTCACGCGGGCAATAATAGCTAACCTAAAACCAAATGTTTTCCAAATATATTTTTTTTTACTGAGGTAAAAATCCCAGAGCATCTCTTCCTTATTCATGAACATAAACGTAAGCGGCATAAGTATCAACATTTTCTACCTATTCACTAATTCATTTATTATTTATCAATTCACTACCTATTCATTAATTGATTAATCTTTTGAGTTGTTATTCATAGTAGTCTATTAACTTTCATAAATGTATTTTTTTTCTCTTCTCAATTGAAACTCTGTAACATCATCAATATTTGAAAAGAGTAACTACTGAGTTTCTTGCTGGTATCTTCTCAGTAGAAATCGACATTCCGAACCAGCGGTAGATATTATGTACCTATTTTGACATTCATAAGTGTTCTGTGTGGACCTAAATTGAATAAATATTTTTTTATCTTTATCTTTATCTTATCTTATCTGATCTTTGATATATTAGGCAATGAATGGGCCGGCTCGATCGGAGTGATACCACGGCCTCACAGAAAACCGGCGTGAAGCACCAATGTGCTGTGTTTCGCTACGTAAGTGAGGGTACCGGAGGCCCATTCCTGGGGTAATGGGGGTGAAAAGGTTGGTAGCGCAATGCCCACTGGTGTCGCGGGTGTCCATGGGCGGCGGCAATTGCTTACCATCAGGTGATCCGTCTGATAGTCTGCCACCTACCACATTAAAAAAAATCGCGATATAACAGTAGCATAGGTAAGTAGGTATATAACATTAATATCAAACTATTGTTACTGTATCAACAAACTTAAAATTAGTTCTCTTAGTATAAGTAGATTATAAGTATTGTTCTCGTAGTTTTTTTCAATGAAATTTATTATTATTATTTATACCTTGTATTACCTTATACATATGCCTAAAATTAAACCTTTTGACCCAAATCGCAAGAACTACACAAAGAAATTTCCGCTACCCATTATGCGTAAATTCCATATTTGTAATTAGTCTAGGCATTCATAAACACATTAAGGCGACGGGTAGGGCACACTAGCGATGCTAACTGATTTAAATTATTAGCAACTAAACTGGATCTATTTTTTACAATTTCAAAGCTGCAGCTTCTCGGAAAGCACTTATTGAATACACAATATTTATTGAATGTTATTCATAACTTTTTGGTTTGAGTTTGCACTCGAAATTTGGCTTACCGCCTAAAGCGGCTACTTATAGCGGTAATACAAATTTTGAGTGCAAAAACAGACCAAAAAGTAGTGCACAATAATTAAATAAATAGGCCGTGTGGTCCCCGGCAGAGTAGAATAGGCCACCCTCAATCTTACCGAGGTGTCGTAAAAGGCGACTAAGGTAAAGCTGCTGGCATAATCATCAGCACCCAGAGAAGGAAAACTCTGCATTCATATCAAAACCCTCGCCAACCCGTCTGCCAAGCGTGGTGAGTATGGCAATTACCCCTCATGTGATTGAGGGAGGCCCGTGCCCCAGCAGTGGGGACTTAAATGGGCTGATGATGAGTATAAGTGTTTGCCTAGGGCGTCAAGCTTTGAAATTGATAAAAATAGATCCGGTTTAGTAGCTATAAATTTTTATCAATTGGCATCGTTATTGTGCCCCATCCGTCCGCCTTAAGGTGACGGGTAGAGTAAACTAGCGACGCCAATCGATTTTAATTTTTACCTACTAAACCGGATCTATTTTAAACAATTTCGGGTTTACAACCTCTAAGCAAACACTTATGCTATTTATTAAATAACCAAAAATCGACTGGCGTCGCTAGTGTGCCCAACCCGTCACCTTAAATTATTATTATATAGTCATTATAACCAAGTATGCGTAACGTATAGGAGTAACAACTATTCTCATTCAGTTTTTCGTACAAATTATTCAGTCCAGCTGTTGGTAAAGCAATGGTCGGTACCATGAGGAAAATATATAATATCTTGCGTGTCTTTCTTATCATATTTTATTATGTAGGCTTTTGGGAAAATTATCTTATGTGTTCAGCAAAAAAGGTCAGTAAGTTTCATTATGTAGATATTTACCTAGTTATCATCATTTCTCGAGATAATGTGAAGACTTGCAGTCCTGTGAAATCGGCGCAATCCTACTGTCCTCGTGCCACCAAGCCCGTGGTCTAAACTCATAGGCTAACGGCCGCACTCAGAGACGTCATTTAAACTAATGTTCATTAACTTTAGTATCGGTAGTCTTTATGCGTATCAAAATAAGTGTCATTTTTTCTTAAGTGACCAACGAAGTTAATCAACGACTCTGAATGTGGCAGTAAAACTGTCTTTGCTTCCATTCCTTCATTTATCACCTTGTTGATTTTAACTTGATACGAATGACATATGTCAAAATCGCTATGTAACGTATGACTCACGTATGACTCTATCCCATAGACGTGTACCCTTTACCAAGTCAACGGACTGTGCCATTCTAGGAAAAATCGTCACAGTGTTAAAGAGATCCAACCGGCCCTAATGCAGATTCTATACGGTTACGATAGAGAAAGAACGTCGCCCCGCACGTCACCCCAGACGGCTTCGCGCCGTTTTTTAAGTATGACTTTTTATTAAAAGGTCCAGTCTATTCAGGGCATGGTTTTTCAAGTATGACTATCTACGAAAAGGCACAGTCTGTTCAGGCTGCATTTCCATGCAATTAACAGACTGATTAGCCTTTTCACATTTGGATAGAAAATATGTCCATAACTCCAGACAAAAAACAATAGATCCTAGTGAGCTTGAAAAATAACGGTCTTTAAAAATTATGCTATTAAAGCCAACATGTAGTATATAAATGCTATGGAACGAGCAATGCTCGGCGTCTCTGTCCGAGATCGAATCCGAAATGAGGTGATCCGGCAGAGAACCAAAGTCATCGATATTGCTTAACGGATTGCAAGCTTAAGTGACAGTTGGCTGGCCTTAATGGCTATTTCAGCAGAACCGACAACCGATGGGGTAAACGAGTTCTAGAGTGGAGACCGCGTCTTGGCAAACGTAATGTAGGGCGCCCTCTGGCTAGGTAGTGGGACAATCTGCGCAGGATGGCTGGCAAGAGCTGGATGCGAGAAGCCATGGATAGATCACAGCGGCGAACAATTGGAGAGGCCTACGTTCAGCAATGGACTGCGATAGTCTGATGATGATGAGTAAATAAAAATTACTATGTTTTTTTCAGATTCAATATATGAGTACGGAACATCCCAGTATTACGTACTGGAACCCACGGTACTTGAGGTCCGCAAACGTTACATCCCAGCGATACTTTCGACGAAACCGTTTGTACCTAGTCGGGATTCATTTAGACGCAATAGCTCCTGTAAACTATAACGTTTCTGTAAGTATAAAGTCCGTGTGGCCGTGTGGTCCCCGGCAGAGTAGAATAGGCCACCCTCACTCTTACCGAGGTGTCGTAAAAGGCGACTAAGGTAAAGCTGCTGGCATGATCATCAGCACCCAGAGAAGGAAAACTCTGCATTTATATCAAAACCCTCGCCAACCCGTCTGCCAAGCGTGGTGAGTATGGCAATTACCCCTCATGTGATTGAGGGAGGCCCGTGCCCCAGCAGTGGGGACTTAAATGGGCTGGCGATGATGACGATGGCGATGAAGTATGAAGTCGGTTATAAACACAAATAAAAAGAAAACTACTAAGCATTTGACATTGGCGGAATCACACGTGCGGCCATCACAGTGTGCGGGATTAAGTCCAAAAAAAAAAATACGAGTGAGTGGTATGTCGGATGTTGATGTAGCTGAAAAGGCTAGGCCCAATACCTTTTATTATTATTCTTGTGGCCACGAAAACGTATTCACAATCTAGTGTTAAAAATTTCAAAGTCGGCATAAATAGTACATGTTGCAGGTAGACATCTACTTTTACGAGTTCCTGACGAATGTGTATAAGCGTAGCTTTATCGAAATGCACTTCGAATTGTGCGACATGGTGCACAACAACAACTTCTTCGGCGCCCCTTTGAAACAAGGGAAGCTAGCGAAGCCTTTTCCATGGTTTCCGGTAAGTTTCACCATCATCATCTTTTTTTTTTAATATGGCTCTACCCGAAGATTCGCCAATGTAAAGTAACATATCAAAAATAAGTATGTTGTCAATAGTCGAAGTCAGCCAAAGTCACAGTCACTCAATAAAACGCCGGTATTTTAAGTTATAACGACCTACGGATTCAGCGGATATCATTCTAAGAGCAATCGCGGATTTTAAGACTCTACTAGGTCCAAGCAACGAGATAACTCACTCGACACACAATAGCAGTGATAAGAACGATACAATCCAACGATTCTTATTATTACTTTGCGGCACTTCACTGCACAAATAAACACCAAATTTGTACACTAAAAACCACTAGACACTAATTTAAAACCTTTGAATTGCATCAGCCCATGCGGCTTGTTTTAGCCCTACCCGCCAAATCTCCAAGTTTCCATACATTTTGATATTTTGCATCCGTCAAAAAAAGCAAAAATGTATTTTTTTTAGTATGGCTCTACCGGAAGATAATTTGCCAATGTCAAGTAACTTATTGAGAATAAGTAGGTAGTCAACAGTCGAAGTCAGACGAAGTCACGGTCCCTAAAAAAAACTCCGGTGTTTTTGCGTTTTATCGACCTACCGATTCAGCGGATATCTCTCTAAAAGCAATCGCGGGTTTTCAGACTCTATTAGGTCCAAAGCAACAATCAACGATTCTTATTATTAGGATCACTTTGCGGCACTGCATTGCACAAATAAACACCAAATTTGTACACTAAATGCATTAGTTACTAATTTAAAACCTTTAAATTGCATCAGCCCACGCGGCTTGTTTTTGCCCTACCGGCCGAATCAGCAAAAATGTATGGGAATGACACCTGTCAGTTTAGTCAGCATAATTAAATATCTGAGTTTAGGACTATCGAAATGGGATTTAAGATTGTTAAGAAATGTGATTTACCTACTCGCGGAATCTCATCATCAACTTAGCGTGTCTTCTTGATAGCGTCAACCCTTTCTTTACTTTGAATGGTCATTGGAATCCATAATGGTTAGGTATTCACGCATGTCTTCCAACCGTAGAAGGCTTCATTCGTTCGTTGCGAACACTAGCTAACACTAGCTAATCCCTCATTATTTTCTTTTTTTTTGTTCACCCAGGGGAAATAATATGAGTAAGGTTAACCACTTTAATTGTTGAGCTATTTATTCTTCAAGCAATATCTGATACAAACAGAACTGTAATATTTGGCCTGTGTTTCACTTCTGCTTTTTATTATTTCAGGGCATCTATCACCTTACCAACATGAGCATTGACCTCGGCGTCATCCCTCGCAACTTCCCTTTCCAAAAGGACGCATCTATGCCAACTTAACCTCTATGGACACAAAGGAACTTTACGGCGCTGGCTACATAGATATGGAAATGAAGGAAATTAATGTCAAAAAACCATAGTTGTTGACATAATTGTCATTGCAATCGTACATACATACTATGTGTTTTGTTTACGGGGAGTTTGCGGTTTCTGCGTTTTCTTCACATATACTAAAATGATTATACGTTTTATAGAGTACACACATTCAAAGTAATACGAATTCGGTGTCAGTAATAAAGCGAGATGCTTGGTGTGGATGCCGTTACCTATAGTCTGTTTCATCAATAAAAAATCATGAGGACAATTTTATGTAATAGTCTAATATCAAGGCAACGAAAGAAGTTTTTTTTTATATTTTACAATTTTAAATAACGATCATTAATACTCACCCGATGACTCAATCAATAGAATCATAGTCACTCGATTTCTTTGTTAGTTGGCCGTATTTACCTATCTTACCTTGGACACAGATATTATCCTTGGACATTTCTATTGAACCCGATTTTTGCGTGATATTTTACCTAACATGAGTGAAATAAAATAAAAGTTCTTAACTATGTTATTTTATCCGGAAATACTTTAAAAGTCAAGTAGTTTATCGGTTCATCTTTAAGACTACGGCGGTACGTCGTTCAAATTCAATCCGCGGCGAGCTTCGCCGTTCCTAAGACATCTCGCTATCTCTGTCGCGCCATCCGCGACCCGAACAGCTATCTTGCTGTTTCTACTTGCTTTTATTTGCTGTTTGAAATTAGTAAGAAAATTATGACTGTGCATTAGCGAACACCAAAAATTATGACTGAAACTTGATTATATTTTGATTTTCTTTAGCTAGACAATACAAGCTGTCTCTGTAAAATTTTCAAAATCAATAATTCAGTTTTTCATTATTATTTTTTTTAGAGATGTAGGCTAACGCTTGACTACAATCTCACCTGATGGAAAGTGACGATGAGGTCTAGGATGTAACGCGTTTGCCTTGAAGATGCCTGTTCACTCTTGCCTTAAAGGTGTCCAGATTGTAGTGGTCCGGAAAAACAGACCTAGGCAAGGAGTTCCATTCCTTAGCTGTCCGCTTTATGAGCGTAGAAGCAAATTATTTCGTGCGGATAAGGGGCAAGCCAACAACGTTTGGATGAAACCCTTCGCCGCGACTTGTTGTCCGGTGGTGGAATGGGCTAGGGGGGATCAAATTATGCAGAACCACCGCACACTCCCCGGAAATAATCTGGTAGAAGACTGAGAGACTTGCCACACGTCTGCGGTGGTCAAGGGTCTGCAAGCCAGCCTCTGAGAGTACGTCATCACCGACGAGTCTCTTCGCACGGTGCTCTATTGTGTCCAAAGCATCCAGCTGATATCGGGCAGATCCATCCCAAAGGTGACAGCAGTACTCTAAACAGGAGCGAATATGAGCTCTATAAAGATTTAAGAGCTGACTGACCTTACAAAGAATGCCTAGTTTTTTTGCAGCTGTTTTTACTATGGACTCAGTGTAGCGACCAAAATTAAGACTGGCAGACAGATCCAAGCCCAGGATCTCTAGGTGGTCCGTCACAGGTACCGAAACTTTTCGAAAGGTCGGAGTCAGGCGGAATGGACTCCGCTTCGCCAATAACAAGCAGGCCTGTTTTTTAATATAAAACAAAATATAAGCAGGAAATAGGTCGTTACGAGTATGTACGAGAAAAATAACCACGTTTTATCCCGTGTACATTGATTATTGGTATAGGTCGTTAACGTCGAAAAATTTACGAAATGTAATCGCATATACTTTTAAATGGGTAAATATTTTGAAGAGTAGGTTTTAACCAAGACATAGATAAATACTTCCTTAATCCGAGTAACAGCAATGAAACGTCGACATTTCCTCTAATTGCTAATTATTTTGGTATTATGTTGGTATGGGAAATACGTTGTTTGCCGGCCCCTTAAATGAAAATCTCCTGAAATAAATCTTTTTGAAATGGTCTCTGATCTCACCAAAAGAATTCATATCAGATTTTCATGCGGCCCTAATATAAACATATCTTTTATTATTATTACCTCTTTGGAGAATACTGCCATGAATGAAAACATCTCAGGGGGTTGTTTGCTCGGCTCCTTGTACAAAATGCCTATTCCTAAGGTCATGAAAGGCGTAGAAAAATCTATAGCACTTTGTCTCAAGGCAGTAATTGTGAAATCACAAATTGCTAAGTCTGCTTGCTGAAAAAGAAAATTCAATCTTCAACAAATTAAAGAAAATACCATTTTTTAGTATATGGAGCTAATTTTGTCAAATTAATGAATAGTTGAAACTCTTTATAAAAGGTGATGAAACTTTGAATATTTACCTAAATCTTTTAAATTAACACCACTTTATGTTTCACTAAAATTAGTGCAATTGTCCTAATTCGTTATAAATATGATGTGAATAACATGTACATACCTACTAGTGTCATTTATATTTAAAGTTGTTTGGTACTTTTGGCCCACTACTTGTGTCCGCCATTTTGATTTTTTCAAAAAATCTGAATGGAAAAACTTGAAAACCTGACGCTTTACAAGGTTTTACCTTAGGACATTTTGATGTACGAGTATTTGATTTGATCTATCGAATCTCAGCGCTCTGAATGAAATCTTAAAAACATCTTGGCAAAGGGTTACATTTATGGGCGCGATTTTTGAAAAAATAATTAATGGCGCATGATCATGTAGGCCAGGACCCATTGAAAAAATTCAAAACCCTTTTAATTGATATAACTATACAACTTTCTCTAAATCTATTGGGTACTATGCGTTTCTCCAAAAACTGTCTATCCTCGTACAGTCAACAGCAAAAGTAGATGTACACTTTTCGCAGCTAGTGACTCTTAAGCCCTTCGGAATAAGAACTACAAACTACGAAATATCTGCTACTTCTGCTGTTGACTGTACGACAAAACAGTGAAATAAATATCGCCTGCGGTGTTTCCGTACCGATAGGACCTGTAAACCTTCGAGCGTACTCCTTTTTAAATATGTCGACAGCGCACTCGTGACTTCTTTGTCGTTTAAAGTCTCTATGGGCGGCGGTGATCATTTAGTATCAGATGATACGTTTGCCTATATCATAAAAAAAGAGTAGTTTACCTCTTCCATAAGTTTTCCGGGCATACCAGTCCACTTCTTCGTGACGGGATCTATTTTACCATTGTCCTTTTCCACTTCGAATTCATAGCTGAACCCTAAAATTTCGGACATCTTCTCGATGAGGTCAATGGTGAAGCCTTCGTATCGATCGTTGCCTTCTAATTCCCGCTCGGATTTCTTCAGGTAACCGTACGGAGCTGTCTAGTGAAAAAAAGTGAAATTAAGGCTGCGTGCTCAGTCTTGCTCGTAAAATAATAAAATTCAATTGTTTATTCAGTAAAAATAAAGGCAGATAACATTTACATCCCTTTAATCACGTATTCTACTAGCCATTATGAACAACATTTGTTCATCACTTTTGGAAATCAATTAATTTCGAAAAGTCGTTGAACAAATGTTGATATTGTAGAACACGTGGTTAAAGGGATGTAAATGTTAACAAATACAACCTGTATACTGCCCCAAGAGCAAATGCCTCCATCATAGAAATCAAGTTATCGCTACTATGATGGGACCACTCTTGCCTAATGCTATTGGTGATCAAATTGGGACCCGAGATCACTTAAACCACATAAGATTACATAAAAACTTAATAACATACTATTCTTTGCCTGACTAGTAACAATACTTGATGTTAGTTAATGATATAACATCGTAAACTATAATCTGACTGAATATGTCAAGGAAATGTTATCTTGCCGTAACACAGTCTTGTACTAGTACAGAATTTAAAGGACCTTTGTACCTACCTACATTACGTTTTAATAAACATTGTTTTGTTTTGGCCAAAAATTAAGCGAATTAGTGTAATATACTATAAGTTATTTAACTATTTTCGGTGTGTACAAAATAATAACTGTAATTATGCACAATAAAATTATTTGAATTTTGTATTTGTTATTTAAAATCTCTCGTTATTGAGGTGACTTTTAGCAGGTACCTATCTATTTTTAGTTACTAGTAATTTAAGAAAACCTCGCTCGACCGAAGCGATATCTCGGTCCCAAAGAGAAAACCGGCATGAATGAACCCGCTTTGCCGCCTAAGGTGACGGGTAGGGCACACTAGCGACGCCAATAGATTTTAATTTTTAGCTACTAAACCTGATCTATTTTAAACAATTCCGGGGTTAGAACCTCTCGTCAAACACTTATAATATTTATTAAATAACAATGCATAAATGTTGGGTCCGTTTTTGTACGCGAAAAAATGATTCACGCCAAAGCGGCCACTTTTGGCGGTAAAATAAAATTCAAAAGCAGACCGAACAGTTAACTATAAGTATTAAATAAATAGTATAGATGTTTGCCGAGAGGTTGTAACCCCGAAATTGTTTAAAATAAATCCGATTTAGTAGCTAAACAAAAATATTTATTTATTGGCATACATAACAGGTAAAAATCGGTAAAATACAAGCTAAAACACAGTAAACATAAGTGCTAGATTGTAGCCTAAAGACGTGTAAAGTCAGCTGCAAAATATGTATACACTTTAGAACCTTGTCACAATGCTATACATTCCGTGTAAAAAGACAGAAATAGCTATTATGACATAGTACTCAAAAGTTTACATTTTCTTTCCAGCCGACTGTACACACAGCATCACAATGACATTACAAAAAGGAATAAGGAAAAAGTTTGTTTTAGTGATATTATTAAGTTAGTAGTATAGGTATCCATGAGCTGCAATCGATTACCATCAGGTAATCCGTCTACTCGTCTGCCATCTTACACATTAAAAAAAAGTTTAGTATCTATTAAAATTTGTAGGTAAGTACATAATGAAATATTTATTTATTAGTGTGTGTTACAACATTATTAGCATTTATGACGCTTTTCCTGCATAAATTTTAGACATCGCTTTTTTCCGACTTTATACAGAGCCGACGTTTGGTTGATTTAGTCATTTTGTATGGAAGGGGCATCGTAAAAATATCTCGGCACATATCCAAAAACTGAAGTACCCTTTCTGAATGATTAATAACATAAATGGTTAAAAAGAAATATTTTTGTAGAACCACTGAACGCGTCGTTAATTACTATACTTTCCATATTAAAATCTTCTTTACAATTAGTCTTCTCTACTCAGTAGAGATCGACTCTCCGAACCAGTGGTAGATGATGATAATATACGAGTATGTATCTATTTTTACATTCATAAGTATTATGTATGGACCTACATTTTTATTTAATTTTGTTTATTAAGAAAAAATATAGCTGTTAAATAGTACTCTGTTCTAAAATTACTTAAATCATCAATTTAAATTTTCCTCTACAAATTAATACGTTTAGTGTTGTGGGACAAAATACAAAAATAATGCGAAAAAGGATGATTATTTTAGGTACTTATTAATTTAACTCAAGACCAAAGATTTTTTAAAAACTTATCTTTAATTATGAATGAGTACAGTAAATCTTAATGTCTTGCTACTCATTCACGCCTAAACCACTGAACAGATTTTTATGTATTTTTTTGTTCAGTGGCGAACTACTGAATAGATCTTGGAAAAAAATGGCTACGTAGCTTATATCTAATTATCCCTAGGCTTGTACCCCCTTATAAAATGCGATAAAGAATAGTTCTGGAACTAAACTCGTGCCAGCCCTTTTCAACATTGCGTATTGGAACGAAATGGCTTTAGTACGGTCTTTTGGCTTTAGTATGGCTTTAGTATCTTAACTTATTAAGATACCAATAACTTGAATAAAGTTAAAATAAGACAAAACCAGATGGCGCATTTGGCAGTGACACTGCCTCATACGACAAAGGTCGTGGTTTCGATCCTCACGCTAGACAAACATTGGTGTGATGAAGACTTGTATGTGTTCAGTGGCTGGGTGTAATATTTATGTATAATATAATCTACTAGATGGTTGGCAGTTTTCAACTGTGCGTTTCTCAAGAAATGTTACTACCTCGTACGACAAAACTATGGAATGAACTATCGCCTGCGGTGTTTCCGGACAGATTCGACCTGCAAACCTTCAAGAAAAGAGCGTACTCCCCTTTAAAAAGGCTAGCAGCGCGCCTGTGTACTCCTTTGACGTAGCAGGTATCCATGGGCGGCGTTAATCGCTTACCATCAGGTGATATGTTTGCTCAGTCTGCCTCTATATCATAAAAACAATATAAGTATGTATTTATAATTTCTCTGTTGTCTAATATCCGTGATCAGGAGTACATAAGCTACTTAGTGCGGAATCAGGGCAATGTATGAGATGTATACATCACATTAAAAAAAGCATTCCTACGTCAGTGAAGAAGTTAAATTTACGGATTTTTGTAAAGTAAATAAGTATCATATCGCTGAAACAGACGTTTTATCATAAGGACTCGATTTATAACATCTTTTTTTTTGAAGCGAGGAGGGAGGTAAACGAGCAAGTGGATAACCCGATTACATTAGATGGAATGCAGATGCGTTGCCGGCCTTTTAGGAAGATATTGTACATTGCCCGGTATCAGTGAGACGCTCTGGACTCAATAGAGCGACGTGCGAAGAAGCTCATCGATGATGACACACTCTCCGAAGCTGGCCTGCAGAGCCTGGACCACCGTCGACGAGTGGCATGCCTCTCGGTCTTCTACCGGATTCATTTCGGGGAGTGTGCGGAGGTTCTACATAATTTGATCCCCCCCAACCCAATCACAACGCTCCATTTACGCGCGCCAAAAAATACAATTTCTTATTGGTTGATGCCAGCGCCATGTTCAGTGCAAGTTCGGTTAAGATAGAGATAGAATTCCCCTCTGGATTCATTGTATTTCATCTTAACGTAACACAATAAAGTTGGTTTTTCAATTGCTGTCGCAATTTTGATCAATCGGATTTATCTTGCTCTTATGCGTAGACGAATTTGCCGATATAACTTAAAACGTGGTACAGCTGTACACTACACTTGGTAAATATCTATCCTAACAACATACCATCAGAATTTGACAATTTATTGTGACCTAAAATGTAACACCCAGTTACTTTCAAAAACAAGTTCAGAAGATGATGATGAGTGGGTTAATCTGTGAGCGTCTAATCTATTCCCAAACGGATTTTGTAGATAATTGCCTACTTATTATTTAACGAACTGAACTAAAGCGACGCAATAAATCCTTCATACTCGTATGTGTCCTCAATAATCAAATGGAAAATGAAAATAGTCTGAGCGTTAAAGCCCAATAAATGTTTATGGTCGCTTGCGAAATCTCGGCTTTATGATGCATTACCATTATTGCTCTTGTATCGGAATGAAACGTTTCACTCTGAGTTGTTGACAGTGTGATGAGAGTAATTATTGAGATGACAATCATGATCATATCATTGAACATGATTAATCATGAAAACACACAAATAAGCTTTTATCAGTCTTTCGCCCCTACCTTTCTTATTAGCAATAAGAAAAGGCCCTGCATAGTCAGTACCAGTAACCTCAAAGGGAACCCTGGAGTGACTCGTTTATGAGGTAGTTGTCCCATTATTTGCCTAGCAGTGAACCCTTACAGTCTTTTGCGAACTATAGGTACATTTGTTACATACCTTTTTTGCTAATACTCTGCCACCTACTGGCCAATGATGTTCTCGAATGACTGAAAGAAGTAATTGCGGTCCTGAATGCATTCATTTAATGTGATAGTAATCGAATAGTAAATTAGAATAATGATGTTTACTGTCAAAAACAATTGTCCGGTAGATTGTGCTTTTGACAATTTTGGTTCTGTGTAATTTCCTGAATTCTTTCGTTTTGCAATTTTTTATGAACCGGTAGACATACGCCATGATGCGTCTTAGTTTTAGAAAATTGGAATGTTTTTCAAATTGAATAATATATTTTTTTCTTTTGCGGTACTGCATGTGTGCGTATCTCAGGTAAGTTCATGAAGTCCAGTCACGGTCACCAAAAAACTTGTTGGGGTTCTTGATGAGGAAAAGGCCGTTTAGTTGATGATGATTTTACTTGCTTTGAATTGAATTACATTACATTGTGAAAAACTAGAAGTTCTTGACCGGTGAGTACCTATGTACTCGCCGGGAGTTTGGCCAAACTGCCGTTCGTGCGTTTGATGCGATGATGTCTATGCCGCGCGCGGAAAATTCAAACATGGAACTTGTGTTAACAACGCCTTTGACATTGTTCCTATAGTTTAGCTGGGCTATTCTACATCAGTCTTCAAAAAAAATTATATCCTACCGGGCGCATCTGTGAACATTTATATCCCTTTAATTAAAGTATCTTACCAACCATTCTGAACAACATTTGTTCTATGGCTTTTGGAAATCGCATAAAGAAATATCAACTGTTTACAAAATCGGTCGCATTACTTGGTCATTTTGCATGGGGAGTACATTGAACTTTATTACTAAGGGAATCGAAAAAATGTTTGACGTATTTCGATATACAATAAAAAGTGACATTCAAATCTGTTCATCATCAGCCCATTTAAGTCCCCACTGCTGGGGCACGGGCCTCCCTCAATCACATGAGGGGTAATTGCCATACTCACCATGCTTGGCAGACGGGTTGGCGAGGGTTTTGATACAAATGCAGAGTTTTCCTTCTCTAGGTGCTGATGATCATGCCAGCAGCTTTACCTTAGTCGCCTTTTACGACACCTCGGTAAGAGTGAGGGTGGCCTATTCTACTCTGCCGGGGACCACACGGCCAAATCTGTTCAGTAGTTTGGAAATTAGCGTGAACAAACTGATAAATAGACAAACAGTCAGACAAAAACTTTAAAAATAATTTCTTTTTTTTATCAGTCCCAGTTCTTTTGAGATAAATATATTAAATGTACAGATACAGCTTCTTACTCCTTTATTATATGTATAAAGGTGTTCAATTAGCCTAATCGATGTGTTATTATAACCTCTGGAGGTTAGGACCACGAATCTCCTGGAGGAGGTAAGGGCAAACTCATTTGTAACTGAAAAATAGATCATCTAGTGAGTAGTAGCCATGGTGTAGCGCCACGAAAGAAGTCCCGCGGAAAAACACGGAATAAAATTTGACATTCCTTGTGTCTATGAGCATAAAGCTCAAATTCGAATGTTGATGGTGACTTTTCTTTGATGGCACGGACTTTAGGTATTGCCTATGAACAATAAACTGAAATAGCGGCGCCAAGCAAAACTACTTAGTTTTGCTTGGCGCCGCTATTTCAGTTGGCTTGTACTTGGCTTGATAGTGAGCCTACTTGACCACTTGGTCAAGTAGGCTCACTATCAAGCCAAGTTAATTAAATATCTGAAATTTGTCTAGTAGAGATCTAAATTGTACATTGTATCTCTGTATAACTACTTTCAAGTTTTTTCAAGTTTCATAACCGCCTAAATTGTACATTGTATTGCTAGCTTTTAAGTTTTGTACGTTGTGCAATAAAGAGTATATATCTATTATAGTTTTTATATTGACTGCCTCGGTGGCGCAGTGGTTAGTTAGTAGGTCGCACTTTAAAGCGACGGTTCCCTGGGGGTGCCGGGTTTGATCCCCGGGTCGGGCCAAAATTTGTACCTGAGTTTTTCTGTTAAGAAATTCTCAATGTTATCATGGAGTCTGGAAGTTGGCGGGCTTGTACCCCCGTATCTCGGAAAGCAAGTGAAGCCGTTGGTCCTGTGCCTAATCCCTCTTCGGTCGTGTCACACTAGTATCCCATCGAAATAAGAGGGTACGGGAATAAAGAGTGCACTTGTGTCTGCGCAAATACTTGTGCACTATAATATGTCCTGCGTCGATGGCTGATCGCTGAGATTAGGCGCTATGACCAAAAATCGGTATGGAGGACATTATATATCTACATAAGTTATATATTATTATCTAAATGAAGAGCCAATATTAGGTTTAGGACTTCTTCCTAGTAGACCAAAAATAGAAAACACTAAGTGTTACAGAGCTAAGAAAAAAGAATGTACCTAATTGGTATGGCAGTACAATTACTGTATAATAAGCTTCCAAAATACATTATGGAACTGGACCAAAAGTGGAAGTATGGAAATTTTCAAAGTGTCCCAAGTTTAGGTTGTTATTAAGTAGAGTCATAACGATAAAAGCCCAGTTGGCCTAGTGGTTTAAGTATCCTACCGTGATTTCGGGGTTCTGGGTTCAATTCCCGGGTCGAGCAAAGTGTATGTTTCGAATTTTTTGAACATTGCTCGGGTTTGTGTGGCTGTGTAGGCAAGCGTTGTGATTGAGCCTAATCCCATTATACTCGTAGTGGCGATAACTTGATTTCTATGATGGAGGCCTATGCCCTGCAGCGGGACAGTATATAGGCTGATACTTTACTAACGATATTGTAGACATCCATCATAATATTTTCTTGCAAATATTCGTATACATACCAGGTCAATCGCAGTGAAACACAATACTATGTTAATATCTTTTTTTACCTATGATTTTAACAAATAAATATATTGTTTCATATAAAACATAACACACACACACATATTAAGGTATTCATCTTCTTTTGACGCACACATACACCCACCACACAAAACACACCCACATATTAAACCTTGCCCTCTGTAATGAACAGATCTTTTGTATTTTTGTTAGATGTTTTGTCCTCGCATATTATGTTAAACACCTTACCTTAAGTTCCTAATAATATATATGTATATATATATATATATTCTTGTTTCTTTCTCCACAAGTGCCGTAAATTTACCTGTTAATCGTCTACTGTTCCCTACAGGACAGGCTTGCCTGGTGTGCAAAATTTATACGTATGAGCAATTTTTGGTTAATAAATACTTACTTACCTACTTACTTCTATGCTATAGGCGACAAACACGGAACAAGGTGATTCAAAAAAGGAGTGTTAAGGTTTTTAAAGGGTCGGCAGCGCGTATGGAGGTCCTCTGGAGTTGCAAACGTCCATAGGCTACGGTAATCACTTACTGTTCATATATAAGCGTAACGGAACGCACCTTCATTAAAAAGAAGAAAAGCGCGGGAAACTGGATTGACAGTTGATGATTTTTTACTGCATAAAGAAAAAGATGGTTTATAGTCATGATACGATCGGCGTTTTGGGAATTTTTTGAGATTACAAAATACTTTTCTGTATTTGATTTGAAAGAATCAAAGTGTGCTTGGTGATTGTTAACGCAGAAAGATCGCAGGAATACCACACTTCGCAAGTATAATTACATAGTTTATTGTATATATTCATAAAATACACAGTAGGGTCTCATAGTACACATTACACAGCATCACATTGAAAACGAAGGGCAGCGGTGAGTATTTTGGCAAATATTTATTGGGTGGAGAAATGATATTAAAATGACAAGGTGAGGCTCGGATAGCCAATATTCCTCAACACTTACCATCAGGCGAGCTGCACGCTTGTTTGCCACCGACGTAGTATAAAAAAAACAAGCAACCGGATTATGTTGTCTGATATCCGTAGCACTGAATACTGAATATTGCCGTCGAGGAGTTCCTAGTTTTCAGTTTCTAAAAACAATATTATTTTGTGAAATAGTATTTTATTTATAAAAAAGAAGTGCTCAAACTACTTAGTACACAATCAGGTCAATAATGAGATGTTGTATAAACATACCATATTATATAACAGTGAAAAACTAGGATTAATTTATCAGATGTGGCGAACTGTGGTAAAAATGTTTATTCAAATGATTTCATTTGAGTTAGCAAATAAACCTTGTTTGCATTTCAAAATGTTTTCTTTTTCACGTTAGAGGAGAGAGGGTAAGATTTTTCATCATTGTTTTTTTATGTGATAGGAGGTAGACGAGCAGACGGATCACCTGATGGTAAGCGATTGCCGCCGCCCATGGACACCCGCGACACCAGTGGACACAGTACGCTGCCAACCTTTAAACCCCCTTTTCCCTCGGATTGGGCCTCCGGTACTCACATTCACGCATCATCATCGTCGTATATTTTTTACTGCAGTATGTTAAATACATGTTTGGATATCCAATATCTGCTGATTGGTACGGAACCCTGCATGCGCAAGTTCTTTTTATTTAAAAAAACGGACAAATAAATAAGAGTATGGATTTTAAACGGCATTTTTATACGTTTTTAATTTTATCTATGTAGGTATAATACATTAAATAGAACCGGAAGAATAGTATTGACGACCCGTTTGGAACAGTGGTAGTGAACGCTGCCTTTGGTCCAAGGGTTGTGGGTTCGATCCCCGCACAGTACAAACATTTGTGAGCATGAACATGTCTGTTTGTATTGGTCTGGGTGTTTCCTATGTATTATAAGTATGTATTTAAAATTAAAGTATTACATGTATATATTTGTAATCCCACTGTTGATTCTGATATCCGTAACACAGGTGCTTGAGCTACCTATCTCGGAGTCAGATCAATGTATGTGATGTTGTAAAATATTTATATATTAAAAAAAATATATTATTATTAATAGAGAACAATGGAGAGATTTGGGAGAGGATTTGGCCCAGCAATCAGACAGTATTAAATGCTCGGTAAAAAAAAGTTTAAGGCAACCAAACATGCCCAAAGAATAATCCATAACGTACTATTACCATAACAATATATATTTTCCTTATACCTAAGAGCGCTGCCAATATCAGGATATTCTATGACTTTACATTTTCAATGAAGGCATAAACTTTACGACTAGCTCACAAATATCAATAGTGCATCATGTGGGATTATCCTCTTATATGGACAAGTGCAGATACTGAAATGCGACGGATAGACTTAAATGGCATCAAATTGAGTCGGCGACCTAACGATTTATGAGTTCAAATGGAGGGAGTTTATGTTCCTTAGATTTGCGTAAAACTAGACGCGTGTAACTCTTTACTGAAACGACTCAGTGATCCGACTCAGCCAAATGATACAGTGTTCCGAATCTCTAATGTTTGCTCCGAATTTATCATTCGACTCAAATGGATCTCGAGTTCGAGTAAACCGAATGAGCTAAATGATCCGAGTGAGCGGAATGATCCGATGAGCCGAATGATCCGAATGAGCTGAATGATCCGAGTAAGCCGAATGAGCCCTAATGAATCACGGATCTATCTGAGAGTCGATGTTCCAAATGAAGCGTTTCACTGTTCCGCATCTCTGCATTGATCGAGAAGCAAATGTTCCAATCTTTTGAAAGATACGTTTTTGCCAGGTCTACGTAAAACTATAAACTATCAAAGATACATGCATTATTCCAGTGTTTCAGTGTACTTATATATCCGTGATGGTGGTAGAACGATAGTAACTCAGTGGTTATCCACTGGTACCGTTGTTCCTATAAACATGCTTCTTCCTACTGAAAATCATGATGACCGTGGATATCATGATGATCTTATAACCGTGGGAGAGCCACGCTTCGAAATGAACGGGTCGGCCCGACCGGAGTGATACCACGCCCTCTCAGAAAACCGGCGTGAAGCAGCACTGTGCTGTGTTCCGCTGCGTGAGTGAGGGTACAGGAGGCGAACTAACTCCGGGGGAAAGGGGAGTTCGAAATTTGGCAGCGCACTTGTGACTTCACTGGTATTGCGGGTGTCCATGGGCGTCGGCAATCGATTACCATCAGGTGGTCAGTCTGCGCGTTTGCCACCTATCACATAAAAAAAAGATCAAACCTAAAAGTTTTGATCTGGGTTTTATAAATTTACCATTAGCTTGCCAGTGAGGGAAAAAGACGTGAAGACGTTTCGCTTAGTTTCTGAAACGTATTTCCATGATTTAGTTGGTCAGTTTCTCTTGTCCTTGTTATTCCTCAGGTCAATTTAAGGCGACGGGTGGCCCTAACCAGCGACGGCAATCGATTTAAATTGATAGCAACTAAACCGGATATCTTTTAAACAATTTCGAAGTTCGAGTCTCTCGGAAAGAATATAATTATACTATTTATTTAATACTTATAATTAATTTATTTATTAGGTCTGCCAACATTGTTACATTACAATACAGCATGTGTGTTAACAATTAATTAATATCTAAAGATTAGAATGTAACAACAATTACAGGCAAACATAGCATCAGTACGTAAATGATAATTAATTCCGGACCGGACCGTTCATGTACAATCAACAGCACGTCTGGGCAACGTCAACAATCCGATTTCTTTTAATATTGATTCATATGTACCTATTTAACAGCAGGTCTAAATAACCAAGCGTTGCATTTTAGCACATTACTTTCTTTTTACTAACAATTTTGACACTTAATCTAGCATAGCTTAACATCTGATTAATCTGATAATTAACCATTTGATCTGTTTTTGCACTCGAAATTTGGATTAACGCCATATCTAAGTGGCCGTTTTTGGCGGTAAGTTGAGCAGACCAAAAAGTTATTTATTAGTTTTGAATAAATAGTATAAGTTCTTTTAGAGGTGCTCGAACTTCGAAATTGTTAGAAAGATGCTAAAAATTTAAATTAAATGGCGTCGCTAGTGTTCCCTACCTTTCACCTGAACACATTATGGCATAGTAATTGAACTGTGGCGTACGCTTAATCAACTAATTTGTACGAAATGACCAGTAAAACATCCGGCCCTCGTCGCAAACAATACTTACTCTATTAAATAAATTAAGTTATTTCCGTTATCTACAATGCCTAATTTCTATATTTGTAATAAATAATGAAATGTTTTAAAAAAACATTATGGTCCGGGCGGCCGTTGTACGTTTTTTTACCATATTGAGTTAATGGAAAATACCACTTTATACTGTGCTGGAGTGTCTCCACCAGGCGAAACGCACTGGGGCTACCGCAGTCGTAGTAGGCCTTCTTCACATATGGGCGCGGGCGTCCTGCTCGACCTCTCCTTTGCGTACATTTGTTTGCGCCGGTCTAGATCGTGTTCTGTTTCTATGGTGGACTGAAGAACCCACCAAAACCTGAAAAGGACAGTCTGATCTGGTACACAGATGGTTCCAAGATGGAGACAGGTACTGGAGCAGGCGTTTACGGACAAAACTATGAAGAAAGTCAAAGTATGGGAGAAATGGCAACAGTTTTTCAAGCTGAAACGTATGCCATAATCACATGTACAAGGAGGAATATAAACCTTAAAGCAAAGAATCGTACTATATACATTCTTAGTGACAGCCAAGCGGCACTGAAGGCATTGGCCAAGCCGAAAGTGGAATCTAAGTTGGTGTGGGATGCCATCAAAACCCTAAACTGCTTAGGACGACACAACAAGGTAAGGCTATTGTGGATACCGGGTCACGAGGGCTACACAGGAAACGAAAAGGCAGATGAGCTAGCAAGAAAAGGCTCTAAAGCAAAATACATTGGACCGGAACCTTTTGTTGGACTATCGAGCTGCACCATCAGTATGGCCTTCCGGCAATATGTATACGAAGAGCAAGCTAAGGAATGGAAGAAAACACTAGGAATGAAACATTCAAAGGCCTTCATAGGAGACAATACAAAAATATGGAGGAAATATATTCTCGGAGGCAATAGACAACAGACAAGGATGCTCATAGGAGCGTTAACAGGGCATTATGCAACGAACAAAATGCTGATGTAGATGAACATGACATCGAACAGCGACTGCAGAGCATGCAAGGAGGAGACGGAAACCATAGAACATCTTTTATGTGAATGCGACTCACTAGCCAGAGGCAGAATGTGTCTTCTAGGTAACGCTTATCCTAAACCAGGAGACTACAGGCACTTCAATCCGAAAGACATCGTGATGCTGATGAAACGAATCTTTCGTGAGTAAGAGCGCAAAAGAAAGGGGAGGTACAAAAGATCCCTTAGGGTCGACGTGCCCCATGAAAATGGCCCCTAACAGATAAGATAAGATATGGTGGACTGTATCAGCTATAACTATTTACCTTTAGGACTTTCAAACTATGAGGGACGAAAAAGAAAACACCAGATTCCAGTAAAAAATGATAAAAGAAAATCTATCCTAAAACTACCTAATAAAACTATAAAATATCTGTTTGTGTGCTATACATAAATTCCAAAATCAACTATTATCCTTTTACTTATCATTATTCAATCAAGGATCTCTCAGGTAAATTAAAAATAGTTGACTTTAGAAACAAATTACAAGAATATACTACATCAGTGCGAAATTAAAATATTAAATGTAGTGAGGCTTGCCTTTTCGTTTTTATCCTATTGTAGCTAAGAAGGCTAGTACTAATGTTGAGTCAATCAATCAAGTGGCCCGACATATAAATATGATAGCCTAAGTCGAAGACTTGTTTAACTTGACACTTTTCCGAGTTAACCTATTGTTACTCATACCCCAAAGCTATAATAAGACTGCCGCTGATAGTCACTTGGTATAAAACAAAGTTAAAGTTTTTCAAACAATTCAAAATATTCTAAGTTAAAATCTAAAAGTGACTAAGAGGCAGAAAAAACTATTAGTAAGTATTACACTATCTCCATATATCTATGTGCTGTCAAAGACTGGTCCAGACAAATGCAAAACACAGCTAGGCAAGACTGACTTGGCAAAAGACATACAAGAGTAAAAAACCTTAGTCTCTAAACTCACCGAAGTCCTAGCTTAATCACCAACCAATACAAATATAAGGCACTCACTTTACCTCAAAAACTCTTAAGTCGAAAATTCACAAAACTATCAGAAAAATTCTAAGTCTAAAAATGGTTGGAAAAAACTGAGTTTAAATTTTCTAAGTGTTTTCACTAACTTCACAAAACTATCACAAAAAAATCTAAGTGTTTCGCCCTGAACTATTTTCTTTCATAAACTATTTTCACTATTATTACACTGCATATTCCAAGTTTTCCAGGTGGTCACTAAATACTGATTACTCAACTAATATTGAACTGGATGAACACTGAACACTGAGCTGAATATTTACTTTGGATTCGAGGTTGTTTATATTTGTTTTGGGCGACCCCCTTGGACTGCCTCGTACGGCAGACTTCCAAAGGGGTGGACCAATCACAACCCCGAATCCATTTTCTGAAAATTGTGTGACCTTGAAAACTTGGCAAGACAGGGATGTCTTCATGGGTTAGAAAGAGAGGCAAGGTCACGTGGCAGACAACGTGATTTTCAATGGAATTTTCCACTCAGTATGGGAAGAGCGCGTCTTCCCTCTCTTTCTAATCAATTATAGGACCTAACTTTTCCTAATTTTTCCTATTTTCTATTTTTAGGTCTTTTCGTCCTCTTTTTCCAGAGGGTGTGTGCCTGCTAGGGCCCTATCAATTTCTTTATTTTCAAATTCACATTTACAACGATAAAACTGATAAAAAACAACATTTTACATGAAAGTTCTTAAGAGACTACATCGAAAGAGGTTGCGCAACTTGATCACAATACCGAATCTTTTTTCAGTTACAATGTTTACAAAATAAATTACAATACTAATTAACTAATGAGTTTTCACATTAACTCTAATTACTTTGCGCAACCTTATGCAAAATACTATTCACAATATATACAAAAGGACGGTAACAATGTGACACTACGGACAATAGTCTATTCATAAAAACACAATGCGTCATTGTTTGGCATTCCGTCGCTTTATGGCACCGTTCTGCACAATACGAAAAGTAGATAGAAAATAAGTTGGAAAAAATGGTATGCTATGAAAATGTCAGTGAAAGAAAAGAGTGCATATAACTTGGTAAACTTATAATATAGGTATTATTATGGCATTTCCAAGTAATTTATAGACCCCTTAGAGTTAAAATCGCGTATGTGTATTAATCGCACGCATAAAAGATATCCAGTTTAGATGCTAAAAATTTTAATCAAATGGCGTCGCTAGTGTGCCCTACCTGTCACCTGAACATATTATGGCATAGTAATTGAACTGTGTCATGCGCTTAATCAACTAATTTGTGCGAAATGACCAGTAAAACATCCAGCCCTCGTCGAAAACAATACTTACTCTATTAAATAAATCATGGTATTTCCGTTATCTACAATGCCTAATATCTATATTTGTAATAAATAATGTAATGTTTTAAAAAAACATTATGGCCCGGCCGGCCGTTGTACGTTTTTTTACCATATTGAGTTAATTGAAAATACCACTTTATACGAAAAGAAGATAGAAAATAAGTTGGAAAAAATGGTATGCCATGAAAATGTTAATGAAAAAAAAAGAGTGCATATAACTTGGTAAACTTATAAAATTAGTGGTTAAACAAACTTACCTGAAGTGAAGTTTGACCATAATTATGCAAGACGTTACATCCGAAGAGGTTTATCATTCACTATGGAGTTCACTTTACAATGAACTGGCATCGCACATTTGTATAAAGCTATAAATTAAAATTAAATAAGTATCATAAAAGTAATGAAACGAACGACTACTTTTCCCACCCACCCCAGTCCCCGCCAGCCCTGCGCCCGAGTGCGACCCGTGCGTTTTTTAGAGAAGAATCCATTTCCCGAAATTGGGGTACCACTTTTGTACTGAAGGTAGGTAATAGGGTAGGGCGGGAACTAAATCTCTTCGGATGTAACGTCTTGCATAATTATGGTCAAACTTCACTTCAGGTAAGTTTTTTTAACCACTAATTATACTACGACGTTACATCCTCGAGATTTATCATTCACACATAGTGAATGATAAATCTCGAGGATGAGATGTTTAGCGATTATCGGGAAGTGGATTCGTAATTATAAGGTAAACATAATGTCATAATCAAATCATCAATACATTTTATTCATGTTTATTACAATGATTGAGATCATAATGTGACTCCTAGTCGTAATTTAACTAAACATAATTATTTAAATATCCTTGAGGTAGGTAAAGGTTTAAATTTATTATCATCATCATCATCATCATCAGCCCATTTAAGTCCCCACTGCTGGGGCACGGGCCTCCCTCAATCACATGAGGGGTAATTGCCATACTCACCACGCTTGGCAGACGGGTTGGCGAGGGTTTAGATATAAATGCAGAGTTTTCCTTCTCTGGGTGCTGATGATCATGAAAGCAGCTTTACCTTAGTCGCCTTTTACGACACCTCGGTAAGAGTGAGGGTGGCCTATTCTACTCTGCCGGGCACCACACGGCCACAATTTATTACACAATTTATTATACATACACAGTAATATACGTGTAAATTAGGACCATAAACTATTTAATTAATTGTATATTGCCTCCGCAAAAGCACTATCTTCGTCAACGATAACTGGCCTGTTATAGAATTTAGCAAACACTAACGAGTTGCCCGACCACCCAGCCATTCTTTTAATTATATCTACAGATAAAACTTTTCGGTTAGCCGCTGAGGTGGAGGCATGGCGAGTGTTATGAGCCGAAAATATTGATATATCAATTCCACTCTCTGAAAGTACGGATTTGATCCATCGGCTAATGGTGGCCGATGTAGCATTATGTATAGGTTTTTTGTAGGTCAGAAATAACTTGTCAGTGTGTGGAAGATCCCTGAATTCCTGAGTCATTTCTATGTACGAAGTAAGTGCCTTTGCCGGACAAATTTGATTCTTTTCAGTAAAGAAAGGAATTGTTAGTTTTGGCAGAGGCCGTCCAGGAGCCGAAGTCTTAACACAATCGGTAGTAATAATCTCTATACTAGTTGCATTGGTTCTGATGTTGGACAATCTTATTAGAGATAACGTCTGCACACGTTGTGCAGTCGACAACGCGAGCAGAGTTACAAGTTTTTTTGTGATTTTTTCGATTGATAAGATATCATTTGGATACCAACTACCCAAGAAGTTCAGTACTTCATTGGGGTCCCAAGTTGATTGGTATCTAGGTTGACAAGGCATTGTCCTAAAAACACCCTTGAGGAATCTAGAGATTCTTTCATCCTCACTAACCTTCTTGCCCAATATCAGAGCCAATGTAGGTAGATCGTATAGTATTAAGGTAGAATAACTTGCTCCTGATTTATACTGAACCGTAAAGAAACTTAATAAAAAAGGAATATTAACACTATAGCAATCCTTCTTGTTTTGCACAATTATATTGTTTAAGGGAACTCTCTGCTAAGGATGAAATTAATACATCAATCGTTTCAGGTGCCAAATACTGTTTTAAATAGGCTTGGCAGATAATAGCGCTGACACCAGGGTAAGGCGTTTCCACAGAGGGTGACAGGTTCTGAAAGGAGATAACAGGAGTTGAGGCTCTGGGTCAAAGTAAATAGGCTCACGTATGATCAGTTTCATAAAAATTGGATACCATGGCTGACTAGGCCAATAGGGGACAACTATTATACCCGTAGCTTTTTCATTCATAATTTTCCTTAATGTTTTTACAATTAGTGAATAGGGTGGAAACGCGTAGAAAAAATAAGAACTCCAGTCGATCGTGAATGCATCAATGTCAAACGCCTCAGGGTCCCACTTCCTTGAGATGTAATTTTTACACTTCGCGTTTATCTGACTTGCGAACAAATCTATCTCAGGAAGGCCAAATGTAGTGGTGATTCTGTCAAAGGCTGATTGGGACAGGCACCATTCTGTGTCAATGTTTGACCTGCAAGACTCTTCATCCGCCTCTATATTATCTTTAGATCTAATATAAGATGCGTACACGACCAACTGACGTTCCTCACACCAAAGCCAGATCTCTCGTGCAATATTATTAAGTTTAATGTATTGTACGCCTCCATATCTAATTATGTAAGATATCGCAGTCGTATTGTCGATACGTAGCAACATTTCTCTTTGATTTAAGTCTTTCGCAAAACATTTAAGGCCCTTTAATGCTGCTAACAATTCTAAAAAAATTATATGATTGTCAGCTTCTTGAGCGTTCCAGAAACCACGGGGTCTTTTCTCTGTTACAAGATGCGCCCCAACCAGTTAATGATGCATCGGAAAAGATTTCTAGAGCATAATTACCATCACGAATAGAATTATTTGAGGTCATGATGTGGTCGATCCACCAAGAAAAATTGGATTGTAAACTAGGGTGTATTTGCATTATGCTATCGTTATTTTCATGTGAGTTCCTTAACGCCAGGAATTTTCCACGTATACACCCATCCATAAGCAACTCCTGGGCAGGCTGCACAAAGAGTGCCCAATAACTTTGCAAAATTCCTAATGGATATAATTCCTAATTCCTATTTGAACGGAAACCTTTTCGACTTGCTCTAGAATTCTCTTGCGTTTGCTATCTGGAAGGCATAGGCACATATTCTCCGAGTCAATTTCGAACCCTAAATAGGTTTGAACCTGACTCGGAGAAAGGTTACTCTTTTTAAAGTTAATCACAAAACCCAGACTTTTTAACAGATTAACGGTTTCTGTGACGCATTGTGAGCATTCCGTATACGAGTTCCCTATACAGATAATGTCATCCAAATAAATAGCTAGAATAAACCTTTGCTGCACTGTAACGATATGACAGGTTTCATGAGTTTTGTGAAGATTAACGGTGCTAGGGATAGTCATCATCGTCAACCCATTTAAGTCCCCACTGCTGGGGCATGGGCCTCCCTGAATCACATGAGGGGTAATTGCCATACTCACCACGCTTGGCAGACGGGTTGGCGAGGGTTTAGATATAAATGCAGAGTTTTCCTTCTCTGGGTGCTGATGATCATGCCAGCAGCTTTACCTTAGTCGCCTTTTACGACACCTCGGTAAGAGTGAGGGTGGCCTATTCTACTCTGCCGGGGACCACACGGCTTTACGACACCTCGGTAAGAGTGAGGGGGTTTCAATGTTTACCTTTTGGGCTAGGGATAGCCAGGAAGGTAAACATTGAAACTCATAGACAATATTTTAAAATTTAAATCTTAAAAGTTTTTACTTTGGTTACTAATGGGAACTAAAAAGTATGCATCTTGAAGATTCACTGTGGCCATATAACAGTCCTTAGTCATAAGTTTGTTTACGGTTCTAATATCCTCCATCTTAAAGTGTTGTGCATGAATAAATTTATTTAACTTTTTTAAGTTAAGGATAAAACGATATGAGCCGTTAGGCTTTGGGATAAGGAATATTTTAGATAAGTATTGGCCTGGTATATTATTATTGCATTTAATAATTGCACCTATTTTATTCAAAGTTTCTAAATCGATATTTAACTGATTTATTTCCAAATTACTGAATTTGCTATTTTCTGGGATGACATTTTGTGTAACAGGGCCATTAATTGGAATAACATAACCATTGACAAATCCGAGGACTACTGGGTCGTCTGTAAGATCACGCCATTTTTTAAAGAAATAATAAAGTCTACCCGTATGGGGAATTACCTCCATTAAGGTATCTGGGTCTTGGTGATTTTTGTCGCCGTCTTGGTAGGGCGATCGGCTGCTGTGGGAAAGCGTCGGCTCGGCTGGAAATGCTGGGATCCGTACCGGGTCCTCGGCCCACCCTGCTTGTGTGTACGCTGAGCTTGAACTCGGGGTGGGCCCCTTCAGTTTCCCTGCTGCTGGTATCTTTTGGAAGTAGATGGTGCAGGATCCGGCCGTTTTATTTGTAGTCCCGATCTCTCTGCTGTTTCTGAAGCCTTAATCTCGTCTCCCAGGTTAGTACCAAAGAGTCTATCAAATAGTCTATAAAAGTATCTCTTTTAATGTCCGAAATCATATGAAGAAATTTTTTATCCAAGGACGCTGTTATAAGTTTTCTTCTCCTTTTTGTATCCTCATAATGAAGGTCTAAGAAAATCTGACTGATATCCGATATTTTCTTTAATAACTCAACCTTATTGAAGTCCTCTCGGAAAACACAGGATGCTAAATTAGTTAGCTCAGATATGCCTAGCCCAAGTTGATTTTGAGTTTTTTCCATTAATTTATCTCGATTCCTAGCCCCATCATTTAATACCGGAACTATTTCCGGATTTAATAAAGGCGCTTTTGCCAAACGAAAATTATCTGGTATTAGGTGTTTCTCTGCCAATTGTTGTTTATGTTCTTTGGTCAAACCGTCGACTAATACTCGCCCCCAACGTTCAGCGATCTCTTCCGGAAATTTGGACCAAATATTTCCTCCTTTCCTTTCGGGTCCCCAAGCGCCTCTAGTATATCAGCCGGTAGGTCCGGAGCTTCCCCACTGAAGCCTGGTATCGCTGCCGGTACTGGGTTGTCCACCGAAAGCTCTGTACTAGGCCCAGGTACTTGTAAAATGTCCGAGTTATCGGTATTCCCTGAAGGTTATCCCGACTCATTCCTGGTTGATATTACTGACCTAGGAATACCACTGTTGGCTACGGAGACATCCGAGTCTGATAGTGGCAATAAAGGAATTTCGCTTTCGGTCGCTGCCAAGGGTGGAGAAGGTAAACGTACCGGATAATAACGTAGGTGATCGTCTTCGTATTCGTACCAATCTGTATATTTTAAGGACAAAGAAAAAAAAAAGATAGTCTGTAGTTCTATATAAATATACATTTAAAGTCATTGGACGTAAGCTCGTTACGCCGCTAGACTATCTGTTCATCTAAAGCATAAGTTAGGTAGTCCTATGTATATAGTATAGGTATATAAGAATTTTTAATGAACAATATATTTTAAAGTCATTGGACGTACGCTCGTTACGCCGCTAGACTATCTGTACCTTAATAGGTACGTTCATTACGAACTTAAGATTCGCACAAAAACACTTAATAAAAGTGATTCCTTACGAAACAATAATACGATGTTTAAAGTCGTTGGGTATACGCTCGTTATACCGCTAGACTATTATAATACGATTTGAAGTCGTGCGCATGTCACGACGTTCCCTAGGTAGGTATGTATTCAGCCCAGAAATAATAAGTCGCTATCGAAGAATGTAGGTATATTGATATTGATTTTGGTCGAACTATACGATTGAGCGTTTATTTAATAAGTAATACTCATTTATACGGAATTTTAGGGATACATTACTAGTTACTATGTTTCCCTAAGTCATTCATCAGTACACAATTTAAAAAATATATATATTTACTAACCTTCATGATCCGATGAGTCCGATGAATAGCGGTCAAGACGTTTTTCCAAATACTGTGCCGTTTTTCTCTTTCTTCCTTTTTGGCATGTTGTTGCACTAACACTTTATAAAAACGTATGGGTTTGACTAGATACACAATAACTAACGAAAAAATATTTTTTGAAGCTACGATGCCTGCACAAAGTAAGCGAATGACGCACGGGTCGCACTCGGGCGCAGGGCTGGCGGGGACTGGGGTGCGGGGGAAAACTAGTCGTTCGTTTCATAACTTTTATAATACTTATTTAATTTTAATTTATAGCTTTATACAAATGTGCGATGCCAGTTCATTGTTAAGTGAACTACATAGTGAATGATAAATCTCGAGGATGTAACGTCGTAGTATAATAGGTATTATTACGGCATTTCCAAGTAATTTATGGACCCCTTAGAGTTAAAATCGCGTATGTGTAAACGTTGTAGGTAACTTTTCAGGAGGAAGAAAAAACTGCGTGCTGCAAAATTTTTGTTTGTTTATTAATATTATAGATCCGCTTGTATACATAATATGATGCTTATCAACTTTTCAAACAAGAAACGACACATTAATTGCATTCAACTTTTCAAACAAGAAACGACACATTGCACACCAAACTTACAAATGGGAAAATTTAAGAGTTTCCCATTTACTCTCATAGGATAATGTAACGAATATAGAATAAACAAATTAGCAATATCAGGATATGCGTTATGAGGTTTTCTTCCCAGAAAAAGCAATAAAAAATAGTCAATAATGAGGTGGTTAACGGAGGTTTTAACTCCAATCGTCGCTAAGGAGATAGAAAAATATTTATAAATTTGGTACAAATTTGATCCAATTTGAACTATCAGTTCAAGAATTTTAAGTATGCATAGTTTTCAACTGACCTATCATCGAAACTGTAAGACACTAACTACCTACTAGCAAACATAAAAACTTAATTAAAGGAACCAATTGAATTTCGTGCCTGTTATCTAGGATACACTAACTTGGTAAAGTTATATTATAAATATTTGGGATTACCAAGTTATAATTTGCTGACCACCACCACCTCTTCACCGCCAAGATGAACTTTAGCAGGCCAATTTATTTCCTATAAGTCTACTTTTCGAATAAAGTGAGATTTTAGATTAACTCGATGGGGTAAGTATCCGTGCGGTGGCCGCCCAGAGTATTATGTAGTTATTTTAACCATGTACCTATCTAACAGTACCTTACTCAGTATACTGTGGTACATTTTCGTTTCACCATACAATTAACTTAACCATGAGGAAAATATATTATTTTCAGCCCGTTTTTCTAATATTTACCGCATTTTATTTTGGCTTTTGGGATATTTATTCTGTGTGTTCCGCAAAAAAGGTCAGTATTTTTTATCATTACATCGTGACCCGGTGTGGTCAGGGAGATAATATCGAGACCTGAAGTCAATTAAAATCGGTACACTATAACTGCCCCCGTGGGAGAACCATGCTTCTGCTTACCGTAGCGATACCACGACCTCACAATCAATCGACGTGAAGCAGCGATTGTGCTGTGTTTCGACAAGTTCTAGTTGGGGGAAGGGGAGGGGGGGAAAGGTTGCCAGAGGGTCTCCATGGGAGCGCCCAGTGGCTAGTGGTGTTTACGAATACTGCCAAGGTTTTCCCGGCCTGTCGTAAGAGGCGACTAAACGGGCTTTCGGAGTACGTGAGCGTCCCCACTGCTGGGGAGTGGCTTGTTCAACATACGACTTCGTGGGGGATGACATTACCTGTTCTGGTAAGTCATACAGCGTTGAAGGGCTGTATTGTGCCTGATAAGGGTGACGCTGCGAGCGCGATTAGCGGTACGGTCTAGGGGGTCCCGGCTGAGAGGTTTCCGACCGCGATTGCACGGAGATGGATACCCCAGGGTTTTAGTTAGAGTTTGAGTCCCACGCACCACCTTGTTCCCTACATGCAACAAGGTGACGGCCATGATGGTTTCCCCTGGGAAAAATGGGTCTCCATGGGTGTCGACTATCGTTTACCATCAGGTGATAAATCTGCTAGCCTATCACAATAACAAATTGCCTCGGTGTTGTTTAAGTCCCAAATAAGAACTTACTTAAGACATTTAAGGAAAGGTGATTTCACGTTTTCTCGTCATTTAAATAGTGATAGTCATTCAAGCACATGAGAAGCCTCAAGGGTGGTTTGAAAATTTAACATCATAGCGTTAAGAAGAAACATAGGTACCTTCACTTTATTTTTTTATGCTCGAGAAAAGTAAAAATTTAAAAAAAGCTTTATGTTTAAATATTCATTTAATTCTGTTTGAATTTCCCCTTCTATGCTTCGTTCGATAAGTGAGAGTAACCCCTTTTCAACAGTTGGGTCGTATACTTGCTTAGTTCTATGTATAAAAAACATCCTCGTAGGTCGTGAGTGTACTCTGCAGAAATTGCTTAGGTTCCCGCTCATGTATACTACAACTACTTTATTGACTCGCTTGTTTGTTTGCTTTCTCATAAAAAAATGACTTGACAAAAACCAGGAAAGCATAGAGTAACTTATACACTTTTGGATACAACTATTGACCCACCTTGCATTTTCAGTTTCGTTTGGTTCTAGGTAAAATTTTATATTAGGTCGAGCAAAAAGTTCTTATGCAGTTTTGCACCTGGCACATACATCATTTGATTCAATAGTCTTTTTTTGAATTTCGAACACTAGAATTTAAAGAAACAAAAGACAATTTGAGTCTGTTTGTTGATATCCAAACAATCGAATACTAAGAAAACTTCATTTTATTGATTTAATTCTTGAAAGTGTGATTGATCTCTTTGGTTTTGCAACGCCGCCCAAGCTGTGGCACTTATCTAGGACGGACACAGCCAAAGATATGTATATGTGAGTGCTCAACTGAATTTAAGTCGATCTGCGTTCCGAAATGTTTATCAGGAGGTACCTAGCTTTGTTAGTCGCCAAGGATGGCCACGATTTCGGGTTACAACTGATAGGCAGGATCGATTCATCATGACGACCAGCTTGAGAAATCGTCACCTTACCTCCATTGAGATACAAAACCAACTTCGCGACTTCCACGGAGTATCTGTGTGCGCTAGAACTGTTTGGCGAAGGTTAAAAGAACGCGATATGGTACCACAGAAGCCAGCTAATGTCCTCAAACTAACGCGAGCCCACCGAACAGCGCGTTTTCATTTCGCGCGCACTTGTTTAAATTTGACTCAGCAGCATTGGAGCTGTGTACTCTTTTCTGATGAGTCTAAAACTGTGCTACATGGCAATGATGGAAGGAAGAAGATCTACCGACGTAAGAGAGAGCGTTTCGCACAATGCTGCTTTGAAGAGAGGGTTGCTTATGGCGGTGGCTCATGGACTGTCTGGGGCGGTATATCCGCGAGCGGCGAAACTCAACTTGAGGTTGTTACGGGACCACGGCTGCCTACATTAAATGCTGAAAGGTACATTCGTGAGTGTTAAGAACCTCACTTGATGCATACGCGGACTATGTGGGCCCAAATTTGCATTATCAGGCATAAAATTTCCTTTTTATGCATGACAATGCAAGAGAAAACAGGGCCTGCATCGTCAGGGAATATCTTCGAGATGTGAACATCACAGTTGTGGACTGGCCAGCCAGAAGCCTAGATATGAACCCTATTGAGCACATGTGGGACGAGCTGAAAAGACGTTTTAGGGCTCATCAGCCAGTTGCCCAGACGATGCAGGAGTTGGAAACTGCCATAGAAGAAGAATAGGAAAATGATCCCTGAAAATTTCATGGAGCGGTTGATAAACTCTATGCCTAATCATATGAGAGCTGTGGTAGATGCCCTCGGAGGCAACACGCGTTATTAAATTAAACGTTCATTTGATAGAACATGTTTTTTTTATTCAAAAATCGATAACCTTTATAAAGGCGCATACCCGAATTAGGTGATCCGTCGACTCGTCTGCCACCTATATCATAAAAAAAAAGAAAAAGAAGGTGTAGCTCTGTAGTATATTTAATTATCTGTTTTCATATGGCAATATAAGTAGGGCAACACTGTGAAAGACTTCCTGTGAACAATTTTTATTTTACACAATATGGCGTGCAAACAGAATACAGAGTGAATTCTAATTTTCGGCGTTTTAATTAACTTCCATGTCTTAGGACATACTATTTTGGCGACGGGACAAATTTTTAATACGTCGAGATGGCCTCGACATGTTCGCTGCCTTTTAAACCCTTCGACGAAGGAGATGACATAAATGTGTTTCTGGAGCGTCTGGAACAACATTTTGTTGCGGCAATTATTGCAGAAGCAAAGAAAGTATCAATAATTTTAATATCTATTTCGGAAAATGTGTATAAAATGCTCAAAAGCATTACCTATCCGGATTTACCCAAGGACAAGACGTTGGCGGAACTAGAGGAAGCACTACGTTTGCGATTCCAAACCCGTGTTTCATTTTTCCGAAAAAGAATCACGTTTGACAAATTGCAGCAAAATGAAGAAGAAAATGTTAACAAATGGTACCAGCAGGTAAGGGAATCGGCAGCCAGCTGCGAATTCGGAACTTCATTGGAGGAACGCATTAAGGATAAATTTGTTACGGGAATGCTCCCTGGTAATATTCAAGAAAGGTTATGTGAAGAGCCCTTAACTAAGACTTCAAAGGAATTGTTAGAAATTGCTCTTACCAAGGAAGCTACATTAAAGGAAAGATGTGTAAACAAAGTATCCAAAGTTCATAAGGTGCGGCAAAAATCTGAAAATAATAAAATTAATAATTCGAAAAAAGATAAGGTATTGTTATGTGTTCATTGTGGAAAACCTAACCATAATTTTTCTAAATGTAATTACAAGTCATATAAATGTAAATCTTGTGGGAAGATAGGCCATTTAGCATCCATTTGTAAGCACAAAATTAATAACTTGGAAACTGAGGAAACTGATTGTAATTCAATTGATATTTTTACTGTATTAGAGTACAAGGAAGAACCAAATTATGTTTCTTATGTTTCACCTTTCATATTAAAATGTAAAATAAATTCAAAACCCTGCAATATGGAGCTCGATACGGATGCAGCAGTGTCATGTATCCCTGAAAATGTTTATAAACAGTGTTTTAACAATTGCGAGTTATTGACAACTGATATAAAATTGAAAACTTATAATGGTAATTTGTTGAGCCCAGCAGGTAAAATTAATGTCAGCATGGAATTAAATGGCAGGAAACATAACTGTATGTTATTTGTAGTAAAAGGGGGTTGTAAAAATAATTTGTTTGGCCGTGACTTAATAAAGTTATTTAATTTAAAAATAAATAATAATTCAGTAAACTCAGTGGAAATGTGTGATTTGCAAGGTATTTTGAAACAATATGAAGAAGTATTTAAAAAGGAGTTAGGTGTTATCAAAAATGAGAAAGTTAATTTAGAGCTGGAGGAAAATTGCAAGCCAATATTTATTAAGCCACGACCAATCCCATTTGCCTACAGAGAAAATGTTAATGCTGAATTAATTAATTTAGAGAAAGAAGGGGTTATTACACAAATTTCAAATTCAGAATGGGGTACACCATTAGTTCCTGTTATAAAAGAAAACGGTCAATTACGTTTATGTGCCAATTATAAAATCACTGTTAATAAGCATTTAAAAGAGGTAAATCATCCATTGCCTAGAATTGAGGACATATTTACTGCCTTAGAGGGAGGACAGAAGTTTACTCGTTTAGATATGAGAAATGCTTTCAATCATTTAATTTTGGATGACTGGTAACTTGTTATCTTGGTCCACACCAAAAGGAATTTTTAAATTAAATAGATTACCATATGGCACTAAGCCTGCTAGTTCTATTTTTCAGTCAAAGATGGAGAAAATTTTATTAGGGGCTAAAGGAGTAGTCAATTTCATAGATGACATAGTAGTTACAGGGTCAACGGATTTAGAACATCTTCAAAATTTAGCTGAGGTGTTAAGAAGGTTTAAAGAAGCAGGAATAAGATTAAATAAAGAGAAATGTGCATTTTTTCAGAAAGAGATCAAATATTTGGGTCATTTTATTTCAAAAGAGGGACTTAGGAAAGACATGTCAAAAGTTGATGCAATTACAAAAGCACCAGAACCAAAAAATGTATCTGAGACCAGGTCATGGCTAGGTATGGTCAATTATTATTCAAAGTTCATTCCTAACATTTCTATAATATTGAAGCCAATTTATAATTTGTTACAGAAAAATAGTAAATTCATTTGGTCCAAAGAATGGTAAGAAAGTTTTAATACTATAAAAAGAGAGATTGCATCAGATAAAATATTAGTTCATTTTAATAGAGATTTTCCTTTAAGATTGGCATGTGACGCATTAAATAATGGAACAAGTGCAGTACTAAGTCATATTTTACCGAACGGAGAAGACCTATTACTTTTATTTCTAGGGTATACAGTAAAGCAGAAAAGGGCTATTCTATGATTCACAAAGAGGCATTAGCTATTTATTGGGCTGTGAGTAAATTGTATCAATATCTAGTAGGTACAAAGTTTGAAATATTGTCAGATCACAAGCCATTACAAGCCTTGTTTGGGGAATATAAAAGCCTGCCACAGATGGCAGCAGGTAGGTTACAAAGATGGTCATTGTATTTAGCAGATTTTAATTATACCTTTTCTCACATTAAAGGCACTGATAATACCATTGCAGACTGTATGTCAAAATTACCATTACCTATTCTTGAGGAAAAGGATAAAGGCAAGTCTTATGATTATATAAACTTTGTTCAAGATCAAAATGTTATTGATTTATATAAAGTAAGGTCAGAAACTAGGAAAGATCCATTGTTAAGCTTGGTTTTTAATAAAATAAGATATGGTTTCGATAGTGATGTGAATGATTCTCTTAAGCCATTTATTCAGAGAAAGGATGAACTGTATGTAGAAAATGGTGTTATTATGTGGGGCTATAGAGTTGTAATTCCAACTAAAATGCGACAAACTTTATTAAGAGAGTTACATTCCACTCATGAGGGTATTGTTAAAATGAAAAACAATGCTAGGTCTTATTTTTGGTGGCCTAATCTGGACAAAGATATTGAGCAGTTTGTTAAGACATGTAATGTATGTATGTCAATGCGTCCAGAGCCTTCTAAAGCTAATGTTATACCATGGCCAAAAACTAAAGCTAGCTATGATAGAGTTCATGCAGATTTCTTAGGGCCAATAGATGGTAAAAATATTTTAATCATTGTGGATACTTTTTCTAAGTGGCCAGAGGCCTTTATCATGAAAAGCATGGATGCAAATGCTACTATTGAGAAGTTTAGAGAATGCTTTGCTAGATTTGGCTTACCCAAAGTGGTGGTTACTGATAATGCAAGTACATTTATATCAAAGGAGTTCTCTGAATTTCTCAGTATGAATGGAGTGAAGCATGAGACTTCTCCTCCCTTTCATCCAGCAACAAATGGTTTTGCAGAGAATTTTGTAAAGTCTTTTAAATTAGGTATGACTAAAGCTTTAAAGGATAAAAGAAATGTAAATGTCTCATTTGAAACATTAATGAACAGATACCTGTTTCATTATAGAAATTCAGGTCATATTACAACAGGTGCCTGTCCATCTCAATTAATGTTTCAAAGGAAGTTAAGATGTCGATTAGATTTATTATCTACTAAAGAAGAGAGAAATGTATATGATTATAAGGAAAAGAGACAGGTAATATTTAAAGAGGGAGATATAGTTTATTGTAGAGATTACAGGAACCCAAATAAGAAGTCATTTGTGAAATGCATAATAGATGAGGTATTAGGTGACAGAACATATTAATGTAAAGTTTTTGAAGAAAATTTAATCTGGAAAAGACATCTCAACCAAATTATAAGTTCATCATTTAAGAATGTAAAAGATAATAATGAACAAGTAAAAGATTGTAATGAGAACTTGAGACATAATAATAAAGATATAGAAATTAATGAAAATGTAAACAATAGTAATGTAAATGTCAGAAGTAATGTACTAATAGATTCAGATGAAAATGGTAGGGATGAGCCATTTCAAAACTTGTTACCTAAACCTATTGTTATGGAATTGTCAGAGCCTGTAAAGGTTTCAGTATTACCTGAAGTGGTGCAGACAGATGATGTTCAATCTAATAAAGAGCAGCCTAATATTGAAACTAAGGTACCTACACCACCCAGGGTCCCACTGGAATCCAGATCTAAAAGAATAAGAAAAGCACCTGAAAGACTAAATTTATAGGGGGGAGTATTTGTAGTATATTTAATTATCTGTTTTCATATGGCAATATAAGTAGGGCAACACTGTGAAAGACTTCCTGTGAACAATTTTTATTTTACACAATATGGCGTGCAAACAGAATACAGAGTGAATTCTAATTTTCGGCGTTTTAATTAACTTCCATGTCTTAGGTCATACTAAGCTCTATATCGCGTGGTATTCTGAATTCAAATTTAAAACAATACGATCGAAAAAGATGGTAAAATGTATTATGTTTAAATCGGCATCATTAGTTTTTGTTCTATCTAGCGTCATATTTCAGTGGGGGGCAGAAACCTAAACTCTAAGAGCAACCATTAGATGTGTCCAGATGTGTATATACTGACAGGAAACTATAAAAACAATAAAACACGTTGTATAAATTGAGACGTTTCTAAGAAATCAGTCAACAACAGACTTTACAACAGACCATTCCATTCGGTTTGCCAACATAATATTTTGCCATAAGTATTTTGTTCTTCTGATTGTAACAGTTCTAACATAACCTTTTTGTGAAACTTATGCGATAGAACATGGCCTAGTATATAACGCAAGAAAGAGCGAATGCATGGTCTTTGGACCTCCAATTAGACTGAATGGCGCGGTACTGAAAAGAATTAATCAGTTTAAGTATCTTGGGCATTGGGTGACCTCTGATCTGAGGGACGATGTAGACGTTGAGAGAGAGCGTAGGGCACTGTCTGTGAGGGCTAATATGATAGCTTGTAGGTTTGCTCGTTGTTCGGATGGCGTCAAAATAACTCTATTTAGAGCATTTTTGTACGTCGTTCTACACCTGCAGCCTATGGGTGGCATACACGCAGAAACAGTTCAGTGCCCTACGAGTTCAGTACAACAATGCGTTCAGGATGCTGATGGCGCTGCCTCGGTGTTGCAGTGCTTCGGGGATGTTTGCTGAGTGGCGTGTAGACTGTTTTTACACGACCCTACGGAAGCGATGTGCATCCTTAGTGAGCAGGGTCCGAGGCAGCCACAACATCATCCTGCAAATGTTCGCGCTTAGGTTTGACTGTCAGTACATCAACCATTGTGTCCACGGTTAATGTACTGACTAATGAATAAAAACCTAAAACAGCAGGAAGTATCTCACGATTCTCATTCTAATTGTATTATATTCTATAATTTATTTAAAATTGTAATTTGACATCCTAATTTAATTGTATTTAAATTTTTGACAATTGTGTAATCTAATTATGAAATGAAATTAATCTTGTTTATTGTTATTAATATTGTCTGTACCCTCAATATGACCTATGGTTGAAATAAATGAATTCTATTCTATTCTATTCATAACTATTTTTAACTTTCTGTGGGGAACTAGTTTTAACCATGTTGGAGATTTGGACCAACAAACAAATTTGAATAACTTTAACATTTATTCTTTAGATGAGATGCAATAAATTTTAAACAGTTTACGTTAGTCTAGGAGTAGTTTCAACGAGCGTAGCAGATATCAGTGAGGCGCGGGCACGGGCGTCTTTTAGACCCCGCGCGCGCCCCTCGCTCCCCCCTCAGCCGCCCGTAATAGTGATGTGCGCGTGAACAAACCATACATTTGTGGATTTACATCCTAAGGAACATAAGTATGGTTAAAACTGACATTCCTAAGGTGTTTAGGGCATCAATGCCATCCCGTTAATCCTTGTGTCCGTTTCGTCGTTTTCATAAAAAAAAATGAATGTAAAACATAGATAAAATAAAAAATATATTAAATGAAACGTCTAGCAGTAAATACAACAATTCACTTGTTAATTTTTCGTCTCGTTTAGTCCCGGTTATATGCATATTTTTACATATAACGCCAACATTTAAAATCATAGACTACAAAATATAACGGTAAAACCTTGAAACAAAATATTTATTTACGAACTCATTTTAGTAAATCCTAAAATTTCTGGTGAAACCTTTTTTTTGGTAACGCAGAGAGAATGCCGCCGGCTCAGAAGGAGCCGACGTCGGCGCTGTTGATCGGCGCCGCCCATACCCGGCCGCTGGGAGTTGGACGGGTAGTGTATGGGGCTCTCCCCTGGGGTGCTCCCAGGAGCATATCCACTAAACTTTCTGTGACAGTTTTCATCCCTCACCCGGGAGAAACTATCAGTGCGGGAACGCGGGCCCTAGGACGAACCTTGTAGAGTCTCTGCGAACCCACTCAGGGTGAAAGAGGCTCGCCACTACCTCTTCATCCAATCTCCGGTTAAACGGACCTAGGGCCTCACCCACGGCCCACCAAAACCGAATGGCATCCACGCTGCTGCCTGCAGGGCAGGAACCACCGGGGGAGGATTGCACGTAAGACCCTTCCCCACCCTTACACTGCTGGCTCAGTGCAGAGTGGGTTAGGGGAACCTAAACTGGTAAAACCTAAGATTGACCAATATACTGTATTTATCTGTAGTCTAACATAAATATACACCAAAAAAAGTACAGAAGGTTAATATGCAGCAGGTGAGGTAAAACATTAAAACTTATGTAATATGTATATTTTTAGATTCGGTTCATAAGCACAGAACATCCCAATATTCTGTACTGGAACCAACGGTCGATTAAATACATTAATATGACATCCCGGCGATATTCTCGAAGAAACCCTATCTACTACGTCGAAATTCATGCTAGAAACAGCCGTCACCGTGAACTATAACGTTTCTGTGAGTAAGATTACATCTATAAAGAAACTTTGAGTAAATAATCAAATTAGTTTAAATATACATACAAGCTCGCGATAGTCCCATATTCACAGATAAGTGATGAGTCAGTCGTTTGTTGAATACGAGGCCTCCCCGCTCGTTTCCCGTTTCCCCTCGTGCGGGTCTAGTGGTTAAAAAGTAATAAAAAGTACTGTCCCACTGCAGGGCAAAGGCTTCCATCATAGAAATCAAGTCGTCGCTAAAATGATGGAATTAGGCTTAATCACCACGCTTGCCTAATGCGGATTGGTGATCACGATTCCGAGCTATTTTCGATAAAAAAAAACCCGGGAATCGATTCCAGTACCCCGAGATCACGGCCTGCTTTTTAAATCACTAGACCAACGGGGCGATTGGCTGGTGGCTTACTTTTGGTCATATTTTAAAATGAAAAATATCACTATTTATATCATTCTTAAGACTAACATTACTTCAACTTCTATGGAGCGTTTTGACGTAACTTAGCAGTAGAATAAATAATTAATACCTACTGTTGACATAACAAATGAAAATTATGAATATTCTCTATTGCAGATTGACTTCTACTTTTACGAATACCTGACAAACGTGTACAAGCGTAGTTTCATCGAGATGCACTACGACCTTTGCCGTATGGTGCAGCACGACACATTTTTTGGCGCCCCTTTGAAACAGGGAGGGTTTGCGAAGCCTTGCCCTTGGCCACCGGTAAGTTTCATCATAAGAGCGTATGTTCCTATTGCATCTAAAGCTGCAGCCCTTTCCTGCTACGAAGTGGTGGGGTTATTGGCAACTTTTCTTCAAGTTGAGTCCGTTTTTTCTTTTTTTTTTTTTTGGTAACGCATTCTCTTTGCGTTGGATGAACTTGGCAGCAATATAAATGACGATGCCGACGGCTCGTAAGGAGCCGACGTAATCGTCATTTATATTGATGCCAAGTTCATCCCAGTCCAGAAGTTTAAACACGTCCTCCAACAAAGTGGTGAACAGTTTCGTCGATATAACGTCGCTCTGTTTCAATCCACGCTGGAGAGGTATGGGTTTTGATTCCTGGTCCTGAATACGAACCTGACATGACAAGGACTGCTACACTTGTATGCATCGGTAGTCTATTCGGCATCTTTGGAGAGACTGTAGCACGGCCCAGGTCTCGACAGAATCGAAGGCTTTCTGATAGTCCACAAACGCAAAGCATAATGGCAGATTATTCTCTTTGGTCTGCTGTATAACCTTTATTTTTATTTTTTTCGTAACGCAGTGAGAATGCCGCCGTCTCAGAAGGAACCGACGTCGGCGCGGTTGGTCGGCACCGCCTTATGCACACCCGGCCGAGTTGGCCGGATAGTGCGGGGCTCTCCCCTGAAGCAGTTTCTATCCCTCGCCCGGGAGAAACTCTCAGATCGGGAACACGGGCTACAAGATGAACCTTTCTCCGCTCAGGGCGAAAGAGGCTCGCCAGTACGGCTTCTCTCTACATTCCGATCCAACGGACCCAGGGCCCACCAAACATCGCCCCCCGAATGGCACCCACACTGCTGGCTGCAGTGCAAACACCACCTGGGAGACGGACTGCGGGTACCCTTCCCCTACCCATACACTGCTGGTTGCAGTGCAGAGTGGCTTGGGGAAATACAATCCACAGGCTTCAAAGCGAAGCCGCCGTGAAACCCAACTCCGCTGGATACGGAGCCGCGAAAGTTGGCAACACCGTCCAACTATCGAGCCCCGTGGCCAGAGGCATACCGACTAAAACTCCTGGGACTCTCCCTCATCTGTCCATGGGTGGGCGAGTGACATGGGGCCAAAGCTCGGAGCCTTTTCACCACGTCACCCCCCAGGACAGGGACGCCCGCCTACACGGCGGGCACGACGTTTCTCCCCCCGAGGTTGGCGGGAGGGATGCGGACAGCCGAGAGAGTCGTGCCTGTCCCCACCGGGCGTAGGAGGAGGTCCGTGCAATGCCGGTGGTGGGGTTACAGTCCCTACGCACCAGCGGACCTGTTCTTCGCAAGGGAAGGAGACGCAAGTATTGGCGTCGTCTCCTTCCTCTACGTGCCTTGCGGATCGCGGGGGCGTGAGGTTCAGCCTCTCGCTCTCGCTCCGCCGCCTCCTTCGCCTCCATAACATGCTCGCAATATGCGGCAAAGGCCTTCCAGGCATCCTCACTCGCTAATATATATAGCTCTCGCTATATAAGAGAAGTGAGAGGTCCTGGCCGACCTTTGCCACCAATGCGTGGCGAGCCTGTGCCTACGGCGCACACACCGCCAAGTTGTACTGCGCCGTGTCCACAGGGTCACCGCATGTGTGGCACGAATGCGTCTCTTCCTTGCCGATTTTGTGCAGGCAATAACCGAAGCTGCCATGCCCGGTCATTACCTGCACCATCTGGAAGGTGACTACACCGTGGTGACGCTCGAGCCACCGGTCCAGGGCCGGGGGGAGCGCGTCGAGCGTTCTGCGGCGGTACGGAGTGAGGATGAGGTGCTCAGACCATCGCCTCAGGAGGCTCTTCCGAGCCTCCCTCCGTACGACCTCCCGTTTGGCGGGGCAAATGGACACAACATTTCCCCTTTGTGCCACCGTGTCGGCTACAGGGCGAACACCACCACAGCGTCTAACTCCCATAGAGGCGTCTCGGCGAGTAAGCAGGCCACGTCGAAACTTACCGTACAGTAAGCTCGAACGACCCGCTGCGTTTACGTTGAGACCTCAACCTAGTAAAATACAGCTTAGTGTTGGAAGAGCTCTTAATGTTAACAATCAATTCAGGCAACAAAGGAAAATGATCAAAGAATTCGTGCGATTTTCTGGCTTCGTTGTAAGGTGTTTGAAACAACATTCTAAATGGACGAGAAGCTAGAGCGTATATTCAAAAGGAATCTCTTCCAAAAAAGATCATAATGTATCCAGTGTATTAGATACTGTACATTATGACCTTTTGTTGTATAGATATCGAGTCCGATTCGCAATGTAGCCGGTTTTTACCTTAAATGTAAAACTGCTTTTTATTTCAGGGCGTCTATCACCTTACCAACATGAGCATCGACATCAGTGTCATCCCACGCAACTTCCCTTTCCGGAAAGGCCGCATCTATGCTAACCTCACCTCTAAGGACACAAAAACAATTCATTTCACTGCCTGCATAGATATGGAAATTAAGGAAATGAATGTACGAGAAAATAAGAAATAAAAGCCCTTTTTATTAATTTAACTTTAACACTGAATTCTTAAAAAAAATTAAGTTCCTACCTGTTGCTTAATTATTCTTGAGACGGCGCAAGTAGCTTTTGTTCTTCTGGTATTTTTTGTATAGATTTTTTTTGTAACGGAATTTACTAATTTCTATATGCTTAATAAATCAAACTACTCTAAAAGAATTTTTTTTCACAACAATAATTCACCAATTCAGCATACATCTAGGTATGGCCACAAACGTACCTTTTGCCAGTTTGTGCACATGTATGGAAGTTAAGGAAGTGAAGCGTAAGAAGATTTGTTTAAATCAAATACATGTTTGGGGTCCCAATTGTTTATTATGACTACCCATCCCATTTTACAGTAATCACTTAAATATAATTCTTACTTCTACTACATACTACATCATGGGGGTTGATGATGAAAAAAAAACAAACCTTTTTTTTCAAAAGAAATTATCAAAAATCTAACAAAATTGTTAAGAACTAATTAAGGACTTACAATTTCGTTCGATTTTTGTGTACAAATTCTATTTTGTTATATTTTAGAATTTTGACATTTGGCTCACTGAAAACAGTGAGCCAAATATAAAATAGAATTTGTACACAATGGTCCTTTGAATAAATTATCTAATTTACTAGCAATTTAATTTTTCAATAAAATCAAATAGTCTTTTTTATAAACAACAGGGTTAACATTTTTATCATAATTTGCTTTCCTAGTTCCCTTGCTTTTAACAAATTATTTCGTGCATCATTTTGTGCTACTTGCCATCTTAGCGTGTGATTCCCGGTTACGTCTAAAGCTGTCGCTCTGGAACGCGGGGTACTCTTGGACCATGATTTAGGATTTGGCAAGTCTGGTAATTTGAAAATGTGGCAAAGCGTTTTCGCTATCATGAAATTTGTACTAAAACATTCGAATTTAATATAGGTAAACATAATAACTACACTCGCTAACGAGCTAACGCTAGAGAGGTTTTTAAACCCGTGGTATAATGGTTTTCGCGTGTGAAAAATCCGCTATATGGCGTACTGTTAGACTGAGGTCCAACATCAACCACAGTGGTTGTTTAATTTGTCAAATTGACAGTTTGACAGATCACGTTTAAAAATAACCAATCACATTGTATATGGACCTCACTCCTAGAGTACTCCATCTAGCTTTCACACGCAAAATCCCTCAATTCGAAGCCCGTTTACTCGCTACCGACTGTAGTAACTTTGTCAGTTTTCGATGTCAACTAGTGGATGGTACAAGTCAGTGATTTTTTTTTTGGATTTTAACAGGTACTTTACTGCACTTTAATACTCTATGAGGTGTATTCTTGTAATAAAGAGACGAAATAAGTATCCTCTGAGAACCAGCTGGCATAATTGAGGTTAGATTAAATCAAAATAGCGGATAGTGAGAGTTGTAATCGATTAAGCGTATTAAACGTTACAACCTCACCTAGTTATTTAAATAGTAAAGCATGCCCTACTTTTAAAATTAAATTTTTAGAATATTTATTTAACATTAGGAACATCTTAAAATATAAATGAAAACAGCCTGTTTAAAAAAATGTGGTTGTAATCAATTTAACAATGTCAATAAATGCATTTCTCATAAAGACATGCTGCTAAATACCATAGAAGTCAGCGAGTAAAATAAATATGGCCTTTGAAAAACGTTTTTCAAAAATAAATTATGTTATGAAATAAAATTTTCAGAAGTAAGTAAGTAAGGAAAAATAATATAATGTTTACTTACGAGATTTAAGTGAATAGTTTCTAAGAAAAGTAGACCGTCTCCCTTAGAGCATAGAATAATATTGCAGGCCTTCAAAGATACTTTTATTTTTGTGTTAAAAGAAACCCCCAGCTCTTTACTTCTAGTGCAGCTAATACTCTCTTTTGAGACCACCATGATTGGTGGGAGTTGTCTGGTACATTCACAGATATGTTTACCTTTCAGAACATCGCGTAGGTAGAGCTTATGGCAACGACACTCGTCTAGACGTAACACGTAAAGATTTAACATTTGACGCTACAGAAATAGTTTAAACTAACACTTTAGCAAACGTAATCCGTTTTGCGAATAACTACTGGATTTTGATCCGTTCTACAGACGCCAAAGTTATCAGGTCTGTTTTTACACAGAATGAAAAGATTCAGAAGGAGAAAACCTATATCTCTAGTACCTAGTTAGTATGTAGTCTAGGACTGAACTGGCTGGATGGCGCATTATGGTAGCTGCCAAAAAAATGAGACAAAATAAACTAGATTTTTTTTCTGCGAATAAAACCTACGGATAACACCTTTTCTCGAGTGTAGTGTTACAAAGTATTATTTGAAGTGTATAAAGTGATAAAAATATTATTTTACACTTTTTAGTTCGTGGTTTTTGAAGGCGGTTTTATTCGCAGATTTTTTTTTCTTGAGACTTCTATATACAACCATATGAACCAAACACTTGCCTGTATGTATGTACACCAGGATATATGAATGAATGAATGAATGAATATACTTTTATTGCACTTAATAGATATTTAGGATATATTTCGTACATATATAATTAAATATAATATAAAACATTATTTTTGTGTTCCCTAGAATATATTTTGCCAGATATTTACAATAATTTTCATAATAAACGATAATATTTGGAATGATATTATGACGTCAGCCAACCGTAGCACGTGGTCGGTTGTTTGTTCACTGGTATAAAAGGCGGAGCGCTGTGGAACACAGTCAGTTGCCTTTCGGCAAGCGAACAGTGAACATCGGTCGAACCAGGTATGAGGCTTGTGAATTATTGAATTGCTATGCTTATATTTGTAGATATTGTATACTTTATTATTATCTAAATTATTGGTTATAATGATTTTGGTAATTCCCATGTAATACTTAGTTGTCGTAATACCTATGTAATACATAGGTCAAAGATGACGTACTTATTATGTATTTGAGTAACCATGTGTTATATATAAGTCAATTAACATATACCTTAATACATATATAATTTTGCTTTTATATTGCTTAAATAGCTAGTATATATTATACATAATAAATATATTTGATACTATATCTTTATTTTATTCACAAAATATCCTTAAAACTCTTATAAAATCAATGAATTATAGGATTATTTTATTAAAATCTATCATCAGAAGTGGGATATGAATCTATTTACTAATATTTCCTTCTCTAAGTTTCAGTATGGATCCTGCTCTCCTGGCTGACCTCTTGAAAGCCATTCGCGATGCTGTATCGTTGAATCGACGTCCTGACGAAGATGTGGCGCTCCCAGTATTCGACCCGACCACCAGCGACTGTGGTGCGGACGGGTGGTGCAAAAATATAGAAGAGCTGGCAAAGGAGTTTGGCTGGAGTAGCTTAGCGACCGTCGCAAAAGCCGGTAAGGCCCTTAAGGGCTCTGCATTAGTTTGGTTCGAATCATGGCAACCTTCGACTGAAGGTAGAACTTGGGAGAAATTCCGTAATGACCTTACTGATTTATACCCTGAAAAACGAAATCTAGCTGAAAAGCTTTCCACTGCTGTATCATACACGTCTGATTTAGCAGATTCCTACTGTGAATATGCTCGGGAAAAAGTCCGATTGTATCGCAACACAAAAATATCCTTCACAGAAGGACAATTAATAGATTTAGTCTGCGGTAGTATCACCGACGTGAATGTTAGAATGGCATCATTTAATAGTAATGTCAAAACAACCTCTGAACTGATATCTTTGTTTTCTAGTTATGTCAAACCAAAAAAACGAGCCTCAGAGCAAAGCTATCTAAATGGTTTAGGTCCCAGTAGCTCTAAACGACCAAAATTTAATACTCATACTCCCGAATCTGACTCTAAAGACAAAAAATGTTACTCGTGTGGTAAATTAGGCCATCAACGTTCACAGTGCCATAAGAATTCCGAAACAAAAAGGGCTAGTAACACGGAGAATAAGATTAGTGATTCAAACGTGTGTAGTTTTTGCAAGAAAGTTGGCCACTCTGAGTCAGTGTGCTGGCATAAAGCTCGTTCTAATTTAGAAAAACCGTCAGCTAACACGGAGGCTAATTTTTAGGGCAGCGAAATTAAAATTGACTAAAGTATCCATTCAAAATATTGCTATAGAGGCACTTATAGATACTGGAGCAAATTGTTCTATTATTAAAGAATCCCTAGCGAAACGCTTACAATGCAATATTGAGCCGTACTCTTTAAGTCTAAATGGTATTGGGTGTGGCAGTTTAGATGTGTTTGGCAAGGTAACTGTCCCTGTTAGATTTGAAGACGTATATATAGAACTTGATATACTCGTAGTCAAAGATAAACAATTTAACTACGATCTTTTGATAGGACAAAATGCTGTAGAATATCAAGATATAGAGATAATAACAGACAATGATGGAAGTAGAATTAGGCGGAAGGTTCCTGTCATGTCGAGTTTATGTGTAAATAACGTCAAAACACACAATACCTTCACTTCTAAATTAGGCGAATTGTTATCCAAAATAGACCATTTAGACATAGATTTGCAAACTCAGATTTTAGAAATTTTTAAAAAGCATGAAACAGTTTTACATAATTCTGGGTCTGTCAATACAGGTGAATTAAAATTAAGATTAAAAAATAACGGATCTGTCCACTATAGACCTTATCGTTTGGCACCATCTGAGAGAGAAACGGTAAAGGGAATAATAAATGAATTGCTAGAGAATAGTATTATCCGTGAAAGCGACTCACCTTTTGCAAGCCCTGTCATTTTGGTCAAAAAAAAAGACGGAAGTGACAGGCTTTGTGTTGACTATAGATCTCTAAATAAAATTATTGAAAAAGATACTTATCCTCTCCCTCTTATTGAGGACCAGCTTGATAAATTAGGAAATGCCAAATATTTCATTTCTATCGATATGAAAAATGGGTTTTACCAAATTCCCGTGTCTGAAGACTCCATTAAATACACAGCCTTTTCTACCCCAGATGGTCATTATGAGTTTCTTAAAATGCCTTTTGGAATTTGTAATGGACCATCAGTATTCCAGCGTGCCATTACAAAAGCCGTAAAGCATTTGGATTTCTTGCTTGTTTATATTGATGACATACTCATTCCGTTCTCCACTATAGAGCAAGGTCTTGAATATTTAGATAAAACTATTTCGGCTCTTAATGTTTCAGGGTTTAAAGTCAATCTAAAAAAATGTAAATTTTTCGTGGAAAGTATTGAGTATTTAGGTCGTCAAATATCATGCGAAGGAATAAGGCCTAGTGAAACAAAAGTTACTGCATTGCTTAATTCACCAAAACCTCAAACTATTAAACAAGTGCGCCAGTTTATGGGCCTTGCATCATATTTTAGAAAGTTTATTCCCAACTTTTCTTTACGAACCGCTTCCATAAGTAAATTGACAAGAAAGAACCAGACATGGGAATGGGGACTGGAACAGGATGAGGCAAGAAAATACGTTATTGATCACTTGGTATCTAAACCATTACTATCAGTTTTTGATCCCAATTTAGAAACCGAGTTACACACGGATGCTAGTGCAAAAGGTTACGGGGCAGTGTTAATCCAGAAGCTTAACAATCAAACTAAAGTGGTCGCTTATTTTAGTAAGAAAACTTCAACAACTGAATCAAAATATAGTTCTTACGATTTAGAGACGCTGACCATTTTAAGTGCATTAAAACAATTTCGAGTTTACCTTCTGGGTATTAAATTCAAAATTATAACCGATTGCAATGCCATAAAGTCTACAATGAATAAAAAAGATTTATCCCCACGAATAGCTCGCTGGTGGACGTATATGCAAGACTTCGATTTTGAAATAATTTACAAAAAGGGCACTTATATCAGCCATGTGGATTTTCTCAGTCGCAATCCTGTCGAAACTCCTCCTACGTCTGGAACTGTAAATTTGATTAATGATGGTAATTCTTGGTTAGAAACAGCCCAGCAACATGATCCCGCAATACAAATTTTAATTGATAGGGTTCAGAGTGGAGAATTAGATACAAACCAATATTTAGTCCATAATAACCTATTATATTATAAAGCTGAACCCAACGGAGAACCTAAGTTATACATACCTAAGGGTACTCAAATTGATATTTTACGTTTGTTCCATGACGAAAATTGCCATGTAGGATTTGACAAAACTATTAATAAAATTCGCGAACATTTTTGGTTTCCCGGCATGGCAGCTTTTATACGAAAATATCTGTCACATTGTTTAACTTGCATAAAACAAAAAGGCCATCATGGTCCTAAACAAGGACTACTTCATCCCATAGAAAAGACTGCTATCCCTTTCCATACCATTCATTTAGACTGTACGGGACCCTTCACGCAATCAAATGAAGGTTATAGACATATTTTGCTCTTGGTTGACGGGTTTACTAAATTTTGTCTACTTAAACCATTAAGAACACTTGGTGCCAATGAGTTAATACCAATAATCCGCGATACTATTACTATATTTGGATTACCTTCTCGAGTTATTACCGATCGAGGCACTAATTTTAGTAGTAACCAAATTAGAAACCTTTTTGAAGAATTGCATATCCAACATCACATGATTGCCACTGGTACACCTAGGAGTAATGGTCAGGTAGAACGCTACGTTTTTACTGTTTGTGATATGCTTAATACCATGTGTAATGTCAATGAACTGTCAGATTGGCCGAACGTCTTATGGAAGGTTCAGCAATCTATTAATACAACTGTTCAAAAATCGACTGGGTTTTCACCTTTACGATTGCTGATTGGTGTTGAGGCAAATATACCAATTATACAATCACGCCTAAATGATGTAGTTGACGATTCTTTAGAGATTCCAATTAATGTTAACTCAGATAGAGAATTGGCCCGGCAAAGACTCTTACAAATTGCCGAAAAATTTAAAAAACGTTTTGATTCTACAAGACGTAATAATCTGACATTACAAATAGGTGAATTGGTGTACGTGTCTCAAGATCATAGACGAAATGATAAATTATATCCAAAATTCAAAGGACCTTACGAAATAGTTTCCTTGCTTCCAAACGATCGTTTTGCTCTGAAGGGACTTGGTAATCTACGGAATATTACTGTTGCTAAAGAAAAATTGAGATACTGGCCTGGAGATATGATAGACGAAAATACTCCTGTATTTTTGTCCGGTGGTCCTAGTTGATTATTATTAATTTCTTTAAATTGTTCTTTAATATATTAAGATTAGAGTTAAGAGAAGTGATTATTTGAAACGGTAAACAAGCCGCTGGTCGACTGTTTGCTTGGTACTGATCTATCGCACCGGCAGCGGGTGGTGGGATCAGTACGTCTAGGTAAACAGTATAAGATATTAAAACCGCTGGACGACCGTTTACTTGGTACTAGTCTGGCCCACTAGCAGCGGGTGGATGGACTGGTGCGTCTAGGTAATCGGATACCTCCGCTGGTCGCTCGATTGTTTGGTGCAAGCTTACCTCATAAGCAGCGGATGAGAAGTTTGACACGTCTAGGCAATCGAGAGGTATGATTAAATGAGATAATGAATATACGATTCAAATAATCACCAACAACTATGTTTGTTATTAGATAGAATAAGTGCTTTGAGAACAAATCACATGTCAGTATGGCCGTAATAGATATTTAGGATATATTTCGTACATATATAATTAAATATAATATAAAACATTATTTTTGTGTTCCCTAGAATATATTTTGCCAGATATTTACAATAATTTTCATAATAAACGATAATATTTGGAATGATATTATGACGTCAGCCAACCGTAGCACGTGGTCGGTTGTTTGTTCACTGGTATAAAAGGCGGAGCGCTGTGGAACACAGTCAGTTGCCTTTCGGCAAGCGAACAGTGAACATCGGTCGAACCAGGTATGAGGCTTGTGAATTATTGAATTGCTATGCTTATATTTGTAGATATTGTATACTTTATTATTATCTAAATTATTGGTTATAATGATTTTGGTAATTCCCATGTAATACTTAGTTGTCGTAATACCTATGTAATACATAGGTCAAAGATGACGTACTTATTATGTATTTGAGTAACCATGTGTTATATATAAGTCAATTAACATATACCTTAATACATATATAATTTTGCTTTTATATTGCTTAAATAGCTAGTATATATTATACATAATAAATATATTTGATACTATATCTTTATTTTATTCACAAAATATCCTTAAAACTCTTATAAAATCAATGAATTATAGGATTATTTTATTAAAATCTATCACACTCATCACAATACATTAACCTGATTCAGTATTAAGTAGTTTAAGGACTTGTGGTACAGATATCAGAAAAAGAGGAATTACAAATGTACTCTTAAATAGATATATTACAACCAGACACTGAACATACACATGTGTTCATCAAACGAATGTTTGTCCAGGGTGGGGATCAAACCCACGACCTATGGCGTATGAGGCGGGGTCACTCACTCACTACTAAATGCGGTATCTTGCGAGTCAATTATATTGGCAAAGTAAAGAAAAGAAAAGACTAATAGCTAAATAAAGTCGCGAGACGAAGTGAGGACGAATAAATTGATTTGTTGATGAAAGCACAAACTCATAAAGGTTAATAAATTCAGTGAATCATTTTTAGGGTTCCGTAGCCAAATGGCCAAAAACGGAACCCTTATAGATTCGTCATGTCTGTTATGTCACAGCCACTTTTCTCCGAAACTATAAGAACTATACTATTGAAACTTAATAAATAGATGTATTTTGTTAAACGCATTACGATTTTTACACAAACATTGGAAAAAATAAAGAAATTGGGGGTCTCCATACATGAAACTGAAAATCAAAAATTTTTTGTTTATCAAAACTACACCTGTGGGGGGTCTATGCATAGGCCTTTAAAAATGATGTTGAGGTTCTTAACATATTTTTTTCTAAACTGTACTTTGCGCAAGAGATGCTCCCAAAGTGGTAAATTGTGTCGTCCCCCCCCCCCCCCCCCTCTAAGTTCTATAATAAATTAATTATAAAAATAAAAAAAATATGTGATATACATTACCATAAAAACTAACAACGAAAATTGGTTTGGGCTAGATCTAGTAAGTAGTTTTTTTTAATACGTTATAAACCGTAAACCGCAATTTAACTTCCATATATCTTACTTGCTGCTACGGAACCCTTCTTGGGCGAGTCCGACTCGCACTTGGCCGGTTTTATTAGAGTTACAAAGGGATTTATTCTGCAGTAGGTAAATTGGATGTAAATTGGATTGTAGGAAAGTGTTAATGTACTCTAATTGAAATTTACTTTTCCCATGTTATAAGGGCTTTTGAAATTAATAGGATTTCAAATTACCTCCGAGTCTTAAATCTCCGATTCAGTTTTTCTACGGCTATAAAACTGCCCACGTAGCGTTTGCACACTGTGCCTTGCTCGTTTTATTCTTTGCCTACGAGTCCCAAAGTCGATATAGAACAAATGTTGGCATTGCGACTGAAACTGTAGTTGGTTTGATTTTGCTTTTTCTTGGTAAACACGTTAAATTGATAGAAGGTAAACCGGCGACAAACACGAGAGTTTGCTCTCGTTGCGAACTGAGCGCAACTGTAGTTTCCACTGTGTTTATTTGAATTGACAGAGTATATTGGTACACTATAGATCGGAGCTATTAGAAGCTCAGTGGATAAGAACGTGCCTTCCATACGGGGGGGTCATGGTTCGAATCCGAGCTTGCACCTCTGGATTTTTAAAATCTATGTTCATATTTCTACTATTTGCTTGGCTGTCAAGAAAGTCTTTTTTTTAATGGCTAGTAGTGTTGTACGTCCTACACTATGCTTACCGAGTCGCGGTCTCCACTCAAGGACTTTACGGCTCCAATGGCTGTCAGTTCTGCGGCTAATATGACCAGCCCACTGCCACTTCAGTTTGCTAATTCGATGGGCTATGTCGGTGACTCTGGTTCTCTGTCGGATTACATCATTTCTGATGCGGTCCTTCAGAGATACTCCGAGCATAGTCCTTTCCATAGCTCTTTGAGCGACTTTGAACCGGTGGACTAGTCCAGCCGTGAGTGTCCACGTCTCGGCACCGTAAGTCATGACCGGAAGGACGCATTGGTCGAAGACTTTCGACTTAAGACTTTGAGGGATGGGTGACGAGAAGACTTGACGAAGTTTACCAAATGCTGCCCAGCCTAGCTGAATTCTTCTATTGGCTTCTCTCTCGAAGTTGTTTCAGCCTAATTGGAGCGTTTGTCCTAGATAAACATATTCCTGAACAACTTCGAGAGGCCCATCCCATCTTGTCGCCCTGCGACAAGATGGGATGATGATATTCGAAGGCTGGCTGGTGTGGGCTGGATGAGAGTGGCCGAAAATCGGGAGCAGTGGAGTGCATTAGGGGAGACCTATGTCCAGCTGTGGACGAGTGTGGGTTGCTGATGATGAGTGTTGTACGTCAGAGAGGCAGTCCACTCTGCCAATGTCAAGTGAGTAGAGACACATTATCACGATTTGAATTGACCGGTGATTTGAGTTTATTTCTTAGTTAATTGAGTTTTCTTTTTAGAAAATCACCACCTTTAACAAAACAAAACGTACACATAGACAACATAGTATTAAATGGGAGGTTCATTTTGTGAGGGAAGTCATGCTGAGGAAACCTGCACATCTTCGATAGTTTCTCAAAATCGTAAATAGATAGAGAGTATTTGAGATAATGATTCTGAACGTGTAACCGTGGTCGTTGGTCTGGTTCCCCTGTCTATGTGTTGCGAAGGTCAGACGGCAGTCGCTTCCTTGTAATTATCAGACTTCCCGAGTCCTGGATCATGATCCAAAGATACCACGGGCTTTGGACACAACTCGGAATCACACGTTAAGGATAAGGATTTGTACACAAAAGAGCGGTAGGTACCTATATGTTTTTTTTATGTGATAGATGGCTGATGGTAAGCGATTGCCGCCGCCCATGGACACCCGCGACACCAGTGGAGTCACAAATGCGCTGCCAACCTTCAAAACCCCTTTCCCCCGGAATGGGCCACCGGAACCCTCACTCACGCAGCGAAATACAGCACAATGCTGCTTCGCGCCGGTTTTCTGTAAGGCTGTGGTATCACTCCGGTCGAGTCGGCCCATTCATGCCGAAACGTGGCTCTCCCAGATCAGTCATATGTGTTTTAATATCACCCATTTCAGAGGTCAGTAAAAAGAAACAATCACAGGCCTATTAAACTGAAATTATATTTTTACAAAATGAAACTAGAAACGAATAGTGATAAAAAAAACCTTCTTCAAATGTTTTGATAAAATATGGAAGGTTGTTTAACTTGTGTAATCAAACAATTTATTTATTATAGTGTGTAAGTTTCATCCTTTAATACATTTATTGTGCCCTACCGTCACCTTAACAAATAGTATAAGTGTTTGCCTACAGGTTGTAACCCCGAAACTGTTTTAAATAGATCCGGTTTAGTAGCTAAAAATTAAAATTGATTGGCGTCGCTAGTGTGCTCTACCCGTCACCTTAAATAACCATGCATAAATGTTGGGTCCAACGCGTACGCGAAAAATTGATTCACGTCAAAAGCGGCCACTTTTGGCGTGAATCAAATTTTCGCGTACAATAACGGACCCAACATTTGTGCATGGTTATTTAATAAATAGTATGTTTGCCGAGAGGTTGTAACCCCAAAATTGCTAAAAATTAAAATCGATTGGCGTCGCTAATGTGCCTTACCCGTCACCTTAAACCACTAAACCGTCTAGAGGCGTTCTTTCATAGCGTAGAACGCTAAATTTGACGGTATCTTAAATGTTCTCTGATGACTGGAAACTCAAGCCTTGAACGACTTCAATTCGACGATGATGATGATGATGTAGCCAAGACGTCATGGACTATATTTTCTTATTCAGCTGTTCCCCAGTAGCTCTAAGTAAATATTCTGGATTTACGATCTAGGAAAGCTATATTCTTTGAATGTCCAGGAAGATTGCATGGACCGTTGAGCAGAGCCGATAAAAATTTATTGAGATATCGAAAGAAGCTAAAGTTCATTGGCCGACAAACGCTGCATCTCGTTAATAACGTAATTTGCATGATGAGAAAATTTAAATCATCGCATAAACAATGGTTAGATAAAGTGTATTAACTCTAGACAAATGTTTGTAAATTATGAGGGAGCTAATTTTGGGAGACTGCAAAATTAATCGGCTGATAAACATACCTACTATATTACCTTATTGAGCCGCTCAAATGAGAATACGAGTAACGTTATGATGGTAAGCTTCGTTATGTAAACATTGATTTTTCGATGTAAAGCTAAGATTTACGACTGATTTATGACTGACCGGATGGCGCAATTGGTAGTGACCCTGCCTCTTACGCCAAAGGTCGTGGGTTCGATCCCCACCCTGGACAAACATTCGTGCGATGAAGACTTGTGTTTGTTCGGTGTCTGGGTGTAATATATGTATTTAAGTAAATATTTGTGTTCCTCTGTTGTCTGATATCTGTAACACACGTGCTTAAGCTACTTAGTACGGAATCAGGTCAACGTATGAGATGTTGTGAGAATTATTATTATTATAGGAATTATTTACATCGAAAAATCATAATTTGATGAAATATTTCTTTGCAGTATTAACAATTACACTTTATTCAACTCTTTATTCAACAAAAAATTCAACATAAAGGTCAGAAATGAATAAGAGAAAAACAGTAATATATCATGAAGTTTCTGTAAAAAAAACTGTATTTCGCTTTCTTTAAAAACATAAATCCTTATTTTACATATTATATACTTATTAAGTAATCAAACTTACTACTTATAATTTTAGTAAAAAGTTTGATCAAAAATAAAAGACATAATTTTCTGGAAGTAGAAATCTTTCATTAGAAGTGAAGTGCCTAACTAAATTGTGCAGGTTTGTTTTCAAAAGAGATTCGAGGAATTGTATCATGTATCTGAACATATAAACTAAAAAACTAACAAAAATCTGAAGCCAATTTTCGCTGAAACGCTTGGTATTGACAGATCCATTACCAAGAATTAGAAAAATCGTACGTAGTAGTTTTGAAACAAATCGTTGGAAACTATTCCTTTCTGATAATCGAGATACAATGAAGGTGCTGACAAGGTCTGGGATTGGCGGATTTAAAAAAGATAAATTATGTTGTTTATAGTTTTTTCTATTATCAGCCTGGTAAGTTAAATAGGCAAGTCAATATAAAAGTATAATTCAATAATTGTTAACTGTTCCATAACATGTAATTTGCAGCAAGTTTTCTTTGAAGATCATTAATTGATCATCATGAATGCATTATTTAATATAACTGTCAAACAAAGTTCTCATTGCAATGTATCGAGACAAGAACCGATGACTCTCGATGATATCTCGGAGTACTCATGATAACATTTTTCTATCTTTCAATTCTAGATTTTTTAAGTTTTTCACTATAGCAAAAGTTTAGTCTCGTCTTAGATCTCATGTGTAGGAAATACTTTTACTAAGTAATCATATATGACCGTATTCCAGCTGGCGCCCTGCCCCGTAATTATTAGGATACCTACATACACTATTTATACGCTGTTTTTACCGACTTCAAAAAAAGAGGAGGTTCTATGTTTACATATGTTCACCGATTTCTACGCTAATTGTTGACAGATTTGCACAATTCTTTTTTTATTTGAAAGAACACACTTTCAAGTTGGTTCCATTTTCATCATGTCAGGATCTGATAAAGGGATCCCGAGTAATCGAGGCAACCCTCAAATTTGATAGGCACATGAAATGTTTTTGTGTTTTTTTTTAAAGCTGCAACAGTATTGACGCCTGATTGTATTATTTTTGTAACTCAGCTGATGATGGAAGGTTTACAGTTAGGAGTTAAAAAATAACTCTTTTAATACCGTATTCACATTTAGGTTGATGGTTATTGGCGGAGGTGGGGTGGGATGAGACACTAAAAAGCATGAAAAAATTTTTCTACAAAAAAAACCGCCTTCAAAAACAACGAACTAAAAAAAGGTTAAAGGGATGTAAATGTTCACAGATACACCTGTATACTGAATTTCTTGCTGTTGTCTTCTCAGTGGAAATCGACAGTGTGAAACAGCGGTATATTATCGTTATCTATTTTGAGATTCATAAGTGTACTTTAAGGACCTAACTTGAATAAAGATTTTTTCATCTTTACCTTTACTATATGATAATAACTAAGGCTCTGCCTGAAAACCAGCGCTACACCGGCTTCGGCCACTGCAGCAAATGCTGAGGTTGCGCCTTGTTGGCTACAGGATTCGTTCTATTTGTGTATTTATGTCACTCGTGTTTAAATTTGTATTCTGTGGCCAATAAAGAAATGTTAATCTTAAACTTTAACGAATACTGCTTTAACGTATGTTTCAACTTTTTATTTAAAAATAAATCTGCTCGTAGGAGGCTTTATAGCGAAATTACAAAGCCTTACAAAAAGTTTAATATGTTTTATAGTCATTAGCACATCATCATTATCATTATCATCAGCAACCCACACTCGTCCACTGCTGGACATAGGTCTCCCCTAATGCACGCCACTGCTCCCGATTTTCGGCCACTCTCATCCAGCCTACACCAGCCAGCCTTCGAATGTCATCCTCCCATCTTGTCGCAGGGCGTCCTATACTACCGTTACCGAGTTGCGGTCTCCACTCAAGGACTTTACGGCTCCAACGGCTGTCAGTTCATTAGCACATGTAATATGTCAAAAGTTTTCAGTTTTGGTCTCAAACGTATCTCACACATTATACAACTCCCTAACGAGACAAGTCATTTTCACAATAAAATCGAAAAAGCCCTCGTCGAACGCTGAATTATTCAAGAAAATTGAAAGGAGATATGAAACAAGTCAACGTCGATGTGTCGAGACATGTTCGAATTATAATAAAATATTGAATCTTTTGCACGGGGCTAATCTAACGACAGCCGAAGTTAGTGCGAAAAACAACTCTTATCGGCTTTGGTATGATAATGTTCGATATTATAATATAAAATACAGTCTAGAGTGTTAGCATTTGTATGTGTCGTTTAGGTATTTTATGTGTTTACTTCGTTGGAACACACACACATTGGTGTTGGACCAATAAATAAAATATTATTTTACGATATGCAAAATTATGAATGAAAAAAAAAATGGTAAAAAAAATTGTATATTATAAACATGACATTGAGAAAAAAAAGAAATAAGTACAATGCATACAGACAAAGAAACAAATACTTATAGGTAATAGTGGGCAACGCGGTCTCAACATGTGTTGTAACGAGCAGTGTGGCCGCTGCAACGCTGGTTTTCAGGTTGGACCTAAAAGCATTTGCTTTTTTGTCTCTGACTGTGGGAGAGCCACGCTTCGGCATGAACGGGCCGGCTCCAGTCGAACCGAATGAATGGCACGAATGGCTAGCTCGACAGCCAGCCCATTCATGCCGAAGCGTGGTATCCCACGGCCCCATAGAAAATCGGCGTGAAGTAGCACTGTGCTGTGTTTTGCTGCGTGAGTGAGGGTACCGGAGGACCCGGGGGGTTTAAAGGTTGGCAGCGCGCTTGTGACTTTGTTGCTGTCGCAGGTGGCCATGGGCGGCGGCAATCGCTTACTACCATCTGCTCGTCTGCCACCTATCACATAAAAAAGAGAGTGGTAAATGAGGAAGCGCATTACAAGGAGGTAAGTGATTATCACCCAGAACATTGAACTGTATTTTTACAAACTATACCTACTTAAATTAATTTTAAATTGGTCAAACAAGCGAATTGATTAATGGCGTATGACTCAATGCTCGGGGGACGGTTTTTGGCGGCTGACTCAAAATTAAGTAAGTAAAGTTTTTTTGGTTATAGGTGGCAGACGAGCAGACGGGTTACCTGGGAGTAAGCTATTGCGATTACGGTTGAATAAAAAGAATGAAAAATCATTTTCGGTCCCTCCCCCCAGCTCTTTAGTGACAGGCCAGTACTGTAAGTGGGCCATTAGGGACGTGAAGGGAGACTTCTTAGTCAGATTCTCATGTCCCCTTCCCATTCTGGTGAGGACAGGAGCACCCCAGGAGCCCAATTCTCGTGCTCGTGGTATTATTTTCATACCACTAAAACATAGTTTTTTTTGTATGGTTTTCAGGTGATATCCGCCATGTTGTCAAAATGTCACGAGCACGAGAATTGGGCTCCAGGAGTTTTGTCGGTTTTAGGTAGATACTAAAAACTAACATAAAACAAAAGCCAATCAGGACTAAAGGAAACAGTTAATGAATGCAATATTATAAGCAAGCCGTAAACGAAAGTGACCTGATTATCCAGAAAAAGGGTGTTAAAATTTTACGATACCATAATATTCTTAGAATGGTTTTTGTCACTCAGGTTAAATGGGCAATTAATTCTATATACTATTATTTTCAACAGAGTGATTAAATACTCATGGTATTCAATTATTATTACATTGATAAAGAAAGTCTATGATTTCTTTACCTATAGACTTAGTTGTGATTGACTTTATTTATTTATTTATTCTTTATTGCACAAGAAAATAAAGTACAATTGGCGGACTTAATGCTATACAGCATTCTCTGCCAGTCAACCATTGGACGAGTGAAATTATGACTGACACATACGTCAAACTTGTGAACAGATGCCACCTTTGGAGACTGGTCTTACCAGGCTTTGGTTTACCTCATAAATTTATTTTTTTATTTCCTTTATTTTATTTTGTATTACAATTTAAATACTAAACTGTATGGCTTGGTACGACGATGACACAACATTGTATGAAAGTTTGGCGATTAAAAAGAGTAACTGGCGAGTTTCTTGCCGGATCTTCGCTACCAGAAACAACTTTCCGAGCCGGTGGTAGAATCGCATTATGTTTATTTAATTTTTTCATATATTTTATGTCTCAACATATATATGTAATTGCATTCATGTAAATAATACATAAGTATTTGTAGTTTTAAAATACTCAAATGATGTATGACGATTTGTATTAAGATACAGAAATATCTATGACGGCTATATAAATAAACATGCATGTGAGTAGTTTATAATAAGACTAAATATATATACACAATTATATAATATAATAAACCCACTTATATTATAATTAACGTGTAAAAAAGGAGAAAAATAATAAAAGACCAATACTCAACGGCTATGTAGTACGGCTACCTTCGAGAATCAGTCAGGGAGACGATGAAATTAAATATCAGATGTGTTTTTATTTGCTATATAACTAAATTCTTTCCAGATTTCTGTTGAATTCCCAAAAAAAGGTGTCGGAAGTATTTTTTGCAGGTTCAATAATATACACCTTCTACTAAACTATGTTGTCCTGGTACTAAAATAGTAAACGTTGAAAAAAAGGAAATATTTGAGTTGATTTTATTGAACTTAACAAAATACAATTATTTTACATTTAAGATTAACAGAAAAAAGTCAACTCATTGTAATTTAGGTGGAAAAGGTCACTACAAAGTGTTGCACTAGCAGTTTACACAAACATTGGAAAAAATAAAGAAATTGGGGGGTCTCCATACATGAAACTGAAAATCAAAAATTTTTTGTTTATCAAAACTACACCTGTGGGGGGTCTATGCATAGGCCTTTAAAAATGATGTTGAGGTTCTTAACATATTTTTTTTCTAAACTGTACTTTGCGCAAGAGATGCTCCCAAAGTGGTAAATTGTGTCTCCCCCCCCCCCTCTAACTTCTATAATAAATTAATTATAAAAATAAAAAAAATATGTGATATACATTACCATAAAAACTAACAACGAAAATTGGTTTGGGCTAGATCTAGTAAGTAGTTTTTTTTAATACGTTATAAACCGTAAACCGCAATTTAACTTCCATATATCTTACTTGCTGCTACGGAACCCTTCATGGGCGAGTCCGACTCGCACTTGGCGACTATTAGAGTTACAAAGGGCTTTATTCTGCAGTAGGTAAATTGGATGTAAATTGGATTGTAGGAAAGTGTTAATGTACTCTAATTGAAATTTACTTTTCCCATGTTAAAAGGGCTTTTAAAATGATTGGATTTCAAATTACCTCCGAGTCTTAAATCTCCGATTCTGTTTTTCTACGGCTATAAAACTGCCCACGTAGCGTTTGCACACTGTGCCTTGCTCGTTTTATTCTTTGCCTACGAGTCCCAAAGTCGATATAGAACAAATGTTGGCATTGCGACTGAAACTGTAGTTGGTTTGATTTTGCTTTTTCTTGGTAAACACGTTAAATTGATAGAAGGTAAACCGGCGACAAACACGAGAGTTTGCTCTCGTTGCGAACTGAGCGCAACTCCAGTTTTAACTTCTCTTCCACTGTGTTTATTTGAATTGACAGAGTATATTGGTACACTATAGATCGGAGCTATTAGAAGCTCAGTGGATAAGAACGTGCCTTCCATACGTGGGGGGGGGGGGGGGGGATGCACCATTTTTATGTGATAGATGGCTGATGGTAAGCGATTGCCGCCGCACATGGACACCCGCGACACCAGTGGAGTTACAAATGCGCTGCCAACCTTCAAACCCCCTTTCCCCCGGAATGGGCCACCGGAACCCTCACTCACGCAGCGAAATACAGCACAATGCTGCTTCGCGCCGGTTTTCTGTAAGGCTGTGGTATCACTCCGGTCGAGTCGGCCCATTCATGCCGAAACGTGGCTCTCCCAGATCAGTCATATGTGTTTTAATATCACCCATTTCAGAAGTCAGTAAAAAGAAACATTCACAGGCCTATTAAACTGAAATTATATTTTTACAAAATGAAACTAGAAACGAATAACGAGTGATAAAAAAAACCTTCTTCAAATGTTTTGATAAAATATGGAAGGTTGTTTAACTTGTGTAATCAAACAATTTATTTATTATAGTGTGTAAGTTTCATCCTTTAATACACTTATTGTGCCCTATCCGTCACCTTAACAAATAGTATAAGTGTTTGCCTACAGGTTGTAACCTCGGGGTTACTGTTTTAAATAGATCCGGTTTAGTAGCTAAAAATTAAAATCGATTGGCGTCGCTAGTGTGCCCTACCCATCACCTTAAATAACCATGCATAAATGTTGGGTCCAACGCGTACGCGAAAAATTGATTCACGCCAAAAGCGGCCACTCTTGGCGTGAATCAAATTTTCGCGTACAAAACGGACCCAACATTTGTGCATGGTTATTTAATAAATAGTATAAGTGTTTGCCGAGAGGTTGAAACCCCAAAATTGATTAAAATAGATCAGGTTTAGTAGCTAAAAATTAAAATCTAAAGATTGGCGTCGCTAATGTGCCCTACCCGTCTCCTTAAACCACTAAACCGTCTAGAGGCGTTCTTTCATAGCGTAGAACGCTAAATTTGACGGTATCTTAAATGTTCTCTGATGACTGAAAACTCAAGCCTTGAACGACTTCAATTCGACGATGATGATGATGATGTAGCCAAGACGTCATGGACTATATTTTCCTACTCAGCTGTTCCACAGTAGCTCTAAGTAAATATTCTGGATTTACGATCTAGGAAAGCTAAGATTGCATGGACCGTTGAGCAGAGCCGATAAAAAATTATTGAGATATCGAAAGAAGCTAAAGTTCATTGGCCGACAAACGCTGCATCTCGTTAATAACGTAATTTGCATGATGAGAAAATTTAAATCATCGCATAAACAATGGTTAGATAAAGTGTATTAACTCTTGACAAATGTTTGTAAATTATGAGGGAGCTAATTTTGGGAGACTGCAAAATTGATCGGCTGATAAACATACCTACTTTATTACCTATTGAGCCGCTCAAATGAGAATACGAGTAACGTTATGATGGTAAGCTTCGTTATGTAAACATTGATTTTTCGATGTAAAGCTAAGATTTACATCGAAAAATCATAATTTGATGAAATATTTCTTTGCAGTATTAACAAATACACTTTATTCAATTATACAGACACAAATTGATATAGGTGCTACAATATTAAACAAAATGTGTTCGACATAGAGGTCAGAAATGAATAAGAGAAAAAACAGTAATATATCATGACGTTTTTGTAAAAAAAAAAACTGTATTTCGCTTTCTTTAAAAACATAAATCCTTATTTTACATATTATATACTTATTAAGTAATCAAACTTACTACTTATAATTTTAGTAAAAAGTTTGATCAAAAATAAAAGACATAATTTTCTGGAAGTAGAAATCTTTTATTAGAAGTCAAGTGCCTAACTAAATTGTGCAGGTTTGTTTTCAAAAGAGATTCGAGGAATTGTATCAGCGAAATACAGCACAATGCTGCTTCGCGCCGGTTTTCTGTAAGGCTGTGGTATCACTCCGGTCGAGTCGGCCCATTCATGCCGAAACGTGGCTCTCCCAGATCAGTCATATGTGTTTTAATATCACCCATTTCAGAAGTCAGTAAAAAGAAACATTCACAGGCCTATTAAACTGAAATTATATTTTTACAAAATGAAACTAGAAACATATAAACTAAAAAACTAACAAAAATCTGAAGCCAATTTTCGCTGAAACGCTTGGTATTGACAGATCCATTACCAAGAATTAGAAAAATCGTACGTAGTGGTTTTGAAACAAATCGTTGGAAACTATTCCTTTCTGATAATCGAGATACAATGAAGGTGCTGACAAGGTCTGGGATTGGCGGATTTAAAAAAGATAAATTATGTTGTTTATAGTTTTTTCTATTATCAGCCTGGTAAGTTAAATAGGCAAGTCAATATAAAAGTATTATTCAATAATTGTTAACTGTTCAATAACATGTAATTTGCAGCAAGTTTTGTTATGAAGATTATTAATTAATCATTATTTAATATAACTGTCAAACAAAGTTCTCATTGCAATGTATCGAGACAAGAACCGATGACTCTCGATGATATCTCGGAGTACTCATGATAACATTTTTCTATCTTTCAATTCTAGATTTTTTAAGTTTTTCACTATAGCAAAAGTTTAGTCTCGTCTTAGATCTCATGTGTAGGAAATACTTTTACTAAGTAATCATATATGACCGTATTCCAGCTGGCGCCCTGCCCCGTAATTATTAGGATACCTACATACACTATTTATACGCTGTTTTTACCGACTTCAAAAAATGAGGAGGTTCTATGTTCGACTGTACCTATATATATATTTTTTATGTATGTTCACCGATTTCTACGCCAATTGTTGACAGATTTGCACATTTTTTTTTATTTGAAAGAACAAACTTTCAAGTTGGTTCCATTTTCATCATGTCAGGATCAGATAAAGAGATCCCAGAGTAATCGAGGGCAACCCTCAAATTTGATAGGCACATAAAATGTTTTTGTGTTTTTTATTAAAGATGCACCAGTATTTACGCCTGATTGTATTATTTTTGTGACTCAGCTGATGATGGAAGGTCAACGGTTAGGAGTAAAAAAATAACTCTTTTAATACCGTATTCACATTTAGGTTGATGGTTATTGGCGGAGGTGGGGTGGGATGAGACACTAAAAAGCATGAAAAATTTTTTCTACAAAAATAAAACCGCCTTCAAAAACAACGAACTAAAAAAAAGTTAAAGGGATGTAAATGTTCACAGATACACCTGTATACTGAATTTCTTGCTGTTGTCTTCTTAGTGGAAATCGACAGTGTGAAACAGCGGTATATTATCGTTACCTATTTTGAGATTCATTAGTGTACTTTAAGGACCTAACTTGAAAAAAAAATTTTACATCTTCACCTTTACTATATGATAATAACTAAGGCTCTGCCTGAAAACCAGCGCTGCAGCGGCTTCGGCCACTGCAGCAAATGCTGAGGTTGCGCCTTGTTGGCTACAGAATTTATTCTATTTGTGTATTTATGTCACTCGTGTTTAAATTTGTATTCTGTGGCCAATAAAGAAAATTTAATCTTAAACTTTAACTAATACTGCTTTAATGTATGTTTCAACTTTTTATATGAAAATAAATCTGCTCGTAGGAGGCTTTATAGCGAAATTACAAAGCCTTACAAAAAGTTTAATAGTCATTAGCACATGTAATATGTCAAAAGTCTTCAGTTTTGGTCTCAAACGTATCTCACACATTATACAACTCCCTAACGAGACAAGTCATTTTCACAATAAAATCGAAAAAGCCCTCGTCGAACGCTGAATTATTCAAGAAAATTGAAAATGAGGAGATATGAAACAAGTCAACGTCGATGTGTCGAGACATGTTCGAATTATAATAAAATATTGAATCTTTTGCACGGGGCTAATCTAACGACAGCCGAAGTTAGTGCGAAAAACAACTCTTATCGGCTTTGGTATGATAATGTTCGATATTATAATATAAAATACAGTCTAGAGTGTTAGCATTTGTATGTGTCGTTTGGGTATTTTATGTGTTTACTTTGTTTTAACACATTGGTGTTGGACAAATAAATAAAATATTATTTTACGATATGCAAAATTATCAATGAAAAAAAAATGTTTAAATAAGTTAATATATTATAACATGACATTGAGAAAAAAAAAATAAGTACAATACATACGGTCAAAGAAACAAATACTTATAGGTAATAGTGGGCAACGAGGTCCAAGCCTCAACTTAGTAAAATACTGACCTAACTCAAAAGTGTTGATATTTTTATAGCAATTCTTTGCAATTTATTCTTGAGTAGTCTTGAATAAATAACGCACTTCAAATTTCATCTGGTGTTCATATGTGAGTATACCTATTTACTTAACTCAAAATTGTTGTTAGATGACCATTCATCCCTGGATTTTAGCCGATACTATTTTCACTTAGCATCTATATTAAAATTTTGAGTTAGGTCGGTATTTTACTAAGGGTGCGAATGTGTTGTAACGAGCAGTGTGGCCGCTGCAACGCTGGTTTACAGATTGGACCTAAAAGCATTTAAAAACATGAGAATCTCCCTTTAATATTGTAACGTCTTTGTGTATGTTTTGTTCAGTCTTGGTTTTAGATGGTGCTTGGTGAAAAACTCAATTAAAATAAACATCAAAATGATTTAAACTGGCCACACCAGTCAATAACCATTAAAGTAACGTGTCTCTTCAATCAGTCGACATTAGCAGAGTTATTGTGTTCGCCGTAGGCAACACAGCAGCAACCATAAAGAAAGAAAGAAGAAAAAAAAGCATTGAAATGTCAATCAAAATGCATTTTTTGTCTTCGACCGTGGAAGAGCCACGCTTCGGCATGAATGGGCCGGCTCGACTGTAAAGATTGCTGTATTTCGATGTGGTGGCCGTGGGCGGCGGCAATCGCTTACTACCAGGTGATCCGTCTGCTCGTCTGCCCGTCTGCCCGTCTGCTCGTCTGCCACCTATCACATAAAAAAGAGAGTGGCAAATGAGAAAGCGCATTACATGAAGGTAAGTGATTACCACCCAGAACATTGAACAGTAATTTTACAAACTATACCTACTTAAATTAATTTTAAATTGGTCAAAGAAGCGAAATGACTAATTGCGTATGACTCAATGCTCGGGGGACGGTTTGGTGGCTGACTCAAAATTAAGTAAGTAAAGGTTTTTTGGTGATAGGTGGCAGACGAGCAGACGGGTTACCTGATAGTAAGCGATTGCGATTAAGGTTAAATAAAAAGAATGAAAAAACATTTTCGGTAAAGGCATTTTTGGTAAAAGGTTTTTGTACTGAACTTTTAACAGTGGGAGAGCCACGCTTCGGCATGAATGGGCCAGCTCGACCGGAGTAATACCACGTCGTCACAGAAAACCGGCGTGAAGCAGTGCATGCGCTGTGTTTCGCTGCGTGAGTGAGGGTACCGGCGCCCAATCCAGGGGAAGGGGGTTAAAAGGTAAGCAGCGCACTTGTGACACCACTGATGTTGCAGGTGTCCATAGGCGGCGGTAATCGCTTACCATCAGGTGATCCGTCTGCTCGTCTGCCATCACTTAAAAAAAATATAACATATTCTTGAAATCAAAACATCTCGTCTGCCACCTATATAATAAAAAAAAACTAGAAGAAACATTTACTGTAATTAGTCACATGGTTGTCCCCACAGATCATATTATAAAATTTTGATCTGTAGTTCTCCCAATTTCAACCCAAAAATCGTCGTGGGATAACGCGGATCAGTATAGATGCTCGCATCAGAGTTGGCCTTTACGGCCTTCGCCTGCGAGGACGTGATGTCGCAGAAGGCGCAGAGCATGACCCGCACGCTGATGCGCTGCGAAGGGCAAGGAGGAGGAAGAGACGCTGAACAGGTGCACGTCTCCCCCTCTCCGTAGAGGAAGCCAGTCGGCGACCGGTGCGGGGGCAGCGGGGCCGGGCCTCCTCTGCAGTCCGGTAGGGACGGTTCGGTGCTCCCGGCTGTCCCTATCCCTCCCCTTAACTCATTAATGTCGGGCCAGAGCTGTAAGCGGGCCTTCTTAAGAATGTGAAGGGAGACTTCTTAGTCAGATTCTCATGTCCCCTTCCCATTCTGGTGAAGACGGGAGCACCCCAAGAGTTTTAGTCGGTAGACCCCGCCGACACGGGGGGAATCCGACATAACCCGTCCGCCCCCCAGTGGACGGGTATGCGTAATTGCATTACTCCTGGAACATCAAAAAAAAAGGTATCAGTTGACATTAAAAACGAATATAAAACAAAAGCCAATAAAGACTAAAGGAAACAGTTAATGCATGCAATATTATAAGCAAGCCGTAAACGAAAGTGGTAATAACCTGATTATCCAGAAAAAGGGTGTTAAAATTTTACGATACCATAATATTCTTAGAATGGTTTTTGTCACTCAGGTTAAATGGGCAATTAATTCTATAGACTATTATTTTCAACATAGTGACTCGTGAATTTCAATTATTATTAAATTGATAAAGAAAGTCTATGATTTCTTTACCTATAGACTTAGTTGTGATTGACTTTATTTATTTATTCTTTATTGCACAAGAAAATAAAGTACAATTGGCGGGCTTAATGCTATACAGCATTCTCTGCCAGTCAACCATTGGACGAGTGAAATTATGGCTGACACATACGTCAAATTTGTGAACAGATGCCACCTTTGGAGACTGGTCTGCTTTGGTTTACCTCATAAATTTATTTTAATATTTCCTTTATTTTATTTTGTATTACAATTTTACTAAACTGTATGGCTTGGTAAGACGATGATACAACATTGTATGAAAGTTTGGCGATTAAAAAGAGTAACTGGCGAGTTTCTTGCCGGATCTTCTCGACCAGAAACAACTTTCCGAGCCGGTGGTAGAATCGCATTATGTTTATTTAGTTTTTAATATATTTTATGTCTCAACATATATATGTATTGTAAATAATACTATTTGTAAAATGTTTTAAAATACTCAAATGATGTATGACGATTTGTAAGTGCTGTGTACAAGCCTATGCAAATAAAGAATTATTTGAATTTGCAATTTGATACAGAAATATCTATGACGGCTACATAAATAAACATACATGTGAGTAATTTATAATATGACTTAATATATATACACAATTATATTATATAATAAACCCACTCATATTATAATTAACGTATAAAAAAAGGAGAAAAATAATAAAAGACCAATGCTCAGCGGCTATGTAGTACGGCTACCTTCGAGAATCAGTCAGGGAGACGATGAAATTAAATATCAGATGTATTTTCATTTGCTATATAACTAGATTCTTTCCAGATTTCTGTTGAATTCCCATACTTTTAAAAAATGCTAATGTGGGCAGGCGGCTTTATGTCATTGTCTCGGTAACACGCTTTACTAGCGCGATGTAAAAATGCATACTGACATCTACCGAAACAACGCCGAACCATCTGCTTGATTAGCTTTTTAAAGCTACATCTGCTTTTTACAAGCTCCATCTAGGGAAAACCGCTGAACTATTTTTCCAATACTAAAAAAAAGTACTAAGTGAAATGACCTTCCTCGTCGTCACACAGCTTCACGCTTTACCGAAATGCTTTTAGTGTCGTGAAGTACTTCGATAAATAAATAACTTTGAGTCATCTAGCGTGAATGATCCTGAGTTAGAATTCAATGAAATTAATTTATTCTTCCTGTTTTTTTTCTTACAAAGTTATGTTAGTTATGGCCCTTTAATTTCATTGACTACTAAGTACCTTAGGACCAAAGGTGTCAGGTAGTAATTTTTTTGCAGGTTCAATAATATACACCTTCTACAAAACTATGTTGCCCTGGTACTAAAATTGTAAACGTTGATAAAGAGGAAATATTTGAGTTGATTTTATTGAACTTAACAAAATACAATTATTTTACATTTAAGATTAACATATACCTACATTACTATATATATATACATATTTACAAAAAAATATACATCCTCCAAATGGCCGCCCACAGGCATCGTGCCCAGGTGACTTAGCTTATTTTCTTTCTGAATAGCCAAACTTATACGTTGGCCCAGAAATACGCTAGCTCTCCTGTCACCCGTAGCGTCAACCAGCCTGTGGGCTAGTCCACGGTACAGGTGGTGGGCACCCTGTCCCCATGGCTCCAGGGTGTCAACTCCAATCAGCTCAAATAGGCAGGAGTTGCTTAAACCTGCGTTTTTGCGCCTTTTTGGGCAATTCCTCTGATGCAGCAGCGGTCAGCCTCTAATGCGCTACGCGGAAGATGGGACGGATAAATTTTATTTTGAAAAAAGTCAACTCATTGTAATTTAGGTGGAAAAGGTCACTACAAAGTGTTGCACTAGCAGTGTGGCCACGAGTCATGGTTTCAATAATTTAATAATGAATTCTTCATATCAACACCAGTGTGACAAACCTCGCTGTGGACACTAGTCATACAGGAAGTAAATGTTATGTAGGTTTTATACTACATCTGCGCAATGCCACAAAAATGCGTAGGCGGTGATTACATTTCCAACACCAAGCGATCAATGGACGTGGTTCACACTGAGTTTATCTATCAAAGCGCTCAACACGTCTCTCTGTGTATCTAGAGTTGCCTTTGTTACAGTAAGCTTATTTGAGTTAAGCTTCAGTTAGTAACTGCTAACTTAGACGCTAAGTCAGTCAACTATTTAGTTTCTAGTGACTATGACCTCTATCATTAGGTATGATTTTACGTCATAGATGCAAATTACGTAGGTAACATGAATAGATACATAATTTGTAGGTAGATACATTAATACTACCACCATTCTGCAAGTTACGTACTGACTCTATTCCTGGAGATATTATTTTATTGAATGTACGGTACAGAGAAAAAAAGGATCGTCACCTTAGGGTAAATTTTTCGCTTGCACGGCAATAATCAGTTATACCAATAGACCGTTTGAAAAAGATCAGCCAACCTTCATTAAATTTTCTTTACAACAAGGATCAATGTTGCTACAAGCAAATCTGAACTTTCTGATCTAACAGTTAAGCATAATTTTCTGTGCAACAGGTTTTTACTCTGACGAATTTATGAAAGGTAATAAGTAAAGTAAGTAAAAATAAGTAATAAGTGCTCATAGCATATCAAACGAATCAATTTGAAAACGGACGAACCATTTTGTTTTTTGACTGTCCAACCTGTCAGCGGAAAGTGGATCCACAGACATGATGATTTAAAGTAACGAGGTGTTTCTACGTCTACATGCGAAATTAAAGTTTATTATAAATTTAACTTAGTATCGTAGATATATTTAGTATAATATCGTCCAACCGATTACGGCTACGGCGGCCAATCTCAACGATCAGCCGCGTACGCAGGATATATTATAGTGCTCAAGTGTGTGCGCAAACACAAGTGCACTCTCTATTCCCTTACCCTCATATTCCGATGGGACACTACTGTGACACGACCAGAGAGGGATTGGGCGCAAGCCCAACGGCTTAACGTGCTTTCCGATGCACGGGGGTACAAGATCGCTAATTTCCAGACTCCGGGCTGCCACTAAGAATGTCTTACCGAAAACTTAGGTAAAAATTGTTGGCCCGACGTGGAGATCGAACCCGGGATCTCTTGCGCAGCCGACGCTTTAAAGTGCGACCCACTAACCACTGCGCCACCGAGGAATATTTGGTATATCGCTGGTCCGAATGTACATAATCGTACGTCAGTATTTCTTACCAACAAACTTCTCTTTGTTAACTTATTTCTGCTTCCCTAAAAGTAGACACTTTTCACTCATGCATGCAAAGTGAAACTTGATAAACTGTAAGTCTGCGTTACAGGATGCAGTGCACCAAGCGTTTGATGCTATTTTACATTTAAGAAGGAAATTCTTCCTCAGCTATGCAGTTAGTACTTAACTGCATTCTTATCTTTAACTTTTCCATTCGAAATACTTTCTCTATTTGAAATCGGAAATTTGTAAATAATCTTCAAAGTTTTTAATGGAAGCCAAAATAGCTACTTGAAAACGATTTCAAATTACTTTAGAACGAGGTCATCGACCGAAAATGGAAACAAAACCAAGTTATGTACGTATTTCCTTAATTTGTACAAACCTCCAATGATATTTGAATCTATCCCGTCTTAAAATACGGGGTTAAAGGAAGTTTGCCAAGTCGTAGATAAAAGTTGCTTAGAATGTTGAGGAGAACACGGGGTCAAAGTTCGTACAATGTTTTTCCTTACTGCCAAATTTAAGTTTTAAATTAGAACTTTTACGTAGCTCAGAAACTCTGTTCATTTTCGCGACGTGTGCCGATATGTTATCTAAGTGTGAAAGCTTTGTTTTAAGCACTTGATGCTAAAGCTCAGAGCAACAATGGTACCCTGTTGAGACGCCGAAGTTTGATGTGCTTGTACCCTGAATCACAGTTCTGGATTATGTTCCCTTCCCAGACAGATGTTATTTGAAACTTCGAAGCAATTAATCTGTACTCATAAAGTTCAAAATTATGACGTTTGATTCAACTCATATTGATTCGCAGTAATTGTCTGTTTATAAGAGTTCCATAGTAAATTAGCTGATTGATAGAGTCAAAAAAAGTCCGTGTAGGTATTTATGTACATATATTATAACCTAACTCAAGAAAACATATGGCATTAAAAATAACACGACTGTAGTAGAAATTTTAAATAGGGGTTATATTTTATTTAATAACTGCTGTACTCGGAGACGTAAAATTAGGTAAATGTTCAATATCTTAAATTATACTTATCTTAGCCTTTATACATAAATGTATAAAGACGGTCAGATATTTCAATATTGAAATATCTGACCGTGGAAGAGCTACTGCTTGCGCATGAATGGGCCGGCTCGGCCGTAGTGATACCACATCATCATCATCAGCCTTTCGCAGTTCACTGCTGGACGTAGGCTTCTCCAATTGTTCGCCACCGTGATCTATCCATGGCTTCTCGCATCCAGCTCTTGCCAGCCATCCTGCGCAGATCGTCCCTCCACCTAGCCAGAGGGCGCCCTACATTACGTTTGCCAAGACGCGGTCTCCACTCTAGAACTCGTTTACCCCATCGGTTGTCGGTTCTGCGGCTAATATGGCCAGCCCACTGCCACTTAAGCTTGCTAATCCGGTGAGCAATGTCGATGACTTTGGATCACTTCATTTCGGATTCAATCTCGGAGAGCGACGCCGACCATTGCTCGTTCCATAGCCCGCTGAGCGACCTTTAATTTGTGTACCAGTGGACAGTGATACCACATCCTCACAGAAAACTGGCGTGAAGCAGCACTGTGCTGTGTTGGCAGCCCACTTGTAATTCCACTTGTGGCAATCGGCTAACCATCAGGTGATCCATCTGCTCGTCTGCCACCTATAACATAAAAGTAAGTGTCAATCCATTATGTTAATTTGACGTCCCTGAGTGCGGTAGTTAAACTTCTACTTTCTGTTGTTACAACTTTAAAAATTGGAATGTTGAATAAATAATCATTTTAAATATATTTTATCGAGGAGTTCCCAAAAGTTTCAGAACGGGTTTGTACTTGTGAAGAGCAGTTTAAAAAGATGCGGTAGAATGGATAAACTTTTAACATGAAACTGTTTATACGAGTATTTCCAATTTTATATGGAGCCTGGTAGATATCCAACGTGCATTGAGGCGGCGCGGATGAAATCAGCCGTGTAAAAGTAAATGCGACAAGTCAAACACCCAAATCGCATTCGATTAGCCAGCTCGAAAATCACCTGGGGTTACAAGTAAAGCTTTATTTACCTACAAAATCCTATAGTTAAGGTACGGCAAGCGGTTCAAAATAAGTAGTGATTTAAATATCGGACGGAGCGCTTTCCCTATTCATTAACAATTAATTAACTAGGTAAGAGCCCTGCTGTGAAAGCACGGACAGCCGTGCCTATGCGCACATTTAGGTGACGGGTAGGGCACACTAGCAACGCCAATCCATTTTAATTCGGGGTTACAACCTCTCGGCAAACACTTAAAAAATAGATTCGCGCCAAAAGCGGCCACTTTTGGCGTGAACCAATTTTTCGGGCACGGACCCAACATTTGTGCATGGTTATTTAATAAATATTATAAGTGTTTGCCGAGAGGTTGTAACCGCGAAATTGTTTACAATAGATGCGGCTTAGTAGCTAAAAATTAAAATCGATTGGCGTCGATAGTGTACCCTACCCGTCACCTTAAGGCGACTGGTGCTCCATACTAGCGACGCTAATTGATGTAAATTGTTAGCTACTAAACCGAATCTATTTATAACAATTTCGGCTCTGCTCTCCTTAGGCCAACACTTATACTATTTATTTAATAATTGTTCATCACTTTTTGGTCCGTTTGTGCACTCGAAATTTGTATTAACGCTATAAGTGGGGGTAAATCGAATTTCGAGTACAAATGCAGACCAAAAAGGTAAGTATACCTAAGAATTGAATAAATAGTATAAGTGCTTTCCGGGAGGTTGTAGCTTCTAAATTGATAAAAAAATCCAGTTTAGTTGCTAACAATTCAAATTAGTTGGCGTCACTAGTGTGCCCTACCCGTCACCTTAAGATTGCTAATCTGCATACAATCCCGTTATATTCAATTATCTGATCATACAGTGCTAGAACTTCACTCACTTCCTATCTCTATAAACAGGTACACTGTTTTTTCCTTGTCTCTTCTTCCTTTTTATGTGGTCTGCTCTCTGGTCATTTATACCTATCTATAAGTAATATTTTTTTGTTATAAATTATCTATGTATATTTTATTATGTATGTATGTATTGTTTATTATTATTTATTTTATGTTATATTATTAATATATAAAATATGTATATTTCTGCCATTCTCAATTTCATTTGTTAAACTACTTTGCACTGGCTTTGTTTATTACGAAAACGATAATTCTTTCCTCTACCCAAAGGTTGTCTGGAAGAAATCGCTACAAGCGATAAGACCGCCTTATTGTACTGTATGCTGCTGTTGTTGTTTCATGCTTGTATTTTATTTTTGTACAATAAAAGAATATGTGTTACGCCCTGTTGGTCTAGTGGTTTAAGTACCGGGCCGTGATCTCAGGGTCCCGGGTTCGATTCCCGGGTCGAGCGAAAAGTATGTTTCGAATTTTTCGGACAAAGCTCGGGTTTGTGATCACCAATCCGCATTTGGCAAGCGTGGTGATTAAGCCCCATCATAGTAGCGATAACTTGATTTCTATGATGGAGGCCTTTGCCCTGCAGTGGGACAGATTATAGGCTGATTTAAAAAAAAAAATATCTATGTATGTATCTATCTAACTTCCACGTGTGCATGACGTTCCACCCATTTGCGAGGCCAAGTAACTTGACATGACATGATGATGTTAGGTCAGTGAGTGTGATTGGCGTGTCGCAGTAGCGAATGATCATGTTAAACTGTTACATGAGTAGGTAATCTAGAACGTTTAATACCCAGGCAGTGAAACTTAAGCCTAAAATGAGTATCAAAATTACCAAGACCCCGTCAAAAGCGCGTAACTTTTCTATTGTAACGACCCATTCAGCCAAGTGGACTCTCACCAACACAAATTAATGTTTGCTTTTTAATCAATTTTGACCAAAATATCACCTACTGGAAAGCGATAAGGTCTAAAAGTTGCGCGTTTGCCTAAAATTTTGTTTCTCGGTCGGCTATAAAGAAATGTAAATATTTAAGTACCTTGTTACAATAGCTATTTCTGACATCTAGGTACTTTCTTTCTGACATCTCTTTACTTTTTTACTCTACTAAAGTGTTTACATATTTTTGCAGCTGACTTTGCAAGGGAAAACCTTAATTTTAGTGATTATTAAGCTAATCACTAAAATTAAGGTTTTCCTTATTAAATAAATATTTCACAACATCACATACATTGATCTGACTTCGATGATTATGATGCTTTTTTTTTATGCTAGAGGCGGACAAACGAGCAAGCGAGTCACCTGATGGAAAGTAATCATCGCCGCCCATGAACATCTGCGAAATCAGAGAGATCGCTAATGTGTTGACGGCCTTTTTTTTTAAAAAGAGTACGCTCTTCTCTTGAAGATCTTCGCTTGTGATTTTACTTCAAATTTATTTTAGTTTTAATGCCGAATGTTTTACTTTGTTATATAATTTTATACTTTCATCTACTTTTCAATCTCCTGCGTGCACCATAATATCCACGTGAAGAGTATTGTAATATGAAGGCTATAATTTTTATTATTACCTATCCGTAAGTAATAATAGAAAAATATACCTACCCTATTAAGGTGACGGGTAGGGCACACTAGCGACACCAATTGATTTTAATTCATCATCGTCATCGTCAGCCCATTTAAGTCCCCACTGCTGGGGCACGGGCCTCCCTCAATCACATGAGGGGTAATTGCCATACTCACCACGCTTGGCAGACGTGTTGGCGAGGGTTTTGATATAAATGCAGAGTTTTCCTTCTCTGGGTGCTGATGATCATACCAGCAGCTTTACCATAGTCGCCTTTTCCGACACCTCGGTAAGAGTGAGGGTGGTCTATTCTACTCTGCCGGGGACATTTAATTGTTAGCTACCAAAACAAATATATTTTAAATAATTACGGGGCTTCAGTCTCTTCGCAAACACTTATACTATAACCATGCCCATCTGTTTTTGTACTAAAACTATTGATTCACGCCAAAAGTGGCCGCTTTTGGTGATAATTCAAAATTCAAATGCAAAACCAGATCAAATAGCTAACTATACCTATTAAATAAATGATATAGGTGTTTCTTTATAGGCCTATTCTACTTTGCCGTATGGTCCCGGCAGAGTGAATAGGCCACCCTCACTCTGTCGTAAAAGGCGACTAAGGTAAAGCTGCTGACATGATCATCAGCAACCAGAGAAGGAAAACTTTGCATTTATATCAAAACCCTCGCCAACCCGTCCGCCAAGAGTATGGCAATTACCCCTCATGTGATTGAGGAAGGCCCGTGCCCCAGCAGTGGGGACTTAAATGGGCTGACGATGACGATGATAGGTGTTTACCGAGAGACTGAAGCCCCGAAGTTGTTTAAAATAGATATGGTTTAGTAGCTAACAATTAAAATCAATTGGCGTCGCTAGTGGGGTATACCCTTCACCTTAAGGTGAAGGTCTTTTGACGGTCATGAGAATCTTAAGATTCAACGAACTAGTCAGGTTTGCTTGAAGCTGAATATATCATCATTTTTAAGCATCATCTCTCTATATAAGATAAAAAATAATTACAGGTGCATAATTGAGTGACCTATTCAGCAATGTGATATCTCGTTTTAAAAATCCTTGGCAAAAATTATACGCGGGAGTTGCAGATCGTGACTCTGAATAAATACGTTATTTATTTAAATTAAATAAGTTACTTTATACCTGCTAGGCTTGCTGTCCCAAATCTAAGACTTCATAAAATTGGAAATTCATTTGTAGGGTTGAGCATTAGAATGTTTAATAAGATACCTCAAAATATTATTGATTTACCGGTAAGTTTAAGTTGCATGTAAAAACTGCCTAAGGCAGAAAGGCTACTATAAAGTAGATGATTATTTGAATGATAAGGATTCCTGGACACGTTGATCTCTTCGCCTGTCCTCTAATGTATAGTTCATTTCATAATTTATCTTTCACGATTTATCTAAACGATATTGATTATAAGTATTGTATATTCATACTGTCACTGTAATGATAATTTGTATAAGAATGAAAATTGTAATTACCATATTATTTGGAGTAACTACTGAGTTTCTTGCTGATTCGTCTCAGTACAAATTGACATTCCGAATCAGCGGTAGATTACATAATATTTGACATTCATGAATGTTCTGTATGGACTTAAATTTAATAAAAAGACATTTTTGATTTTGATTTAACTAATTACTCCTAAAAACTTAATATTAATTTATATATTATTTATATTATATATGGTATGAACTTATCTTGTAGCGGATTAAAACAACTTTTTAATAACTGGTTAAAATCAAGTAGTAAAAACTTAAAAGTAATAGATTTTCAAATAATTTAACTCCTAGACAAAAATACGACCACGAACTCTGCTTTTACTTAAGGAAATGCATTTCTTTTCTCTGTTTAAGATCCTTTCATCAGTAGTTTCTTAAAAGTCGTCTCGTTAATTACTTCAAGCTTTTACTATTATAACAGCGCGTTCTGTCAAATAGCGAATGAACCTATTTTTGTTGATCTGATATTTTTATCTTTTGATCTTATATCAGTTCATAATCTGCCATGCCCATAATTTCTTTATTACGCCAACAAAGCACTTGACAAAAATGGTATGTTTTGACACTAAAAACTAAGATGACGTTAAATTTTAGAGATCAGTGTAATTGTAAAAAAAACAGAAATTGAAACAAATCGACCATTCTGTACGCTTGAATACCCTGTAAAAACTCTTTTAAAACTATTATAGCACAATTAGCTGGGTTAAGCTTGTTCGGGCTAATTGAAGCAAAATGTACCTAATATTTTTTTTAGGATAGCTGAGAGCGAGGTTTCATTTCTAGGAAAATAGAGAATACAAATGGAGAGCAGCCAAAAAGGCTAATAAACTTTGTAGTAGATATTGCTAGCTAGGGGAGGGGGGAGGGGGTCCTACTTACCTTTTATGGATTTAAGTATAATGGCATTGAACCTATTACACACTTTTCAATATAATTAATTTTTGTTACCTTTAAAAATCTCACTTTGATTTAATTTTTTGTTTATTGTTAAGGTTGCACCCTGAGATCAAATATTTTAAGAACAATATTGTAAGCCAAGTAAAGCACTGCAGAAGGTAGACGTATCACCAGATGGTAAGTGAAAACCGTCGCGCCTGGAGCCCAATTCTTGTGCTCGTGTATTTTGAAAACATGGCGGATATCACCTGAAAATCATACAAAAGAACTGTATTTTGGTGATATATGTCGTATGAAAATAAATATCACGGGCACGAGAATTGGGGTCCAGGACACCTCTTACACTAAAGCAGCCACAAATGCGCCGTTGGCGGTTAAAAAAGGAGTACCTAGGTATCGTTTTGGGTAATTATAACATAATGTTTTGTAATTGCGACATTATTTTTGTACTTCCATTATTAGAGAACCAAATATTTACAAATTTTGTTTTATATTTTAGAGCGTAGGTATCTATAATAATATGAAGTTTAGTCGTTTTTGCCAAAGTGATAGAAATACGAATGTGATGTCAAGTCCAGCACTAGCTCGGCTAACTGAACCATTAGTCTTTAAATCGCTTCCGTTTTTAGTTGGTTGAAGAAGAGCGATGTCATGGCTTCAACCATTGCATTAATTTTGGTTCAAAATTGTAAAAAATCAATAATGAAGTTCAGAAAATATTACGGTAACGATATTTTGAAGTAAATTCGTTACTTAGCGTTTATATTTTTCTATTACGGGCATTTAAAAGAATTCTACGCTTACTGAGTCGCGGTCTCCACTCAAGGACTTTACGGCTTCAACGGCTGTCAGTTCTGCGGCTAATATGACCAGCCCACTGCCACTTCAGTTTGCTAATTCGGTGGGCTATGTCGGTGACTCTCTGGTTCGTGACTCGGTAAGCGTAGTGTAGGACGCCCTGCGACAAGATGGGATGATGACGTTCGAAGGCTGGCTGGTGTAGGCTGGATGAGAGTGACCGAAAATCGTGCATTTGGGGAGACCTATGTCCAGCAGTGGACGAGTGTAGGTTGCTAATGATGGTGATGAAAAGAGTTCTCTATTATTTACAAAATGAATAATAAATTTTGAATGTGACTTAATATAGAATACGCGAGAATTGTACCAGTCAAATTTATTCAAGGAGACTTTGCGGCTGGTACGATGGCACGACAGCTTGCGCCTTGCACTCATTAGGCTTGCATGTATTAGGTATAGAGTTAGGTATAATGTCGGGCACACTTGTGGCTAATAGACACTTGTAATAAGTCGCAGGGTTGTCTTAAAATTGCTATTTTCTACTGTATTATTTTCTTATTAAATATTAGGTATAACAGTTGATCAGCTGCCTGAAGAGGTGTTCCCTAGATACTACAATTTGGGGGTTTCCAAAGCGCGTGTGAACAGGTATCTTCTAGGACCTAGAATCTAGGTAATCGTGCTACATCTTAGATCATATTATCGCTTACCATCAGGTGAAATATTGTCAAACAATTACTCATCTACCGTTTAAAAAAAATAGGTAACCAACACAAACATCATACTTTTTTTATAAAGGGATACACTATGGAAGAACATGAAAATGTACGAGTAATAGAGATTGCCCTTGTTGTGAATAAGTCAAAGTTAAGTAGATATTAAGTATATGATTTTTTAATTATGGATAGTTTTTATTTTGTATGATTATTAAAGTAATTTTGAATGAATAGGTAGAGTTAAATACACTATCCAGGAAAACATAAAAAGTTATGTCTACGAGATGAATCGCAGCGTATATATGGATGAAAAATTTATATACTTTATTGCACACAAATCGTAGGTATATTAATATGGTAAGTAAAAAGACGAATTCGAATTAGTACAAAGGAAACGGATATATTTAGTATTTTTAGGTTCAGACGTGGAAATGACTAAAAAAAGACAATTTGAACGAACGGTTTTAATTTGAACTTAATCATTTTACAAGAACATCAAAATATAAGAAAACGTTTATAATTCCAACAAATGTCATTTGAAACCACTGAACTACGATTGCATACTTGCTATGAATTTTACATAAGTAAAGTTAATAATGGACTAAACAATAATCTGAACATAGCTTAGACAATTAATGACTCATCCAACAATGATTGAAACGATGACTCGAGCAATGACTGACTAAAATAATGTCTCGCATGACTGATTCCTAGATCCGTGCGCTCTGAGCGCCGACAAGCAAATGAGCTGCTGTCCGATCGGCTCGTCTATTTATGGGCTTCTTGCTATCCGTAGCGGCTCGGGTGGGGGTTCCGCTAACAATATCTTATAAATTGTAATGTATGTATTCTAAGTGCATCCTACGTGTTCCAAGTAATTGTAAGCAATTTCACAGCCCGCTAGCCCTAAATACAGCGGACATCGACTTAGTTTACCGGATGTGGGTCGATCACTTCCGCCATCCATGCATCGGGCGCCTATGCCCCGACTTGGCGGTAGTTCAAAACTATGCACTGGGTGGACTCGTTTCTACACCATATGTACTGTGCATGGGTCATCCTAAAAATATTAAAATAGCCTAGCCCTTGGAATTAATCCTGTTAAAATTCATTCAGTCATGTTGGATTTGAAGGATTAGTTTATAAACCCTAATCGCGATTTCCTTGTCACTGTATGCACTGCTTTAAAACTAGAGTTTTATATGTGACGGGTAGGGCACACTAGTGACGCCAATTGAATTTAATGTTTAGCTACTAAGCCGGATCTATTTTAAACAATTCCGGGATTACAACCTCTCGGCAAACACTTATACTATTTATTAAATAACCATGCACAAATGTTGGGTCCGTTTTGTACGCGAAAAATTGATACACGCCAAAAGCGGCCACTTTTGGCGGTAATCGAAAATTCAAGTGCAAAAGCAGACCAAACCGTTAACTATAAGTATTAAATAAATAGTATAGGTGTTTGCCGAGAGGTTGTAAACCCAAAATTGTTAAAAATAGATCCGGTTTAGTAGCTAAAAATTAAAATCGATTGGCGTCGCTAGTGTGCCCTACCCGTCACTTTAAACCACTCGCCAATAAGGGTTACTTAAAGTAAGATTGACATGTATGTATAGCTATATATTTTTCGTGCAATTGAAAGCTAAAACTCTGGAGTCAAAAACTTTAAATGGGTCGGAATTGAATAAAATAAAATGTTACCACACACCTTAAAATAAATTTAAAAAGAAATGAGACAACGTCACATGAAAGTACATTCATCGTCATCGTCAGTCCATTTAAGTCTGCTGGGGCTCGGGCTCGGGCCTCCCTCATTCACATTAGGGGTAATTGCCATACTCGCCACGCTTGGCAGACGGGTTGGCGAGGGTTTAGATATAAATGCAGAGTTTTCCTTCTCTGGGTGCTGATGATCATGCCAGCAGCTTTACCTTAGTCGCCTTTTGCGACACCTTGGTAAGAGTGAGGGTGGCCTATTCTACTCTGCCGGGGACCACACGGCGGAAAGTACATTACTAAGGCTTTTCCTTGTACTTACTAACCTAATCTTTCAATTTTACACATCATCATTTCAGCCAATAGACGTCCACTGCTGGACATAGGCCTCCCCCAATGTTCTCCACACAGATCGGTCCTGTGCCGCCCGCATCCAATGGATCCCCGCGATCTTCACCAGATCGTCGGTCCACCTTGTGGGGGGGCCTGCAACGGCTGCGACTTCCTGTACGTGGCCTCCACTCGAGGACCTTTCTGCCCCAACGGATTTACACATAAGTATGTAGCCCAATTTTACACATAAGTATGTAGAAACAATAAGGTTTAAGCTTTTGCCATGAACTTTATGACTTCTTAAGCTAGTAATAACGCATTAGCCTCGTTTTAAGTCTTAACACAAACCACAATAGTAAAATAATCATAACATTCTTTCCCTACTATTTATGTCGCGTATATGCAAATGCGGTCATCGTACGGAGTAAAAGAATGTTAATTAAATTCTTTCAGATGTCCTATTTTCATTTGCCACTCGTACTTTCATTGCTTGGTATCTAATTCATTTAGGTGTGCCAGTGGGTCTTGAAACAGAACAGTGGCGTATGCCGTACTCGCTTTATGAATATTCCATGTGAACCTACGAGGTAGCTACTGTATGCAGGCTTTAGGGTTTGCCGACTATTTCTTTTTCCCGAGGTGAATTTTAACGGACTAATTTGCAACTTTGCTTAGTTGCAAATTAGTTTCGGTTTAGTTTGATATTCAATCTCATTTAGTCTGCGCCATTAGTTTGCTTTGGCCAAAGTTTCTCAGAAATACTTAACTCTGTAAATGTCCACTGGAGGCAACGATTTCTTAATACCTACTTTAAAACGTACCAAACATCTTGTGACTTTGTGACTTTGTTGTAATTTTAATTTGGGTAATGTTAATTTTTATTGTATTTTATGTCATTGATTTAATTTTAATTTTGATTTAGATTACTTTTACTTTTATTTTATTTTAAATCTTGTAATTATTTTTTTTTGAAAACCTGTAATATATATTTATAATATTTTGTTGGTCTGACCCCGGTACCAAATATTAATAATAATAATTCTCACAACATCTCATACGTTGACCTGATTCCGTACTAAGTAGCTTAAGCACTTGTGTTACAGATATCAGACAACAGAGGAACACAAATATATACTTAAATACATATATTACACCCAGACACTGAACAAACACAAGTGTTCATCGCACGAATGTTTGTCCAGGGTAAGCGTTTGGCGTAAGACCAATTGCGCCATCCAGTCAGTCAAATGTTTTAACATTTTTAGTAAATGTCACCTGACTCCTGCGATACAAGCATTCATGCTTAGTGCAGGTGTCGCCAAATTCTAATACCCTGTAGCATGTTGTTGGCAATAAAGAATTTATTTATTTATTATTATTTATCTGCTGGCCTTAAACTAATTAACTAACATTGATTTTGTTCCAGAAAACCTTAAGGACGATTACGGCTTAAGCATTTAAATAATTGTTAAAGACCAAGTTTGTTAAAATTTCTGGTGTAATTAATAAGTACATTTTCTTGAAACGTATGTATTTCAAGTTCTAAGTATTTCGACCGTAAAGTAATATCATAAGTCCCTAATTAGGGACCAGCAAAGTTGTTTGTATTTAAATTGAAATTATTCAAACATTATACTCGGAAACAATGAAAAGAAAATGCTGTAATTCATAGAAAACTTTATTCCATTCAATTGTCTGCCTATTAAACGTGGACTAATTGAAACGATTTTATTTGATCAGTATGAAACTTTTAAAGGCGTGAAAGTTATGTAAGGATAACTATTATTGCTCACTGGACGGCTAAACTCGTAATATATTAGTTCATTGCGATCATAAAAACTAGTAGTTTTAAAATCAATCAGCAAGCAGCCATTTCCCCTATTTGCCATTATGGTTCTGAGACACTCAGAGAAAATAATTTTTAAAGCGTTGTTCCTCAAATCCCAGTTTCGAAGTTACCAAAGTTGGCAAACCTAGTGTCGACAAATTCTCGTGAACCGTTGCATCACCACTCCCTGACCATTTAAAACCCGGCAGCGCGCTGTCACGTACCACCACGCAACGAATGTGACAATTATTCCATGCCGAGACATAAAAAATACCCTCCAAATTTTATGGCTCCTAAGTGCAAGGTGCTTTCGAAAAAAAAAGAAAAGTATCATCAACATAAACGTTACTTTCAAATCGTGACCTTGTCTTGTAAACATCCTTGTTGAATTGTAGAAAAGAAAAAAAATGGCCAAAAGTCGAATAAACTAAAATTCATTTAAATTATTGTTATTATACGTTGAAAGTAGTAAAAATTAACTACTGGAAGTAAAGTTACCATAAACATAAATACATCAAACTGTAGATAACCGCTGTATACAATATAGTCAGAATTAGGAGAAGAGTGCAATTTACCGTTAAACGTAGTGATGTGACTAATCGAATCTATCACGTCTCATTTACAGTTTCATCCTAATCGACACCGGCGTACCGTATAGATTTACTTAATCTATATTCATGAAATCCTTATCCTTATTCAGGCCCAGTGCGGTAAATGGAGGTCCGAATTAATCTAGGAGTATCTACAAACTGATTGAGGTTTAGTTGGGTGGGACAGAAAATTGGACACCTAACAAAAACAATACAAAGTTTACGAGACGGGTACATATAGTTACCAATTTTTTTATATTCGGATGTTAGAAAATGCTATTCAAACACACAGGTGTTATTGATTGCACAAAATCATAGGGAGTTAGTGTGCATTGCAAATAATTGCAGAACGGTTAGAGAAAAAAATCTCCCGCAAATACTCCGGCTCTAAAACGAAGCAGGTATGAAGTTTTCATAAAAGGTTTTTAGCCTTGTCTTCTTATAGATAAGATAAGAAGACAAGGCTAAAAGGGGCCATTTTCATAGGGCACGTCGACCCTAATGGATCTTTTGTACCTCCCATATCCTTTGCACTCCAACTCACGAAAGATTGGCTACATCATCGTCACAATATCTTTCGGATTGAAGTGTCTGCAATCTTCTCGTTCCTGATAAGCGTTACCTAGAAGACACATCGCCTCTGACTAGTGATTCGCATTCACATAAAACGTGTTGTATGGTTTTCGTTTCCTCTTTTCATGCTCTGCAGTCGCTGTTCGATGATAGCATGAACATAGGTTCATCTTCATCAGCATTTTGTTCGTTGCAAAGTGCCCTGTTAATGCGCTAAGGTTTTAAAACTTTTAACATTTATTGTGACAATTATTCATTAGATAGAGGAACGTCATCAATAGATTGAAACCTTTTTCGGTAGTTTTTTTACGCCTGTGTCCTTCATGTAGCTACATTTTGCATGATCCTGCTTCCCTTATCCTCATAATTACTGTTAGCAAATATCTTTATCATCATTAGCAACCCACACTCGTCCACTGCTGGACATAGGTCTCCCCTAATGCACGCCACTGCTCCCGATTTTCGGCCACTCTCATCCAGCCCACACCAGCCACAGGGCGTCCAACACTACGCTTACCGAGTCGCGGTATCCACTCACTTTACGGCTCCAACGGCTGTCAGTTCTGCGGCTAATGCGACCTGCCCACTGCCACTTCAGTTTGCTAATTCGGTGGGCTATGTCGGTGACTGTGGTTCTCTGTCGGATTAAAAAATTCTAAAGCGGTCCTTCAGAGATACTCCGAGCATAGCTCTCCCACACTACACCTTCCGCGATTTCTATTCCAACACGTAGATATTGCCGCTTCGTTTCGTCATCTTTCTACTCGTTCTATCCCCATTGTTTAGATGGTTGGCAGTCTGAAACTGTACGATTCTCAAGACACTTTCTACATCGTACGATAAAACTATGGAATAAACTATCGCCTGAGGTAATTCCCGACCGATACGACCTTCAAGAAAAGAGCGTATTCCTTTTTTAAAGGCCGGCAGCGCACATCAACTCCGCTAGTATTGAGGTGTCCATGGGCGCCGATAATCGCTTACCATCAGGTAAACCGTCTGCTCGTCTGCCCGCTATCTCATAAAAAAAAAGATACGGTCTTCTCTAAAATTTGCGGTTCTTCAACAGACTTGGCCAGTTTTGATTTTCTATACTAAATATATATGTATTTTAAAGTATATGTACTGGGTCTTATCTAGGTTTTATTTTTATAAATTTACCTATTTGACCCAGATAACGCGTAACGGTAAAATAGGTTGCGTGTTAATTAAATTACGATACAAGTGCATGGCTGTTTGCAATTTTAACTCAAGATTAATTTTCGATGACAAAAAGCCAGTCATAATTTACTGCCTAGAACCTACATGATGTCTCCTTCCTAACTTTAGAGGTTCTCCTGATTTAATGACGTCATAATTAGTATTGAGTGAAATGTGGCTCTGGCTACTCACTATTTTTTTGAATTACCGTTATTGACCTTTGGACCATCCTTATGTCTGGGGCACAAGTGCTATTTTTCCACTGCAAGGGGATAACCTGATTTTACGCTGACTGTACTTTATCAATAATATTAAAGGTAGTTAAAGTCTTATTTCAGCCTCCTATCTACTAATAGTGATAAAACCTTCGAAAACCCTCCTCATATTATTAGCGTATAATTCCCAGTTGCACCTAAATATGTCGCTTGGTTCATGATTCAGGATTCAGGGAGTCTGTTAAAATTACAATGAAGCGACTGCCTTCCGACCCTATGCTTAAATTGCCGAAAATTAAGATAATAATAAAAAAAAACTCTTACATTCTTCATTTGAAGGAGCTGAATTTGAGTGGATAAAAAAACACGCTCTAAAAAGTATGAAACAAGAAAATTGTCTCTGCTGAAATTATTATGCCGTATCGCCGTGGTCGTATGCCACATGAATTTTATTTTATTACTAGCTGACCCGGCAAACGTTGTTTTGCCATATAAATAAAAGGGTTGATCGTAGAAGGGTGAAAATTGAGGATTGTATGTATTTTTGTATGTTGTATCATAAAAAAAGATAAATTAAAAATTTTGTCTAAAAAATAAAAATAAAAATTTAGGGGTGGACTACCCCTAACATTTAGGGGGATGAAAAATAGATGTTGGCCGATTCTCATAGATACCGGATAAGCACAAAAAATTCCATCAAAATCGGTCAAGCCGTTTCGGAGGAGTATGGCAACGAAAACTGTGACACGAGAATTTTATATATTAGATTATAATCAATCTGTTTTGCTACAGTAGGTGGCATACGAACACGGCGGTATGAGGTAATAATTTCAGCAGAGACAGTTTTCTTGTTTCGTACTTTTTAGAGCGTGTTTTTTTGGTAATCGTAATATAGTTTTTTAACCTTTATTTTTATTTAACGTATTTTAGTTATGTAAATTAAATTTCATATTTGAAATGTGCTAAAAAGCTCTTTCATTTGATACCCCCCACGGTACCGTCTAGCATTTTTTTCAGTTCCTTACTGTAAGTCCCCCAGAGGGCGCTGTAGTCAATTTAACGTGATGTCACCATGTCATGTCATCTATAACCAGAAGACAATCAAGACGCTTCTAACGACATATGATTTGTTCAAATATGGTAACTAGTTTAGAAGTTATGAGGGAACAGATGAACAATCATACATACATACAGGTCAAAATCATAACCCTCCTATTACTCTTATTTGTTTCTCCGTAGTCGGGTGATAAAAAAACACACATTTGGGAAAACCTAGTAAATAACTTATAACTTTATTGTAAAGTTGTGGTGGTACAAAAAAATACTGATCTTACAAATAGCATAGTTCGCACAACAGGGATATGGACTGTACTCAAATATTAAAATTAGAATCCAGCTTACTATAACAAAACTACGAAATAACTTTCTATTAGATACAACTTTGACATTGATTAGGAGCATTTGACGTCACAGCGGGCGTTTAACAGATGATCACGTTTTGGCGCTAAATTTGAAATCGAATTTTAAATAACAAATTTTTAAGGTTTTAGTTGTATTAAGGTGACGGGTAGGGCATACTAGCGACGCCAATCGATAATCATTTTTAGCTACTAAACCGGATCTATTTTAAACAGATTAAGGCTACAATCTCTCGGCAAACACCTTTACTATTATTTTATTTAATACTTATAGTTAACGGTTTGGTCTGCTTTTGCACTCGAATTTTGGATTACCACCAAAAGTGGCCGCTTTTGTCGTGAATCAATTTTTCGCATACAAAAACGGACCCAACATTTGTGCATGGCTATTTAATAAATAGTATAAGTGTTTTCCGAGCGATTGTCACCCCGAAATTGTTTAAAATAGATCACGTTTAGTAGCTAAAAATTAACCTAGTAGTGCCCTACCCTTACCTTAAAAAAATGGTTTAAGATATATTTGATACTTAGGTTTTAAACACTTTCCCAAAAATAGTACACATCCCTATTAGGTACTTAGTCTTACCTGTTTAGGCATACATTAGTCTTACATAATTTATGAAATTTATGTTAATAAATCTCATTTGACATAGATTCCAATACTACATAATTAATTTAATAGTAGAAGGAAATGGATTGTATTTGAATTGAAATAATTTAATGTCAAAGTTTAATTACAACATGTGCGGATAAAGAATGGGATCAGAAATGGCGGCGCATCTATTCACTTCTCGCTCGCACACTATTTGCGTCTATACTCGCACTCGTAGGGTCCTTTGAATTGCATCAACCCACGCGGCTTATACCCGCCGAATCCCATGAAGTGAATAAATAAACTCATTCCTTTTTTATTTCTTTTATGTAACAATACGATATTTTTTTAAATGCCCATTACCTACCCAAAAGCTATAGTTTTCATTCCTTATCTTAGCGTGTAATTCCCGGTTGCATCGAGGAGTCTGTTAATTGCAATAGTTTTCGTCAAGTGCTAGTAGTATCCTGCCTTTTTTTTCAATTCATAAATAAAGTCTTATGTTTATTATACATAGATTTTAGAATGTTGACCCCATTGCTAGATTTAGCTACATTTTTCATAATAGCCATTACTTACATGTCAAATTTTTTTCATACTCATCTCTGAAATCTTCTATAGACGAAATTGCCTACTCGATATCGGGGTCTATCTACCAGTTATAAAATAGGCTACACATTATCCGATAATCAGTGACGATATACGCACAATGGGATAACGGGAATGATACGACAGGTATTTGACAGAAATCTGCGGGAACAGTGCAAATCGGCCATACGTCCTGCTATCAGTGGGTTTTTATCAGCCAGTGCCGAGCAGCCCGCGGGCCGAGGCACACGCGCGGACAGCGCGACGCGATGACGAACACGCGAGTGTGAAACGAACTTTATCAACTTACTTTGCGGATTTTGCGTAAGTTTTTTTTAATATTATTGTTATTTTTTTGGAAATTGCTTAATGTGTAAAAACACTTGATTCCGATAGTGGAAATAGGAAAGCACTTTGCAAATCTTGATTTATATTTATTTTGATTGACAAACGAATCGTAACTTATTAATTGAGAATAAACAAATCGATTGACCCTCCGTGAACTATCGAATTTTGGTTATAAAGGTACTTAAAAAATCCCTCTTTGAAAATATTCAAAAAGGTGTATATAGCTAGACAAGTTTTGAGCATAAATATAAATATATTTTTTTCGGAAATATAATAAAAAGTGCGGTGTATGTATAACAACAAAAATATGAATTCAAATTTTCACTTTCGATAGTGTAAGCACGTAGGGACACTATCGAAATGTGTAATTTGCTAGCAAGGGCCTTATTCTAAAACCAAATTGCTATTCCAGCGATGTATGGACTGTATGCACTGTGACAAAGAATCGTGGCAGGCGATGCCCAGTGGGCCTATTCTCTTGCACTCGACAAAGAAGTTGAAGAATATCGATATTATGATCGAAGCACTAGAACAACACAAAAATACACCATAAACAATATTTCACTATCCTAGTTTAAGTAACAAGTAGTTGTAAAGATCAGATTATATTATATTTGAATAGCTAACCAATTCCAGTTTGTATAATCATACAACTAATAAAGACGTTTGTGAAAGCGTAGAGTGATTCATATACTTCGGAATATACGAATAGTTAGGTATATTATGTATTTACTCGTAAATGATATTTGATCCCATCAAATGTTTGTTGATGAAACAGAATTTGTAGGGTCTGGCAAGTGTTTGTGATCTTATAGCGAAGTATAAGGATGCTGTTGATTGAAAAAAGTTATGTAGGTACTACCATATTTAGGTACGGTGTATTTTGATAAAAATAAGTCATCCATAAGTAACTGGTACGATGCCTTATTTAGAAATTGATATCTGGCACAAGTGAACCCTAGAGATGGTAACGTAAACATAACTTTCAGAACACTCAACCCCAATAAGAAAACGCATGACTTTCAGAAAGACAGCAATAGTGAAAGTCATTCAGTAAATTACCACAGTAAATTATAATTATAGCCGCAATTGATGAACTTTCCTTCCTAAACTTTTCGCGTTAATACCCAACTGACTTGATTCCGGACATATTTCGAACATTCTTTGTTGGTTGATAATTAAGTCTAAGGAAATTTTATTAATCCTAATTTATTCAAAGAGACCTAACTGTTCTATTTGTTGCTTAATTTTTGGGAAAGGTTTATCCTTTTGAAATCGTGTTTACTAATATTACTTACAAAGCATTTTTGCTTTCACGACAATAAACAACAAAGCATGAAGTAAACTACAAGCTTTCTTAAAACTCCAAGGTTTTTGGTAGTGGGAGATCTACTCTACGGCATAAATGGGTCAGTTCAACTGAAGTGATACCACGACGATGTAGAGCCTGCGCTGTTTTTCCAATCCAGGGGAGAGGAAGTTTAAGGGTTGGCAGCGCACTCGTAACTCTACTGCTATTGCAGGTGTACATAGGTGACGGAAATTGGTTACCGTTAGGCGAAACGTCTTCTCGTCGGCTTCCTATCAAATCAGTCATTAAATTATCTATACCTTGCTGCCTCCTTGAAAAACTTGTCTTTGTTAGCAACACTGGAGGCAAAAGATCACGAGGCCGGTCACAAACACGATGGTCTGACCAAATAAATGGAGCTACATCCCTGCCAAAGTTCTACGAAGTAAGGAAGGCTACTTCCAAACGGAATTAACGGAGAAAGTTTGTTTGGTTAATATTATAATATATAATAATATAATAAAATTAGCAACTAATTCCTAGCTCTTAAGACCTATTTGTGACGAGAAATAATGATTTATTTATTTATAATATATAATAATATAATATATATGATATCATCGTCAGCCCATTTAAGTCCCCACATGCTGGGGCACGGGCCTCCCCTCAATCACATGAGGGGTAATTGCCATACTCACCACGCTTGGCAGACGGGTTGGCGAGGGTTTTGATATAAATGCAGAGTTTTCCTTCTCGGGTGCTGATGATCATGCCAGCAGCTTTACCATAGTCGCCTTTTACGACACCTCGGTAAGAAAGAGGGTGGCCTATTCTACTCTGCCGGGGGCCACACGGCCCCCAGCATAATATATATAATATAATAAATCTTTATCTATATTTCTACAAAATTGTGGTTTACAAAATAAGCAGGTGTTAAATTATATAATAGTTCTCACAATTACCTGTTTAGGCATACAATATTACTAGTCTATTTACTAAATAATTTCATACTAATTAAATTTTGTTTGACATGCATTTCAACACTTTATAATTAATTACATAATGTAGGTATGTCTAAAATTACTATTAAGGTCAAAAGAGGAATGTCAACGAAATAATTAAGTCAGAATATCAAAATCTTGATGTTGATGAGCCTGTGACCATGATCCTCAGTAATGTGGCACCGACTAGAAGAAACTCTCCTGAAATCACAAAAATGCACTGTCTCTGTAGTTACTCATCCATTGAAGGTGAAAGCGCAAATCTAATACGTCACCATTTCGCCACACGTGACTCAGAATATGTATGAATTGTGAAGCACTCGCAAAAACGCGCGGTTACGCATACGTAAACGTTATAGGAAAGGTCGGTGATTTAATTATGTTCTAGAGACTTTTTAGCGAAGGAAATCATCTTGGTGAAGCCTACGTTGAACATTAAAATAAAATCGTGCTTCGTGATATTTATTAAAAACCTATTATAGTTATATCGCAAAAACATAGTTTTTTTGTACGGTTTTCATGCGATATTCGCCATTTATTTTCATTTCCGAAAACTGAGATAATTCTTCCTAAAGAAATTAACATAAATGTCCAGTGTTTTAAGCCTGTTGCAGTCCATTGCTTGACATAGACGTCTCCAACCAAATGTTCGCCGATTTTAGACTATTACATCGAGCGCCTAAAAATTATGATAAATTATAAAGTAGTAGGCTCAGAAGATAAGAACGTGCTTTCCATAAGGGAGGTCTCAAGTTTGTGAGTATTAGCTTGGCGGTGAACATCGTGAGGAAACCAGCACGTTTCGTATATGATCCAGTTGGTCTGGTCCGTTAAAGGGTTGCGAAGGCTCAGACGGCAGTCGCTTCATTGTAATTACCAGACTCTCCAAATCCTGAATCATATTCTAAGCATACCCTGGGCTTAGAAGCAATAGAGAGCAGCCAAAAGTAGGCAACCCTCAAAGGGTCTCAACCAATCCAGTCCTAAGCAGTATGAATCCAACTGACACCAGGTGTCTTTTTCAAATCGTCGGTATATCGGGCAGTAAAAGGAAATCTTTTACGGCAAGATATACCGACGATTTATACCTATATATTATACTACGTGTCTACTCCATTGCACATAAGTCCGCATTCATTATTATTAGTTAAATAAGTGTTCCGTCTTTAAATTAATTGTAAGCACATCCGCCCACATCGCCCGCTTTGCGATGCGATGTCTCATGAGAGCTTAGAATCTTTTAACTAAAATTAAAAGTAGTGAGATAAAATCCAGCTAACTAACTTTTGCGTTGCTACGCTCCATTTCACTTTCTTAATCGCCTATATGTATTTTACTAATATTATAAACAATATTGTTTTTCAGATCTGACATTGATAAATTTGTTAAAATAGGTTACAGTTTAGATGTTAATAACATATAGTGTTTCATCGTCAGCCCATTTAAGTTCCCACTGCTGGGGCACGGGCCTCCCTCAATCACATGAGGGGTAATTGCCATACTCACCACGCTTGGAAGACGCGTTGGTGAGGGTTTTGAAATAAATGCACAGTTTTCCTTCTCTGGATGCTGATGATCATGCCAGCAGCTTTACCTTAGTCGCCTTTTACGACACCTCGGTAAGAGTGAGGGTGGCCTATTCTACTCTGCCGGGGACCACACGGCCAAACATTTATATATAACATATAGTGTTTGAAATAAAAGTATTAATGTTACGTTTGTGAAATGCGTATTGGATAAACTACCCGCCAAGACATGCAGAAGAGAATTGCATTCATTATAATGAATAATATAGTGACATTTATGTGGTTCAAAATGGTCAGTAGGATCAAAGCAAAGTACCATAGTATTTAATAATACTCGAGGCAAAGTAGATAAGTATTTCATTCACCGTCTGTCGCGAGTCCTTGCGTTTACATAGGTAGTTCTGACAGTTAGTTGACTCCTCTGGATTTTGAATTTTGAGTACCCCTGTTAAAGAGTTGTGAAGGTCAGACGGCAGTCGCTTCATTGTAACCAGACTCCCCAAATCCTGGATCATGGATCATGGTCTAAGCGTGCCCCGGGCTGCAAAGCGATAGCTTTGAACGCAACCGGATATTACACGCTAAGATGAGGAGGTGAAATGAATAAGGCTGTCTTACACTGTTTTACTCGTGTTTGATGGTGAGAGTGATCAGGACTTGGCAAACGCGGCTCATTGGCCATTTGCCAAATCAAAACACAGTGAATTTGTAAGCTTTGAAATGGGTGGCATTTTACATTACAAGTAGGTAAGCAGGTATGTACGCTAAATAAGTATACCAACAGGAAGAAATAACGCATTTAAAATTTTCATCTTGTGTTCCCGCCTGATCCCGAGATGATATTTTTAGGTGAGTCATTTGCTTAAGAATAAATTGCAAAAAAATGCTATAAAAAATATTAACTACAACCAGGAATAACTTTTGGATAGTTTTGGTAATTTTCATGAAAATTATCACATCATGTAGTTTTATTTTTTTCTGTTAAAGCAATTATTTGCAATTTTGCATAAATGTGCAATGCAATTTTGAAGTAAGATATTTACTTAAATTAATTTAGGCCGCAATTTTATTGACGAAATAATTCGAGTCCCGTGTTATCAAACAGTATTTTATTAATGATTGAATTCTCACAATTATGAAGCAATGTAACCTAAATACTTTGACAAGCTGTGAGCCAAAAAGAAGCTTTCCTTTCCGCCAAAACATAACAATAAATATTGAAGGCTTCAGTTCAGGTCAAAGAAGCTCTTTGCCTACAAATTTTAGGGCTTAGCACTCGCTATGTTTTGTGAGACAGTCACATAAACTACCATTAAACTTTTACGTTGCTAATATGTAATAGATATAGACGGAGTCTAACTGCCTCGTTGGCGCAGTAGTGCACCACACTTTAAAGTGCGACTGCGCTTGGGGCCCCGCGTTCGATCCCCGGGTCCGGCCAAATTTGTATCTGAGTTTATCTGTCAAGAAATTTTAGTGTCAGCCCGGAGTCTGAAAGTTAGCGGTCTTGTACCTCCGTGCTCCGGAAAGCACGTTAAGTCGTTGTTCCTGCGCCCGATCCCTCATCGGTCGTGCAACACTGGTGCCCCTTCGGATTATGAGGGCAAGAGAATTGAGAGTGCATTTGTGTTTGCGCACACACTTGTGCACTATAATATATCCGCTTTGCTTAAGTGGCTGTTCGTTGAAATTGGCCGCCTTAGCTGAAATTAGTTTTTTAGACGGAGTCGGCTTGTGACCACGGCCATTGTAACGCGGTTGAAACTTCAATCCGTAAGTGCTTATTTGTACTTGAAGCCGTTAAGAGCCCTTTTATGTTTAATGGCGCCGCCACTACTTTTTATTGATTGAAAAAAAATTAAGACAATTATTGAAAAATTGATCAAGACATTTTAAAATCACAACTCCATTTTTATTTTAAATGTCTTGATGAATTTTTCATTTGTTGTCTCAGGTAATTTAGTTACAATTAATGAAAACTGATGGCGGCGCCGTAAAAGGGCTCTTAATTTTGTCACGTTCAGTCCCCAGTCCCGGTTACATCTATCACTTATTATGTGGTATTACGTAACAGCTATGTTACGTAATATTTTGGTGGGAGGGTGTGAGCGAGTTATATTTTGACCTTGAACAATGACATTCGCCATCACTTGTCAATAAAATAGTACTTTATTTCTTGTAGCTAATCTGTATCAGATTGTTATAAGCACTTTCTTTATTGTATCGTAAACCAAATGATTAGTATTAGGTCTCATTAACTTAGGCTCTAGATACAAGAAACTTAAACGTACCATGTTTCACTTATACGGGTAGTATATTCAGAAATTCATTATATAATTTCCAATACTGATCTTGTTGGATGTCCTATGTTGATAGGTAATACCTATAGGTTGTAACTGCACACTGCGCAGATGCGGTTTCACCAGTGTGGTACCTATCTTTATGAATTGTAGCCTAACGATGTGCTATTCTGATATGTAAATAAAGTAAAGCATCAGCCTATATACTGTCCCACTGCAGGGTAAAGGCCTCCATCATAGAAATCAAGTTATCGCTACTATGATGGGATTAGGCTTCATCACCACGCTTGCCTAATGCGGATTGGCGATCACAAACCCGAGCAATGTTCGAAACATACTTTTTGCTCGACCTGGGTTTCGAACCCAGGACCCGAGATCACGGCCCGGGACTTAAACCACTAGATCTACAAGGCGTTCTGATATGTAAGCTTTTTATTATTGTATGTAAGCTTTTTATTATTGTGAAGATCATAAAGTTTCGCGATTATTAGTAGGAAAAATTTAACGTAGCAAAGCCTACTCAAATATTTTTTTCAAGTACCTACGTATATCAAACGGATTTTTGTTTTAAACCGACTTCGATAAAAAGGAGGTTGGTCTTAATTAGTCGGGATCTTTCTTTTATGTATGTTGCCCGATTAGGTACTTAAAGAGGCCTGGACCGACTTGGAAAATTATTTCTTTAACCTTGATCTTTGTTCTATAATCTGTGTGACTGTGAGGGATAATCTTGACACATTCGTCACTATCGAATTTAGCCATCCAACTTATATTTTGAGCAGCACTGCCCTGGAGAAACGAGCTCTGTTGAAAAATGAGGGGAATCGCGTTGCCACCCGCCTTCCGGTTACCCTCGTAGAGTCCGACCAATGAAGGTCGTTTTTTAGCCGAACCCATAGCCGAAACCAGTTACTTCCCGGTTTTCACAATTTTTGGCTTAAGCCGAAGTCATGTCATTTACAAAGGCTACTTTATTTATAATTTATTATAGCACAATATAAATTAGGTTAAAAAAGTAATCTACACTATCGCATTGGGGAAACCTGTAATGTTAGTTGTAAGATTTTGAATAAATAAATAAATGTCGTTATAGGTCGAGTAAATGTAAATATAAAGAAATGGAATTTTAAAAGGCCATAAGTAGTTTTTTTTATTAATATGATTAGTCTTTTTGCTAGGGCAGAAATTGCGCAAAACAGAATTTCTAACCCATGATCAAATGACTTCAAACATAAGATACAAATATTACTATTACAAATACCAATTCTTTATTTGCAAAATATGGGAGTATAAAAAGCGATTAACTTTTGTACAATTGCAATGGTTCAAAATTGGGCTAATGTTCATTATTACGGAATTAACAAATTAAATTTAATTGATTACGTTACATTATATGGGGTACATTCAAGGTAAATACTTCGGTCGCGTTTAATACTTGCCCAAATCTCATCTCATCTCTGCGTGTTGCGGTTGTTACGGTTTCGTACAAAGCGATCGCTTTGGGGCACATGGTACACTTAGACCATGAGCCAGAATTTAGGGAGTCTGGTTATTACCAGACCAGTTACCACCATTGTTATTACAATGAAGCAACTGATGACTAACCCACCCCTTTAACAGGGGACCAGGCCAACTGAATCATGGTTAGACGTTTCAGAAACTAACCAAAACGTGCAGGTTCTTCATTATTCCTTCACCGTAGAGCTAATGATACGAAATATGCACATAGATTTGAAAAATCCAGAAATGCATGCTCGGATTCCAATCTTTGAGGCGCGTTCTTATCAACTAAGCTACCATCGTCATAAGTTGCCAAAATTTACAATCCTTAATTCCCAAAATCATTTTCTCCCTTTAATCCAAAGCAATGTGACCAAACGTAAATAGCAATTTTGGCCGAATGTAGCCGAAATAAAAGCCGAAGGTTTGGCCGGACTCTATCGGTAACTTAAACTCGCTAATGCTACGTTGAATGTAATGTACGCGTCTTGAATTTGTCAAAGTCGGAAAATTCACCATTTGATTTCAGCTTTGACGTAGGTAGATAGGTATTACTGGACGAACGACACAACGACAATATATATATGGATACATATTCGCAGCGTTCGTAATATTCCTTATTATGTAATATTCCTTATTAAATGTATATTATCTTTCATTTCCAAGCACAAAATTATTTATATATTTTTCTTTTACACAAGTAATATAATTTTATAAAGAATTTCAATTCATGTCTTGAAAAACAACGCTTCATTGTACTCTAAAACGTTAATAAAAGTATATTTGTAATAGTAAAGCTTGTGACAAGCCTCACTGAGGCGATGCATTTTATCATCATTGCAACTGGAAATTCAAGTAATAGAAAATTAAAATGACGAAGTACTCGTAGCGTGAACTTGTTGCTATCGACCTATGCAATCCAGCGCATGTTATCGACTGAGTTAATGCACAACTTGGATTAACTTGTGTATAAAAAATAATCTATTATTATCTAATTATGGTTCGAAGTCTGTAAGTTTCTGGCAAGAAATAGTGCAGGATTGACCAAAGTGGCGTACTGTTGGCCAAGACTCGGTTCGAGTCGTTGTGCCAGCGGAGTTAGTAAGTAAGTAATTAAGGTTCTAAATTCAAACGTAATCGACTTATTCAGCTAAAAGCATTTTGTATACCAACTTCCTTTTCAATTTGCTGGTAGATAAATAAGCCGAGGATCTTGGCCATTGAGAGATTAATTTAACCACTTTTCCAATGATGTCTTCTGTGTTTTTGGGACTAAAAACCACAGTAGAATAGTATAAAATATGTAATGAATGAATATCAAACAAACAAACAACAAAATATCAAACAAATTTTGTTCTATGTTCCCAAGTTATTTTCGATCTAATATCGTTTTGTGCTATCGAGCCATGGCAGCTCAGTAGATAACAATGCACCTTCTATACGAGGGGTTGTGGTTCAAATCATAGCATATACCTCTGGATTTTTCAAATATATTTGCATATACTACTAGAAGCTACGATTTGGGGGTTTTCAAAGCGCGAGTGAATAGGTATCTTTTAGGTAATCATGCTACATCTTAGACCATATTATCACTTACCATCAGGTGAAATATGGTCAAGCGCTTACCTATCTACAATAAAAAAAAAATCTACTTATAACTCGTCGGTGAGGGAAAACATTGTGAGGAAACCTACACGTTTCGGATAGTTTCTCAAAAAATGTACAGCCCGGAAGTTGACAGTCTTCTACCCTCATGCCTCAGAGCATTCTGAGGCACGAGGGCAGAGTGCAACCTCTTAACGTGCATACGTTAAGACGTTGGGCCTCATTCCTCTTAAAAGTAAGGGAATAGAGAGTGTACTTGTGTCTGCGCACACACTTGTGCACTAGAATGCCCTACAGCGCCGATGTCTGATCGTTAAAATTGGCCGCCATAGCCAAAATATCGGTTTGGAGGACAATCCATCCATATGTAGATTTGTAGGTACCTACAACACAAAGAGATATAAAATGTCAGCACGTGAGGCGAGTGAAATTATTGCCTTTCCAATACATCGCCCTCGCGGATTATGGAACTCGTTAGCTTAAAATGTTATGTATTGAGTTTCCACTTGTCAAAAGAGGTTTCAGTGCTATGACAACAGTTGATATTTTAAATGTGTTTGTATGTAAAAGGAATAAAAAAATATTATAGTTTTAAGTCAATAACTAACTGCTACAGAAAAGGACATAAAATTACGTGCGTACAGCCAGCCACACATCAAAGAAAATTTTCTTCTTAGTTTGTGCATCAAAGTGTACAAAACTGTCAAATTTCTTCAATCGACTCTCACCTTAATGTCAAACACGTTTGGTTCAATATCAATTAAGGTAATTCGAGAGATTGTGGCAACCTTTTTTATGCTAGAGGCGGACAAACGATCAAGCGAGTCATCTGATGGAAAGTAATCGAACGCCGCGAAATCAGAGAGATCGCTAATGTGTTGCCAGCCTTTTTAAAAAGAGTACGCTCTTCTCTTTAAGGTCCCTAAGACGTAGCCGTCCGGAAATACTCCAGCAGCCAAACCATTCCACAGAACTGGGGTACGTGGTAGAAAGTTCCGGGAGAAACCCACAGTATTAGACCGCCATCCATCGAGGTGATGAGGATGGAATGACAATCGCTTGCGAGTGGTTCGATGTAAGAATTCAGCTGCAGGGAGTAGATCAAACAGTTCCTCAGAGCACTCCCCACGATAGATACAGTATAGAATGCTGAGGGATCAAATCGACTAAAGAGAGTCAAGTGACAGACAATTCGAGCAGCCCGCGGTACGCGGTCAAACGGACCAGCCCAGAGATGGGAGCAGTATTCCATATGGGGCCGAACTTGTGCCTTATAGAGTTGTAACCTGATGTGTATCTGTCTGTACAATACTAACTAATATAATTGAAAACAATATACGCAAGTCCGGTAAAGGCCTATACAATTAAGCGGTCTGCATTATTAATTTTCTCTGAATGTGCCTGTCAATTTGTAATACATAAATATTTTTGTTCTAATTATATTATCATCTTTCAACACTAAAATCCCGCAATAATCCGACCTTCTTTCGGAGCATTTTGTCCCACGTCGACGATCTAATTAGGTCACCCAAGTAAGAATTTCTGTTCTTGTAAATTAAACTTCCGGACGACTATCCGGTCTCACAAAATATTGTAATAATAGAATAATATGATATAAGAAATATTTAACACACGTCATTTTAATTTTTTTAATGAAGCTGAAATTTTAAAGTAATGATAGGTACTTAAATATCATAATTAGTTAGGTATACTCTGTCAATAAAGTCGTAAAAAAAGGCTCCACTGTCACTTACGTCATTAAATGTGGTAACCCCACTGGTTATAAAACATGGAAACTAGGTAAGTTTACGACTTTCTTAACGCATTATACCTAGGTAATTATCAGCATTATAAAATGGAGTTCCGATATACAAATTCATGACCAAAATATAACTCAAATTTAATTAATCTCTTTACCGTGGAAGAGCTACGCTTCGGCATGAATGGGCCGGCTCGACCGGAGTGATACCACGGCCACACAGAAAACCGGCGTGAAGCAGCACTGTGCTGTGTTTCGCTGCGTGAATGAGGGTACCGGGGGAAAGGGGGGTTCAAAAGTTGGCAGCGCACTTGTGACTCCACTGGTGTCGCGGGTGTCCATGGGCGGCGGCAATCGCTTACCATCAGGTGATCCGTCTGCTCTTCTGCCGTCACATAAAAAAAATATAACATATTATTGAAATCAAAACGTATCTTCGAAGCGATAGAAGAACCAAACAAAACACATCAATTCTGTACTTTTTCAACAGCTGAAATAAAACTGTGGAAAATTTTGTTTGTTTTGGTCACTGCGAGAAACTTGAAATAAAACTTAGGGAACATTACCAACAAACGGATAGACGTAACGTTTGCAGCAGTAAAACCGCTGCGCATAAAATAATTTATTGTTTTGGTTTAAAATATGCAAAAATGACTTTTCATATGAAAAGTATAGTCCGAATTTAAGGGCTACCACAAAAAGCATACCTGTTTACTTGATTGCTCTGTTACATTAAACATTTTTGTAAATAAAGATATTTTTATAAAATAAGATCTTTCTGGATAAGTTTACAGTATTATTTTATTTATTAACTACACAGAACATACAATTAGAAAATACAACTACTGAAATATAAACTCGCTCGACCGGAGAGATACCACGGCTTCACAGGTAACCGGTGTGAAGCAGCATTGTGCTGTTTCGCTGCGTGAGCGAGGGTACTGAAGGCCCAATTCGAGGGAAAGGAGGGCTTAAAGGTCGCCAGCGCACTTGTGATTCTAATGGTGTCGCGGGTGGCCATGGGTGGCGGCAATCGCTTACCATCAGGTGATCCGAAAAAAAAAGTCCGTCTTTAACGGCTACTAATAAAACCGACCAAGTGCGAGTCGGACTCGCCCATGAAGGGGCAGTAGCAGCAAGTAAGATATATGGAAGGTAAATTGCGGTTTACGGTTTATAAGTATTAAATAAAAACTACTCACTATATCTAGTTCAAACCAATTTTCGTTGTTAGTTTTCTTTATTATGTACTTCATATATTTTTTTTTAGTTTTATAATTCATTTATTATAGAAGTTAGAGGGGGGTGGAGGGGGGGGGGGGGGAGGACACGGATACGGGACATCTATTTACCAAGTTTCAATAGTATAGTTTTTATAGTTTAGGAGAAAAGTAGCTGTGACATACAGACGGACGGACAGACGTCCGTCTGTCCGTCAAGTCTGTCCAGACTTGACGAATCTATATGAGTTCCATTTTTTGCCATTTGGCTACGGAACCCTAAAAAGCATACCTGCCTACTTGATTGCTCTGTTACATTAAAAAAATGTAGATAAAGGTATTTTTATAAAAAAAAGAAATTTCTGGATAAGTATACAGTATTATTTTATTTATTAACTACACAGAACATTTATAATATCATTGGGGGAGGCCTATGTCCTCCTATAGCGACACCAATTGATCTAAATTGTTAGCTACTATACCGGATCTATTTTAAACAATTTCATAGCGGGAGTCTCTAAGCTATAATACTATTTATTTAATAACTACTTTTTGATCTTTTTTTGCACTCGAAATTTGGATTAACGCCATAAGTGGCCGTTTTTGGCGGTAATTCAAATTTCGAGTATAAAAGCAGACCAAAAAGTAAAGTATCAGTATTAAATAAATATAAAAGTGTTTTCCGATACGCTGCAGCTTCGAAATTGTTAAAAAATATCCAGTTTAGTTGCTAATAATTTAAATCAATGGCCGTTGCTAGTGTGCCCTACCCGTCACCGAAAACTACCACTATGGCATGTTTGTAATAATAAAAAATATAATGCGCTAAAAAAAGATTTCATATTGAACAAAAACACAAGAAAATTAAGACTATTGTCTTAATTTTCTTGATATTACTAAGAAATAAAATTAAACTAAAAGTAAATAATAAGAAAAGCTAAAAAAATGTACATTGAATATGCTGCATTTACATTTAAATTAATGCAGCTATTAAAATAAAATACTATACGAAAACATTTCATTACAATCGGATGACTCCAACTTTCATCAGTTATTTCTGTGTGAAATTGCATGTTTTTCCATTTTGACTTGCACGTAGAGGATTCGATCCCGGGATCCCGAAAACCGGGATCCCGGAATCCCGATCATATTTTAGTCCCGAAAATCTCGGGATTAAATCCAATGAATCCCGGGATTTTCGGGACTCGAGGCTAGTTCCACACGAGGTCATAATTTGGAGAAGGCTTATAAAAAATTATTGACGATTCCTCCAACTTCCATCGAGCCTGAACGCGCGTTTTCCCCTGCTTAATATTTGTGCAACAAATTAAGAAGCATGCTTTCGGATGAGACGTTGGATGCGTTGTTATTTCTTAGATTTTATTTTCGTGGCTTAAATAAGTAAATTATAGTTCCTGGTCTATTTTATTTAAAATATTAGTAGTCCTATTAACATTGATCTCTTTTGACAAATATTAGAAGTAGATTTTTTTTAAGTTTATTGTAAAATATAAAAAAAACAAACTAGGCAATAATTTTTATAAGGGCCTAGTTTGTTAATTTTATTAGAAGAAATAATAATTTTGTTTTGTTTTTGAAGATTTAAGTAAAGATTTAAAATAAAAGGTTGATTTTCATATGTTTACTTCTTTTTAATTGCTACCATTTTCTTTACCAATAAAATCCCGGGACTATCCCGGGATCCCGGTATTAACAGTCGATAATCCCGAAATCCCGGGACTAGAAAAATCGACCGGGATCGAATCCTCTACTTGCACGTGATAATTTATTTCCAACTCATATGAAAATCTTCAGCAATCATAGTGCAAAAGGACCCGTTTTACTATTTCTGCAACTCTTTTAACTCTGCCCATGGGTATACTCGTACCAAATGTTGATGGAAGCTGACCGATGGTAACTTTGATAGATTGAAAAAGATACTGTTTTAAACTTCCAAATAATCATGAAACGCTCAATTGAAACCGGCGAATAAAGCGCTCGAGTGATGTCGGCGTTGTCGGCAATGCAATGCTACGAAATATCGATCGAAGTCGACTTATCCGTTTTACCATGGTAGAGTTTGGATCGATTACCGATTGACTGATCTGGTCAGTAATACACCCGAATAAATATTTTATAACCATAAATACATATGTATAATTTAATTAATATTTTATATGATTACATCTCATGTTCAAAGTTAGTAAGTTGGTTCTACATAATGATTAGTTATACATACAGTCACATCTATTCAGAGGTCAAAATGTGTAAGGGTGATCGAATCACCTCTCAATTTTGATTAACTAAATTAATAAAATGTTCTATTTTAGTCGGACTCTAACCATCTTATTACAAAAAACCTTCTGGTACCGACTTTAATCCTAAACTAGCAAGTTCATGACTATTGCGTAATGATGTTATTTCTTAAATTTTTATAACAAATCCTCGACTAACTATAGAGCAGGGTGGTGTCAAAATTGATCGAATTATTCAATCATTCGTTCAGTGACATTTAATTTTACGTAACCTTGTTTTGTTGTCTGAAGTAAAAATATTTTAGAAATATTTTCAAGCAACAATAATTTAAAATATTGTATTAAGTAAGGTTTCCAAATAATATGAATAGTCATTGCTTATATTTTTCGGATCCAATAAATAAATTTGCTACTTTCTCACAAATAACTATAGTGAAAACGGAATGAATTGTAACAGGGACAATCTGTCATTGTTACTGAATTTGAGGTTATTATTTTAGTAGAACTAATTTTAAACTAGGGGTCCGGGTGGTTTAACTTGTATTTTAGTTTATATACTAAGTAACGTTAAACTTAGTTTTGAAATAATGTTTATTCTAGTTCTTAAGTTATTGTCATTATTAATCCCATTACTCATTTTAAACCACGTTTTAGAATAACAGGGTAACCACATGTAACTACCAAGATGAATATTCAGCTAATATGCCGTGCGGAGAAAACTAAGTTACCAGGCAGACGTGGCTTCATTTCTGTCGGATGGCATTTACTGCCCTATTATTGACAAGTTCTGAACATAGGTACATAATCAAGTTCATTATACTTACGGTCAAACCGATTGATAATAATTTGAATGTATATAAATAAGAAAATTGTCTCTGCTGAAATTATTATGCCGTATCGCCGTGTTCGTATGCCACATTGTTTTTATTTTATTATTGTAATGAATCTATTTTGCTACAGTAGGTGTCATACGACCACGGCGATACGGCATAACAATTTCAGCACAGACAATTTTCTTGTTTCGTACTTTTTAGAGCGTGTTTTTTGGTAGTCGGCTGTGAGTTTTTAAACTTTATTTTTATTTAACATATTTTAAGTTTTATAAATATAATAACATATTTGAAATGTGCTAAAAAGCTCTTTCATTTGATACCCCACACCGTACCATCAAGCAAAATTTATTTTTTATTTCCTTTTTTTATTACATATTTGAAATGTGCTAAAAAGCTCTTTCATTTGATACCCCATACCATACCGTCAAGCAAAATTTATTTTTTAATTTAACGTGACGTCATATCGCCTATAACCACAATCAAGACGCTTTTAACGACACCTCATTTGTTGAAATATGATAACTAGGTAGTTTAGAAGTTATGAGGGAACAGATGAACAACCATACATACAGGTCAAAATCATAACCCTCCTTTTTGCTTCGCCGTAGTCGGGTAATAAGGAGCAAGCCAGTGGACCTTATTGGGTACTCTGTAACGAAACGTAGGTAGGTACTATAGCATTTCTACTGTTGAAATCAAATATAATTAACAGTTATATAATTTTACTTGAATGTAAATCAAATATTACATTCAAGTAAATATATATAACTGTAACACTGTAATTTTTACTTACTTTATCGTTTCAATGAACTTATTTGCACTTATTTATTTAAATACCTTCATGAGATGTTGTATTAATTTATATGTATTTATTTATTTGTTTGTAGCCACAGTATAATAGTATTTTTTCAAATTTATGAAAGAGCATAAAATATGTTCTAGACGAATGATAAAATAAAAGCATTGGTGGATGCTGGTTATAAATTAGATTTTCGATAAAATACCGCCTGATGCTTTAAAAAAAAGTACCTTATAAGTTGACAGGTCATATGTGAAGATACGTTTAGATGAGATTGAACGTTATTGTCTACTTTTCCTCACAGAATCGGCAAAAAAAAATCCTAAATCTCTGACAATCGTCGCAAACGGCGTGGAAAGAAAAACTCCATTTAGATAAGAAAATTGTCAATGTGTTCCAAATTACCTAACTTTAACCTAATGGAATAAATGTAGCCTCTCCATAATGCGTATGTGTGATAGCAGACTCCCCTGGAAACTTGTTACTTTAGATTAGATGGAATTTACGGAAAGCTCCAAGATTTTCCAGACTTTTCAAACTTGCTATTGGAAAATTGTATAAAGAAATTTGGAAATATTATTGGGATGAGCAGAATGTAAAAAATAACCTGTTTCAGCTGATGATGAATTGCGGTTTAACAAAAACATGTACAGAACAATATAAGTAGATAATACAAATATTATACTGCTTGTGCCAATTTCAAAAACTAGGTACCACTCTGGCTATAGGGAGAGGGATAGGCTGTTGCCTAATGGCCATGGCCATATTTGGTCCATGGGTCCGAGGTAAACCCCATAGTGAGGCGGGTTGCTAAGTGAGTATTCCGTTTGAAATTTTGCCCAAATTAGCCAATTTAACATCTATCCAGCTGGTATTTAGGATTCGACTTTTCGTCCCATTTTCAAAAATTTAAAATGTACCTTTTTCTGGATCGAACAACTATTGTTTCTATGATACTCGTTGTAAAATATTTATTTATTCCTTTTGCGTTAAATTTATTTTAACCTTTATTTTCGTAGGGTTACACATACAATGTTTCTTTTTACTTCGCGCGGATAAACAAATGCGACATCTGATGGTGAAATATAGCTTTTTGTCCTATGTAGGCATGAAACTATCTTTTATAAAGGGATCAAGGGATTCACGTAGTTCGGTGAAATCTTTTAATCTGAGTGCATATTCTAGGAAATATAGAATTGTGTTCATTTCCCATCTCGTTGTTCTGTAGCTTTCATATAAAACAAATAAACAGCATTGTAAAAATCATTCCACCATACAAAGTACCTAGTTGCAAAGCATTTACATAGGTACTATATGAGGGTCGTGGTGCCAGGTTTCGTACCTCACCCCACGACTTCTCCCACTATGGACGATGAGGGAGAGTCCCAGGAGTTTTAGTCGGTGTGCCTCTGGCCAGCTTCTTGTTAGAAGAAGCCGTCGCCAGAGGAGAGTCCGACATAACCCATCCGTTTACAGGCGGATGGATATGCGTAACGCATTTCTCCTGGGTCAACAAAAAAAAGGTACTATTTAAGGAATCTCGTCTTATATATTAGTTCCTACTCTAAGAGGCTTTCTGAATACCTACTATCTGTTTCTGTTATTCATTATTTGAAAATATGGTACCTATATTTGTGAAAACCCACAATAACATTTAAAATTTAAAGCTCAGCTAAAAGTAAATAAATAAAATAGGTACATAATAATTATTTAAGTCTCTTAAATTATGCAGTAGTAAGTACCTATAAATATTGGTACAGCAACTCGTATGTTTACAGAAAATATACAGAACATTGTATCTATATTGCACTCTATTTTCTTTTTTCTACATTAAAAGTAGAATCATTTACTAGTAGTAAACTTCGGTTTGAGTGGCAGTGGTATCATGGGAAATTACGACCACATCAATCCTCAAAGACAAACTTAGCTATCAGCTTACCTATTTTTAACATTGAGGAAAAATAAGCTTTTTTTCCTGAATGATAAAAAATGTATTGGAAGTAGGTACTATTACATACTTCATATCTTCTATTTTTTATTTTTATAGAAATAAAAATTGAAAGAAAACAAATTTCAATTCAAAATGGTGTATCGGTTTTCGTGTAGATTTAAATTGTCCAGCGAAATGGGAACAAAGACAATAAACCGTATTTTTCTGTTTACGAGTACTTCTTTAGTTTCTTTTTGATAACACAATGATTACTTTTTACAAAATGGAACGATTTTATTAGTTATCGATTACAGAAATAATAATCGATTACGGCTACAGCGGCCAATCTTAACGATCAGCCAATAAGCAGGATATATTATAGTGCTCAAGTGTATGCGCAAACACATGTGCACTCTCTATTCCCTTACCCTCATATTCCGATGGGACACTACTGTGACACGACCGGAGAGGGATCGGGCGCAGGACCGACGGCTTAACGTGCTTTCCGAGGCACGGGGGTACAATACCGCCAACTTCCAGACTCCGAGCTGACACTAAGAATTTCTTAAAGAAAACTTAGGTACAAATTTTTGGCCTGACCCGGGGATCGAACCCGCGTCGCTTTTAAGTGTGACCCACTAACCACAGACATTTATAAATTTAGATTAAAGAAATAGATATGGTATGACAATCCTATTTGTAAATAAATATATGCAAAGGTGGAAGGAAGGAGATGCTGAAGTCGTAGCCCTATCAGATGGTCAGACCAAATACGTTCGACTCTTACACCAAGCTGCATGATGCCTTCCACGTTGCAAATATTAGACTTAGATGGAGGACTATCATTAAGGTGACGGGTAGGGTAAACCAGCGACGCCAGTTGATTTTAATTGTTAGCAACTAAACCGGATATCTTTTTAACAATTTTGAGGCTACGATCTCCCGGAAAACAATATACTTTTTTTTTATATGAGAGGTGGCAGACGAGCAGACGGATCACCTGATGGTAAGCAATTCCGCCCATGGACACCCGCAACACCAGTGGAGTCACAAGTGCGCTGCCAACCTTTTCCCCTCCCCCCCCATTGGGCCTCCGGTAACACAGCGCAGGCGCTTTATATACTATTTATTAAATACTTATACTTAACTTTTGGGTCGGTTTTTGCACTCGAAATTTGGATTAACGCCATAAGTGGCCGTTTTTGGCCTCGTAATTGTCAAAAAGATATCTGGTTTAGTTGCTAATAATTAAAATCGATTGGTGTGGCTAGTGGGGTATGCCCTTCACCTTAAGAGCTAATTGAGAGCCTACGTACGGGAGGAATCATGAACCCTCAGTAATGAGGTATACTCTAGTAGTATTCCTCATTACTGTGGGTTCCTCGTCCTCTTGAGGATGAGGATAGTCAGTCATAAAGAATAAAGCCTAGAAACTGTGTGAGCGCAACATATGTGGATCACTTTAAACTACGCTAAAACAGCTTGTGTCCGCTCGAACGTAAGAGAAAATGGTTTGTTTGTGTGCGTGTCGGTGAAGGACTTTACATCATACACCGTGATACAATTCTGTTTGTTACTACACACAGGACGACGCGTTTGAATGAAGACTATTACATCTAGGCGTAAAAAATTTAAGATTCCCGCTAGCATCGTCTAGTACCCATGGTTCATAGTACAGAGAACCTAGTAACAAACTGAGGCATCCGGTGCATAAAGATTAGGTTATATATTACGCGAAATAAATAAAGATGACGTGATAAACCGAGATCAAGTGCCGAAGAACAGTTGGGCGAAAAAAAAAATACAGTTTCGGTAAAATATTTGTATGGCATTTTAACGAAAGGATTTAGCCAATTTAAAAAGCATTGCGGTGAACGCCCACGTTCAAATATTTGATTTTATCGTTTTAAAGTATTGAAAGTAGAACAACATTTTGTGTTCGCAGTACAGACAACCGAAACAGTTTTCATATTAAGAGCCCTTTGACGGATCAGTGCTATCAGATTTTTATTGATTATAACGAGATTAAGACAGTGAAAATGAAAAATTGACCGAGTAATTTTTTTTATGTGATAGGTGGCAGACTGTTGGTAAGCGAGTGCTGCCGTCCATAGACAACCTGGTGTCGCACCGTGGAACATTTTAATTAAAAAGGATTTGAGAATTTTCAAGCTTATTTTCAAGCTTATTTTGCATACGCAAAACATATCACCATCATCTCCAGTAAGATTTGAAAAAGTGGCCACTAGAAATGTTAATCTTGTTAGAGATGAATGTGACATGAATACATAGCATGGAATCACAAATCTTTTTTAAATGTCTTTATCAATTTTTCATTTATTGTCTTAATTTCATTACAATCAGGAAAAATCAGTTTTTTTTAATGTGATAGGTGGCAGACGAACAGACGGATCACCTGATCACTCTCCCCCGAATTGGGCCTCCGGTACCCTCACTCACGCAGCGAAACACAGCGCAGTGCGACGGTTATCTGTGAGGCCGTGGTATCACTCCGGTCGAGCCGACCCATTCAAGCCGAAGCGTAGCTCTCCCACGGGTATACATTTAAAACGAAATAATATGTATTAATTTATGCTCAAAGCAGACATACTAATCATGTGATGTTTTTAGCGACTTTTTTTAATCCCCCCTGCTCCCCATTGATATATGGGGATATTATTTACTTCCCCTCCCCTTCCTCTAAGATCATATGTATTTTTGTAGGCATACTAAGCTTCGAAGCTTAAGATAATAAAACAAAACGCTTGGATTGAATTGTTCAAGTACAAGAGTACTTGAACAGTTCAATCCAAGCATCCGTTTAACATTGTGAAAAAACTGTGTAACAATCCAAAAATATGATATCTGGATTGTTATATAGTTTTCGGACATACATATCAACTGCAATTTCAATTAACAACTAAGTCGGTTTCTGTAAAGAGAAGGGCCGAAATTAGTGTCGATAGCAAATAAATCAATAGTATCGAAAGTAGTCTTTCGATAGTATTATTAGTTGTCAATAGTATCGATACTATCGATAGTATCGAGACGCAAATATTATCGTTACTATCAATTGTTTAATTTATTCAGGTAGCAATACTAACAAAACATAGCTGACTATCGATAGTTTCTAATTAATTATGTTAAGAAACACTATCGATAGCATCGTCGAGCATTAAACAATCGATGGTATCGATAGTATTGGCGTTATCGATAGTATTGATCAAATTTTACTATCGAAAGTATTGATAGTTCACCAATAACAATACTATCGATAGTATGAATGATTTTCGAGGTCAACTATCGATAGAGAAACTATCGATCGTTCCGCAACACTAGCCGACATTAAGTCCATGGCCAGGCATAAAATAAGTAGATAACACAGTTCGATCTCATCGCATTAACATTTGAATTCTATTATTCTATCACGTAAATGCAGTCCAAGTAGGTACTTTAGTCTAGACATTATTTCTTTTAGACCCATACAAAACTCTGACTAGACAATGTATGTAAGATTCTATTTATCAAAAAATTTAACGCCTGAAGAATATCTGAGAAAGCACATGATAATTTCTTTCCGATCGAGAAAATCTTTTTTGCTTTGGGTTGTGTTCAAGACGCGCTCATGTAGGCTTTTGTCAAGAAGAAAGTACAAAGAAAGCCCCTTTTCTTCCTTTTTGTAAAATAGATGGGTAGAGCAAATGTCAGCATTAGTTATTCGGTACTTTAACCCGCTTACCTTGATTATAGAGATTGGAGTGGGATATTCCATTAAAAATTTTATGTTATTTTATTCTATTACGGAAATTTACAGACCAATTTTCAAATGCGTAAGACAGTTTTCAACCTTATGATAATTACAAATTTCGACAGATAGAATTCTCCAATAAAGTGCTTAGGTACTATATACTAATAACAATTAATGTTCCGTGGCTATGCACAACACTATTCTACATATATACAATTGAAAAGTGATATTAAATTTAGTTTCGATTATCATAGGGATAATCAATTTATATGAACTTTTTTAATGTTGTTAAGTGAAAACGTGAAAAGCCTATTCACTCTTCCTAAAGAGGCCCAGGTTATATTGATCACTCCTTGGCTGTCTGTCTGTGACTAAAACATTTCACATACGTGCTTATTGAAGCTAGGGAATGTTTTGTTGGCTTGTTGGCTGAATGTGGAAACGACCTCTAAGAAAAAAGTGATACTACACTCAGTGATAAATTCGATTCTATTCTTCTAATATTTTTTGTTTCAAATACCGTGTCAGTTTGAACAATGAGGTTCGCGGCAGAAATTTTTATTACAAACCTTTATGGCCGCGCACTGGAGCGGGTCTGTAATTTGCGGACCGAAGCCATCCATACGCGTCACAATAGATGACGTCACACACGTATGCCCAGTAATGTTTAGGCATAACTATCTATTCACAAAAATACCAGTAGTAGCGGTATCATTATATGTATAATAATAATATTATTTCACAACATCACATACACACACATTGATTACACATATATTGATTGTATGTCGCGGGTAAACTGTGAACTATATTTAAAATGAAACAATGAAATGAAATGAAATGAAAATTGTTTATTCAATTTAGGTCCATACAGAACACTTATGAAAGACACCAGCAAGAAACTCAGCAGTTACTCTTTTAAAAAAGAAATGTTTTACAAAATGTCACCGTTAACTTAAAATATAGTACAATTTTTGTGTTACTAATATGTCCCTAAATTATTGTCATTCAAAAAATCGTCTATTTTATAATAGCCTTTCTTCATTAAACAGTTTTTTATATACAATTTAAACTTATGTGTGGGCAAGTCAATAATAATCTGAGGTAACTTATTAAACATTTTTATGCTCAATCCTATAAATGAACTACCAACCTTATGGAGCCTGATATTTGGAACGGCCAGTCTGTGCTTATTTCTGGTGTTAAGGCTGTGATAGTCGGACTTCTTCGAGAACAGATGGAGATTCTTATGTACGTACATAAGGCAATCAAGGATGTATTGAGAAGCCACGGTAAGTATGTCGATTTCTTTAAACAAATCTCTAAGGGAGTCGCGCGATCTAAGGCCATAAATGGCGCGGATGGCTCTCTTCTGTAATACGAAAATAGTCTGTATATCAGCAGCTGATCCCCATAGTAATAGACCATATGACATGATGCTATGAAAGTAGCTGAAATAAACCAGCCTCGCCGTTTCAACATCAGTTAGTTGTCTTATCTTTCTAACTGCATATGCAGCAGAACTAAGTCTACCTGCCAGGACATCAATATGGGGACCCCATTGTAGCTTAGAATCTAATGTGATTCCTAGAAATACTGTTGAATTTACGAGCGCAAGATGCTCATTATTTATGGTTATATTTGTTTTAACCTGCCTCACATTTGGCATTGTGAATTTAACACATTTAGTCTTTTTGGCATTAAGTAGTAAATTATTAGTTGTAAACCAATATACCACTTGTGAGAGTGCATCGTTTACGTCGTCGAATACTTGCTTAAGCCTATTAACTCTAAAAATCAGAGAAGTGTCATCGGCAAACAATACAGTCTCACATAGGTCTTTTGTAAAGTGAGGAAGGTCATTAATATAAATTAAAAAAAGTAGGGGTCCCAATATAGAGCCCTGCGGCACTCCCATGAGTAGAGGGGCGCCAGTAGAATTTATTCCATTAACACTCACTTTTTGGATTCTACAAGAAAGGTATGATTGCAGCATTGAAAGTGCATTGTCTGAGACACCATAATGCCGTAGCTTCATTATTAAAGTTTCATGGTTAACACAATCAAAGGCTTTTGATAAATCGCAGAAAACACCAACAGCATCTTGCTTATTTTCCCACGCATTGAAGACATGTTTCATTAGTGCCACTCCTGCATCAGTAGTGGATTTCCCTTTAGTGAATCCGTACTGGTTATTATGAAATAAGTTATTTATTTTGAAGTGAGCTGCTAATTGAGTGAATATTATTTTTTCAAAGATCTTACTCACTGCTGGTAATATAGATATTGGTCTAAAATTTGATGGGTCATTTTTGTCCCCTGACTTATGCAGTGGTACAATTTTACTAAATTTCATTAAATTTGGAAAGTGACCCGTATCTACACATTTGTTAAATATAATAGCTAAATTTGGGGCAATAGTAGATATAATAGATTTTAAAATTTCTGTTGAAATACCCCATAGGTCCTCAGTTTTTTTTAACTTAAGGTCCTTAAATGTTTTTATAATTTTATGGTCAGTAACATGACTAAAGCAAAAAGTAGCTTGACACTTCTCCACACATTCTTTCAGCAGGGACTCAGCAAGATGCGGACAAGAATTTAATGACTGAGTAGTAGTGATTGCTATATTGGAGAAAAAAGATTCAAATGCGTCCGCTATTTCAGCATCAGCGTAAAGATTTTTATTATTTATTTTAAGAGAGATCTTGGTATCATATGATTTTGTTTTGCAAGTCTCTTTATTAATTATACCCCAAGTAGCTTTAATTTTATTGCCAGATTTACTTATTTTTTCTTTTAAATAATTTGCTTTAGCAAGTGCATAAACTTTCTTAAATATTTTAGAGTATTTTTTTACATATTCAAGCATTCTAGTGTTACTAGAAGTTGCTTTAATGGAGTATAATTCAAATAATCTAGTTCTACTTCTATAAATTCCCTTTGTAGCCCAGTCACTAAATTTCATCTTAGTATTGTCTACTTTAAAAGTTTTCTTTGTAAATATAGTATCAGATACAGATTTTATCGCACTGAATACTTGTTCATACAGTTGGTCAATAGTATAATTATCATCAAGTGGTAAAAAGGAAAATTTTTCTTGAATTTTTTCTTTAAAATTTTCCATTCGATTTACAGTAATAGGTCTGTATACAAATGTCAATGAAGAGGGGACATCATGATGTTCAAAGACTACTTCCTGCCCACTGTGGTCGGAATTTATAAAGTTTATTATAGATTTTGTGATTGGTTCAGAATCACAAAAAATATTATCAATGCAAGTAGCTGATGTAGGAGTTACTCTAGTGGGTTCAATAAATAGATTATTTAAATTAAAAGATTTAAATAGGTTTAAAAACCGAATGGAGTTTTGTGAACTTTCTAAAATATTAATGTTAAAGTCCCCACATACAACTACTTTCTTGTTACAATTACACACTTTTTTCAGAACATCTTCCATTGTGGTTTCAAATAAATTGTAATTACCTGAGGGTGGTCTATACACACAAATAATAATAAACCGCTCCAGTTCTGCACAAGATAATTCAATAGTTCGTTCAATAGAGAGTGACGTAACATCTTTACGGCATTTTGCCTTTAATGAGTTATTTAATAAAATAAGTGACCCACCTCTAATAGCGGACTCCCTTGTGAACGAACTAATGACTTTATAGTTATCTATACTAATCAATAATTCACACTGTTGTAACCAGTGTTCTGTTATACAAAGAACATGTATATTCATTTCTTTAAGAAACAATTCCAATTCTAGTTCTTTGTTAGAAAGACCCTGAATATTTTGGTGAATAATGTTTAAAAAGTTGGTCTTTCTTTTTGTCACTAAATCTAATTCGCTAGAGTAATCCTCTATTGTCTTAAGGGATAATTTAAATTATTATTCGGAACTGTTTCCGAAGTCCGATTATACATGTCAGTATTATGCTCAGTAGAAGCAGATTGAGTAGCCAAATTCTTGGCTGAACATTTAATATAATATGATAGCGACAATGCTATCTGTCGTTTATACAATTTTGGAAGATAACATTTATCTTTTGTCCAAATTAAATTACATGTCAAACTTGAATTTATGTCAATAATATGGAATTTATTATTATTACATGTCATTAAATTCATACTAAGATTTAATTTATATCTATAGTCATTTTCTGACTGTGTTAAATTTTTTCCATAAGGAAGTGTAAACATCACAATTTTATTTACATTTAATGCAGTCAAGCTGTCAATGCATTTAATTAATATTTTTTTATTTACATTTCCCCTGTTGGCAAACATAATAATAAGGGTGGTATTTTCTTTAAACTTGTATAAGTTGATTTTTTTTATAATATCACAGAAGGATGCATTTGGATAACAGTTGTTTGAAATTGCTTGTCCCAAGTAGTGACTCAATATCAGGCCCATATTTGTACCCAGCTCATCACTAAACATAACTACGTCGTTTTTAATAATAGGTTTAGATAGGGCGAAGGAACTGTTGGAGTTTGTTGCGCTGAACGAATGCCGTAGGTTATCACAATTTGGTTGTGACAATGATGACTCACACTCCGGCCGCGAACCATTCAACAAACTACATAAGCTATTATTGTTATTGATACTTACTTCCGAGGTGTTCATAAGATTCTTCAAAGCCAAAATGTGTTCGTCATTCTCCTTCTTGGAACATAAGTACCTACTGGTCATGTTGTCCAAGGACTCCTTTAGTGAAAGTATTTGACTTTCTAATTGGTTGATGTTTTTTTCATAGGAAGTGATGTTATTATCCAACGTTAATGAATATAAATCTAATTCATCACCCAAACGCTGCCTTTCTTTAATACATTTAATCTTATTGTATGAGCATTTTTGTTTCTTAATTAACTTTTTAGTTTTATTTATATACCTATTTAATCTTACATATTTTTTAAATTTATTTCTGCTGCAGGTAGCAATTCCCAGTGCTGGGCTAGAAGAGGGGCTATTACCACTGGTTAAGTTTATAGTTGTGGTTGGTTTTTTGTTACCTGTATCAGAAATAAGACAGGGTGGACTGCCTATCAGTTCCTCAAATAAACACTGGGTTTGGGCCGCCGCAAAGTCCTGCTTCTCAGTCTCCAGGTCGCTGATGTAGTGGCGAGCCTCCTCTAGTTCATGGCGTAGTAAAGTGACACGCCTGAGGTTATGGACGTACTCCTGGCTGCATTCCCCTAACCCGTCTATTTATTATTATTATTCGAAGTTCTGGGGAGCGTTCGTTGCCGAGTGGTCACTGCGACCAAATTTGATCTATTGTGACCTCCGCTCCCCCTTACAGATCGTCTCCGAGGCCCACGGCTTGCATAAACCGTATAATGGCCTTGGGAGCGATAGCCTTAACATCCTCCGGGCAGATGTGGTAACTGCCCAGGGTGCGGCTTCTTGGGTGCCCGAGGGCATCGCATTGACAGAGGACGTGCATCGGTGTTTCGTCCTCTGCTTTACAGAATCTGCAGGTGGGATCTCCGGCCAGCCCGGTTCTGGTACCGTGCTTGTTTAGCCTGCAATGACCAGTAATGGTTCTTGTGAGGATACTCAACTGTCCGCGAGATAGCGCCAATATCTCTTGCGTGTATTTGTTGGAGAATCCTGTCATTAAGGTCTTGGCGTGAGCCTGACCTGTCGACCTGAGCCATAGTTGTTTACTTTGTTCGATCGACCACTCTTTGAGATTGCGTCGGGTGGTGCACTTGGGTATGCCCAGTACCGGTTCCGGGGTTTGTACCGGGCATAAGGCCCCCTCCCTTGCAAGCTCGTCGGCTTTTTCGTTGCCCACGATTTCGGAGTGTCCTGGTACCCAGCGAAGGGTTACTCTGTTGTTGGAGCCCAGACAGTTTAGGGTCTGTGCTCCCTCCGCTATTAGTTTGGAGGTAATCTCAGCAGATTCAAGTGCCCTTAGAGCCGCTTGACTGTCTGATAGGATATATATATCTTTACCTTTATAGCCGCGTCGCAGATTCTCCTGGACGCAGCGTATTATAGCAGCCACTTCGGCTTGGAATACTGTGGCGTGTAACCCCAGGCCCTGTGATATTTGGGCCCTGGGTTTTTCGCCGTATACTCCGAAGCCAGCTCTATTGTTGAGTCTGGAGCCGTCCGTGTACCACACGATATCCCCAGACCGGAACTCAGCGAGCGTACCATCAGTCCACTCCTGTCTGTCCGGTATCTCGATTGAATACCACTTTGTGAAGTGGTATTCTTTGATCATGCTGTCCCCTGGCATAAGCATGATCGGCATGACTTGCAGTTTTTTTAGAAGGGTTCTCATGCCGTAAGAGTGCCATGTCTTGGACCCGTTTTCCCAGGCTCTCAGCATAGAGGCTCTTGCCTCTTTTTGTATAAATGTAGGCAGGGGGCAGAGAGATAGCAGAGCCTCCAAAGCGGCCGTTGGGGTGGATGACATGGCACCTGTGATTAGCGAGCATGCATAGCGCTGTACTTTCGTGAGTGCCATGCTGCTTGTGGATTGGCGGGTCTTGTTGTGCCACACTACACAGGCATAGGCAATCATGGGACGTACCACTGCCGTGTATAACCAAAGCAAGTACCTTGGTTTTAGGCCCCATTTGGGTCCCACCATCCTGTAGCAGGTTCCAAGTGCCATCTTGGCCTTCTTGGTAACGTAGTTGAGGTGTGAATTCCAGGTCAACTTTTGATCTAGCATCACCCCTAGGTATTTGACTTCTCTAGAAAACTCTATGGTTTTCCCAGATAAGGTAGGCTTTCTTAGTTTATCCAGAAGCCTTTTTTTGGTGAATGGGACTATGATGGTTTTATTCCCGTTCACGTTGAGACCAACATCGTTGCACCATCTTTCAACCATACGTAGAGCCTGCTGCAGTCGATCAGATACTGTGTATTGGCATTTGCCAACCACCGTAATCACCAGATCGTCCGCATAGCCCTGGGTTGTAAAGTGAGCCCCGTTTAATTTGTGAAGCAGCTCGTCAACTACGATGGACCATTCCAGTGGGGACAGAACTCCCCCCTGGGGGCATCCTCTCGCAACTTTGAATTCTGCTGTGGTGTCCAGAAGTGTTAGTTTAGCTACTCTGGATAAGAGCATGGATTCGATCCATCCTAGGGTGGTCTCATCTACGCCCTTATTTCTCATGCACCTTATGATGACTGACGCTGAGGTGTTGTCAAACGCTCCCTCCACGTCTAGGAAGGCGCATAGGGCAATTTCTTTCTCTTCTACAGCCCTTTCTAGTCTATCGGTAAGCTCCATTAAGGCTGTCTCGGTAGACTTGCCTCCTTGGTAGGCATGTTGACGTACATGCAAAGGACACGATTTGATGAAGTTCTCTCTGATGTACATATTTAGTACCTTTTCCATCGTTTTCAATAGAAAGGAGGTGAGGCTAATCGGTCGGTAGGATTTAGGCTGTGACTTGTCCCTATCTCCGGCCTTGGGTATAAACACCACCCTTACCTTTGTCCATATAGCCGGTAGTGATCTCCAGGCAAAGCTTGCCCTAAAGATTTTAACTAAAAACGGGAGGAGCCCTTTAGCCCCTTTTTGAAGGAGGGCAGGAAAAATGCCGTCCTCCCCCCCAGACTTGAATGGTTTGAAGCTATTTATGGCCCACTTGACCTGGTGGGGTCTGAATATCAGAGTGGCTTTGCGCCAGTCCTCTGGTCTGGGCCTAGGCTTGCCCTGAGGATGTGCTGGTTCCTCTCTTTCTGATATTGGAGTGGATCCTGGGAAGTGTATGCTAGCTAGCAGTGCGAGTGTTTCTTCCTTGGAGTTCGTGAACGACCCATCTGGGTTCCTTAGTAACCCTAGGTGTGTCGTTGGTGATTTTGACATAATCTTGTGGATCCTAGATGTCTGTGTGGCGCTATTTATGTCCTCACAAAATTTCCTCCAAGATTGTCGTTTTGCCCTTCTTAGCTCCCGGTTATATTCCGTAAGTGCCTCATAGTACAGCTCCCAACCTCCCGTCTTTTTGGCTTTATTAAAAAGTCCTCGAGCTTTTGTCCTAAGGGCCGCTAAGTTTTTGTTCCAGCCTTCAACGTTCTTCCTCCTTCTCGCATTGTTGGCTTTTTTGAGAGGGCAATTGTCCTGGTATGCCTCCAGCATAGCCTTCGTGACGCCCTCTACCGCTGATTCGAGTTGTTCCCGAGATCTAACGGTTTTATCGAGAGTGTCCAGGTTTGCTTGCAGACTCTCTCTGTACCTTCCCCAGTTGGTGTTTTTGGGGTTTCTATAAGGAGTAGCATTGTCGCTGTCGAACAGCCCTATGTTGAACCTTATATGCCTGTGGTCAGACATTGTGACCTCATTTGATACAACCCACTTACCTACTAGCCCTGCGATGTTCCGTGAGCAAACCGTGATATCGAGCACTTCTTGTCGGGCTCTAGTGGTGAAGGTAGGGGTACATCCTTTATTAAGAATTATGAGGTTGTGTTTAAGAATGAATTCAAGAAGCAACTCACCCCTCGTGTTGGTATCCGTGCTGCCCCATGTGGTGTGGTGAGCATTGCAGTCGCTACCTAGGATGAGCTCTGACTTGTGCTTTCTGCAGTGCTCTACTAGGGACTCTAATTGTAGCGTCGGATCTATCTTGTCACCTGCCAGATACGCCGAGCAGACTATTAGCTTCTTGGACACGCTCGTCGGTGTAGAGACGTATGCTGCCACAAGGTCGTCGTCGCATAACTCTGTAACAGGTAAGAATTTAGTATCTCTGTTGAATACTATGCATGCTCTGGGCCTAATCCCGCTAGTATTGTAGAGGACATTACCTGCATTGTTCAGGCCCAGCACCGTGTTCTTATTGATCCACGGTTCTTGGATCAAAGCTATGTCAATGCTATTTTCGGCGATGGTTTGGCACAAAACTGTGCTGGCCGCTTTTGCATGTTGTAGGTTTGCTTGAATAGTTTTGATCATTATGTAATATGTTGTGTGTTAAGCGCGTGTGTGTGTGTGTTCGTACTATATATAAATATATGTGTGTATCTGTGTGGAAATACTATGTATATATAAAAGGTATAAATAAATACTTGTTTGCCTAGTTCAACCTAATCCCTCCTGAGGTTTAGGTTGAAGAAGGCTTTGCGGCTAGAGTGTCCTCTGGCGAGAGTGGGACGGCTGGGCCTCCCTGCTCTTCCCATTGTCTCCCCTCTTGACCCTCTAGTCGCCCCTCTAGCCGAAGTAGGGGCAGAAGGATGTGACGATTCCGCCCCCTGTCCTCCTTCCCTACCTCTGTAAGCACCTCGCCCTCTAGTCCCTCTGTGGACCATGGGCCTGCTTGGGCCTCTCCCTAGGCCTCGCGGCCCTGGGAGACTCCCGCGTGAGGTGCTAGCGGTGGGTCTGTGACCCACTGTTCTCCAGTCGTTGGGTGCCCCACCGTCTCCGCCGACCTCTGCAGTCGCGCTGGGCTGACTGCTTGTGTCCGCGGGAACGGCAGTTACCCCTCCCACTGGAGTTTCCGCCTCCTGCTCTTGTGCAGTGCCAGTACCAGAGGTACTTGGCTCAGCTCCTGGAGCGGAGGAGGACTCGTTTGGGGGCCGGATGGCCCTGTTCTGAGCAGGCTCTTTTACCTTTACCCGGACCACGTTGAAGTCCAGGTAAAGGACCGAATCTTGCCTCTGAAGGACCGAGAGTGCCGCATCGTCCATTAAAAGGACCACTATTTGCCCACCTTCTCTGGGTGAGACGCTCAGCACTCTCCATCCTTCAGTGTTGGCGAATTCTAGATTTTGCACCGCTATCCTGTGTGCAATAATCTTGGATTCCCTGTGTGGGCCCGGGTACCACAGGATACCGGTATGGGGCTTGGGGAATTCTGATTCGCTCATTAGTTGCAAGGCAGAGCCTTCCCAAGGGGACACTGTTGGGACGACCTCGGCCAGCCATTTCCTAGTGCACTCATTAGCGCAGGTGAACATAATCCATCCTGCTCTGTGAGTGCAACCCAGGAAACGGGGGCCCTCGGTTCCCCTTGGAGTAGAGTCGATGTGAGCCCCTATGTGCTCTTGCACCGCTATCATTTGCTCTGCGTTGAGGTTGCAGAGCCTGTCTCTAATCCCCACCCTAATTGAGCCCGCCACTTGGTTGAAGGTCAAGCGTCCTTCTTCTCCGTGAGCCGTTTTTCTAGTATGGTCGGGTGGGGTTGCCTCTTCGGACCTGACCCTTTTTGGGGCCCTGGTCTGAGGGAGGCTGCTAGAGGCTGGTCCTCCTGACGTAGAAGGTGCAGATGTGGCTCTATTATCGGTGTCCCCTGTCTGACCTTCTGTGACCGGCCTCTTGCTTATGGGTATCCTGCAGATTGTGAGTGCCTCATTGCGTGGCACCCCCTTTGCTAGCAGCTTACCTAACCTTCTCTTTGCAGAGCCTGGCATTTTGCTTTGCCTGGCTTTCGCTAGGCGTCGCTTGCCTTGGCCCTTCCGATTGGCTGGTGTTGAGGGAGCCTCCTGTGGCCTCTCGCCGTCCTGGCTGCTCCCTGTGCTCTCGACACCCTGTGGCCTGGCGCCGTCCTGGGTGGTCGGTCCCGAGATTGCAACTTGTGCAACTCTTTGCGTGACTGTGATCACAGGATCAACAGTAGTCGTTGGGGGGGTCTCGTTGGACCCTCCTGGGGTTGGGTTTGTTATTGATTTATTTGAATCCATGCAATTCCCTCGAGTCAAAAAGGGACGTGTGGTCCACCTGGCAGAGCCTAACCTTTTTTTTTTTTTTTTTTTTTGTTGACCCGGTGGAAATGCCGCCGGCCCACTGATAGGGGCCGACGTCGGCGCCGGGTGGTCGGCGCCGCCTTATGCACACCCGGCCGCTGGGAGTCGGCCGGGTAGTGTGGGGCTCTCCTCTGGATTAGGCCTCTGCTAATCAGAGGCCGTCCAAGGGCATACCCACTAAAACCACCGGGGCTTTTTCCATTCCACACCCGCTAAGTCGGGACGGAACGCGGGATTACCACCAGGCTGCCACCGCGAACCGTCCTGGGCGAAGAGGCTCGCCAGCACGGCCTCCTTCCAAAACGCTGGTCCATTGGACCCAGGGCCTCTCCCACGGCCCACCAACTCCGCCCCCCGAGTGGCATCCACACTGCTGGCTGCAGTGCAGAATACCACCGGGAGGAGGACTGCAGGTACCCCTCCCCACCCGTACACTGCTGGCTGCAGTGCAGAGTGGGTTGGGGAAACAAAACCTGCAGGCTTCAAAAGCGAAGCCGCCGCAAGTCCCAACTCCGCTGGATGCGGAGCCAGGAAGATTGGCAACACCGGACTGCCGCCGAGCCGCTCTGGCTGAGAAACCCGACGCAGAACCTCCAAAACACACGGCCCTACGGCCACCGAGCCCGCGGGCTCTCCACCCAGGAAGGGGTGGCACAAGACAAAGCGTGACCAGAGTGGGAGGGCTGGACTGGGCACTGAAGCCCTCAGTCGTCCGACATCCCCCCAACTGCCACTGGTCCTGCACCGCCTTAAGTGCGCGGACGAATTGGGCACAACCACTTTCGTGGCGAGTGCTGAGGGCCTCCACCGGTCAGAGACGGCATGCCGGATAACCGCCGGTGAGAGACCCAGGTCCGCGCACAACCAACCAAAACTCCAGGGTGTCAGAACACCCCCCACCAAACGCCTCGCTCCAGAACAGAGCGGTCCACTCAAAGACCCAGACCGAGACCGGCCTAGGTCCGTAGGGGGGGTTATGAACCATAACCCCCCCTCCATGTGTGCAGCCGTCGGCCGTCGGGTAGCAATATGGCGAGCGCGCCAAATTACTATCCGCCGTTGCCCAGGGACGCCAGGACCCCTTCGGTAGCAGCTCCAAACAGAGCTAAAATACTACCGAAGGGGCCACACGAGGAGGCCGCCGCACCGTAGTCCCCGGCATAGACTATGTATTTCTGCCATTTCTCTTTTTAACTTACGGTTCTTGTCCAACACATCCAACAGTTCCTTCTCATTGTCTTCTCTCTCCCTAGTCAACTGGGTAACCTCCTCCTTGGTAGCCTTCAATTCCTTCAAAGCCAGGTTTAATCTGGACTCAACCTGACGAGAGGAGGTGATACCAGACACACCTTGGCGAGCTGAGGCTTTGCTGCGGGTTTGCATGATCGTATTAATACAAATCACAGACTACGCGATGGTTTAGGTACCCAAGGAGTTGTTTACACAGTTATCGGCGAGGTCGGAAGGACGACACCGCGGCGCGAGTTTCGATGAATCACCGCCGTATTATGTTAAATATCACGGATTACGAGTTAGACACTAATTAAACCTGTGAAATGTTAGCAGTTTTAGGAGTTAGAACCTATTAAGAGAGTAAAACAATGTTTCACAAATTCGAACTGACAACCGTTAGGTTATGAACTTATGAATTCTCGTCAGAATCACTACAACACTTTAAAATAAACAAGTTTTTTATACACACACACTGTTATTATGCTAATCGTATGTTTTAGTGATGACTTGTATGGTTTTTTCTATTAAAATTAATATTTAATTACAAAAATAAAACCGGGACAATTTCAAAGAAACGCAATACGTTGCCTTAAGTAGACTTTAAAGCAGAAGTTTTATTCATGTGTTCTTAACTGATTAATAAACAGGAATATCGTATCCATTTTCATAACTAGTTTTTTTTAATAGTTATGAAAATAGTTATGATAATGGATAAAATAGTCTTGTTTTTTAATAAAAAAAAACGAGAAGTCATATTATGAGATAATGCTGGAATTAATTAAAAGTCGTTTGCCTACATGGTATCCTAAAAAAATTACTATTGACTATGAAAAGTTTTCTATGAATACAATTCAGAAAGTTTTTCCTAAAACTTTTTTTTTTATGCTAGAGGCGACAAACGAGCAAGCGAATCACCTGATGGAAAGCAATCATCGCCGCCCATTAACATCCGCGAAATCAGAGAGATCGCTAATGCGTTGCCGGCCTTTTAAAAAGGAGTACACTCTTGTCTTGAAGGTCCCTAAGTCGTAGCCGTCGGGAAATACTCCCATAGGTAAACTGTTCCACAGAACTGAGGTACGTGGTAGAAAGTTTCGCGAAAAACGCACAGTATTAGACCGCCATCCATCGAGATGATGAGGATGGAATGACAATCGCTTGCGTGTGGTTCGATGTAAGAATAATAAAACTATAATCAAAGGATGTTTTTATTCTATTCACTTTTTCTTATCTGGTTATAAACAAGCATATTTTATCCATATTCATAAATATAAAACGATAATTATGAAAATGGATAAAATATTCCTGATAATTAACCAGTTAAGAAAACATGAATAAAACATGCTTTCATAGCTAGTTAAGAAAAATAGTTAAGAAAGTCTTGTCCTAAGAATCTCAGAACGCGATAAGCAGCGTCGTAATGCAACACAATATTCCCGTATAGTGTTGCATTACGTAGCCTGCCCCAGGAAGAAATGTAGTTTCCTCTCCCTCCTTTCCCTTCTTCGAGTAGTAGAATCCTCTCTCAATCACTCAGCTGTCTCTTTCTGCAAGAGTAGATAGGTATGAGGCTATCAGCGCAAAAGTGGTGTAACCCCAACATAAATCCTTAAAGTGGTGTATCCAGCTTACACCACTCTTGCTCTATGGTTTTGTTTTAATATGCTCCGTGGAAAAACAAGGTCTTCAGAGTCATCTGTTGACAGGCAGAAAAACGTGGCTTACGTCACTACTGCATTGAAAGATTTCAATATAACGAATGTATTTTACAACAAAACCGTACAAAAACAAACCGTGGGTTACACCACTTTTGCGTTGATAGCCTCATATATCCTAGCAGAAGGTTCGTTAATACCAGGTATTTATTCTACTTTTTGAAACATATACCAGTCAGAGTAATAACGTCCTCTTCTCACAAATAACACAGGTGAAGCTGTCTAATATACATGGATTCCATTCCAACACTATTTCATTCAGTAGATGTTGCATTGAAAGCAACCATACGGATCTATGCAACTAGGTTACAGTATACACATACGATAGGTATTGTACTCGTAACAATATATTAAATTATTGAAATGAATAGTCCATAGTATTTTTTATTTTTGGTTTATACTCGGGATATTGTAAGTGTACTATTCAGGCAAATGACTTTAGAATTGTGTTGGAAACATCACTTAGGCCCGAATCGACCAATCTTTTTCATGGAAAAAATAATAGTGTAGCGTCAGATTGATTTATAATGACAGCGCTATACTATAGATTTAGTATCGGATTAAGGTTGGTCGAATCAGCCCCAAGTAAATCATAAACGACCACACCGAATGATAATTCGTTTCTTGATTTTCGAAACCACGAATCTTTTTACTATTAATATAACTATATTTTTTTATAAATTAATAAAATAAAATATATCAATAAAACGCGAAACAAAGAGGCTTCTCTTGTAAATTAATTAATAACCACTTCAATCAAGAATAAAGAAAAAAGATTCATATACATATGTGTATAGTGAATGTGTCAAGTAAAAACTGATTTTCAACAAACAATATAGTTGGCGAAGGTGGATATGACAGCTTGGCAGGTGAAATTATTTCATGCAATACACTGGCTTTCCTTGCAGCTTCGCTCAAATCTCTTTGGATATTATCCTCCAACCGATTTCGGCTAAGGCGGCTAATCTCAACGACCAGCCACTCTTAAGCAGGATATATAGTGCTCGAGTGTGTGCGCAAACACAAGTGCACTCGTGGGGTGCGAGTATAGACGTAAATAGTGTGCGAGCGAGAAGTGAATAGATGCGCCGCCATTTCTGATCCCATTCTTTATCCACACAGGTTGTATGTATATAACTGCACTAATAAATAGACCTTGGCGTTTCCCGCAAACGCTGATATATTCTCGTTGGTATATTAGCTTTGTCACTACATAAATTGTGGTGCTTGCATTTCATGTTTTATGTGTAGTCACATAAATTTTAATCTCTCTGATGTCAAATCTACTTTAATTTTACATAACCTTGTTTGCACTAAGTATACATCGGTGGGAAATGTGTTTTTAATTTTAATACCTAATTATTGTCATACCCACCTATGCAGATAGCAAAAACCGAAAATTATTTTGTAGTTATAGAAAATAAATATAACGATTTAATATGGTTTGTTCTTTGTTCATTTATACATACCTATCTTTAAGAAATATATTTTTATTTAATTTTATTATAAATAATCTTTATTTTTATTTAGTATGTTTGTATTGCTTATTTATTATTTATGTTATGTAATATTATTAATATACAGGGTGTATCTGTGAACATTTACATCCCTTTAATACGTGTTCTATCAACCATTCTGAACAACATTTGATCTACGACTTTTGAAAAATCGCACAAAAAAGTTTCAACTTTTCATACAAAGTCAGTCATGTGACTTGGTCATTTTGTATGGGGAGTCGAAAAATTTTTCGACGAATTTCGAAAAGTCGTAAAACAAATATTGCTCAGAATGGTTGGTAGAACACGTGGTTAAAGGGATTTAAATGTCTACAGATACACCCTGTATAAGTATGTACCTATATTTCTGCCTTTTTCAATTTCATTTGTTAAACTGCTTTGCACTGTCTTCCCCTATTACGAATACATTATTTCTTTCCTCTATCCAAAGGTTAAAGGTCCGTTTTTGTATGCAAAATTGATTCACGCCAAAAGTGGCCGCTTGTGGCGAGAATCAATTTTTCGCGTACGCGTTGGACCCAACATTTATGCATGGTTATTTAATAAATAGTATAAGTGTTTGCCAAAAAGTGGTAACCCCAGAATTGTTTAAAATAGATCCGGTTTAGTAGCTTAAAATTAAAATCGATTGGCGTCGCTAGCGTGCCCCACCCGTCGCCTTAAGAACCGCGATTGATTGGTTTGATTCGTCGCCCCAAATGCAAACAAAATTATTAAATCGAAAAAAAAACAATATAAATAAAAATATCAAGAAGTTTCATTATAAATGAACAGTTATATGAGGTACTTACATGTATTATGCTTCAATGTTTAGTTAGCTTACTAAATATGAGGTGTAAATAAACACAGCTTCTCGGAAACTTATTAAAATGTGAGGGCTTAGGTTAACGACCTAGCGACTCAGGATAAAACCTTATTTTCATTTGCATTCATTTTCTACAACTTGTTTATTATTAATTAAAATGTGTTGAACTCAAACTATCAACTTTATTTGATGAAACTTTTTGAACTTTTTTTTTATTGATTGGTGGCAGACCAGCAGACGGATCACCTGATGGTAAGCGATTGCCACCGCCCATAGACACCCGCAACGCCAGTGGAGACACAGTGCGCTACCAACCTTTAAGCCCCCCTTTCCCCTGGATTGGGCCTCCGGTACCCTCACGCACGCAGCGAAACACAGCACAGTGCTGCTTCACGCCGGTTTTCCGTGAGGCCATGGTATCACTCCGGTCGAGCCGGGCCATTCATGTTTATCAACATTGGACTAATACACTTGTATAAACACATAGTTAGGTGAACTACTTTGAATTCATTTTAGTCAACACAAAACAAATGTACTTCAATACTTTCGCAATAAAATCCTGATAACCAGTTATTTTAATCTAAGAGTGCTGACGGGGGTTCACTCACATACGTCAGTATCAAAAGTAGCATTCAATTTTTAGTACCATGTCGAAGTAAGATTTTACGTAGGTACCCCTTAGGTACCCCTTAGGAACTGACTATAATAGGCAGAACAGTTAGTTTCGCAAGGTACTAAAGTGTTAAGCTGCTTTTAATGCCGACCATGCCATGGACTTAGGATGCCACCCTTAATTCTACGGTACACGCACAATTCAGAGTATCTTTTTACAACATTGATTTCATTTTAAGAAAACAACATGTAGTGATGGTACTTCTAGACTATATCGATAGATAGATAGATATACTTTATTACACAAAAAAACACAACTTAAAAAAACTAGGCATTACAGAAACTTAATTGTACAATTTCGGTGGTCTTATTGCTGGAAGCGATTTCTACCAGACAACCTTCAGGCAAAGGACATTTGATAGAAGGGACGGGTAGGTGGTGCAATATTGAAAAGGGGAAATTAGTGTGAACTGTATATATATATATATATATATATATATATATATATATATATATATATATATATATATATATATATATATATATATATATATATATATATAATGCTATAAATATGTATAATGCTAATACATAAATAAACACAATATTATATACTAATAAATAAATATGATAAACTTGGATAAAAGAATATATAGGATTACATACATTCATATTAATTAAATTAGGATCTTAGACGGACCATCGACTACTACCGATGACTGGACCTGTAAAGTCTTAAAGGGATTTCTATTTATTTAATTAAAGGATGAGTTTTGACTCGGGCTTTAAAAATGTTTAATGATGGAGACTGTCTTATTGATAAAGGTAGGGAGTTCCATAGACGATATAGATAGAGTTCTAGATGTACCATTACTATATGTTATGTTATCTGTTTTCAAAATTCAGCCAGAGAAGAAGGCACACCGTTATATAAGTAAGTACATTGCCTTCAGATACAACTAAATTACTCATAGTGTGAAAGAGATCCAACTGGCCATGATGCAAATTCTATATGGGTGCGGTAGAGAAAGAAAGTCGCCCAGCATGTCACCCCAGCACTAACGGATTCGCGCGGTTTTGCAAGTATGGCTTTCTATGAACAGGCACAGTCTGGTTAGGGTGCATGTCTAAGATAGAAACACGGTGTTAGTTAGTAAATTGTATGAGACAACGTCTACAATGGGTGTGAAATATCCGCTAGATGGCATGCCTGTGAACCGAGGTCCAACTTCAACATCATCGGCTAATTTATTCGTTAATTGACAATGACAACTTATCACGTCTAAAAATACCCAATCACCTTGTTTGTAGATGGACCTCAGGCCTATATTACGCCATCTTGCGGATTTTTCGCACGCAATAGCCAACATTGCTTGATATTATCAAGCAATGTTGGATACTTAGTATCCAACCCATGTCTCAAAACATTTGACGGATATTTCCTTTTCAACATTATTTTTCTCGAAAGATGTTTTGTACCTAACAAACTTTGTAGACGTATTGTTGTTGTTTACTACAATAACTACTGGATCTAGATCGCATTTAATTTTTTTTTACATACGTGTAGTACCTATACAAAAACTGCATTACGAAACAGAGAGTTCGTAAGTAAATTTTTAGCGTCTATAATAGAGTTTCCATTCTAGAGCCTTTGGATACCCAACCATTTTCTCATTAATGTACCTAATTATAATGGAATTTCGGCAATAAATGCAAAATTGTTCAAGGCATTTTCAATAAAAAAATATTTATGATTTTTCAAGTTTATTTTGCACACGCAATTAATGACTAAACCATCTCGAGTATGATTTAAGTTTTTAATGGTTATTGGCGACAGACCTCTTTTTTATTATTTATGGTTTTATAAGGATTTTATTTATATTGTAATTTACCCTGTTCATTTCTTTTGATATTCATATTTTCACGTATAAGTAGTCAGTGTGTTGCGGATGACCAAAGCAAAGGTTGTGTTTCAGTTAACACATAAAATTGGTGTTAATTAGGTGTTTCACCGGCCGCCTCGAAGATGAGTCCCCATACCATATTGCCGCTGCCACGGACGCTAGGTTGGCGCCTCATCCTCCAAAGTGGTCCCTTTTATTTTTTACATTGGACCAGAGAAATACCTAGTAGAAGGGTGAATAGGAGTTCGTCTCGCCCCGTTATAGCCATTGACTAGTTTAAAAACTTCACGTACATTATTTTTCAACTTCTTCAAGTTTCCTTACTATGTTTTCTTTCACCGTCAACCTATAGATATTGTATTTATTTATTTATTTATTAGGTATCATAGATGGGCGACGGCAATCACTTACCACCATGTGATCCGTTTACACGTCTGCCACCTATCACTTAAAAAAATCTTATATTCCAGAAGTAAATAAAAATAATCAACTGAGGGCCGATTTTACCTTTTGGTTTAATTAACTACTATATAGTTATCAGTTTGACCAATAGTTTAAGAGAGTAGGTATATTCCTTGCAATATAAATATTGGTTAAGCTATTTCTCAAAAACATATTTTTGCCATATTTGACCATTAGTTACTTTTTTAAATCATTAGTTCAGTTTAACTACAGATCAGAAAATTGGCCATAAAATGAGTAACTAAAGAATAGTTAAATCGGGCAACTTTTATCACGAATATATCACCAAAAGCTCCTAAGCAGGTAAGTACCTAGTTACTTTCCGGATGTATAAAAGACCTCGATTTAAAAAAAAAAACATAATGAGCAGCCACCTCCTTTACTTCTAGTCAAGTGCCAAGTTTCATTGTGAGCAATACGATCCCAGAAGTATTTTCACTTTCCTCTTGGTACTTACTCGTAGTTTCATTCCTTTATTTCGCCCAATGGTACCAAAAGGAAGGTTGATAATATTAGCCGTAAACTTTTTAACCTCCGACTAAAAAAAAAAATCTTACAAAAAAACCGCCTTCAAAAACCACGAACTAAAAAGTGTAAAATAATATTTTTAACATTTTATACTCTTTAAATAACATTACATAACAGTACACTAAAAAAAAGTGTTACCGGTAAAAAGTTTTACCGAAGTCGGCGCCTAATACTATCTTGTAATTTAATACAAAATTCAATTACTCAACAGGGATTTTTTTCGTAAGAATTGTTTTTTTTCATGCTTTTTAGTGTCTCATTTATTAGCAGCCTCCCCTCCCCCTCTCCCACCCCCGCCAAATAACTGACAAAATATTTGTGAGTACAGTATTGAAAGAGTTATCCTTTAATTCCCACCGAGGAGTTGGCCTTCCATCATCAGCTGAGCAACAAAATTAATACAATCAGGCGTAAATAATGGTGCAGTTTTGAAAAAAGATACAAACACATTACATATGCCTTAAAAATTTGAGGGTTCCCCTCATTTTTTCCAGGATCCCATTATCAGATCCTGATATCCTTATCATGGTACCATTCCGGGTATCTAGGTACTTTCTAATTACAAAAGAATCAACTAAATCGGTTCATAAATGGCAAAGTAATCGGCGAACAAACATTAAAAAAAAGATACGAGTTAAATTGAGAACCTCTTCCTTTTGTTTCAAGTCGGTTAAAAATGTTATTTTATAAGTTGGACATCAAGTGTATGCTGTGCCCTCTATAGGAATGACACGATATAAATAATCATTTTTTGACTAAAATCAGAAATATTTTTAACTCTCCTGTTTAAAAATATTTCTAATTTTAGTCAAAAAATGATAATTTATTAATAAAATTGATAGTTTTTGTCCTCAATGATGTTCTCTGCTTCTCTAGGCATATATTATAAATTTGTCATAATTCAACCGTATAACGACGCGGCTAGCCGTTATGTTTTATATCTAATGTCTGCTTATTATTCACAGAGCACACTTTCTGAAGATTTGTTATCTGATTTTAATTTAACTTGGCTGGTTATTGTTGCCTTGCTAAATCGAGTAAACAAAAAAAATACCAGTGAGAATACAAAATAACTTCGCCCAGCCCTAAATAATTTAAATCATTTATTAGCATAATAAGCATAAGGAGAGATGAATTACTTCCTGGCCTTGAACTTTATTTTATGAGTTTATCATCATACTGATTTGTTGCTTGAATGTCACGATGTTCAGAATTCATAATTTCTTTATTGTCAAACACAGGTGTTAATATGATGGTACAAACTTCAGCATGGTGCTTAACTATGACCAACATTATAAAGTCATACAATAGCCAATAGTTAAATAAAATAAACTATGTAGCTTTAGAAGTCAAAGTTCGGGAATCGAATAAAGCAGATTTTCTAATTTTCCGCTAATTGATTTGTGACAATATGTTGTACCTATCTATCATTATTTTAACTTCTCTTAAGAGTAAAGAGGGTCTTTTTTCAGCAATGGGAATTTATTGGCTAAAAATTGATGATTAAGGGTAAAAAATACAGAACAATCCATCAACAACAAATAGGTATTTTTGTTTGGCTACTGCCATGTTTCTAATGTTTTTAATTTTAATTAATTTTAAATTTACGGCGGCGGCAATCGCTTACCATCAGGTGATCCTTCTGCTCATCTGCAAGAAAAGTTAGCAGTAAACGACATGGCAGTGTTTTATTAAACTAGCACTTTTGTGCTTGTTTAATAAAACAATGCCACCATCTGTGGCCTGATACTTTATAAATAGGGACCTATAAAGTAGTTTTGGAACTGTTACAATATGTCGTATCATGCAAGGGTATTCAGTACTTAATTTGATTTATGAACTCTTAAATGTATTAAAACCCTTACAGCAGCGATTCTGTGAAACTCGCGAAGTCGCGACTCAAGGTCTAAAACACCCCTGTAACAGTACAATAAGGCGTTCTTATGATCTTTCAGACAACCTCTAAGGTAGAGGTAGGAAAAAGCATTTTAGTAAGTATTATAATAAATTTCAATTCCATTTTATGTTTTGCCTTTCAATACCCATTCAATTTATTTTGGTACACAGAGATGTTTTTATTTCCTCTCTCTAAAATAGAAAACTCTATACTGCTATACCTATATTCTGATAGTTATGAGTAAGAAACCATAAACCATACTAGGTTGTTATTACCAGAATATAAAAATATGACTGCCTCGATGGCGCAGTGGGTAGTGGGTCGCACTTAAAAATAGCGATGGCTGCGATTTTGTACCTAAGTTTTCGGTATGAAATTCTTAGTGTCAGCCCGGAGTCTGGAGGTTGGCGGTCTTGTACCCCCGTGCCTTTTTTTTGTTGACGAGGTGGAAGCCGCCTGCCCGAATGTGCAATGGGCAGACGTCGGCGCCGGTGGTCGGCGCTGCCTTACGTACACCTGTCCGCTAGGAGACGGACGGGTAGTGTGGGGCTCTCCTCTGGTTTGGTCTCTGCTAATCAGAAACCGTCAGAGGAATACCCACTAAAACCACCCCGACTTTTCCCGGCTTATCCAGGCTCCGGGGCAGGACACGGGCTCAACGGACGAACCCTGGCACCACGTCCTGCCCCACGGATTAGTGAGGCTCGCCAGTACGGTCTCTCCCATAGCTCTGAGGCTTACAACCTCCAGGGCCACTCCCATGGCCCACCACAGAAACCTCCCGAAGAGCGCCTACGCCACTGGATTGCGGGGAACCTCGCAGACCCGTACCCTGCTGGCTGCAGGGCAGGGTGAGAAGGAGAACCCGCAGGCTTCCAAATAAAGCCCCAAAACCCGTCCACACGAGCAACTACCCTGGATGCGGAGTCGGTCGACGGCCGGAGAAAGCGGGGGTTGCCAGTCATTGCCGCATCCCACTGGCTGTGGGACACAGCGCGGACCAGTACAGGGGGTCCCCCACACGCAGGTGGGGGCAGCGCTCTCCGGTGAGGGAGGTGCACCTCAGTGGGCGAAAAGTGCGACGTCAAAGGTTCTCACATGGGTACCGCAATAGCGAGACACATGAGTAGACAAGCCATAAAACTTCCCCACCCATGCGCTGATGTGGACCGCTAGCGAGACCGGACACGCACTCTCGCAGGCCAGCGCAACAAAACCAGCTAACAGGATGGCTGGCAAGGGTGGCCCGCCTCGGACGGGCATTCATTCGCCTGGCCTTACCCAAAGGCACTGAGATCCGATATTATTATTCAACAAGTGTTAAGGAGCATCCCTTACACTTGGTTCATCATCAGACCCCATCCTGTACCACGACAACACCCTGTGTCGCTCAGGTCGTCCAGCCCTCGGAGAGACAAGATTTGCCCTGTAGCGAGAGACGAATGCGCCCGGTCTACTCGACGTCACACCCGTGCGCGTCAGGCGTTGGAACACCATGCACCCTCTCGCACGCCTGGGCCGGTCCTCCGGCTGTGCATCCGTTGGCCGTCGGGTAGCAATCCACCGCTGTGAGATTACTACCCGCCGTTGCCCAGGGAAATCCGCACCCCACGGTAACCGTTTCTGCCTCAGCTGGAATCAGAGCAGAACTGATTACCAGCGGGGCCGCTCGAGGAGGTCAATGCACCTGAATCCCCTGTACCCCATGCCTCGGTAAGCACGTAAAGCCGTTGGTGCTGCGCCCGATCCCTCTCCGATCATGTCACACTGGTGTCACATCGGATTATGAGGTTAAGGGAATAGAGAGTGCACTTGTGTTTGCTCACACCCTTGAGCACTACAATATATCCAGCGTAAGTGGCCGATCATTGAGATTGGCCGCCGTAACCGTAATCGGTAGGAGGGATATTATTATTATTATAAGAGTAAAGAACTCAAAGTATGCACGTAAATCCTTGATGTTGCATCAGACCAATAAAATGGGCGTTTACAAATTTCTCGTGCTTTATGTGGCATGAACGGCACTTGTAATTTGCGGTACAGACAAAATATCTGTTTTACGATCTGGTCAACACCGATTCGGTAACTTGATTTGGTGACTATAAAACTTCAATCCGCAATATCAGGATAGCCAGTAAAAAAATAAGACCACAGATCAAGAAATATTTGTACAGAACCTATGTGTCACCGCTTACATAAAAAAAAATACTTGGAGGCAAAATGGGACGCCATCTTTATTTAGCGAAGATAATTTTATTGAATTCTGCAAAAAAACTATTAAAAAAGTTGGCTTTTAGGTAACAATAGGTTTTGGGCTTCATATAAATCAATCGGTTTAGGCCAGACAGGCATTCGCACAAACCGAGCCATCTTAACACATCTCTGTGGACAAGACTTCCCGACGAGAGACATTCCGGTGGCATTATAAATGAACTTAAACGAAATAGTATGTACAGACATTCTGCAATACAAACGTGTACTTACATTCCATTCCCTGGATAATGCCGGCAAAGTAATAGGTTTTTCCTGTAGGTATATCTATCTCCTGTAATAATTAATCCATTTATGATAATAGATGCTCGTGAGAAATCTGACAAAATCGTCATATCTTGGTGTTTGGATCGATCATCAACTATGGTTCCAAGACCATTTCGATACCTTTTTTTTCTGTGATAGGTGGCAGAAGGGCAGACGGATCACCTGATGGTAAGCAATTGCCGCCGCCCATGGACACCCGCGACCCATGGAGTCACAAGTGCGCTTCCAAACTTTAAACCCCCATCATCATCATCATCATCAGCCCATTCAAGTCCCCACTGCTGGGGCACGGGCCTCCCTCAATCACATAAGGGGTATTTGCCATACTCACCACGCTTGGCAGACGGGTTGGCGAGGGTTTTGATATAAATGCAGAGTTTTCCTTCTCTGGGTGCTGATAATCATGCCAGCAGCTTTACCTTAGTCGCCTTTTACGACACCTCGGTAAGAGTGAGGGTGGCCTATTCTACTCTGCCGGGGACCACACGGCTCTAAACCCCCTTTTCCCCCAAATTGGGCCTCCGGGACCCTCACTCACGCAGCGAAACAGAGCACAGTGCTGCTTCACATCGGTTTTATGTAAGGCCATGGTATCACTCCGGTCGAGCCGGCCCATTCATGCCGAAGCGTGACTCTCCCACGGTCAAATACCCTAGATTATAAGCTTCATAAGATGATCCATGTATTCATGAGGCATGTCACAGATGCGAGTACCAAACAGTCCGTCAAACATTTTTTTCGTTCTACCGTTTATATCTTTTTTTATGTACTTTCCTTGGTGATAACCGTTGATCCCATTTGCATCCTCTTAAACAGAAATGTCTTCACATCTTTACGTTGTAGACGCAAACGTACTGTGACACTTACTTTATTTATACTATGGAACATATTTGTAGGATTGCTGTATGTAAGATGACGAGTATGTGAATATTAAAGAATGGAAAGGAACGCAGACGAGTGAGTGAGAGGGAATGATGGGTGTGAAAGGGAGAAAAAAAAAGATGGAGAATAGATATAATAATAGATATACTTTATTAACCAAAATCATAATTTTACATATTATTTGCACTTACAAACAATAGGGACAATGAAAACTTAAAACTTAATAATATTTTTTACATCTGCGCCTGAACTAGGTTAATAAATAGTCTGTATCTCAGGCGTCAGCGCTCATCCTTGTGTTACAACAATATTGTGATGATAACAGTTAATTGTTTTTGTGCTAATCAATCAAGAAGTTTTTAACATAAAAAATAATTAAAATAATATAAAAAGACAAAACATTGTGTGAGATTAATTAATACGGAGAAGTAAGACGAAAGACGCGCGCGAGAAGCAGTTCTAACTAATTAAAATAGAAGATATCTAAGATTGTGCCTTTTTTATTGTGGAAGAAGAATAAAACCCGTGTTATTGTATTTATCGGATTTCATTTGCCGCAAGCCCCAACATCATGTTCCCGTTTTCTACATATTAGCACAGAATACACGCTTCAAAGTACATAAATGTCACATCGTCAAACTAAATGTGTGTTAGCTCAAGTCTGACCCGAGCTTGGAGAGGCACTTCGTGCTAGCTTTATTATAATTAGTGTTTGTTTACACACGTAATGAGTTAATAAACTAAGCTAGGTAAAGTATAGGTACTTACCTAATAGACAGAACTATGTAAAACCAATATTATTGTGTTTGGTATAGCAATTTTTTGCAATTTATTTTTAAGTAAATAATACACTTAAAAAATTCACCGTAGGGCTCAGGTGGGACTCGAACCCACAACCTTCCACAGTCCGGGTGGCTGCACTAACCATTTATGCTATCCGAACCCCTTGCTAAGACGACGAATTTTGTAAGTGCTTGAATCGTCATGAGCCGACGATAGTCTCATCAATATTGTAGATATACTTTACAATATCCAGTGGAAACATTGTTACAAATATTTGACCACCAGTTAAGATGAAACTGCTAAACGAATATTATTGGATATTGTAAAGTATACCTACAATATTGATGAGACTATCGTCGGCTCATGACGATTCAAGCACTTACAAAATTCGTCGTCTTAGCAAGGGGTTCGGATAGCATAAATGGTTAGTGCAGCCACCCGGACTGTGGAAGGTTGTGGGTTCGAGTCCTACGGTGATTTTTTTAAGTGTATTATTTACTTAAGAATAAATTGCAAAGAATTGCTATACCAAACACAATAATATTCGTTTAGCAGTTTCACCTTAACTGGTGGTCAAATATTTGTAACAATGTTTCCACTGGATATTGTAAAGTATACCTACAATATTGATGAGACTATCGTCGGCTCATGACTATTCAAGCACTTACAAAATTCGTCGTCTTAGCAAGGGGTTCGGATAGCATAAATGGTTAGTGCAGCCACCCGGACTGTGGAAGGTTGTGGGTTCGAGTCCCACCTGAGCCCTACGGTGAATTTTTAAGTGTATTATTTACTTATGTAAAACCAATTTAACATATGACACATCAAAAATATACGTGGAAATTTAAAACAATAACTTAAAAATAATTTCTGTAAGAAAATGCTTCCGATTGGGAATCACCTGAGACTAAATACCTAAATGAGGGCTTCTACATTAGGTAAGTGTAAGAAAGGTACTTCAAGGAAATCATATATCTTGAGGAAGTGTGAATATCATTATGAGAATAATACTCACACTTCCTTACGCTACTACTATCTAAAAACACATTCCGTAGAAAAATATACAACTTAGGGACCTTCAAGTAAAGAGTGTATTTTTTTTAAAAGGTCGGCAACATATTATCGATCTCTCTGATATCACGGATGTTCATGGGCGGCGTTGATTACTTTCCATAAGGTGACTCGCTTGCTCGTTTGACGCCTCTAGCATAAAAAAAAATATTTTCTTATACTTTGGCACTTGGTGAGCCTTTAATAACAGCTCATAGGAATTATCAGCTTAGAGGAATGAATGACATTTCATTCCTCTAAGCTTAACAAGTACCCGCTACATAGACGCAAGGCCACTAGGATGGAAGACCACGTAAAATCGTGCCAATAGATCACAATGCCGACAATCGCGTGTGAAGTACCCGCTCCACGCCGTTCTATTAAGCTTCACGCTTTAGCCCTCAATAGGTCGACTTTACACCATAGAATTTTCAAGGGTTATTTGAACAGACAGTAAATAACTAAAAATATTAAGATAGTTCATTAAAAAAAATATTTATCCAAATACATACCAAACGTCTTTTAGCCAGGTGCGAGTAGGGGAAAGCGAGTAGGGGAAAGCTGTAGCGAAATACGCGTGGTCCCCTTAAGGGGAACATTGCAAGGAGACCATGAGTTATAGAGCGTACGTCATCATCATCATCATCAGCAACCCACACTCGTCCACGTGCTGGACATAGGTCTCCCCTAATGCATGCCACTGCTCCCAGATTTTCAGCCACTCTCATCCAGCCCACACAAGCCAGCCTTCGAATGTCATCATCCCATCTTGTCGCAGGGCGTCCTACACTACTCGTACGTATGTCCACCGAAAGCTTTCCTTTTTGTTTGTTTCAATCGCATATTTCAGTTTATCGTACCGTTTCAGGGCAGCTCACGCCCTCATTGGCATACCTGTTAATATCGCTGGTTGCACGTAGGTTGTGTCGTATAGTAAGTGGCCAAGCTCGAAGTGTCTAGCATCCCTAACAATAGAATAGATCTGTTAAGTGGCCTAATGGTGATTACGGCGCAGCCACTGAGTTCAAGTCCGCATTATTATAAGCTGAGCTGAATCTGCTCGCTTCAGCATTCAGTGGGTGGATCTTGATTAATTTATGTAGCAGTTGATTGTTTCCTCTCCATAAATTCTAAGAAAATTATTATAAGAACAAAGCCGTCTACCACTCGCTGGAAACTCTTTGGGAGTTGCAAAGATTATATTAATAGACTGCGGTAAAAGTTCCATGAAGCTATTAGTCGAATAGAATAGAGCAACCTAAGAATCTAGTTTTGTTTTGAAACCGAACCATTTTCCAACAACGCTTTTTTGTGATAGGTGGCAGACCACCAGACGACCGTGGGAGAGCCACGCTTCGGCATGAATAGGCCGCCTCGACCGAAGTGATACCACGACCTCACAGAAAACCGGCGTGAAGCAGCACTGTGCTGTGTTTCGCTGCGTGAGTGAGGGTACCGGAGGCCCAATCCAGGGGAAAAAGGGGGTTTAAATGTTGGGAGCGCACTTGCGACTCCACTGGTATCGCGGGTGTCCATGGGAGGCGGCAATCGCTTACCATTGGGTGATTCGTCTGCTCGTCTGCTCGTCTGCCACCTATCATATATAAAAAAATACCTTTACGAATTTGAAAAACAAAATATGAAATGAAAAATATGGGTTTTGTTTTATATTGCTTCATTTTCGGGAAAAAGATACCTTTTACACACCGTATAGAAATATGGCTTACTTAAGCTCATACAACAAATAGTGTAGGTGTTACAAAAATGTCAAGAAACAATAAGTGATTATTTTTCTTCATCATACCTGGAAATAAAATAGTATTGGCGTATGAACTTTTATATTTCATCTCCTAGAATAAGAAATATTCGGCCTGTCTTACGAGTCTAATAAATATCTGAAGATGTAGAAAATTAATTTCTTATAGGTACAAATAAAGTAACCTATTTTTTCCTTTTCCCAAAATCGAATAGGTCTTAGGAATAGGTATAGAATTATTTTCGGGATATTATTTGATAAATAAACCATCTATCGATTCTCATCTTAATGTCAAAACGCGTTTGGTTCATTATCAATAATTTAGGTAATTTGACAGATTTTCGTAACCTGATAAGTATGTGGTAATGAAGCTAGCGATCTCTAGTTTCATGTATCTGGCTGGCTGTAGGTACTTACTAACGAATCGTGACGACTGATGCAATTCAAAAGCCATCAATAAGTTAGAAGTGGTTTTCAGTGGTACAAATGTGTGTATTTTTGCAATTATCATAGCAAATTTTGACATTTAGGTATAAGCCATTTAACATTATTAAAATAAATATGTATCTAAAATAACTTCAAAGTTTTGGTTACTAAAAATAAATCACATTTCTTAACAATCTTAAATTCCATTTCGATTGTCCTAAACTCTGATTTTTAATTATGCTGACTAAACTGACATGTGTCATTCCCATACATTTTTGCTGATTCGGCGGGTAGGGCTAAAACAAGCCGCATGGCCTGATGCAATTCAAAGGTTTTAAATTAGTGTCTAGTGGTTTTTAGTGTACAAATTTGGTGTTTATTTGTGCAGTGAAGTGCCGCAAAGTGATCCTAATAATAAGAATCGTTGGATTGTATCGTTTTTAACACTGCTATTGTGTGTCGAGCGAGTTATCTCGTGACAACTAGCTTGGACCAAATAGAGTCTTAAAACCTGCGATTGCTTTTAGAGTGATATCCGCTGAATCCGTAGGTCGAAAAAACGTAAAACACCGGCGTTTTATTGAGTGACTGTGACTTTGACTGACTTCGACTGTTGACTACCTACTTATTCTCAATAAGTTACTTGACATTGGCGAATTATCTTCGGGAAGAGCCATACTAAAAAAAATACAGTTTTGCTTTTTTTGACGGATGCAAAATACCAAAATTTTATATGGAAACTTGATATTTGCATGTGCTCGTTTATAGTCCTAGAATATGTCCCGAGGGTTTTCTAACAACTTCTGAAACAACAGTGAAATTTCTGTCCACGAGTTATGTAAATAAATTATCCTAATGGAAATTTTATCAGTTGTGATAATAGTTGCGAGCTACCGCAAGTCGTTAACTTGAATTTACGAGCGATATTTGCAGATACATTAACGACATTTATTTCAATTATCTTAATACTAAGTTAACATTATGCAGTAGTGGTTAATAAACATTTAAGTAAATAAAACGTTGTGGGCGGCCCATTACATGAGTGCACCAAACTGAGTAACCCTACAAAACTAAATTTAATTTCAAGATGACGTGTCCGGCCTTTTTAAATACTGCAGAACATTACCGATCCACGTGCATTTTCAATATACCTTTCTAAAGGAGCACTTTTTCAATTAATCCTTTAAAACACAAATTTACCACCCGGTATATACTCGAGCTAGCTGCAAGAACCGGCTCTGGTAGCCGCGCGCAAACTGTGAAGTTCCTACTCTGCCTAGGTTTATCAATATTATGCCGCAGAAGTTAGTGGATGAAATCAGAGCAGAAAATATTAAATACAAGCTTAAAGATGGATATCCTTGGGCTACTGTAGAAATGTTTTATTCATTGCTATGGTGGTCTTGGGTGGTAATCATTATAAATGTACAATACACTAGTTATTTGTAAATTAGTATTAGTTCTTTTTAAAAGTAATATCATTTGTGAACTCTTAAGCTCTAAGAGTAAACCTTAGTGGTTTTTTTAAAGCTTTTGTATAAGTTTTAATGTAAGTATCGTTGTATTTTTTTTCATGTGATAAATAATAAAAAAAACAGGTCGAAACGGCTAAAGATTGTGGGAAGAATGACTGCCAGGAATACGACTACCTCAGGGCCGCTCTGTCAAGAGTCTAAGTACTAACGATTAAGAAGAGAAGAAAAAATGAATTTTTTAACTTTTGAACTTTTTTGACGCTTAGGAGCTTAAAGTTTACAACTTATGTACTATCCTATTACGCATATTTTTTTCACAATAAGATGTATGAATATGTCGTGATTATAACTCACATCGTGAAATTTTAGATTTTTCGTTTTTTTATTTTGTAATGCTTAATGAAAGTGGTTAGTTACATTTCAGGAGGTAACCGAAAATATCATCTTAACACTCAACCTTTATTTAAGTAAATTATATAAAAGGCAAACTTAACAATAAATGCAAAATAACTTTTATTCAGAATTTTATGTTTTAAGAAGTTTAGTGACCTTGTTAGCGCATTTAGTTTCTTGCTAGTTAAACTAACTACGACTTTTTAATCAGCTTGTTCAATCACAGCATCGAATTGTTCGAGCCCTAGTATTTCCAAACCAACATAGTGGGCTGGGATTCCCCTGCGGCATTTGACTTGTACCTATAAGTAATAAAAATCTACGTGTATTAGGCTAGTATGGCGAAAGAATTCTGAAAACACAAAATGTCAGAAAAACTGCCCTGCCCTGCAAACTGATACTAATTTTAATGTAACATGATGATAAAATATTTTAAAATGAGCAAGGAATAAGGAAATATTTGAAATCCTGCACGTTTCGGATAGGTTCTGGAATGTGTTATCATGATTCAGTCGGTCTGGTTCTCCCTTTAAAGGGTTGCGAAGGTTAGGCGGTTGCTACATGTGGGAGAGCCACGCTTCGGCATGAATGGGCCGGACTCAACCGGAGTTACCACGGCCTCACAGAAAACCGGCGTGAAGCAGCATTGTGCTGTGTTTCGCTGCGTGAGTGAGGGTACCTGAAGGCCCAATCCGGGGGTTTAAAGGGGGATTACAGGTTGACAGCGCACTTGTGACTGCACTGATGTCGCGGGTGTCCATGGGCAGCGGCAATCGCTTACCATCAGATGATCCGTCTGCTCGCCTGCCACCTATCACTTAAAAAAAGTTGCTACATGATTATTGCCTCACTTCAAATCCTGAATCATGGTCTAAGCTTAACCTGGCCTCCAAACCTGTCGCTTTGGACGCAACCGGGAATCACATGCTGAGATGAGACGAGATTAACTGATTGAATTCACATGATGAAAAACATAAGGAGTTTGAATCGCCTCAATATGTAACAGCTTACCTGCGTGTAATGTTGTATGTGGTACATACGTAAAAGAATAAAATATATCAATATAACCCACTCTACTGCGTAACACTAAATGTGTCAATCAGTAGAGTAATCCGGAATAATTTCCCGGTGATTTACGACCAGGTCTCGTCATTTGACGGATTAAGGAAAACGAGAAAAACATTGCAGAAAATCTTACTTTAAAATTTAATTCTTTAAATAGTCACGTAGAACAAAACACTTTTAACTGTTTAGTATTCACTCTTACTTCGGTAGAAGTAATTGTAAGAACTATCTATGACCCTTCTTTTATAATTAAGTACATAATATTTTAATTAATGACGAATAAAATTTAATTTATTTTCTCTTCTATGATATTAAGTGTTTTCAATTCCTAGGTTTAGTTTTACCTTACCTTAGAAATTAGGTAGCCTGTCTAAAGTATTTCAATACCTACCTAAAATGTAGAGGTGAATTTTATAGTGCCTCTTTTACACCAGTCTAATCAACACCCTTTGTAGTATCGCAAATTCAACAATGGCTATCCAATCACGAAATTTGATAGCTAAACGGCCGGTAGTGGACCGTTTAGCCAGATTGAAGCGACTCTGTACACAGGTCTCTAGAGAGCCGGCCTATGGGTTCAGAGTGTGTTATATTTCCTAGGGGCTAAAAGATTTCTCTTTGTGAGCCATTTGTAACAATATTCGATGACCTGAAAATAAAAAAATAAACAACTAGAAAACTCTTCATGTGACTATCGCAGAATCACATGCAGGGCACCTAGATCTCGGGTTTGACAACCATAAACAGGAGAATCAAACAAACTTGATCATTAAACTGGTACATGTTCAGAAGTAGAACAAAAGAAATTTGATGCCAAACTAAGCCTACAAATTGTAAAGGTTTAATCAAATTACATTTTTAGTTAAACAAAAAAATTTAAGTGAATTACTAATAAGTTTACAAACATTTCGCTAAATTTAGAAAACTGCGTGGGACAATAATTTCTAAAATCTTAACAGGAGAAAGACATTTCTAGCTAAGTTGTCCGTTTTCAATTAAATTGGTGACGGTTATTACAAAAGTTAAAATTACTTTTCCACTGTCTTTATCAAGTATGTACTTGTATATTAAAATAGGTAGGTAGGTATGTACCTACCTACCTATTTTTAATATAATATGGAAATATCTGCTAATCAATATGTATCTACCTTACCTACCGATATATGTCACCGTAGCATGAAACCAAATTAAAAATAAATGAATTAGAGTATTTGTCTTCCTCCTGCCAGTTTTACTTGGAATTCGAACAAAAAAAATACAGATTTGAATAAAGAAATTAATCACAACGAAATGTCACAATAGAAAACGTGCTCGTTTACGAAAATTTCCATCCGTAACAAATTAGTTACGATCATGATTCTGCTTTTCAGTTACTAGACTCATGATTGACGACTTAATAAAATTCCGAAATATAATTTACGCAAAGAATTTTGAATAGAATTCTGCTGATTTCAATAATGTACCTATTTTTCAATATATACAATCCTGACAACACTTAAGCTAGATAAATTAATCTTTGGACTATAAGCAATACCTAAACTGGGAAACTACTACAGTAAATCATTGTCTATAACAACTTATTAATTAATTGGTGTACCAAACAACAAACTTTTTAAAATAATGACTTTTTTAGTTTAAAAAACCCACTCGTACTTAGTACTAACAAAGTAAAGTCTCATTGCAAAAAACGCCATAAAATATCAGTTACCTAAGTGCCTGTTACGTAAGTTCCCTGAACTCTGTGAGTTTCCTTTGATTAAAAGGAAAAATTGATATTTTTAGCAAAGCTGGGTTAGTTTCGGCGAAATTTTCTAAGCTGTGCACTAACCGCGACGGGTAGTTTATTTTATGAGTATCAAGCTTACTTGCGGACATCGCCCAACTTTACGCTGTAGACAACGATATCTAGCGCACTATACGGTGAAAGCAAAGCTGAAAATTAATTTTAATACGTATTTGAGGTTCAATTTCTGACTTCGTTTTTCCGCGTGTGTCGCAAAATTTGGAACTGATTACACTTTATGATAAGTCAAAGTCAAAAGTTTCTTTATTTGCATAGGCTTGTACACAGCATTTACAAATCGTCATACATCAACATCTTTTGAAACTGTTAAAAAGCATAATAATAATTTACATGTAGTTACATATATCTGCCGATACATAAAATATAATAAGAAATAAATAAACATAATGCAATTCTACCACCGGCTCGGAAAGTTGTTTCCGGTCGAGAAGATCTGGCAAGAAACTCGCCAGTTACTCTTTTTAATCGCCAATTTTTTATACAATGGTTTCTTATCCTCATACCAAGTCATACTGTGTAACGCAACACAAAATAGAATGATGCAAATTTAAAGCGAAAAAATTAAAAAAAATGAGGTAAACCGAAGCAGTCCAGTCCCATTCTCACTCACATTTATTTATTTATATAATATAATAATAATAATTCTCACAACATCTCATACGTTGACCTGATTCCGTACTAAGTAGCTTAAGCACTTGTGTTACAGATATCAGGCAACAGAGGAACACAAATATATACTTAAATACTTAAATTACACCCAGACACTGAACAAACACAAATGTTCATCGCACGAATGGTTGTCCAGGGTGGGGATCGAACCCACGACCTTTGGCGTAAGATCCAGGGTCACTACCAATTGCGCCATCCGGTCAGTCGGTATATAATATAATTATACGGGATAAACTATATTACATAATTAACACATCATCACTTACCATCAGGTGAGATTATGGCCAAATGTCTGGCTATTCTTATAAAAAAAATATATATACATACATATACATAATTAACACATATTTCACTCAACCATATTAGTGAGAATGTAATGACCCGCCACATAGCGCCACCACCTCAGGGACATTTGAGTGAGCAATATATTTTGCGGTCGTTGTCTATAAGTTCTTCGTATAAATAATAGAAAATTAAGTTTTCAAAAGGGTTTGTCCCAAGAGAAATCTCTCGAACCTTGCAATCTACGCATCATCCTAAAACATTACCGTACCTCATATAGTATCAGCCTATATACCTATTGTCTCACTGCAGGGCAAATACCTCCATCATGGAAATCAAGTCGTCGCTACTATAAGGGCTTTATCACCACGCTTGCCTAATGCGGATTGATGATCACAAACCTAAGCTACGTTCGAAAAATTCTAAACACACTTTTGCTCGACCCGGGAATCGAACCCAGGACCCCGAGATCACTGCCCGGTACTTAAACCACTTGACCAACGTTTACCGTACCGTACCTCTTACTCGTACCTAAAAATTTCTCTAACTAGGTAAGTTTTACGAAGCAGAAAATCGTAAAAGTCTGGTATATCGACAATATTAATATTACTGCCAACCATTCGAAACCAAACTCAATGGGTGTCTCGATAGTATGTTATGTTCGATTGTCTTCGAAACTTTGGATCGTTGACGGTCACCATGAACAAACTTGAAATGTACAATAGATAAATTACTTTACCTCTCTTCCATTTTATATACGGGTTTATATTATATAAACCGTGAAGCCGTCTGGTCCGCGGGAGAGTAGAATAGACCACCCTCACTCTTACCGAGGTGTCGTAATAGGCGACTAAGGTAAAGCTGCTGGCATGATCATCAGCACCCAGAGTAGAAAAGCTCTGCATTTATATCAAAACTCTCGCCAACCCGTCTGCCAAGCGTGGTGAGTATGGCAACTACCCTTCATGTGATTGAGGGAGGCCCGTGCCCCAGCAGTGGGGACTTAAATGGGCTGACGATGACGATGATGATGATTATATATAAAAAAAACATCAATGGGAGATTATTACTGGTTTTAGTGTTCAAATGCAACAACCTTTTGTATATTGTGAATTTATAGATAGAAGATTTTTTTTCCAAAATCCTTTTTCCTCCTCACATCAAGTCATGTTAGAGCAAACGGTATTCTAGCAATTTGTTGAATATACTTTTTTCTACTACTATTTCAAATTGTGACTATATAGTTATTATATTTTATGCTCTTTTCGTTACAAAGCTTAGGTGCTACAAAGACAGTGAGGGACTCAACAAGGCTACCTACATAACGAGTGCGATATTAAACCTTACTGGTAGTAGACATAACATCAATTCAAAGTTTATAAAGCCTTGATGAGCTGCCATGGCTGTATGTGTGTAAAGACGTCGTTTTATATGATAAGGACGGGAACAAATTGCTGTCAGAAACCTCTTTCTACACATAAGTAAAGGTAGGGAACCTTGCTCTTTGCTCCCAAGTGAGCTCCGCTTTGAGAAATCGACCTCCTGCACGTATGCAATGTAGGTTAAGACACATTCTATACAATATTGTTAAGATCATGTAGCCTAATGACTATGATATTAAATATTACGAAAATGGTAAATACTTACTTAAATAGTTTTCTAAGAGCTTTATTGTTTATTTGAGAATTAAGTGATGTTCGCGCAATTACTAACCATTATTTGGGTCTTATAATGGTAGTAATAATATCGTATCCGCTAAAATGTTAAAGAGCTTGAAAAAGCACGAATATTTTTAGAAATATTCGTGCTTCTTCAAGCTAATCTTCAAAACAACAATCATGTTTTGTACTCAAATATACAAATAATAACAATATTTGCAGACACACGAATGAACTCGTCTGCATGCCAACTTTTTAATTAGTATTTTCGGGACGGAACGTAAACACGGATATGGTACATGAAATAGCAATGTGCCAGTCTGTGACGGACATATTTTCCTAAGAAAAATAAACTCGTCGTATTCTCAATATTAATTACGTTTGCAGATATTTTCGAACATTTCAAAGTCGAAATTTTTAGAGCATATCTAAAAAAAATTGTGATAATTAAATTGTTAAATTCATAAACAAACTATAGGTACTTTCATAAATAAAAAAATTAAAAGTAAAAATATTGCAGCACAATGGCGAAGGCGTTTTCCCTACCCTTAATTTAATGATGAAATTTATTGGTTTTTAAAAATAAATTATTGAACTAATGCATTAGCTAAGCTACCTACCTTGTCCTATCATAACGTAGTATTTTATTTATGGAATAGATGTCATACGAGCAGACGGATCACCTGATGGTAACACTTTACCGCCACTGCGGTACTCTCACTCACTTGGTGAAACACAGCGTTTTCTATGAGGCAGTGGTATTACTCCGGTCGAGCCGGCCCATTCATCGCCTATAAAATCCGAATCAATTAGAGTCACATTGAGTCACATATATATATATATTAGTCGATCAAAACCAGCGTCGGGTTGGTCTCTTGGATCTGCACCGACTAAAGCTGAGCGGCCGCCTGTTTGGCACATACAGGGATAATATTGTCCTACTTTTCTTCTATTATTTATGTATAGGTTATGTTTCTAATTAATTTTCCTTGTTTTTATTGTGCCAAATAAAGTCATCATTCATTCATTCATTATAGCGAGACGATTAAATACTTACTTTGGGACAGAAGGATCAATTCAAAACGAGCTTAGTAATTTAGCCTGACTTCGCTAATGTGCACCTAGAAATAGACTCACATTTACTATAAAATGCAGTAAGTCTGAAGATCATCCAGGCTAAGGCGAAATTTGAAATTCAATTGTACGACGAAGGTTCAGGCACAAAGACTCAGCTTGTAATTACCACTAAGAATGACCGAGGAATGGAATCATGTCTGAAAAGTTCGGGGTTTGCCCCTTTTTACTCTTAATATTGTAGTTTCCATTCAATTACTTGAATTTTTTAGTCTTCTCTTTTTACTGGACTGCAGACAGACGGCCGTTTTAAACTTGGTTGAAGTAATGAAAAGCAAAATGTGGAGAAAACGGATAGGTATTAAAATTACGCTTTCTCATGCAACGGTTAACTTGGTGAAATCTTCATGAAATTTATTCCAGATAGGCAATAACATAGAAAAATGTCTAGTACAGTCAGCCAAGAAAGTGGTGTACAACTTTTGACAAAAGTTTCTGCGAAATGTAACGATCGCTAAGGTTGACTTTTCTAACGGAGTGAGAACTCGTTCACAATGGACAACATTTCAAAATTGCTAAGCTCTGAAACAAAAAATACCAATTCTTTGTTTACTTTTCCGCTGCTTGAATATATATTTATTCATTTTTTATATTGCTTATTTACTGAGAAAAAAATTAAAAACTAAAAACCGTAAGATGACGTCATCGGACGGCAGAATGTAAAATATTTCTTTGCTTAGCACATTATAGTTTTAAATTTACGAAATGCCAAACCCATGACATGTAACTGTAAAAAAAAAGACAACTTGTCAACGTTGAATGTATGAATGACGTTGACAATGTTGACACTAGTATTATTTACCTTTGACAGTAGTACCTTTTTTTTATCAAAACAATAATAAGCAAAGGAATATCGCTGTATTCAGCCGTCCGATGACGTCATTTGGCGCTTACGTCTATTTAGAATAAATAGAATTTCAATAATTATTTTATGCATGAAAATGGCCAAATTTTGAAAAAAGAAAAAATATGGGTCTGTTCATTTTATGTCTATTTTCATATAAAAAAACAATATGGACATGTTAAAAATATGAAATGTTGTCCATTATGTTATTATGACGTTTTTTCTGTTATCCTGAGATGTCTAACATTTGACGTCATTAAGTGACTTTTTTTTTTTTTGGTTTCCCGGGAGAAATGCATTACGCAGACCCTGCCGCCGGGGGGCGACAGGGTACTGTGGGACTCACCCTCCGGGCCGCTTCTTCTAACAAGAAGCGACCTGAGGGTATACCCACTAAAACTCCCGAGGCTCAACCACCCGTGGGTATAAAATGGGGTCACGGGAACTGCACGAGGCTATTCCCCGCAACCCCACTCCCCCACAGGCCCCTACACGGGGTGTGCGGCCACGCCCCTCCTCAGGCTAGGAGGAGGGGGGTTGGTGACAGCCGGAAGAGCTGAGCCGTCCCCAACGAACGGTGGAGGTGCCAATGGCAGTGCCGGCACAGGGACCCCCGTCCCTGTTGCCGGCTGGCCACCTCCACGGAGAGGACGAAGAGTTCTCCGCCGAACTCGTCCTCTCCTTGCTCGAAGCGGGCCTGCGAGGGGGTTAGTCTCGCGCTTCCGCTCCGCCGCCTCCTTCTGCGCCACCACTTCTTCGCAGAAGTGGGCGAAAGCCGACCAGGCTCTCTCATCATCCAGCATAGCTGCAACTATGCTGGACAAAGAGAGGTCATGTCCGACCTCCGCGAACGTCATGAAGTGACTTTTTTTTTTTTTTTTTTTGTTTTCCCGGGAGAAATGCGTTACGCAGACCCTGCCGCCGGGGGGCGACAGGGTACTGTGGGACTCACCCTCCGGGCCGCTTCTTCTAACAAGAAGCGGCCTGAGGGCATACCCACTAAAACTCCCGGGGCTCAACCACCCGTGGGTATAGAATGGGGTCACGGGAACTGCACTAGGCTATTCCCCGCAACCCCACTCCCCCACAGGCCCCTACACGGGGTGTGCGGCCACGCCCCTCCTCAGACTAGGAGGAGGGGGGTTGGGGACAGCCGGAAGAGCTGAGCCGTCCCCAACGAGCGGTGGAGGTGCCAATGGCAGTGCCGGCACAGGGACCCCCGTCCCTGTTGCCGGCTGGCCACCTCCACGGAGAGGACGAAGAGTTCTCCGCCGAACTCGTCCTCTCCTTGCTCGAAGCGGGCCTGCGAGGGGGTTAGACTCGCGCTCCCGCTCCGCCGCCTCCTTCTGCGCCACCACTTCCTCACAGAAGTGGGCGAAGGCCGACCACGCCCCCTCATTATCCAGCATAGCTTCAACTATGCTGGGCAATGAGAGGTCATGTCCGACCTCCGCGACCAGCGCGGACCGCTGTTGGTCGAAGGACGGGCACACCACCAACGTGTGATGTGCCGAGTCCTCCGCAGCGCCGCACTGGTGGTCTGCTGCCTTTAGGACCCGCGCTGACACCCCCCTAAAGTGGGGGCCAAAGTGCCAGCGCGGATCCAGTGTGAGGCCGAGATACTTCATCTCGGCCCCCACCGGGATGTCCACCCCCCCGACGCGGATGGCTGCGCCGGGGGGTGGTCGGCTCTCCCGAGGCCCGGGGAAGTAAAGGGCCTCGGTTTTGGCCAGGGCTACATTTAGCCCCAGCCGGCCGATACGGCCGACGACTAAATCGCCGCCGACCGATGCGAGGCGCGCTGCATCCCGGAAGGACTTCCCCCGGGCGGTGACTAGGGTGTCATCTGCATAGCAGATGACACCCATGCCCGGGAGAAGCGCGCCTCGCAACACCCAGTCGTACCCGATGTTCCAGAGCAGGGGTCCTAAAACGGACCCCTATGGAACACCGGATACGACTTGACGCCGCTGGACAGAACCAGCGGCGTCAACAAACGCCACGGACCGGTCGGCGAGATAGTCGCCGACCAGCCCTATCAGGTATGGAGGCACTCGGAAATACCGGAGTGCCTCCATAATAACTGCATGGGGGAGGGAGTTGAAGGCATTTTTGATGTCTAACGAGACTGCCAACAACCCCTCCCCCCTGCTCGACGCTCCCTCGCAGAGGGAGCGGAGCCGGGACAGGGCGTCGATCGTGGATCGACCGGCCCTGAACCCGTACTGGGCCTCGCTGAGGTCAGGCCCAGTCTCCTCGAGATGCTGGACGAGGCGGGAAGCGATGATCTTCTCGAAGATCTTCCCCACCTCGTCCAGCAGCACAATTGGCCTATAGGCCGACGGGTCGTCGGCCGGCCGACCTTCTTTACGAAGGAGGACCAGCAGGCCCTCCTTCCAGATCCGGGGGAACCTCTCTGACCGGAGGCACCGGTCAAAGAGGCCCCGGATCCTCTCCTCCATTTGCCCGAGGCAGATGTAGAGGATGCGGGCCGGGACTCCATCCGGCCCGGGGGCGGTCTTCTTCCCCCGCAGTCGGAGCTCGACCATTCCGAGCTCCGTCGTCGTGACCTGCGGGGGGGCCTCCACCAACTGGTATAACCCATATGGTGGAGGCATCGGGGGGGGGGACAAACGAGCGGTCGCAGGGGGGAAACAACCCCTGCACCACCCGCCCCAAGAGCCCCGGCTCCAGGGTCTCGGTGACGGGGCGGCCAATGGGGCGCAGCTTTTGCCGCGCCGCCTTGTACGGCCGCCCCCACGGATCGTCGTCGAGACTCTGGAGCATCTCCTCGCGGGCGCGATCCTTGGCCTCGCCGATCGCGCCCTTGAGTGCGCGCCTCCTGTCCCGAAAGACTTCGTAGAGGCGCGCCTCCTCCTCCTGGTCCCGCCGCCGCCGCCGCCGGCTCCGGGTGTAGGCCCTCCGAGCGGAGAAACACTCCGCACGGAGGGCGTCGAGCTCGGCCGACCACCAGTACACGGCGTGTCTGGGGTCGGGGCGGCGTGACCGAGGCATGCTAAAATCGCATACCTCGGTCATGGACTGGCGCAGCCGCATCGGCGTCGTCGTCCAGGACCGGGGAAATCCAGTCCTGGACTAGGGCCGCTTCGCGGGCCAGGCCTTTGTCCAGGCGGGACAGTGCCCACCTGGGGAACGGCGACCTCGGCGGCGGCGGGGGCGGGAGGGTGGACGTCCCGCGGACCACAAATCTAATATCTGTGGTCCGACAGGGACTCTGTCAGGTCCACCCTCCAGTCGGCGACCCGGTCGGCCAGGGCGGCGGTGGCGAAGGTGACATCCACCACCGACCCGCCGTGCTGCCGAACGCAGGTGTGGACCGACCCCCGATTCGCGAGGGCCAACCCACACCCGACGGCCCATAGTTGGACCGCCTGTCCGCGCAAGTCGGAGCGGGGATTGCCGCACGCAACTGACTTGGCGTTGAGGTCGCCGGCTAGTATCACCGGCCGCGGTGCCAGACGGCCCAAAACCGCGGACAGGGAGTTGAGGAAGTCCTCAAACTCCCTGAAGGGGCGAGTGGGGGAAAAATATGTCGCCACCACAGCATAGGGGCCAGCCATGGCGACGACATACCCCGATCCCCTCTCCACCAGAGAGAGGGGGAAAAAACGGTGAGCCCTGACGGGCGAAGACCGCGGCGAGCCCGTCAGAGCTCGCCAACCAGTTGGCGGAGACGTAGTACGGCTCCGCCACCACGCCAACGTCCACCTGCCACTCAGCCATGACCTGGGTAACCATGTCCTGAGCCGAGCGGCAGTGGTTGGCGTTTATTTGGAGGAATGATGTTGGGACCGAAACCATCATTCCTCCATCTCCGCCCCCTCCTCTCGCGCCGCCGGAACGGGCCCATCGGCGGGCGCGGGTGTCGCCGCCGTCGGACGCACCGACGGCAATTTACCTTTTTTAGGAGGAGGCTTGCACCTTCCTCCCCCCATGCGGTGCCCCGCTGGCCGGCCGCTCTGGGCACAAACGGCGCAGTGGGGCTCCGCCGTGCAGTCAGCGGCCATGTGTCCCGGCTTGCTGCACCGGAGACAGAGGTGCTCCTTCGGAGCAGCAGCGGGACAAAGGGGCCTGGTGTGGCCGGTGCCCAAGCACCGGAAGCACCGGAGCGGCCCTTGCTCCATCTCTCGGACCGGCGCCGACGTCCAGCCGACTAGGACGCGCCCGGTCCGCAGGACAACTTTCGCCGCCACGGTGGGGACCTGGACTCTCACTGAGCCCAGGCCCCTTCGGCCGGTGAAGAGTTTTCCGACCTTCACCTCACCGGCCGGGCACCCACCGGCGGCCGCGATCTTGGCGGCCACTTCCTCGCTGGTGACGGACTCGTCGAGCTCCTTCACCAGGAGGGAGGTGGTGCGGATGGGTTGCGCCACCCTGGCGACATCCGACACCACCTCTTTTAGTTTGGCCGCGAAGGAGGAGGCTTGTTCCTTCTTGGCAGCGGGGAAGGAGAAAAGTCTTCCCCCCGCGGCTGTCACTCGGCACCGGGAGCCCTGCGCCGCCTCGTCTCCAAGAGTCTCACGAGCCCGTTTAAGCACGGACTCGTAAGACTCGCCTTTGGAGGTCGCCTCCGTCGTCAGGGTGAGGACGACGGCGTTCGCATTCCTGATGCGGATCCTCCTCTTCTTGGGTGGCGCCGATGGTGTGGCCGTTTTGGCTGCCGGTGCTGGAGTCCTTTCCGGCCCCGACTGCATGGCGACGGAGGGGGAGGAGGAGGCCGGCACAGAAGCCGCCTTCTTTCTCCTCTGTCTCTTCCCCTTGGTGGTACCAAGGGGCGAGGGGACGGCTGCCGCCGCCTGCTTGGCGGCCTTTTTGGCGGCCTGTTTCGCCCGTTTGGAGGTGACCTCCTTCCACCCCGAGTTGGCTGGAGTGGTGGACGGGAGGAGCCCATCGTCGGTCTCTATTGGAGGTGACACTGCTGGCTGGCTGGCTGGCTGTGCCGGCGCTGACGCACGGGATGTGGAAGGCTCCGGCTCCATCTCCCTTGCTGGGGCTTGGGTGCGCTTCCCTATCCCCTTCCCCTTATTGGATGGAGGGGGAGGAGGAGGCGGCGGCATCGACTCCTTCGATGAGGAGGGCATAGCCGCTCTCCTCTTGTCCGCCGCAAGTGGCGGGCGGACCCGTTCCTCCGGCAGGAGCCGGCCACTGATGCCATCCAGGCACGCGCGCACAAAATTGCGCTCCTGGATGGCATGCTCGCGGAGCCTCTCCTCCACCAGCTCCCCGATCCTGACCACCAGGTCATGCTCAGGGAGGGAGGGGGCAGAGGGCCGCGGCTGTCGTCGGTCTGTGGCAGGCGAGGGAGACTCGCTGCCCTGCTTTAGGAGCCGCAGCTCCTCTCTCACGGCGGCCAACTCTTTACTCAGGCGACTGACAGTCGCCTGTAGTACCGCCGCCTCCTCACTTGCCGTTCTTTTGGCCATCTCCTCGGTGATGGCCAAGAATGAGCAGCTCCTGCTTTTAAGGGCCTTCACTAGCGTGCCCTTTAGATGGCCGCTCTTTGTGGCGATGTGGGCGATGTGCTCCGCATCCTCCATCGCCTGCTGCTTCAGATCGGCTACAGGCATGTCCGAGTAGTCGAGGAAACTCGACACCCCGTAGCCGACCTTTGCACGATTCTGCCGCGCCGCCTCCTCCATCGCCTCCGTGCGGGCGATAAGTTCGGCCTCTTCGTCTGCCTTCTTTTGAGCCGCCAGCCGGGCCCTTGCCGCTTTGAGCTCTTTTGCGGCGCCCGTGGTACTTGGGCGCCCGCGGCCCCGCTTGGATCCAGCGGACCTACCGGAGGCGATCGAAATCGACCTCCCACTGGAGTCCGAGTGTGACCCGGACTCCGCAGCGCGTTTGCGCGAATTGCGCAAGAAGTACTCCCGGCCTGTCTCGGACTCCGATACCTCAATGAGGGTATCGTCTTCCGACAGGTCGAGATCTCCCGCTACGAAAAACCTGCTCCCCGAGGCGGTGAAGCCCGGGAGCGCACAGCGAGACCCCGAGCGGGGGGTCGCCTTTTCGGACGTGCCCTTGCGGGCGCGAGATCCGTTAGGGTTGCCATCGTCGTTGACAGCGGCACCAGAAGGGGCTGGCGCCGCTGCCCCAGTAACACCTGAATCCATTTCGTATTCGGAGTCAGAATCCGTAAGTCGAGAGCCGTGGTCGTTTTCAGCGATGCCGGAATGGGCCGACACCGCTGAAGCCAAGTCGCCAGTATTCAAATCGTCATGCACATCGGAGTCCGGTGCGCAAGCCAGGTCGTCGATGAGGTCGCCCTGAGAAGGGCGCGCCTTATCGGAAAAGGAGTCCGATCTCGCCGAGGTGCCCTGAGAAGGGCGCCCCGAACGAGAAGAACGAGTCGATCGCATTATCACTCGAATTCGCAAGACAAAAGTTCGCCGCAAGTATAGCTCGAATCGGAATCGGTCACCCACCTGCCACCTGCGTTACCGGGCTCAGGATGGGGTCCAGGGCGTACGAACGTGGACGTTTCCGAGAGCACTTGGGGCAGTTAAACCTCATTAACCTATTTAACTCAACTAAAACCATGTCGATCTTTTTGAAGAGAAACTTATTACTACTGAAAAAGAAAGTCTCACTGATAATTTTACTGTCAAGTATTTCCGTCAAGAAGGTTAGATTTATGCGATAATTCAAACTTGACACTTGGCGTGACGTTTGAGCGGCATCCTAAGTATATTGTGTTATATCTTAAATGACAAAGAGAGCAATATTCACTGACACAATCTTATTGCCAGGGAAAATTGACCTTGTTGTTTCATGATGTTCAAACGAATCTCAACCTTAGGGTGGTAGACCACATTTTTGGCTATCTGTGCCTTGAAAACATTTAGTTGTTCTCTTGAGGCGAGTACTGACTGACTTACGTCAATAAAACCATGTAACATTAACTACCATGACTAGTTGCTCGCTAGTTTCCCCATACTGACTGAACGAAGTATCGAGCGATGCTAACTCAGTGAGATAAAAACGTGTGCCTTTTTAACGAGAGGTCGGACGTAGGACTCACTCTTACCGAGGTGTCGGTGCCGTGTGGTCCCCGGCAGAGTAGAATAGGCCACCCTCACTCTTACCGAGGTGTCGTAAAAGGCGACTAAGGTAAAGCTGCTGGCATGATCATAAGCACCAGAGAAGGAAAACTCTGCATTTATATCAAAACCCTCGCCAACCCGTCTGCCAGCGTGGTGAGTATGGCAATTACCCCTCATGTGATTGAGGGTGGCCCGTGCCCCAGCAGTGAGGACTTAAATAGGCTGATGATGATGATGATGATGAACGTAGGATCAAATCCATTTTCTGTAAAACTTTTGAATTTTGTGAGAACATGTACACCAATCATAAATAGAAGCCGGATTAAATTAGATTATAATGTGGTTTTATCAAGTGACTTTAGTTTTTAGAACTAACAACTAAATGTTGACTTCTGATTCTGAAAATACCAATACTATACACTCCAGACGCTCGTTAAACCAATTGGTCAGTGAATAAATCTTTCGCCGCGAATCTGAAAGCAAATCAGCAATTAAAGTTTGTGGTGAGCTTTAGAAAGATCTATTTTGAGTCATGCATCAGCAGTCGTCTATCAGATTACTAATCTCAAGACAAGTTAGATATTCTTTCTTGCTTAGCCATGGAGGATGTATGAGACGTGCACTTACGACAAACAAGATATAGAGACTTATTAGCTAAACCCTTGAAAAGAAAATAAACGTGCATTTTCTTGAAATGCCGTCTGACGTCTGTAGTAATATTAAGAAACGACGATTCATTTTACATAATAGGTAGGTATACCAATAATTCCAACTCTTCATTTGAAAATATTTTTGTCTGTGTGTTGTTTTATCAGTAATCTTCTTTTTCATCTTAGCGTATAACTGGTTGAGTCTCAGGGTTTAGACCATAGATGAGACTATATGAGCTTCGCAAGCCTTTAACAGAGGAACCAGACTAACTGCACCAGCAAGGTTATAAACCATCCGAAACATTCAGTGTCAGTGCAGCAACTCACGATATTTTCCTTACCGTATAGCTAATGGTAGAAATACGCACATAGATTTGAAAAATCTAGAGGTGCATGCCCACGCTCCCCCGTATGGAAGGCGCGTTCTTATGCACCTACCATCGCTCCCCTTATTTTATTAGTAGTATCTAAAATTACTAAGAAATATTTTGTTCTTTGTGATTGTATGAGAGTCAAGACTGAAAAATCACGTTTAATCAAATTTCAGAATCTTTTTATTAAATATTTAAAGGTTAATAAACATAGAGCTATTAAAAAGAGTAACTGGCGAGTTTCTTGCCGGATCTTCTAGACCAGAACAACTTTCCGAGCCGGTGGTAGAATCGCATTATGTTTATTTATTTCTTTAGTATATTTTATTGTATCAACATATATATGTATTACATTTAAATTATACATAAGTACTTATAAATAATTTTACGTCATTCAAATGTATGACGATTTGTAAGTGCTGTGTACAAGCCTATGCAAATAAAGAGTTATTTGAGTTGAGTTGAGCTTAAGACTCTTTGCACTTTGGTGAAAAAATATAGCGTAATATCACTCCGTGTGAGTATTACACTCCGAAAGACATTAGCAACACGTCAAAAAAATATATACCGCAACTAAAGAATAATCCAAAAGTAGTGACCAAAATTTATGCGCATTTTTACGGCTCTGTAAGTAAATAATAAATAACAGAACTCGCCTCGAGGTGGTTCCAAAATGGCACAAATGGAAATCGTAAATCAAGGCTAAGGAATTACAAAGGTTTAATTTGTGGAAATGTCTTACTTTGCCAAATCTCGGATCTATAGGCTGAACCCAGAGCCATTACCGACCCAGATTTGCTTATTTACATAGCGTTTAGTGAGCCGCTGAATATTTCATAGAAAATCCTTGTTTTTGAATTGAATCGAGAACATAAATTCAAGAAGCACTGCGATGTTTCACTGTGATTCCTTTAAATGTTAGATATATTTTACATATGTTTTTATTTAATTTCTGCGATATTTACCACTGTCAAGTCTCTAATGGCTTCTAGCCGATAGGTAAATTGTAATGATAATTCTATGTATAATAACACCAACGCTAGTTTATTGTATTTATTTTTATAGCAGTGCTCTTTCTATGGGTACATACAGAATACCAGCGTCGGGGTGGCGCGACACCCCGACACATGCTGAGTATGTGCCTTTTCGGTGTTTTACTGTGTACCGTCATTATTTTAAATGTTTAATGTTATTGTTATACACTGAATAAATATTTTTCTTTCTTTCTTTCAAAATTGACTGACAATATTTTCCATATAGGTACCTAAGTGATAATGTTAACCGTGTGTCACGTTAACGTTGTGAACGTATGAGATGTTGTGAGAATATTATTATTATTATATAGGCTATCGAAGACTTCACCGTGAATTTTGAAACCGTGATCATCCCAATACTTCATAGGTATTGGGATAATATATAATAAAATATATTTGAATTTGAATTTTTTGTTTCCCACGAATATTCTTACTTTTATATAATTTGAAGCAGAATAGCAGACGGATAACCTAATGGTATATTATTATAACTGTCGCCGCCGATGGACCCCTTTCTTACTTTTTTTGTAAAGATTACTTATGTACTTTCATCGTCTTTTATATTAAACTTTCTTTAAAGTAATTACCTCAGAAATCGATTTCATTACTCATTAACTTCTTCATATTAAAGCACTTAAAATACCAAATCAAATGGCATTCATTTACGTTTTAAAATGTTCACAAAACTTGATTTTTACTAGCACATACATAATTAAAAAAAATAGGCCCTGAAAGATTATTAGGTACAAGAACACAAAAACTGTGGCAGAGCCACCCTTCGGCATGAATGGGCCGGCTCGACCGGAGTGATACCACGGCCTCATAGAAAACCGGCGTGAAGCAGCTCTGTTTTTTTTTATGAGAAAGGGAGGCAAACGAGCAAGTGAGTCACCTGATGGTAAGCGATCACCGCCGCCCATGGACATCAGCCACACTAGAGGGAGTGGAGATGCGTTGCCGGCCTTTTAGGAAGGTATAGGCTCGTTTCTTTAAGATCTCAGTCATACCGGTTCGGAAATACCGCTGCGCTGTGCTGTTTCGCTGCGTGAGCTAGGTACTGAAGGCCTAAAACGGGAGAAAGGGGGATTAAAGGTTGGCAGCGCACTTGTGACTCCACTGGTGTCGCGGGTGTCCATGGGCGGCGGCAATCGCTTACCATCAGGTGATCCATCTGCTCGTCTGCCACCTAAAAATAATAGTACGAGCAATATTCTCATCACTTCAAATTCAATAGCTTCATTCTAACTAATATTCGTAACTACCAATCCTACAAAGCTATTAGTCATGTTAACGAGAAACATTAGACAGTATTACCCATCTTCACCAAAGCTATAACCAATACGCTGTGAGGTAATCGTTAACACTCTCTGTCTCTTTCTCTCAATCTCTTTGCTTCCAACAATACCCACTGGAAGTCGGTATTGCATCCCAAAATTTACTCCACTTTAATAATGTTATTACGGTTGGGTCAATGAACTTTCATTACGCCAATTTAGTCCGTGGCCATTGCATCCGAAACCTGCCTGCTCAGAGAGCCTGCAACGAAATGGAACCCACGACCGAATCTTTAAGCTCTTTTCGCACGCGCTGCTTTGCATCTGAGTTTGGATGCGACAGGTAAATTCTCGTTTGTTACGGGACGGTTTCGTTATGGAGCCTCAGATTTGATAGCGATGCGTAGTGTAGGTACTAAATATCGATAATCGGTTTAAGTCAATATAGAATGACGATATGCATACACAACTTTTCTTTAAAAAATCCGGCCAAGTGCGAGTCGGACTCGCCCTCGAAGGATGGAAGGTAAATTGTGGTTTATGGTTTATAACGTAAAAAAAACTACGTACAAAATCTAGTTCAAACCAATTTTCGTTGTTAGTTTTGATGGTAATGTAAATCATATATTTTTTTAGTTTTATCATTATTAAGTTTAGAACTAGAGTAAAAAAAAATGAGTTTCAGTTCTAAGTATAGGGACCTCCCAAAAATTTTGGTTTCTTTCGTATTTTTGTGTAAAATTCGTAATGCGGTTAACAAAATACATCTTTTCACCTAGTTTCAATAGTATAGTTCTTATAGTTTCGGAAAAAAGTGGCTGTGACATATAGACGTACGGACAGACATAGCGAATCTACAAGGGATCCGTTTTTTGCCATTTGACTATGGAACCCGTTTTTAAAGACCGCCTTCTTATAACTATGTATCTCAATAATATTTCTGTGAGTAACAATTGACGACAAGTGGTGTCAAACAGTATCACACGATGTCGTGACACGAATTCTGCGGTCATGCCTCTAGTCCCATACGGGAATATATTGTCGTTCATTTTGTGTATATTTTCTTATAAAATAAATACTATCTGGCAAAAGTCTAACCTTCTTGTACTCTACGTTTATTTAGGAAAAAAGAAGGGTTATGATTTTGACCTGTATATATGTATGTTCATCTGTTCCTTCATAACTTCTAAACTAGGTAACATATTTCAACAAATGAGGTGTCTTTATAAGCGTCTTGATTGTTTTCTGGTTATAGGCGACATAACGTCATGTTAAATTGACTACATCGGCCTCTAGGGAACGTAGAGAGAGGAACTAAAAAAAAATGCTTGACGGTGTTAGGGTATCAAATGAAAGAGCTTTTTTAGCACATTTCGAATATGTAGGTAATTTTATGTACATAACTAAAAATATGTTGAATAAAAATAAATTTAAAAATCAAAACCCGACTACCAAAAAAACACGCTCTAAAAAGTACGAAACTAGAAAATTGTCTCTGCTGAAATTAATATGTCGTATTTCCGTGGTCGTATGCCACCCACTGTAGCAAAACAGATTCATTATAATAATAAAAAAAATCAATGTGGCATATTATACGACCACGGCGATAGCATAATAATTTCAGCAGAGACAATTATCTTGTTTCGTACTTTTTATAGCGTGTTTTTTGTTAGTCGGGTTTTAGTTTTAAACTTTATTTTAGGATGAATATATATCGATATATTTGTTGGCCATCCCTTGTCCATCCCATGTGTGTGCATCGCTTTGAGCTGTTCTGTAATTATGAAGACGTACTGCAATGTTCGAGTGGTGTTGGCACCATTGTATGCATCGGTTTAATATTGGAAACTATGGGTTTGCTTTGGCGCATTCAGTTCACTAAATCGTAGCTTTATGTTCTTCCAATTAAATGAGTTCGGTTAAGTACAAATGTCATAGACCCTATGGTAGTTAGGTAACTATAGGTATGTATATTATCTATATAATATACATACCTATAGTTACCTAACTACCTGATGGCAAATCATTAAATATTCTTTTTTTTTTATATATGAGAGGCGGCAGACGGGCAGACGGATCACCTGATGGTAAGCAATTCCGCCGCCCATGGACACCCGCAACACCAGTGGAGTCACAAGTGCGCTGCCAACCTTTTCCCCTTCCCCTCATTGGGCCTCCGGTAACCTCACTCACACGGCGAAACACAGCGCAGGCGCTGCTTTACGCCGGTCTTCTGTGAGGCAGTGGTATCACTCCGGTCGAGCCGGCCCATTCATGCCTAAGTGTGGCTCTCCCACATTTAATTAAGTATTTAAGTTGTATTAGGTCAGTATATAGGCTTATTTGAATTGATTGTACTTTTCTAAGAATAAAATAACCCTATATAACATTTTTTTACTTATTTTATTTGGTAACAAATACCTAAATCGATTACGTTAGGTATAATAATAATTTCCTCCAACCGATTTTTACTAAGGCGGCAAATTTCAACGATCAGCTACTTACGCAGGTTGTACTATAGTGCTCAAGTGTGTGCATAAACACAAGTGCACTATCTATTCCCTTGCTCTAATATTTTATGCATGAGAAATTTGTAAACGCCCATGTTATTGGTCTGATGCAACATCAAGAATTTACGTGCATACTTTGAGTTCTTTACTCTTATAATAATAATAATATCCCTCCTACCTATTACGGTTACGGCGACCAATCTCAACGATCGGCCACTTACGAAGGATAAAATATTATAGTACTCAAGTGTGTGCGCAAACACAAGTACACTTTTTATTCCCTTAACTTCATAATCCGATGGGACACCAGTGTGTCGTGACCAGAGAGGGATCGGGTTTAGGACCAACGGCTTAACGTGCTTTCAAAGGCACGAGGGTACAAGAGGGGCTAGGTATTTTACCTTTTGAAAAATTACCTACCATGACCAAATATACATAGACTTATTATCACACCATCACAATACAAATAATTAACAATTTATTTTCTATCGAAATTTGTAGCACCTCGCCTGGCGCGGACAAACTCTAAGACCACCGTCAGAAAATAGGCGTCATGGCTTTGCTGTGGCATATGCTGAAACGGGGACCATTCTTGCTGCAACATTGTTCACTAATTAGTTTTCTTATATTTTGTATTTTATTAATTGCTTATATTTTTCCTGACTCTATCGGCCGCACTCAGAGACGTCATTTAAGCTAATGTTCCACCCAGGTGGTCACAGGAGGTGTACGGTGGTAAATTAGCGAGCGCATTAAGTTTAGTATCGGTAGTTGTGAGTTATAGGAATGGACTGTATGAATGAAAGAGTGATTTAAATAGGTAAATAAAATATATTAATAAAATGAACAATTTATAACCACCGCTAAGACCTGACAAGCAAACAGACAGAGACAAAAACAGAACATAAACAAACAATATAAAAGACTCTAGAAAGGCTCCTTAGTCATCCTGTAGTCGACAGTAGTCTTTATAAAATAAATAATAATAATAATAAAATAAAATATTGTTTATTGCTCAATAAGGGTTTACAATGTAGTGAAGAAGCAGATCCTTTAAGTAATGTAATACTTGTGGCGGACTGCCTCGCTCCTGCCTTAGTGCTAGGTACATTATTGAATGCAATTATTATAATTAATAACTTAGTTAATCAAATCAATCGTGCGTGTGTGTATGTGTGTGTGTGTGTGTGTGTGTGTGTGTGTGTGTGTTTGTGTGATGCGTATCAAAATAAGTTTCAATATTTCTTAAGTAGCTAAACAAGTTAATCATCATCATCATCATCATCATTTCAGCCAATAGACGTCTACTGCTGGACATAGGCCTCCCCCAATGTTCTCCACACAGATCGGTCCTGTGCCGCCCGCATCCAATGGATTCCCGCGATCTTCACCAGATCGTCGGTCCACCTTGTGGGGGGCCTGCCACGGCTGCGACTTCCTGTGAATAAGTTAATCAACGACTCTGAATGTGGCAGTTAGACTATTATTAGTGTTTACAACTTCTGCAGCGGAATCTATCTATATGAATCACAGCAACACGTAAAGTTATATCTATGTATCGAAATAAAAACTAGGCAATTCAATTACTTACAGTTAAGTTATGAACCACAATTTCGGCTGCAACTCACGGCTCACCTCGCTTAATTCCAAGATCATTTAGCAGTCGTATACTGCCAACTTATATTATGCTCTAACGAGGTGCCACAACTTGAAGTCGAAATATTTTAAGCACTTTACATTCCGCGCAGCCTGCATCGCACCTTATTAACCATACTTAACCAAAGTGCAAGTATGAGAAAGTTATGTGTTCATGGTTGTAAGGGTGTCTACACACCAAAGCCGCAAACCTTATTTTGACAAAAACCTTTCAAAATAAGGCCACTTGTGAAGAATTCATTCATTCTCTATCCGCCGGCCTGGCCCGCCGATTTGTAGAATAAACTAATAAAGAAGGCGCACGTTTTTTTACCATTGCTACCATAAATAAGTAGGTATAGTTATGCGGTCTTAACCTAGATCATAATGCGAAAACAATATGTCGGTAGGGAGCCTAATCTGAAAATTATCGGAGGAGGCCAATGCCGATGATGACGAGGTAGTTTTCTGCATACGTCATGGATATTTACTTGTATTTTGTCCACCACTTACTTGTAGATAAGTAGATTCATTCAAATTTTATTTCGGTTGATTCGTTCATAATTTGACTCAACAGCTCACCAGTTTGGCTGTTAATAACTGCACCGCATGGCGTCTGTAAAGTTTCGGGTCCTACAATAAGTCTTGAGATCTGTTATTGCTATTAACTTCTTGTGATGTCTCTAATTATGCACGTGCACCTGATTTATGGCCTAAGTTCATAATAATTGTGTAGCGACATTGAATTATGGAGGGCTTAGAAAAGCAGACGGCTGTGAAATTATAAAGCTCACTTTTTTGCAAAGTTATGAATTATTAGGTACCTATCTAAGTTATTTATGACTTTTGTAGTTTCATATTTTCATTCGTAAAAAGCAGTAACTGCTCTTCTTATTAATCTTATTGATGAATTAGTATTTATCTTCTAAAGTTCTTATATACCTTTTTTTGTTGTTTCAGAATCAAACTATGTGAAATGTGACGCTGTGACTTAAAGTGCTGATTAAAAATGAGACCTCCAAATCCACCCAACAATGACGCTCCGCAGGTGTGACAGCTTGCCCACGCGGCTCCGGGAGGCTCCCATCCCATCCCCCGACAGCCCCCAGCCCAAAAAACTACCCGACTCAAACACTGTCGCGGATTTCACAGAACCCCCCGACCGAGAACAAGTTATCGCCACTTGGAAGTCCCTTCACACAGACGTCAAGAAAATAAAAAATGGCTTTCCCCCAAAAAGCGAGCCGGCGAACCATGAAGCGGACAAAAAACAGTCCATTACGCCCAATTTCATTCCTACATTTACGTGCAACAATAGAAGGATCACTTATGATAATAGGCAAGTTGGGGTCGCTCAGGAGGTCGATCGCTGCGCGTCATATCCACTGGACACGGGCCAACCGAAGGGCGCGGTTAAAAGCGTTGCGCGCCGCCAAACTTTGCTGGAGCGTCTTCTGTCGTGGCGGAAGAGAGATTGCGACTGCCAAGACCGGTACCAGGCTAGATACCGACCTGCGCCTAAATTGCGGGCTGAGGACCTTTTATGCACGTGTGGCGTTAGCAGCAACCGTATCAAGTTCCCGGACGAGGGCAAAAAGTACGCGGAACGAGGTCGTTCTAAGAGTGTCGGATATGAGGCTGCGCGCGAAGTGACACAATTCCGACGGTTAGTGCAGTGTCTCTCGGTTGAAGTGGGTTCGTAAAGGGGGTTTATCTAAGGTCCATTAAAGTGTACTCCGCTCTTAAATGTGTCCGTTGGTCAGCGTTTCCCAAACTGAAATACTTCGTATGTTTACATTTGTTTTCCCATTTATTTTTTCAATTTGCCATTTTCCTCACTAGACTGCATATAACTCCGTAGTGAACATTTTGTCTCATTAGAATAAACCATTCTCATTACAAAATTTTATGATAACATTTTAATGGTCCGTCTTAAGTAAATTTTATTCTTTCAAAGTCAAAGTCAATTATTGCATGCATGTTACTCATGTTACCCTTAATAGCCAATGAACGTGAAATGGATTAAGTAAATTTTATTTTATTTTATACTTATTTTATACGACGTCCTGTTGGTCTAGTGGTTTAAGTACCGGGTCGTGATCTCGGGGTCCTGGATTCGATTCCTGGATCGAGCAAAAAGTGTGTTTCGATTTTTTCGGACATAGCTCGGGTTTGTGGTCACCAATCCGCATTTGGCAAGCGTGGTGATTAAGCCTAATCCCATCATAGTAGCGGTGACTTGATTTCTATGATGGAGGCCTTTGCCCTGCAGTGGGCAAATATAGGCTGATACTTTACTTTACTTTTCTTGTTACCTCGTGTCTCAAAAATATATATTTTTCACAACATTACATACAATGGTCTGCGTCCGAGATAGGTAGCTCATTACGGATATCAGAACCAACAGGAGAATTACAAATATAGGCTTACATTTTTTTTTTTGTAAATACATACTTATAATATATGTATAGTAAGCACCCAAACCAATACAAACTTACTTGTTCATGTACAAATGTTTGTACTGTGCGGAGATCGAACCCAGCATTAGAGGCAGCGTTCACTACCACTGATCCAAACTGGTCCTCATATAGGTAATACATCTTAAACGGAATCATACACCGAATCACTTAGACGTTCAATTGTTTTAATACAGAAGCTAAATGAGTTCGGGAACCGCTGTACCACTCCAAAGTGCAATATCTCAAGTGCAAATGTGGTAGGTGCGCAAGCGCCGGCGCCACCGTCGGCGCGGAGACAGCGGCCGCATTACGCGCGCGGGCTGCGCTCACGCTCGCCCGGCGGTACTACCCCGAGGGAGGCTGGGGGTGGACCATCACAGTCGTCGGGACTATAGTGCAGGTCCTCTCGCATGGCTTGCAACTGGGAGGCGGCCCGGGGGCCATCGCCTGCACGGCTGCTGTCAAGTTTCGAGTGCCTCCACTGTATACACATGGTGAGTTTCCCTTTTCTTTCACAATTATATTCTAACTAACTAGGTCAGCGCAGAAACCCAAAGTGAACCCTGAAGTTTGATAATTAGAGCTTCCATCTAGGTCGGCCCTGCGTTACCTCCCAGTTTTATGCCAAAAGTCCGCGTATATCCTTTTCGACCTAATGTTTCATAGGTACACTAGGACGTCGAGAGCATGGGAGAAGATCGTGCAGTAAAAAAGCGTACCTCCGATGGCCAAATGATCATAGGTCAGTTGGTTAGATGGTCGTCCAAGGTACATATATGTAGGTACCAGTGTAATTTAGTACCAATAGCTGGGCTAAAATGCTTTTTGCAGAAAGCCAACACCTAAGTACACGATAAACTGAGTATAAAATAAACCTGGTAAATGTTGTTATAATTACCTCCACCCCATTAGCAGAATAAGGTGAACGTAGAAAAAATCTTAAATAAACAAGTAAGAAAGTTCTGAAGTCAAATTCAATTTTATCTAACAATTAAAACTGATAAACGGCACTATATTTATAAATCACTTTAGCTATAATATTATCTTCTGGTATATATCTTAGTTGAAAGCATTGGAATAGAATAACAGTCATTATAATGGGACGCAACCGAAACTTAAATAAACTTTTCGCATTTTTATAACTACGGTGAAATTCGATCAATTAAGACGAATGGAACAGGAAAACTGTTAGCAATATTTCCAATACAATGAGTGATAGAGACGTCTGAATTCATTCAGAATCTTGTTCTTATAATATCCGAGCTACTTGATGAAACACTATTAGTACACGACGTTTGAGATCAGCTTCTCGAAATGTGTACCAGATTTTTTCTGTCTAAAAATTTATCAGTGTCAGACGGGTTTAGAATTTGGCAGACATATTGACCGCGGGAAAGCCACGCTTCATCAAGATTGGGTCCGCTTGACTGCAGTGATACCACGGCCTAACAGAAAACCGCCGTTGAGTCTGCACTCGATTTCTCTCCCTTTGTGTCACATGGTGTCTTGTCGGAATATGAGAGTAAGAGTGTACCCGTGTTTGGGGACAGACTTGTGCACTGTGAATATCAGTATTAAGTACCCAAGAGGGTACTTAAATGTATGATCACTAGTTTTGTTGGCAGCTTTGTTCGCTTTATGAAGAGATAAAAAGTAGCATATGCTACTCCATATCCCCGCAACTATGTCCATTCAAACAATCACCACAATCCGTCTCTCCGTTTTGCCATGAAAAATTGATAAACAGACAGACACACACTTAGATATACACTTTATAATATTAGTATGGATTAATATGACCGCAGTAGCCGAAATATTACCCGGATCACATGAATATCGCTATCTTGATTCATGATAATGATATAAAACTAGCCTGTCCGATATACTTAGCTGTCAATACTAAAACAGTAAAGTATCGAACGCGATCTGAGATTAATAAATAAAAGCGATAAAACAATAAATATCAAACACGCTGTAATTGGCAACGTTGAAACAGTTCATACCCTAAATTAATAATGAAGGGAATAGAGAGTGCACCTGTATTTGCGCGCACACTAAAGCTCCAAGTATAATATATCCTGCGTACCTAGCTGATCGCTATTGGCGATAAGATCACCTACATTGTACTAGTATAATACCATAGACTAAGATCTGTAAGTTTTGTGCAAAAAGTGTATTTATCTATCTATTTATCTGATCGTTAAGATCAGCTGAATCGGTTGAAGGATAATTATCATTGTCCTAAATTAAATCTTTCCCAAAGTATTATTCATCATCATCATCATCAGCTTGTATTTTATATCCCACTGCAGGGTATAGGCCTCCTCCTGTGCCAGCCTCATCTAGGTCATACCCACCGCTGTCTATCTAGTCATTAAAGTTTATTACTAACTCAACATTTTGGTGAAGGTCACGCCAAAGATCGAAACGAAGCTTATTCGGGTCCAAGATTAACTCTCTGAGCCAATCTCGAAGGAAGTGCCTTGTAACGGCTAAAAAACTTTACTACTCCTGTTCGAATTAGTGATGCGTGTAACATCCGAATAGATTACCACTTGAAAATGACTATGCTTGAATATGCCGATCGCAACATAAGTAAAAAAAATAGTTCACTTATTTTGCGATTGGCTTTAAGTCACCGCTTAAACGGGAGTGCTTGTAACAGTAAACAGCAGAAGTAGCTGCTCATGTTTCGCAGTTTGTAGTTCTTATTCCGAGGAGCATAAGAGTCACTAGCTGCGAAAAGTGTGCATCAACTTTTGCTGTTGACTGTAGCTCTAGCTACGGGCACGAGTAACTCGGCCGCTCCATTGGTAATCGAGTGAATATATAAAATGATCGAGAAAAAAGATTTTTTTTTTTATAATAATTCTCACAACATCTCATAGGTTGACCTGATTCCGTACTAAGTAGCTTAAGCACTTGTGTTACAGATATCAGACAACAGAGGAACACGAATAATAATAATAATACAATAATTCTTACAACATCTCAAACGTTGACCTGATTCCGTACTAAGTAGCTTAAGCACTTGTGCTACAGATATCAGACAACAGAGGAACACAAACATATACTTAAATACATATATTACACCCAGACACTGAACAAACACAAGTGTTCATCGCAGGAATGTTTGTACAGTGTGGGGATCGAACTCACGACCTTTGGCGTAAGAGGCAGGGTCACTACCAATTGCGCCATCCGGTCAGTCAGTCAGTCAGATTGGATTATTCGCTTCACTATCCTACTGTCAGATCGATCCTTTTAATACCTTATTTTCCGATGGCACGGACAAAGTTTAGGGTAATGAAGAAAAATGGTTCTATCGACGAAAGAGACGAGGGTAATGGTATTGGGATATGTAGGCGATCAAAAGCATTAGGATCGGTGAAACCTTAAATATAAACGGTAAATTTAAGATTCATGAATCTGAAAATAGGCGCCATTGGCATCTTTGATGTATAATTTTGCTTGAGAACTTAAGCTATAAAGTTTTAAGCTAGCGTAGCCAAAAAGTGGGCACCAATCGAAGCATTCCATAAACACTATGAACAGACGTCAAGACACTAGGTTAGGTAAGTGAGGGTACCGGAGGCCCAATCCGGGGGAAAGGGGAGTTTAAAGGTTGGCAGAGCACATGAGGTAGAGAATGCTTCTTGGCATTAAGTTCGCCTCATTGTATCCAAATTTGTGCAATAAAGTTTAAATAAATTCATTGGTGTCGCTGGTGGCAATCGCATACCATCAGGCGATCCGTCTGTTTGTCTGCCACCTATCATATAAAAAAAAACCACCACAATCTGCTTTCCGCAATTAACATTGAACGTGAAGGATATCTTTTAAATTTTAGTAGAGTTTAATAAATATGTGTGGCTGTCAGTAGCTACAACCATAACCTAACGAAAAACTATAGATATGTATGTATGTATGTAAATACTTCCCTATATCTAAGTGATTTTTTTGCCTTTATACCAAGACAACATTTCATAGATCGTTTTTTTTTTATGAAGTACATACCTGTTGAGGACGATGAAACTGTTATTATAGTTTATTCTTTTTTATTTATTAAGATATCTAACAGCAAAGCCATAATTGTACATTAAAGTTATTGGGTCTTATTCATATTTTTTTCTTAAACCTTTGTTAACTAAAACGGTGTTATAAAGATATCATACTTTTTTCGAAAAAAAAACATAAATAAATATGATTTTGTGTTGTTTCAAACTTCAAAATTACTCAGTAACACCGTTTTAGCTAATAGAGGTTTATTGAACGTTTATAAATAATACATGATAAACATTATAAAACAAAGTAGTTTTTACATAGGCAGGTACACTCCATAGTGACATAATTTATGCATAAGAAAATACTCTACCTTTTCTCCGACCTATCTTTTTGAACACTCACTCCTAAGCAAAACCCAATCAAACTTATCTAATTTGGCCGGATGTTGTTTTGGCGCTAATCTCGCGATTGTGTCACAGTCATAGATCAACGTTTCCAACAAGATGTGTCTGGTTAAACCCGTAAATAAATCAAGAACGGGGATAATTCCGAAAGAAGCCCACCAAACACCGATATAGCCAAATCTGACGTGTCAACATGATTTAGTGGCTACAGTCTCATGTTTTCTATCCATAAAACATGATTCTGGTGTTATCAGAGAACTCGTTTCTTTTCAAACAATACGAGGCGTCTTGAAACGTCATTTTTATAAATCTTTTAACACGAAAACAGCGTCAACGGCAGCGCTGTTTCATGTTAAAATTTCTTTCTTTTTTGGTATCAGGTCCGATATAAAAGATTGACCAAAATAACCCTTTAATAATCTTTGTCAGTTCCTAATAACTTTTTCGCTGGCTCAACGACCACGGGGCCTATTCTCGTGCACTCGACAGTAAAGTTGAATTATGATTTTTTATACATTTGTCCATACAAATCTCTGACTCGAGTTTAATGTCGAGTGCTCGAGAATGGTCTGAGCTGAGTCATGGCCTCCTAAACAAGATATTGTTACTTCTACGAAAAAAAGTAATTTTAATAAATAAAAAACATGTACAAGCACACTTTCAGTTAGTACCTACCTAAAATCCGACCAACAAACGACCGATCCAAAATGTGGTAAGAATCTGATGAAGAAATTTGACAGATTGTAGCGTGGCCGTCTATGCATGTAGACAGGTTTTTTTGTTAAACGTTTTCTGATTCCTCAAGTCGTTTCTTCTCCCACATCGTGTCAATTTAGGATCCATGTTATATATCGAAATAAATCAAGTGTGCCAATATCGAAGCATTACCCGTCTACGCGAATATTAAGAACGTGATGTGGTTTTTTCGCAATATTATTTCACATCTTTCAATAAGAACTTGTAACGTGTCCTGGTTGCCGTATAATATTTTAATTTTCGCTTATATGTATTCACTAAGATGAAATAGAAAATTAAAGTTCTTTTGGAGATTTTTACCCGACTACGGCGAAGCAAAAAGGAGGGTTATGATTTTGACCTATATATATGTATGTATGGTTGTTAATCTGTTCCCTCGTAACTTCTTAACTATTTATCATATTTGAACAAATGAGGTGTCGTTAGAAGCGTCTTGATTGTCGTCTGGTTATAGGTGGCATGACGTAGCGATTAAATTGACTACAAGCTCCCTCTAGGGGACTTAGAGTTAGGAACTAAATTACAATTTTGCTTTACGGTACCGTGTGGGGTATTAAATGAAAGAGCTTTTATAGCACATTTCAAATGTTTATATAACTAAAAATACGTTAAATAAAAATAAAGTTTAAAAACTAAAACCCGACTACCAAAACAACACGCTCTAAAAAGTACGAAACAAGAAAATTGTCTCTGCTGAAATTATTATTCCGTATTGCCCTGGTCGTATGCCACCTACTGTAGCAAAATCGATACATTATAATAATAAAATAAAATCAATGTGGCATACGACCACGGCAATACGGCATAATAATTTCAGCAGAGTAGGTAGTCAGTGGTAGTCAGGTTTTAGTTGTTAAACTTTATTTTTATTTAGTTCAATGCCTCAAAATAATTGAAATTAGAACGCTGGCTGCCTACATGATATAGCGCCACGTGAGCAATTAAACAGATTAGACACACACATACATGCGGGCTTACGGTGATTTCAGTTGGTATGTTCGAAACAAATGACAGTGACAGACTATAGTTAGTTCGCGCAGTGGCGGCATTCATTACGCCTGGTATCCTCGGAAGACCAGTGTCGAGGTGTTCCTCCGAGCACTTCGGCATCATGCTGAGTAGAAGCCCTTTTAGTGCTTGATTTGAAGTATTCCTACCTTGGTTTTTACCTTGTGGTTTATGATTTGTAACCTGAGGGCCTAATTTAAACATTGAGGTAAGTTTTACCTCAATGAATTTAAAGCAGATGTTACGAACGGATCAGAGATTCCCTGTCTTTTACACGCGCTGTGTGTCTCCTTTGTTTGGATGCGACTGGTATATTCTCGTTTGTTACGGGACGGTTTTAAATTAAGCCACATGTATTAAGCACTGAATAAATCTTTTTTTTTTCTTATTCATATAGGTAACTATATCGTGTTTCTCCCGCACACTCACGATACACCTGTGTTCTATAATAATTATGTTCTGCATATGACGTAGGAATCATTGTGGTCGAAATTCTCATTAGCTAGCAGTAATTTAAATAAAAACGCAGTGTGGTCCCCGGCAGAATAGAATAGGCCACCCTCACTCTTACCGAGGTGTCGTAGTAAAAGGCGACTAAGGTAAAGCTGCAGGCATGATCATCAGCACCCAGAGAAGGAAAACTCTGCATTTATATCAAAACCCTCGGCAACCCGTCTGCCAAGCGTGGTGAGTGTGGCAATTACCCCTCATGTGATTGAGGGAGGCCCGTGCCCCAGCAGTAGGGACTTAAATGGGCTGACGATGACGATGATCCGGAAACATGTTGTTTAGCAAAACGCGCGAATCTGTTCGCGCGAAAACGTTAATCGTGCGGTATGCAGACGATTAGTAGGATCAAATGGATCAAACAAACGACCAGTTAGTAATTATTACAGAGATGTCAGTCTTTGTATAAACATTTATATAAAATATTAAATCTATAAATCACTTGTTTAAGTGGTAAATGACCTTTGATGCCAATTACGCTTCCGGAAAATTCAATTAGTAGGCATAACAAATTGAGTTTTGTTAATATCATACCGTGTGCGTAATTGGTATCAAAGCTCATTTACCAATTTAAATACAACCCATGTTTAAATATTTATTCCGCTTATACTTCAAAACAAACCATCATCATCATCTAAGCGTTTTGTACAAACCCTACAAAGCTAGCTACAGGAATATAATACTAAAAGATACAAAGCAATGTTTCGCCACTGCAAGCATGTTTAAACGTGCCATTTTGACTGTCGTGTATCGATTCTAACGCCACGGGACTAATTAGCTAAATAGAGGGATAATGCCTGACACCAAATATTCATGGCGACCACAACTGTATGTTGGTATAATGGATGTATGAACTAATTGTGGTTTTCACTGAATTCACGGAATTTCGAATGGATTAGGCATTGGTTACTTAGATATTTCATCGTCTATGCAAATGTGAGAGACTGACTCTGTCAAAAAGCAGTTGTTTGAGAAAAATGTTTAATACTTTTCTATTTACTGGGTAATTCACTATGACTTAGTTTTTTTTTTAAATAGGGGGGAGGGGGACAGTCAGACCTTAAAAGGTGTGGCTTGATATCGTAAAGGAAGACATGCGTGCTAATAAATGCACCACTAGGGATACACAGCACCGTTTGAAGTGGAGGAGTTGCCATAGGAAAGCGGACCCTGGGCTCCAAAGCGACAACTTGGAACGCAACCGGGACGATTTGACGAGGGGGACCAGTAGACAGATCACATGTCGGGAAGCGATTACGCCCATGGAAATCTGTAACACCAGAGAGGTCAGCTTCCTGCTTTTTAAAAGTTATACGCTCTTTTTATGTTGGTATGAAAATGAAGCACACAAGCGTTTACACACATCATCATCATCATTTCAGCCAATAGACATCCACTGCTAGACATAGGCCTCCCCCAATGTTCTCCACACAGATCGGTCCTGTGCCGCCCGCATCCAATGGATTCCCGCGACCTCCACCAGATCGTCCGGTCTACCTTGTGGGCGGCCTGCCACGGCTGCGACTTCATGTACGTGGCCTCCACTCCTAAAGGCCGTCTGTTCTCCTTGCTATGTGCCCTGTTCATTGCCACTTGAGGCATGTAATCCTTTGGGCTATGTATGTGACCTTGGTTTTCCTGCGGAACTCATAATTTCGGATACGATCACGCAAGGAGGCTCCGAGCATAGCCCACTCCATTGCGCTCGTTGCGTTTACACAGATTTGGTGTTACACCAATTTTTCTTCTCCATACTTTCGATGTTGCATTACAAAAATACACTTAGTTTTGGTAGTTGCTAATTAAATCGTTTTAAATTGGGATAAAAACGGGAGGCAGTAGGTATGTTTGGCAACGGCTTTAGACGCAACTATCTGATACTAAATTCATAGGAAAGACACGTTGAGGTGCTCATGATGGATGTGATTGTATTTCCAATCGATTGCGGCTATGGCGGCCAATATCAACGATCAGCTACGTATGTAGGATATATTATATAGTGCTCGAGTGTGTGAAGTGCATTTTCTATTCCCTTACCCACATATTCCGATGGGACACTTGTAACACGACCAGAGAGGGATCAGACGCAGGAACAACGGCTTAACGTGCTTTACAAAAACAACAAGTCCGCCATCTTCCAGACTCCGGGCAGACACTAAGAATTTTTTACCGAAAACATAGGTACAAATACTAAAAAAAATGTTTGGCTTGACCCGGGGATCGATCCCGGGGCCTCTTGCACACTCGTCGCTTTAATGTGCGACTCACTAAGCACTGAGCCACTAATGCAGTCGGTTTCTTTTTAATTAAGGTAAGTTAAGGAAAAGATGAAGTTTAGTCGTACTCATTATACGACTAGACTGAGTTGAATGAGCTTTGATTCATTAAGCTCGTGATAGCTCTAAAATAAATAAATACTTACGAACTGCTAGAAAATAAATTAGGACGCAAAATATACCAAGGGTACGAATAATTTAAAACTAATAAATACACTGGCTTTCTCCTTAATGAAAACATTTATTTTTTGAATATATCAAGAAAAAAATATGAATCTGCTTGGACTACTTAACTGGGACTGTAATTGGAAAATTTTGATATTGACCTACTCTCAATTTCCGTTATATGTAGATAAAGTAAAAAAAATGAGAAGACATTAGATAGATAGATAGATAGATACTCTTTATTGCACAACATACACAACTTAAAAGCTAGATATACAGAGATACAATATACAATTTAGGCGGTCTTATCGCTGGGAGCGATCTCTACCAGACAACCTGCTGTTAAAGGACATTAAATAGAAGAGGGGAGGGTGGTGCAATCCTTTTGATTTTGAACATTGATTAAGTAAATTTATAGTATAAATACACATGTCTAGATAATAAATAAACACGTTATCATACACTAATATATACAAATGTTACCTAACTAAAATACAATATAACCTACACAAATTATATAATAGGAAATCTAAGGTGGAGATGTTTGGATGATCGCATATGACCCCGCGTAGGCTGCAGAAACTGGAAACGCTCCCAAAGGTAAGACGGTGATTTTGGACTGAAAAGTATGGAGTATAATAGAAAAAGAACATGGGAGTCACGGCGGAGACGAATGGGGAGCCATTTTGGGCGAGTTCGGTACTCTGAGACATGGTCATATTTGCGCAGACCGAAGACAATGCGGATACAGAAGTTTTGCAGACGTTCAAGTTTGTTAAGAAGGTTCTCATTAAGGTCTAGGTAAAAGCAGTCTGCGTAGTCGAGAATGGGGAATAGAAGGGCTTGTACAAGTGCAATTTTGGTGGGTATTGGTAGGAAGTTGCGTAATCGGTTAAGAGATCCTGCCTCAGCAAAGATTTTCCTGCTGACCTCAGTGACCTGTGCTGTCCAGGCTAACGAGTTATGCCAAGGTTTTTTAATGTTTTGCTGTAAGGTATTGGAACTCCGTCAAAAAATATAGAAGGCAAGGTATTCCAGTTCATTTTGGATATCATCCTCCCACTTTCAATGATTATCACCTGCGTTTTATTAGGGTGAACCAACAGCCCAAACGACCTGCTCCAGGCTGAAATCCGTGTTAAGTCTGCGTTTACTATTTGTACTGTACCGAAAAGGTTATTGAGGCTGCCCTGCATATCAATCTGGAGGTCGTATGCATATAAGTGATAAGAAGAAGAGAGGTTATGAGTAATAGAATTTATGAAGATAGCAAAAAGGAGAGGAGACATTCTATAATAACGATACAAAAATAGCTTTAAATTCAAAGCAAATTACATTTCATTTTAAAATACAATTTTCCATCACAATCCAACCCTCTGGAGTATTGGATTTTAAATTGAGCTAATAGGATGTATGATGTGTCAAAACTAATAACTAAAAATGGTTAGTTATAAAAAAAAATGTGTCTAGTGATCTACCGCACTTTAATATCACAGATGTAATAAAAAATGCATGAAATCAAAATTCAGCCGATATGCGATAGCGAAATATGACCAAACGCGAAATATTACCAAACAGGAATGATACGCTACGAACTATCATATCGATGGCTACGAATGAACAAACAATATTGGTTGGTAGGTACATACTTGCACTTTGTTATTCCACTAGGTATTTGAAAAGATATTATAATGTAATAAACTCATCGGTTTCTTTAAAAAGGTCCTTAACATTAATCCGAAGCAGGTTTGATAACTTAATGACGCAAATTACAACCGCAAAAAGGTCCTTAACTTTAATCCGAAGCAGATTTGATAACTTAATGACGCAAATTACAACCGCAAAAAGGTCCTTAACCTTAATCCGAAGCAGCATTGAAAACTTAATGACGCAAATTACAACCACAAAAAGGTCCTTAACGTTAACCTGAAGCAGCTTTGATTACTTAGTGACGTAAATTACAACAACGAAAACGTCCTTAACATTAACCTGAAGCAGCTTTGATAACTTAATGACGCAAATTACAACAGCGAAAAGGTCCTTAACGTTAACCTGAAGCAGCTTTGATTACTTAGTGACGTAAATTACAACCGCGAAAAGGTCCTTAACTTTAATCCGAAGCAGCTTTGATAACATAATGACGCAAATTACAACCACAAAAAGGTCCTTAACGTTAACCTGAAGCAGCTTTGATTACTTAGTGACGTAAATTACAATCGCGAAAAGGTCCTTAACATTAATCCGAAGCAGCTTCGATAACTTAATAACGTAAATTACAACAGCGAAAAGTTCCTTAACATTAACCTGAAGCAGCTTTGTTTACTTTATGACGTAAATTACAACCGCGAAAAGGTCCTTAACATTAATCCGCAGCAGCTTTGATACCTTAATGACGTAAATTACAACCGCAAATATGTCCAGGAAGCGTTTTTGTGTTAAATACCCACTTTTGTCGCAGTGTAGGTAGATTCTATCCCTGAAGCCAATATCCCACTTATTGGAAGAGCATCATGCACGTTATTCCTATATTGCCTTCGTTCAGATTTTCCGTTCTACGTCGAGGACCTCATACTCGTATAGGGCATGAAAAATATGATATGATAATGGATACATTTTTTGAGGGTTACCTACGTCAGTGCGAAAGCCGTAACATCGAATTTTGTTTCTTCGATAACCTTTCATCGACATCACGATACTGCGATGCTTTGGTACATCGATGTCTTGTTACTGCGATGTAACGTTACATCGAAAAAGTTTACTTCGAATGATTTTACTGCGACGCCTTGTTTAATCGACGTTCTAACATTACATTGCAGTAACAAAAAATCGATTGGACAAAACTTCGCAGTACAGTTTTCGATGTAACGTAGTATCGCAGTAACAATACGTCGATTAAACAAGGCGTCGCAGTAAAATTTTCGAAGTAAAGTTTTTCGATGTAACGTTACATCGCAGTAACAAGACATCGATGTACCAAAGCATCGCAGTATCGTAATGTCGATGAAAGGTTTTCGAAGAAACAAAATTCGATGTGACGGCTTTCGCACTGACGTAGGTAACCCATTTTTGAAATAGGTCAAGTGAAACGATCGAGGCAATTTTTTCATCAATTTATATCACAGAATTTACATTCCGTGTTTCTAATTTGTTTAGAAATAGCGTGAACTACATACATAAATAAATAAATAATAAAACATTCATCTATTTAGGCATTCTACGCTATTTACAACACATACGTCTGTATGTTTTCTTAAAAAAATAAACTCTAATAAAAAACCATCTCATTTGAAATAAGAGACAAGCTAAGTCTTTAATTTTGGCAGCACACTGTACCTAAAAAAAATCTCAGAAGATATTAGACTTTTGTTAGTTATACCAAAAACCAAAAAGACTACAAGCAAATGTTCTATTCTTCTTTGGTTCTCGTCCAAACGAAACACAAAAGTAACATCGTCTCAGCATTAAACTTTGGAGAGATGATTAGCAACCCACTTGATTGATGGTCGGAGGATACCAGCCTTGTTTCAATTTCTTCATGATAGATTCTTTATTAATAAGTTGTAATTCAATCGATTCCTTTCGAAACGCTGACAGGGAATAAATTATGAAGCCCATTGTTTACTTTCCACTTTAAGGTTGTTTACTCATGGAAGTGCGACACAATTCTACTTCGAATCCTGTTGATACAGTTTATTGAATACAGAGACCAATGCCTATTGCTCGAACTTATTTCGACATTTACCTAGAAGTACTTATTACACATATTAGATCGTCTCATCTCGTCTTAGCGTGTAATTCCCAGTTGCGTCCACAGCTGTCTTTTCGAAATCCAGGGTAAGCTTTTGGTAACTTAAATGAAGTGACTGCCGTCTGACCTTCGTAACCATTTAACAGGCGCACCAGATATTTTACAGAAACGATCATAAACGTGCAGATTTCCTCATGATGGTTTCCTTCACCGCCGTAGGTAGAAATACGCACATAGATGTACTATTTAGGTCCTTATCTATGAAATTGTTGTTTTATTACGTACCTATGAAGTTGTATTCTCATTGCAACAAGGATTTTTAGGCCAATTGGTGACATCTTTTCATTTAAATACTAAATTAATGTTACTCAAGTGACGTTTCATCAAGTTTAACAAAGTTTTATTAACAGCTATTAAATCGTAAAGGTTCAATCCCATAATAGAACTTTGCCGAAGTCCTTTCTAAGTTGCTTTAATACTCCTACTGTTACATAACAGTAGGACTATACTATAGTCGTAGGACATCCTATATATTCGTATATATAGGGTATCCTACATCATAAAATTTAAATTAATGGATATTATTAGATAACCCAGACCTTTACCTACTAAAAAAAACACAGTTATGTACACGAGTACATAGAGTACATTTTGAGTAGGTAAAGGTCTGGGTTATCTAATAATATCCATTAATTTAAATTTTATGGAAAAATAATCCCATATATGAAATCAAAATCGCAAAGTTACTATTTCATTATAGCAGTAATGCATATTATATTGAGAAAATAGAATTTCCGTAGGTGTAGAAAAGGTTGTACACCTGGTTCTACCTGATTTTCTTCTAGGTAAGGACCTAGAAGGGAATCAGGTTCATATCTTCTCTCTGTCGCTTCGCTACGCATGAACGGTCTTGGTGGGTTACGTTAAAACTTTCTTGTTGGTTTTAGAGGCGGAAAACAGCTTTTGTTACGATCTCTCACCATCCTCCTTCTTTTCGCAGTGGTGAAACGGGATTTCCCACTGCGGTTTTCACTTGATTAGCCCAGCATATCGGTAATCTGACTCGTGATCTGGTTCTCTCTACATTCCCTTAAACGACCAGCTGGAGCGTGACAATGACTCAATAGAGCATTGAGTCATTATCACGCCTGGAGACATGAACTAAAGTGCTGCAGTATGCGCGTCTGTACTATAGTCGATAGACGCGTGGTGACCTAATATTAAGATACTAATAGGTAAAGACCGACGAAGCATGGATAAAGTACAATAGCAGCATTGCTGATGGCGTCCAGTGTCGGTGGAGCGCTTGCAATATCTAGGGTTGCTACACAAGTGTAACAAATTCTTCATTAACAATGTTAACCAAAGTAGACATTTCAACTTTTTGAGACAATTTTGCCTTTTTAACAATCAACCAAGTAGATATTAGTGGGCACAAGTATGCGTGTAAAGTAATGCACTTTCTATTCCCGTTCACCGATATTATATTTGACGACCCTTGTGGTAGTGAACGCTGCCTCTAGTATAAGAGTTGCGGGTTCGATCCCCACACAGTACAAACATTTGTGTGCATGAACATGTCTGTTTGTATTGGTCTGGATGTTTCTACTCGTATGTATTACAAGTATAGTATTTACAAAAGAAAAGTATTCATGCATAAATAAATATTCATTCATAATAACGCTAAGCTGTTGGTTCTGATATCTTTAATACAGGTGTTTGAGCTACCTATCTCGGAGTCGTTAAAGATCAAGAGAATCACAAAAAGATCGTGTCAGATCAATGTATGTGATGATATGAAATATTTATTTTAAAAAAATCCAAATATTCTTATGGGACACTACACTGTACTTAGTAGTCCTCCTCCTAGAATAGGACTATTTCAAGTCTCACGGAACAGTTCCTCTGCACTGAGGTGATAAAAGGGAACCTCAGGTGTACCTATTTTGCATTATTGAGGAACACTGACTGTTTATACACATAGATATGGTTCTTGCTAACTATAAGGACATATGGTTTTAGCTAATCAATCGGTATAGGTACAAAATAAGTGCAAGCGAGCTATTTTCTATTAAAACCATAATAAACAAAGTTCACAGTTTTAACCGTCCTTCCAAGGATATATATCATCATCATCATTTCATGCAATAGACGTTCACTGCTGGACATAGGCCTCCCCCAATGTTCTCCACACAGATCGGTCCTGTGCCTCCCGCACCCAATGGATTCCCGCGATCCTCACCAGATCGTCGGTCCACCTTGTAGGAGGCCTGCCACGGCTGCGACTTCCTGTACGTGGCCTCCACTCGAGGACCTTTCCGCCCCAACGGCCGTCTGTTCTCCTCGCTATGTGCCCTGCCCATTGCCACTTGACGCATGCAATCCCTTGGGCTACGTCTGTGACCTTAGTTCTCCTGCGGATCTCATCATTTCTGATACGATCACGCAGGGAGACTCCGAGCATAGCCGTCTCCATTGCTCTCTGGGTAACTTTGAGCCTCCTTAATCGGCATATTGTAAGTGGCCACGTTTCGGTTCCGTATGTCATCACTGGCAACACACACGCATGATACCATCCTACCAGCAGCAGGTGGCGCTTATCTGACAGTTCATACAAGATAGGAATTCTCATACGATCCTACATCGCGAAAGCAAAGTTTGCCAACCGACTTCAGATATTCATAAAAACCAGGATGTTACACTATACCATGGTCCCCGAGCCAATAACACCCGGCTCGGCGGAAGATCTTCCTTTTCGTGGGAATCATTCCAAATCCCTACAATACCTTCTACCGCAACAAGGGCTTGTTTGTTTACCCGTCAGAAATACAAGAACTTATACTCACTCATTCTACGCTTGGTAAGGACAAGAGTGATTTTTCGCTCCGAAATAGTACCTATTTATCACGTCATGGGAAAATAGCCAGCGACACAACCCTAGAAATAGCCAAGTACACCCAGTGCACCGCTTGTCGCGTACGTTTACGTCATTATCTGTTATCTAGGGAATTATATTTAATGGCGACCACTAGTGAGGTGGCACTAGCGCTACCCTCATTAGAGATTGCAACAAAATAAGGTTGCAGGACGGATGTTTGGAACCGCAAGGATATTTTGGACCCTCTTTTTGTGAGAAATAAATTTGTAAATTGATTTTGATAGTGAAGATAATATGTAATTTATAAAAACGGTTAGTTAGATAATAAAATTTAAGCTAGTCAACGTCACAGTTACTTTTATAAATACCGTTGTTTAGTGTTATTAATCATTATATTTTATTACTTATGAACATAATATCACACACATTTCTGACGGCTCAAGTTGTAAAGTAATGTTGCTCTTAAATTTTCATAAAGTTATTACAGCAGACAAAGCTGCTTGTAAGCAGTACTCTTATTATAATTTTTGTACATAAATTATAATATGAAAACATACTCATACTCCGTTACTCTACGTCGAGACTTCACATAATAATTTGAATATAATAATAATGGTTATTCTCATCACAGATATTGTTATAAAAAAAAATGTACCTAAGTTTTCGGTACGAAATTCTTAGTGGCAGCCCGGAGTCTGGAAGTTGGGGGTACGTTGGCGGTTTTGCACCCCCATGCCTCGGAATGCACGTTAAGCTGTTGGTCCTGCGCCCGAACCCTCTCCGGTCGTGTCACAGTAGTGTTCCATCGAAATATAGGGGTAAGGGAATAGAGAGTGCACTTGTGTTTGCGCACACACTTGAGCACTATAATATATCCTGCGTACGTGGCTGATCGTTGAGATTGGCTGCCGTAGCCGAAATCGATTACTATTATTGTTATAAATTATGCCGTCGACTTTTGATACAGAAACCACTTTACAAAAGCAAAAGTTTTTTTTGTTTTCTCTGTGATTTTTTGTCTTCAGTCTCTTTTATTCAACTTATTTTAATAGACTCCACTTGTTGCGGTCTTGGAAAATCTGGATCGATATTTCCCGATGAAACCTTTTTTGTCGTTTTCCTACCTATCATGCCTATGTTACAAAAACACAAGCAAATATTTTTATAGAAATACTTCTTTAAATTTGTGAACCTAATAAATAACTTCATTGTGGAGTCTGTCATTAAAATACATTTGAGCTTTAATACTATAATTTTAGCTAAGAAATTTACGGTATATACCTGTATTTTAGTGTAGGTACAACTAATTAATTCGTATTTTTAACAACGTACAGTATCTAAAGAAGATAATAAAGATGAGATTCATATTTTTTTTCTGCACAACGGTAGTAAAAAGTTAAAACTGACCTATTCTTGATTAAGGTGACGGGTTGGGCACACTAACGACGCCATTTGATTTAAATTGTTAGCATCTAAAACTCGAAAAGAACTTATACTATTGATTGAATACTTTTAACTAACTTTTTGGTCTGCTTCTTACTCGAAATATGAATTACCGCCAAAAACGGCTAATTATATCAAAATGTTAATTATGTGTATATTATTAAATATATATTCTTTCCGTTGCCGTGTGGTCCCGGCAGAGTAGAAATAGGCCACCCTCACTCTTACCGAGGTGTCGTAAAAGGCGACTAAGGTAAAGCTGCTGGCATGATCATCAGCACCCAGAGAAGGAAAACTCTGCATTTAGTATCAAAACCCTCGCCAACCCGTCTGCCAAGCGTGGTGAGTATGGCATTTACCCCTCATGTGATTGAGGGAGGCCCGTGCCCCAGCAGTGGGGACTTAAATGGGCTGATGATTATGATGATGATGATGATGATTCTTTCCGAGAGGCTCGAACTTCGAAATAGTTAAAAAGATATCCGCTTTAGTTGCTATCAATTAAATCGATTGGTGTCGCTAGCTAGGGCCACCCGTCGCCTTAAGGAACATTTCGAATTATAACTAAATAAAGGCATAGGAGGACGGGAACTGCTATGAGAAATATTCAATTGCCTCGACTGTATCCGTACTAACCATTGGTTATAATTTGTGCTCGTAAACTTCAAATGCAACAGGATGTAATATGAATTTCATGTTTGTAGCTTTACCTAATGCAACGCAATTTACATTTCAATTCAAGATGATTTACCGCTTTTAGCAATGGATAATATCTAGGTTGTTCAAACACAATTGCAAGCCTGAATGATCCTGTTTATATCAGACAGAGTGTACATGGATCGAAGCTACCACATATCTAACTTTTATTTTAAGATTTAGATAGGACCTTATCCATATTTTTAATCTATACATTTACAAATCTGTTTCACTTTACATTGTCATATTATACGTAGAGACTGCGTCAGTGACGCAGTGATAAGTGGGTCAGCACTTTAAAGCGACGGCTGCGCAAGAGGTCATGTGTTCGATCCCCGGGTCGGGCCAAAATTTGTACCTAAGTTTTTGGTAAGAAGTTCTTAGTGTCAGTCTGGAAGTTGACGGCCTTGTATACCCGTGTCACGGAAAGCATGTTAAACTGTCGTGTTACAGAATGTCCGATCAGAATATGAGGGTAAGGGAATAGACAGTGCACTTGTGTTTGCGCACACACTATGAAATTGCCGTTTTGTATGGCGATTTTCTTAGAAGTTGTATTTTCCATACTAACTTTTATTTAATATATAACATAACTATTTGTACTACTTCTCCATAATAAACTGTGTTTAAATGCACATCGTATAGGAACGTATAGGATAGTTTTTTTAAAAAAAGATGTTTTTTTAGAAAGTAAATTCTGCCAAGTATAAAAAGGGTTATTTTCAAGATTTTTTTTTGCGTCACAAATACAGTAATATCTGATTTCTATGTAAATAAATAAACCTTAAAATATAGTGTTATATCAAAATAAAAGTACATTATGGTGACTTTATGCTTATTAAAGGAGTTATATATCTTATTTTATCTCGAAAAAAAAAACGGGAATTTCATAGGTAAAGACCTATTATATCCTGCGTACGTGGCTGATCGATGAGATTAGCCGCCGTAGCCGTAATCGGTTGTTGGATATATAGAGAACCAGTAGCAAGCAAATGTTTCGATAAGAACTCTCACTATCCGTGGTCTTGGTAAGGGTTGCCAAAACAAGTCCCACTAGCACACGACGTGTAGGTACTGCGACATCCCTTTCAGTTCAGAGTTGACAATTGAAGGTACAGTTTTACCAACTTTATAAGTTACACCAATGTACCTGCGCAGAAGTCCTATTTCCGAAAACTGCGGCAAAATCTTAACCAATCACAACGCTCCATTTACGCGCGCCAAAAATTACAATTTCTTATTTGTTGATGCAATCGCCATGTTCCGTGCGAGTGCGGCTAAGAGAGCGATAGAATTCCTCTCTGGATTTTTTGTATTTAGTCTTAATGTATGGCAATAAAGTCGGTATTTCAACTAATTTCGCAATCGTACCAACTGTGCGGATAAAGAATGGGATCAGAAATGAAATGGCGGCGCATTTTATTATATATATTTTATTTGCGTCTATACTCGCAGCCCACGAGTGCGAGTATAGACGCAAATAGTGTGCGAGCGAGAAGTGAATAGATGCGCCGCCATTTCTGATCCCATTCTTTATCCGCACAGGTAGTAATCAATCGGATTTAACTTGCTCTTCTGCGTAGACGAATTTTGCCGATGTAACTTATAAACGTGGTACAGCTGTACGTATTGGCACACGTCGTAGTTTTTTTAGTAACCTGTTATGTGATTATCTATATGTACATAATAAAATATAACATTATTCACTTATGCCAAGCACACACCTCAAGCCAAAAAATATCCATCACCAAATGAATAAGACGCTCTATAATCTTATTAACTAGAATTTTTTTTTTCTTTACTTACACCTCCTCAAGATAAGTGTTTGGCTGGGATACACCTCGGGTCCTTGGTGGCTGTGGCAGTAATTCTTTAAGCCGACAACCTCCTAAGTGCCGGTCCTATATACACAAGCTAACATACGAGTACGACAGAGAAACATTATGTTGGGGTAAAGAAAGATAGCTTATATATCGCCACGAAGAGTAAAGCATCATCGTTATACACAGCTGACCGCCCTGTAGTATTTTCAGCAGGGATACTTAAATTAGCTTTAGGATATCCTCTTTTTTGGTCTAAATGAAGGCCGGCTCGACCGTAATGATACCATGGCCTAACAGAAAACCAGCGTGAAGCAGCACTGTACTGTGTTTCGTTGCGCGAGTAAGGGTATCGGAGGCCAAATCCTTCCACCTGTTTGTGACTCCACTGGTGTCGCGGATGATTGTGGGTGGCGGCAATCGCTTACCATCAGGTGATCCGTCTGCTCGTCTGCCACATTTTACATAAAAATAATTCCGGCTATTAGGTACATTTTTTGCAGTATTCTGTAGCATTTGCCACCCTGAGTTTTATTACTATGCCACCAAAGCTGTAAGTAGGATCATCATTATCTTTGGTTTTTTTTTATGATATAGGTAGCATACGAGCCGACGGATCACCTGATAATAAGCGATTACGGTCGCCCATGATACCTGCAACACCAGTGGTGTCACAAGTGCGCTGCTTACCTTTTAACCTCTAAAAATTTTAACATCAGAGGGACAAGCTCTAACAGAATACAGCAAAAGAATGTGGGCCAACACTTTCCTATTTGGACCAAAAATATGTGAAAGTCCGAGGATCTCCTTTCTGTCGAATAAAAGGTTGATTGCTTAAAGGCTCTAGAGCTTTAGCCTTGAATTAAGTACATTGAAGACGACAGAAAATTGGCCTTGACCGGCCGAAGCCCAGCATCGCCTAAAGTGTATGATCATATAAATAGTGATATGAAGAAAAATTGAAACCAAAGCTGGTAAAGAATAATTTGTGCCAATTAGTTGTTGTCGTAACCAAAACAGAAATTACGAAAGCTTTTCAGTTTTTGTTTAAAAAAAGTGTTGATGATTTCATAAATTCTATCTATACTTTAAAATTATAAATGTGAAAGTGTGTGTGTATGTCTGTTTGTCCGTCTTATACGGCAAAAAGGAGCGACAGATTGACGTGATTGAAATGGCAAAAAACGGAACCTGAACGTATAGATTCGTCATGTCTGTCCGTCCTGTCCGTCTGTCCGTCTGTCCGTCTGTCCGTCTGTCCGTCTGTCCGTCCGTCCGTCCGTCCGTCCGTCCGTCCGTCCGTCTGTCCGTCCGTCCGTCCGTCCGTCCGTCCGTCCGTCCGTCCGTCCGTATGTCACAGACACAAGATCTTTACTATTGAAACTAGGTAAATAAATGTATTTCCTTAACTGCATTACGATTTTTACACAAAAATAGGAAAAAAAAACTTAGAACTGTAACTGTACATTTTTTTTTTTCATTAATCCCATACGTGTGGGGTATCTATGAATTGGTCTTTAAGAATGTTGTTGAGGTTTCCAGTTCTTTTTAAGAGGACATAGTTGATGGCATGGAGAGTAACATAGGCTACTTGGTGACAAACCCTATTCCGCTAGTACTTAATAAATAAATAATAATAATATCCTCCAACCGATTTCGGCTACGGCAAGCAACCTCAACGATCAGCCACTTACGCAAGATATATTATAGTGCTCAAGCATGTGCGCAAACACAAGGGCACTCTCTATTTTCTTGCCCTCATAATCCGATGGGACACCAGCGTGACACAACCGGAGAGGGATCGGCCGCAAGACCAACGCCTTAACGTGCTTTCCGAGGCACGCCGGTACAAGACCGCCAACTTCCAGACTCCGGGCTGAGACTGAGAATTTCTTAACAGAATCAGAAATCATTTATTGCGGTTAATGTGGTTACAGTAAGTTACATATAATTATCGTTTAGATTCTCACATTTAACCGAATAATATCGGCATGCGTTAGCGTTGTCTTAAGTTATAATAAAATAAGACATAGTCAAAATAAAAATCAATACAAAGGATTAAGGAGTCACTCAAAAAATAATTAATATAATGTCAACAAAAAAAAAAATTAAATCTTACATTCCATAAATTCTTTAATACTGTAGAAACATCTATCACACAACCATTTATATAACCTATTTTTGATTTTTTTATGGGTAAATCCTTTAATGCTTCTGGCAACATATTGTATAATTTGACAGACATATAATGACAATTTTTTTTGGTAACATGTTGAGCAAGATGGCACCACCAAACGATTCTAAGATCTGTTAGACTAAGCGCACATATCATTTTTCTTCTTGAAAATACTCATATTATTTTTTGTAAAAGTGCATGACTCGAAAAGAGAAGAAAAACTCGGGTACAAATTTTGGCCCGACTCGGGGATCGAACCCGGGACCCCAAGCCCAGCCGTCGCTTTACAGTGCGACGCACTACCCACTTGCTCGAACGAGGCAGGTGTAAATAAATATTACACCATCAAAGGGAAATGCAAGTTATAAATGTATTCGCAGCCAATGAGTAATAATAGTTCAATGTTCGCAGCTAATAAATTTAATTTGTGATTTCAACGTTGCTCACGTATTTGCTAGCCCGATCCAAATCTTAGTTAGGAAATCTGCTCTACCCAAATCATTGCTCCACATTGGTATAGAAGTTACACAAAACTTCACTAACGATATGGAAACCTTTTCAGCAGAGTTCCACTGAAACATTTCCCGTACTCAGTTAATTTACGATTCTACACGCAGAAGTACAATTAAGTTAATGTTCACCATATCCATTTAATGGAATGGGATATAATAACGTATAGTATGCTTAAACAAAAAGGGCCGTGTGGTCCCCGGCAGAGTAGAATAGGCCACCCTCACTCTTACCGAGGTGTCGTAAAAGGCGACTAGGGTAAAGTTGCTGGCATGATCATCAGCACCCAGAAAAGGAAAACTATGCATTCATATGAAAACCCTCGCTAACCCGTCTGCCAAGCGTGGTGAGTATGGCAATTACCCCTCATGTGATTGAGGGAGGCCCGTGCCCCAGCAGTGGGGACTTAAATGGGCTGATGACGATGATGATGATGATGCTTAAACAATTAAAAAAAAAATTATTCACTCGTATTCTAATTCAAGCCACGGAAAAGGTTCCTTCGCCATTTACGTTCTCTCCCTTACTGTACGTACAGTCAGCGTCAGATAAAGTCCCCCCCCCCCCCTGCAGTGAAAAAAAAGCACTTGTGCCCCAGACATAAGGACAGTCCAAAGGTCAACAAGGGTAACTCGACGCCGTGTGTACGTGCAGTACACACACCAAAGTATGCAAAACTATCAAATTTCTACAATCGATTCTCACCCTAATGTCAAACACATTCGTTTCAATATCATTGTGGAATTTTGACAGATTGTAGTAAGCTGATGTGTAGCTGTCTGTACCTGCAATATCTACACTAAACTATTTTTTTTAATATGGCTCTACCCGAAGATAATTTTCTATTGTCAAGTAACTTATTGAGAATAAGTAGGTAGTCAACAGTCATAGTCAGTCAAAGTCACAGTCACTTAATAAAACGCCGGTATTTTACGTTTTATCGACCTACGGATTCAACTCACTCGACACACAAATATTGTTCAAATTAGAATTTTAAATTGAAATAAGAACACGTAAAGATACCTTCTTTCTATTTAAGCTTCTTCTGATTGAATTTGAACAATATTTTTAAGCGAATGAAAATAAGACGCGAAGATCGAGAATCGGAAGGTTAAATTTCGAAGAATCGCCCATCAAATTACTAGTGGCCTGCCCTCACTTCGTTTCGCTACTTCATTTTATACAGTGACATAAAGTGGCAAAACGATTTATTTCTTTATTTTCCAAAAAGAAAAAAATGGCCATGACGCAATAATCTAATAAGTCGTCGAGGCACAGATTATATAATACCGAGGCCCGTAGGTAGTACCATAGAGTAAAATAATAATAGACTTAGTCTATTCTTCATTCCAGAACTTTGAACCACCGTTTTACCCCTCAGGGGGTGAATTTACAAAAAATCCTTTCATAGTGCTCCCCTAGACTTTAAAAGGAACCCCTGTACTAAATTTCCAATTTCTAACGCGTATAGTTTAGGCCCATCATTGATACACCAGTCAGCCAGTTAGTTAGTTTTCGCTTAGTTCATTATATTATGCATTTAGATTCATAAAGTTGTGTGCAGTGCAATAACTATGAGTTGCAATCAATTTTACCTCATGATACCATTCTTAAATTATATTGATGTGTGTGTTTCGATTACTACCTTACGCCAGATAAACTGTTTTTCATAAATGAGCCTCCCCTGAAAAAAATTATTGCTACCAGTAACTTATAATAAGAGATAAACTGATTTAGCAAAAATACGAAGACACGAATAATTTTCAGCGGATGATTAAGAAATAACAAGTATTATGTAAAAATACTGCTGCTAATCGGCTGTTTCATACATTATTATGAGGTTTTCGGGATGTAAACGATGAAAAAATAAGGGTGTATATCAATTATTTAATTATACCCCAATATGAACACCCCTTTACTTTGCGGTAACACTGGTTGAGTGTTTATTTTCTTAATGTGGATAGACTATAATTTATTAAGTGTCTTGCAAAAGAAATGCCAACAAAGAAATTCGGGCGTAGGTTAAACAATCCGGACAGACTTTCACAATGCACGAAAACATTTTAGAAAAAATCCTTACGTATTCGTTGAATGTCACACTCACCGCAAAATATGTCACTGCCCTTCTAACTAAATAAAGTCTTCCTGTTGTTTTTATTTACAAAGTAATTTCTGTTGTGAATATTCTGAACACAATATTTTGCACGTATAATTTATTTTGCACATAATAATATTCCTAGACGAAAGATACTATCTAGTTTATGGTTTTATGTTTGTTTATTACTTAGGTACATTATGTGCATAGTCCTACAAAAGTAAGTTAAGAGTCGGTTATCACTTAGGTGGTCCACGAGAAACAAGCCTCCCTCGTGGTCCCACTAGTGGGTCAAATTAGTGGGTCCACGAGAAAACAGGGAAATAATCTACGTTAGTGATTCAGGTATTATAGTAAACAAGTTTAATTTCGGTAGCTGTAATTTCGCTCCCCACTTCCACATTTACGCACACAAGAAAATTTCAAATATGGTACATGCAATTTCATATTACATATAATATTTACTTTGTTCCGTTTCTGTAATTCATTGTCAGTTTTTTTTTGTTTTGTTGGCATATCTTATTATGAGGCGTCGCTCAAAGGTACAGCTTGAAAATCAGCGCTGCAGCAGCCGCCTAGCGGTTGTTGTAGCACATGCTGAGGCTGAATCTTGTCGGCCGCAACTTTATAATGTTTTGTCCATATTTCGTTTTGGATGTAAACGTGTGTTGTGGTCAATAAATGCTTTCTTATTTATATTTAATTAATTTTATTATTCGTCGTTCAGTGGCATTCAGTTGCGGGGTACTATAAATAAATAAATATTTCACATCTTCACATACACTGATCTGATTCCGAGATAGGTAGCTTAAGCACCTGTGTTACGGATACCAAAACCAACAGCGGAACTTACATATATTCCATATCCATTAAATAAATACTTTTAAATACATACTTATAATACATAGAAACCAGCCAGACCAATACAAACAAACATGTTCAATGTTCATGCACACAAATGTTTATACTGTGCGGGTATCGAACCCGCAACCCTTGCACCAAAGGCAGCGTTCACTACCACTAGTTCAAACGGGTCGTCTTCTTCGTAGTTTGTGGTTGCCGGTTAGACTCAAGCGCAGGTGCACGCATCGTTCTATTTCAAAAGTATCGTCAGCATGTCATGTCAAAAATCATCTTCGGGGCCAGGTAATTAAGTAATGCGCGTCACTTCAGACAATCTCTACTGTAGCTCTGGGTAAACTCTTCATACTATCAGTACATTTCAGCATTAGTGGTATTTAATACAATTATCCTGTTAGTTGGTGTTGACAAAGCTAAGAAATCTGAGATCATTAAGATTGATCCTGATAAGTGGGATAGAATCTACCCTAAGTTTCTATGACAGAAACTTCAGCTAATTTACTTAGGGCCGATTCGACCAATCCTAATCCGATACTAAATATACGGTATAGCGCTGTCATTTCCATACAAATCTGACGTTATACCATAGATTTATCCACGGATAAAGATTGGTCGAATCGTGCCTAAGTAGAATATTTTATGATGTTTGAAATACTTTGGGTTTGGGTATAGTGTAGTTTATTCCAAAAAAATCTGCAATAATCTTCAACGCAGTAGATAAATAATAGAAGTTAGGTCATACTTCACCGTTTTGGAGTTGCCGCATCTTGGAATGAAGACCGCGGTTAGGCATGCGCCCAATTTAATTAGGACACTGCAACTCGCTGGACTGTTGACCTTAGAATGGCCGTAGCTGGCTGTGACTGAATATGGAAAAGCTAGGATTGAAATCTGTGGATCAGCATGAAGGAGCTTACTTTCAGTAGAAGACGGAGACTGTTTATTTATTGATATTTTGTTATAATCTACGAGTAATCAAAAACAGGAATACACTATCCATAGCCTCTAACAATCCTAGTTTACCAGTTTTTTAATGAACAACACCTCATTGAAATAGTAGGTACAAAAGATGATCACAAATGACGACCGTCTACGCATGTAGGTAATCTCAAGAAGAAATGGCTCATCCTCAATTTGACACATCATAAGGGCTTAGACTAAACACATTCTATGTTTAATTGTTTTTTTTTTGTCTTAAGTCTTTACTTCATGAGATTCCATGCATAAACGATGGACATTTGTGGTTATCTGTCATGAATCGACCTATAAAACATAACATGTAGCTCGAAGTACCTACTTATGGACGACGTTGACGGACGGCCGACGTCAGGCGGCGATGGCGGCCTGCAACAAAATTATCCCGTAACAAACGAGATTATAAACTAGCATAAAAAAATATGCATACAGCCCATGTGAAAGGATCGGGAACAAAAATTCTGTATTGAATTCCGTTTTGATATAGGCTCTCAGGGTGGTTTAGAAATCAGTTCGGAGATCCGTTTAGTTGACAGTGATGTCGTCAGCGGATGCCCGTCTTACTACATCCGCCGGCGCGGCGCACACGCTTGCCCGAGCCACAGTACTTATAACAAGGCAAGCTTTTCTTAAACCTTGTTATACCTATGTGCCCGAACTATGTAGGTACCTATGTAAAAAAAAACATTTAAACCAAAAACACACATTAACAGAAAGAAAAGTTCTTTAACTCCCACACAAGGCAGAGCCTGTCTCGTGGGTTTCAAATCCTATGAATTTCCGCTATGGCTAATTGTCTAAATTAGATTGAGTGACAAACTGAATGTAATCTTCAAAAAATCGAAATGTTATCAAAAATACTAAAATTTAAGTTATGGCTGTAAGCGCGTTAGTGAAGTAGTGTGTGTGCGTGTGTGTATGTGTATGTATGGTGGGGAGGAGTTGGGTTTTGGGTAGCCCTATGATTTGAGTCTTGGGATCGAGCGACAGGAGGGTGCTGGGTCGCTGCCGTTCACGACCTATTAAGGGGCCAGTGTATATGTATACAAGTACTAAGTACATTTAAATTCTTTAATTCTTTATTGTATAAGTATGCTCGGTTTTGGTAACCCAAAAGATTCCATATACCTACATGGATACCGGAGCCGCTGCTTTTCGGTACCTACCAGAACATCTCTTCCTACTACAGACTCTATTTACAATGCATGTTGCGATAGTAACACAAACGCGTTTCTATTCATATTGTAATGAAGGCACACAGAGCAAATGAAAAATGACTACTACTACATTTTCTTTTGAATTTGCTATTATTTTTTGCTATTATCTTTTACAATGTTCACAAACGCCACGAGTAATTTTATTGCAATTATTTGCGTAAAACAACAGCGCAAAAGAATGAAAGTTATTATTTGAAGATTCATGTTTACCTTGACTCAAGTGACAAGGGAAATTAGATTTTTATCATACCTATTTCTTTTTCTTTGACCTTCTAGATTGTATGAATGACTTTTTAGTATAGAGCAAAGCGAGGGTGGAAGAGAGATCTCTCTGATGCGCTTACAAAGGCAAGGAGAGGAAGGTGATAACGAAAAACCATAATTTTTTGCGGGCTCTATAATAAACTAAAGAAAAAATCAATTTTTTTTTCTTTAGTTTATTATAGAGCCCGCTCAGCTATATAATTGTAGTGATGCTTGACCCGTTCTAATCTACACTTATGTATCGGACACACTTTATCACTTCTACTTTAAATTTTTTTGTAGATTTGGGTTGTAGGGTAGATTTTTGTGTTTGCGCATAATAGTACCCAAAGTAAATAGTTTTCGAACCGAAAGGACTTCCCAAAAGTTATAGATTAGTTTGGTGGGGTATCTTAAATAGATTTGAAATGACATGTTCTGAATTGGGGTAACTATGTGTTATCGCCACAGAAATGGGTAATATTGCGACGAAATAGATCAGTCCCTTAATTTGTAAGGAACGCGATAATTCCTTGTCCATGACTGGCCTTCGGTAGTGATGCGACACAACTCAAATATTTCCCTTAGGTAAGTGATTTCAGTCATTTTACTTGTACATTCGAATACCGCGCCAGGTAAAAGAGTAGGTAGATTATAAGATAAAATCTTTTGTTGCGGTTCTTGAACAATCGACACAGCAAATTCCAAATCAAAATTTTTAAAGACAGTCACCTCCATGGCTAATGCGATAGACTACTCGAATGACTATTTTTCCTAATGTATATCAAGTGGATTATGCTATAAATTGTGTAATTTAGTAAACTAAAACGTTTTATAGCCTAATTTTTTTTAAGAATGACAACGCATCAGTGACTTCTTTGATCTCACAGGTGTTCTTGAGTGATCACTCATCATCAGATGACGCGCTTACTTGTTTGCCATCTCTTGCCTATTTTTTTTAATTTATTGTCATTACTTTGGTTCATTTTATATGTTTATTGGTTTTGTAGGTATGACAGGGACGCGAGGAAGAGGACGACACAGCACCGACCCCAGATAACCTGAGAACAGGTCAGGAGGATAATAATGACTTTTGTTCCTTTTTACCCGACTGCGGCGAAGCAAAAAGGAGGGTTATGATTTTGACCTGTATGCATGTGTGGTTGTCATCTGTTCCCTCATAACTTCTAAACTAGTTATCGTATTTGAACAATTGAGGTGTCATTAGAAGCGTCTTGATTGTCTTCTGGTTATAGGCGACATGACGTCACGTTAAATTGACTACAGCGCCCTCTAGGAGACTTAGAGTAAAAAAGAAATTTGCTTGACGGTATCAAATGAAAGAGCTCTTTTAGTACATTTGAAATATGTTAATTTTTATTTACTAAAAATATGTTAAATAAAAATAAAGTTAAATAACTAAAACCCGACATTTTTGATGTTGTGTAATGTCTTTCTATTATGTAAAAACCTATGATTGGTTTTTTCTGATACCAAATAAACATTTTTGAAAGAATTAAATCTTGTATCGCATCACTAGCATACGGTGATGGATGATGCGGGGCCCATTATCTCGATTTCTAATAGATCGTAATGCTGGCGTGATGTGGCAAATCTAAAACGCCTACTCAATTATCGGATACATCTTTAGAGATAAGTATTTATCTAACTTTCATAAAGGCATTCCGTGACGACGACGATCACGGATTAAAAAATAACAACAATAAGTGTCACCAAGGATATATACGAGTATGTACTGTACAGCTCTTTTAACTCTGCCAAAAACTGGAAACAGGGGTCTACTTTATATAACAATGCACCTAAATTACAACATTTCAGAACACACCTAAAAGATATTGTACACCTACTTTAATACACATACGGGCCTCCCTCAATCACATGAGGGGTAACTGCCATACTCACCACGCTTGGCAGACGGGTTGGCGACGGTTTTGATGTAAATGCAGAGTTTTCCTTCTCTGGGTGCTGATGATCATGCCAGCAGCTTTACCTTAGTCGCCTTTTACGACACCTCGGTAAGAGCGAGGGTGGCCTATTCTACTCTGCCGGGGACCACACGGCTATTTTTATCTATTTACAGCTTAATTTATAAATAGCAGACACAAGTTTTAGACTAGTCCAGGATAGAAAGGATGAGAGTACGATCAGATCACCTGATATGTTTTTTTAATTTTATTTGTGATCGTAAAACTACGATCATAAATAAAATGAAAAACCCACAATGTGTAACACAATGAAATTGTGTTACATATTAAGGAAACCCTTAATATGTAACACAACAGAATGTTTTTGGCTTTAAAAAGAACTTTGGGCGTTACAACTTTGTGAACGTTGCATGCAATTATACATTAAGGTGATGGGTAGGGCACACTAGCGACGCCAATCGATTTTAATATTTAGCTACTAAACCGGATATATTTTAAACAATTTCCGAATTACAACCTCTCGGCAAACACTTATACTATTTATTAAAGATAATATACACCTACTTTAATACACAAATAGATTAATTTATTAATATAAGCCTTAAAGCCAAATTCAGAACGACCACTGGATTTATTTACTCCATGGTAACAGATTGACCGTCGGCAACTGTGATCGTTTTGAGCTTTCCACCACATAAGGTGAGAGACTCTATAGGGCACGATATATCGGTGCTTTATTGTGATTTACGCGCAAAGATATAGACGGGGCTGTATTATGAATTCTACATCTCTGGTGATCAGTTATGACCACAGAGTGCGGCATAAATTGTAATATATGAATAAAATCAAGATTCGTTTACAATCTGCGACATAAGTCAAAGCCAAGTCAAATTACTCACAGAAGACCGGCGTGAAGCAGCGCCTGCGCTGTGTTTCGCCGTGTGAGTTAGGTTACCGGAGGCCCAATGGGGGGAAGGGGAAAAGGTTGGCAGCGCACTTGTGACTCCACTGGTGTAGCAGGTTTCCATGGGCGGCGGAATTGCTTACCATCAGGTGATCCGTCTGCTCGTCTGACACCTCTCATATAAAAAAAATACAGTGCCATAAGCTGATAGATTACATAGAGAGGGGGAAGTATGGAAAATGGTAATTCTTAAAAAAAATTTCGTAGGTAAGAAATACCTACTGCTCCGCTGAGAAATTTCCAAACCTCTGTCGCTAATGTGGCATGGTAAAATACGGCTTAGTTAGTTTCGATTTTCGCCATAGGAATCGGCCAGAGTAGTGAATTCATTTATAATAATTCTTCTGCATGTTACCAAAGAAAAAAAAGGTCCATAGATTTTAAAACTATAAAGATTGTGTATCCATTTTTGACTAACTTCATAGTATGTCAGTATACGTTCTGTTTGTTTTAGGTGATGTTCAATAATAACCCAAACTCAATCATCTGAAGAAAACCAGCTCATTTCTCAACAAATCTTATAAGGAACGTGTCTCTTTAATCACTTGACATTGGCAGAGTTGTCTCGTAAGAGCAACAGCAAGCCATAAATAAAAAAGACTAACTTCATAAAACATGGAGCTTCATCGAAACCTTTTATGTCTTCCGAATCAATTTTTGAAATGAAGACTTTCAACATTCGATTCAGTGCTATCAACTCCAATACATGAAGCCGAGCAGCATTTTTATGCGTTTACGTTCCTAGCTTTTTCCGACAGAACTTTTTCAAATTTAGTGTAATGCACTACGTAAATGTGAATGCAGATCTTGGTTAGTACACGCATTTACTCTACTTCAAAATAGAACTTGAACTAGGGCATTAATTATGAAAAAGAGAAATTTGCTAAAAAAACCTAAGCATAGATTAACTAACCTCAAACTGGAGGCTAGAATCACTTGATTGTCCGAAATAAAGATGATTCGATAATATGTCAACTAAATTTGGTTGTCTCATAAAATGTATGATTACAATACTTTTTTTTTAATCAGCCTATAAACTGCCCCACTGCAGGGTAAAGGCCTCCATCATAGAAATCAAGTTATCGCTACTATGATGGGATTAGGCTTTATCGCCACGCTTGCGAAATGCAAATTGGTGATTACAAACCCGAACTATGTCCGAAAAATTCGAAACATACTTTTCGATCGACCCGGGAATCGAACCCAGGACCCTAAGATCACGGCCCGGTACTTAAACCACAGACCAACAGGGCATTATGAATGCAATGGTATACTTTATGAATGAATGAATATACTTTATAGTGCGTTTCTCGCGGAATTTTCTACCACGTACCTCACTTCTGTGGAACGGTTTGCCTGAGGGAGTATTTCCCGACGGCTACGACTTAGGGACCTTCAAGATAGAGCGTAGGTACTCTTTTTTAAAAAGGCCGGCTACATTAGCGATCTTTCTGATTTCGCGGATGTTCATGGGCGTTGTTGATTACTTTCTAACATGTTACTCGCTTGCTCTTTTCTCTAGCATGAAAAAAAATAACACAAAATATGGTATAAAACTAAGACTAGTTAATACAAAAATAATTTACATCAACGTAAGTAAATAAAGAAATTCAGTGAAAATATAAAGTATTTGTTTCTCATTTAAGGTGACGGGTTGGGCACACTAGCGACGCCAATCGATTTTAATTTTTAGCTACTAAACCGGATCTATTTTAAACAATTTTGGGGTTACAACCTCTTGGCAAACACTTATAATATTTATTAAATAACCATGAACAATTGGAGAGGCCTACGTCCAGCAGTGGACTGCGATAGGCTGATGATGATAATGATGATGAACCATGCACAAATGTGGAAAAGACTACCTCGACTAGAACAGTCTAAGGCGTTGATACAGGCGTTCGATCAGAGACGAGCTGTAGAAATAATAAAACTGAGCAGAGGACATGTTAGGGCACTCACTCGGACCCTCACAGGGCACTGCAAATTAAATAAGCACCTGCACAACATGGGCCTTTCAGATACCAAAATCTGCAGGTTCTGTCGCGAGGACGAGGAAACGATTATCCACGTCCTCGGCGAGTGCATAGCGCTGCACCGGTGCAGAAGCCGGCACCTGGGAGCACACATGATCTCAGCAGACGAGATCAAAAGCTCCCCCATCAGCTCCATTCTCGGGTTTATCCTGGAACTGGAGCTACATGAGGTGCTGTAATAGGTTACGGGGCTGCCACAATAGATCATCTACTGGTCGCAGTGGCTATGAGACGCAGGGCTCACCCCATTTCTAACAAATAATAAAAAATGCACAAATGTTGAATCCGTTTTTGTACGTGAAAAATTGATTCACGCCAAAGGGGCCGCTTTTGGCGTAAATCAATTTTCGCGTACGCGTTGGACCCACCATTTTTGCACGGTTGTTTAAAAAATACTTTAAGTGTTTGCCGAGAGGTTGTAACCCCGAAATTGTTTTAAATAGATCCGGTTTAGAAGCTTAAAATTAAAATCGATTGGTGTCGCTAGTGTGCCCTACCCGTCACCTTAAATAAAAATAAAAAAGTAAGTACAAAAGTCATGTTATGAAATAAATTCGAGAACTTTTTTTGTATTTTAGTGTCTTCTTTTTTATTCATTTTGGTATATATATGAAAATCGTATGAAAGTAAGTAATATAGTTTATTACTATGTTTCAGTACCTCCATCCTTCACATGTGAAAAAAATTACCCTATCAGTGGATATTCCGACGATAAAGGTTGAATATATTTCGCATTTTAGTTTATTGAAGGTGCCTTATTGGATAAGTGTAGGGTCCGAAATAAATCCTCGAAGTAGCCATTGAGGCCTTTATAAATGGACTCTTTAGAGTTAGGTCATATTAAACGATTTGATGAGCTACTTAGGTAAGACCGTTAAAAACAAATAAAACATTTTTTTCCCTGGAACTTACTTTGCTCAGCAAATTCTTATTGTGATCAGGACAATCTATTTTGTTGAATATTTTTGTCCCAAAATGCTATTTCAAATGTTTATGAATATCCACCATTTTAGCATACTATAAATTATTTCGTACATATCAATATATATTTTTTAACCGACTTCAAAAAAAGGAGGTTCTCAATTTGACATGTATATATTTTTATCTCATCATCAGCCCATTTAAGTCCCCACTGCTGGGGCACGGGCCTCCCTCAATCACATGAGGGGTAATTGCCATACTCACCACGCTTGGCAGACGGGTTGGCGAGGGTTTTGATATAAATGCAGAGTTTTCCTTCTCTGGGTGCTGATGATCATGCCAGCAGCTTTACCTTAGTCGCCTTTTACGACATCTCGGTAAGAGTGAGGGTGGCCTATTCTACTCTGCCGGGGACCACACGGCTATTTTTATCTATTTACAGCTTAATTTATAAATAGCAGACACAAGTTTTAGACTAGTCCAGAAAGGATGAGAGTACGATCAGATCACCTGATATGTTTTTTTAATTTTATTTGTGATCGTAAAACTACGATCATAAATAAAATGAAAAACCCACAATATGTAACACAATGAAATTGTGTTACATATTAAGGAAACCCTTAATATGTAACACAACAGAATGTATTTGGCTTTGAAAAGAACTTTGGGCATTACAACTTTGAGAACGTTGCATGCAATTATACATTAAGGTGATGGGTAGGGCACACTAGCGACGCCAATCGATTTTAATTTTTAGCTACTAAACCGGATATATTTTAAACAATTTCGCAATTGGAGAGGCCTACGTCCAGCAGTGGACTGCGATAGGCTGATGATGATAATGATGATGAACCATGCACAAATGTGGAAAAGACTACCTCGACTAGAACAGTCTAAGGCGTTGATACAGGCGTTCGATCAGAGACGAGCTGTAGAAATAATAAAACTGAGCAGAGGACATGTTAGGGCACTCACTCGGACCCTCACAGGGCACTGCAAATTAAATAAGCACCTGCACAACATGGGCCTTTCAGATACCAAAATCTGCAGGTTCTGTCGCGAGGACGAGGAAACGATTATCCACGTCCTCGGCGAGTGCATAGCGCTGCACCGGTGCAGAAGCCGGCACCTGGGAGCACACATGATCTCAGCAGACGAGATCAAAAGCTCCTCCCATCAGCTCCATTCTCGGGTTTATCCTGGAACTGGAGCTACATGAGGTGCTGTAATAGGTTACGGGGCTGCCACAATAGATCATCTACTGGTCGCAGTGGCTATGAGACGCAGGGCTCACCCCATTTCTAACAAATAATAAAAAATGCACAAATGTTGAATCCGTTTTTGTACGTGAAAAATTGATTCACGCCAAAGGGGCCGCTTTTGGCGTAAATCAATTTTCGCGTACGCGTTGGACCCACCATTTTTGCACGGTTGTTTAAAAAATACTTTAAGTGTTTGCCGAGAGGTTGTAACCCCGAAATTGTTTTAAATAGATCCGGTTTAGAAGCTAAAAATTAAAATCGATTGGTGTCGCTAGTGTGCCCTACCCGTCACCTTAAATAAAAATAAAAAGTAAGTACAAAAGTCAGGTTATGAAATAAATTCGAGAACTTATATATTTTTTTTGTATTTTTAGTGTCTTCTTTTTTATTCATATTCGTATAAATATGAAAATCGTATGAAAGTAAGTAATATAGTTTATTACTATGTTTCAGTACCTCCATCCTTCACATGTGAAAAAATTACCCTATCAGTGGATATTCCGACGATAAAGGTTGAATATATTTCGCATTTTAGTTTATTGAAGGTACCTTATTGGATAAGTGTTGGGTCCGAAATAAATCCTCGAAGTAGCCATTGAGGCCTTTATAAATGGACTCTTTGGAGTTAGGTCATATTGAACGATTTGATGAGCTACTTAGGTAAGACCGTTAAAAACAAATAAAACATTTTTTTCCCTGGAACTTACTTTGCTCAGCAAATTCTTATTGTGATCAGGACAATCTATTTTGTTGAATATTTTTGTCCCAAAATGCTATTTCAAATGTTTATGAATATCCACCATTTTAGCATACTATAAATTATTTCGTACATATCAATATATATTTTTTAACCGACTTCAAAAAAGGAGGTTCTCAATTTGACATGTATATATTTTTATCTCATCATCAGCCCATTTAAGTCCCCACTGCTGGGGCACGGGCCTCCCTCAATCACATGAGGGGTAATTGCCATACTCACCACGCTTGGCAGACGGGTTGGCGAGGGTTTTGATATAAATGCAGAGTTTTCCTTCTCTGGGTGCTGATGATCATGCCAGCAGCTTTACCTTAGTCGCCTTTTACGACATCTCGGTAAGAGTGAGGGTGGCCTATTCTACTCTGCCGGGGACCACACGGCTATTTTTATCTATTTACAGCTTAATTTATAAATAGCAGACACAAGTTTTAGACTAGTCCAGAAAGGATGAGAGTACGATCAGATCACCTGATATGTTTTTTTAATTTTATTTGTGATCGTAAAACTACGATCATAAATAAAATGAAAAACCCACAATATGTAACACAATGAAATTGTGTTACATATTAAGGAAACCCTTAATATGTAACACAACAGAATGTTTTTGGCTTTAAAAAGAACTTTGGGCATTACAACTTTGAGAACGTTGCATGCAATTATACATTAAGGTGATGGGTAGGGCACACTAGCGACGCCAATCGATTTTAATTTTTAGCTACTAAACCGGATATATTTTAAACAATTTCGGAATTACAAAATAGCCATGCACAAATGTTGGGTCCGTTTTTGTACGCGAAAAATGGCGTGAATCAATTTTTTGCGTACGCGTTGGATCCAACATTTTTGCATGGTTATTTAATAAATAGTATGTTTGTCAGGAGGTTGTAACCCTGAAACTGTTTAAAATAGATCCGGTTTAGTAGCTAAAAATTAAAATCGATTGGCGTCGCTAATGTGCCCTACCCGTCACCTTTAACGTATCACCAACCGAAGTGCACCATTTTATGTCTGCCTTTAGCTTTTGCCTCCAAACATAGAATCTTTATTGCATATCATCTCCATTAAGCATCTTCCAGGTCTACCTAGTAGATTACCTCATAAATAAATGTAGGTACCTATGTTAAAATGCTAACGAAGAGAAGGACTATTAGGTCCCTACCTATAAAAGTGTATTCACGATCACTTATGGAACCTGTAAGTCGTTTATGATAATTTGATAGATCGGTGCTTTTTATTTAACTTAAATGAAGCCAAAAGAGGGATAATATATCTTCTGACTATGTAAGTTGGAATTCTAGATTTAAAAGGTTGAACTGGTGTGACAAATATGGTACAGCGGTTTTGTTTTTAACTTGGAGATGGTCTATAACTTACAGTGGTACCTACATGACATTCGATTTAAAAGATTAATGTCGTTTTTAGTAGTGCCAGAAATTCAGCTAAGGTTGAACTTTCCTGTTTTTTATGTTTATAGCGAAACTAAAATACACTCACGTCATTAGGTAATCTGTCTACACACACCCTAGTTTCTCCAAATCATACTCTTATTAACAAGACTTTGGACCTTTTATTGTTCATATGTCGAGAGCTGAACCCGACCCTGCCGCAGGTACCTTCCTGAAAGCACTCAAATTTGGCCAATGGACAATACGACAAAAAAAAATATTAGCATTTTATACGCTTTTCGAATAAAGAAATAGAAAAAAGATCACCCATATTTTTTAATAATTATATATACTACATATTTTTTTTTACTTTTTAATTTATTTGCCGGAAGTGACGTAGTCCTGAGGCTCAACGTCCTATGATGTCGGTGCTATACGTCCAGTAAAAAAAATTGGTGACTTTAAGTTACTTACTGTCACTGTCATCATTTTGTCGTGTCATTTTATGATCAGAGATTTTACTTTTTTTTTCGCTTTATTCAACGTGAGCAAAAGCGTTATTAATTTGTCATGCGGAGTGATGACGTCACAGGAGGATTTTTACATTTTACCCGGTCTAAATAAGTACATACCTACTACCTCTCATTGGAATGTAGTAACTTGTATCCATACAGAAAATGAGATGTTTACCTATTGTGGTTTACCTATTAGTTCACACTGGGACGGGTAGCCCTAACTAGCGGCACCATTCGTTTTTAATTGTTAGCTACTAAATCTGATCTATTTTAAACAATTTCGGGGTTACAACCTCTCGGCACCGCATGATCATCAGCACCCAGAGAAGGAAAACTCTGCATTTATATCAAAACCCTCGCCAACCCGTCTGCCAAGCGTGGTGAGTATGGCAATTACCCCTCATGTGATTGAGGGAGGCCCGTGCCCCAGCAGTGAGGACTTAAATGGGCTGACGATGACGATGAACCTCTCGGCAAACACTTACACTATTTATTAAATAACCATGCACAAATGTTGGGTCCGTTTTTGTACCTGAAAAATCGCCAAAACCGGCCACTTTTAGCGTGAATCAATTTTTCGCGTACAAATGTTGGGTCCGCATTTGTGCATGGTTATTTAATAAATAGTATAAGTGTTTGCCGAGAGGTTGTAATCCCGAAATCGTTTAAAATAAATCCGGTTTAGTAACTAAAAATTAAAATCAATTGGCGTCGCTAGTGTGCCATACCCTTCACCTTAGCAATTAAAATTTGGAACACAGTGGCAACTGCCGAAATATTACAAAACATTTTCATTTCTCGGAGTCAGATCAATGTATGTGATGTTGTGAAAATTTAAAATCATCTACATCTTAGCGTTTTGTCCCGGTTGCGTCCCAAGCTGTCGCAACGGAGCCCGGGCTCCGCTTTCCTTTTTTTTTACATTATAGCGGACAAACGAGCAGACGGCACATCTGATGGAAAGTGATCACCGCCGCCCATGGACATCTGCAACACCTGAGGTATCACATATGCGTTGCCGGCTCTTAAGAAAGGAGTACACCCTTTTCTTGAAGGTCACCAGGTCGTATCTGTTCGGAAACACCACGGATGACAGCTGGTTCCACGTGAGAAACGCACTGTAGTCGATATAAATCCATCCAGGCGATGTGAATGGAATTTGGCGTTCTGACGTGATGTGCGGTGGTGAAAAATTGCAGCTGGAATAAGGCCGAACAGCTTCTACTCCTCCACTTCGCACGATCATCCAATCCAAATGCATCCAAATCAATAAATTGACTACATTGTATGTCTTCCCTTACGACGTCAAGCCATACCTTTTTAGGTCTACCCCTTCCGGGGCCCGGTGGTGGTTGCATGGCCAGACATTTGTTTCCCATGTAGCTGTCTGGTTCTCGTAAGACATGGCCGTACCAACGTAGGCGATTCTCCACCAGTTTCTCTGCTATGTCACGGACATGAAGGCTTCCACGCGTGCGTGAGTTTCTCACGTGGTCTTTCCGCGTAACTCCACACATCCACCGCAGCATCTTCATCTCCGTGACATGCAACTCCTGCTTGTGTCGCTCAAGTACAGGCCAAGTCTCACTGCCAAACAAAAGAACCGGTCAAATGATGGACTTAGAGACCTGTTGTGAGTTGCGAATTATATATACTATATATTTCATTTGTTTCTTTTGGTTGATTTAATATACTTTAGAAACGATACGGCTTAACAGGAGCCGGAGACGATTTAACTTCTCACGTAGGAGGTGCGAATACGAGACTAATACTGACGCGTGATAAAACAAAATGACAACGTGTAGATACGTTCTTTTTGTAGCTACAAAAGGAGGAAAACAAGGTTTTATTATTTTGAGAGAAATGTTCTGTACAAAAAAATACAAGAAAAATCCTTACAGGTTAATTCGTAAAAGAAGAAGTAAGTCTATAAAAATCCAATTGGAAATGAAACCGTTTAAGATACTTTTTATTAGTACCATAACGAATATAAAACCGTATTTTCAGGTATCTTTATAAGGAGAAATATGAGATATTGTGTGTGGGTGTTTATCAATATCGGACTGAGCGTGGGTCGTAGAGGCACCAATATAACACTTTTGTAAAAAAAAATACGCAATAATCTCACCGACCTTAATATTAGTACCTAAACTGGAATATCATTTCAATGTAGACCTTCCAAATGACACAATTGAGGACAAAAATGGATCTTGGTGCGAAATTGACGATGTTTTATATTTTTTTGTATTTACTACTGAACTGCAAGCCAAGAATTTGACGTCAAATAATTTGCAATGATATGAGCAATTTCTTCTTCTTCTATTCTTAAGTAGTGTCGGCTCACGGAGAAGCAAAAACGCGCTTACAAAATTCGTCGACATGCCAAGGTCTCCGGTAGCTTAATCAGTAAAAATGTAAAACAGTTGCCCGGTTAGCTAAAGTTCGTGGGTTCGAGTCCCACCCACGAAGACTGTCGAAAATTTTTTATCATCATCATTTCAGCCAATAGACGTCTACTGCTGGACATAGGCCCCCTCTTTACACAGAACGGTCCTGTGCCACCCGCATTCAAGGGATTCCTTCGACCTTCACCAGATCGTCAGTCCACCTTATGGGGGGCCTGCCACGGCTTCGGCTTCCTGTAAGCGGCTTCGACTCGATGACCTTTAGACGACCCGCTTGGAACAGTGGTAGTGAACGCTGCCTTTGGTCCAAGGGTTACGGGTTCGATCCCCGCACAGTACAAACATTTGTGTGCATGAACATGTCTGTTTGTATTGGTTTGTGTGTTCCCTATGTATTATAAGTATGTATCTACAAAAGATTACGTATACTTATTATACGTATATATTTGTAATCCCACTGTTGATTCTGATACCCGTAACACAGGTGCTTGAGCTACCTATCTCAGAGTCAGATCAATGTATGTGATGTTGTAAATTATTTATTTATATTTATTATTTATTTATTTATTTACCTTTCTTCCCTATCGGCAGTCTGATCTGAGTTTCCATGAGCGACGGTGATCACTTACCATCAGGTGACTCGCTTGCTCTTTTGCTTTCCTTTCTCATAAAAAAAATACCTAGAGAAGTACCTAAGCACCTGCGTGTATCCCAGAAGTATAATCATTTTGACTGCAGAAAACTTCGTCGTGTTGTGCAAACACATTATTGTCATGTTTGCAACATCGCCCCTAAATCTTAATAATGAATTCTCCCTCTCAGCCCTCTTGACCATGCCCTTGGGGCTTTTCAAATATTTAAACCTCCGAAGGTATCATAAATACTATTTACAGTTAGAGCCTCTGACGTACGAAGCAAGATCCCTTGAGGACAATGGTAATCTCGGAATATGTCCTCACCTCCGAGCTCATTCATTACCACCGAACGTCTTGCAAATGAATGTAGAGAAGTGGCAAAATAGTCGAGTATTTTTTAATAAAAATAGACTTCGTGATATTTTCGTACACACCGTGATTTTTTTATGGTGTTTAAGCTCTTCATTAGTATCACGAATGAAATACATTTAGACAGTTAAATCGATAAAATATATATTTTGAAATTAACTGTTTTATACAAAATGGAACGGCTACTCGTCAATAATGTATGGAACAGTTGTTTTTTTTTTCGCTTATCTACATACTTTATTTTATTTAGCTTAAAGAACTTAATCATGATGCCCATAAAGAGGGCTTGGTTAAAATAATCACTAAAATTCCACCGTGTATAGTCTACAATTTTATCCAAATTTGAATATCCCGGTTAGTTATCCGAAACATGAACCGCTCATTACATTTTCATTACGTTAATAAATAACGGTTGTTTGCGTTTCACTAGGAATCGCTTTTCGATTTATGTATTATTGAATAAAACTTTTCGCAAATAAAATATAAATTATTTTTACGACAGATAAAATAGACGAGAATACGAGATCTTTCCAAAACAAACTATCGATTATCGATTTTTTTATGTCCCTAGTGATGTCTCACCACTATCAATGGATATTCTGGGCCCTGTTTAATAAACATTACAAATTGTAAATTGTAATTGTAAATTACAGGCTACAATTCTACAAGTTTCTGTTCAATAAAGAATACAACTTACAATTTTACCATGGTGGAAAATCTACAAAATTGTAGAATTGTAACTACAATTTTACAAGTTTCTGTTCAATAAACATTTACTTTCTACAGGTGATAATTTACATATTTGTAGGGAAAACTGTTTTATTGAACGCATAATTGTAGTTACAAGTTTACATATTTTGTAAATTGTATTACAATTCCGACAAGTGGACTGGCCTTGTGTCAGTACTTTACAATTTTGTGTCTCCACCTAATAAGTAAAGAAAATTGGAATTAAAAGTAAAAAAAATGTCCTAACAAGTAGTAGTGGAAGTAGTGACAGTAGTGATGATGAGCATATTATAAGTGAACGGCAGCGGCGAGTTTTTCGTAAACGGATAAACTTAACTTTTAATGTGACAGATTTTACGTTCAACGAAAAATTTCGGGTCTGTAAAACTACCGTCGAATATTTGATTACAAAAATTGGACATGATCTTAAATACGATTCAAATAGAAACGTAGCCCTTACACCTTTACCCAATAAAATATCCTTATTCTCGTATATTAAGGAAAGAATCAATATTTTGTTAGCATGCTCCATGACTTTCGTTACGAATCAAACAAATAAGAAACTAAATGTTTTTGAAATCTACCTTTGAATTGTCAACAAAAAATTACAATTTTATGTAAATTGTATCTTACAACTACAAATTTGTAACTACAATTTTGTCATCGAGTTCTACAGGCGTTTTCTACATATGTAAAGGTTTATTAGACAGCATTTGTAATTACAATATTTGTAAGGTTTTTACTTGTAGATTTTTACAGAATTGTAAGGTTTATTAAACAGCACTTGTCATAAAAACTTAAAAATATGTAAGTTTTTTACAAAATTGTAGAATTGTAATGTTTATTAAACAGGGCCCTGGACGATGCGACTCATTAGGTATGCAGCGTGTCGCATTTTAGACACGTTTATCGTATACATCAAGTTTGTAGTTATGTATCGTTGGACAGGCTAGTGCTCAAAAGCGTTCTCCAGCTGTTTCATGCTCCCAAAACCACCAGATCCAAATCTTTAAAGAACATTTGAAACGTCTTAAGAAAGTTTCTTTATCTAGTAAAACATTTAAAGACATTTAACGATGTTTTTTTTTCTATGTATTTGATCAACTTTAAATTTGGGAGAGCCACGCTTAGGCATGAATGGGCCGGCTCGACCGGAGTGATACCACTGCCTCACAGAAGACCGGCGTGAAGCAGCGCCTGCGCTGTGTTTCGCCGTGTGAGTGAGGTTACCGGAGGCCCAATGGGGGGGAAGGGGAAAAGGTTGGCAGCGCACTTGTGACTCCACTGGTGTTGCGGGTGTCCATGGGCGGCGGAATTGCTTACCATCAGGCGATTCGTCTGCTCGTCTGCCACCTCTCATATAAAAAAAAAACTTGATGGAAGTCATCTTCTATCTACTGTAATTTTGTGATTTGCTGTAGAGTCTGTTAAATTCACAAAGAAAGAGTATGATACAAAATGAATAAATAAAATAAATGGTGCATACAATGAATACATATTATTAGATATTATCTACTCGTATTTATTAAAACTTTTTATTTCGCGTAATATTATATTCAATGAATGATATTATATCCAATGAAGACCTCGTATTTTGGTCATTGTTATCATAATTATTGTTCTAATTTGGAAATGAGACGATCTAAATTTAAATTTGATTGTGATATTTGAATACTTGCGTAATGTAATCGACACGACCCAGTACCACCTGGTAAATTAGGAACTGATAAAAAAATTAAGTCTTGAAATAAAGGCGGGTCACTAGTCGTACTTTTATATAAATTGCAGACGACCTAAATAAATGGTAAACACATTTCAATATTTTTTTGTAAAACAAAGGAAAAACATGTTCGAATTTAAAAGTCTCTTTTAAAGTCCGACATTTAATTCGCGACGTGAAAAAATATCCGTTTCAGCGTCGACAAACAGCTGAGCACTCACCCGGAGCTAAACCTATGATGCACATTGAAATAGCGCCGCGCTTATTGCGAGTAGAGAAGTGTGTCTGATATCGATAGTTTTAAAAAAGTATCAGCCTATAAACTGTCCCACTAAAGGGCAAAGGTCTCCGTCATAGAAATCAAGTCATCGCTACTATGATGGGATTAGGCTTAATCACCACGCTTGCCAAATGCGGATTGGTGATCACAAACCCGAGCTATGTTCGAAAAAATCGAAACATACTTTTCTCTCGACCCGGGAAACGAACCCAGGACCCCGAGATCACAGATAACGCTCCGTTGCCGCGTTGGTCTAGTGGTTTAAGTATTTTATAATAATTTTAATTATAATTATAATTTTTTTATATAATTTTTTTAATTTTTTTTTTTTTTTATGTGATAGTTGGCAGACGAGCAGACGGATCGCTTGATGGTAAGCGATTGCCGCCGCCCATGGACACCCGCGTCACCAGTGGAGTCGCAAGCTAACCTTTGAAACCCACTCCCCCGTATTGGGCCTCCGGTACCCTCACAGACGCAGCGAAACAAAGCACAGTGCTGCTTCACGTCGGTTTTCTGTGTGGCCGTGGTATCACTCCGGTCGAGCCGAAGCGTGGCTCTCCCACGGTCTTCACACTGAACGGATTCGTTTGGAACCCTCGGTGGGCGAGCTTGACTGTTTTGTTCGATATAATTTTGACGTTTGGCAACTTCTTTTCTGTCTCTTCCGTTTCCGCCGTCTGGGCCATCCGTCCACATTTTTGGGCTCTTGTAATCTATAATTATTGTACTACTAAATCGTGGGACATAATAAAATACAGTCCACTTAAAGAAGCGTGGCTCTCCCACGGTTTATCGACTAAACGCAAGGACTCGCGGCTGACAGTAGAGTATTTTGTTTATAGTAATGAATTAATAACAGTTTATAAAAGGAATAAACTTAGTAAAATGGGGATTTAATGTGTATATTCAGACGATTTTTTGTTGACAAATGAATGTTTTATTTATTTTTCTTAATTTGTTTTGTCACGTTTTTACACGATGCAGTGGAAGAAAGAGTTTTATTCCAGAACAATATTTAAGTTGTTCAAAATGGTCAGTAGGTAAAGGTAAGTTAATAAAGGGAAGTAACGGTTATACTCGAGCCAAATACTCGTGGCAGTTGGTGTCACATTTCATTCAAAATTAATTAATTAAATACTCTACCATGTGCCGCGACTCCTTGCGTTTATTGAAGCTTATAAAATGTTTAGTTTCAGCAATTTATTCATAAGTATTGAGTCTCGAACCTACGACCTCTTTTACGAGCCAATTAATGCGCTGACCAATTGAGCTATCGAGGGTCTTAGTGACTCGATGAATTTGTTGTTTAAAGCTCTCTGCATGGACTTCCACATGATGATTTTTTGGGACACTGCATTGTGTACAACAAAGTATAAAATCTATTTGTCGAAATATTTTAATGCTATTTTACGTAAGAATAAGAACAATATTTTGTGAAAAGCAGACTTTGACAGCTGTTTATGGATAATACGAATCTAGTCGATTGTAATCGATGTATCGATTTGACCCGGACCATCGATAACATTATCAGTTGCCTATCAGATGTTAACACTAGAGCAACGCACCGAGCCTTTTGAATTCCACAGTTGCTAGCAAATTCAAGAGGTACTGCGAATGTCATAAATTTCTTTTTTTAGTTTTTCACTCTCTTGTAATGCCCTATTTTTTTTTTCTTTTCCTGACTTAACACAAAAAGTGTTCTTAAAATGAAATTTATCTTAACAAGGTATCTATTCAGGCTAGTCCAGGAGTAAGGCACTTTAGACGTCGACGCTGATGAGATTAAAATCTATCCTTGGTTGAAGGGAGCTTTTGTGACTCCGCCCGGTCAGCACTAAGAAAATTGCTGACCAGCCTATAAAAACAGCTAAATTAGCGTTCTTCTATAGTTAATATAAATATGCCTACTATATTTTAGTTGCTTCAATACCAAAGTCCTCTTAAATACTAGGAAGGAAAAACATAAATTTAAATCAACAATAGAAAAAAAAATTGTAACTACCGACCCGTCTGCTTGCCTGCCATCTATCTAATAAAAAGCGTATAAAATAGAATACCCACTAGACCATGATGTATAAAACAGCTGGTTGTTTATTTATTAATTTTTTTTATATCACTTCTCCAAAGAGAAAGACCATTTCTCTTTTACACCACTAAAAGTTTCAGTTAAAATCTTAGCGCAGCAACATAAAGTTTAAAACTAGATTGATAAAAATATATGATAAATAAAAAAAATTAAAATATATAATATTTTTAAATTTAGAAACCTTTATAAGAAACATTTTTGATTAAAACTTAAAAGAGTGCCAAATATCGAACAGCTAGTTTTCAGCTATTAAATTAAAAAAATAACAATTAAAGTAAAAGGCTATTACGACTGGGTGTCTTTTGTTTACATAAGCACAATATACCTGAACTGGTTTAGCACCCGTTGAGTTAAAGCAATGGTGCGCATTGCAACAGCAATGCATTTATCGCCGAGCGCAAAGTACCTCTGTGCTTTTGAATTCATGGGCAGGGAGTTGTTTGAAAATTGCAAATGCAAAAGGCTAGAAACATAAACACCTAAGAAAAGTGCAATTTTCTCCTTCGTTACGGTTTCTTTTGTGATAGGAATGATCACTAAAGCATTAAATGGTGACTCGGAGTTTGAATTAGACCTGGCAAAAACGTATTTACAAAAGATTGGAACATTTGCATCTGGATCAGTGCAAAAATGCGGAACTGAGAAACGCTTCATTTGAATCATTTGGATCATCCACTCTCAGATAGATCCGTGATTAATTCCATCATTCGACTCACTAGGATCATTCACTTCTCACATACTACCTACTTTTAAGTTATAATTCTAAAAACAGTTATTCTTGTATTTTCTAAGTATCACTAGATTATTAAAGCTATTGTACGGAGAGCGGGGTTTCTCTAACACAAGTATTAATTTACTTAAAAGAGATCCTCGATCATAAAACAGAAATGTAAAAACCTGATACTGAATAAATTATTTGTATTTGTATTTGTAGTTCATTTAGATCATTCGGCTCACTCGGATCGTTCACCTCATTCGGATCATTCGGTCCACTCGGATTGTTCAGCTCATTCGGATCATTCGGCTCACTCGGATTATTCCACTCATCGGGATCATTCGGCTCACTCGGATAATTCGGCGCATCCGTATCAGTGAGCGAGGTTACTACCTCGTACCGATTGATCACTGTGGTCAAGATCCATTTGAGTGGAATGATACATTCGGAGCAAACATTAGAGATTCGGAACAGTGTATCATTTGGCCGAGTCGGTTCACTGAGTCTTTTCAGTAAAGAGTTACAAACGTCTAATGATTGTAAAACAAATATATGTATAACCACTATATCTGTTAAATTGTTTGCCAGATGTCATTCGACGGGAACGAGTCAAAAATGTATATACAACCTGTGCGGATAAAGAATGGGATCAGAAATGGCGGCGCATCTATTCACTTCTCGCTCGCACACCCACGAGTGCGAGTATAGACGCAAATAGTGTGCGAGCGAGAAGTGAATAGATGCGCCGCCATTTCTGATCCCATTCTTTATCCGCACAGGTTGTAAAATTATATTGAGAGATGAAGTACTCCTTGATTTAATTTAGAATACTTACATACTCACCTAATCCTGCAGACAAACGACAAACTGTGTAAACAGTTTTGCAAGGCAAGTACAAAATATAAAATTAGATTGTATGTAGGTATTAATATATATTATGTACTAGTTATTATATGTAAGAGTGAACAGGCATATTTTAGGCAAACGCGTATCATCCTAGACCTCATCGTCGCTTTCCATCAGGTGCGATTGTGGTCAAGCGTTAACCTATAGACTAAAAAAAAAGAAAAAACATCTTAGAATCCAATTTTACTTTGTAGACTTTGTAGATCGTGGGAGAGCCACGCTTCGGCATGAATGGGCCGGCTCGACCAGTGTGATACCACAGCGTCGCAGAAAACTTGAATCAGCACTGTGCTGTGTTTCGCTGCGTGAGTGAAGGTACCGGAGGCCCAATCCGGGGGAAAGGGGGGTTTAAAGATTGGCAGCGCACTTGTGACTTCACTCGTGTCGCGGGTGTCTATGGGCGCGGCACTTAAATGTTTTTTGAAGATTATAAATATCTAGCTGCACAATATAACAACCCCCTTATTACAAAACGTGAACTAAGGGTAATCCAGGTACAAAATTCAGGCCAGCCCTTTTTAACATTGCGTGTTGGAACGGGATGAAATGAGCTTTAAGTACGGTAATAACTTTAGATCGCGATTTATAATGACGACCCGTTTGGAACAGTGGTAGTGAACGCTGCCTCTGGTGCAAGGGTTGCTGGTTCGATCCCCGCACTGTACAAACATTTGTGTGCATGAACATGTCTGTTTGTATTGGTCTGGGTGTTTTCTATATAGCCCATTTAAGTCCCCACTGCTGGGGCACGGGCCTCCCTCAATCACATGAGGGGTAGTTGCCATACTCACCACGATTGGCAGACGGGTTGGCGAGGGTTTAGATATAAATGCAGAGTTTTCCTTCTCTGGGTGCTGATGATCATGCCAGCAGCTTTACCTTAGTCGCCTTTTACGACACCTCGGTAAGAGTGAGGGTGGCCTATTCTACTCTGCCGGGACCACACGGCGATTCTATATATTATAAGTATGTATTTACAAAAAAAAGCATTATATGTATATATTTGTTATCCCACTGTTGATTCTGATATCCGTAACACAGGTGCTTGAGCTACCTATCTCGAAATCGGATTAATATATGTGATGTTGTCAAATATGTTATATGTAATAAGATAGAAGGAGTTTTCCTTATATCTAAGCTCTTGTTATACTGTGGCTGTATCTACTAATTTTTATTCTCTCACTTCGTTGTGTTTTACATAACTCAAATACCCGTTTTTCCCACTGCTCAACTCAATATATTTTCTGTTTTGAATTTTACTGATATGATTATCTTACTCTTTGAGAGTAAGTGGACGTTTAATTAAAATACTTCCAATCGTCTCTTCGGACGTATTTGCGGCTTCATTTATAAATGTCTTCGTTTCTATTATTAGATGATGTTCTATTTATACTCCGCTCATAGACAATTCTGAGTAGAAAGTACAATCGGTTAAGTAAAATAAATATTCATTACCACACGCGTGGATATAGTTTCATATTTTTGCTTAAGGCGACGGGAAGCCCTAACTAGCGACACCAATCGATTTTAATTGTTAGCTACTAAAACGGATTTTAAAAAAATTCGGGGTTACAACCTCTTGGCAAACACTTATACTATTTTATTCAATAACCATGCACAAATGTTGGGTCCGTTTTTGTACGCGAAAAATTGATTCACGCCAAAAGCGGCCATTTTTGGCGGTAATCCAAAATTCGAGTGCAAAAGCAAACCAAACAGTTGACTATAAGTATTAAATAAATAGTACAGGTGTTTGCCGAGAGGCTGTAACCCCGAAATTGTATAAAATAGATCCGGTTTAGTAGCTACAAATTAAAATCGATTGGCGTCGCTAGTGTGCCCTACCCGTCACCTTAAGTAAATACCTGTGCGGATAAAGAATGGGATCAGAAATGGCGGCGCATCTATTTACTTCTCGCTCGCACACTATTTGCGTCTATACTCGCACCCCACGAGTGCGAGTTCTGCCGCCATTTCTGATCCCATTCTTTATCCGCATAGGTTGTAGATACAATAAGTATATCTATTTCAACGATATTTCTGTTAAAGACTCTCCTGAGTCGTGTCCTATCGATTTTGTATATTTCCAAGAGGGTCGCCATAATGTATACATTTGTAAGTGATACTTTATTTTGCGTGTTAATTTAGACGACGTTTTTTGTTTTTCCCCTTTTATCACTTTTCAAATTATGACGCGGAAGACAAAGAAGTTATTGACAATAAAACACCCTTTGATTATTATAATAAAACACCTTATTGAAAATTACCTTTTACAAACTGTAGGTAGGTTTGTAAAAGGTGAAATTTATTTCACCTTATTCAAAAGTGTTATTGATTTCTCATAATGTTTAATAAATCAGTAGTAAAGTCAGGTTACTCCGACTGCGGAATTTAAACAGTCTCAATTTTTGGTGATAAATGGGGACCTGAGTTCGAAAACATTAAGGAGAAATAAATAAACATATTTTGTCTAACAATACTTAAACAGTAAGTGTTTTTTTAGCTAAGAGTCAGCGCCAGTTTGACTAAGGCTATGGACTGAGGCAATGCCTCTACAGCACAGATCACTATATATGTAGCAAGATACTCTACACTGTCACCCGGACATTGAGTAGATCTATAAACCGCTAGTATTGTTGCGTAATCGACTAACTTATTAGCGAGCAAACTCACGCACACAGCTTTCGTAAAATCATAAACCTCACTTTTTGCCGACTGCCGATTACGTCTATTTCTTACCCGATAAAATAGCTTGTCAACACATTCTTATACAGCGCCATCTACAAATGCATGGTCAAATCGTACACCTTTGAAATATTGTAAGGAAAGTCCGAAAGCAAACCTGCCATTGCATTTTCCTCAACAAACGTTGTACGAACCGTAACACAGATGGCGCTTCTATACGATTCTAACATGACTAGCTGTTATTTTTCATCAATATTTTCTTATGACGTTATCACGCAAAATTATCGTCCGTAAACCAGACTACCGTTTTATAATGAGAAAGGGGGAGAAACGCCTGATAGTGAAACCTACCTACCTACCATAAATATTTGAAAAATCTTTTTTAAAATAACTAGCAACCGGCCCCGGCTTCGGACACGGATGCAATATTATAAATGTGTTGTAAATATCATTGATACTAGGTACATTTTAAACCTTCCTCTTATCTTGGATTACTCTATCTATAAAAAAAAAACGCATCGAAAAGCCGTTGCTTAGTTTAAAAGATCTAAGTATAGCATAGAAGGACAAACTGCGAATGCGACTTTGAAGTACATCAGCATCATCATTTCAGCTATTGGACGTCCACTGGTGGGCATAGGCCTCCCCCAATGTTCTCCACATAGATCGGTCCTGTGCCACCCGCATCCCATGGATTCTTGCAACCTGCACTAGATCGTCGATCCACCATGTGGGGGGCCTGCCACACTTGAAGTCCATACCGACTATGTAGTAATTTTTGAATAGAATTTATGTCAACAGAAAACAGGAGTGTGTCATCAACACAACTTGTGTAATGGAAAAAAAAGTTGTTTTCCTATTATTTATTCAATCCCCCTAACTATAATTTTTCTAGTTATAATTAATCAAGACGGGATTTAACACGATATTTATTATAATCATAATAATTATTCTCACTATATCATACTTACGTTGACTGATTCCGTACTAAGTAGCTTAAGCACTTGTGTTACGGATATCAGACAACACAGGAACACAAATATATACTTAAATACATATATTACACCCAGACTCTGAACAAACACAAGTGTTCATCGCACGAATGTTTGTCCAGGGTGGGGATCGAACCCAAGACCTTTGGCGTAAGAGGCAGGGTCACTATCAATTTAGCCATCCGGTCAGTCAACAACATTGTATACTCACATATTTTACTCGACGTTTCGGCTACGTTTCAGCAGCCGTGGTCTCGAGCGGACATCACCCGCTCATGACCAGGGCTGCTGTAACGTAGCCGAAACGTCGAGTAAAATAGGTACGTAACACAATGTTGTATCACATAATAAATATCGTGTTAAATCCCGTCTTGATTAATTATAGTTATAATGCAGCGCCGTGTGGTCCCCGGCAGAGTAGAATAAGCCACCCTCACTCTTACCGAGGTGTCGTAAAAGACGACTAAGGTAAAGCTGCTGGCATGATCATCAGCACTCAGAGAAGGAAAACTCTGCATTTACATCAAAACTCTCGCCAACCCGTCTGGCAAGCGTGGTGAGTATGGCAATTGCCCCTCATGTGATTGAGGGAGCCAGCAGTGGGGACTTAAATGGGCTGATGATGATGATGATAATGAACGCGAAAATTTAAAAAATCATTTTTTCTGGTTATCGGAAATGACGGTGTAGGTGCTATTTTGTGATGCAGAAGGCATCCGTGTCCCCCATCCACGCCTATCAAGAATGTTTAAAGAAATGCTGAGTACTAAACTCGTTCCCAGCACTTGACATGACGTGACGCGACGTAACGATAAAAAAACGAGAATCGCGAATTAGGGATGTGCCTCGGAAAAAGGCGACACTTTTTAAAAAGAAAAGCTTTTTATGTTTTAGATGGTGACAAGCAGACGCTAACCTAATGGTAAGCAATTCTTGCCTAGCCATAGAGTGTACAACAATAGTGGACCAGAACTACCAGAACTGCGCTGCCAACCTTTTAACTCTAATTTCCCCCGAATTGGGCCTCCGGTACACTTCACTTATCCACTTGACGAAAGATGACGCTCACGGTTTCCTGTCATAAGTACCTATATTACTGGACAATACACCTAATTATCTACTGGAATTATTTTCACACTTGTGACTCCACTGGTGTTGCGGGTGTCCATGGGCGGCCGCTATCACTTACCATCAGGTGATCCTTCTACTCGTCTGCATCCTATCACATAAAGTAAAAAAATGCAGCTCAAACGACTAAAATCATAGCTGTTCAGACCTATTCTAACTTGAGTCGAAATTTATCAACTTGAGTCGAAATTTATCAACATGAGTCGAAATTTATCAACTTGAGTCGAAATTAATCAACTTGAGTTCCTTGGAGAACATTCACTCGAGTTGACACATCACTGCTGCGAAATTATTCTAAAAAACGAGACATATCTGCCGCTCGTTATCTGTGCTGACGATACAAAAACGGGGAATATATTAAGAGCGGTCGACGCCCGCAAACGATCCTTGTTAAATTGAAATTCTATTTACATTTCCATTTTGGGAAAATATTTTGTGCAAAATGGAAAAAAAGCGGGATTCAAAAAGGTAAAAGTGTCGCTTCACGTTCCTTTAAATTAGGAACTACTATTTAGACCAAAATTTAATTGAAATTGAAAATTCATATAATAATTTTGTTAATACCCAGTTATGCTTTTGTGAGACTTGCATTATATATTTATTGTATTTCAAGAAGAAGACTTACAGTAGATAAGTATTTACATGTTACTAAGATGAAATGAGGTTTGCCTGCGGGAGTATTATCCCGACGGCTACGACTTAGGGACCTTCAAGAGAAGAGCGTAATCCTTTTAAATAAGGGTTCCGTTTTTGCCATTTTGGCTACGGAACCCTAAAAAGGCCGGCAACACATTAGCGATCACTCTGATTTCGCGGATGTTCATGGGCGGCTATGATTACTTTCCATCAGTTGACTCGCTTGCTCGTTTGTCGCCTCTAGCATAAAAAAATCTATTAAACAGAGTGTATCTGTAAACATTTACATCCTTTGAACCACCTCTTCTACCAACCGTTCTTATCAACATTTGTTCTATGACTTTTGGAAATTCGCATCATTCATCATTAAAATTGTTTCGAATCCCCGTACAAAATGACCAAGTCAGGTGACTGACTTTGTAAGAAATTTGAGTTTTTTAATTTCATTCAATATGGAGAGTCGAAAAATATTCGACGAATTTCGAAAAGTCGTAGAACAAACGACATTCTGTTGGTAGAAGAGATGGTTCAAGGGATGTAAATGTTCACATATCCACACAGGTACACAAATATAGTATAAATCTAAAGAGAGAGAGAGTATTTTGCCTAAATTCGTAACTTACATACGTCCTTCTTATAAAAAAATACAAATAAGCAATAAAAGGCCGATTCGGCCAAACAATAAATACCTGTGACTGGTATTTATTATTTACACAATATATTATTTGCACTGCCTGGTTATTTGTACTCATTATTTTGTTTTTCCTTTGTTTTGTTTTGTTTTTTTTCGGTATCTATTTTTTTTTGTTTGTTTGTTCTTTTGTAACTAATGTTGTACTCGTATGTAGTGTTGTGATGTCCAAAATAATATTTTTTTCTTTCTTTCTATTTCTATCTAGTCAGTTTAACAATAATTTCTTAAAGTTGTCATTTCATTTTTTATTTTTACAATTTTAGGGAAACATAAGCAGATACATTTAATGTTAAATAAAAAATGCAAGTTTCATGCGATCAAAACAAAAAGTCAAAAAACTACATGGCATAGGTATTTGCTGTAACATATTCCACTCCGCTAAATAAAACTGCCATAAAAGAGGTTTGTGACTTGAATCAAAGCATTGACCAAGTGCAAGACACGTAGTGAAGGAAACCGAAACGATACTTTTTGTCGCTCCTTTATATCTTTTGTTTCCTTGTTCATGCATTTGCAACGTGGAACTTTATTATCCAGGATCGTGGTTTGAAAAGAAATGCAAAGATCATTGAACTCTATAAAGAATGGACTTTTGAATGCTAGTATTGTTTTGGTTCTAAACTAATGGTAATGGTCCAAAGAATAACCCGATAACAAATATTCATCACAAATTCTTCTAAAAACAAATAGATGCGCATGCATATTAGAAATATCTAAGACTAATCATAAATCGCCCTATATTATCGCAATCTTAAGGTGACGGGTAGGGCACACTAGCGACGCCAATCGATTTTAATTTTAGCTACCAAACCGGATCTATTTAAACAATTTCGGTCCATTGTACGCGAAAAATTGTTTCACGTGGCCGCTTTTGGCGGTAGTCAATTTTTCGCGTACAAAAACAGACCTAACATTTGTGCATGATTATTTAATAAATAGTGTAAGGGTTTGCCGAGAGGTTGAAACCCCGAAATTGTTTAAAATAGATTCGGTTAAGTAGCTAAAAATTAAAATCGATTGGTGTCGCTAGTGTGCCCAACCCGTCACCTTAATTACATGGAATCGATCATTATTCTCATAATGTCCCAAACATACATAATATCTTTATACATAGATATTATATATGAGTCTCAAATCCATTATCTTATTCTCATAATAAATAATTTTCGATGACCATGCTCGTTATTAGCAACTATTATATTATAATCTACCTTATTTATCAATTTTCGCTGCTAAATTACGAGTTTTGTTTCGTGGAGGGTTGGAATGGCTTTATAAAGACCATAAAACTTGAGTGATGGGGAGAGTTGTTGGTTATTAATATCATTGGGATAGTTAAGATTAGCTTTATTAACTTAGAAGTCAACAGATTCATTAAACAATGATTTTTAGGGTTCCGTAGCCAAATGGCAAAAAACTTAGCCCTAATAGATTCGTCATGTCTGTCTGTCTGTCCGTCTGTCCATCCGTCCGTATGTCACAACCTCTTTTTCCGAAACTATAAGAACTATACTATTGAAACTTAGTAAATAGATGTATTTTTTTCCTTCACGTCATTTGAGCGGAAGGAAACCCGAGGAAAAACAATCAATTTTCAATCAAATCAAATCAAATTTTAAATTTTTTTTAGCCGGCAACGTCTGTGATGCCTCATCTCTGTCTCTATGCGGTCTTTCTCGCCGTGGGGCGAGAGTACGGGCCTCGAGCCGAGGCTCTTTCCCCGGGCTTCTTCTCCTGTCCCTCCCGGGTCCAGGGTGATTTGGGTTTGGGCCGCGAGGTCCCCCTCAGCGGCCGCGCCTAAGTAGGCTGGTCAGTCACTGTCATGTCTTGGTGGTCTCTGTTTTTTATTATATATTTTTTTTTGTTGTTTATTATTATTTTCTTTTTTTTAATGAGACCACCAGTCAGTCAGATCAGTCAGATCCCCTCGCGTCGTCCCTAAACGTCGGCCATATAACCGGTGACGAGCCGGTTATAGGCGTAGTCGTCGTTTCCGTCGTCGTTAGGGGGACGGGGGATGGGGGATGGTCTTGCCGCTGCTGACGGGCCAGAGACAATCCGTAGTCGGGGGATGGGGGTAGGGATTGATGCCTCATGTGTTGCAGATATCCATAGGCGGCGGTAATCACTTACCATAAGGTGAGCCGTCTGCTCAATTGTCCGCTTCAGATCTAATAGTCTCCCATACCATCTGAACTATTGCTGCTATAAAGCTGGTATTCTTTTGCTTGCAAACTCATTTTGTGTACAGTCGCTGGCAGCCATTATTCATCCCAGACAGATCGCATAAGTACCTACTGTTATTTAACTTGTTAAGTACCAGAAAGATACCAAAGATAGGAAAAGTTATGCCCAAAGTCTTGCTAGGTACAACCCAGATACCAGAACAAAAGGGCCAATCAGAAAATATTTTATGCCTCTTGAGGCCAAACCAATTTCTTTGATCCACAATAATTAAACCATCCAACGTTTTACTTGTATTGGAAAATCAACTTTAATGCGAATATTTTTCACGTGGAAGAGTGTATACATATAGCAAGGATCATTAAGTGGGCTGTCTTGCCTCTAAAGGAAACATACCAGCGCTTAAAGCAGGGTTTGACCAAATATTGTTTGGACAACTTGATGCCATCGTGTGAAGCCTGCTTTTATAATGAACCCGGCATCGATTGACGGTGACATTAATGCAAGTAGTTTAAAATATGCACGACGCAACGTCATTATCTCCCATACACAAGAAACTTAATTTAATTAGCTGCAGAGCGCAATTAATACGGAATTTATAAAGTGAAAAGTTTTTCGTCTCCCCATATCGGATGACACGCGCACGCGAGACGGAATTCAAGACTGAGCCACGCGATAAAATACTTTTTACGCAGATATTAAATTAATTAACGAAATGACGAAGTAACACAGTCGGGCCGCTTAAAATGCGTTCGGTCTGAATACATACCGCGGAATTTGAGGTATCTACCAATAGGTATCCCACAAAATTAACTGCTCAAGAGAAGTGCTCTTTGGACGCCCTGTCTAAGAGTTATCTTAGATGCTATACAGAGCGTCCCAAGACTTAGCGGCATGTAGGGAATGTACCTCAAATCCTTAAGTTAATTTTTTTTACTTAAAGGAAACATCACTTTTTTTTAGAAAAAAAAAAGCTTTATTTTTTTTTTTGCACATCTTTTTTTTGTGCTTGTGTCGCATGGAAACCGAATCGGAAAATATATTTAAAAAATTGGCGTTTTTATTCTACCAATCACTACGGTCATTATAAATTAATCTCTAAGAAACTTTAGGTCTTACACTCGTCTGTCGTGCGTCAAAGATATATAAATATAAGCCTAATATGGCTTATATTTAGCATAATTGTAACTAATTGGGTGATGTGGATATCTCATACGAAAATCGAGTTTAAAACCTAATATTTCTTTGATAAGTATTTATTGTTAATACTAAATGTATCGATGGATGGATTATAATAGAAATTTCACATTATTTTCATTTTTTTCCAGATGAAGAAGTTGTAGATACTTATCCTAAATGTTCGGTATCATTCACGACACACGAGTGTGTATATAAGATCTTTAGTTTCTTAGAGAATTTTCATCGTCAGTAGTAATGACTCGATTCTTAGAATACAAAAGCCATTTTTGTCGGTTCGACTTCCGTGCAATACAAGCACAATCAAAAAAATCTTTGAATGCACACTGTAATGATTTTCTGAACAATAAAGTAAAATCTTGGGATATGTCCCATAGTCTTTGGACGCTCTGTACCTATAGTACCTACGCAATAATACATTTTGAATTATTTTTATAGCAATATGACAGGAAACAAAACACACCTTGTAAAATATTTTGTAAAAGAAGCAGAAAATAGGGTTATAATCCATTTTAAAAGATTTATTTTATAGATCGAAAGAAAATACGGGTAATATTTTACGTGGAAGCAATTCATGTGTGGGCGCCTGAGCTGCTGCAAGGAATCGCCTACGCCATTTACTTTTAAAAGGCTTTAAGAAATAAGATTATTGTTAGAAAATCCCTGAACAACAGGATTATATTACTTATTCTCAAATAGCAAAGCTAACGTAAAGCAGTTAGAGTGGGTTTAAACTGAAAATAAAAATAAATCTTAGTTTTCTTTATCTATTTCGATTTCGCGGATGTTCATGGGCATGATTACTTTCCATCAAGTGACCCGCTTGGTCGTTTGTCGCCTCTAGCATAAAAAATTGGTACATATGTTTTTTGTATCAAAGATCTTGTAGAACAAAAACCACACAATTTTGCTGCTAATGTATTTTTTGCAACAAACTTTTATAGCACTTTCTCAGTTTTTTGACAGACTTTTCAGTCTGTGTGACAGTATTCATACCAAATTATAGCGGGTATATATATTTTATTTGCATAATCGTACCTAGTAGTATTAGTTGTAAAAAACCAATAAGTAATTAATTTTGGTAAAATAGCGTAGGTTTAAATAATGTACTAAATACGCGTTAATTATTTATTATGAGCCTACAATGTCCCACTGCAGGGACATTGTTGTGTATTGTTGTAAAAGCCACCTCATTCGCTACTGCGCTGCAGTAGCCCAGTTTTTGAAAACCACGTCGAGCTCATCTCTCTTAATCGTCACCTTAGTCTGCCAGTTTAAATTTAAGGCGGTTTCCTTACGTGTCATCTTATATCACATCTACGCTACATCGACCTTATTGCCACTTTCCATCAGGTGAGATGAGGTCAAGTGCAAACCCATTTAATAAACAAAAAAAAAAGTGTTTGCTTAGGGTTAGTTCAGCAACTTTAAGACAACGATAATCATATTAAAATTTTGACCGTGTTTTAAGCACTGATACTAATCATACTTTAATACAGGTTAAAATGTAAATATTGTCGCGACGTTTGAAAATTTGGTGAACTAAGCCCTGAGTGACTCAAAGATTGCCCGGGCTCAAATGCGAGCAAAACCGCTGGAGCAGACTAGTCCATCGTAAATGCAGTTGTTAAAAAAACTGTCGAGTGCCGCTTATCTCTGCATGCAAATGTGAGAACTGCACGCGGCGCTGAGGTGCATAATTAAAATTGTGAGATTCATATGCAAATTCGCTGATAGTGGCATTTTTTCAATCTCAATTGAAGGCTTTGTTTGTAGTTCCACTTTGAAATGTTATTTATTGCAGCTTTAACTTGAAAATTAGATTTCAATTACCATAAACTGAATATTTATTGAAAATTAAGCCTTATTGTACTGTCTGTTATTGCCGTATCATACTTTTATTTTGTTTATGTGCAATAAAGAATAACTATCTACTTACTATCTAATTAAATGCTCACATCTTTTCTTCCCAGTAAGTAGCTTTTACACTTGTTTTACAGATTTCAGACAACAAAGTAATTTGCCGTGGGAGAGCCACGCTTCTGCCACGAGTAATAGCAGATCCTCACAGAAAACCGGCGTGAAGCAGCACTGAGCTGTATTTTCCTGCGTGAGTCCTCACTCATTGGGCCTCCGTTACCCTCGTACCGGAGGCCCAATCCTGGGGAAGGGGGGTTTAATGATTGATTGGCAGCGCACTTGTGCCACTGGTGTCGCAGGTGTCCATGGGCGACGGCAATAGCTTACCATCAGGTGATCCGTCTGCTCGTCTGTCACCTATGACATAAAAAAAAACAAAATAATACTTAAAAATACTTTCCTCTCGATATTTTGTTTCAACTCCAACCTAATGGTGGAAATATGCATAGATTAAAAATATCCAGAAGTGCATGCTTGGATTCGAATTTATGACCTTGCACGTTTCTATCCACTGCCCCATCCGCTCTTCACCTGCGTCGCATATATTCTAGCGACATTTTTAACCGACTTAAAAAAATAGGAAATTCTCAATTCGTCGGGATCTTTTCTTTTCAGAATACATGTCACATAACATAAGTAGGTACATTCTCTGATAGCCCTTGAAGGTCACATTGTCCGTCGAGTAACATTGTCCGCAAGAATTGAATTGAAATGTAAATAGGGACCCGACTTGGGCCTTCCCGAGGCCCTTCAAGAGTATATTGCTTCCCTACGGACATACTTCCTTAAGAGTGACATATTTATAAAAGGGGTTGTATCTACCTATCCATTTCGTCGTAAAGACTTATAAGGCCTATTTCCTTGGTCATTACAGTGTTAATAATGGGTTGTATTTAAAGTTCCCTTAAAAAATATAAGTTAACCTAACCTGTACACAGCAGAAAACGCTAATTACTAACCTTTTTTTTGTTTTTTTTTTTGTTGACCCAGGAGAAATGCGTTACGCATACCCATCCGTCTGTAAACGGATGGGTTATGTCGGACTCTTCCCTGGCGACGGCCGGCTAGAGGCATACCGACTAAAACTCCTGGGACTCTCCCTCATCTGTCCATGGGCGAGTAACATGGGGATAAAGCTCGGAGCCTTTCAACGCACCAAAAAATACTAGTTGCACATCCAAATCATAGTTTTTTGTGCAATTAGTATTTTTGGTGTGCAAATTGGTAATTTTTAGAGGGTTGGTTTAATTTATTCCGTTGATAATTTTAATGGAGCTAGCTTGAAGAAAATAATACTGCATTCAAAAATATCTATTGAAATTTGTCTTGTCTTATCCTAGAATAAAATCATTAACGATGTCTTTGATTTCGCAGATAATCACGGACGGCGTTATATACTTGCCATTTACCTTAACATGAGTTTGGAATACTATCCTCGCTATCCAAAACTATTGCTCTGTCTCTTTCACATGCACCACAATGAAAGGGACAAAGCGATAGTTTGCGATGGCAAGAATAGTTTTTCAAACTCGTGGTAAGGGTACAGGAGACCTGCTAATACTAGATAATAAAACTCGCTAGGTATTATTATTATTTGTTAGTGTATTTTGTAGTGTTGTGACAGCCCCATAACCTATTACAGCACCTCATGTAGCTCCAGTTCCAGGATAAACTCGAGAATGGAGCTGATGGGGGAGCTTTTGATCTCGTCTGCTGAGATCATGTGTCACTCGCTAGGTAGGTAGGTATGTCCTGCTAGGAGAGCACATTTCACAGTACAACCAAAATTGACACAATTTAGTACAGTTTTTAACATGAAAACGACTATTGGATAAGTAGATACTATACCTCACATTTTTAAATAAGTTATTGCAAGCACGGATCGTAAAAATACGCTTCATCATTTTGTTTTATAAAAACTAAATAAACAAGTCTGGTGGTCTAGAATAACATACATATAAATCTAGTAGGTAGTCTATATTATGGTCAACATCTATTGTGCTTTCTACTTTGCCTTTCAACATTGAGCCTTAGTGCAAGGGAATAAGGAGTAGTGAACGTAAGAAGTGTTTTACGTTGGTATTTAACATATCGACAATAATAGTCTGCCTTCGGGTTCAGGAAAGATGAGTTCACTGACTTACAGGGCTATCGGTTATCGTTCCATTCCTTTTGCTATCAAAGATCTTAGGGCGCGATCTTAGGGGCGATAGATAGGTACCTAGATGATCTAACTAACAAGTAATATAAAGAGGATTCTTTTTTTAATTTTCGTAAAGAATAAACTCAAAATCAATTGGACTGATTTCAAGAATCCTTTCACTAGTAGAAAATTGCGTTCGCTTCTAGTAAAATAGACTACATTTTCTACGGTAAATGCTACGTGAAGCCATCATGAATATCATCATCTACGTGAGTTTTTATTCCCGTCTCTTTCACACTCACCCTGCGTCACTTTTGGATTAAATACACTGTTTAGATGCTATGGTTAATTCGACAAAGTTCGTAAAAGAACGGTTTCGTAGGCCCTCAGGGGGCCTATTCTAGTATACTCGACGTTGATGTCGAAATAGAGATCTGTATGGACGAATGTAATGAGAACCTTTGTTTGATGTGACCACTGCTGCTGTAACCACAGATTTAATAATAGTAGCTGTAACATCACGCAAAATATGTGAGTACAAAATGTTGTACCTATCTTATCTTGAATTTCGTGTTAATCCCTGTTAATAATAGTAATAATTCAACGCGAAAATCTAAATAAATTAAATTGAAAATTTGTTAAACCCCCGACGGCGGCCATCTTGGATTTGAAATTTGTCACAATGAATATATTCTGCTACTCAAGACCTTTTATATGATACCTATATTGTGGGAGTTATGTTAAAATATACAATCCATATATTTGTGACGGCGGCCGTCTTGGATCGATTTTTATCTAACATGGCTAAGGACACTCCCCCCTTATTCATCTTTCAAACAGAAAAAAAAACAAAATCAAAATCGGTTCATTTTTTCGGGAGCTACGATGCCATAGACAGAAAGACACAGACACGTCAAACAAAACTTATAACACCCCATCGATTTTGCGACGGGGGTTAAAAACAACTTAACCGTCATTTGCCATCCTTATAATTAATTAAATACTCTACACTCTACCACGAGTGTTTGCGTGTAGGTACAAAAAATATCTCATAATTAGGGACAGGGCTCTTTTTCGTTTATAACCATCATCATCATCATTTCAGCAAATAGACGTCCACCGCTAGACATAGGCCTCCCCCAATGATCTCCTCACAGATCGGTCCTGTGCCGCCCGCATCCAATGGATTCCCGTGACCTTCACCAGATTGTCGGTTCACCTTGTGGGGGGCCTGCCACGACTGCTACTTCCTGTACGTGGCCTCCACTCGAGATTATTACCATAAAGGCGAGTTTTTCTTATGTGAACTGGCCCTAAGTGATATTTGCGTTATGCGTGTACTCTGGCCTAATGGCACAATGTCGGAATTTGTTTTCACGGCGAAGGATTTTGTACGAGCCCTCGGCCGCTTTCTCCCTTGTTGTTGTCATTTGACACGAAATCGAAAGAGTATATTCCCAATGATATATGACATTTGCTTCATTTGGGTAGAGTAACATTCGTAATTTAACAAGTTCTAATTGATTGGTATATTTTTCCCTAAATTTACAAAAAAGCGACTCTGGACCGACAATATTTTATCCTCTCTCAATATTTACCACTTTAAATAAATATAAAGAGTGTGAAATTTATTTGAAAAATCATTTCACTTTTTCAAATAGGATATGTCAAATTTAAAAATTGAGCTAAATGACTTTATAACAATTATTTACTACTTAAATACTAATTAGGCTAGTGAGTTACTTATATTCATCATATCAGCCCACATCCACCCACTGCTGAGTAATAGGCCTCTTCTTTATCACGCCACTCCCTTCTGTCCCCTGCCAGCGTTATCCATGTTTCCCCACTACGCCGTTACAATATCGTCAGACCATCGGGCAGTTGGTCTACCCACAGGACAGTCGCCCCATTCTTGGCTGCCATTAAGCCTTAATGTAATTGTAGGTAATAAGCTGTCTGTTTCCTTAAGGAAAAAAACACGTGGTGCCTATACCTAGGTATTTTAAATACTTAAGCATTACCAGAAAAGTTAAGGGAAACAACATGATGTTTTCTTTTCTCATAAATTATAAATATCTAACATCGTCATCATCATCGTCAGCCCATTTAAGTCCCTACTGCTGGGGCACGGGCCTCCCACAATCACATGAGGGGTAATTGCCATACTCACCACGCTTGGCAGACGGGTTGGCGAGGGTTTTGATATAAATGCAGAGTTTTCCTTCTCTGGGTGCGGATGATCATGCCAGCTGCTTTACTTTAGTCGCCTTTTACGACACCTCGGTAAGAGTGAGGGTGGCCTATTCTACTCTGCCGGGGACCACATCTAACAATTACTTTAAATGTATATTTTTGTGATTCCGCTATTGGTTCTGATATCCGTAACAAAGGTGCTGGAGCTACCTATCTCGGAGTCAGATCAATTTATTTATTTTTATTTGTCTCACTTTTCTGAGGGTTTACATTTTCATGTGGGTATTGTTATTACTTTCGAGAACTTGGCTTAGATTTTGGAGAAAAATCCAACCGCTTTGAGGTCTTTATTCTTATACCTATGTACCTTGTTATATTTACATCGGTTTGTTGGTTCACATAATTACATATTATTAATACCTATATTTAAGGGGAACCTCAAAAAGCCCAATTACATCTGATATAAAAATTAAAAAAACTGCGAACTTCTGTAAAAGTGGAAAACGAAATTTCTTCCGAAAACCATTACCAGTAATTGTCTGTTTACCGACAAGATTTGAGCAAAATTACCTTCTTAATTATTACTTATTGGTAATTACAGACCACGTGTGGTCCAGTGGCTGGCAGATACGCATCAGTTATAAGTTGGACGCGTCAAAACTTCGAGCGTGCTGTTGCTTTTACATTCCAAAGAGTAGCCTCCATTTATAACAGACACAATCGGATGATCTTGAAAAGTTTGTACGAAATCCAAGCACGGTTTCGGTGTAGGGCTGTACAGTTATTAGAAAAATCTTTTCTTTTTATGTGATGTGGAAGTCGAGCAGACGGATCACCTGATGGTAAGCGATTGCCGCCGCCCATGGACACCCGCGACACCATTAGAGTAACAAGTGCGGTGCCAACCTTTAAACCCCCCTTTACCCTCTCTCACGCAGCGAAAAACAGCACAGTGCTACGTTCACGCCGGTTTTCTGTGAGGCCGTGGTATCACTCCGGTCGAGCCGGCCTATAAACGTGGCTCTCCCTCGGTCAAAAGTTATTTATTATATGAAATTTTGGTTGGTTAGAGTTTTTGTTTGATTATTATAATTAATTTCTAAATTGAAATTCTTTTCTTTTCCTATAAATATAACAAATATAAAAATAGTTTATAAGAATAGTTTTCTTCTCTTACCATTTTTTTTAGTACGTCGGCGGCAAACAAGCATGCGGCCCCCCTGATGGTAAGCATTACCGCAGCCCATAGACGTTTGCAACTCCAGTCCACCTTCATACGCGCTGCTGACCTCTTAAAACCTTAACACTCCTTTTTTGAAGAACCTCATGCTGTATTCCCCCGGGAAAACCTCTGATGGCAGCTCATTCCACAGCCGGAGCGTTCGCAGGGAGGAAATTCCTCTGGAACCGTACTGTGCGCGACCAATGTGTGAGGGTGGACGCTCTAACGACGGCGGGCGGTGCGGTGGTAAAATGCGGCTGTTGGCATTAAGTCAAATAGTTCCTTGGAGCACAAACCATTGTACAAGCGGTAGAACACACATAAGGAGGCAAAATCCCTCCTAAGACTTAAGGGTTCAATACCGCATGTGAGTTTGGGATCGTCGACTATTCGCACAGCGCGTCTTTGAACCGAGTCAAAGGGTTCAAGCTGGTACGCAGGTGCTCCTGCCCATAGATGGCAACAGTACTCCTTATGCGGGCGAACTTTTTACTTATATAATAAAAGCCTTTGCTCAAGAGTGAAGTACCGCTTTGCTCTATTCAGCACACCGAGCTTTTTGGATGCCAGCTTGGCTTTACTTTCCAAGTGACTTCGGAACTGACTGTCGCTGGAAATATCGATACCAAGGATCCCAATGCTCTTTGAGATGGTGAGAGTTGTATCTTGGTACTTGGGGGCTACAGAGAATGGGGTTTTTTTAGCGGTGAATGCGCATACTTGAGTCTTTGTAGGGTTGAAACGGACCTGATTTTCCTGGCCCTACTCGGAGACTCTAACTAGAGCACTCTCAATCGAAGACACAAGTCGTTCACGACTCTCAAACACAGTAGAGCGAGGTATATTGGCCCGGCCCGTATAATAAGCATCCCCTGTGCTGTCATCGGCGTAACAGTGAATCCCTTCAATGGACAGCATATCGTTGATGTTTAGAAGGAACAATGTAGGGGATAGCACGGAATTGTGGGACCCAGCGTTAATGACTACACACTTGGAGCAGCTACCGTCGACTACGGCCTTTATACTCCTGCAAGTCAGAAAGCTGGAAATACATTCGCACAAACCCTCGGGTAGTCCGTAAGATGGCAGCTTCGCTAGAAGCCCGCGATGCCAGACTCGATCGAACGCCATTTACATGATACACTTATTTTGATTTGTACCAGTTCGCTTGCCAATGCTTCCATTTCCGAATACCTAGTATCCTCCAGCAAGCGTGAACTAAAACAGCATTTGATTGAATACATATGTACATAATAACTTACGACTTAGTTGTAGACATCTGTTATCTCATTAAAGAACTAAAGACAACTTTTCAGACTGCGAACATGAAATAAAAGTAGCGACTATTTAAAAAAAAATGTACACGCGGCGTCGCGCGCAGGTACCCTTGTGTCCTACACTTGGACCGTCTTATGTCTGAAACACAAGTGCTATTTTTGCGTGGGGTAACTCGATCGGACACCGTCTGTACTAAGATACAGCCAAAGACTTGTACAACCTGTGCGGATAAAGAATGGGATCAGAAATGGCGGCGCATCTATTCACTTTTCGCTTGCACACCCACGAGTGCGAGTAATAGACGCAAATAGTTTACGAGCGAGAAGTGGATAGATGCGCCGCCATTTCCTGATCCCATTCTTTATCCACACAGGTTGTACTTGACGAAACCATAGATAAAAATAAGACCTTCTACCTTACCCTTAATTCCATAGAAGCGATACCGTCTCTAAACTTAGAGTTGGTAAAGTAAATCGAAATGGAAACAGCGCATCTAAGTGTAAGAACATAACCCCACACACAAAACGGGCGTTTACCTTCCCGTTCAACAAAAACAACCGCAAAACTACTGGGAAGTGCTGCCAAGTCAGCACTTTTAGTGCTAGATTTGGCACTACTGTCATTTTATTGTGACTTAAATGTTATAAGCTTGACTAATGTACCCAATTCACCGTGGGAGAGCCAAGCTTCGGCATGAATGGAATCGGCTCGACCGGAGTAATACCACGGCCTCACAGAAAACCGGCGTAAAGCAGCACTGTGCTGTGTTTCGCTGCGTGAGTGAGGGTACCGGAGGCCCAATCCGGGGGATAGGGGGGGTTTATAGGTTGGCAGTGCACTTGTGACTCCACTGGTGTCGCGGGTGTCCATGGGCGGCGGCAACTGCTTACCATCAGCTAGACTGAATATATGACATAATTCTAATTTAAGACATATGTATGTAATAACTGTATTTGTTCTAGCAAATAACATTTTTTGATTGATTGAGTAGAAAAATATAAATTTTTGTCCGTTCATACTATCTAAAATATTTTCTTACTCGTAAACTACATAAAATCGAGGAACATACATGGGGGTGATCCAGATGATCCCCATAATTAAGGCATTTAGAAATGTTTTGAACCATTGTAAATAGGGTTGCCAGATTGACTTATCAAATCCGGGACAGTTCTAGAAAAACAATAGAAAAATGTCGGGTCGTGGCTATAATCGAAAAAATATTTTTTCAGAGGATTCATTTAAAAGTAATTTATTTTCAAATACCTACTTTTATTAGAAGTAAGTATGTAATTAGAAGGTACTTACCGCCAGTTATAATTCTAAGATGAAGCACTGTGGATCGCTTAAATTAGCAAATTTAAACTTTCGTAGACAATGGAAACTAAATAACAAATTAAATAATAATAAACTGAAGAAAAAAAAGAGTAATAATAAAACGCTATCATCAAAAAATTTAAACATGAAAGAGTCAGACAGCGGTCAGTATATTTTGTTCAAAAAATAATAACTTTTCGGAATCCGGGACAATAAGCACTATTTACTGGACACGGGACAAGAGGCAAGATTCCGGGACAATCCCGGATTTCCCGGCGGTCTGGCAAGCCTACAATTGGGCCACCCCCTAAGCACTTTGTTTGAAAAATAACCAGCTCTTCCCATGTCACCCAGCACCAAACTGGATATCGACTTGACATAGCAACACTACGTGAATGGCGTTGTTTTTAACTAAAAAGAATAGAAATGAACCAAGTAAATAGGATGTTTAAAAACTCAATTGGAACATTATAGCGAAATGTATGACGATGGCATGACCTCGACCAAGTGACGTCACGCATTTATCTCACGACTCTTCTAGTCATTGCCAAACAAAATTCTCACCGATCGTCGTTGAGATTTGATAGCATAGTGCGTGTGCGTGAGTTGCGTGACACAGGTAGTTACATATTCATGATTAAAGCATGCTACTTTTGAGCAAGTGCTACTAAGTCGCATGTGTGGACAGTCTTGGTACAGTCAGAATCAAAAGTAGCTGAACATTTTAGAACTTTGTCACACTAACCATTCCGCAGTTTCAATAAGTGTTTGACTTACTCAAGCTGCGCAAAACTTAGTGTGACAAAGTTCTATAATGTTCAGCTACTTTTGATTCTGACTGTACTAATTAGCGTGCTTATTTTGAGCATCCTCAAAAATCGCACGCCGGTTGACTTTTGAGTATGATACCTATAGTGCGGGTGTAAAGAGGACTGAGGCGGAGTGCTTTAGCACGTGTAAACAAGTTTATCTTATTTTTAAGCATGCTAAATTATATATAATAGGATAGCATAGAGAATAGCAAATGTGGACAGTTCATTACGCATGCTCATATTAAATAAGCTACTGTTACACAGGGGCCGTTCAAATATTATGTAAGCACGGGTAGGGCACACTAGCGACGCCAATAGATTTTAATTTTTAGCTACTAAACCGGATCTATTTTAAACAATTTCGTTACAACCTCTCGACAAACACTTATACTATTAATTAAATAAACATTCAAAAATGTTGGGTCCAACGCGTACGCGAAAAATTGATTCACGCCAAAAGCGGCCAGTTTTGGCGGTAATCAATTTTTCGCGTACAAAAACGGACCCAACACTTGTGCATGGTTATTTAATAAATAGTATAAGTGTTTGCCAAGAAGTTGTAACCCCGAAATAGTTTAAAATAGTCGGTTTAGTAGCTAGATATTAAAATCTATTGGCGTCGCTAGTGTGCCCTACCCGTCACCTTAAATGCTACGCATACATTTGAAGATAAGATAATGACCTAACGAATTGAGCGTTCAGTTGTGTTTCTTATCTAATGTTTAGAATTCATATGATGAGAATATTGGATGCCTCTTTCACCGGCGTTGGTGGTGTAATGGTCAGCATAGTTGCCTTCCAAGCAGTTGATCCGGGTTCGATTCCCGGCCTACGCATGTATAGTTTTGCCTTTTTATTACCTTACGTTTATATTTTTCAACATATAGGTACCCTATTTCTGACTTATTACTGAAAAAGGTCCTTTCATATTTTTTTATTATACCTACTTACATCAATCGTGTAGATGAATAAATTTCAAAAGCTAGATTACCACTGTGTACCTAATTAATTTATTTTATAATTTCTTAAATCTTTTTTTTTTAATAATAATAATAATTCTCACAACATCCTGACCTGATTCCGTACTAAGTAGCTTAAGCACTTGTGTTACAGATATCAGACAACAGAGGAACACAAATATATACCTAAATACATATATTACACCCAGACACTGAACAAACACAAGTGTTCATCGCACGAATGTTTGTCCAGGGTGGGGATCGAACCCACGACCTTTAGCGTGAGAAGCAGGGTCACTACCAATTGCGCCATCCGGTCAGTCAATCTTAAATTTATTTTATAATTTTCACCGTGGGAGAGCCACGCTTGGGCATGAATGGTCCGGCTCGACCGGAGTGATACCACGGCCTCACAGGAAACCGGCGTCAAGCAGCATTGTGCTGTGTTTCGCTGCGTGAGTGAGAGTATCGTCTGCCACTTATGACATAAAAAAAATCTAAAAATTATTAAAATAATTAAAAATCTACCGTTAGAAGTTAATATCATGTTACTCGTACATTGATAAAAATAATAGAAATATCAGACAAGAAAATCTAATCCTAAGTATTATTACTTGTTTAGAGAATATCGTAAATAATATAAAGTACTGCAAGGGATGCATTCAGGAGTGAAATCGGAATTGCAGTCGCGCCTCGACCCCTCGATATTCGAAAAACTTCTAATAAGAAAAGTTGCAGTAATCTCGTTACCAGTACATTTCCTGGCTCGGTTTTTCCCTCCTTACAGTTTAATTTTTCCAGTGAATCCCTTTCAAATAAATTCAGACTCATAAAAATGTTCGTTGAAAAGTGTTTCGGCGTGGAATATTCTCTTCTAGTATCATCAACACACTCCAGTTTGAATTTGCACCTTTTTTAGAAATCGTTTTTATAAACACTGTCAAAATTATTATTATTATCATCCCATGTTCTTTACTTGAAGGTTGTCCAGTAGAAATCATTCTCAGCGATAGGACAGCCTATATTATAACTAGCTGTAAAATTGCAACGTGGTCTCTCTTCTTGCTTACTATCAAGCTGAGGAGAGCCAATAGAAGGTGTATCTGTGAAAATTTACATCCCTTTAACCACGTTTTCTATGAATCCTTTTGAACGATATTTGTTCTATGATTTTTGGAAATTCGCATAAAAAATATCAACTTTTCATACAAAAGTGGTCACGTGACATAGTCATTTTGTATGAGGAGTCGAAATATTTTTCGACTAATTTCGAAAAGTCGTAGAACAAATATTTTTCAGAATGGCTGGTAGAACACGTGGTTAAAGGGATGTAAATGTCCACAGATACACCCTGTATAAGTACTATGTCACTAAAAATAATGTATGAACAGTGAATAATTATAGTACTGAATCTAATACGAATCTTTATAAGTACCTTTCTATTGTACGAATCTCTGACATTATATTCACCTTTAACTGACTTATACTAGAGGTGAAACACTATGTTGTACAAGTATTAAAAAAAAGTGACTAAACACAATATTATGAAAAAAGTATGTAACTAGCTATGAGGTGCTAGATAGTTCAGTAAGTAGGTACCTATTTACTGAAGTATCACTCTTATTGACATATCAAAATGAATATGTTATAAATTTTAAATCCATTATATCGCCTATACTGGAACTCGAAAATTGAAAATTATGTACCAACTTAGACAACCCGTTTGGAACAATGGTAGTGAACGCTGCCTTTGGTCCAAGGGTTGCGGATTCGATCCCCGCACAGTACAAACATTTGTGTGCATAAACATGTCTGTTGGTCTGGGTGTTTGTATGTATTTACAAAAGAAAAGTATTATATGTATATATTTGTAATTCCGCTGTTGATTCTGATATCCGTAACACAGGTGCTTGAGCTACCTATCTCGGAGTCAGATCAATGTATGTGATGTGGTGAAATATTTATTTATATTCATTTATTTATTTAAGTTAAATATGTATTTTAGCCATAAAAAAAACATTCCTTGGTCTCAAACTATACCGTGTCTATACTATGAAAATCAGAAACATGATGATTATGATCTGGATCAAAACCTTTTAACTGATATTGTATTTCTGTATAATTGTAATCTGTAATGTGTATTAAATAAATAAATAAATAAATAAATAAGAAACTACGAAGATACTGACACACAGACCTAACACACATTCTGCTTTACTTCTTGGACACTTGTCCTACTTAAATAATACTTAAATATGCACCTACACTAACACATGAATGAGAGATTTCTTATCATCAACTTTCGTTATTTTTAAACAGATTTTACCTGACCGATAATCAAACTCTCAATAAAGTAAGTAAAATATTATCTTAAAACATATTTGGTAATGTTATAATAAATAATGATAATATAAAAAGACAACCATACAATACAAGGAATTTGAAAGCGTAAAAAGGAGAATTAACTGCATATCGGTCGCAGCAGCAAAAAACAAAAATAAAACCAACAAATAAACTGCTTGTTACACGGAGGTGTGCTCAAACATCGAAGATAAAAGATTATAATGTCTCAATGGTTGGACAAATATGCCTGGAGGGGTTGATGCTTATTTTGTAAAACATAGAGTTGCTTTTCGTGCGAACTTATTTGGTGAACCGTATCTTGGCTACTGTTAAGCACGATTGTTAAGTTTTTGTGGTAGAGTAATGCGTAAATTAACACGATGTTGCTTGTCGGTTTATATCGGGCGAGTGAGATGGACATTCACTTATCTGATAAGAGATTTAACAGTAGAGGTTTGTGGAACAGAAGGCTTCGCTTTTAAAACTACAAACGGTAAACTTTTAAATGAAGAACAAAGTTGGTTAGCTGCTAAGACACACTGTCATTTTAAGGTTATAGGGTCTGATTTTATAACACTCGTAGATAAATCCTTTATAATTATTTTTTATCCGACTACGACGAAGCAAAACGGAGGGTCATGATTTTGACCTGTATCTATTGGCCGGTTTCTGAATTAAGCATTTGAAGTTAATCACGACTTGAGCACAAACTTTTTTTTTCCGTTTCATCATCATCATCATCGTCAGCCCATTTAAGTCCCCACTGCTGGGGCACGGGCCTCCCTCAATCACATGAGGGGTAGTTGACATACTCACCACGCTTGGCAGACGGGTTGGCGAGGGTTTAGTATATAAATGCAGAGTTTTCCTTCTCTGGGTGCTGATGATCATGCCAGCAGCTTTACCTTAGTCGCCTTTTACGACACCTCGGTAAGAGTGAGGGTGGCCTATTCTGCTCTGCCGGGGACCACACGGCGTTTTTCCGTTTATTTGGGACAAAAAACAGTTTTACAATCATATATTTTCTTACAATATTGTAGGTTATAAATATTACTTATTGTAACTAAGACCAACAACATTGTCCACATATTATATTTACTATTTTACTATTGAGTGAGAAATGCTCAGTGCATTTTTTAATATTATGTAGGTATTAGCTCACTACAAAATATATTATTTCACTTATATTAACTATTGCATATTGATTTCCCATAAAATTCATTAAATTCGATCTTTTCATTTATTTATTCATTATTACACAATAAACACAAAACTTACTTATGAACGAAATTTGAGAGCTGAAGTATGACTCAACTGTCACTCTGTGCTCAAATCGTGCTTAACTTCAAATTCTCAATTCTGGCCTGGCCCTAAATCTCTCTATGTCTCAATGATAATCTGCCTAAGATTTAGAAAATAAAATCTGAGTCGACGATGAATGATAACTTGTATGTTAGATGGTGACGTTGGTTCATACAAATAAGTGGTAGGTAAGTTTGGTTGCTGTGATGGCGCATTTGGTTATGAGCCTCACGCTTTAAGGTGACGGGTAGGGCACACTAGCGACGCCAATCGATTTTAATTTTTAGCTACTAAACCGGATCTATTTTAAACAATTTCGGAGTTACAACCTCTCGGTAAACACTTGTACTATTTATTAAATAACTATGCAAAAATGCTGGGTCCAATACGTACGCGAAAAATTGATTCATGCCAAAAGCGGCCACTTTTGGCGTGAATCAATTATTCGCGTACAAAAACGGACCCAACATTTGTGTGTATGGTTATTTAATAAATAGTATAAGTGTTTGCCGAGAGGTTGTAACCCCGAATTGTTTAAAAAAGATCCAGTTTAGTAGTGAAAAATTAAAATCGATTGGCGTCGCTAGTGTGCCCTACCCGTCATGTGTTGAACTCTTGTGTCGGTTAAGTGTAATATTTATATTTATGATACATTTGTTGATTCTGGTACCTACATTGAGCTTGAGTTATTTTTTTGGGTCAGGTCGATATGTATGCATTTGTATATTTCTTTATACACATTTGTGAGAACTTATGACTTATCAATTGTCATTATCAATCTCCTCAACTAGATCCTAGAGTCCATAATCACATTGTATTAAATCACAGGATATCCATACAAAGAGACCACATGCATCTTCATCGAGATCCATGTCAAGGATTGATTATATGATTTATAGAACGTTCGATGCATTCTTGGGATTTATTGTGTATTCTCTCTTTTATCTCAAGTCGAATTCGTATTTTAAGGACCTTTATGATCGATGTTTTGAAAGAAATAAATCTTGTTAACGATTTATTAAAGTTTAACTTTGACACATTTAACGCTTCTGTAAATAGTTTAACCTTTTGCTATAATCATTTAAATTAATATTCTGCTTATATTTGCCGCATCTTGACTTTAAAGATAAATCGCTATTAATTTCCTTTTATAGCTTTTTTTAGATGTAAAAAACAAAGTACCTATCAGCCTATAAACTGTCCCACAGCAGGGCAAAGGCCGCCATCATAGAATTCAAGCTATCGCTACTATGATGGGATTAGGCTTAATCACCACTCTTGCCAAATGCGGATTGGTAATCCCAAACCCAAGCTATGTTCGAAAAATTCACAACATACTTTTCGCTCGACCCGGGAATCGAACCCAGGACCCCGAGATCGCGGCCCGATACTTAAACCACTAGACCAATAGGGCGTAATTAGAATGTATGTTAAAAATAGTTGATTTTCTGAAAAGAGATCGGCGATAAAAACCTCTTCTTATGGCAAACAGTAAATTTTGCCTACTTACTTAAAATTGTGAATGCATTCGAAGAAAAAATGCTTAATTCGATTTAACATGTCAATCTCTGCATTTTACATGTAGGAATTCCAATTACTGTCGTTGTACAATCAGGAGCACCTCCATGCCGGCAATGACCTAGATCGGGAATCGAATTAAGACCTCTCGGCACCGGCCCGCAGGGGTCGTTCTCGGGCTTAACAACACAACCACAATAAAAAGAGAACAGAGACATAAAGCTGTGTGCTTATTTACTTAGTCCTCGAGTGCAATGGACCAGTGTTCGCAAGATACACGCTATTTTTCTTAATTAACTTACTACAGTCGCGAGCAAACAAAACGACTCAGGGCCTAATTTTCAGGCAATTAATTATTTTAACAGATTACAGAAACGTGGCGATTTCTTAAAAAAAAAGAAACTATGGATGATTTTCGCATCCTATAATATTGCATGGAGGAAAACAAACAACTTGCTCAATCCTAATTTTAAGAAATTGGCATATTTCTGGAGGCTTGTTAAACGATTAACGATTTTTGACTTTAAAATTATCACTAAAGCACATATACTTTCATATTATAAGCCTCTTAAGTTAGTATGTTTCTATGCAAATTAGGTCCGGCTGAGTCGATTTGTTTCCTCGCGAGTGTAGTTGCAAGCGTTGTAGAGAAGAAAAGAGTCAGGCAAAATAGTGCATGGAAATAAATATGAGACAAATAAGTAGCTTATTAATGGTTCGTTTTTTTTTTAGACACAAAAAGGTGTATATCTCCTTTAATAAGCAAAAAGTCACCATAGTATAATTTTATTTAGATTTTTTTGGAATGACCCTTTTTTACTTAGCAGAATTGACGTTTTTATCAATAATAACGTTTTAATTAAAAAATATTATTTTCTGAAAAATATCCTACACGTTCCTAAACGTTGTCCGTTAAATCACAGTTAATTATGGAGTAGTAGCATTAATAGTTACTTTACAAATAAAAAGAGGTAATATGGAATATGCAACTCTTAGGAAAATCTCCATACAAACGGCAATTTAGGTAAAAATATACCTTTATTACACTCATGGCACATTTTAATGAAAAGGCCCTCATGACCTGGGGGGTGAGCCAATAATATGACTGCCCCGATGGTGCATTTAGTAGTAACAAATTTTAATATTCGTGTGATGAACACTTGTGTTTATTGAATGTGTGAATGTTAATGTCCTATTTTAATAAAATGTTGGTTGCCTGATATTCGTAACACAAGAGCTTACGTTATACATCTTCTATACTATTTATAAAGAGGTAAATCTTATAGACAGCGGCAGCGCTTACCTATAGGTAATCCGAAAACACGAAACGTTTATGCGACGCATAATCGACACTTAGCGCCATCTATCAGTACAAAGTGGAACTAATGTCCCGAAACTAAATGACATTTAGATAACGTCGAAAATATATCAAACACTTATTGAAATCGGTGTGATAATATTTTACTCTATTTTTCTTATTGTGACATATTGAGAATATGATTCATTCGATTTTATTTTAACTCTTCTGAATTCGCCTTTCTGTCGAGGGTGAGCCAAATTCACACTAAGCTATGTCCGTCCATGGAGTTTCGATTACTTATTATTATCACGATTATGTAGATTACTTATTTTAATTATGTTAGCAATATTTCTAAGCACGCCTGCCATTTAGTAAGTTCAAAAGTATAAAGGTAATTTTGTGCTAAGAAAATTCAATATTGGCATAGGCTCAGTAAACAGTTGGATACAACGAAACCGTTCCGTAACGAACGAGAATATAGCTGTCGCATTCAAACATAATAGACGCACAGCGCTTGAGAAAGGGCCGAGGATAAAGATTGGATCGTGAATCTCGTTTCGTTGTAGTCCCTCAGACAACGATGTGCTTCGGTTACAACCCAATTTATGTGAAAAGGTAAATGGTAGTCCTGTATACAATCTTTGAATACATCAAGCAACAAGATTTATTCCTGTTTACGCGTAAGTGCACTTACTGGTAGCAAAAATATTGCTGTCATCATATTTAAGAGATGTGGAACACTTGATGTGCATGAAAAATCGCCAATAAATTGCTTTTCCCCTCCGGTTTGATTTAATTTCGGATGTATGCAAGACAAATTCTCATGTAGGTACATATTTGGTATACATGATGAAACGGACCCATTGTATGCTAACAAAGACCTGAGACAATTTAGAAAAAATCGTCTCTAAATTGAACCTATCAGGAAATCGCTGAAACCGATCTTTATTGTCGTCAAACTTACCTATAATACAAATCTATGTAAGCGATTCTCTCGATTTTTCAAATCTATGTGCATTATGCATATTTCTACCATTAGCTTAAGTACCCGATTTTATTTAGTAATTAGTTTTGTGTGCGTTTCGTGTAAATATTGTGATTTGTTATGTTTTCTCAGTAAGTTAATTTCTTTTTTGTAATTCTTAAGAGAAATAAAGATCTTAAACCTAACCTAAACTAAACCTAGCTTTGCGGTGAGAGAATTCATCGTGAGGAAACCTACACGTTTTGCATAGCTACTAAAACGTACCTATATCTATCTAACCATGATGCTGTTGGTCTGGTTTCCCTGTTAAAGGGTTGCAAAGGTCAGACGGCAGTCGCTTCATTGTAATTAGACTTCCAGTTTTCGATATCATGGTCCAAGTATAATTATACCTTCCGAAGTTTCTCACACGGTGACGGGTTCATAAAATTACGGTGTATCCATCGCAGGATGATTTTGAATATCCTTTTTTTTAGTTTTTACTTTAACGTTTGTTTAGAAAATCAGGTTTGAATAAATTATAAAATCACTTATATTTCCCTCGCTGAGTGACTTTGAATTTCCTTCTGAATAGTAAGAACCACGTTTATAAAATAAACTTTGAATAATTATTCACTCGGGGACCATCTCACGCAACGACGGCGGACAATTAATTTTGCCGTCGTACAAAAGCTCCTCGACCGCGTGAACTCACGCATTTTCATATTTATCGCTTTTTTTTAATTTAGCAAACTTTGTCCGGCAAATTGATGATTTACGAGGCGTCCTTATGCGATGTGCAATAACGATAATTTTCAATAAAACTGACAAACGCAGTCATTAAAACTGATGAACAGCTAAGGTACAGCAAGATGACTTTAAAATTCCAAAAAATTGGGAACCGTAAACCTGATTCACTATCGGAAATATTTTACTTTTTCATTCGTCTACTTACAGTCAAATCAAATTAATTATACTTCATCATTTCAGCCAATAGACGTCCACTGCTGGACATAGGCCTCCCCCAATCATCTCACACAGATCGGTCCTGTGCCGCCCGCATCCAAGGGATTCCTGCGACCTTCACCAGATCGTCGGTCCACCTTGTGGGGGGCCAGCCTGCCACGGCTACGACCTCCTATACGCGGCCTCCACTCGAGGACCTTTCTGCCCCATCGGCCGTCTGAATTATACTTACTAATTCATAATTTAAAAAAAATATTTTTTTAATTTAGCAAACTTTGTCCGGCAAATTGATGATTTACGAGGCGTATTTTATCTCAGCGTTTTATTCCTGATTGCATCCAAAGCTATCGATTTGCAGCCTGTGCAACGTTTGGTGGACCATGTTCCGGATTTTAAGTGGTCACCAATTTGAGAAACTATCCAAAACGTTCGGATTTTTTATTTTGTGGTGCAGGTTTCCTCGCGATTTTTGGCGAATAGTAGAACATAGATTTAAAAAATCCAGAGATCTACCTTCAATGCAGCAATCCACAGATTCAAATTAGTGGTTGATTTATTTTATACTGTCACAACTATATAGGTTTTATCAGACTGCCTCGGTGGCGCAGTGGTTAGTGGGTCGCACTTTAAAGCGACGACAGAGCAAGAGGTCCCGGGTTCAATTCCCTGGTCGGGCTAAACAAACTGTACCTAAGATTTCGTTAAGAAATTCTATTCTTGGTGGCAGCCCGGAGTCTGGAAGTCGGTGGTTTTTTACCCCCGTACTTCGGAAAGCACGTTAAGCTGTTAGTCCTGCGTCCGATCCCTCTCCGGTCGTGTCACAGTAGTGTCCCATCGGAATATGAGGGTAAGGGAATAGAGAGTGCACTTGTGTTTGCGCACATACTATTGAGCACTGTAATACATATATCCTGCGTACGTGGCTGATGGTTGAGATTGGCCATCGTAGCCGTAATTGGATGGAGAATATTATTCAAATTTTGACGAAACAATTAGCTACACTAATACATGTCTCCATACTTTAAGATAGAGTTAAGATCATAGAGATAGGAATCCATACATCATCGTCCATTATTGCATTCCCGATATTCCTAAACCTTGTTCCTTAATTTTGTACATCGTCAAACGTCTCATCTGTTCAGATTTCATCACGTACGCAGTAATCATTGCGTTTATCTTATTGTTGAGCACATTAAGGATCAATTTTCCCTTTAATCGACGATAAGAACCGAATTCAAATACATTAAGCGCGTTGATTGAGTCACAGGTCCATACTAGGCGTGCCATTACACGGTTTTGAACTTTTGACACCGCTTTTCGCTTCATTAACTGTCATCAATCTTTTCATGCAAGCACGCAGCGATTGCCGCTCTCATATCGGCTCATATGTCGGTGTACAATGTAATAATTACCTATCAGAAAGGCACCTCCGACATGCAATGTTTGTACGTGGTTCTGAAGACGGCTTTGGACCAGCGTAGTGTGTGACTTGGGACTTGGTTGTGATGCAATATTTCAGAGCAAAAATGTGTAGGTAAATCGAAACTGTGGTAAAGGGAATCTCGTCCACATACGTGATACCTTTACTACATAGATAACGAAGGTATCTCACTCCTTAGCACGTACTAGTTAGTATATAAGCTGTAGAGTAATTAATAAATATGTTGACACCACACCGAACACTCGTCTTATTATTATGTGTATCATCCCCATCACGACGTAGCGACGACAAGTTACCACAAACAAATGCAAACGATTGATGTTTTTCTTTAAGATTTGACATAAAAACCTACCACATCACGATTGAATTGCATTAACATTCTACCAACCAGGTGCCACGTGGGACCATTCTGCCTCGTACCTCAGTTGTTCCGGTTGACTGTAGCAGTATTTCCCGACTAAGGGACCTTCAAGAGAAGAGTACTCGTGTCTAAAATGCCGTTAACGCATAGGCATTGACCTTTCTGATTTCGCAGATGTTTATGGGCGGCAGTGATTACTTACCATCATCAGGTGACCTTGCTCATTTAAAAAATAAAAGAAAAGCAGGCAAGTTTTGGCAATTTCTCATAACCACGCTTTGACTGATAGCACGGCCTCACAGAAAACCAGCGTGAACCAGCGTCTGTGATGTGATTCGCCGCGTGAGTGAGTTTACCGGAGGCTCAATCTGGGGAAAGGAGAGTTTTAAGGCTGGCAGCGCAATTAGACTCCTCTGGTGTTGCGGTTGTCCATGAGCGGCGGCAATCGATTACCATCAGGTGATCTGTATGCTCGTCAGCCACCTATCACATTAAAAAAAATCATGTTATGATTTAGACAGTTATCACCGTTCACTAATCACCAGGATTGACTGCTCGGGCTTTCCGCAGAACATGAACAAAACCTCACAGAACTGAATCCCAGCTCTGAGCAGTTAATTGCACTCAGTGTCCTTTAAAACTGACACGTTATTAATTCTTTTAAACGGACACTCTGCCGCAGAAATCCTGGGACTAGAGCGGGTATTAAACCGCTTATCTTCAAAGCAAGCGCGGCTAAACGGTTCTCGCAGGATAAAAAGTATCCCAGTGTGATTTCCGTCTTTTAGCCCTGTTTTTTTTCACTTGTTTTTAAAATAAGTACGTAATATGGAAGATATACACCGTAAGTTTTCGAATGCCTAAGAAACTTCTCGAGGGCATTATACTAATGAACACAAAAATAACTCTCCCTAAGACACATAGGGTCTTATCAAACCAAAACATCAAAACAAAACATCGCCTTTCCTTAAAAATTACATCAATCAACTGCAATCACTTTTGAATGGAAAGGTGACTTTTTTTTTAAATAAATAAATAAAAATATTAATTTAGTGACAAAAATAAAATAATAAAATTACAAAACATTATTACATCTATAATAATAAAATAAAAAAAAATATATTAAAATTAGGTACAATAAAAGAGATACAGGCAAAAAATGTGTCACCAAAAAAGTTTGCACTCAGCATATGCCGAAGGGACGCTTCGACGCTGGTCTTCCGTGCAAGCCTCGTGTGGTAGAGCACTAGGCATGTCGTATGTAGTTTTTAGTATGGATTTGTTAGAAATTCATGACTAACAAACTCTAAAGCAATCCAAAAATGTTCACCCTTCCAGCACATCTTCTAATTAGCGTTTCTACGAGTATAATCATATAATATCCTCCAACCGATTACGGCTACGGCAGCCAATCTCAACGATCAGCCACGTACGCAGGATATATTATAGTGCTCAAGTGTGTGCGCAAACATAAGTGCACTCTCTATTTCCTTACCCTCATATTCCGATGGGATACGTGTGATACCACCACTTCCCTATCTGGTCGTATCACACAGTGGTGTGATCGGGGATCGGGCTCAGGATCAACGGCTTAACCTGCTCTCCAAGGCACGGGGGCTCAAGACCGCCAACTTCCAGACTCCGGGCTGACACTAAGAATTTCTTACCGAAAACTTAAGTAAACATTTCTCGCCTGACCCTCTTACGCAGCCGTCGTTTTAAAGTGCGACCCACTATCCACTGCGCCACCGAGGCAGTCAAAGTTTCTACACAGTTGCAATCACGACAGACGTGAGACAGGCGTTTTTATTCGACTCCTTAATATCATTAGTGAGGAATCCCGCGCATCTGCACAATTTGTTATTTTCGTGTTGCACTAATAAACCTCGGATCTTATCCGCACGAAAGTGTTGATAAACATTCCGAAAGGTTTTTGTGTCGGTTAAACTCTTTCAAAGTGTTTGGTTCACTAATTGTGCTTGATTTTCTTTCGTGACATATTTTTTGCTTTAATATATTTTTTGTGCTATAGCCTAACGCTTGACTACAATCGTACCTCATGGAAAGAGACCATGAGGTCTTCCTAGACCTCATTGTCATCATCATCCCTGATACGCATTTGCCTATATCGTTTTTAATGAAAATTATTTAATTTAAATAGAATTCGGACCATTTTTTTAATGGTGTTTATAATCCAATTCTGTATAAGATATTGTCTATCTAATATGTACGTGCCTAAAAATATTTAATTTCATTAAACTTAACTTTCCTTTTTATGGCTCAGATTGTTGTAAGTTTATTTACTTTATTTAAATTTAATAAAATTTCAATCTAGGTCGGATATCTGCAATCTACATTTGGTGTAGCTAGAGGAATTACCTAGGATTCTAAAGCACTCTATTTTCATAATATTTAAACCTTACCTATGTATTGTAATAAAGTTGATAGCATAAGGGTGTCAAATGACACCAAATACAGAATACATTATGAGCGAAGCACGTAAGGACGCAAGAGAAGTCAAGCCAAACATTTGAGAACACTCGCGCTGAGCAGTCAAAATTTAATAAAAGTGGGAATAAGCAGCCGGCCCGACCAAATCGCATTTTAAATTCCGTACGCGTGCAAGACAAATATAGCTTTATTATTATTGCAGAGATGAGATTTCGTGGATCACCCTGCCACGCTAACGATATTGGTGTACTTAAATGTTATTGAATGCTTTGATCAGTACATTTGAACTGTTGGAGAAACTTACAAAGAAATTACAACGGTCGTGAGTCGACGCTTTTTACTCCCGTTCGACGATTACTTTGATTCAGTGATGCAACTTGCAATGAAAGTCGATTTTATGGGAGCCGATTAATTTTCATTTGATAGCCTTTAATTCAGACGCAGCGTCTTTAGATAAATTATTTGCAATTGCAAAGAAACTGCGTATCAAAGTGACTAGTAACTAAAATGAAACTTATATGTTGATACCAATAAATACATACCTACACCATTTGCCCAATCAGTTGGAAATGTAATATATGCCTACGAACAGTACCTACACGATCAATATTTATTGGAATTGACAACCACAACCTGCTTAAAACAAACCGCTTTCTTATTTTGGCGAAAACAATAGCGTGACAAAAAGCAATTTCATGAATCAATCTTAAAAAACCATTAAAATCATTAAAATGTCTGTTTAAAGATTAATGTGGCTTTCATGTGATGGGGTAATTGAATGATATTCATAAAATTTTATGTGGAATGTTAACTTCAGCTTGAATATTACCAAATTACCTTCAGGTACATGATGTAACATATAATAAAGAATAATAAAAAACCTAAAATTTGACAACATATTATTTTGAATTTCAGTTTAATTTTACATCATAAAGTCCTTTTAATTTAATACATCCAGGAAGGCATTATTAATTCTACAGGTATTTAAGAAGCGATCGATTCGTATCACATTTCACCATAAAATGTAAAGATACGCCTTCAGTATATGGATAATAAATATCTACCATTACATTATAAACTGACCGATGGATACTATGAGTAGAACTAAAACTGTCGGCTAATTCGATTCAAATGTTTTCATTTATCTAGTGATTTTTAGTTTTAAAATGGTTCAAGTGCCGCAATATTGGATTTAAATAAAATATACTTCCCAATTTATTATTTTATAGGGACATATAAGCATCAATTACATAAAATAGAATATGTATTCACATAAATACTACTTTGATGCCTACTTAATAATAAAATACATAATACAAACGTAAATCAAGCTTTATTTCTGAAATACTCACACATACTTTGTTTAAAACCAAATCACGTGTTCTCTTTGAGTTTCGTATGTCTCATTCCCTCGTCATACGGTTTTTGGGAGCCAAGCACTTAAATTAAATAGAGACCGCGATTACAAAAGAAAAATGGCAGCCAATTTTCGTAACCGAGCATTTCTTTGCTAATGAAACTGCTGTAATTTGTCTCCGCAACCATCGTGTCTCTTACATTACAATTTGCCGTCTCGCTCTACGCTACAAAAGTCTTTGCTTGGAAACGTGTTCGCCATAAATTAATATCAAAAGCAAATAGCGAAACATAAAGCGAAATTTTCATAAATACCCATACATTATTATCAAATGTAATATTAACAGATATTGTTGCTTTTTTTATTCATAAGGCTCGGTATAATTATAAGCTGTTTAAGGTGTCGGTTCCCATATATAAAATAGAAAACTAAAATTGCCACCAGACCGCACACCATCGTCATCATCGTCAGCCCATTTAAGTCCCCACTGCTGGGGCACGGGCCTCCCTCAATCACATGAGGGGTAATTGCCATACTCACCACACTTGGCAGACGGGTTGGCGAGGGTTTTGATATAAATGCAGAGTTTTCCTTCTCTGGGTGCTGATGATCATGCCAGCCGCTTTACCTTAGTCGCCTTTTACGACACCTTGGTAAGAGTGAGGGTGGCCTATTCTACTCTGCCGGGGACCACACGGCCGATCCTCATTATCTTGTATCATTTAAGAATGATCTGGTCCTGTAAACGTAACTTAGTAGGTACCTCATGCAGTGACATGAGGTCACTAAGACCACACATAAGCATATACATCTAATTTTTCCAATCATCATTCACTACCGTCTCATCTTTATTCATAGATATGATAGATGAATTTCACAGGTTCTAACTTTTACTATACTTTAAGCATATTCTTTTCATACTTTATTTTTCAAATATAATTTTTCACTTGAGCCAAATTCATAGTTTGTACGCTCACCCAAACATTCGTCCTATCTTTCAGGGATCAGAGATACAAAAATAATCGGATTTATTATAACTACTAACTAATTACTAAGTAGCTATAAGACCGCCGAGATTGTGTTTACCAGTGACCATAGCATTAAGGTCTGTATTTTTTACATTAAAGAGTATCTAACTATCTATCTATCTATCGGTTAGTTATGTAGAGATGACACAGAGATGGAACGATAGTGCATTTACTTACGTAGAGGTTTATTTGCAGAACTAGTGCGTATGTAAATATTGCTTAACACACATTCCAATATTATTCAAAGGCCATTTCACCTTAAAACAAATTGTTTTTGGCTGAGTTCGACATCAACGGATGCTCTTCTGCTGTATTAAATTCCGTGCTTTGAAATCAAAAACATGTCATTCAAAATGTTATTTTGGTTTGGCAAAGACTTATATTTTTAGCAAAAGTGTTCAAACCACTTCTTACGTATGTAAGTGTACTTTTTAAAATTCAATGCTTTTTACATTTTTTTTATTGTGTTTTTTTTTTTTTTGAAAGTGTAGAGTACCTACTTACATAACTCAAATATTTTTTTTTGTACATCGTATCACTTTCTATCAACAAAGATTTTTTTTCATAAAAAAAATTGGATTCGGCGGGTGGAGTTTATTTTTGTAGTGAAGCGCCGAAAAGTGATCCTAATAATCTAATGATTCAGATTGTATTTATCACTGCTATTGTGTGTCGAGTGAGTTGTCTCGTGACAACTTGCTTGGACCTAATAGAGTCTTAAAACCCGCGATTGCTTTTAGAGTGATATCCGCTGAATCCTTAGGTCGATAAAACGTAAAAACACCAGGGTTTTATGAAGTGACTGTGACTTTTACTGTTGACTACCTTTTTTTTTTGGTTTCCCGGGAGAAATGCATTACGCAAACCCTGCCGCCGGGGGGCGACAGGGTACTGTGGGACTCACCCTCCGGGCCGCTTCTTCTAATAAGAAGCGACCTGAGGGCATACCCACTAAAACTCCCGGAGCTCAACCATCCGTGGGTATGGAATAAAGTCACGGAAACTGCACGAGGCTATTCCCCGCAACCCCACTCCCCCACAGGCCCCTACACGGGGTGTGCGGCCACGCCCCTCCTCAGGCTGGGAGGAGGGAGGTTGGGGACAGCCGGAAGAGCTGAGCCGAAAACCCAACGAGCGGTGGAGGTGCCAATGACAGTGCCGGCACAAGGACCCCCGTCCCTGTTGCCGGCTGGCCACCTCCACGGAGAGGACGAAGAGTTCTCCGCCGAACTCGTCCTCTCCTTGCTCGAAGCGGGCCTGCGAGGGAGTTGGTCTAGCGCTCCCGCTCCACCGCCTCCTTCTGCGCCACCACTTCTTCGCAGAAGTGGGCGAAGGCCGACCAGGCCCTCTCATCATCCAGCATAGCTGCAACTATGCTGGGCAAAGAGAGGTCATGTCCGTCCTCCGCGACCAGTACGGACCGCTGTTGGTTAAAAGACGAACTGTTGACTACCTACTTAATCTCAATAAGTTACTTGACCTTGGCAAATTATCTTCGGGTAGAGCCATATAAAAAATAATAAAAAAAACCATCCTGTACAGACATATTAGCACAAATCTACGAGAGCACTTACAGACTATTAGTCTGGATTTTTTTATTCATCTAGATATTTCATAGGTACAGTAACAAGTAGTTATTTACAAATCAATAAAATACCTAGCGAAAACGTTCCCACCCAATGAGGTTTTAAACAATACAAATTAGCCGGAACAATAGGCTTAATTGCTTTGCAGTATCTGTGCCGACCGTTTTAGAGGGGGAAGTGTTTTATTAAGAGCCCCTTTGTTCTTTCACTTCCAAATACCTATAGGCGTGCCCTTCGAAATGGCTTTTGACGGTGTAATAAGTATTTTTATTTACTCGAAATGACTTCAGACGAAGTTTCTCCCAAAGTTCATTAAGTTCATTAATGAATCATTAGGTTCATTATCATTAAAATCAATTAGAGCGCGCGATCGGCAGCGATCCTATCATGGTAGCACACTTCAGATTAAAATACACCTTTAGAATTTCATTAAAATGATTTGATTCCTCGCAGAGATCAACAACTTTGATTCTCGGTTGATCCGAGTTGGTCAGGCTGGATTTACATACAGTCTCCGAAATTGTTTCAATCGCTTACCATCAGGTGATCCGTCTGCTCGCCTGCCACCTATCACATAAAAAAGTAAATATGCTATAATATTTTAATAATCTAAGATTTATGAAAAGAACGAAATAACGAAACAATTCTACCTACTCAATACAAGCCAAATTTTGATAAATCACTAAATTTGCTTAGCATAATGTAAACGTAATCTATTTATTATGTTATCGTCTTTTTATCGTTGTTCATCAAAGGAAGGGTATTTCATGGGTTCTTGGGAGCAAAGTAATAAACTTAAAGTTTACAAGACCGTTAATAAATTGTTTATAAACAGGTATGGAGATCATAATTTAATGCTATGTTTAAAATCTTGATTGGCCAAAGCTCGCAAGGTTTATTAATACAATGCTTTTAAATACCATTATTAAAATATGCTTAACATGTAAGTACAAAAGTTTCGTGTCACACAGCGCGGTTTTTATTAGGTTGACTAAAAATACAAAAGTTGTACTCATAATTTTCTTGAATAAGTCTACGAGAGTATAAGTATTCATAAATTAGTCTTAGTAACATTCGTTCTCAAATAAATGAACTAACAAAAGTAAATCTTTGACAGACTACAATTTATTAACACATCACCAATCCAACTTTTCATTGTGAACGATCTAAATATTTCAGAAAATCTTGTGACAGACTGAAAAATAGCCCACAAATTAATCGTCTAGTTAAGCGACACTTTGTTTGACAATCTGTCACAACTATTATGTGTTGCCGTAAGCTACAGACACTAGAGATGTGATTTAAGTCGATTTTTACCTCCTTATTCACTCGAGTGAAATGAGAAAAATAATGATAATTGCCTATTTATAGGTATCATGTTCGAAAGAAACCATTGTCAAGTGAGGAACTCGAGTCGACTACCTCAGCCGTCAGAGTTACTTTAACCTGAGGAGATTCGAGATTTGAATCTGTTTTCCCCCTCCAATTTCCGCCTAATAGCACATAATAAATATAAGCTAATAGGCCTTCTCTGAAAACGAAGTCCCTTTCATACGAAAGTGACGTGTGAAAAGGACGCGGATAAATATTATAGACTGTGAAAGCATACGAATAAATTAATTGAAGTCATTTTTAAATGTATTTTCTTTCTCAAAAAAGTAACAATATATATACCATAATATCTAAAAAATATATAATACCCTACCACTACTTAAAAGTATTCACTTTACATATAAATTACAGAGTAGTAGAGTAGTATACATTCAGCGCGTTCAGCCTTGTTGGTCTAGTGGTTTAAGTACCGGGCCGTGATCTCAGGGTCCTGGGTTCGATTCCCGAGTCGAGCGAAAAGTAGGTTTCGAATTTTTCGGACATAGCTCGGGTTTGTGATCGCCAATCCGCATTTGTCAAGCGTGGTGATTAAGCCTGATCCCATCATAGTAAAGCAGTGGGACAGCTGATTAAAAAAAAAAGTAGTATTACAGAAGTAAACTTCTTCAAAAACGGTTTATTATTTTAGGCGTTAAATTTTACAGACCTAATACAAAGAACAACATACTGATTGTCTTGTCTGAATGAGTCCATCGGAAAAGACTAAAAAATGCATCACTATCCTCGATAAGATATAAAACATATCTCATTGGGATTTACGATTCACAGTTTCGTAACTAGATAAATGTTATTAACAATTTTCCTTATTTTCCTCCAAAGGAGTTCAGATATCAAAGAAGTCCTCAGGTCGGGTCAGTAGTTCATAAACAAAGTAACAATTAATGTGAGAAACTTAAGGTGACGGGCAGGGCACAAAGTAAGTAAAAAAAACCGGCCAAGTGCGAGTCGGGCTCGCGCACAAAGGGTTCCGTAGCAGCAAATATACATTATAAAGATTTTATATCATCGCGGATTTTTAAAGGTGTACAATACTGTAGTATATTTTTTGATCTATCTTATAAGGTTCAGCCATCGTTTTCAGTGTAAGCACAATAACTTAACCAAAATTACAGTTAAATCAACCTATCTCAAAAACTATAAGAGATACTTTGATCAAACCAAAAATCGTTGAAAGAGTTAATTAGCATGCATCACCTCTATTTTTTTTAGAATTTTATACCCCGTAGTTATAAAAATAGAGGGGGGGGGACATACTTTTTACGACTTTGAGAGCTGATATCTCAAAAACCGTTCACTTTAAGAAAAATGTTTTTTAGAAAACTTTATATCATTTTAAAAGACCTTTCCATTGATACCCCACACGGGTATGTACATCGAAAAAAAAAATTTCATCCCTCAGTTACATGTATGGGGGGCCCCACCCCCAATTCTTTTTTTTACTATTTAGTGTCATATTTTTGTAGCGGTTCATACAACACATATTCCCATCAAATTTCATCACTGTAGTACTTATAGTTTCCGAGTAAATCGGCTGTGACAGACGGACAGACGGACAGACGGACAGACGGACATGACGAAACTATAAGGGTTCCGTTTTTGCCATTTTGGCTACGGAACCCTAAAAAAGGGTAAAAAGTTAAAATTGATTGGCGTCGCTAGCGACGCCAATCAATTTTAACTTTTAGCTACTAAAACAGATCTATTTTAAACAATTTCGGGGTTACGACCTCTCGGCAAACACTTATAGTATTTATTAAATAGCCATGCAAAAAAAGTCCGGTTTTGTACGCGAAAAATTGATTCACGCTAAAAGTGGCCGCTTTTAGCGGTAATAAATTTTTCGCGTTGGTCTAATGGTTTAAATACCGGGCTGTGATCTCGGGGTCCTGCGTTCGATTCCCGGGTAGAGCAAAATGGTTAGGGGAAACTGATTACTGAGGGTCATGATTTCTTCTCAATCAGAGAGCATAGAACCATAGTATAGTATAGTATTAGCCTATATAGGTACTGTCCCACTGCAGAGCAAAGGCTTCCATCATAGAAATCAAGTTTTCTCTACCACGCTTGCCAAATGCGAATTGGTGATCATAAACTCGAGCTTTATTCGAAAAATTCTAACCATACTTTTCGTTTGACCCGGGAATCGAACCCAGGCCCCCGAGATCACGGCCCGGTACTTAAACCCAACAGGGCTTTTATATAATCGCTTAATATTAATATATACTTGTAGTAGGTAGATACCTACCTCTAATATGTATGTCTTTCTATTAAATAAACCTGTGGGACTTTCTCCGAGGAAAATTTCTTACATCATGATAAGAAGATACTGAAATAAACTTGTAAAGGTATGTTCGTTAGTTGTTTAAGCTGTCAGGTCAACCTGCTACCAAGAGTTTTAGCTAACAGGTAAAACTACGATAGATTTTGTAAAAGTTCAGCTAAACGTTTGTAAACAACTTGATATAAGCCAAACTTGATACATTAACTTGAAATATTGACAACCAGTCTCTCTGAAAGGTTTAGTTAAAAGCTACGCTTAGATAGGTAAAAACTTAAATTGAAAATTTAAAAAACCCCCGACACAACTAAAGCTCTATCATTTGATACCTATATTGAGGCAGTTGGAACAACAAATAGGTTATTCGTCATTTTCTGACGGCGGCCATCTTGGATTTGAAATTTTTCACAATTAATATATTCTGCTACTCAAGCTCTTTTATATGATACCCATATTGTGGGAGTTGTGTTAAAACATAAAATCCAAATCTTTGTGACGGCGGCCACCTTGGATCGATTTTTATCCAACATACCTAAGAACACTCCCTCCTTATTCATCTTTCAAACAAAAAAAACAAAATCAGCATCGGTTCATTTGTTCGGGAGCTACGATTCCATAGACATACACACAGACACGTCAAACTTAAAAAAAAAACAAAATCAAAATCGGTTAATTTGTTCGGAAGCTACGATGCCATAGACAGACACACAGACACGTCAAACTTATAACACCCCGTCGTTTTTGCATCGGGGGTTAATAACACTCCGTTGTTTTTGCGTCGGGTGTTAAAAATCAACTAATCGGATTTTTAAGTAGACGAAGTAAACTGACAGATGCAAATGTCAAGTCCTTATACATTTTGACAATTTGCATTTTGCAAATGTATGGGAATGACACATTGACATCTGTCAGTTTATTTCGTCAATGAAAAATCGGACTGGATTCGGCGGGTAGGGCTAAAACAAGCCGCATGGCCTGATGCAATTGAAAGGTTTTAAATTAGTGTCTAGTGGTTTTTAGCGTGCAAATTTGGTGTTTATTTGTGCAGTAAAGTGCCGTGAAGTGATCCTAATAATAAAAAACGTTGGATTGTATCGTTTTTAACACTGCTATCGTGTGTCGAGTGAGTTGTCTCGTGACAACTTGCTTGGACCAAATAGTCTTAAAACCCGCGATTGCTTTTAGAGTGATATCCGCTGAATCCGTGAGTCGATAAAACGTAAAACACCTGCGTTTTATTGAGTGACTTTGACTGACTTCGACTGTTGACTACCTACTTATTCTCAATAAGTTACTTGACATTGGCGAATTATCTTCGGGTAGAGCCATAATAAAAAAAACCGACTATAATTACAAATCTAAAATATTAACTAGAAGCCTACCTAAACCTAGAATCAATATCTACTTTTTTATATTATTGGTGGCAGACGAGCAGACGGATCAGCTGATGGTAAGCGATTGTAGCCGCCCTTGGATACCCGCAACACCAGTGGAGTCACAAGTGCGCTGCGAACCTTTGAACTCCCCTTTCCCCCTGGATCTCTGGGTCTCCGGTAACCTCACACACGCAGCGAAACTCAGCACAGTGCTGCTTCACGCCGGTTTTCTGTGAGGCCGTGGTATCTCTCCAGTCGAGCCGGCCCATTCTCTCGCAAGGTCAAAACTTATTGCAACTTTCTTTTCAGAACTGAAATTTTATTCAGTTTCAGAACCTTTTTATTGGACGGTTTTACTTACCATGTCCTGTTAGTATTACCTACTTAAGGTGTTTGCCGAGAGATTGTAACCCCGAAATTGTTTAAAATAGATCCGCTTTAGTAGCTAAAAATTAAAATCTTTTGGTGTCGCTAGTGTGTCCTACCCGTCACCATAAATAGGTATACCTACGTCACTTCATGTCATTTAGGTAGGTACAACCAGCCACACATCAGGTAACTGTAATCTGTTGAAATTCAACAATTGATATAAAACCAAATGCTTTTGACATAAAGGTAAAATCTATTGAAGGATTAATTTATATATTTGTATTACATTGATTTGACAATGTTTTAAAAGCTCTTTCATATTTTTGGCGAGTCCCAAACAAGAGGGTACTAAAAAATATGAAAATACCTACTTTTATTATGAATAACAGTGGCCCTAAATTTTGTAAACAAAATAATTTCCTAACGGCCGCACTTAGAGACGTCATTTAAGCTAATGTTCATTAACTTTAGTATCGGTAGTCTTTATGCGTATCAAAATAAGTGTCAATATTTTTTCTTAAGTGGCCAACTAAGTTAATCAACGACTCTGAGTGCGGCAGTTAGTCATTTATTTGAAATCAAGCGGTCATTTAAATTAAATTTAAAGTACGTAATTTTCCAAGGTTAAATTAAACGGGGTTTTCGAAGCGGGTAGGAACTAATTATCATAACAGCTTAATCGGTTCTTCGAAAATTACATGCTAATTTCCAATGCCTTTATACTAAGTATATAGTGTGTAAACAAACCGCGTGTCCAAAGAGAGCATTTACATAATGTCGCCGCTGATGTTCTTTTAAACAAGCTTTTTAATATTCATACAAGATCATTTGCAAAGCAATACTATCAGGCGCAACTTTACTACAACTAATAAGAGCTAATATCGGATACGTCGGCGAACTTAGCTTCGAGAGAGCGTAATCGTACGTAATTGCGGACACGTAGACAGGTAAGCGGGTAACCCAACTACGTACAAGAGATAATTGCTTGTAAACTAGCGGGCGTTACGACTGGCCGCCTCGCTTAGCCGGGTAATAGTTGTGCGTACTCGAATGTGGAGCAGCACTCTGGTCTCGGCGTAGATGCCTTCGACAAAAAATCAGTGTAAGCTGTAGAGCAAGGCATACCGGTCGCGCGTCACTCCGGCCGTCCTGCGCGACTCGCCGGCCCGCGGCAAACTTCGCCGACTCCCGGCCCGCGAACCACGTACTCTAGCCCTCAGTGGACATCCAAAGTGAAGTGACATTATTGTTAATCGTGTAAGTCGAACATATGGCCGTGGCCCTAAGGTTGATCGGTCGTGCCGATAGAATCACGACGATTTTGAACCACGTGTGAGGCTATTGGTCTGGGGGCTCACCGTTCACTTCTGTTTCGTCGCCTTGCATCGAGTTTTTGGTTTAATTTTTCGAATGTAACCTGCATGAGTCATGTGCTGCCTGATTAGGTATCAAAGAACTGGAACATACACACGCAGCTTTGAAGGATTTCTAACAAACACCTATTACTTATAGCTCAAGTATTAACTCTAAAACTTACTCTTAAGTTTATTATTTCTCAATTTATAATTTCCTGAACCAAACTCTTGCTCTTGCATAATAATTTGAAAAGTTTGGGAAGGTATGATTCCAAACCCGAGAAGTTATGAACTAATTTATTCAATTAAAATTCCTGAAAGTTAGCTACAAGATTCTTTCTTCATCCATAAGGATTAACCTAGTCACTCAGAATCTAGTTTTCCTTGCATTATGTATCAACGTAGTGTATATTGTTTATCGTATTTAAAACAGAATTTCCAAAACAGCTTCCACATTTAGAAGTTTTCCAATCGTCATTTAAGTGTATAGTTAGGGTCTTATTCATAAATTTGTGTTAAACCTCTGTTAACTAAAATAGTGTTATGAAGCAGTTTTCATTCTTTTTTTGAAAATGTTTAATGATTTTTTTTATTGTTTCTAACGTCAAAACTGCTTTTCAACACTGTTTTAGTTAACAAAGGTTTATTGCACATTTATGAATAAAGCGCCTACTCATTGACAATGTCGAGACTATCAAATATTTATAGGATTACAAAAATTACCTTACTACTTACCACATCAATGTAAAAAAATGTTTTTTTTTTGTCAATATGCTAACGCTTGACCACTACCGCATCTGATGAAAAGCGACGATGCGGTCTGTGAACGCGTTTGCCTAAAAGATGCCTGTTCGCTCATGCCTTAAAGATGTTTAGATTATAGTGTTCAGCTGTTCGAAACACTATTCAAATGTATTCTTATTAAAACTGTGTCCTGTTTTAAAACTAAAAATAACAAGGAGATTAGCAGAGTCGAATATTAACTTTGCTGCTACAAATTTGAACTAAATTCTTGCTTCAATATAAGTTAAAGCTTTAGATAGAGACTGTTTTTACCGACGTTCATTAAATCTGATTATCGTAATTTGTAAGTACGTACATTCCTCCGTGATTTCCATTAAAACTGTTTAGATAATGCATGCCAATTAAGCATAAAAGAATCTAGATGTAGAAAAAAATCCAGCGCTCAAAACTAATCAAAAACTTGAAGCAAAACTATTCGCAAGCATTAACTATAACCTTAGATGATTCAAACCTCACGTATGCTATGTTTGATACAGTGTTATATGTTTAATATAACCAGTAGCTTGATACTATGTAGGTACTCTAAAGGGTCAACACTGAGAACGAAATGGACACGTGTAGGTAAAACCTGATTTTAGTCTTTAATCAGACACTGGCAATTTTATTGACACTGATTAAAATACGAGTGTTGTTATATGTGCTTTGTTTATATGATTTGTTCAACTGTTTCTATGTGAAATCACCAAAATACCCTGTATACTTCCGATACCTATGAAAATACAACTATTAGTGGATACTCTAACAGCGGATATTATTCCGGCACTTCCACTGCGCCCTTCCTCTGTACCAGAAACACGACATATTTAGAATCATTATCTCAATAAGTTTAGGTATCCATAGTTTGAAAATTATCAAATTTCCTCAGAATGTTTTCCCTCATCGCTAAGCCAGTGGCATAAATACTTACATAATATTTAGATATCCTAATAACGGATGGACGGACCCAAAAAATTATGTTCGAAGATGCACGTTTTTATTTGCGTACACTATTCAGGAGCGGCATGGGTCGACAACATTTTTAAATGAACGCCTTAACGTGCCAAACGTTGAACACAAACAAAATCAAATTGAGAGATCAAGAACGCTCAACATTTCATCCCAATACCATAGCAACTCAAAACGAAAGTACATAAAAGTAAAAATGCACTGTAAAAGCCAGATAAAGAGTTGGTTTCTTTGGAAATAACACTTAAGTCATCAGTTTATATAGCCGATAATATTAAAAAATAATAATCTAAGAAATATTTTACCCACCGAATGTTTCCTTCCGTAAAGGCGCAAAGGACGGCTCGTTGAAACGTCCTATTTAGCTCATTAGCTACTACCTATCCTTGTACTGTAGCAAGAACCAACCTATACGGCAACGTTTTGCAAGGAGCTACTCTCAGACCAATTTATCACTCCATCCCATATAAATTTAAGTAAATGCAACGTTTATAAGGCGCAGGACTTTGTTTAGTATTAAACTTTGGACAAGTTTTAATGCTACTTCAAGGCAGTTCCAAGATATATTCCCTAAATGGAATTATCTTCAAATAGTCTGCGATAGCCAAAAGTTTTGGTTTCTAAATCATTAACCAGAACTTTTTGATTAAGAATAAATTTTTACTCGTTTAAAAAGAACAATCAAAGTTTTACTTAGGCGAGATTCGTGATAATGAAATCGAGATTTCACCTTAACCTTCACATCATATATAATATCTTTACTTAACACAAAGACTCTCGATCCGTCTGTCGCTAGTCTTTGCGTGAAGTATAGATGGTTGAAATTTTTGAACAATTTTCCATACCTCTGGTTTCACTTGAATGGCTATGTGAATTTTGAATACATTATTTATTGTATCGTCAATCTCACAAAGGTATGAGATCAAAATCCTTTCAAACGAGAGTTGGATAAACTAGGTTTAGGTACGAGTGACATGAGCTATGGACAAAAAAGTATAATGACCCAGATGCAGCCATTAAAATAAAAGCATTATCGTGTAAATAGGAAAGACTGGCACATTGGAAAAATGTATTGCTAATTTTACAAGTTTTATTTTAAATCGACATTAAACTGGTTTGTTCACTTAAGTATATTTATTACAAGAATATACTAAACTTATTTAAAAGTGTTTTACCTTAGTGCAGGAGCCCAATTTTTAGGAACGTGACATTTTGTCATCATACGATATATGTCGCAAATACATAATTTTTTGTGTAGTTTTCATGCGACATCCTCCATGTTTTTTCATATCGGAAATTCAGAAAATTAGGCAATTCAATGTAGATATGAGTATAAGTACGATACACACGTTAATGTATACAAATATGTCAATTTTCTTCAATCAATTCTCACCTTTATGTCAAACACGTTTGGTTCAATATGATATAATTTCATAAAATGGTACATGACTCTACTTAGCGCATTCGTGACAGTAGTTGCGGGTGTCCTTGGGTGGTGGCAATCGCTGATCGCAATACCTACCTAATACAAAATTACAAACAATACAAAGGTCGTGGAACAAAAGGTTCAATCCCCACCCTGAACAAACACTGGTGTGATGAACACTTGAGTTTTTTGTGTCTGGGACTAAATATGTATTGAAATACATACGAGTATTTGTGATACCTCTATTGTCTGATATCCGTAACACAATATATTGTTTTAAACTTTCATGGTCACTAACATTGGCACTTTTACTTTTAATTAGTCAGTTTGGTTAGAACTTACCTGAAAAAAATTCAGTTACTCCGTGATCATGGCGCTTGCAACAGCGCGGAGACTCAAAAATAAGGCACATGGGAGAAATCTCATAAACAAATATTCCGTAACACAAGTGCTAAAGCTACTTAGTACGGAAGCAGGTCAATTTATGAGATGTTGTATGAATATATTATTTAAAAAAAAGTAAAAATCACAATGTAGCGCCCCATAAAGGCATAGCAATGTGTAGGGGGATGCTTTTAACCTTTTTTATATTACTTAAAAATTATCTACGGGTAATCTGAACACTGATGTACAGTACCTTTTTTTTCTTACAACGGCAATCTTATGACACATGTCTCAAACGTCGGTACAATTTTCATGCGCCAACCAGAACATCCAAATATAACATTGAAGTCAAATCTTCCCTTAGTTAGTCTCAATCTATTTTGCTTTTGGTAACGAAGGTTTATGACGGTTTCCATTCGTATTTGGTTAGGCATCAGTATAAAATTAGTAGATTAAACGTAAAACCCAATTTAGACATAAAATTGATAGCTATGCTATCCAATCATACTATGGCCATTTCTCCCAGATTTTCCGGATGGAGGTAGCTAGTCTACGTAAACACCACAAACTCCTAAAATTCAAAGGTAATTTTGAGGATATAACAATTGAAGAATATTTTGTATTTCAACAGGAAACCACGAAATCAGACACACTTTTCAAAACCTTTTTGTGAGCCTTAATATATGAGCCCCTTTACCTTAAGTCGATTGTGTCATTAAAAAATAAATTTAAATTAACTCAAGTTTCTATGACATGATGTACAGGTAAATCTAAACATCAACCAATATTTTTTAGTTTTTTCTGTCTAACAGTGTTGTAAGTAAGTTAGTGTATGTAAACTTCCTAATATGGACTAACTGTGATTGGTTGGCGGACCACATTACAATAGCCCGCGGGCCTTTTGAGCATTAGAGCCTAGTTTAGAATACCTACTTACTATTCGACAGCATTATGATTACCTACTAGAGGGCCGTCCATTTAATCACTGAGGCCCAAACGAGAGATAGTGAGTTCAAAAAATATCAAATAACAATAAGGGATTATAAGCTGATGTCACATTCCTTTTCGAAATCAAATTAAGAACCTACCTACATTCGTTTTAACAATCTTGCAAAAGTTGCTAAAACATCACGTGATGTTTTAGCAACTTTTTTTTATTTCATACACTGAGGCCCAAAAGATTTTGATCTCATACACTCAGGCCCAAAAGAGAGATGTGGAGTTCAAAAAAATATCAAATAACAATATAACCAAATTAAGAACCTACCTACATTCGTTTTAACAATCTTGCAAAAGTTGCTAAAACATCACGTGATGTTTTAGCACCTTTTTTTGATTTCATACACTGAGGCCCAAAGATTTTGATCTCATACACTCAGGCCCAAAAGAGAGACGGGAAATCAAAAAAATATCAAAAAACAATATAACCAAATTAAGAACCTACCTACATTCGTTTTAACAATCTTGCAAAAGTTGCTAAAACATCACGTGATTAATAACGGCTCCTAGGTCTGTCAGACTATTAATATGTTACTCTATGGTTTGTCCTCATAAAAAATATGTCCAAATATCAATAAAAGTCTTTAAAAAACACATACTTATTTGTTTTGTGCAATAACGGAATATGTATTTGTGAATCAACAACCTACTCCTAAACGAGAAAGCGAAACCACTACAACATGGTTTCCGTGCTTACCCATGGCGCAAACACATTGGTATAGTTAGCAATACTCGTCGGCAGTACATGTGTATAAATATTAGCATTAATCATGCAACGAAATCCGATTGCTCAAACCAGTCTCGTTACTTATTCAACATTTAACATCGATTAAAATATTACTAGGTCGGTCTTTCCGTTCTCATCCGAGCAAATTGTGACTGCGCCTCTAAAATGTATCTAAATTTTAATTACTCTGTTATTTATTCGATAATCGACACTTTCGTTTGTTTTATAGTTCTGTTTGGTCCTGTAGATGTGTTGTGTAGGTACTCGCAAACCGGAATATAAAGAAACAGTTACGCGTAAATCAGATGAGGTATAAATCTTATTACATTGACGGATGTTATCGAGCTTATAATTGTATCGGTTGATATTTAGTTTATGCATTTTTTTTTATTTAAGTGGAAATGATTTTCTGTATCTTATAAGTAATTCTGCTTAACAAAGGAAAATACTTTTAAAGTAAAGGAAATACTTTTAAAGTCAAGAAACCTTTCTTTTACATACTATTGCTTAACAAAATTATCAATTCAAAATCAGAGAAATTTTAGTGCATTTCTATTCATAAAGGGTACGTTAACGTACATATAGAGTTACCAAATCTCCCGAAATTCACATATCTCCCGTTTTTGAACTTCCGAAATGAAGAAAAAACCTTAATAATTATGTACGGGAGCTTTTTATTCGCAGCAATTCTGACATGACTGTTGGTATGTCATCCATTTAATACTGATATTTGGTCACCCTATCTTAGGTATTTTATTACAGCGAGCATTGAGTGACACCACTTCATTAAAATATGTGTAATTAAACCTAAATATTAATATTAAAAAAAAACTCAATTTGCGAGGAAATATAAAAATTTGCATCCTAAGGAATCTGTGATCAGGAAATTCAACCTTAATCTAATTTGAAAGCTTGTATGTTTTTTTATGTGATATATGACAGACGAGCAGACGGATCACCTCATGGTAAGCGATTGCCGCCGCCCATGGACGGGTGTATATGGCGGCAATCAGGACTGGGACACCAGTTTACAAATACTTATTGTACTTATAAATCTAACTTCAATTCTTAATTAATCTAGGTTATTTTTATGAATAATTCCCTGTTATTTACCTACGCGCAGTTTCACTTTTTACGCTGACTATACTTTATCAGAGAAGTATTCAATCCCAAATAGGTTTGTTTACGATAGCGAAATTCACTTGTTTTGATAAGAACACCCGTTAAATCTATTTCGACGGTGCGATTCCTCGTGGCTCTCAATTTGTTAATGAAAGGATATGTGGGCGCCATTATACAGTCAGAAGTATAAGAGAAGCTGTAGATCTTTGGCAATGTGTTTAGATAGTAACAATTAATTTAGTCGGTGATTTAAATTCTATTACGGAAACGAAGAAATATTCAGACTGCGATCATCTTGTTATCGTGTAAACTTTTATAAAGCCCTGGTGTGAGAGTTTCAAACCACCATATGACGTGGTTGGTTGACGACCACTTCAGAGTGAAGTTAAACAAGCTCTCGTATAACTCAATATACGCGGAATTCCCTCGCCTTAGGCATTACTTGTTTTTTTTATTACGTAATTTAATCTTAAGGAGTGGATCGCAATGAAAGACGCTGCTCTGCTAAAAAGCAGAGCACAGAATAGAGAGGAATATCTCAGGGTGGTCACCTAAATCCGATGAGGATATGGCACTAGAAGAAGAAGAAGAAGAAACAAATTGGTATTCGAACGCGTTTAGAAACAGAAATAAGACATTGGTATATCTACTTATAGCATAGCTCATCAATTTTTTAGATATATTAGTTTTTGTAACAAGTGGTATCAATGTGCCCATTAAGGAGACTCAAAGTCACCCAGAGAGCAATGAAGAGGGCTATGCTCGGAGTCCCCCTGCGTGATCGTATCAGAAATGATGATATCCGCAGGAGAACTAAGGCCACAGACATAGCCCAAAGGATTGCATGCCTCAAGTGGGAATAGGCAGGGCACATAGCGAGAAGAACAGACGGCCGTTGGGGCGGAAAGATTATTGAGTGGAGATCACGTACAGGAAGTCGCAGCGTCGTGTTAGGCCCCCCAGAAGATGGACCAACGATCTGGTGAAGATCGCGGGAATTCATTGGATTCGGGCGGCACAGGACCGATCTGTGAGGAGAACATTGGGGGAGGCTTATGTCCAGCAGTTGACGTCTATTGGCTGAAATGATGATGATGATAATGATGAATAGGTGGTAGACTTTGTTCAGGCGGTTTACAAGCAGCCAGATCTCCTGATAGTAAGCGTTTACCACCGCCCATGGAAACCTAGCAGTATCAGTGGAGTCAAAAATCCGGCACTCACACTTACTCGTCGAAACACAGCAAACACCCTGCTTCACGCCGGTTTTCTGTATCCCTCTGGTCAAGCCGGTCCGAGGCAAAGCGTGGCACTCCCGCGCTTGAATGAAGCAGTAGTTAATATTTGTCTTAACGAATATCTATCTGAACCATATGTAATGAATCTCCTAATATCAACTCGCCTAATCGCTTAGTGCTATGCTTTTAATAATCGTACTAAGCGTGGGGTTTATCAATGTAATACCGGCATATGGACGTATTGGCATTAAGGCTGGTATTAATCAAACGATGATAACAATAAAGGGTAAAACTTTGTTTGTTGGATGTGTTTATCAGTTCTTATAGGGTTGCTACCATTTCTATACACAAATTTTCTTTAAAAAATGCGTAATATATGTAATTTATATTTTAAGGAGTAAACTGAAAAAAATGAATAACCAACATACTCGTAGTAAAGAAATGTATCTATGGAAAATACCGTAAAAATATTATTTAGGTATTCTATCGGGCATTAGGTACTAGGAGTGGAAAGCTCACTATGAATGTCAATATATTTAAATAAAAAAAATAAAAACCGCGCATATTGTTTTTTTCAGAAAACTTATATTGAAAAACGCCTTAAAGCTCCAAAAAAAGGTAAAAAAACAGCCATATTAAAAGTTCGCTGCATAATAATACTCAACCGACGATTATTTTAAATCTCGATTCCTTTCCATTAATTGTAACTTTTTCTGGGAGCTGGGTAAAATATTACTTATTTATTTGAAAATTATGGAAAAGCGCGCCGTTACGTAGTTTCGAGTAACTCTTTGGTGGGAACCCTAGCCCTGGTTCTGCGGGGCACATGTTATCTTTTTGTTTATCTTCCGTGAAATGCTTGACGAAACAATCTGCGTATGTCGTAAACAAAATCTTTTACTCAATATTTTTATATGCACGAGGGTGTAAGTAGTAAAATAACTTATTTGCTTACTAAAATTTATGATCAAACAGGGTTTGAGTGAGATCCAGTCATAGCATTTGAACTCTACCCTTTTAATTATAGGCTGCATTATCAAAACATCTGTCATTTTTGTATAGAATCCTTAAATAGTAATAAGTTCAAAAATCACAAAAAGTATACCAAGCTGATGTTAAATATTTATGTGATATTCATATTTAGATACATACTTCATTTCATTGCAAAAATTTAGAAAATAAATATTAAAATATATTTTTTTTGTTCAATAAAATAAATGAAAAGTATAAAATCATCAGACGAATTGATAAAAGAACATAAAAATAAATTAAGTACACAATTTCTACAAACTCCGTTAATATTATTTTTTTTCACCATTCTGTCACCAGTAAATGAAAAACAATTTCCAAAATAAAAAATTCAAACAAAATAAATAACTGCTGCCCAAGCTTATCCATACAATGATTACTCACTCCTTTCTGAACGAAACCGGCCGTTCCAAACTGATCTATTTTCTAAAGCTACAATGACAGTTGAAAGATTGCTGGCGCCAAAAAACTCACTAAGGCACTTCCTGACTACGTCTATAAGTGTTTGCTCGCGTATAGATATCCCGAGCAACCCGAGTTTTTACGTTTGGGGACACGGCCTCGTATAATCGGATCTAGGTAGGTATATTAAATCCAAAAGGCAATAATAAATATAAGGCATTTTTATATTACCAAAATATCTTTTTATAATTTCATTACACTAAATTTGTTTAATGGCGAAAGAGCTTTTTTACTATGGAAATTATAATGATATTCTGCAGGAGCTTCATAATGTTATTATTAAAAACAATTGTTGGAAAAGATGCCGCGAGTTACGTGAAAAACGCTAAAATATGAAATACGAGGACATGGTAGCTGAAGTCACAATCCTGATAGCCCTGTCAATGCAAAATATGGTTCGGCAGACTAAATTTGCCGAAAGCTTTGAAAATAATGAAGTATATAACTTTAAAAAAATTGGATCATTATATGATGTCTAATGAAAATATAACATTTCATTGAGATACCCCTTTAAAAGTGTCATATTTAAAAATTACAACTTGTTTTATACAAACACAATCAGAGAGTACCCTAAACGAAGATGAATAGAACTTTGAAAAACTGAGCATCCCACAGACTGTTGATGGCATCGCTTTGAACTACACCTAGTTATAATTATACATTCTTAAGCTTTGAAACAAATTTATCTCTATTTCACATAATGACTACGGCTGCTTCCAATATATTGTTATACGCTGTGAAACGGTCCAATGCGCTTCTAATGTTTTCAACGATTTGTCGTCTACATCATTTATTAAGCGACGTTGGACTTCAAAGCACAAAACGTTTTCTTGGTTTAAACGAAAATGTGGTCATAGTAAATAATGTTATTAATGAAAGTGCAACAAGCTTACTTTGATGATCCAGTAATCCGCACAGTCCCCATTTATATCGGTTCCAGTATTCAACGCGGTAAAATGCTAGAATAAACGCTTCTAATTCTGACCAGTTTCGCAAATTGAACAAGCTTGGTTTGCATTAGAAGGAAAAGTCTTTTAAACTCCTCGTAACTTTTTTGTGAAGTTCAGCGCGACCCAGTGCAAAAGTTCCATACGCGAGGAAGTCATGAATAGACAATTCCGAATATTTCTGATCACGTCCACTCCCCCGGGATCCGGCCATACGCCTCACCGAATAACTTCTATTTCGTACTATTTCCACAAAATCTTCCCCGAAACTTCTTGCTGACAACGAAAAATCGGGAATTCAGCAGTCAATATTAGCTGATATACTTAGATACTTAAATCGTTATTAATCAGAACATTTTGTAAGACGCATTAGTTGATTCAGAAACCTGAATCACCGCCTTCAAATATGCAAGCAAAAAACCAAGCCACAGCTAAATTAAAAAGAAATATTGTGCCGTTTTCAATTAAGCTTGTTTAGTGAAATCACCTCGCATTTGTTTCACTCAACTGAATGAAATATGCAAATATAATGGTTCGTGTTACTGTTACTCGTAGAAAAAACGTACCTGCCTGTCAACAACACACCCATCTAATAAACAACAAAAGCCCAGCGAGAGAGTGATGTTGGATGTTTGTTAGAAATGATCAATTGTAGTCTGTACATTTGTATTCAATCATTTTTTTTTGCATGAGCTCAAAATGACGTCACGTTATCCGTTCAAACACCAATACAGCCAATAGAAATTAGCCTCGTTTGTAACCGGAATCGAATGATAAAACGAATGGATAACATTTAGATGTAATTTCGTGTCCCACAAATTCTGGAGCAAACTCCCAACTCGTAACTTCCAACTACACTAAGTCACATTCCTTATGTTTTATCTTGAATTATTTTGCGGCAAAATCGAATTTATGACGCTGCTTATCTTTTGCGAAAAAGACGATGAATTCATTTTTGTGTAACGTTTATATCGATGCAGAAACATGATCATCCCTCCATACCCTTACTGGATCATGCGAAAGCTTCGTATTCCTTTAACGGCTTGCGTTGGCTGAATAAATTCTCTGGGAGTGCAATTTAATCTGTCAGATTATAAAGTCCAGTGAAATATGTTTAAGACAACAATATATCGCGATGGCCGTGTGAGGTGTTCGTTGTTTTACATGGCATTAATGGCCTGGCTCGTGGACTGAGAGTAATGTACCAGCGTCATATTTCGGACGTTCAAGAGTTTTATGATTGATGGAGTAACGTTAATACCTAACTAGTTAACTATGAGTTACAGTATTATCAGATCGGAAAGATGGATTGCAACAATGTGTTACTCATCCTGCTTACCATGCATACTATACCATGGTATATACAAACAAAAAAGTAGGTAAAATACACAGGTAAATGCTGCCAGTTAAAATGCACATTAAATAAATAAATATATCACAACATCACATACATTGATCTGACTCTAAAAGACATTTTCAGGTTGCACCAAAATATTTCAAAAAGAGTTTTTATCTTGTCGCTTTCAATTTAAGACAAGAACTTATTACTCGTGCAATTAAAAGTAATAATTTATGCAATTAACATTCTTGCAGATGATGTTCGATCATATTTTTATCACCTGGGACGATACAACTGTGTCATAACAGCAATAAACATCGTGTACACTGGTAAAACACCTGTCAAAATTGGCAACGTGTAATCCCAAATATTTGCTTTTGACGACTCGAATTCTCGGTCATAAAATTACGTATTAAGTAAGCTTGTACTGCTATAAATCAGACTTTAAAATTTAAGAACATCGGTCGAGCATACCAATACGTCATTTCGTTTTTTAGCTCCTGGCCGAAGCGTCCAACGTGATGAAATTTGCACATTCATGAAAAAAAAACTCCAAACGTGTTTTGATAAAATGCCCCCACATTGTCCCCTTACAATAAGGTCGGGATCCTATAAATCAGTGACGGGGATTAATCACCCTGCGTTTATCCATTTAAGGATTTCTTTTTGAGGTTTAGCGATGGAAAAAGTGGACTCAGAATGAGTAAACGTAATTGAATTAACCAAACAGTTCAAAAACATAAGTTTATGTTCTATAGGCTCAACTGTATTCTGAACCTTTTCACAAACCCCTCTTTTTATTAAAATTGTATGAAGGTTACATTCTCTATTGAAGTTTAGAAGAAAGAAATACTCCTTTGCAGATCTGTTCAATGAAGATAAGAAGTCGTTTAAAAATAGAATTGAATTGATCTTCTAACGAGTTTATTACGTTTATGCATATGACACAATAACACGATACGATAGTTCAGTGACGCAGTTCAAGAATTGAAAAAAAATCTGCACAACACATCTTGAAATGAAAAACACAAATTATTTTAAATTGTTATTAAAAATACACAGCACTTTATTTGCATCGATATTATTAGGGAACATGATAATTCGATTTGTGTTTTACCTTCAAGTCGAAAGCTCGAGGATGATCTCTCAGATGATTCAAACCTGCGCCGTTATTATATTTAAAGTAAACCATTTCAAGCTAGGAATATTTAAGATAAGACGAATAAATAATATATCTATTAGTTATCTTAACAGAAAAGGTAGATATCTCCGATGAGAACCTACGGCTTAAGTAATAATAAACATTTTTTTAACTCTTTGCCTCAATGAAATTATTCATTGTTAATTATATAATTTTTCATCCCAATGCACCACAGCCAGCGACCCAGATGCATGCGTCAAACGCATCCCGCGGACGCGCGTCCCCGATATCGACAACCACGCGGACACATGCGAACATTCCATTATAAGAATAGGATGAAAATTTCCGCCTTTGACATATTGACGGCTAAGCTGAAAGGGTTTTTGAATCCGAGGAAAAAGACGCCGTCCTTGAATATGATATCCTCGTAAAGGCAAAGGCTCCGGTTGAGCATCGCTCTTCGTCTAATGCCGTTTCTGGCAGTACAAACATTAGTAATGTAAGGACAGCTTACATTACTGCGAGGTATACTTATAGTGCGTTGATATAATAACATCCCTCCCTTTTTTGTTCTTTTTAATATCCCTCTTATAATTTTGCATTATAATGCATGCTTTGGTAAGAAACTCTGCAGCACGATATGGACTGATGATTTAAAAAAGACAGGCTGCGTTGTGCCGGGATTCTCGGAGCTTTATTGAGCTTTGTTCTGACGGCTATAGGCTGATTGATGAAATGTGCCCAAGTCCCTAAGATATAAAATCAATAAAAAATTACGTCATGAACCCATAATAAAGTTTCGTTGTCAAAATCTGATCCAGTGTTTCTTTGTAACGTATGAACTACGAAACCCTAAAAACAAAGAGACCTAAAAAATATAGGAAAACCCATCGAATCCCACGATCTTTTATATCCTTGAAAAGTTACGATACAGGAAATGAGAGTCTAAAGGAAAACCGTTTTGGTTTACAGAGCAAGGGAGAAATACGAGGGAGCGGTCTTAAATTTATTTGTACAAGAATGTTTTATTAATAAGTTCACTTAATGTTTTCGCTATAAGTGCGGAAAAAAGGATTAATAATTGAAAAAACTACCATTGTACGAATGCACGAAATGCATTTTTAATATACGTGAGGATGAGTACGTTTTAATAAAACAAATTCAAAGGTGGCATTTTAAATTCTGCAGCTAATCATATATTCTTAACGTTTCTTGGAAATTAATTTCATCCATCTCCTCTCCTAGCTAATTTACATCACAGTTGCATTCTGAGAATTGTTACTGCAAGAAGCTTTACACATTTACATTAAACTATGTAATGTAATGTACCGGGGCCGTGATCTCCGGGTCCTGGGTACGATTCCCAGTTCGAGCGAAAAGTATGTTTCGAATTTTTCGGACATAGCTTAGGTTTGAGATTAAGCCTAATCCCTTCATAGTAGCGATAACTTGAATTCTATGATGGAGGCCTTTGCCCAGCAGTGGGACAGTTTATAGGCTGATAATTTACTTTTTTATGTAATGTAACAATTAGGTTCATTCAATGTAATAATAAAAAGCTTTGAAAAATATTGCGAGGCAACCGTTGAACATCTTCCTACTATAATCTCGAGTTTTAGATTAATTACATCGGATGAAGTACGACACTATAAAAGTCAAGTGAACTTAATGGCTTTGACGGGCCTATACGTGCTTGTACAATGGTAACGGTTAATTGACACTGTAAATTATTACTATCTGCTTGTTGGAACGACACATAAAGTTCATCAACCAACTTTTATGCGCGGTGCGGATCATCGTTTTACTGCCGACTTCCAGAAGATCAGGAAAGTATGTAATCAAAAGTAACAGTTGACCGAACTTAAAGTCTAAATGTTTACTTGTGTATTATTTAAATATCAGATTCATTATGGTGAGGGGGTCGACACCGGCCATCCTGATGACAGCAAAAGTATTATACTCGTACCTCTACTGAGCACTATCCCTTCATTTTGACCCGCGCTGTCAACCATGAGTAGGGGAGACAGGTATCAACGAAGGTACAATTTTTATCTACCCTGTTAAAGGTATGCAGACAGTGTATATTCAAATATCATAGTTTGTTAAATTAAAAGCCTTAATATTTAGAGGTATAAAAAATACTCCAATTACCAAAGGCTAACTCTAAATGAAACACTGCAGTTTTATGACGAATCTGCAACTGAAGTATAATGAATATGTTCTATAAAATTATCTGAAAAGAACATTACGACTATGTTTCTTTAACTTGTCAACGTTACACAAATTAAATAAGCCATTATACATTTCCCATCATTACAATTAATAAAACACGAGCCTATATAACTCATCTACCTCCTAACATAAAAGCAGCGATGGCTTCGTTTGTTCCAAATATATTTTATGAGAGTGAAATGGTTCAAAAAGAATAATGTTAGATGTAAAAGTTGACATTTATGTGTGCTGAAATGGACGTGTTAATTAACTAAATAGAGCATTTATGTGGTCGATAACGAGGTCTTAACAATCGCGTTTAAAGTTGTTTAATTTGTTATTGCCAACAAGTGATGTTATCATGATATGTTGACAGAGAGATAAAATCGCAAGCGATGTCACTGAGTAATCGAATAAAGTATAAATATATTGATAATGCGCACAGCTAAGGAAAGGAACTCCTTGGTGAGGTCCGTTATTCCGGACCACAACAATCTGGATACTTTTAACGCAAGAGTGAACAGGCATTTTCCAGGCAAACACGTTACATCCTAGTCCCCCTTCATACTTTTACTTTCTGTCGAGTGAGATTGTGGTCAAACGTGGACCTATTAGTTAGTAAATATATATATATATTATATATTTTATATTTCAAACTAATTGTCCTATCACAGGACTAAGCAAAGCAACAGCAATAAGGCTGCTAGTAGTGAATTAATGAAGAAATTCAGCAATGGTCGGATACAGGCAGTTGCTCTATTGATTCTATCAATTTGCTGTATTTGTCATTGACAGCCCATTTAAATCCCCACTGCTGGGGCACGGGCCTCCCTCTATCACATGAGGGGTAATTGCCATACTCACCACGCTTGGCAGACGGGTTGGCGAGGGTTTTGATATAAATGCAGAGTTTTCCTTCTCTGGGTGCTGATGATCATGCCAGCAGCTTTACCTTAGTCGCCTTTTACGACACCTCGGTAAGAGCGAGGGTGATCCGTCACCTTAAATAGCAAATAAAATTATTTATGATATAATCGTCACCCTGCCCTACATATCCGTTGAGTATTGGTCGTTTTCCTCTAGATGACGCTAGCACTCACTAGCAGACTGATGCCTCTATCTTAGTGTATAAGTGACTGCCTCGGTGGCGCAGTGGTTAGTAGGTCGCACTTTAAAGCGACGGCTGCGCAAGAGGTCACGGGTTTGATCCCCGGGTCGGACCAAAAATTTGTTACTAGGTTTTCGGTAAGAAATTTTTAGTGTCAGCCGGAGTCTAAATTTGGCGGTCTTGTACCCCCGTGCTGCCGCCGTAAGCCGTTGGTCCGTTTGCTGTATTTATTAAAGATTATATAGAAATGTTGTGTTTTGTGCAGTTACGTCTAAAGCTATCTATAATTTACTGATTCATTATAAACATAAGCTTAAACTTAGGAAATATAAAGGATCACTAATACAGAAACTCTATCATCTTTATTTTATTATTGCACTGCAGTTATCGCAATAATCTCTCCACGATTCTGGGTGCGAAAACTTAGAGCGTCTGATATTCCGTTTTCTTAACTTTTCCCTTATACTTGTGTTACCTTTTGGAATCCTTTTATATCTTTGTATATCTCTCTTGTATAAAGTTTTGTTTAGCAGCATTATTTTCACCGAGGGACCCACTTTTCCTTCTTCATATCTTTATTATTCATTTTTAAAGGGCTTAATTATGACTTTGGTAGAAACCCTGCCTCACGTTTCAATTCATAAGTGTATTATAGACATTTCTTGTCACACAAAGTCGAACTCGGCAGAGAAGGCAGACCAAGCTGATAAGCACCGGATACTGGTGGATTTGGCGAGTTGGCAAAGCAATGTTGAAGCAATGGCTTAGGGCTGCAATTGAATGAATGAATGAATGAATGAATACTGCATTTATTTCGACACACATATATAAAACAGGAGAGAAACAGAGGTTTTATACACAAAATTTTGACATAACAATACACAAAACAAAACAGTTACAATAATTACATGCAAGAAAATTCGTGTGCCGAAACAGGCGCCCCGCTCAGCATAATGTCGTGACGTGCCAATAAATGACGCGCCACGACGCTGGTTTTCAGCGGTCAAAGGTAACTGCTGGCCAGATACTGCATCTAACTCTCCGCCAATTGTAACGGATTCCGTTCCATTGGGCTACGGAGAGTAAGGACGAGAGAGGGCATCTGCGGTAGCGCACTCGCTTATGCACTAAAATATTACTGCGTAGAATGACTGCTTCCGCATTTGAGTTGAAGCGGTCACCATGGCCGAAATCGGTCGTACTACATGATAGACATTTGGTGTACAATTTCGCGAATTAGACATGCCTCTGGCAAAAAGTTAAAATAAGTACTTATACATAAATAGCCTACACTATAATACATAGCTGTAGTCTTCCATAGCTCATAAACAAATAAATTACATGGATGGATAAAGTTACGTACTGTATATATTTATTTTATTGTATAAGTTCCTAGACTAGCGTTTTTCTGTTATTAGTGAAAACTTTGTATTGTTGTTATAATAATGTAATATATTAAAGCTAGGTATCATCATAATGAATGTTTCTTCTCAATCGTGACTTATCGAAAAATATGTTCAATTGCGATCTTTATTAAAACAATTAAGTACCTCAAATTGAGTTAAAATGCCACAGCAAAAGACAGTATTGACATGCCAACCTCAGATCTCTTAATAAGGGCTCACAACGAAACACCGGGCAATCAGACCCATCGGGCGGCTGTTTAGTGCTCATAAAAAGATATTAAAACTGTCGGACATAACGGAGAATCTTCTGTTAAAGGCCGAAAATTTCACAATTGCCTCCTTTCAGAACTGTTTATACGCATAATTTGTTGCGAAACGACAGACAGACGAATTTGCTACCGATACAGGTTGTATCATTCGTCGAGCTGATAAAAATGACAGAAGATTACGTACAATAATAACAATTAATTCTGTAAACCAAAACATTCAGACCACTCGGCCACATTTCTTGTTTAAATGCAAATCGTCGGACCAAATCCATTTGGTGGCTGGAAAAACAGAATCGCTGCACTTATTTTTAAAGTGGAACCAATTTATTTTTAAGATTGTAGTAAAGAGACGCTGTTACGTAATTGTACGAATGATATGTGTGTAATAAAGTTGACGTTAATGGACTCCGGAACGGTCTGTTAATTAATTTCTACGGAAATATCGCCTTCCTGAAGCCACCATTAGAGACAACAAATGATTGTTCGTGAGACGACAGACTGAAAGTAAAACAAAAACATACAAAACTAAACTGCGCCCGCGGCGTCAGTCACGCAGTTTTAGTCTTTATTACAAAAGTCTTCATTCAAACTTAAGCCCGTGCTTAAGGGTACTACCCCTTAGGGGTTGAAACTTCAAAAGTCGCGTTTTTATTCAAAACTCGTGCCCAAATATCAATGTTAATTTTCTTACTTTACTAATTAGCAAAACCCCATAATGCATCTCACCCCCTTTTTTACCAACTCAATGGGTAATCTTCCAAAAACGTTAAAGCTAATTTCTTTTAATTTCAAATTATACGTAGCTATAATTCCATACAAACTTTAAACGCCCTTTTCACCCCCTTGGGGGTTTAATTTCCAAAAATGTTAAAACAACAACAAAAAGGTTTTTGGTTTGAAATTAGGAGAACGAATCGCGATTTTCAGGATTCTTACTTTTAAATGGCTAAACCCTCTTACTGCATTTCACCCCCTATTTTACCCTGTTAAGGGTGATTTTTCACTAAAAAAATATTGTGTTACTTTTTATTTCATGTTATTGATCTCAACACAAATTTTCATATTCCTAACATCAAAGATGGTTTACTTTCCGCGCGAAAGTGGAATCAATTTTTCGCATACAAAAACGGACCCAACATTTGTGCATGGTTTTTTAATAATTAGTGTAAGTGATTGCCTAGAAGTTGTAACCCTGAAATTGTTTAAAATAGATCCGGTTTAGTAGCTAAAAATAAAAATCGATTGGCGTCGCTAGTGTGCCTTACCCGTCACCTTAAAGGAACCCCCTTTCTAAATTTCAAGTTTCTAGGGTCAGTAGTTTGGACTGAGGGTGCATTCCTAGTCACTCAGGTTCTCCTTTACATATATTACACCTTCCTTTTACACCAGAAAGTTTTGCTTAGTTTTCTTTTTAAAATCATTTGTAAGGATAATGGAACCATATGAGAAGGTTTAAAGCCCAGTTGCAATCACAACAATTATGAAAAAGACCTTATAAAATGCAAGCATAAATTCTCAGTTTTAATACAGCATGCCATTTAACTTTATGAGTTTCCAAATATGGCTAGTAATTTACAGCAAATTAAATAAAGGTTCATGCGGAGCTACCTAGCTATGTTTAATGCAAAATAAATTGCCGGTACCGGTTAGCGGCTAAGCTGGGCGATATTCAAATTGGTTTAGATTCTTTTTAATCAAACGCCGACCCGAACGATTACAGGCTAAATAGAGATGCGATTGGAATCCAGTTTAATTACTCGAGTGATAGTAACATTAGGGAAATTGTTACTCAGTTTAAAATATTGCCTTAAATCAAGTGAACTTTCCTTAGATTCAAGAAGCGACCAGTGACTTTATGGCAGGAACAATCTGGATTTAGTAGATGTTTAAGTATGTGGGTCGCATTCAGTTTACAATGTCTCTTATAACATAAGTTGACTTGTATCCCTAGACATGGATGATTCCACCTTATAAAGATAGTCAGTAGCAAAAAAAGGACGTTTTGACGAGCACTTGTAAACAGAAACATAATGTTATTAAAATAACAACAGATCGACTGATGGCATATACTATCCAGAAACTAACATGCGACAAAGGAGCTAGCTATGTTCAGCGATCGCCAACCCGCATACGCTTATGATAAAGATAAAAAAAATCTTTATTCAATTTAGGTCCATACAGAACACTTATGAAAGTCAATATAGGTACACATATTATCATCTACCGCTGGTTCGGAATGTCGATTTCTACTGAGAACACACCAGCAAGAAACTCAGTAGTTACTCTTTTCAAATATTGATGATGTTACAGAGTTTCAATTTGAGAAAAAAAAAATACAATTGTCAAAGTTAAATAAATAAATATTTCACAACATCACATACATTGATCTCACTCCGAGATAGGTAGCTCAAGCACCAGTGTTACGGATATCAGAATCAACACTGGGATTAAAAACAACCACTACTATGTTAACAGACAACTATGAATAACAACTCACAAGACTAATCGATTAACATGACCAAGAATCCTTATCATTTAAATACTCTTGTACACTATAGTAACCTTTCTTCATTAGGCAGGTTTAATATGAGGCTTAAATGTATCCAATGATAGGTTAATGACATTTTATGGGTATGGGTGTTAACTGTTACCTCTGTTGCAAGCCACAATAAAGGCTCCTTACCAAATTTAGTGGCCTGCTATATAAGCGGCATAATTCCAGCAATGGACGTAAAATGATGACTACTAAGGCTCATGATGATGACTAAAACAGTGCAAGGATTACGAGTTGGCATTTTTTTTTCAAATTCAAATCCAAAAATATCTTTTTTTTGCATATTCTTACATACAGCACTTTCAAATCGTCGTACATTTATCTTATTCTTCTTATTTTGTCTGTTAGGGGTCATTTTCATGGGGCACGTCGACCCCTAAAAATCGTCGTACATTAAAACATTATAACTATTTATTTGTAGGTAAAATAATGACGATCAGGTAAACAGGATATATTTATAGTGCTGAAGTGTGTGCGCAAACACAAGTGTACTCTCTATTCCCTTACCCTCATATTCAGATGGGACACTAGCTTGACACGACCGGAGAGGGATTGAGCGCAGGACCAATGGCTTAACGTGCTTTACGAGGCACAGGGGAACAATACAGTCAACGTCCTGACTCCGGGCTGACATTAAGAATTTCTTACGGAACACTTAGATACAAATTTTTGGCCCGACCCAGGGATCGAATCTGGGACCTCTTGCGCAGCCGTCGCTTTATATTGCGTCCCACTAACCACTACGCAAACGAGGCAGGCGAGGTATAATATCATCATCATCAGCCCATTTAAGTCCCCACTGCTGGGGCACGGGCCTCCCTCAATCACATGAGGGGTAATTGCCATACTCACCACGCTTGGCAGACGGGTTGGCGAGGGTTTAGATATAAATGCAGAGTTTTCCTTCTCTGGGTGCTGATGATCATTCCAGCAGCTTTACGACACCTCGGTAAGAGTGAGGGTGGCCTATTCTACTCTGCCGGGGACCACACGGCCAGGTAGAAAGAGGTATAATATACATGTGACTAAACAAATATGTCGATACATAAAATATACTAAGAAAATCATGTGATTGTACCACCGGAATCGGAAAATTGATTCTGACGAGAAGATTCCGCAAGAAACTCGCCAGTTACCTACTCTTTTTAATTTCCAAAAAATTTTGTACAAAATTATTATTACTATATTCTTATTATTATATTACTATACCACCCTCCCCTCTTCTATCTAATGTCCAGTTCGACAATGACGAATGGCAAAAAGTACTACTCTTTGGGGTCAGACAACCAACCAACAAAAAAGGTAATACCTGAAGGTTGTCTGACCCCAAAGAGTAGTACTTTTTGACGTTCATCATTGTCAAACTGGTTACCTATATTAACAGTCCCTATGTGGTTACTCTAAGGACCCGAGTATTATAATAGTATTCGAGTGAAATTGTAATTTATGTCTCGAGTGAATGAAGTAACATCACTATCACTAGTACGCGGCTATGAATTATTCATACAGATTAACACATAATGGACTACATATTGATCATGTGTATTTAGGCGGAGTACTTTTTAATACTATTAGACATGTAGAATTTATAGATTTCCTACATTCTTGCATACAAATCTCTAATTCGACTTTTATGTCAAGTGCACGAGAATATACACTCATACATTGTATGTTTCTTTTTTTCTGGTCGCAGATGAGCAGACGGATCACCTGAGGGTAAGCGATTGTTGCCGCCCATAGACACCCGTGTCACCTGAGGAGTCACAAGTGCGCTGCAACCTTTAAACCCCCTTTTCACCTGGATTGGGCCGGTACCCTCACCACGCAGCGAAACACAGCACAATGCTACTTCACGCCGGTTTTCTATGAATCCGTTGTATCACTCCGGTCGAGCCGGCCCATTCATGCCGAAGCGTGGCTCTCCCACGGGTGTTAATTCATTTTCAGACTGTAAGACTGGGTTTTATTGAACCTAGAGTCATTCCAGTACATCTGACTTCAATGTATTGAATAAAAACATTTGTGAAATAAATCTCGGTATATATAATATAAGAGAATGCCTTCTATCATAGAGTTTGATTATTGTGTATTTTTTTTATTTTTGGAATGAAGTTCTATATACTTAAACAACAAATATGTGATAGACATTTTTAAAAGTATATTAAATGTATGTAAGTTTTCTTTTGAACTTATTTTATGCAAGATTTTAGTTCCCCTTAAGTGGAAAATTAAATACTTAATAACACTTGACTCCACTGATCTGCTAACCTGTTCACTGGCATTATTTTACTAGCTGATCTAAGTAGCACTTCTAATAACGACTCTACCATCATTGAATGTAACATAAAATACATATTCGATAATCAGTGTCTTTTTACCCGACTACGGCGAAGCAAAAAAGAGGGTTGTGAGTTTGACCTGTATGTATGTATGGTTGTTCATCTGTTTCCTCATAACTTCTAAACTAGTTATCATATTTGAACAAATGAGGTGTCGTTAGAAGCATCTTGATTGTCTTCTGGTTAAAGCCTACATGACGTCATGTTAAAGTGCAGCGCCCTCTAGGGCACTTAGAGTAAGGAACAAAAAAAATTGCTTGAGGGTACCGTGTGGGGTATCAAATAAAAGAGCTTTTTTTAGCACATTTCAAATACGTAATTTTATTTACATAACTGAAAATATGTTAAATAAAAATAAAATATAAAAACTAAAACACGACTACCAAAAAAACGCTCTAAAAAGTAAAAAAACAAGAAAATTATTTGTGGCGAAATTATTATGCCATTATTATTATCTGTATTTAACTGTGTTACCTATTATTTTGTTTAATACTTACTTACTAGATAAGCAAAACCTGTCTCGCGATTTAGTGCAAGTCACAATAACACGGCAAATGATTTTATATAAATTAGCATCGAACCCGTTCAGCTACTTTCACGTATGTGAATGAGACACAAATATATTAATGCACACATATATATGTATTTGCAGGATTTTGACAACTGCATATTTTTGAATTACTCTTGCCTATTTTTAACCGCCGACGCAAAAACGACGGGGTGTTATAATAAGTTTGACGTGTCTCTGTGTGTGTGTGTGTGTGTGCCTGTGTGTCTATGGCATCGTAGCTACCGAACAAATGAACCGATTTTGATTATGTTTTTTTTGTTTGAAAGATGAATAAGGAGGGAGTGTTCTTAACTTAATTGGTTTAAGATTATGTTTTTGTGTTAAATAGTGTTATTTTAAGTACTGTGTGTTTCCTTAAAATAAAGAAAATAAATAAAATAAACTGTGCCTTAATGGACAAGGTTTGGGAACGCGTAAGATAGTCTTTCAGTAAAAAATATTTTTTAATCAAAAAGTTATTATTGATGAAAACGTCAATTCTGCCACGTAAAAAAGGGTAATTTTCAAGATTTTTTTTTGCATCACAAATACAATATGCAACTGTTTACGACTAAGCTTCAGAAGAGTGTCGATAAATTTTTAAGTGAAAAATTGTTATACTCAAATGATCATATGAAGCAGTTTCATCTTACTTATGGTTAAATATTTATAACAATATTTCCAATGGATACATTATTATGGGTATAATATTGATGAAACTATCGTCGGCTCACGGCGATGCAATAACAAAATTTGTCGAGTTTCCAAGTTCTCCAGCTAAATCAGTTGCTGGGTAAGCAAAAGATCGTGGGTTCGTCGAATCCCAACCGAAGTCGGTCGATAAAATTAAAAACATGTTAGTAATGTTAATTAGGAATAAAATGCAAAAAATTGCTATACCAAAAAAATTCCCGTAGAATTATTCAGGTAAATTGGTTCAACAAACTGGCAATATTGAATTTCGCGCATGACGTATTCCGCTCAGAACTTTATATGTAGGACAAAATATACGCTGAGGTCCACTATTTGAAGACGGTCGCACCCCTGTCATAGAGTAACAAGTTCTTGTTTTACGACCTTATTAATACCCTTCGTTATTCGCCTATCTTTCAATACCACACGTTGCATAATAAGATTTATGACCCTAATATTTTATGAGCCAAGTATCATACATAGGATCTTAATTAGATATTTGAATCTTGAATATCATCCTCATAAACATCATTCTCACCGATGATTGGCAAACATCTATAAATTGAATTAAAGACACGAGTAGCCATAATTTATAGGATCATAACATGCCATTAAAATAATAACGTAAATCATATATAGAGCTATCTAATAAGATAATTTGTTCCATAAACCTTGAATATGTAATTTTCATGTCTTTGTAAAAGAGATAAATCGCTCCAATTATATTTGATTGGAATTTAAATCAAATGTAATTTTACTAAGATTCTTAAATCAAGATCTAACATAAGTAAGGTATGTAACACAACTATCTTTTGACGACTAAGATAGTGCAGTGACTAAGATGTTGTGAAGACTTAAGCGAAAGGTCTTACTTGAGGTCGATTTTCAGTCTAGTAAATTTTTAAACGAACTTTTCTAAAATTAAATTGAGTTGGATCTGGGTGTGCCGGCGGAGGCACCCGGCTATCCGTACGTACTCATCATAGTACAGTCAATGCCCGTATTAGATTAGTTGATCAGTGTAAAGTATCAAGTGAATTTATTTTTTCATATTCTTATAAAACGTAAAAAGTTCCACTGAAAGTCTGGGATCGAATTGTCCTCAACACTTATTTCAATCCTCTTTTCCATTACTCAAGTTTATGTAAGACTAAGCCGTCTCGTCGATCCGAAAAAGTGTATGCAAATACACAAAAGAAACAAACAACTTTCAGCAGATAATAAGTAAAACAAACTCCGCAAATAAGATGGCAGACAACTTTTTGCTACGATAATGTTTCGTGATAAATTCCGAACAACAAACTGGGTTTATCTTAGGCCTTCGCCCACAGTGCTTGTGCAAAACTTACGATATGATTCCCATGCGATCTCTTTAATAAGGAACCCACTTTAATAGTGCTACTCGTTATCTAACCAAGGCAAGGCGTTTGACACTCTGAATACGGGCTTACAGCCTACTTTATAAGAAGAAGAATCAAAACCCCATCAACTACAATAAAATCGGTAGATGTGGCTATCTAGATCTACCGTTAATGCATAAAAAATATGTGTTTTGATACACACCGCACCGCTGTCCCAAAACAAAATACGTGACTATGATCATAAAACTCATGTTTATGAAGAATAGCTGCTGGAGCCCAGTCGAACATTGTTCTAAAAAATATTTATTTTACAAAATTTCTGACTACCCCGTACCCAGTTACAATTGGTACATTCCCTCTGTCCACCCTCTGCTTGTCCACCCAGGGTGGACAGTGAAACAATTGTTAAAAAAATTCCCGCTGCCCACCCCCTCTTTCAACCAAGAAGGGGTAGACAGCGGGATTTTTTTTTTAATTGTTTCACTGTTTACCCGGGGTGGACAAGCAGAGGGTGGACAGCGGGAATAAACCGTTACGATTTAGCCTGTAAAATTCGCGGCTAATTATCTCCTTCTGGATAAGGTAATAAAATTCACTATGTCCAAACGACTTAACATCCAGACCGCAATCTAGATTTTACCGCGATTCCACCTATCAGACATCTTCTCAGTTTCCAAGCCATTTAACAGGCCATAACCAAATCGTGGAGCATTAATACGCCAAGACATTATCTACAAATGAAATATAAGTACGTTGAGAGCAAATAACGCGTGAATAACTCCTTCTAAGTACAAGATTTTCGGTAGATATGTCACCGTCAGACCAGATTTCGCAAATATACGAGGTTTCTAAAGATATCTCTGCAGAAGAATCTTTTATATAATGTTCGTATTTAGCGCATGTTTAGTACAAGATATATTTCTAGACATTTGTATTTCTTTATTACAGACGTCCTTTACTTACCCCTACCGACTTATCATCATCATCATTATAGCGCTTAGTCCCGGTTGCGTCTCAAGCCATCGTTCCGAAGCCCTGGGCCCGCTTACCTGATTCTATTTCTCCACTTCGCACGATCTTGTACATCCAATGTAGTCAATTTATTGCTTACCCCTACCGACTACCTTACTTAATAATACATTAATAAATAAAGTTTTTATTATCAACAAAGTTTTGATAACTTTGCGAACAAACTCTAAGTTTAACTCCCTATAAGTTTGCTTAACTTATGACATAATTTTATATCCTGAATAGTGAGGGACTGGTGCCCGAAATAGTTATCAAAATAAACCTGTGCTACAGATCACCAGGCCACTCCCTTAGAACCCTATATTTTAATTAGCTTTTAGAGGTAATATTAAAATACATTTTGTTCTCGCGAAACACAGTATGTATATACGAAGGATAATGGAGAGATGAATAAAAAAAGGTATAAAAGAACTTAAGAGGTAAATTACAAACGAATATTATTATTCTATTGATTTACAGAATTGTGTAGTGAGTGCTCATATCAATGTGTGTATGCGAGTGTATGTGTGCGTGCGTGTGTTTGAATGTGTATTACTGAGTATTATGTATGTGGGGTTTTTGGAGCTAGGATGGGTGATTGGTGTGAGGTTGATAAACCTCTTAATTTAAGAATTAGTTTTCGGTCTCATCATATTTTAGAGATTTTAAGAATTTATAAACAACCATTTTACATTCTGCCTTGTGAGAGGGTAAAGATTTAGTATTCCATTTATTTTATTTTATATGTAGGGTCCTAGATAACAATAAAAATTTTGTGCAGTCGCTGTATTCATCAAAGGAACGACACACACTTTATTCTTTCTGCGTTTGTCATTGAGCAATTTGGTGATAATGATAGTGAGCAATATAGGGTAACTGGGTATGTGTTTTGAGAATTGTACGAAGGATAATGATTAGGCAAATCGTTAGCAATTCCCAGTCCCTGTACAGAACAACTGTGGGGTAGTTTTGTCGATCCGTTTAACACAGTGATTTGAGCGCCGGTAGGGAGGTTAGATTCCCGCACCTATTTTTCAGAGAGATCGCTAATATGTTGCCTGCCTTTTTAACATTTGTGCATGGTTATTTAATAAATAGTACCAGTGTTTGCTAAGAGGTTGTGGCCCCGAAATTGTTTAAAATAGATCCGGTTAGGTGGTTAAAAATTAAAATCGATTGGCATCGCTAGTGTGCCCTACCCGCCACCTTAATAGATCTGATAGTATTGGGTCTCTCTAAGCATGTGCATTTAAAAAATCCAGAAGCAATTTTTTTTTATGTCATAGGTGGCAGACGAACAAATGGATCACCTGAGGGTAAGCGATTACCGCCACCCATGGACACCCGCGACACCAGTTGAGTCACAAGTGCTCTGCAACCTTTCCCCCGGATTGAGCCACCGGTACCCTCACTCACGCAGCACAGTGCTGCTTCACGCCGGTTTTCTGTGAGGCCACTCCGGTCGGCATTCATGCCGAAGCGTATAGCAAAACAGATTCATTATAATAATAAAATAAAATCAATGTGGCATACGACCACGGCGCGGCGATACCTACGGCATAATAATTCCAGCAGAAACCATTTTCTTGTTTTAGTTTTTAAACTTTATTTTTATATAAAACCATAATATGTATCGTGTTTTCAGTAAATGAATGAATACGTCATTCACTGAACTACCAATTCTCCATTAGATTTTTGATTGTTCGATTCCCACACCAACTAATCTTATTCTATTCAGTTAATTGAAATAGGTATTTGATTTGTTGTAAAGACACAGGCAATTGACAGCTTTCATACAGTATAGCTGTTCAATTTATTACAACACGTTATATCTTCGTAAATTCGACTTTATGGCCTCGTATATTTTACTATGCGAGCGGGTGTGTTTTAGATAAAACACGCGGATCCTTAGAAACTTTTTAGAACATTAATTACTAGCAATGTACATATTTCAAATTATCTTTAACTGTTATGTTTATTTTCTTACGTTTTTGTGAAAAGGCACTGAATCTTTTTCACACTCATAATGTTTATAGAAATTCAAATATGAAGTGCGAAAATTCACGCTGTATTTTAAAGTTTGTATTTCATAAAAGTATCACCAAAAAAATTAATCTGATTTACTTAATTTCGTTCACTAATGTACACCAGATTAAGTGCTACGAATCGTATGTTTATGACAGCGTTATATCATAGATTATTCTCGAATAAAGATTGCTCGATGCGGACTTTAAAGACCTAAACATGGCTCACGTTCTGAACACCCAAAGGTTTTAGTTCAGAAAGTCTTACTTTTAGGTGCCCCGTCGTTTTTTAGTCGGGAGTTAATAAATGGATACATATAATACTGTTGTGCGGGACAGATGGGTCCCGTCCCGTAGGCTATAGGTCCCCTATAGCCCGTTAAGAAAATCCCAACGGCGCAATCCAGCGATAGGTGCGCTGGTTTGCCCCGCTGGGATTTTCTTGAGAACGAAGGGAAACAGTATTTTTCCGATGTTGTTGGCTCCGTAGCTGCCGGCGAACTGTGTCTATCCTTCGGGATCGCGCTATTTATATTTCCTTTCCTCCGCGCACAACTAGCTGCTATCTACGGCAGTTAAATTGATTTAATCTAAGTGTATTGTAAAAAATACATAACACAACTAGCAACAACATTTCCAACAAGAACGTCTATCTCTTGTTTCATATAGTCATGCTATAAGAGAGACGCAAATCGTTGATATAATCTTCTTGATTATTCTCACTATCCCATTAGGTACTAAGTGCAAGAATGTGCTATAACAATCCGCGTCAGGGCGGGATAATATACGAGATTTAATGCGTTCGGAGTGACATCGGCCGCTAATATTTATGTTACTGTCTCAAATAGATCAGTGGCGGACTAAGCTAGGACCAAACTTAGCTACGACACAAGACGCACATGGATCTATGTGCGTCTTGTGTCGTAGCTTAGTTTGGTCCTTTACAAGAAACAAAATATTGAAAACATACACACATCTAATAATAATAAAATTCAGTCCAAAAATGCTGCAGTTGTCAGCTTGGTTTTAAGAGAACAAAGATTGGTTGTCCTAAAAAAGGATTTTTTATTCCTAAAACCCGGCTAACGTTATTGCTGCTTTCGTATATAAGTAGTCGAAACCAAAGTTTAAAATTCAATATACTAAATAGACCCAAGATAAGAAGAAGTCAATTCTTGAAAAGCGAGTCGTACTAACATTATACACTTCTTGTCATTTATGAATGATATGAGTATAACTCAAAGTAGAAATAATAGAAGCCTTTAAATCACTTTATAAGCACTCGAGATAAATAGCTAGCTCAATAGAGACGTAAGTATGTACCTACAGTCACGTGCACTATTAATTATACAACCTCATTCAAATCCGCCTTTTATTAAACACCTCGACTATTGAGTCGAGGTATTTACATTTCATTGCATTTCACTGTACAGCAGTCACTAACATTAATCTCTCAGTTCGCCCCTGGCTCTACATCGCCTCCTCCGAAGTACGGGCCTTCCGAACCAGACGCGCGTCAAATCTTGCTCAAAAGACGCAGCCCTTCGTGCGTTTTATAGCCTCGTTATCTACTTATTTATATCTCATTGTTGACGTGAATCAGTGTGAGCTCGAAGCTTCATTAGAATTGAAAGGTTTCTCCCCAAACTGCATTACCATCAAGTATACAAAGACTTAAAATATGTCTTTGGTGTAGGTTGGTTCAGGAACATACTCGTACGTCTGTTAGAAACAACCTCAGATTGTGATAGAACCTAATCAGGTTTCTTCAATATCGAGAGGAAAAGCAGTAGAGTACTATACTCGCAGTAGCAGAAGGCGTGCATTATACCTAATCGAATTTGATAAGACGTCATCTATAGTATAGGTACGAGTAATTGGCTTCATCAGCTCACCTTAGCCTCCTTAATTTCATTGCTGTCCTAAGGTAGATAGTATTTTTTTCTTCAATGGGTTGGCTATAAACGCTTTTTATTTTTTTAATATTACGTCATTTTGTTCCCACGCAGTTTTTATTTGTTTCGTAACTTCAATTAAAATAAACACATAATTACTCCGAGTGCAATTACCGATGACACACACTGACATTAGTCTACCTTTCATACTCATAGCTATTTGCGCAATGCTAAACCAAAAAATTGTTCACATACTCACATTTAATCAACATTCTGACTGAGTATATGAAGTGATCAACACGTTTAGTTTTAGTTCGCCCAAAACCAAATCGTTATTACTTTACTGTATCACATGTTTCTCTAAAACCAACATCAGGCCAGGCACCAGTGATAGGAACTACCAAGCCTTGAACCTCCAGACCAGTGTCTTCTATTGTGTAAAACAAGTGTCAAGTGACAATGAACACACGGACATGAGCTCGTGTGTGTGTACGACGTGACGGTGATGAGTTCGGCGCATGATGCGCGCGCGCTTTGATGGAAGAGTCATGGTCGTCGGGCGGCGCGCCGCTGCTCCGCACGAGGTCGCTGCCGCTGGTGTTGGAAGCAAGCGGTGCGCCCACGCGCCAGACCAAACTCGACCCGCGCCAGCTGCTGACCCTCACGCGCCACTACTACCCCGAGGGCGGCTGGGGCTGGGGCGTGGCGTTTGCGGCAACTATCGCCCAGCTCCTTGCGCACGGCCTGCACCAGGCTTCGGCTGTGCTTGCAGTGGAAGCTGTGAAACGGTTCGGGCCTCAAGTACGGATGCAAGCAGGTACGTTCTACTAGCATGACCTTATGACTTCATACCAAGAGGAATCTTCTGAAATCTGGTCGTCTTTCCACTTGTATTGGAACTAATAGATCAGCCGGAGGTAGTGCCTCTTGCTGCCTCTGGTGCACCAGATAAAGGCCTCTGCCCTGCAGTGGCACAGTATATAGGCTGATACTTTACTTTACTAAACACTTAAACATTCTCGTACAAGATTTGATGTGGGTAGGTAAAGCACGCAGATTGTTTTGTTTTCTCTGATAGCACCTCCCTCTGGTTCAACGACTCTTGACGTAGACACTTTTGTGATTCCTTCGTTCCCGTCAAATATTTTTCCCTACGCATGTAAATACAATAGAGTGAATCACAGAACCCTGAAACTTTGACAATACACAAGATCATTTTACTTCGAGAAAAATGATGTCGTTTTTCATAAGCGTCGGGTTTTGTTATTGTAAGTAATATTCAGTTAAAGCTGAATGAATTGAAAGTAATAATACGAACTGTATAAAAAAGGTAATATATTTTATATTTAAATCGTTGTTGGTTTGTGGTATGAGAAACTCTTTTTCGTAAAATGTTTCAAATAAATTCAGTATTTTCGGAGACTATCGGCGAAGCAGAAAATTTGCAAGCATAGCTGAAAGTGTGCATCATATCCAGTTACCAGTCTAGGACATCGAGCTTCGTTTTATAAGTAAATCTGGTTGGTACATTCTTTTTGCACAGTTTCAACACTGTTTTGTCTTAAAAGTTTAACACGGTACGTCGACTTGCGTAAATTTTACAGTCAGCTTTTTTAAATTTCTACATGTGAATATGACACGTCGCCATATAATAATATATCTTAGCATAGAGTTTAGGGTTTTTCACAATTATTTAAACGTTCATCTAAAAATTGAACTACTGTCGCTAATGATATATATATTGGTTTGGTACCCGCGAAAGCTATCTTTTAGTAGTATTTATTGTTTTTTTTTTTTTGTCATTTAAATGTTTTAGAATTATTATACCTATTATGTTCTGCTATTTTTGTTTTTGTATCTGTTAATTTTCACTTTGTTTTACTTGTTTTGTACATGCCTATAATATATTGCATATATAAGGCATCACATAAGTCCAGCCTGAAAACCAGCGCTGCAGCTGCTGCTTGCGTCAGTTGCAGCAAAGTGCTGAGGGATGAGCCTTATTGGCCGCAACTTTTTGTCTCTGTACCTTTTTTTCGGTTTTTTGCATAAGTATCTAAGATTGGTTGCCAAAAATATAGTCTGTATTTCCACTATACTTTTTTCCAACCCTAGACTGTACATAACACTGTCAACTCCCGCGAGTGGCAAGGCATCCTACATTACGCTTGATCTCAACTCGAAGACGCGTTTGTTCTAACCTTTTTGGTTCTTCGGCAAACGTAGTCGGCCCACTGCCACTTAAGCATGCCGATATGCTAGGCTATAATATCAAATAGGTACTTTTTCCTTTGACTTACCTTTATGTTTATCGGAATAAGATCCCTTAGGAAGATAAGTAACATAAATAGTATTCCGTATTTGAATACAGAGATGCTGTTTAGTTACTTCGGTAAACTAGCACAAATGCGACAGCTTTACTGTTCAAATTAACCCGAAATCTATCGTAAATCCATTGTAGCCCTATTTACGAGTATGTAAATGGCTACATTTCCGCATAATACAATTTTAGGAAAGCAAGCCAACGATCATATAGGCTGTTTAGAAGGCTTGGAATTGTACCTAAGTATGTACTTAGATACCTTACGACCAGACGCTGTTTACTGTTACTCTCGGTCGTAAAAATAACAGTCAATAAAATACTAGTAATGTGCGTTGGGCATCGTCAAGAATCGATTACCTTGTAAGAGAAACGTTATCTTTGTATCTGGCGACTTCAGCGTTTGCTAAATGGTAGCTGTAGGAAGTTAATACGTTTATCTGATGGATTAGGTCGCTCCGCAAATACCTTTCTTTTTTCTTCTTTAGATCTTTGTGCTTCTAATAGTGAGAAAGATAACTAAACTCAACCACATAAATACTGCAGATTTTGCAGAACTGCTAATTTACCAATGTCCGGGACATAATTTGCTAAAGATCAGGATAGGTAACAAAAAATAAAAGTTCAACTCTGTTCATGCATTTCTTGTTCAAACCTTAAGAGATATAAATAGATACTCCTTCTTACAAATAGCTCGAGTGGTGTAATATCGTCTCGCGCAATGATTCTTTACTTACTATGACATCACCAGAACAGAATTTTACGCATGGAGTAATGTTAAAACAGCGAATTCGATCATAGTATCGTTACTGTTTAACTATTATCAGAATCATATCATCGTCAGAATCATACCAATAAAGTAGTAGGCTCAAGTTTATCGAAATGGCGCAAAAATCGTAAAACTGCGTGCCAAAATCAGTTGGCAGCTGTTACAGAGCCTCGAATCCCATGTCACAGTATAAAAATGTTCAGTGGCAAGTCGGAATGGAACGACGAGGACTGCTTCCTCATCATCTGCAGCGTTTAAAACGGATGCCAAGTTTTCATTCCAAGTTGTGTCCAAAGTTGTTGTTTCGGAGCCCGTGGTACGGTAACAGACTTTGAGCTGACATGGGCACTAAGAACTTCTTAACAGAAAAACTGAGGTACAATTTGTGGCCCGACCTGGAAATCGAACCCAGGAGAACAACGTCAGCCGTCGCTTTAAAGTGCGACCCACTTGCCACTAACCTATCGATGGTCCTGGTGACGCATGGCAGCCTCTGGCTGAATAAAGGTGTCATCATCATCTTCGCGTTTTGTCCCGGTTGCGTCCCAAGCCGTCGCTTCGGAGCCCGGGGTCCGCTTTCCTACTTCGACTCCTCCACACGGTCTTGATGCATACCTAGTAGTCAGTTTATCAGCATGAATGTCATCCTTTACGATGTCAAGCCACACCTTTTAAGTCTACCCCTTCTGCCGGGACCCGGCGATGGTGCCATGGCCAGACATAGGCTGTATAATACTGTAACCCTATGTAATGTTCAACCTATAAATGATACTAATCTTAAGTCATTCTCGTCCTTCCTGAATGTTGCCATTAAAAGGGAAGGATTATTGTTTCCGCAGACCATTTTATCGGTAACCCCTCTTACTGTCGACAAAGTACGAATACAGATGATCCATTTGGCTGAAATAATAGCCGCCTTTGAGATCTTTCTCTGTGCTTAAAGGTATTTAATCCTCGATCATCGGTTTACGCGGAAGTAATATGTGTGGAAGTGTCGATTTAAGAGTCAATGTTTTTTTAGATATTTGAAGTGAAAATGATCCTGTGCTTCCATAGGTACCTTTTATATGTAAATGTATGTAGAGTAGACGAGTATTCACTCTGCGTTAAAATACAAAAAAAATCTGAGAAAAAAAAACCGCCTTCAAATACCACGAACATAAAGTGATAAAAATATTGTTTTACACTTTTTAGTTCGTGGCATTTGAAGGCGGTTTTTATTCGCAGAAAAATGTTTTTCAAGCCTTTTAGTGTCCTTTATTAGCCAAAAAAATGAGACACTAAATAGACCTTTTCAAAATTAAGTTCTCATTTTTTTAGCAGCCCCCAGAACGCCCCTCCCCTTCCCCCTTTCACCCCCGCCAACTAACTAACAAAGTAATTGTGAATTCAGTATTGAAAGAGTTATCTTTTAACTCTTTACCGTTCAGGAGTTGACCTTCCATCATCAGCAGAGCCACAAATTACAATCAGTCGTAAACACTGGTGCAGTTTTGAAAAAAAGATACAAAAACATTACGTGTGCCTTTAACATTTAAGGGTTCTCCTTTTTTGGCAGCCCCACGTCTTAAAAAAATAGCCAAGTCCCACGGGCAAATAAAATTGTAGCCATCATCAACCTGTCTCAGTCCACTGAGATAAAAAGTATAAAAGTTGGCGATTAAAAAGAGTATCAGGCGTGTTTTTTGCCGCCGTGAATGGCATTATGTTTCTTAATTTTGTTAGTATATTTTACGTATCACATATATATGTATTAACATGTAAATTATACATAAGTACTTATAAATAGTTTTAATTTAGGTAGGCTTAAATGTATGACGATTTGTAAGTGTTGTGTATAGGCCTATGCAAATAAAGAATCTTTTGACTTGACTGCTGGACACAATCCCCTAATGTTCGCCATTTCACCCTGGCTTCGGTTTAAAGAATCCAGTCAATATCAGTGGCTTTTCACAGATCGTCCCCCATCTAGACGGAGGGCGCCCCCAACGCTTTCAGAGTCGCGATCTACACTCAAGAACTCTTCTACCCCAACTTCAAAATACGCATTTATCACGGGGAGTGCTCTGACGAACTGATCAGCTGCAGCGAGTACAGCTTAATACATACTTAAATCGAACCACACGCAAACGATTGCCATTCCATATTCATCATCTCGATGGATGGCGGTCTAGTACGGTCTAGCGGTGGCGTGGCAGAAAATTCCGCGAGAATCGTGTGCGATTCTTGCGTGTACCTCAGATCTGTGGAACGTTTTAGTTGCAGAAGTATTTCGCGACGGCGGAGTCTTAGCAAAAATGTGGACCGTTGATTTCGCGCAGGCTAAGGGCGGGCGAGCTGTCAATCATTCGCAATCGTTTATTAGGATCGACGCGGCAGGCGGCAAGAGATACGCGCTTACGACGTCATCGTACATTTATCATCTCTAGGACGTTTAATATGTTTCGGTTCGGTGACAGCGCGATAACGACGCAAGGCTTTTACGAGCGATTATAATTTTTGCGGTTTTTCTCACAATTTTTTTCCTGGATAGCCTACGTTGCATTTTGTGAAAGAAAACATACTTATTAGGTTGGGGGTGTCAGAGATCTCTTAATTATGTGATGTCACTGCATACGAGTAGAAACGCCTATTAAAGTATCGAAGTTCACCAACATTTCAAACGACGGTAATCACACTTTGACCATGCTTTAATAATACTAATCAGTGGTTAAAGTGTGATTACCTTTGTTTTAAAGTTGGTGAATTCAGCCCTAAATCCCCTTTCCCCCCATTGAGCCTCCGTACCCTCACTCACTCGGCAAAACACAGGGCAGGCACTGCTTAACATCTCACCGGATCCTCCGAGGTCGTGGTATCACTCCGGTCAAGCCGACCCATTCATACCGAAGGATGGCTCTCCGATGGTTTCTGTAGAACTTCACCAATCCCTTTCAGAAGAGGCCAAGCTCATTTATCATCACTAGGAGGTAATATGTTTCGTTTCTGTGACGTTAACACGACGTGACTGTGACGAGCGATTATAATTTTCTCGTTTTTGTCGTCGCACGCGCTTGTGGGTTAATGCGGTAATTTGAGGCTTCGAGATTGATTATCTGGGCCTTATTGAATGCGTCGGAGACAAAAAATAGCCGTGTAATTAAATTTTTCATCATGTAGGTCCTAATAATGTGAAGATGTAGGGTATATGTATGTAGCCATGCTGAAAGAAGAATTAACGACGGAAATATAGACTCAAATCTATTTATACTACAAATTGGACTTCGCAATATTGGAACCATCATCATCATCATCATATCGTGTTCTGGAAAAGACTACGTCGACTAGAACAGTCTAAGGCGTTGATACAGGCCTTCGATCAGAGACGAGCTGTAGAAATAATAAAACTGAGTAGAGGACATGGGCACTCACTCGGACCCTCACAGGGCACTGCAAATTAAACAAGCACCTGTACAACATGGGCCTTTCAGATACCAAAATCTGCAGGTTCTGTCGCGAGGACAAGGAAACGATTATCCACGTCCTCGGCGAGTGCATAGCGCTGCACCGCTGCAGAAGCTGGCACCTGGGAGCACACATGATCTCAGCTGACGAGATCAAGAGCTCCCCCATCACCTCCATTCTCGGGTTTATCCTGGAACTGGAGCTACATGAGGTGCTGTAATAGGTTACGGGGCTGCCACAATAGATCATCTACTGTTCGCAGTGGCTATGTGACGCAGGGCTCACCCCATTTCTATCAAATAATATAATCATCGTCATCACCATCTTAGCGTTTTGTCAAGCCATCACTTCAGAGCCCGGGATCCGCTATCCTACTTCAACTCCTCCACTTTGCATGGTCTTGTGCATCCATACTGGTCAGATTATTGGCCTACATATCATACATTATTGGAACCAAACCACCGTAAGTATGCGACTATATAAATGGTAAATAATGCACTTAAGGTGACGGGTAGCGCACACTAGCGACGCCAATCGATTTTAATTTAAGGTACTAAACCGGAATCTATTTTAAACAATTGCGGGGTAACAACCTCTCGGCAAACACTTATACTATTTATTAAATAACCATGCACTAATGTTGTGTCCGTTTTTGTACGCAAAAAATTGATTCACGCCAAAAGCGGCCACTTTTGGCGGTAATTCAAAATTCGAATGCAAAAGCAGATCAAATAGTTAACAATAAGTATTAAATAAATATAGGTGTTCGTCGAGAGATTGTAACCTCGAAATTGTTTAAAATAGATCCGGTTTAGTAGCTAAAAATAAAAATCGATTGGCGTCGCTAGTGTGCCCTACCCGTCACCTTAAAAAGCACATCTTCCACGTTCCGGGTTTTTGATCTACCAATTAAACCACTAAACGCGTTAATAAGCTGAAGTGCCACGGTGGGGGGATCGTGTTTACGGGCCACGACGACAGCCATGCACGAAACCCCGGACAGAACCCGCCTAGACAGCTGGCGAGATGATGGTACCCCCGTACCGTGCGCTGACCTCCAAGGAGAGGAAGGAGATTCGAGATCGACAGGAGGTCCGCCCGCACGTGCTCCACCGCTTCCTTTCCCGCCCCACCTCCTCACAGAATGTAGCGAAGGCCTATCAGGCCTCCTACTGGCCGAAGTGCATTATTTACGATAATTAGCAGCAGCTGGCGATAGTGTTCTGAAACCCATTTGGGTTAAAATCTTGCATGAACACGGGATGAACTTTTTAAGTACATTATTTACCATTGGCATCATCGCTTACTTACTATGGTTTGGTTCCAAAGTTGAGAAGTCTCATTTTATTGTACCTAAATAGATTTGAGTCTATCTTTGCGCTGTTTGTCGCCACTAGCATAAAAAAAAATAACGAGGTACGAGTATGTTACATATACAGTGTAATTAGAAACATGTAAACAATTATACTATTTTCGAAGAAACCACAAAAGAAAAACCGGCCAAGTGCGAGTCGGACTCGCCCATGAAGGGTTCCGTAGTAAGCAATTAAGATATAAAAGTAAAAAAGCGATTTAAGGTTTGATGTTAAGGTGAACATTTAGTTAGTTGTGGTTCATACCAATTTTCGTTGTTAGTTCTCATGGTAATGTATATCATATATTTTTTTAGTCTTATAATTATTTTTTTATAGAAGTTAGAGGGGGGGGAACACATTTTACCACTTTGGGAGCATCTCTTGCTTGCGCAAAGTATCAAGTTTAGATTTTTTTTTTAGAAATCTCAACATCATTTTCAAAGACCTATCCATAGATACCCTACACAAATGGGTGTAATGAAAAAATAAATGAGTTTCAGTTCTAAGTATGGGGACCTTAATTTTTTTTATTTTCCTATTTTAGTGTAAAAATCGTAATGTGGTTAACAATATACACCTATCTATCAAGTTTAAATAATATAGTTCTTTTAGTTTCGGAAAAATACTGGCTGTGACATACGGACGGACGGACAGACAGACAGACATGACGAATCTATTAGGGTTACGTTTTTTGCCATCTGGGTACGGAACCCTAAAAATAGAGGGCCAACTAGTTTTAACCGACCTCAAAAAAAGGAGGTTCTTAATTCGACGTGTAATATTTTTTTTTCCAGCCTAAGCTCCGTCAATAAAATAAGCAAGCAAACTTTTTTCAACAAAGTGCGCCCTAAGTTGTAAGTTGCGTGCGTACTCTAGCACTTATTTAACCCCACAATATCGTTGTAGCCCGATCGGTTCCAAATAGAGAAATTGTGCTGGCTCAGCGTCTCCTTGTAAATAAGTGGCGATTGTCTGTCTCCGACGTTTAGACCGCTATCTGCGGCACATTCAATGAAATCGAATAGAAGACGTGACGCGCTCCTTCAAGTCCCTTTAATGGAGGTCAGTACTTATAATTCGATTTTAAATATGAACTTACCCTAACAGCGTATAGTGACTCTTTACTATATTTTTTTCATGTTATAGGTGGCAGACGAGCAGACCGATCGCCTGATGGTAAGCGATTGCCGCCGCCCATAGACACCAGTGGAGTCACAAGTGCCCTGCCAACCTTTAAACCCCCCTATCCCCCGGATCGGGCCTCCGGTACCCTCACTCACGGAGCGAAACACAGCACAGTGCTGCTTCACGCCGGTTTTCTGTGAGGCCTACTACCTCACAGAAAACCAGCCTTACTATTTTTTTAAATTAGTTTATCGATCAGTGCGTATCACATTGGCACATTTATTTTTATTTGTATGATGCCAAGAGCGCCTTTTTTTTATTTTTTTGAAGTATAAAATATTTATTGTTTAAAAACAACAACAGGCACGCAAAATGGCAACAGGAGAAGAGAGAGAATCAGAAACAGCATGCGCTATAATTTGGCTGGCGCAGTGGCGCCATCCAGTGACATGTATTACAAACTAGCTGTCGGTATGGCAGCATCTGTTTACATATTTACCACTAATCATTTTATTCATAAACGTTCAATAAACCTTTGTTAGCTAAAACGGATTTACAGAGCAATTTTGACGTTTGAAATATAAAATTTTCGAAAAAATAATGAAAACTGCTTTATTACACCGTTATAAATAAGGTTTAGTAAACATTTATGGATAAGACAATAAGTTAGTTTGTTAACGTTTTATAATATTTAATAGAGAATTTACCTAGCTAATTTAGTTTTTTTTATACTAAAATATCATTACCTACCAACCGAGGTGAGGGTAGAGGAGACCTGATCCGAGGGAAAGGGGGGTTCAAAGGTTGGCAGCGCACTTGTGACTCCAATGGTGTCTCGGGTGTCCATGGGCGGTAGTAATCGCTTACCATCAGATGATCCGTCTGCTCGTATGCCAACTATGACATCAAAGAACCTACTAATAATAATAAATGTTTACAAAAATGACACCTAAAACCTGTTGTCATTGTGGGTTCAAATCCTCGACCTTTTTCGAACTCTTGGTTTGAAACTATGGTAAGTAATTTCCAAAGTTTAAAATGTGTCTCATTTCATTACAAATGAAAACAAATGCATATCTATTCTAAAGATAACTTAAACCTCACGATGAGATACAGTATTTTTAAATAAATAATAAATAAATAAATATTTCACAACATCACATACCTACATTGATCTGACTCCGAGATAGGTAGCTCAAACACCTGTGTTACAGATATCAGAATCAACAGTGGGATTACAAATATATACATATAATACTTTTCTTTTGTAAATACATACTTATAATAAATAGATAACACCCAGACCAATACAAACAGACATGTTCATGCACACAAATGTTTGTACTGTGCGAGGATCGAACTCGCAACCCTTGCACCAGAGGCAGTGTTCACTACTACTGTTCCAAACGGGTCGTCGATTTTAAAATACACAAAATAGAAAAAGAGAAAGCCAATACCTAACAAGTCGAATGTGTAATAAGTAATAAATCAGGGAAAGTACTCCTTTGAACTAACTCAAGGAAATAAATATCGGATACCCGCCCAACGAGTTATGGCAGTTACATTTCAATTATGCGGTAAAACATTTAGGCGTCGGTATAGCCTGTTTCAATAGAAATGTATATTTCAAAACGATGATTTCATATGACAGTATGAATCTACACGGGCGAGGCGGTCGGAAGCTAGTACAAATTATAAATGTTTTTTTTATGTGATAGGTGGCATACGAGTAATGAGGTGAGCCCGTAGCATCATTAAGGTGACGGGTAGGGCACATTAGCGACGCCAATCGATTTTAATTTTTAGATACTAAACCGATTTTTTTTAACAATTTCGGGGTTACCACTCTCGGCAAACATTTATACTATTTATGGACGGGATGACATAAGCTTTGGTACGGTAATAACTTTATATCGCGATTTGTAATACGTTGGGTAGGGTTTATTGATCCGTAGTTACCTTTTGGTTCAATTAACTATTGTTAAATGTATAACCAATAGTCAAAGTGACATAATTCCTTGTAATATAACTGTTGATTGAGCTAACTATTGCTCATAAAACAAATTGTTGTTTATTGGTTAGACAATTAACAATAATTCATATAACCAAAAGGTAACTAACTACGGATTAATAAATCAAGCTTAAAGGCCGATTTATTGATCCGCAGTTACCTTTTGGTTTCATTAACTATTGTTAACTGTCTAACCAATAGTCAAAGTGACATAATTCCTTGTAATATAACCCTTGATTGAGCTAACTATTGCTCATAACATAAATTGTTGTTTAATGGTTAGACAGTTAACAATAGTTTATATAACCAAAAGGTAACTAACTACGAATCAATAAATCAAGCCTTAGGGCCGATTTATTGATCCGTAGTTACCTTTTGGTTAAATTAACTATTGTTAACTGTCTAACCATTAGTCAAAATGACGGCATCAAAATGACATAATTCCTTGTAATATGACTATTTGTTTAGCTAACTATTGCTCATAAAACACATTTTAGCGATATTTTACCATTAGTCACTTTTTAAACCATTTTTAACTACGGATCAAAACTTACGGATTAAATAACCAAGCACAAATGTTGGGTCCGTTTTTGTGCGTACGGGTTGGACTCAACATTTTTGCATGGTTATTTAATAGTATAAAAGTTTGCCAAGAGGTTTTAACCCCGAAATTGTTTAAAATAGATCCAGTTTAGCAGCTAAAAATTAAAATCGATTGGCGTCGCTAATCTTAAGTTCAAGCCGGCCCATTCATACCGAAGCGTTAATTCCCACGATAACTGGTTATTTTTTGTCAATAGGACCATAGGTAATGTCAGGCGGACATGAATGGACTTTTCTATTGAAACTAACTCTAAGTGATATTGGATGCATTCCAACTATTGTAACATCAAACGAATAAACTTTAAGGAAACAATCGACATAAGATTGCACTTGATAGTCCAAGTAGTTTAAGTCAAGACTTATTTTATTGAGTGCAATTTGGCTTCACTTCAACCTTCGATCAACAATAGAGAACTAGAAAACGTGTCACATACAAAAAACTTTCAGCCATTGTTCTATCTCTTTCTCTCAATTACTACAAAACGTGCAATGGACAATACGACAAAAAAATATTTTACAATTTTATATGTATGCAGCCATTTTCTTTTTCTTAAGTCAACATAACATAACATAAGCAAAGGCGTTATTAATTAGTCATGCCGAGCTGAGACGTCACACGGGGATTTTTACATTTTATTTAATATCTCCTTAAATATTTTTTTGAAAAATTCTAAACAATTTATCTTACACTCCTATATGGCTAATCTAGGAAACGGTATTTTTCCTTTTTGGAAAAAAAAATTGTCGTGCTGTCCATTAATTTAGGGACAGGTAACTCTAAGTGTACAAAAAGTGATAGAAGTGAATAAATGAATGGGAAATCTTTTTAGAGACTAACAGCCAGACTCAAAGACGTCATTTAAGCTAATGTTTATTAACTTTAGTATCGGTAGTCTTTATGCGTATCAAAATAAGTCTCAATTTTTTTTCTTAAGTAGCCAACTAAGTTAATCAACGGCTCTGAGTGTGGCACTAAGGGCCGATTTTATGACCCGTAGTTAAACTAAACTAATGGTTTAAAAAAGTAACCAATGGCAAAATATCGCTAAAATTTGTTTTATGAGCAAGTGCTTGAGCTACCTATCTTAGAGTCAGATCAATGTATGTGATGTTGAGAAATATTTATTTATTTACAAAAATTACAAAGACATTACGCCTACAATAAAATTATTACAATAATATCAGTAGGTTACTATTGTAAAAATAAATAAATTTCTCCGCATATCAATAACAATTAGAAAAGTTACGAATATGCTTGTAGAAGACAGATACAACAATTTCATTTTATTACTTGATTCACTGCGATCACTGCCCACTATAGATGCCCATCCCTTATTTACGACGTTATATCTCGCTTTTAGTGCTACCCTTTTATACAAAATGTCGTTACAGGAAAAACTGCGGTCCCCACTGCGTGTTTACAAAATACTGGAAATAGATTCAAACACTTCGATTTCCACGATACTCTTTTGCGGAGAACTTGAAATTTAAATAGTTTAGCATCTTAAATAAACTGGATTTGATAACTGTACTAGACAAAAAGTTTAAGAACAAAGTTGTAGAATAGAAATCAGATATGTGCGGGACATATTCACGGACTGTTTGGAGTTTTGAAATTGAATCCTGCGAACTGCAGTATCGGACGAAGGTTTCACCTCAAGAAAAAATATTATATAATCTTATTTTTTACGGAGTTATTTTTAATGCGATGCAGGATGATAGATATAACATATGAATTATATACTATAGAAAAAAATATATACTTTTGACACTATAAAATAAGGCAAGGTATTAACAACTCACAGATTAAAACCGTTCGATGACAAACGACCTATCACTTGATCATCTCTAAATTAGATTGTCCTAAAGGCTTTTTTTCTTTGATAGCTTACTCTAACATGTTTTGTTTTTATCATAAACTTCACTTAGAAAGGCATAGCATGAAATTTGAGCAACTCTGTTAGATTATTCGGAAGATTTTTGTGTAAAAAATAATAGGTATCATAAACACTTCAATAAGGACCTAGGACCTATCTAGGACTCTACGAATAGGAATACGAATTTACTTATGAACTATGTACTTAATGTGTGTTTGCTTTTTATAGTTTACGAACACACATATACCACTTTTAACTTTCCCTTCTTCCCGAAAAAAGAATTCAACATTTTGTGGGCAATTCATAAACACTTTGCAGAGATCGCTGAAGCTGTAAAACCGACAATCGAGATCCAAATAATTTCTAATGTATTTGATATAATTTTACGTGTCAGACTAAAATGGAAATACATGTTTTATGTCCGGTATTTTAGTGCCACCATCGAGTCTGGGGGTTGATGGGTTGATGAACGACCCAAACGCAGACAAATAACATGGAGCCAATATTACATTTTGAAACTATAGAATACCAAAATAAATCCAATTGGGATGGATTCATGACTTTATTTTGCATAAATAAACTCTATCCACTTTATTACAACACGCGGTCTTAAGTTATTTAGTACCGTAGTAAAACTCATGTCATTCCGTTCCAAAGGGGCTAGATCGAGCTTAGTTCCACCACCTAAATCCAAGTAGGCTAGTTGCCACTTTAAATTATATTTTCGCTATACAGCCATAAAAGCCGTCCGCCATGATGGTCTATTATTATCTGTGCCGTTGAAAGACCACGAATAACCTGAAACTGGTGTTTAACGTTTTGTTATTTACAATAATGGTGACGTAGAACCATGGCGGACGGTTTTTTCAATTAAGAGAAAAATAAGTAAAAATATGAGAGGCTTAAGTTGATTTTTTACAGCAATCTCTTATTAATATTTATTGAAGTTTTTATAATTCGGACCCTTGTACGGAATAATATTTGAATTAAAGGTTATTTTTGTAAATGGTTACATGAGGCAACTTGCCTATTATGCACTTCAATGCGATTAGAAAAAATTACATGAAAAAAGATAACGCATCAAACTTTTGACTGGGTTAAATTGTGTACGACATACTTACCGTAAAACTTGAAGAAAATAATAATGTTAATTTAAATCTCAAAGTTGGCAACACCGTTTAAAGCTCTCGTCAATCTGCACATTTAAACAGATTCGGGATTTATTCCGATATGTGGTAGACGGGTTCTGTTAAAATGTCGATGAACTGCTTAGGCCAAATACACACTGAGCCACTTTTGGCAGGCACTAGTTTCGAGCAAATTCTCATACCTATATTCCTTCTAGCATCGCGTCGGCGCAAACCGAACGTTCGGGTTCGGAGGCGAACTATAATACGAGTATAAAATAGCATATAATATGCGGTATATACAGCTGCGACGCCCTGTTGGTCTAGTGGTTTAAGTACCGAGCCGTGATCTCGGAGTCCTGGGTTCGATTCCCGGGTCGAGCAAAAATAATGTTTCGAATTTTTCGAACATAGCTCAAGTTTGTGATCACCAATCCGCATTTGGCAAGCGTGGTGATTAAATCTAATCCCATCATAGGTAGCGATAATTTGATTTCTATGATTAGTATAGGCGGGAAATTACTATAGGCTGATACTTATAAGCTGCGGAAGTCGCCTGCGCTCGCTATTATAGTGCCCGTATACATAATGTTTCAACCGCTGGTCCTGCGCTTGATCCCTCTTCTGTCGTATCACACTGGTGTCCCGTAGAAATATGTTGGCATGGGAATATAGAGAGCAGTTGTGGCTGCGCACACACTTGTGTACTATGGTTTTTATTTTCTAACCGTGGGAGAGGCACGCTTCAGCATGAAGGGGCCGGCTCGACCAGAGTGATACCATGGCTTAACAGGAAACCGGCTTGAAGCAGCACTATGCTGTGATTGTGCGTGAGTGAGGATACCGGAGGCCCAATCCGGATGAAAGAGAGTTTAAAGGTGTATATGGCGTGAATAAATTTTTCGCGTACAAAAACGGACCCAACATTTGTGCATGGTTATTTATTAAAAGTACTTATAAGTGTTTGCCGAGAGGTTATAACCCCGAAATTGTTTAAAATAGATCCGGTTTGGTAGCTAAAAATTAAAATCAATTGGCGTCGCTGGTGTGCCCTACCCGTCACCTTTATTGACTGTTTTCTTACTAACTTCACAATACCTTAACTTAATAGTTTAAGCCTAGTGATCGCGTTTAGTGGCCATCATAAGTAGTCGCATTTAGTCGCTGCCAGTAGTCGCGTTTAGTGGCCACCACTAGTATCACAGTGTGTGCTCACTCTTATAGTGCATGTCCTAAACGATTGGAGTCAAGTTCTTCAATGGTAATGTTTGTCTGACTGCACTCAGAATTGAATGATTGTGTATGGGACAGTCTTAAGTGAGTGCTCTCAGATGAGCAATGTTCATTGTTCATGCCCAAAGCTCATCCTCTGATTGGTGCAGTAACTTTGGAGACAATCCGTCTTTACTTAAGGGTGCCTGTTTATTTACTAGCGCCGCCATTTGATAAATTGTATTTGGATACAATCAAAGAAAAAATCTCTTCATATGTTTATTTTTTTTTCGTACTCTTAGTTTAATATAATGTAAATTTTATAATTTATTTATTTACTTCCGACAATAAGATACGTTAAAAAATATTTCATTGGTCCATATAATAAATGCCATAGGTATGTTAGACTGTAGGGTATTTAAAGGTAAACAAAAATGAATCCATTTTATTACGTATGTAGGTACATACATTATTATGTATGTACCTACATACGTAATAAAATGTCATTCATTCAAAGTGAATTCATTTTATTAAATGAATTCACTTTTTTTTTCAATATTTCTTCGTGCGGCGCCTATAGTCAGGTTGGTAGCAATCCTCGAAACTTCCGAAAGACGACTCCCAGCGACCTCCCTCCTTCCTAATAAAGGTAATTATTTTCTAGTGTCTTTTATTTGTTCAATAAATATATTCTCTATATATTATGAGTTTCGCGTATGAGTTTGAGTGATTATTGTTACAGTGACGGCCTGAATTACTTTTAAAAATAATTTAAAATATCATAGGCGGTGCGAGTAATGTATACCTAGTAGGTAACCTACATCATACTTAAAAAATTTAAGAAAATAATAATAATAATATCCTCCAAACGATTACGGCTACGGCGGCCAATCTCCACGATCAGTCACGTACGCGGGATATTATAGTGCTCAAGTGTGTGCGCAAAGACAAGTACACTCTCTATTCCCTTACCCTCATATTCCGATGGGACACTACTGTGACACGACCAGAGACCTCGTCTGTCGTGTGTGCCTTGGTGGCGCAGTGGTTAGTGGGTCGCACTTTAAAGCGACGGCTGCGCAAGAGGTCCCGGGTTCGATCCCCGGGTCGGGTTAAAAATTTGTAATAGAAGTAGACTGTCACATTTGCACATAGTATTTTTCCTGTTTTGTACCTATACTGCGATTTTGCCTAGTTTTTGACACTCTACCCACCTCCCTTCCTTCCCCCATCCCCTTCCCCGCCCACAAAAAAAAATCTATCTTTCATATGAACTATGTAGGAAAAAGTAAGATATTCATTTATTAATTGTTTATTGCACGAAGTAAAAAAGTACAAGATATGTTATTTACCTCCCTGAATCGTGTTACCGAATAAATTAGTCGTCCCTGTATTAAGTATTAAATTCATCAGCATCATCATTTCAGCCAATAAACGTGCACTGCTGGACATATGCCTCCCCCAATGATCTCCACACAGATCGGTCCTGCGCCGCCCGCCGCGGCTTCCCGCGACCTTCACCAGATCGTCGGTCCACCTTGTAGGAGGCCTGCCACTGCTTCGACCTACTATACGCGGCCTCCACTCAAGGACCTTTCTGCCCCATCGGCCGTTTGATCTCATCGCAAGGTGCCCTGCCAATTGCTACTTGAGGCATGCAATTCTTTGGGCTATGTCTTTGACCTTGGTTCTCCTGCGGATCTCATCATTCCTGATACGATACCCAAGGAGACTGCGTGCATAGCCATTTCCATTGCTCTCTGCGTGAATTTGAGCCTTTTTAAGCGGCTCATTATAAACGGCTAAGTTTCGGTTCCGTAAAACTCTTAAATTACATTAACAATAACCAAATGGAAGCGCTAGTGGGCCAAACATGCCCTTGCAAACGTGCGATCGTTTCAAATTAGGCGATGTTTACTCGAGCTTGTTTTGAAATATTAGCAAAGTTTTCTCTGCGACGTTTTTGCACTTGACTGATTGTTGTAAGTTAGCTGAGCTGTCATTCATAAATTGAGCTTAGCAACTTAAATACTTTTGCTAACTTTTTCTAAGAAAGCAACCTATGTATGCGCTCTGCACGAGTTACAGTACATAAATAATTCCTGTTAGAGGAATAAACTCGCTAGGCGTTATACACGTCCCAAGTAGCGATACACAAAATCCCGTGCGTTAAAGAACATCAACTTTGTTGTTATGGTAGCCTCACTTTAATACTTACTTAATACTGTTATAAGTACTATCTTTGCACAGCAACCAACTGAAAACCATCATCCAAACAACTACCTACCTACCTATGGTCAGCGTCAAAAGTAGCTTAACACTTTAGTACCATGTCAAAGTAACTGTTCTCCATATTATGGAGTCAGTTTCTAGGGGGTTCGTACAAAATGTTATTTCGACATGGTACTGAAGTGTTAAGCTACATTTGATGCTGATCGGACTTACTCGTTCTTTAGATATACGTACACAACGTGGTTACAGACAGACAGACGGATAATGGAGGACGAGAGGCTTAGTAATAGGGTCCTGATTTTTACCCTTTGGGTACGGAATCCTAAAAAACCTACGTTAGTGATTTTTACACCCTCACTTGCAATACCAGTTACGTTCAAGCGAAAAAACCCGAAACAAGTAAGCAAATGTTTACAAGCGTATCTCATTACAGTTAGAGAGAGAATATAAAGAGCGGAGAGAGAGAGAGAAACTATGTAATAGTAGCTGTATAGATACAGCTTCCACCAGTAAAAATCACGAACCGTCCCGACTCGAAGGGTTGCTATCGCACAATTTGGAACTGTTGGATTTGAAGTTCTAAATACTCTAGTTAGATACGGCATGGTATATAAACTCAAATTTAAGATTCAACATCATATTGCAAATAAATGTTTTAAAATAATACATAACCAAGGGCGGATCCAGAAGGGTGGTCCTGGCTTAGTCGAGGAGGACCAAGCGCAGGTGGGATTTTATTTATAAGTAGGTACATAACATGCTTTAAATATTTTATCAATTTAATATACATAATTGGTGGGGATTGAGCCTAATGCTATCATAGTAGCGATTACCTAATTTCTATGATGTCTTTACCCTGCAGTGGGACAGTAGTATTATTCGGGAACGAACGCGTCCAAAATTTGACTTACTCTTTTACACCTTAAATAATGAAATCAATTTTCCTTTTTTAAGTATATTATTATGTATCACCACGACTATGTGACCCCCCCCCCCCCCCCAAAGCTGGATCCGCTAGTACATAACTATGCACAAAAATTCTTCAGCACGTCACATTTGGCTACCTGCGCCCCGTCGTCAATGGCTTGATGAGGAGACGTCGGAAGTATTCTGCTTTTTAAAATATTATATCTGCATATTTATTACAATATCATATTGTGGTGCATTTATTGTGCATGTGAACCATTTCTTGTCACCTATAGCACAGGCATTTTCCATGAAACAGATTACAATATATTTTAAGTGAATCTACAACCTGTCCGGATAAAGAATGGGATCAGAAATGGCGGCTATTAACTTCTCGCTCGCACACTATTTGCGTCTATCTCGAATGTGCTAGCGAGAAGTGAATAGATGCGCCGCCATTTATGATCCCATTCTTTATCCGCACAGGTTGTACAAACTTTTTGGTACCTAGGTACCTATAGAGTTAAGTTGGTAAATATTCAGACATATAAAAAGCCGCTACTTAGAAACAATCCTTTATAAATACACCAGGACACCGTAAAACACAGAATGTTCTGGCCCGGGAGAGCAAGACTATTATAGGCCTCAATATAAGGTATGTATAGCTATGTACACATACATTTGCTGGGCCTGGAGATAGCGGAATAAATTTGTTCTGTCCGAGAGTTTCGGGACTTGGCAGGCCGGATGGCATATACTTACTCTACTAGTCTCTAAACTATTTTTTTTTTCATTCATTCATTGCGCACTTGTCCGATATGTTCTCATCACCGGAACGATTTCAAATTAATTCCCATACAATGGCATAGGCAGTTCAGTAGCTATAAAATGCTATGCTCAGAATACCTAAAGGATACGGAATGAGAATTTGATTTAAAAAAATTGCTTATGGTTTATTTCGCTTACAACAGTATTATCACAGTAAGGAAAGCTCTTGCTATACTTACTGGTATTAGATAGGTAAATGGGGCTACGTAACGAATATTTTTTTTTACAATGCGATTCCAGTAAAGGACAGCTGATTGGTCGTTTTGCCCTGTTATTTTCTTTTAATACCAATATAAACTGTAAGAGGAAAGAAAGAAAGAAAATACATTTATTGACCATCACAACACAGAAAAAGTAAATATATACAATAGGCATAACACGACACGATACAGATACAAAGAGAAGAGACGATATAAGAAGAGGTGGTGTGGTTGTGGGTGGTCAATCAGGTCCCGACCTCAGCATTTGCTGCTACGGCACAAACCATGTAACAAAAATCCAATGTCCGGCCGACAGTGTAACTTCCAGTAATATTACGTTTATAAATTAAAGCGAAAGGGATATGTAAGCAAAATATAAAAATGTTAAACGGTATCACGCTCAACTTGTTAACGCTTATGGTCAAAGAATTTTCAAAAATTATATGTAATTATCAAGATAATTTGGATGGCATTTAAAATTAAAGTTGCCATAATCATTTATAACTGGAGCTATTATCTTAATGAATAAAACTTGTTAATGTTATTACAGTAAATTTTCAATTTACAGACGGTATTTAAAATCAGAGCAGAGAAATTATATTCATATATTTTTTCGTAGCCATTTATGTAACCGTGTATCTACTCTATAATTAACTTGATTTCACGAAAGTTCATGTCATGTTTTATTAATAAGCAGGTGCTGTTCTTTTTTTGTTAATATATTTTTTTAATCTTACGAGCTTGCCCTGTTTCCAAGAGGGTAGCTAAAATGCTATTAATTTTTGTTTTTCGAGTTGACTCGCAGGCAGCTTGAATGTTGCCACCCCGAGGGGCAAAGGCAAACCTTTTGCTTATAGGCACGAAGTTGTAAGTACTACGTAAGTCATTCATCCAATGTGCATAGGTGGGTACAACTAATATGAGTATCTGCATCATCTGGGATGTTTCTTCCGAGAAGCTAACAGGCATGCCTACCCACTAAGCTCCCTGTGGTTATTCCCCTTATAGTAGAAGCCTAATTCACGAACCCTTCCAGAGGAAATGAATCTCCAAATCAACTATCTTCTACTCCAGTCAAAACTAAGAAGACAAAAGAACCCATCAAACTCGAAGTGTTTAAAATTTATAAGTCCTAATATCTTAGATTTACTTGTTGACTGTTGACAAAATAATAAAATCAATTCGTAAGGAACTCTTTTGAAACACAACTGGGCCAAAGATCCACTTAATTTCTGGATCGAGTGATTTGTAAGTCATTCACGTCACAAATAGCATGTTGGCCAGAACTCCGCAATATCAGCGTCGGAACTGGCGGAATTCCGCGGATCTTTATGCGGATTACAATAAACATCACGAGTTATCCGTTCACAAACAAAACGTGCAGCGGCCTGTTTAGGACTCATACATACTGGGTGTCAACGACAGACACGATTTAACTTTGGCTGGTGAATTTATTTTCAGCGTACGAAGCCCCTTAAGGTACTGTTACACATGCTAATTTTCGTGCTCAAAGCATGCTACTTTTGAGCAAGTGCTATTAAGGAGGATTGTGGACGGAATGAAATGAAATGAAATGAAATATATGTATACGGAATAATCATAGGTACATAAAAGATGTTAATATGGTATTGAGTCCCACTACAATTGACCTGGTAGGTATACGAATATTATGTGAAATTATAGGATAGGACTAAATGAATTTTATTATTATTACTATTATCATAATTTTGACTTCTTCTGACTAAGTTTCTTAGATCAAGGTAGTTAAAGTAACCTAAGAAAGTACATCGAAGAGATAAGCATCTACTTTATAATATCATTTCTCTTCTAACGGACGTGCTACTAATAAGCATGCTAATTTTGATGATGCTCAAAAATCGCACGCGGGCGATTTTTAAGCATGCTATCTGTAGTGCGGGTGGAAGGCGGAGTGTAGCGAAGTGCTTTAGCACGTGTAAACAGGTTTGCTTATTTTTAATCATGCTAATAGATGCCTAATAGCATGCGTATTGATAGCAAATGTGGACAGTTCGTTTACCATGCTCATATTTGGCATGCTTAAAAAGTAGCTGTATGTACACCAGTCACCATTAGGTAATCTGTTTTACTTCAGACCATACTCACGTTAAAGACAAAACTCATTTAAGTAGGTATCAAATGTATTTTATTTTTATTGATATAGGTGGCAGACGAGCCGACGGAACACCTGATGGTAAGCGATTACCGCCGATAAGAGATTGGAATTCACAGGTTTGGAAAATTAGCATACTATTCTTGGTATTTTTTTTTACTTTTCAAAATGGCTAATTGGTGGGCAAAAATAAGTTAAATAAGTTGTGTAACTTGTAATCCGTAAGATAAGATTTATCTTTACCTTTAGGTAGATATTTTAATTTGTGAAAACATGAGTAAAATATCGTAGCTGGAAATAATTAACATAATTCTACATGTTTTCCCATTCTAGCATATAAATAAAAACCGACCAAGTGAAAGTCGGACTCGCTCGTGAAGGGCTCCGTAGCAGCAAGTAAGATATATGGAAGGTAAATTGCGGTTTATGGTTTCATCATCATCATCATCATCAGCAACCCACACTCGTCCACTGCTGGACATAGGTCTCCCCTAATGCACGCCACTGCTCCCGATTTTCGGCCACTCTCATCCAGCCCACACCAGTCAGCCTTCGAATGTCATCATCTCATCTTGTCGCAGGGCGTCCTACACTACGCTTACCGAGTCGCGGTCTCCACGACGTATCGTAAGGGGACGGGACGTAAGGGGGCCCACACAACATCTTTCGGGTTCCAAGTCAACCTCTCCTGCCCCTGGCGCGTCCTGCTAACCAACAAAAGAGGCCCTGGCGAACCACCCACCAACCCGCACTGGACCAGCGTGGTGGGTTATGTCCATTCCCCCTAATGACAGACACTGGTTTATGGTTTATAACGAATTAAAAAAAACTTCTGACTAGATCTAGCTCAAACCAATTTTCATTGTTAGTTTTCATGTTAATGTATTATATCATATATTTTTGTAGTGTTATAATTATTTTATTATAGAAGTTAGAGGGGGACACTCATATTATACCACTTTGGGAGCGTCTCTTGCGCAAAGTATTAAGTTTAGAAAAAAATATGTTAGAAACCTCAACCTATGCATATATACCCCACACGTAGTTTGATGGGTTTGATGAAAAAATAATTCAGTGTCTGAAACTCTGAATTACGGGGACCCCCTAAAATATTTTTTCCCATTTTTGTGTAAAAATTGTAATGCGGTTAACAAAATTACATCTATTTACCAAGTTTTAATAGAATAGTTTTTATAGTTTCGGAAAAAAGTGTCTATGACATATGGACGGACGGACAGACGACGAAAGACAGACAGACATGACGAATCTATAAGGGTTCTGTGTTTGGCCATTTGGCTACGGAACCCTAAAAAGTGATTCCGTGATCAGTAATAAAAATAAATACTAAATACTTGTGTCAAACAGTATTTTTGCGAGAAATGTGGTGGTATTCTCGTAGATGTCTAGTGGCGGATAGCATAAACTTTACGTACTTCACGAGTTTAAAATATGCAGTGGAAGTGGACAGTTTATATGCCTCATACATACTTTGTGCATAAAATAACTCTATTTATTTTGTCCTTTGTATCAGCAGCATACGCTAACTGAGGCTGACGGATTTATTTTAATTGGATTGCGAAAACCCAAATGAAATATGTATATAGATACGAGTACCCGTATAAATATTTATATTACATACTTCTTTAACCGACTAAACTGACTTTGTAAACTCTCCCTTAGCCAAAAAGGTTCAGAGAGTGCCAATTAACGGCAAGGTCAAGAAAATGTTTTCACGAAAAAACGGGAACAAAGTTAGCGGACCCAATAAACAGGGTATTCACTCGGGGCAAAGCAAGTATACTTATAAATAAACTATTGTGAGTGAATTACGTCAAAGAAATATGTGAATAAACGGGAGCCTAAGTGTTTTGGTTGAGTAACATGAAGTTTTGCTTATCATTGATATTATTCAGGTCAATCGATATCAACTGCATATTAACGAAATTATTAAGTAGGTAACTTTTACAAAGGAAAACCTGATTCAACATATTTTTTATTAAATATGTTTTGTGACAACTGCTTAACCAAATCAAGATTCAAATTTTCTAAAAACACATAAGATGCTGGTGGCAATCGCTTACCAACAGGTGATCCGTCTACTCGTCTGCCACCTATGTCTTAAAAAAAAGAGTTTTTTTAATAAATCAGCCTGTAATACTTCTTTGAAGCAAAGTTAACTAAAAAGGTCTTAAATATTTCATGAAGTTGGCAGCTTTACCTAAAAAAATAATAAGACGCCATTTATTAATTTAAAAGTAACTTTGACGTTTAAGTTTTTTCTCTAGTGTAATAAGGCTTTACGGATTTTTTCAAGTATTTTAGCCAGTCAAACATTAAAATGAAAGAAGTTCTATACAAATTACACTTCTTTTCAAGTGAGAACAGCTATAACGCTGCTTTTGCTAAAATTATAAGTAAAACCACGTGCGCGAAAAAAAACTAATAAAGGAAATTTGACATTTACCTTCGTATTTTGTTTCCTACAATTTAAAAAGTAATTTAATTGTCAATTAAAGAGAAACATAAGTGCATATAAAATCGAGTGAATTCATTTGATATCTAAGTACCAACCTATGTACGAAATGTCCGGATTTAGTCAATAAGCAGTAGACAAAAATGCATGCGTGTTGTATACCTAAGTACGAGTATGTAAGCTCTGTAGATACCGATAAGAATTCGATCTAATGTTATTACTTATTGTGTGCTTGATCGTAAACTGGGTTTGTACATCCTATCTTTAACTCATTTTCAATAACATTAGAAATGTCTATACATTCTTTGGAGATGTCGTTGAACGTATTCGCAAATAAGGTGATTGATGTAATGACAAGGTTTTGAATGTAGTATGGCTTGAAACCCATAACATAAGTGCTTAAGCTACTTAGTTTGGGGTCAAATCGATATACTATGTGCTGTTCCTCCTCTTAATTTTAACGTGTAATTCTCGGTTGCATTTAAAGCTATTGCCTTTGAGCCCGGTGTTATACGCTTCGACCATGATTCAGATATTTTTTTTTATATATAAAGGCCAATCAGGATGACCGTCACTCCAACTGATGGTAAGCGGCTGTGAAATCCAAATATGAGGTTGACAGGCACTAAAGAACTAACAAAGTACCTATTGAGTCTGCCATCCTCACCCTGATGGCCTGCTGAGATGCCGCTTCACGCCCATTCTAAAAGACGCCGAATTGTATGAAGAAGGAAACACATGAGCTGGGAGGGCATTCCATGTCTTGATGGCTCGGGGCAGGAACGAGGAGCCAAACCTCTTGGTGCGTGCCACCATTGTCTGGATGGTATGCGGATGGCAAAGCTGTCCAGCACGTGTTGTTCGGAAGTGGAATGAGGAGGATGGGATAGGTTGAAATAACTCATCAAAGTATTCCCCATTATAGAATTTGGGGAATCTGCTAATTACAATGAAGCGACTGCCGTCTGACCTCCGCAACCCTTGAACAGAGGAACTAGACCAACTGAATTGAATCATGGTTCCACTTTCCAGTACTTTGGTTACACACAGAAAACCGGCGTGAAGCAGCACTGTGTTGTGTTGTTATGTTTCGCTCCGTGAGTGAGGGTACCTACCGGAGGCCCAATTAGAGGTCAAGAGGGATTTAAAGGTTGGCAGCGCACTTGTGACTCCACTGGTGTCGCCGATGTCCATAGGCGGCGGCAATCGCTTACCATCATGTGATCCGTCTGCTCGTCTGCCACCTATCACATAAAAAAACACTTTCCAGTAGATACTTTTGGTTACACTTTCTACATGTACTATATTGTGTAGTCTGTTAAAAACAGAACATCTCTTTATCGATATATTATTATGTATGTATGTATTGTTTATTATTATTTATGTTATGTAATATTGTTAGTATATAAGTTTGTATATTTCTGCCATTTTCAATGTCATTTGTTAAACTGCTTTGCACTGCCTTCCCGTTACGAATACGTTATTTCTTTCCTCTACCCAAAATTTGTCTGGAAGAAATCGCTAGAAGCGATAAGACCGCCTTATTGTACTGTCTGTGGTTGTTTTATCATACTTGTATTTTGTTTTTGTGCAATAAAGAATATGGATCTTTCAGATCCATTGTTATTATTTGTAGTTGCAATATCCAATTATCTATATTTAATCAAACATATGTAAGTAGTTTATGATATTTTATGCAGATATGTATTAGTATATTTATATTTTATTTATGTATTAATATTGAAACTTTGTATGTAAGTATATAAATATTAATATTGCACTGCCCTAAACCTTCATCAAGTGTCCTTTACCCAAAGGTTGCCTGGAAGAGATTGCTCATAGTAATAAGGCCGCCTTCGTTGTACATATCCTGTAATACCTAGTACTAAGTTTTCTTACTATACTTTGAGTGCAATAAAAGTATATTCATTCATTCATTCATTCATCTATCTATCTCTTTAAGCTGATGATGAAATAAATGAAAAATAATAAATTCCTTCTTTCTTTATTTCCAGGATGTCTCGGCGCGCTCTCCGCGGGGGTGGCGCTCGCGCTGTCGCCGGTGACGGTGGCTCTGTGCGTGCGCAAGTCGACGCGCGTCACCGCAGTCGTCGGCGGCCTAGTGGCAGCCCTGGGGTGCCTCTTCACTTCCTTCGCGACGCAGTTCCATCAACTGTTCTTCAGTTACGGTGAGTTGACGGTGGTAGCTGCATTGTGTGCCCTGTGCCTATGGGTGTTTCGAATACTTCGAAGCTATTCCCGGCCTGTCGTAAGATGCGACTCGTAGGACCTTCGGAGTACGCGAGCATAACCACTATTGGGGAGTGGCTTGCTCAGTACATGACTCCGCGGGGGACGACTTTATTGGTTGTCCTGGTACGTCAGAGAAGAGCTAGCGCAGCAAGCGCGATTAGCTGTACGGTACAGTCCCGGCTGTCGGGTTTCCGACCGTGATTGCGCTGAGATGGGGTTACAGTCCCACACACCATATTGTTCCCTATAAGTGACAAGGTGAAGGCTGTAATGGTTTCCCCTGGGAAAAAATGGTATGTGCATTGTGCGTGCGTGAGTCGATACGCCCCTCATCGCTGGCGTCATCGGCCTGGTGACAGCCCTGGGGTGCCTTTTCACCTCCTTCTCGACGCATTTCCACCAATTGTTCTTTACTCATAATAGGTATGTACATAAATAATTGGTTCAAAAAAAGTTATAATTATCTGTCTATCATGTGAAAAAAAGAATTTTATTTGATCTGAGAACACAGCCTCCTGCAGATTCATAAAAAAATAAATCAGTAATAGAAAATATGAACTGATATAATAACCGATTACGACCTCAAAAATCAGACCCACTTACACCAACATTGATTATAAAAAATAATAAGGAAACGTGTACTTATGAAATAATGATCTTACCGTAGCGAATATCCATCGCTGTCATTCGTTAAGAACTCAATAATACACGTGCGATTCATTACTGCATTACAGCAGATCGGCAAATATAAATGGAACTTTAAATGCACTTGAAAGCGCATTACTTGTGGGATCTGACGGCTCAATTTATTTCACCAGATTCATATCCGAAACTCGTTTGAACTTCAAAGGTTGGTACCATTAATTGGGCCTGGGTAAACAGCGGATATAACGACATACGACAAAACAACGCACCGGGGAGATCAAACATTTTGACGGATGGAGCTCTTGCAATATTTATTTGATGTTCCGTTGCATTTGCAATCAGTAAGAGCTGTACACTCTTTTTTGTTCAGTTATGATGACGCTTTCACATCGTAAAAGTGGATTCTGTACTATTTTGCGAACCTTGATTTTGATACTGACGCTTCGATAAAATCGGATTGGAAATCATTAATTGCGCCACCTATAGACCCTTAAGTATACGATATTCCCATTCGTCTTGTGCGGTCCAGTCCTGTTTTTAACAAAATACGTATTTATACGTTTAATCAGTGCAACGTTGTAGCTATGTACTGCATTTACTTGTTTATGTATTATTTATAAATAATACACACAAAATGACGACAATTACTTCACAGCTAAGATCATCAACGGTCTCATAAATTGGATTATTTGGACAATAAAAGCCGATTTTTTTTTTGGATTTTCGGGAGTATAATCAATACGGGATTAACACGATATTTATTATGTGAAACAACATTGTGTACTCACATATTGGGCTCGACGTTTCGGCTACGTTACAGCGGTTGTCAGTCCGCTCGTGGCCACGGCTGCTGTAACGTAGCCGAAAGGTCGAGCCAAATATGTTAGCACACAATGTTTTTTCACATAATAAATATCGTGGTTATTCCCGTATTGATACATTATAGTTATAAAGCCGAATTCCCTAAACCTTTAACTATAACTACTTCATCATCATCATTTCAGCCAATAGACGTCCACTGGCTGGACATAGGCCTCCCCAATGTTCTCCACACTGATAGTAACTAACTACTAACCTAAATTTAAAAATTGATTTTTAAAACCTAAACATAGTTCAATTGCTTTATTAGGTACCTTTTGTTTTATGTTTGCAACAGTTTTTCAATGGCTTTATTAGGTACAGTCAACTCCAAAAATATGTATACACTTTAGGACGTTGTCACAATATATAATATAAGAAAGTAAACCTCTACTTCTTATTGGTAAGTATTGTGACAAGGTCCTAAATTGTATACATATTGTTGGAGTTGACTGTACCTTTTGTTTTATGTTTGCAACAGATTCATGAAGGCATTGATATTCGTATAACGTAGTACCTGAACTACCTGAGAATTTAAAGTTTGGTTGAACATTGATTTTTGGAAAAGCTCTTTGTTATTCTGAAATTGTCTGCTTCTGCCAAAGATATTCATCTGGTTTAAATACAGTAAGTTAATTAAAATCTTCCATGGAGAGTGCTCTTTGGAGCTGTTTAATATAATACCAGGGTCACCATTCTACAATCGCACGACTAGACGCCGCGGCAAACTTCACCAATACTACCTGGAACCAATCCCTTCCAGAACTCTTCGTTTCCAGCGCTCCTTTTTTCCGCGCTCCTGCAAACTCTGGAATGACCTTCCAGCCGCGGTGTTCCCTGATCGCTATGACATGTCCTTTTTTAAACGAGGTTTGAAAAGAGTTCTTCTCTCACGGTAGGCAGCGGCCTGACTGTGCTCCGGCATTGTTGATGTCTATGAGCGGCGGTTACCGTTTACCATCAGATGGGCCGCAAGCTCGTCTACCTACTATAAGCAATAAAAAAAAAATACCTTAAGCTATTTCATTTTCTTACTCGTTAATTGGGAACAAGGAAATCAAATAAAAAGAAGGTATGTAGTTAATACTTAGAACATTACAGATTCACCTGATTGTGTCAGTTCCGTATCCGTAGTAGATTGGGACTAGATGATTAGTAAGATATTTAGCTTAAGTACGTAAATAATATACTTAAAAATCCATTGACGTTTTCAAATGTGATGCTAATCTATGCCACGATCTTTTGCGGACCTTACCCAACTTACCAGAATTCGTCAACTCGCTAAGGTTTTCGACCGACCAGTTCGTCAGAGCAAATTGACCGGTTTGCAAAATTGCAAAAAAAATCAAAACCAATATTGACCTGAAAGCATTTATTTTGTTATTTGTCCAAAAGGAAGATACTTCCGTGCCTTGAAGGACATTTTAAATCCTTTATCCCTTTTCTATGATTAGCGACCGAACTTTTTTATTTTCTTTTGCTGCTGTTGATGGACTGCGTGGCTTGGCCGTGTGGTCCCCGGCAGAGTAGAATGGCCGTGTGGTCCCCGGCAGAGTAGAATAGGCCACCCTCACTCTTACTGAGGTGTCGTAAAAGGCGACTAAGGTAAATCTGCTGGCATAATCATCAGCACCCAGAGAAGGAAAACTCTGCATTTATATCAAAACCCTCGCCAACCCGTCTGCCAAGCGTGGTGAGTATGGCAATTACCCCTCATGTGATTGAGGGAGGCCCGTGCCCCAGCAGTGGGGACTTAAATGGGCTGATGATGATGATGATGATGATGGACTGCGATGTACTGCTGTCGACTGCCTAGACTTTTTAATAAAGTCGATCCAGCGAGTCGGTGATCGGCCTCGCGCTCTCTTCCTTTGAGTGTGGGGCTTTGCACTACAAGCCGAGAGGCATCGAGTCCTCGTCTCAAGAGATTTGCTCAAAGGGCTTCAGTATGCGTATCTGTATTATTGTATTTTTTAATAGCTCACAGAAAAAACAAGACAACATTTTTAAAAATATTACTTACAAAGTTGGCATTCCCACCGCAATGCCTTTAGTTTGTACTTAGCTCTAACACAAAACAGTGAAACAACCCCTGTGCAGGCAGCTTACGTCGGTAATGTTACTTTATGCGACTCATTTTCAAGGTAGTTTTACTCTCCAACTGTAACTAGGTATAGTTAACTAACAACTATTATTCCCAGTTGCATTCTCCTTTCGTATGCCATTAGGAAATGTAAAATGTAGGTACTCCTAGTGAACATGTGTTTCTGGGTATATTTTGCGCACTAGAGGATGTACAGTTGTGATTTGCGGGTATGTACGCGTATGTAACAAGGAGTACTAAAATTGCCGGATTTATTAAATAAATCAGAGAAATAAAATTTCGTAGGTAGATTTTTTTTTAATTAAGGTGACGGGTAGGGCACACTAGCGACGCTAATCGATTTTAATTTTTAGTTACTAAACCGGATCTATTTTAAACAATATCGGGGTTACAACCTCTAGGCAAACACTTATACTATTTATTAAATAACCATGCACAAATGTTGGATCCAACGCGTACGCGCCAAAGTCACGCCAAAAGCGGCCACTTTTGGCGTGAATCAATTTTACGCGTACAAAAACGGACCCAACATTTGTGCATGGTTATTTAATAAATAGTTTATGTGTTTAACGAGAGGTTGTAATCACGGAACTGTTTAAAATAGATCCGGTTTAGTAGCTAAAAATAAAAGTCGATTGGCGTCGCTAGTGTGCCCTACCCGTCACCTTAAACGAATGAGGTATAATTTTAGTAAGTGTTTTGTGACAAATGTTCATACAGTTGAAATCAGTTACTCTTCTCTACCAAAACTTAGGTAGGTACCTTAGTCTCTCCTGAAATAAACGGGAGAAATGAGCCATCTTAGATAAGTACCATATTATTTTTATGATTACCATAAGTATCCTCTTGAAACTCAATATCGTGCGAGATTTTAAACTTTCTCCTTTTATCGCGGAAGCCCCTCAACAGCAATATCCCGTTTCTAGTATTCCCTGCACTGTAATATTACCAGATATTGGTAACTTCAGCAGAAATAATACGTGTGCATCGGAGCGGCCCAATTTAAATGCTAATGCCTTTAGCCATCGGGTTATCCTGAAGATGCACCGGCTTACCGCATGCATTTATGCTCTACACGTTTTGCGGTATTCGCACTTATATTACCAGTCTGATATCTTTATCTGACTCTGTGAAGGCTAATACCTACAGTTTAAAAATAAAAAAAAATCTATTCCTTTTTTAATTTATGTCTAGACATAGAAGTTACTAAATCTATCCTTGGTTTTGAAACTCAATTTCTACTAAGAAGACACCAGCAACAAATATTACATAACACCCTGTTCTTAGATTTTTGCAACATACAAGAACTCTTCTACATTCTTCCTATCGGTACTTTTGATCCTGATTAGCTTAAATTAGAATGCAATTTTCTAGAAGTCAACCACAGAACATTTTGTAATAGTTTGCGAATGAAGAACTTCTCGTAGCTACAAAAATAAATCATTATGTACGTATACCTACTAATTGATGCAGATATTATGCACTCAACATTTACCTTCGCTATCGCATTGAAGATTATCACCATCTCCAATCTGAAATCAATTCTTCCGAAGGTTACAATAACATCTCGGTTATGAGGATTATGAACGTTCAGAGAATCCATAAAGTCAGAATGTGAGCTCCCACGGCCAAGTGTAAAACTTTGACAATCGGAGCGAAATAAAACTCGATGGCCCTTACAAGGTTATGGCAGGGCTGCCAATCAGAGGAACTTTCTACGAGTTCGTCTAGCTGAAGAAACAAAATTGTGCTTCATTTTAGATGTGATAGGCAATTCTATTAGATCTGACACAATTTGTTGAGTAGGTACAAGTACCTATAATTCATTTTAGTAAATAGATAGGTTTAGTAGGACACACAGCTAGAAAAGAAGACAACTTTTTATTTGAAATCTGAGGAAAACCAAGTAATATCTTATAAGTAGCAATTTTTTTTTTGCATTTTTTTTTCTTTTACCACCCGAAGACTGTCGAAAATTGGATAAGTGCATTATTTACTTAAGAATATCTTATGATCTAAGACGCACAGTAGGACTTCAAATATAGCATACTAATTTTATAAGTCATTTAGGGACGATGATTTTCAAGGCAAAATATTAAAAAATAAACTTTGGAAGGATCCTACTTTATAATGTAACTTGAAGTGATTACCACATTTATAATGAATTATAATCACATAGGCGGCTTGCATAGTTCACTCAATCTCATTTCGAGACCTCGATCTTATTACAAAGGTCGTGAGTCCAAAACCCGGCTTGCATCAATAAGAATTTTGGAACATGAAGGTTTGAGTGATAAAATATCACTTGTTCTTCGGTGAAGGAAAACACGAGCAATTGATTACAAATTGCAAAATAATCTGGAATCCAATAAAGTACGAATGTTATTACTTACTGCATCAAAGGTTAATACGTAGGTACGATTTCAAAATTCTCAGTACAACTGTTTAATTACTTACTTTAGCTACAAGCAGGTAATGTGTCAGACAAGTAACGGATAAGGCAAAAGATGTTGAAGGTAAATATTTTAGGGAGCTAAGAAATATGTCAGTGGAATTGACTGGTATTTAAGGCTGCATTGGGAAGACCAAGGCGATATCCAACTGTAGAAGTTTACAGGGATGCGCAAGTGCTTAACGTTCGCAGGCTTTTCTTTTTGAGAGTCACCGTATCCATGCATAAGCAGGTTCTAAAATTACCGACATATAACAATCTTCTAAAAAAGATAAGTTTTAGGCTTCCTACTCCTCAAGTCAAATCGGCCTTCGCTCAAATATTTAAATCATTTATAACGCCGCGCCTTTACAACAAACTAGCAAATGAAATTGACTTATAGCATTGTCATGGACTTACGAGCAATCGGAAGAAATCCTTAGAATAAAATCCTAAGTTCTCCAACAGCTAATCAACTTGACGCATCTGAACACTCACACATTCCTACTCTCTTACACACAGTTTCGCAAAGGCCAGAATGTTTGTAATTTGTAATGTCTAGCCTGATAATGTTGTCATGTTTAGATGTTCTAGATCACAGATCCATTCTGAGTGTTTATTTTAATTATATTAACAATAGTTTTATCCTAGAGTTCGTTTTGATTTGATAATTTTAAATTTATGTCCTTTATATTTTCAAATTCAATTAGAAATTATATAATTCAATTTAATTCAACTCAATTTACTCATAATAAATGTACAATGTATTTTGACAATAGCCAATCTGTATGTAAGGTAACGCTTATTTTGGCCCCCACAGGACAGGCTCTGCCTAGTGTAAGGGTCACCGAAAATGAATCTGTAATAGCTAACTATATCTTTAAGCAAATAAATGTATTTTTATTTTTTTAATTGTGCAGGTAGATAACTATTTGAACTCTTTTATCGTCTTAGCTTTAAATTCCGTTTGCGTCAGATGCTGGCGTTGCGGAGCCCTGGGTCCGATTTTACTCTGTGTCCACTAAAAAAATATAGAATACATAAATCGTCCCTCCCATACAAAACCGGAAGGCAAGGAAGTTTGAAGAGGAGAAAGTGATGGAGAAAGCCCAATAACCTTAGACCCGACAACCCTTGAGAAACTGTAGGTTACTCATGATATTTTCCCTCAAACACCGAGCAAAAGGTAGGAATACGAACATACATACAAAAGCTCTGTCTCGAACCTACGCCTTCTCGTCATGGGCATAGCTAGGATAACTGAAATGATTTCAACCAACTGAAAGGGTCTTATTTAGCTATGTTTTATTTAGCTTTAGTCATTATATTTTGACAACTACTATATCGTATACCAGAGGGTCTACAAACATACTGAATATTTATCGCCTTCCCATCACACACACAGCACTGCGTGTTTTCACACGTTGTGCGTCTATTTTGTTTGGATGTGGGTTATTATATTCTTGTTCGTTACGGGACAGTTTCGCTGAAGGCCCTGTGTAAAAGTTTATAAATCATCAATTTTCATCGTCGACCGGGCGTCGGCGTCGGTGATTTGTTGGTTTGTTGCACGTCGATGTGCGCTCCCCCTGTCGGCTGATAACTCATATCCTCCACTGAAGTCTAGCTCGATTTCGCATGTGTCGCAAATAAAAGGACTTTGTAATTTACTTTACAAAACGACCAGTCAGCCGTTTCAAAATTATGGTTATGTCTCGAGATAGACTAAGGTCTAGAGTCACCACTGAAATAAAACACGATTAAAGCAAAAACGCAATCTACGCTAAAGAAAACAACCGAATTGATCGTGTTCAATTTAAGCAATGAAATCGAACTCTTAATTACCTAGATACCTAAGTATAATTCGCATGCGAGTTGAGTGCAGAGTCACAAGTTCATCCATAAGTACTTTATTTTTTGCATCCGACTGAAAATCTTATTTATCTTACATTATTAAATTAGTAATAAAAATTGTCTCTAGAAAAGTGGTCGCTTACAATGTGCCGATTAAGGAGGCTCAAAGTCACTCAGAGAGCAATGGAGAGGGCTAAGCTCAGAATATCCTTGCGTGATCATATCAGAAATGATGAGATCCGCAGGAGAACTAAGGTCACAGACATAGCCCAAAGGATTGCATGTCTCAAGTGGCAAATGGGCAGGGCACAAGGCGGGAAGAAAAGACGGCCGTTGGGGCGGTAGTATCCTCGAGTGGATACTACCGTCGCAGGAAGTCGCAGCCGTGGCAGGCCCCCGCACTAGGTGGACTGATGATCTGATGAAGGTCGCGAGAATGTGGAGAACATTGGGGGAGGCCTATGTCCAGGAGTCAGCGTCTATTAGCTGAAATAATATTGATGCTGAATGATTGTCCCTAGACGTGGCCTAGAATGGAAATTTTATTACAAGCATTGAATAGAAAAAAAGTTTGATTGCAGACATGCCATAATGTTTATTATCTTAGCTTCAAAAAACACGACACCTAAAAAGTGTTGTTGCCCTAGCATCATCTTATCAAAGACTTCATTACTAAACATAACATTTTAGATGTGCGATACTACCACCCTAAAGAACAGAACCCCCATATTCACACGAATACCTACCAAATACGACCCAATTTCCATACCTATACAGGGTGTATCTGTAAACATTTACATCCCTTTAACCACGTGTACTACACAACCATTCTGAATAACATTTGTTCAAGGACTTTTCGAAATTCATCGAAAATTTTTTCGTCTCCCCATACAAAATGATCAAGTCACGTGACCGACTTTGTATGAAAAGTTGAAATTTTTTTCGTGCGAATTTCCAAAAGTGATAGAACAAATGTTGTTCATAATGGTTAGTAGAACACGCTTTTAAAAGGATGTAAATGTTAACAGATACACCCTGTATGTAATAGGGTCTCTTCTTCTTACGATATCAAAATGTTTTCCTAATAGTATTGTAGGTAGTACTACCTATTGTTAAAGTTTGGTTTTAGTGGTTTAAGCATAGTGGAGTACCTTCTTACTAGAGCTAAGGTAAATAAACACCTACCTACTTATAATAACGTGTGTAGGTTCCGATATTAGGTATGTGTTTGAAAAGACTGATGGTGGTGGAATAGTAGTCAACAGTAGAAGTAGCTTATGGCTCTTATTCCTAAAGGCATAAGAGTCTACAACAAAGAAGGGGGGAGACCATGTAACCAAAACAGTGACGAATGTAAGCGGGTGGAGGAACAGAGGATGGCCGAAACATAGATGTATTTATTGTATGATCAATGACATGATGGGAAAAGGGGTGATGATTCGATGACAAATAACAGGCATATGGAAAAGGAAGACATACAGCGCCGACCCCAGAACCTGGGAACAAGAGGGCAGGATGATGATAAGTGTCACCAGCAGCTTTCTGCGCGTCAACTTTGGTTGTTGACTAGACATACCTTCCTATTTTTCTTTATTCTTTATTTTACAATAAAAACCATCTTCCTGTTTCCAGGGACGGTGGTAGGTGTGGGCGTGGGTTTAACCCGGGACTGCTCCACGCTGATGGTGGCGCAGTACTTCAAGCGGCGGCGCGAGCTCGTCGAAATCTTCATCGTGAGCGGCAGCGGGTTAGGCATTGCGGTCATGTCCACTTTCATCAAAGGTGCTATAAGGTAAGAAATCGTTTTTCATCATCAGCGAGTCATTCCCAGCTGCGTCCAGAATATGTAGTACAGTCAGCTTTCAAAATACCTTAGCGTTCAAACCTGTGTTCAAAGTGTGTGTTGCCGTGAAGACATACGGAACAGAAACGTGACCGCTTACAATGTGCCGATTAAGGAGGCTCAAAGTCACCCAAAAAGCAATGGAGAGGGCTCGGAGTCTCCTTGCTTGATCGTATCAGAAATGATGAGATCCGCTGGTTTGGAGGCCACGTACAGGAAGTAGCAGCCGTGGCGAGCCCCCCCACAAGGTGGTCCGACGATCTGTTGCAGGTCGCGGGAATCCATTGGATGCGGGCGGTACAGGACCGATCTGTGTGGAAGAACATTGAGGGAGGCCTATGTCCAGCAGTGGACTTCTATCGGCTGAAATGATGATGATGATGATGTCCAAGCCTACCAAAAATATCTGAGCATTTAAAATTAGATAAGTGTAGGTTAGTAGATATATAATTTGTTGTTTGAGAACAATTGTCAACAAATGAAAGAAAAGTGAATTTACGTCAAATGCTCAGATATTTATAGTAAGTTAGAACGCTAATATATCGAACCTTCAGAATTATAGAGACCTAATCCAAAAATTAATTGCACCTATTTTTATTTAATAGGCATAGTAAGATATGCAACTCTTAAAACCTAACCTCTTTGTATACAATTTCTAGATAACATTAATTTCCTATTTAATATCGTGACATACGAATATTCATTGGCTGTTTCCTAAATTTAGTTTACTGGATTAGGTCTCTATATTTCTGAGGGTGCGATATTTTTTAAGCTGACTGTACCTACGCTTGGACCATGATCTAGGATTTGGGAAGTATGATAATTAAACTGAAGCGACCACCGACAGATTTTTTCCTTTTTTCAATATCAATTGATCTTGAACCCGACGTGTTTGACTTAGGTACTTACTTGGGCACATTGATGTGTGGTTGTCTGTAAGCCGTACCTACTTATCATCAGTTAAGATGACTATATTTAACTTCAACTTCACCTAAAGGCGTTGAACATTCACTCGAACGATGTTATTATTACCTTATTCTAAACACGTAGCATCTCCTAGAAAACGTTGGTTCGAGCCAAATGTTTGCTTGGTTTACCCTGTTTTAGTTCATTTAGTAATCCTAAGTTAAATACTTAGGTATTTAAGGTAGGTAAAATTGAGACAACAACACATACCGATGTCGAAGTAACATTTTGTACGTACCCCTTAGAAACTTACTATAATAGGCGGAAAGGTTACTTTAACATGGTACTAAAGTGTTAAGCTAATTTTGATGCTGTCATTCCTGAAAACCAGGAACAACTCGGATTTCGCGGATGTTAAGGTTTAAGACATTTATTTCTCTAAAAGAATAAAGATTCACTTATAAGAGAAATAAAAAGGAAAACTTAAATATAGGTAGTGTGCGGTAACATTTTACGGAACGGTAATAATAAAATTTGTAGTTTATACTAATCTTACGATAATTTAAAACTTAAAAATGATGATCTTCATAGGCGGCATTGATTATTTTCCATCAGGTGACCTTTGTCACCTTTGATCGTTTATCTCGTCTAACATAAAAAAACACTGAAGTTATATCACAAACACCCAGACTCAACACGAAAAACTGTTGGTGCGGGAATCGAAACCGCGACCCTTGCATCTCAACCGGTCAAACCACTGCGCTAAACGGGTTGTTGAACGGAATGGGCACTTACCTACTTAACTCATACTTATAGTTACGTAATTTTCTTCAATAAAAGGAACTATGAGACGATGGAACGAGATCAATGCTATTTTAACTACGCTCTAATTTTATTTTATTCAAAGCTCATAAAAGCGAGACTTTTATTCCGCTCAATACAGTTGACTTTTCGACAACCTTTGCAAACATAACATTCAACTCTTAACCCAAATATTATGACCTAGTTCTAAAGATGAAACCTGCTTACCTACCTACTAAAAATATTATGTGAAAATTGCTTTAGCCTATAGATTAATTACCCAGGTCTAAAGCAATTTTCTCATACACATTTTGGATATATCTAAAAGTTCCATCACGAGCCTTCAGAGTTTGAACTTGTTTGATTTGCTTTTAGTACCTGAGAGTGCGTTTCCACAGAAGTGAAGCCGCGTGGAGTTGAGCGGAGATTTATAAAAATTGACCAATCACATTGCTCAAAATACATACCTATCTCATATATTTTGAGCAATATGATTGGTCAATTTTTACCCGACTACGGCAAAGCAAAAAGGAGGGTTATGATTTTGACCTGTATGTATGTAATGTAATATAAGTCTCCGCTCAACTCCGCGAAGCTCCACTTCTGTGGAAACGTAGCCTTACTAGTAAGTCTATTGGAAGGAATTCCTACTATTCCAACTGGTAAGAGTACAGGTACTTATGTACATTTAAGAATTAGGTAACTACAAAGGTACCTTTTTATCTATCACTTGAAAACAAAGGGTTCGCCATTTGTGTTTCTAAGCAATATAACAATTAGGTACAGTCTTCTTGCCACATTTTTCGTTCGTGTCTGTTCCAGAGCAATAGGCTGGCGACTAGGACTACAAGCGGTCACAGGCGTTGTCTTCGTAACCTTTATCCTCGGCACGTTCTACCGGTCAGCCTCATTGTACCACCCTCAACGCCGAGCGATACTGCACCTCAAGAATCAGAATAAAATCAAGAGGAAGATGAAGGATAGGAATAAGACGGATGATCGGCAGCCGTTCTTCGATTTCTCCACGCTCAAGTCAAAGACAGTCAGGATCCTGCTGATGTCAACTGGGATATCAGCATTTGGGATCAATACACCGATATTTTATTTAGCATACCATGCTGAAGAAGAAGGTAAGCATAACGCATGAGTAGGCATCTAAGCTGCAAAAGTATCGAGGTTTCGTCACAGAATAAATGGTTGGGTCTAGCCAAACAATACAAGAATTCACTAGGAAAAATCAAGCATAATAATTATACATGATTATTCCATTCCTGGCCGTGTGGTCCCCGGCAGAGCAGAATAGGCCACCCTCACTCTTACCGAGGTGTCGTAAAAGGCGACTAAGGTAAAGCTGCTGGCATGATCATCAGCACCCAGAGAAGGAAAACTCTGCATTTATATCAAAACCCTCGCCAACCCGTCTGCCAAGCGTGGTGAGTATGGCAATTACCCCTCATGTGATTGAGGGAGGCCCGTGCCCCAGCAGTGGGGACTTAAATGGGTTGATGATGATGATGATGATTCCATTCCTACGTCATGGGAATCATATTCAAGTTGATACACACCGCAAACAAGAGACGCTCGCAAACACGTTAAATTTAAAGTTGATTGTGACAATCGACATTTAACTTGTGTTCCAAAAGTGACATTCTTAGTTAACTCTCTCGTTACATACCATTGATGGTTTCCGTATTATCATTTCAATCTGATAAAGGTAGTTTACGAGCGATAGAAGACGATAATCACGGCGTAGTTGGTAAACAAGTAATCATATCCCAACTAGGTCGTAAAAACTACATAAACCCGAATAATTTTTGTTATCTACTTACTTACATACTTACACTTGTCTTCTTTGTTATTATTATTTAGGTTGCTGATGAGAAACTATTATTTGCCAAGTTTTGATTAGGTACCTACCAGTTGACAACAGAAAACTCAAAAGAGAATATCTTTCTGTCTGTGCCAATTAAGTAGGTAACCTAGGAGACGCCCTATTTTTTTTTTGATTTCGCTTATGAAATGTGACCTCTCCGAAGTGCAATGGGAGTACCACCATCTTATGCATGTACACCCCGCTGGCTTTGGCCGGCTTAGGTAATGTGGGATGTAGGGCTATCCATAGGTACAAGAATGGAGCCTGGATACCCACTAACATCTTCGTGGGAATTCAGCGTAGCCTTAACTCTACTACAGGAGACGTCCTGTAATAAACAACACCTAACCTTACTTACTTACTAGGTTCCTGGTCTTTGGAAAACATTACGTAAATAAGTCTCTACTTATCGAGTTTAGCTACATACATACAGAATTTGACTAATTTCTTTTTTTTTCATTCATTAATATGATTTTCTGACAATCCCCAGGCTTGGGAGACACTGCAGAGATTCTCCAAGCGTACCTCGGACTAGCGTGGGCGGTAGGCTGTGCGGCATTCGGTTTGCTGGTGCGTCAGAATTCGGCCGAATGCCGCATCGCCCGGCAGTATCTGACACAGGCAGCAGTCTTCGTGTGTGCGCTTGCGACTATGGCGCTCACCGCTGTTGAAGGCTCATATAGGGGATACGTTATGTTTGCGTGGGTCTATGGTAAGCCAACTAATGTGAGATATTTAACGATTATATAATTTTTATTCTCTTTCTTTTATAAGAGTACCTATAGATAAAGCAAATTATCTCAAACACGCGTTTCAAATTGTTGAGCAGGATCTCACACTGAAAAATAGTTTCGAAAAAGTATTAGATAAATTACATCTCTTCAAAAGTATTTTTTGAAATTTTTTTCCAAGGCGGTTTCCGCCTTGGAAAAAGCCAAGCTTTTCACTTAACACGTCCTAATTCCCCAAGGCCTAACTTGGACCGAAGCAAACACTAAGATACTTAAATTCGTCGACTTCCTGAGGTAGTAGTGGGTCAAAACATTCGCCTGGTTAGCGAAGATCGTGGGTACCTACGGATCCCACTTGACGACCGTCGACGAGAATTTTTAAGTGAATTAGATATAATTCAGAATATACTAACTACTTCCAGGCATATTCTGCGGCGGGTACCACTACTCACTGAAGATGTACACGTACGAGCGAGTGCGCTCGCGAAACTTCGCACGCACGTGGGGCTTCGTGCAGTGCTCGCAAGCCGTGCCCATTGCTATCGGCGTGCCACTGTCAGGTAAAGTTATAAATTTGTCATCTACTCATATCTACGTAGATAAATCTATGGTATAACATCAAATTTGTATAATGTAGAATGATATCGCTATACCATAGATTTAGTATTTATCGGATTAAGGTTGGTCGAATCGGCTTTGAGAGTTTCGAGCAAGACAAAATGGATTATTCGGGGGCGGATTTGAAGATTTGCCGCCCCTGGGTTGTTCACAATATGCTCCCCACCGGATTTTTCCAGATTTTTCCACCCTCTGAATAGTACCAGAAATCTAGGCTTGGAGTTACTGGAATAACGCAGAGCGTTTTGGCGTTTTGAACTCATAAGCCAAGACTCGAAACCTGCAGATCTATTCTACAGTGGACATTTCTTTAAACCATTTTCAGTTCTCTTTCCCTTACCTACATTTTCCAGGATACATAAACGTGGGCTGCGGCGGCAAAGCGGGATACTACTTCAGCTCAACGTGCTCGCTCATCGGCTCGCTGTCTCTCTTCTGCATAGACCTGCATCGGCGCAGTGTAGCACACAAACACACCAAGTATGAGACTTGTATGATTTTCATATCACAAGAACTAAAAGGTTCACTGTCTAGAAGCATACAAATTTTAAGCATAAAATAAGTTAGCATAATGTATTTACTACTAATCATAATTTCGCATAATACTAATAAGCACAACAGTTTTTAGCATACAATTTTTAGCATAAATGCAATAAGCATAAACATGATTAAGCATAAAATAATTAACCATATGTCATTAAAAAGCGGCTTACGGGTGGACCAAGTGCCACTCCCGCCGCACCTAAACCTACTTTTACTCTATATAATATAGGAAATACTTTTCAGATTCAAACAATCATAAATGCCTAAAAAATTGTGCCAAAAAAAAATATGCATAAGTGCATTATGCTAAATAATAATTATGCCATCCATATTATGCTAAATCCAAATTCGGCCAAATTAATATTATGCTAAATAAATTATGCCAATTTCATTATGCCAATCCATTTTAGGACAAAACACATTATGCCAATTAATGGGATCCCGAACTAAAAGTAGGTTTATATTTGAATACATCTACCTACTATAAGTAACTTGTTTGAAAATTGTTCCATCTTGAAGTCGAATTGTTTTTTTTTCTCTATAAGTAAGTAACGGACTCTACTCTACCTCTCTGGTGGGAGGGTAGTTTGCTAATGTCAAGTATAATCAAAGCACCTAATCATTGTTAATACTTGGTGGAAATTCTTCACCACTCTTAGAGTCCGATTACGTTTATTTGGCACGTGGCAAAAGTCTGAACTAACGCTGTTTTGACATTTTCGCATAGAGAAAAAAACGTTTTACAACGCCCCCTATCAATGTCACTGAAGTGCCTTCTGATCGTGGTCGCACTGTATAAGTCTTTATCTACTCTGACAGATTTGATACATTTTCCATTAAAGCTAGTATCATTTTTTTTCACAATTGCAAGATTTGGTAATCTGTATTATCTGTAGATTTGATAATACGTGCAGTTAATATTTTAATTATTTGTTACTGTGATTTATAAATGTATGGCTGTAACTTGTGTTGATAATCCAATAAATAAATAAATCAAACATCGGTCAAGTAAACTATCCAGGACTTGTCGGTGAATAGTGAAACCGGACCTAAATATTAGTTGAATACTTTCAGAGAAAATGGCGGCACGTGCGAGTCAGCGTGCGGCCCGTCGCGGCGCAGCCGCAGTCGCGACCGCGAGCCGCGTACCGCCGCCGGCGCAGCTACGGCCTTAGGTACAGTTTTACCAGTTTTATAAGTTACACCAATGTACCTGCGCAGAAGTCTTATCCCTACTAATCTGATGAGATGAATCACATTCACATCACACTAACATCTAAGGGAAGTGGCTAAAGTGATGACTTTGTCCACTTTCGTAACTCATAGCATCTGATCACATCAAAGCGGCTGCTGTCGACCCTTCGATTCGCTTCCTCGGGGTCTAGTTCCCTGATCATTATAATCTGGACCAGGAACCCAATTCTCGTGACGTGATATTTTGTCATGTCATCATACGATATTGCAAAACAATAGTTTTTTTTGGATGGTTTTCATGCGACATCCGCTATCTCTAGGCAAACACGTAACAACTTAGACCTTATCGTCGCTTTCGTTGAGATTATGATTATGTGCCGTAAAACTGACAGTCTGTGGCCATCTCAAGTATCCACGTTTAATGATAACTATCGAAACGTGTAGTCTTCCTCGTGTTGTTTTCTCTCACCGTGCTAATAATTAGAAAAAAATACGCTGCAAGATTTGACAAACGCTGAGGTGAACCGCTGGTCAAACGCTTGACCCTTTGTACGCTCAGTTCTAGGAGCAGAATTAGTGGCACCAGGCAGGACCGGGCGCGACCTCCTGCTCGACAGCATCGGCCCTGGCAGCTTGGGCTCGCCACCGCCCAACGTGCCGCCCGAGCTGACCTGCATCAGCGAGGAAGGCGGCCTGGACCTCGACCTGGACCTGGACATACCGGAGCACCTGCTCGAAGACCTGGACTGCGGCGGTGACTGTATCACTAGTTGTAATAAGGTAAATACCAAGAAAGCGAAGCCAGTACTTAGATTAAGAAGGCTCTACCTCTTACTCAATAGTAACGGCCTTCGCCAGCCTTCTGCCTGGACCTCGACCTAGACTTGGACATACCGGAGCACTTGCTCGGAGACCTGGACTGCGCCGGTGACTGTATCACTAGTTGTAACAAGGGTAAAGACCAAGAAAGAGACAATAGCTTTTAAATTAGCAGGCTAAGATAGCAACGACTCTCGGTAACGCCTAAGGTGCAGCCCGAGCTGACCTGCATCAGCGAAGAGGCGGCCTGGACTTCGACCTGGTCCTGGACATACCCGAGCACCTGCTCGAAGACCTGGACTGCGGCGGTGACTGTATCACTACGCTAGTTATTATAAGGTAAAGAGCTAGAGAGAGCTCTCACTCGATAGCAACAGCCTTTATCAACGCCTAAGGTGCAGACCGTGCTGATCTGCATCAGCGAAGAGGGCTGGATTCCTAGACTTGGACTGAACATACCAAAGCACCTAACCAAGACCGGTGATTGTATCAATGGTTGGAATACGGTAACTAACAGCAAAGAGGTGTTAATGACATTCATTCGTGTAAATAAAAAAACTCATCAATAGAGTCAACTAGTCTGGCACATACACTCGCGAGCAAATAATCGGAACAAAGATCTAATTTTTGCACAGGAATGCTCAGTTCACAAGTCCAATTATACTTCTTTCGCTTAAGCATGGTATGGATGACAGATGTCAAAATCTATACATTTTTCACCTTAGTCTCTTTCTAACGTGTGACTCACGTATAACTTTATCCTGCTGTCACCGATATCATGATAATGCGAAAGGAGTATAGTAGATACTTAAATGTTTTAACATATTTCCACTCAGATGATCTCTTTATTGTTCCCCAGGTTGAAAACTACCTGATGCTAAGCGAGTACGAGAACAACTTGATAGCCGAGCTGCCGAATCTCAACGAACGGCGCAATCGCCGATGGTCCATCGTAGTCTCCAACTCTCCCCAGGCCTCCACCATAGAGCACCAATCTCCAGAGCACAGGAACTCCATAAAGTGGAAGAAAAAGTGCCATAACGCCAACAATAGACTGATAACAGTGATCAACGAAGCGTCACTGTGAACTGCTAGTGCATTAATATTGAGACAATAAATGAATAGGTTATTTTGAAAAGGGTATAAGTCACACTTTGTCAAAATTGAGTTAAGTATGCAGAATTTTTTGTCCATGGTCTCTTCAGGTTTTCACGGAAAAAGCAGTAGTTCAACTTTCAAGGCACAATGCCTCAAGAAAGTCTTGGTAGTAATCGCACATGACAATTAACATAGTATTAACACAAAAAATGCTGTTATGAGATATTAAACCATATTAAATGAACTTAAAGCTCAATATAACATTTTTTGGGTTGATACTTGCTGATTTTCATGTGGGATTAATGTTTGAGGAACTAACGGAGTTCACATGCCGTGCCTACAAATGGAGTCAATTATAATGGAGATATAGCTGCAGTCACTTATTATCATTTACTTTATTTTGAAAACGGCGAAAATCCTGGACTTGAACAACAGTTCTACATTACTCAGTTTTGACAAAGTGTGACTTGTGCGCTTTTTCAAAATAATCGATTCAAATAGAAACTAATCGTGTAGAGCAGGCCGGCTCGGCGGCAGGCGACAAGGCGAACCTGTAGGCCAAAAGTATGATAACACCATTTCAGGTAACTTACACTTAACTATTATTTATAATAAGGGATGTTAACGAGCTCCGCAACAGATTGTATCTAATATTCGATATCCGAAGATAAGTATTTTGGATAGGTATACAGCCCAATGAGATATATAGTGACAAGTGTTTTATTCTGCCAAACCGATCAAACACACTAGCGCCACACCGGTTCGTGTCTTAGTTTATACATAAATTCTTCATAAATATAGTAAGTTATCCGAAATATTTCAATTTCAACATGTAACTCTCCCGTAACGAACGAAGATAATATCTTTTAGCTATATTACAGCTGTCGCATGCAAACAAAGGAGACGTATACACCCCGTTATGAATTCGTTTCCCGAATAGTCTCCCAGTTCTGAAATGTCACAGAAATGTTTTCCCTAATAGCTAAAAGACACAGTTATACTATAAGAGAGTCAATCTACTGACGGTCCCAGTGTGATGACGAGCTGACGATGATCCGCTGTCGCTAGAACCCGCACACTACTCAATACTCTTATGTTATGTAGATAGCACGTTTAAAATATAAAAATTGTTTTCTACAACTACACTACACACTATGTTGTTGTAATATCACGTGTGGAAATCCGCTAAATAACGTACTGTTGTTAAGGTCCAACTTAAGGCGACGGGTAGCCCTAACTAGCGACACCATTCGTTTTTAATTGTTAGCTACTAAACCGGATTGATTTTAAACAATTTCGAGGTTACAACCTCTGGGCAAACACTTATACTATTTATTAAACAACCATGCACAATGTTGGGTCCGTTTTACGCGAAAAATTAATTACCGCCAAAAGCAGCCACTTTTAGCGTGAATCAATTTTTCGCGAACAAATGTTGGGTGCGCATTTGTGCATGGTTATTTAATAAATAGTATAAGTGCTTGCCGAGAGGTTGTAACCCTGAAATTGTTTAAAATAGATCCGGTTCAGTAGCTAAAAATTAAAATCGATAGGCGTCGCTAGTGTGCCCTTACCCGTCACCTTAAACAGTATTTAGTGGTTTCGTTCGTGAAATCGTCATTTTGACTACTTAAAATTGATAGGTAGGTACGTTAAAAAAATAATAAGTATAAATTGTGTCCCGATTGTACTTCTTCCATTGAAAAATGTTTGAAAGAGGCTTAATTTGCAAAGTTATATGTAAATTATGAGATGTGCCATTTTTCGCCAAGGGCGCCAAATTAGCTCGAGCCGGCCCTGGTATAGTGTACCTATTTAACCTCATTAATTTATTTGATGTGTGTGAATAGCAGCGTTTGTGTATTGTTCTGTATAATTTATTAAATTATTATAAAATATTTTGTCAATTATTTGATCCCTATAAATAATGTGCAAGTATTTACTGAATATGTTGTTTTATTCATGATAATGATGTAAACTGATCCCGTATGCAAAATGAAATGACAACTTGAGACATTGACAGAGTTTGTACCAAATTGCAAGTATGAGATGTATGTACCATTATAAATAAATAAATAAATATTTCACATAATCACATTCATTGATCTGACTCCGAGATAAGTAGCTCAAGCGCCTGTGTTACGGATATCATAATTAACAGTGGGATAACAAATATATACATTATAATACTTTTCTTTTGTAAATACATACTTACTTATAATACATAGGAAACACCCAGACCAATACAAACAGACATGTTCATGCACACAAATGTGTGTACTGTGCGGGAATCGAACCCGCAACCTTTGGACCAAAGGCAGCGTTCACTACCACTGTTCCAAACGGGTCGTCTGTTATGATTTCATGTTATGATCTCATTAAAATAAATTTTAGTTACAATCCTGTTAGGACGCGGACGTCAAAAATAAAAAAAGAATCTCTCGGGTCGATTTCAAGGTAATTACACAATGATACAAGGTTTTTGGATACAGAAGCTCTTTGGTACAAGTGCCATATAAAACGGTCAGGTCTTGCCAATAACAAAAATGTAATGACATCAAAAGAAGAATCATGATCATGAACAAAACAACATTTCACTAAAAATAAAAGGCAATGAAAACAACTCGTACAATATCATAGTTAAATATATTATTGACATTTTGTAATAGACAATATAACTGGGGGAATACTGCACCAAAAATACAAAGGAACACAATAATATTAATTATTACCGTTGCGGGATTACAATATCCTCCAAGAACTGAGCAAAGCACCGCATCGCCTGCAGCAGAGCCGCCAGCAGTATCGACAACGATAGGCTGACCAGCTTCTGGCTCTCAGAGGTCACAATTTCGTTGTTCACAGGAACTAAACTTTGGCTAGAACCTACACTATGTATACTGGGATCACAACTGATCTTATCATTTGTACCGACAACCATCTCTTCACATTTACTTTCACGATTGACATCACATGTCAGATCTATCACAATAAAATCTGAAACCCTCTTATCACTCCCGTCTTCTAGATCAATATCCTCGTCTAGGTACAACCTAGTTTTGTCAATCACATCATTAATTACACTTACATTAGTAACATTGTTTGAACAACACGGAATCTCATTCCACTGCTCTGAATGTTGATCACTAGATAGGCACTTTGATATTACTTCATGTTTTACGTTTAAATTTGAACTAACATTACTTATATTATTAGAAGCACTTACAATTAGTTTGAGAGAGTCGTCATTTTCTTCTGATGACATACCACTGTCATTATCTACTTCGTCTTGTTCGTTATTGTTCTCATTTGTGACTTTAATGTTTGTTTTGCCGAAGCTGCCATAGAAGGGCGAGTTAGGAGTGGGTATGGCAGAGGGCTGGAGGGGCGTGCCCGGGAAGGGCACGGCCTCGGGTCAGGAGATCTTGCCGCAGCTGATGTTGCCCTTTATGACGATGGGGTTGGAGACGAACTCCTGGGTCCCGTACAGGCTGTCGACGTCTGCTAGCGACGCGTCGCTCAGGCACTCGTCGTCGAGCAGCATGTCAGATCTTATTCCCTGGAATAAATTAATTAGATAAGTTAACACAAGACATCGATCGAACCTCATTGGCATACCAACAGTTATTATTAAGTACATAAAAATGGCGTATTGTGGTGAACATCTATGAAACATACGTACAACGGAGAAAATAATTGAAAACATGAATGCATGAAGGTAATATGTCGGAAAATACTGATTTCGAGAAAATTGAGTTCAAAGTTTCGTTTAGACATTGAAGGATATTTGAAAACGTATTAGGTACATTGATCTAAAAAAGTGTCAAGCGACATTCACAGTTTAATATTTTTATAAACATCCGATTGGAACAGTCGACCCGATTGGAACAGTGGTAGTGAACGCTACCTCTGATACAAAGGCTTGCGGGTTCGATCCCCGCACAGTACAAACATTTGTGTGCATGAACATGTTTGTTTGTATTGGTCTGGGTGTTTGCTATGTATTATAAGTATTTATTTACAAAAGAAAAGTATTATATGTATATATTTGAAATCCCACTGTTGATTCTGATATCCGTAACACAGGTGCTTGAGCTACCTATCTCGGAGTCAGATCAATGTATGTGATGTTGTGAAATATTTATTTATTTATAAAGATAGAAATGACACAAATAAAATTCAAAAAAACATTATAGTTGTGAGTATGTATGCATGTAGTTGTGCATCAAGCCCCTTTTCAGTTGTCTTATTGGAAGGACGTGCCGTATCTTCCGCTATTTTGATTTCATATGTGTGTGTATGTGTGTGTGAAGCTGGTATTTTCGAAGAAAGCATGCACCTTACTAATAATTATGCATTGATGTCTACCGGGGAGAAAGCTAATTTAGTTTTTTTTGCACAAAATAGTAATTATCATTAGAAATTGTATACACGTAAATGAGCAAATATGATAGTAAAAACAGTAAAAGATTAAACATAATGTCTACGTACGTCAACCAAATAAATTGACATTTATCATGATGACTTTAGTAAGAAAATAGCAAAATTAATTTATTACGCTTATATTAATGTTTATTGCTAAAGAAATAAAGGTGTGTCCAAACAGCGCGCGGCAATCGAATGTGGTTATTACACCTTTAGTTCGGTCTAGTAGTGTCGGTCCGCCATTTGATGTTTATTCATTTGTGATAAATTTAAGACGTTTAAGGTGAAGGGTAGGGCACACTAGCGACGCCAATCGATTTAAATTTTTAGCTACTAAACCGAATCTATTTTAAACAATTTCGGGGTTACAACCTCGCGGCAAACACTTACCTACACTATTTTTGCGGTAATATAACCCCGAAATTGTTTAAAATAAATCCGGTTTAGTAGCTAAAAATTAAAGCCTATTGGTGTCGCTAGTGTGCCCTACCCGTTACCTTAAAGAAAAAATATCTGATATATTTATTTATTATATAAAAAATTTGCGGCGGCAGAGCCAGCCGCTCTCGAGCGCCACGTGATGTTTGGACATTACTTAATTATAAAATAACACAAAGTTACCTCAGAAAAATATTCGTAGTCCTTTTCAAAGGACAATATAAACACACAAAATATCGCTGCCAGCATATAACTACACAGAGATGTGATTAGAAGACATAGATAAACTCCACTGGAACCACCTAAAACATAAAATATAATATTAAGTGTATATTATATTAAACCAAATATATTTATTTAATTAGATGGTCATCTGAGGGGCAATTTTCGACATTGAAGTCAAGTTAGAGATTTGTATGGAAGAATGTATAGAAGAATGTATGAAATCTAAATTCGACATACACGGGTATATGTAAAGAATACACCCTTTACCTACAAAAGGCATTGTTCGTCACGTCGTTTAATTACAGGATAGTGTTAAATTTACCTCTTGGAAGAAATGAAGTGATGGTACCAAATATTGCCATCACAATCAGAAGTAGGAAGCTCAAATTGGCAAGACATTGTCGGAGAATTGACAAATACTTGTCATAATACAGGGTTGACACGTAAGTTGTTATTATGCACTGAAACAACAATGGCAATTATTAAAAGATATGTTTACCATAGAAATTGGCGCAATTACAGTAAGAATAAGAAATAATTTATTGACCACAACACATTACATACAAATCTAAATAAGGACAAATATTATTAAGTTGCGGCCAACAAGCTTCAGCCTCAGCATGTGCTACAACAACTGCTAAGCATCCGCTGCAGCGCTGATTTTCAGGCTGTACCTTCGAGCGACGACTCATAATAAAACATACAACATGAAAAAAAAAATACTGACAATATTATTATAAAACGGAAAAGTACATATAAAACGTGAACATGAATAACAAGACGCATACATACAGATCTAATAAAAAAAAAATGCAACATTAATATAAATTAATTAATATAAACCGGTACATATAAGGTACATAAATAATAAATAAACAAACAAAAACAATGCTCACACAAATACAATAAATAGAAATAGCGACAGTGGCGCCATCATACACTTTTTTATTCACACACATAGTGTTTTTACCTTGTATTATTTTTCTCTTTTCTGTAAAAATCATGTGATGTGTTTACCAAATAAATGCTTATTCTATTCTATTCTAAACACCCTCCAGTGACGGTGGCGCCATCTGTGTCACTGAAGTCTTATCTTAAAAAAAAATATATATGTGAAAGTAAAAAAAAAATACACACACAGTAAATGTCATCAAAATTATTACCTATTTCAATAAGGGTTTCCGCGTGTGAAAAATCCGCTAGATGGAGTACTATAGGAGTGAGGTCCATATACAATGTGATTGGTTATTTATAAACGTTTTAAATGTCAATTTGACAAACTAAACAATCAACGCAATTGATGTTGGACCTCAGTCCAACAGTACGCCATCTAGCGGATTTTTCACAAGCGAAAATCCTCATTACAACCCTTGCGGATAAAGAATGGGATCAGAAATGGCGGCGCATCTATTCACTTCTCGCTCGCACACTATTTGCGTCTCGTGGGGTGCGAGTATAGACGCAAATAGAATCACTCGCACAGAATTAAATCACTTTACAATGTGAACTTAAATTACTAAAGTGACATTTGTCTTTAAACCGAAAAGGAAAAAGCGACAAAGATGTTGACTGCTGGTGAAGATGGCAATGCTATTTTCTTACGATGTGTCATATAGGTGAGATTGTTTTCGACTTCGTATAAAGATTTTTATGTAGTATTAGCTTTTAGTCGCCGCTTCGCTCGCGTTAGAAAAAGACGAAAAGTAGCCACTGCAACCCTTCAATGCACTAAAAAATCGCATCAATCCATCGCTCAGTTTTGAAAGGCTCACATTTTTTATTAAAGTATGGATAATGATAACCTGACACTACTGTCACAATCACAGATTTAATAATAATGATAATATCCTCCAACCGATTTCAGCTAAGGCGGCCAATATCAACGATCAGCAACTTACACAGGATATATTATAAATCCCACACAACATCCTTATCGAAGTAAAATTTTATTCTTATGTCGCTTTGCTGCATACACTGATTTTAGAGATATAATATTGTCACCTTAGTTGACCGAATTTGAGAGCAGTGCTTTTTTTATTGGTTAAGGTGACGGGTAGGGCCCACTAGGACGCCAATCGATTTTAATTTTTAGCTACTAAACCGAATCTATTTTAAACAATTTCGGGGTTACATCCTCGCGGCAAACACTTACCTACACTATTTTTGCGGTAACCATTTTCGCGTACAAAAACGGACCCAACATTTGTGTATGTTATTTAATATATAGTGTAAGTGTTTGCCGCGAGGTCGTAACCCCGAAATTGTTTAAAATAGATCCGGTTTAGTAGCTAAAAATTAAAGCCTATTGGTGTCGCTAGTGTGCCCTACCCGTCACCTTAAAGAAAAAATATCTGATATATTTATTTATTATATAAAAAAGTGTTATTTTTGAGACTTATTTAGTACCTACACGTTTTCAATGTCACAAACATGTACTTTGTATTGTACTGTTTGTACATAATTATGTACTTATAATAATTGTAAAAAGTGACCACTTTTAGCAATGAATACTTTCGTGCAAAACTAACATAGTCTCTTAAGATTGGTCAGAAAAATATAAAAATGTCTTCCATAATACCGCAACGAAGAGATTTTTTCTTACAATGTCTTAGATTACATTCATCTCAATTAATATACTTCACTGGACCGAACAAGCTGCCTTAAAGGTGTACCGGCGGCAGAGCCAGCCGCTCTCGATTGCCACGTGATGTTTGGACAATACTTAATTATAAATTAACACAAAGTTACCTCAGAAAAATATTCGTAGTCCTTTTCAAAGGACAATATAAACACACAAAATATCGCTGCCAGCATATAACTACACAGAGATGTGATTAGAAGACATAGATAAACTCCACTGGAACCACCTAAAACATAAAATATAATTTTATGTGTATATTATATTAAAGCAAATAGGTATATTTATTTAATTAGATGGTCATCTGAGGGGAATTTTTCATGCACTCGACATTGAAGTCAAGTTAGAGATTTGTATGGAAGAATGTATAGAAGAAAAATCTAAATTCGACATACACGGGTATATGTAAAGAATACACCCTTTACCTACAAAAGGCATTGTTCGTCACCTCGTTTAATTACAGGATAGTGCTAAATTTACCTCTTGGAAGAAATGAAGTGATGGTACCAAATATTGCCATCACAATCAGAAGTAGGAAGCTCAAATTGGCAAGACATTGTCGGAGAATTGACAAATACTTGTCATAATACAGGGTTGACACGTAAGTTGTTATTATGCACTGAAACAACAATGGCAATTATTAAAAGATATGTTTACCATAGAAATTGGCGCAATTACAGTAAGAATAAGAAATAATTTATTGACCACAACACATTACATACAAATCTAAATAAGGACAAATATTATTAAGTTGCGGCCAACAAGCTTCAGCCTCAGCATGTGCTACAACAACTGCTAAGCATCCGCTGCAGCGCTGATTTTCAGGCTGTACCTTCGAGCGACGACTCATAATAAAACATACAACATGAAAAAAAAATACTGACAATATTATTATAAAACGGAAAAGTACATATAAAACGTGAACATGAATAACAAGACGCATACATACAGATCTAATAAAAAAAAAATGCAACATTAATATAAATTAATTAATATAAACCGGTACATATAAGGTACATAAATAATAAATAAACAAACAAAAACAATGCTCACACAAATACAATAAATAGAAATAGCGACAGTGGCGCCATCATACACTTTTTTATTCACACACATAGTGTTTTTACCTTGTATTATTTTTCTCTTTTCTGTAAAAATCATGTGATGTGTTTACCAAATAAATGCTTATTCTATTCTATTCTAAACACCCTCCAGTGACGGTGGCGCCATCTGTGTCACTGAAGTCTTATCTTAAAAAAAAAATATATATGTGAAAGTAAAAAAAAAATACACACACAGTAAATGTCATCAAAATTATTACCTATTTCAATAAGGGTTTCCGCGTGTGAAAAATCCGCTAGATGGAGTACTATAGGAGTGAGGTCCATATACAATGTGATTGGTTATTTTTAAACGTTTTAAATGTCAATTTGACAAACTAAACAACCAACGCAATTGATGTTGGACCTCAGTCCAATAGTACGCCATCTAGCGGATTTTTCACACGCGAAAATCCTCATTACTTAAATCACTTTACAAAGTCAACTTAAATTACTAAAGTGACATTTGTCTTTAAAGATGTTGTCTGCTGGTGAAAATGGAAATGCTATTTTCTGACGATGTGTCATAGGTGAGATTGTTTTTGACATCGTCTACAGATTTTTATGTAGTATTAGCTTTTAGCCGCCGCTTCGCTCGCGTTAGACGTAAAGTAGCCACTGCAACCCTTCAATGCACTAAAATCGCAATCGCATCAATCCATCGCTCAGTTTTGAAAGACTCACATTTTTAATTAAGTATGGATAATACTACGATGACACTACTGTCAGAATCACAGATTTAATAACAAAAGTGGCTGCTTTTGGGGTCAGTCAATTATTCGCGTACGTGTTGGACCCAACATTTTTTCATGGTTATTTAATAAATTGTAGAAGTAGAAGAAATTGATAAATAGTAAAGAGAGGTTGTAACCCCGAAATTGTTTAAAATAGCGTCGATAGTGTGCCCTACCCGTCACCTTAAACATATACCGTAGACTCTGGGTCCGTGCCTTTGGTTGCTAGTTACAGATTTTGTTAGCTTGCTTATACTAGTTAAGTTTCTCCGCCCACAAAAAATACTTTTCTTACATTAATAGGTACATTGACTTATCTGTTATCTTGCTAACTTAACAATACCGCCATAGTCGTTTTCACATAGCATGATCTGGGTGACAGATGTCAAAATCCATACTTTTTCACGTTAGTCTCTTTCTAACGTATCACTCGCGTATAGCTGTGTCCTGCTGTCACCCAGATCATGCTATGTGAAAAGGACTATAGTCTAAGCTTAAGTGCTAGTTTTGTTTGTTTGCGAAGAGGCGTAAACGACCTCCCTCTTTGTATATATATTATTAAAGTATTTAGGTAAGTAATAGTACTAACTAATGTGCTTATGAGAGCTGCGTTAGGCATTTCGTGTTTCATACAAATATAGACATTGAAGTGACCTATTTCTATAGTAATGTGATAAGCCGTTCTATTAGTAATTTATTGGTCAACGACATTACTTATGCCAAGTATTTAGGTTCAATATTTTGAATATTGTGCCGCATTAAAAGGTACTAGGAACGTATTGAAATTTACCTATGTATTGACACCTGCTAATAATGTAACCCTATTTAAAAGCGAATAAATGATTTTGTATTTGTATAAATAGGTAGGTATTCGCCTAAAGAAAGCCTCCATTCAGATCCAATTATCGCAACATAGATTGGTTAGGCGCCCCACCGCCGTGAACAAATAGTATCGCGAAGCAATAGCACTAAATATGGGTCATCGATCAGTTCGTCTATTTTTGTTCAACAATGCTCAATTTTCAGGCCACGGTTATAAGAACGGTGAGGAATAAAATAAACCATTAATAGAATCGGTACAAGGTATACGTACGTTTGTATAGATATGGACTAATTATATTAGTCCATGATATAGACAAGTATTGTTAGATACCGACGTCTTAGACTGAGAATTAGAGTAAGCGTTAGGTCTAGCACTAGAATTTGTTTTCAACCTTTCCATTACCGGTACCTCTCATGACATAATTTGAAAAGTTGCTTTTATCCTAGTAAAGTATCAGCCTATATAATGTCCTATTGCAGAGCAAAGGCCTGCATCAGAAAAATTAAGTCCTCGCTACTATGATGGGATTAAGCTTAATCACCATACCTAATTTATTTGAAAATGGGCACGCTAACAGATTACAGTTAATTTAACAACCATGTAATTAGTACTATACTAAAGCGGATTGATGATCACAAACCCGAGAAGTGTTCGATAAATTCGAAACATACTTTTTGTTCGACCCGGGAATCGGACACATGACCCCGATATCACGGCCCGGTACTTAAACCACTAGACCAACAGGGCGTCTGTCCGATAATATAGCTGAATTTTTTTAAATTGAAATTAAATTTAAAGTTAAATACTAGATCAATGAACAAACAGGTCCTTATTAGAAGGTGTTGATTGTGCCGCTATGTGCCTAATGCCTCTCGCATTACATAGCGGAAAGCCGATACGCGGACGTGCCTCATTACCTGCATTTTTCCCGCTCATCATTACCGTCGCAATTTTAGAAACCTCACACCAAAGATATGAAGATTGATGCATTTTAAACCGTGTTCCTATGGCGGTAGAACCGAAACGTAAGTTATCGTTAAATGTAACACCGCGTCGTGCCACTAGAGGCCTCGATCGAGAGTAACAATTGAGAAATACCAAGCGTGAGTCATGTTTAAAGAGTCTGCACAGCACAGACAGATAGTAGGGCTGGCGTTCTGAAATATCTTAAAGTAGTAAAACTAATATCTATGCCGATAGGCACCAATAAGCAGCAACGAATTCTTTTTAAAAAGTGACATTGACCGTAAACACACTGACCGCGTTTATACCGAGACAAATGATGTATTTTACCAATACAATTGACAGACTGGTAGCCCTCGGTTTTAGGAATTATTTGTAAATCGACCAATCTAGCAACTCATCAAGGATGGGAAAGAATAGTAGTAGGCAGTTAAACCTTGTTTAAAGAGTTTTGACAGACTTGTCTTCAAGTTATTTTTTTCATTTAGCTTGTATAGTGGCACTGTTCAATAAAGCCCCCAAGATGTATTTTCTTCCAGTAGTCTTGATAGGTAAAGAAATCGTGTCATATTGTCATTTTTGAGACTACGGAGGAAGTGAGCGTCCATGGGTAACTGTTTTGCATATAACTCACACATTTACTACCAATAAAGACCAACTCCATAATATTTAAAATAGTAGCAAGAATTCTAGAAGGATTGATCTAAAAAATATAAAGATAGAACCGATAATACATACCTGCATCCATATGTATAAAGTCCCAAATCCACATATAAAAATACTCAGTGCTGTAAGACTATTGTTATCCACCTGCAAAATGAAATATAAGTTAGTATAAGTATTACATAATACGCTTTTTAAGTTTGCCCTATTTGGAATAAATACAAGTGAGTCCTTCACTAAGGCTCGATTCGACCAATTTTTATCCGTGGAGAAATGTATGGATGGTATAACGTCAGCTTTATTTAGAATGACAGCGCTATGCCATTGATTTATTATCGGAATGAGATTGGTCTAATCGGCCCTAAAAGAAATACATTAAGTAGGTATATCTATAATAATATAAATAATACTAAAGTGTTCCGCTTTAGACGTTGATACCTACACGTTATCTATACAATTTATAAAGACGTAAATCTTACAGACAGCGGCAACGCTTATAAATAATCCTAAAAACGAAGCGCTTGCGCGATGTAATTGGCACCTAGCGCCCTCTATTGGTATACGGTGGAACTAATGTCCCGAAACGAAGTGGGGGCGGGCCACTAGTGTCATTTAATAATACTTTTTATATGACCTAACGTGTAGGTACTTACGTCTTCCCCATACGTACATGCCCTAGTGGGTATGTTCATAAGAAATCTAATTTATAAATTAGAAAATTGTAGAAAGTTCTTGTATTTAAGAGCGTTATCTCTTAAACCATTAGGAATTCGGATACCTAAGAAGACAGATAATTCTTAGCCAAAAGTGTCCATGTAATACGTTCAAAAGAAATGCATCCAAAACTAATTCTAAGATCTTGCCACGACATACACCATTTCGTGTGAAGACCCTCTGTTGGTTTGTTGTACGATACCTTCCTACATACGAACCTACTTTATACTCTTAATATAATCGTCCGGAAACATCGGGTTGGCTTCCTTAGTTTTAGTTTTAACGCAGCGATCAGCGGGTGTCAAACTGTAGCCTGATTCAGAGTACGCGGTCAGTAACCTGACTGTCTTATTTGAAAATAAATACTAACTATCTTGTAATCAAGGCCTCTAGGTGGACAACTCATAGGTATCGTTCAGGTTCATAATGTCCCTTTCGAAAAAGGACTTTTTGGAAACGGAACATTACGGGAAGTTGACATTATGAACCTGAACGAAATTTCTTTTCAGAGTTTCCAGCTACACACATACCCACTAAACCCCTATGGTCTCCCTCATCGCCCACAATGGGGTCAAGAAGAGTAATCCGTGCTTTGATCGAGTCGACCTATAGTTACTATAAACGGGACACGTCACCCTACAATTGATTTGTTAGCAGTCTCAATCGATTAGCGTGCGTACTCGCATACATAAGTCTTCCATCCGGTGACGATTAACCGGTCGATCAAGTCGCGACTGAAGGGGAACCATAACAACAACAGCGAGCTATTCCCCTTTGATAGATAGAATAACCTTTTAGGTATAGTACAACGTACCTCCACATTGAGGTAAAGGTATTTTTTTTTATTTTAATGTTACATTTCTATCTATTTCTACGTAAGCGGAATATCTAATTTTAGCATCAAAAATTGGATAAGTATTTTTAATATTCAACAGTGGAACTGTCCCATAAATTCAGAACATCTGACCACGTGGAATTTAACCAAAAATCTAATCTTTGTCAGTTACTATTATTAGGTCTAATGGAGGATGTTCACTAATTTTATTGTTTAGCTCTCCATAAACCGTTGAAAAGAAAAATCTGATTGAAAAAATTACTACGATACGTCGTGTAATTTCCGAGATATTCGATTATAAAGTACACGGGTTGTAAAGTGACGTCATCGCCGTCCCAGTACTTCGCAACACTAGCTCAGTCCACTCGCTTGTCCTGGCAATACATCGCCCGTATCTCCATCAAATTGGTTAAAAATAAAAACATGACTGAAAATAATATTACGATACGTCGTGTATTTATAGAGATACATAATTTTAAAAAAAAAGTTTTACGGTGACGTCACAATACCAGCGCGCGCCTGCGAAATTTTAATTTTCTATAATTTCATCAATACTTGGTCTTTTTTGATGAAACAAAAACTTTTGTATTTGTATAGATATTAGCTTTACTGCGACCATTTTTTTATGCGATGTTCTATACCTATTAACATTGTATATTAGTAGTTAAATTATAAATAGTTGGCTTTCAACTTGTTATGAACTAACGAACATCACAATTCTACTTAAATTTTACAATATTAGTAGGCCTTACCTTAAACAAGAACAGAAAAAAATAAACCAGGAAGCCCGCAGACAAAAATGACGCTGAGAAGGAAGCAATCCTATTTGCAAAGGAAGTCACATTTGGGTTTGGTGTTAGTGAACCTAGAATATGGATTTGCTGGTATCTGTCATAGATGATTTTGCCAGCTGCAAAAAATATGTTTTGTTAGCACAATATTATTATATGTATGAAAAATATTAAAATTATAAGTAAAATGAAATATACAATGCAGAATGAATACAGACAACTACAAATAGGGTCACTACAGTTTGCAAATTTTCCTCAATTGATATTGAAATGTGTTTGCCTATAAGGTGGAAATTTAATAAAGAAAACAGATAGTAGTAACCCAGTATGTGATTGTTTGTATAGCACTTCTTTTGACTTCGATTTTATTAGTTTTATTGAACTAATACTTCAGAGCACTGGCAGATATAATCTCACAAAATAATAATTTTGAATGAATAGATTTTTTTAAATTGGCACCAAAAATACAGATATTTATAAAGTACCGTGAGAAATTTACAATTTAAATACTGCATATTCAAGTATAATTAGTCATTAAGTGAGTGATGAGTGAATAAGCTGACTTCATAAAATCTTACTACACTATTCTTATTTATACACTATAGCATGGTGCTATGTTTATCAGCCCTATATAATTTATTTGTGATGTAATATTCTACTCATAATATGAGACTTAAATTATGGTTGTTAGTTCTTTCCTAACATGACATTACAACATAAAGTTATGATGAGGTTTCATAGATAAATTGTTAGATTGCATTATGTACACATGAATCTTTGTACATTTATTTGTACTAGTTTAATATTTTCTGGTGTATATTTTATGTTTTCTTAATTAAGGTTTTGAGCACCCGTGGGGATACCGGTGATCGACAAACAAAACATGTTTATTTTTATCTGGTTTGATGGCAGTCAATGTGTTAACAAAATAATATTATATTTCATCACCAAAAGTAAATAATAATTCACAATCAAGAAGCTACACTTTGCAATGCTAAAAGTACAACCTAAAGCAATATCTGATGAATGATCCACATCATAAGAGTCATATTTAATGAGGACTATTGTGTATGACAAATATGGGTACTATTAGGACTAAGGCCCAAATTCAATGGCATTGGTTGATTAGTAGGTATATATTATTGTCATATTGATATTTGTGAGCCTGCAATAATATAGATCCTTCTTAGAAGAACAAGAATGTCAAGAGCAAGTACAAAAATGTTAATGATTTACCAATGTTACCTTTAGGTAAGAATTTTATATACCCCAGAGAAGTAACATCCATGATCTAGTCTCAAACTACGGAATATTGTCTGTGTACTATAAGTAATAGACAATGTAGCCCAAGATGTCTCGACGGACATTGATATTCATGTAATCAAAACAATGAAAATTTATGACAGACAAAGTTATCATGCAATATTAGTTCACAATTTTTAATTAACACCTTTGTTACAACAAACAAAACTTATGATTCTAATGAAATTGTTAGCAAAGACATGGAATAGTAAATATACCACATTAGTTACAAGTATTAGGTAAACTGTTACTAGTGTGGCCTGCAGTTGCTGGGTTTCAACATTATAGTTTACATAACAAAGTTATTTGCCTCTCACCTATTACTCCGCTGGCTAAGTACAAAAAAGCAAGGCCAGTGTCCAAGGAATTCGTCTCTTGCGCAACTTGGAAACAAAGACTGAAATATAAAACAATAAATAAATAAATACTAATAATACACCAATAAAAAAACAGAATTGTCCACTCTTAATTTGGCATGGAAAAGTGAAAGTAAAAAAGCCCTAATTGCCAAGAATTTGCAGCAAATATTATTATAACAATTAACAGAGCATTGATCATGATTTTATATGGCATTTATTAACAGGTCTTGTAATAAAAATCAACCAATTTACGGAATTATGAATACATAAATAAACACAACAGACATGAATATAAATGTATAACTATATAAACGTTAGTATTAAATAAATGTTTAGTACTCACGACAATATAAAAGTAGATGATAATATAACGAGCCCACACTTAAAAACCAACATATTATTGTAAAATTAAATTAACAACCAACCCACCGTCCCATTCCCCACAATGTTTATTTGATAACTGTCAAAGTCACTTTAAAAAAAGTCATTTAGTCAAACGCAGTGTTGCCAGAATTATAATTTAAATACAAAATAGTTTATTTCAAAGATTCACACTAGCACATCTGGTGTCAATTTTCGAAAGCTGTCTTATGAATAACAAATGGAAAGTTTTCCATACCACTCTACGGGATATTGTGTAAATGTGGTTCGGTCACAATAATGATATAGAATATACCAGTCCTTTGCGTCCTGGTGAGGAAATATTCAAGAGTGAAATGGTCATATTAAAGAGTGAAACGGGAAAATATTTAGTGATCTGAAGAGTTTCATTTGATGAAAAACATATTTTGTTATTTTTATTGTCTATGTAGTTAATGTTTATTTAGAAATATTTTTTTAATCTTTGCCTCGCCAATAGGGTGGTTATAATATACTTTGAAAATTATGATCAGGGATTATGAAGATGATGGTAAAAGAGGTTTATGAAAAATAAAATGTACAAAGCTTTACTAATGGACAACATTTCATATTTTTAACATGTCCCTATTGTTTTTTTATATGAAAATAGACATAAAATGAACGGACCCATATTTTTTATTTTTTCAAAATTTGTCCATTTTCATGCATAAAATAATTATTAAAATTCTTTATATTCTAAATAGACGTAAGCGCCAAATGACGTCATCGGACGGCTGAATACAGCGATATTCCTTTGCTTATCATTGTTTTAATAAAAAAAGGTACTAGTGTCAAAGGTAAATAATACTAGTGTCAACATTGTCAACGTCATTCATTCATTCAACGTTGACAAGTTGTCTTTTTTTTTTGACAGTTGCTAGTCATGGTTTTGGCATTTCGTAAATTTAAAACTATAATGTGCTAGGCAAAGAAATATTTTACATTCTGCCGTCCGATGACGTCATCTTACGTTTTTTAGTTTTTAATTTTTTTCTCAGTAAATAAGCAACATAAAAAATTAATAAATATATATTCGCGCAGCGGAAAAGTAAATAAAGAAATGGTATTTTTTGTTTCAGAGCTTAGCAATTTTGAAATGTTGTCCATTATTAAAACTAGATCGGCGCGATCAATCGCCATTTCGAATTCGCCATATCTGTCGCGGAGCGGAACTCGTCAAAATGGTTGTTATGAAGTTTTTACTTGCGAACGACGATCAGAAAACATTTGTGCTCAGTTATTTAATAAATAGTATAAGTGTTTGCCGAGAGGTTGTAACCCCGAAATCGTTTAAATAGATCCGGTTTAATAGCTAAAAATTAAAATCGATTGGCGTCGCTAGTGTGCCCTACCCGTCACCCTAAATGGAAAAACAGAACCACCCTATGATAACAATTTGTTTAATTGATAAATTGTTTTAAATCCTTTTCTTTTATTAATTCTATACTAGCGCTGCCAAGTGATTTTAATTTAAAACTACTAAACCGGATCTATTTCCCGAAATTATTTAAATTTCGGGGCTACCACCTCTCGGCAAACACCTATACTATTTATTAAATAACCATGCACAAATCTTGGGTCCTTTTTTGTACGCGTAAACTTGATTCACGCCAAACGTCTTTGGCGTAACATAACTTTGTCTCATTTTTTTATGTACAGCAGCGTCAGATCTAGTTACCCCCCCCCCCCCCCCCCCCCCCCCCCCCTGCATTGGAAAAATAGCACTTGTGCCCCAGACATAAGGACGGTCCAAAGGTCAACAAGGGTAATTCGATGTGACGCCGTCGACGACATCTCATTTTTTTTAATACTTTCATTAAACAATTTGTTGCTCACTTTAAAATAAGTGTCTCTCATTTGCCACTATCAATTTAAATCACTTGGTGGTGCTAGTATCGTCGCCGTATGACTTAAGATCTTATTTTTTTCTAGCAAGTAATGAATGGTTCTTCAATTTCCGATCGATCGTCTTAAAACATTAGGTGAAGTGTTATAATATTTATAACAAGATCGGGCTAAAAAATCTTTTGACGGTTTTGACTTTTATATTTGTTTGCTGTAATCGATAAAATTGTCCTTATCAGAAGACTTTCATAAAATTATTCCGAAATCCGATTGTTTATATTTAATATGCCTTTTAATTGTGCATGATAAAATAAATGATTTTTATCTATAAAAAAGCTTTTTCATTTACCCCGTAGAATAATATAATAATAGTCTGATTTACCCTGTTCAAAAAGCTATTCAAGTTTAAACTAATCAAAAAACAATGCCATCAATTAATATGTGAAGTTTTAAAGTATCTGAATCACAAGGTTTGATTGTGAATAACCGTAGTTTTACAATGGAATGTTTCTACACTCATTTATTTTTATTCATAGTATGATTTTTTATTTCCTGACTGACTTTCTGTTAGCAATAATGTAATTATTTTTATTACAATTAAGTCATATCGAAGTATCACGTTTTAGGTATTTATAAATGCAAAAAATGGGGTTACCAAGTTACAAAAAGGGGCGCCACTGTCGCTTACATTAGTAAGCGACAGTGGCGCCCCCTTTTGTTTTATTATTGTGATTTGTGATATTCTCTGGCTGTAGAAAAAAAATGTGACTTGCTCTCGCGCCAAATTTTGACACTTGTTTTGTTTGACTGTTCTATTGTTGTTTACGTTTTACAGGTTAAGAATTTATTAATCGAAAAAACATTTTTTTTATGTGTTTGTAAACTTAAATTTAAGGATTCGTATAGCTTACCAACTAATTACAATATGTCCACTACACAGCCTATTCACGCACTTAGTTTAGGTAAGTATATGTATAATTTTAAATTAGTTTTAATGCATTCGTATTGTTTAAATCATTGGTACCTCTACAGTATGAAAGCAACACAAAGTTACTGCATCAACATACCCGTTTCCCCGTTACTTAAATATTTCTTGCCTGAAGGACACTGTAATACTTTCCTTAATCTGCTTCTTGCCTGAAGAGGTCAGTTCAGCAGATTTTCGTTTCAGTTTCAGGCCGGAGTTTTTAGACTTTTTTTGCAGTCACCTTTTTCACCTTTACAACCCCTCCCCTTTCTCCTGAATTGCAATTAGTAGTGAGCATTTTGTCTAGCTAAATTTTCCTGCCCACCCCCCTTGAGGTATCAATGCCCACCCCTAATGTAATTATTTAGTTACCTACTGTTGTTATGCATACCACACTATATATTTAGATAGATATACTCTATTGCACAAGAAAACATAACTTAAAAAAAAAACTAGGCATTACAGAAACTTAATTGTACAATTTTGGCAGTCTTATCTCTGGAAGTGATTTCTACCAGACAACCTTCGGGCAAAGGACATTTGATAGTAGAGGAGGGATAGGTGGTGAACACTATTAAAAAGAGAAATAAAAGTGAACTGTATATATATATTAAACATATGAAATACATAAATAAATACAATATTATATATTATAAATAAATATGTTATGCTTGGATAAAATAATATAAAGGACTAGATATACATTCATATAAATTAGGATCTTAGACAGACCATCGACTACTACCGATGACTGGACCTGTAAAGACTTAAAGGGATTGCTATTTATTTATTTAAAAAGTGAGTTTTGACTCTGGCTTTAAAAATGGTTAATGATGGAGACTGTCTTATTGATAGGGGTTGGGAGTTACATAGACGGATGGACTGGACTGTGAAGGGCTGGGTATAGAAATGAGAGGAGTGGGAGGGAGTCTTAAGGCTGAGATGTTTGCAAGAACGCATAAGACCCTGGATTGGCTGCAAAAACTGGAAACCCTCCTGAAGATACGGTGGTGATTTTGGGGTGAATAGTATTCTAGTATATAAGAACAGAAGAATGTGGACATAGTCATTTTTACGTAGACCATAAATTATTCGGATGCAAAAATTTTGAAGACGTTCAAGCTTGTTGAGTAGGTTTTGATTCAGGTCTAAGTAGAGGCATTCTGCATAGTCAAGGCTAGGAAAGAGAAGGAAGGAATGTACAAGTGCAATTTTGGCAGGTATTGGTATGAAGTTGCGTAACCAATTTAAACCACCAGCTGCAGCAATCTTTTTCCTACTAACCTGGGTAATTTGAGTTGTCCAGGATAAAATACTGTCGATGTGAATGCCCAGGTTTTTTACTGTTGTACTGAACTGAATTTGGACACCGTCAAAAAGTATTGGTGGCAAGGCACTCCAGTTGATCCTGGAAATAAGCCTGGCACTTCCAACAGATACCTGCGTTTTGTGAGGGTTAACCATGAGCCCAAATGACCGACTCCTCAATTTTGTATTTCCCTTAAAGAATGTTCTTTAAATATTTCTTTACAAATCTTATAAGTACCTTCTTACCTAAAAAGCTGCTAAAAGCAAGCTCCTGTGGGTTCATTCAGAACATCAAAGTGGTTGTATTTGTATGAAATATTGACTAGCAAGTTTATCTTGTGATCAAATAATAAATACTTACTTTGACTTCTCATTGTGGTGAATCCCTCCCTATACATTTTTCGTAAATGTAATCTTTCATACATACCTATATGTAAGTAGAAGTTTTATTTCTCTGTTAACAATATTGAAAGGACATTGACCATTTTGTATGTAATTTAGCCTCAAAAACTACCCTGACATGGATGCACATGTCAGGGTAGCTATTAGGGCTAAATCACATATAATCACAATAAGATGATTAGTTACTTTAGTAAAACATTTCGGTCAAAATTGCTCCATAAGAAGGCTTTAAGTCTCTTAGAATTTCAGTATTATAATTATGTAAATTGATACCATGTTGTCATAATCATCATGTTTACCATAATAATTTACAGCCATGAAGCTGGTTGGCAAAACCAGTGCCATTCCCTTTGAACATAATTCAATTTGGGATTTAATCCAAATATCATATGTAATGATGTCAAAATTTAAATTAGGTACATATCTTTGGGAGACATTATACAATTAAAATATTTAAAACTACTGTATTCATATTACTAATTTTTTTGCTTATATTTTAAAGTATCTTAAAAATTAAGTTACAATAAAGTACCTAATTGATCTATTATACGAAAATCATTTAGACAGAAATATAAGTGTTAAACAGCTTTTTCCTTTCAGATTCTGTCCAGCAGCAAGCATTCATCAAATATTTTCATTCATTACCTGATGTAAGTACCTTGATAACTAAATACTATTTTTATTAACTACATACTAGCTTCCGCCCGCGGCATTGCCCGTGTAGTATTAGTTTTTGTACCATAGGAACCTGTCATTTTTCGGTATAAAAAGTATTCTATATCACTATCCTGCTTCTAAGCTACCACCCTACCAAAATTCAGCTAAATTGTTCCAGCCAGTTTTTGAGTTATAAATAGTGTAACTAACATGACTTTCTTTTATATATATTTATTTTGTGTACATTTTATACATGAACATGAAGTTTAGTAACATAATTATTATTAAGCTACTTATTGCAATAAATTAATAAGTTAATAAAATTTCATTTTTAAATTTTTAACTTACATTCTATGACAATTTGATAACAAGCTAGTTTTAACTACCAAACCAACCAGCTACTTTCTTTTTAGCACTTGAAAATTTATTTCCTACGGATTTCCAAAAGCCTGGCTTTTCTGTGGTTGGCTCTGGTGGTGAAGTTTCAATGTTAGTTTTTTCTACATCTTGCTGTGAAGCTGACAAACCAGCCTCATGTTGTTTAATCGGTTGTAAATCATCATTTATTTGATGTTGGGTGGAAAATAAATCTCTATTTTGCTTAATCTGTTCGACTTCTTGCCCAATCGCAAAGTTTTCTATATCTGTATGCCGTTGTTCCTTCATTTAATTCTAAAGGTAAAACTTCGAAATTGTTTTTCTCATGTTGTTGATGATCTTGTAAATCTTCTACATTTTTCTGTTCAAAATCATTAAATTGATTATGACTCTGCAATTCCTGATTTAATTGGGAAAAATCAGTTATGAACTGATCTGTATTTTGCTTTTCTACATTTGATTGTTGGATCTGTTGCAAATCTACCAATTGTTGTTCAGTGTTTTGTTGGTGAGAATAATGACTTGGTACTTGTGCCTCTGAAAGGTCCTCAATTTTTTCTGGTTGTATGCTTTGCTCCAGGTTTTTATTGATTTGGTGACCATAATAAGGATGACTATGCTCAAATGATTGCCAGCCTGGGTTTTGTGGGTTAAATTCTTTGTGTTCATGATGGAAACCATGTTGATGATGGTAACTGCTTTGGTGTGAGTAGTGAGATTCGTGTTGGAAACCATGAGTTTGATAGGACCCCCAGGTCTGAGAATTTCCATGCGATTGCATATTTTGTTGGTCTACTACATCCATATCTTGGCGATAAATATCAAATTTGTGTGAATTTTCAGATGCCTGTCTATGATGATAAAATTCATTGTTATGTTTTTGTTCATCTTGGGATTGTTGGCTAAAGTCCTCAAATTGCGCTTCATGCAGATGAAAATCCTCGCCAGCATTATCGAAACTGTTCTCTGGTGTTATTTTTTTTGATAATGAATGACTTTGTTGGCCCCAGTTATGAGAGTTTTGTACAAAATCTTCCAACTGTGTATTTTTTTGCTCATGTTCATGAATATGATAGAAATCGTTATGATTTTCGATACTTTCAGAACTTTGTGTGTTTTGTGCTATAAACTTTTTCTCTATGTCTTGAGAATCTTTCTCAATTTCTATTTTATGTGTATTTGGTTTAACAGTTGTGGTTAAGATTTCAAATGAGTCATTTGTGGATTGAGTGGAAGTATTTTCATTGAAATTGTATTGATCCTTTTTTGTTGTCGACGACGAGACGTCATCGAACAAATCTTCGGGGCCAATATCCCCACGACCTATGTCATTAGGACGTTTCGTGTTAACTTTTTCAGTAGTGGTTATTGAAATAATATCTTTGGTAATTAAACTTCCCCGAGTAGTACTTTTTAGTTTTTCAGTTGTATCATCCTGGAATTGATTTATACTTTTATCTCTGTAAGTTTTATCAAGGGATGATGACATAAGAAGATCGTTACTACTATATTGTTGGTCATCCTTAGGTGTAGTGCTAATTGAAAATATATCGAAAGAATTTTGTTCTTGCGAATCGTGATCTGAGTTTTGTGAATGTGAAAAATATTTTTTTTGAGTATTTATCACATCCTTATTAGCTGGAGGAATGTATTCATCATCTAAGTTATCGATTTTATCCCATAAGCTATGAATAGGCTTTTTATCATTAGATTGTTTGTCTGGCAGATTAAAAATAGGACTTTCATCATCAAAGTTTTGAGGAAATTCGTTCTCCTTATTTAAAGAGCTTACGTGATTCCAAGTTCCCTGCGTTTGCTGTCCAAAATCTTGAGTTTGCTGTCCAAAATCTTGTGTTTGCTGTCCAAAATCTTGAGTTTGCTGTCCAAAATCTTGAGTTTGCTGTCCAAAATCTTGAGTTTGCTGTCCAAAATCTTGAGTTTGCTGTCCAAAATCCTCCCATTTATTTTGAGCCTGCTGACCTACATTCTCGAAACTGTCCCATTTATTATGAGCTTTCTGTCCGCTAGAGTGTTGTTGAAAATCCTCTTTATTCTGTGATTGTTCTGGATTATTTTTGTTCCAATAGATAACTCCTTTGTTCTCAGATGTTTGAGTTGGTTCCATACCTTTATCTCGATCTTCAGTTTTATGATCCTCGAGTTGAGTCCACTTCGTTTGAGTTTGCTGGCCAAAGTCTTCTATGGCCTCAGGTTGTGTGTCTACAGTTTTATCCTGCTTATCCCAACTGCCTGGTTTCTGATCATCTAAACCTTTGGATGAATAAAAATAAATATACATTATGCTGTCTTTTATTATATAATCTTATCTGTTGTTATTTCGGCAATGTAGGTATGTATTTATTAAGATGTTAATTTTTAGGACTTCATAATTGTTTATGATTACTCTATACATATAATAAATATTATACTGATTGAATATATCGCTTAAACTAGTTTTATATTATTAAAAAAAAACAAAGTTTAGTAATTGGCAGTTTTTAATATCCTTTTGGCAAATACAATATTTTTTGTTAAATTCTGTTTAACTTACTTTCAGATTGCTGTCCGAATGATTCCAATTTATTCCAAACATTTTGAGTTTCTTGTCCTACTTCCATTCTGTTTTCATTCTGCTGTCGAATATCCTGAGTTTCCTGCCCAAAATGTTGTAGTTGTTGTGTCTGTTGGCCAAACTGCTGTGTTTGCTGTCCAAAATCTTCTAACTGCTGTCCTATGTCTTGCCTTTGTTTGTCAAAATCCTGTGTTTGCTGTCCAAAATCTTGTAACTGCTGTCCTAAGTCTTGTCTTTGTTGGCCAAAATCCTGTGTTTGCTGTCCAAAATCTTGTAACTGCTGTCCTAAGTCTTGTCTTTGTTGGCCAAAATCCTGTGTTTGCTGTCCAAAATCTTGTAACTGTTGTCCTACGTCTTGTGTTTGTTGGCCAAAATCCTGTGTTTGCTGTCCGAAATTTTTCCATTTATTTTGAGTCTGCTGCCCTAAATTCTCCAAATTGTCCCATTTACTTTGAGTTTTCTGTCCCAGATCTTCTAAATTGTCAAATTTATTCTGTGTTTGTTGGCCTAGATCCTCTAAATTATCAAATTTATTCTGTGATTGCTGTCCAAGGTCTTGTAAATTATCCCATCTATTTTGAGTTTGTTGGCCCAGATCTTCTAAATTGTCCCATTTATTTTGAGTTTGCTGCCCTCCCAATTGAAAATTCTGCCATGCAGTCTGCGATTGCTGGGTCTCTTGACCATCAAATGTATTTTGATTCTGTTTTTGAAATTCGTTCACAGATCTTCTGAGACGGGCATGGCTGTTAAGAGGGTCACATTCAGTCACACAATCGTTTAAAGAATAACTTTGGGATTTGGTGTGTCTCGATCCGTAATGCTGGGACGAATATTGGTTCTGTGAAGATAAGTCAGTTAGTCTTTGAGAAGTCTGTGCGTCGGTGGCGCCACTTGAGGCTGGTTTAATTACATACGGATCGCCTTGCCTTTCCCATGATTTATGGTAAGAATAAGATGACTGGTAGCTTTTCGGTTTTGTACTTAAGGAACCCGCACCAATCTCAGACTGAGAATTGGCGTCTGCATTATATCCACTTTGAGAAAAGGCATTTAAATTAGATTGCGCAAAAGCATCTGAATTAGAGTTAGATGACGCTCTAGACGATGCGATTTGTTGCTGTGCAGATGACATTTGTTGTTGTGCAGTTGCGAGGTGTTGCTGTGCATTGTAATCTTCATGGTGGCGTGCTTGAGTTGACGCTTGATTGTATGCTTTTGCATTTTCAAATTGCGATCCATGATATAAACGCGATGCGTCATATAGTTCACTATTCACAGGTACTTGGTAGGTTGACAGAGGCACTACCACGGGTTTTGTGTCATGTTTCTCCCATTGTTTGCGGTAGCTGTATGATGACTCGTAATGTTTAGGGCTTGGGTGGTACACTGGTACATACGCCGTTTGTTGTCCTCCAGTGTTTAAGACCTCAGCTTCGCTATTCGCAGTGTGTTGGTCGTAATAAGTAGCAGTTCGAGTCCCTTGAGTAGCTTGTGCGGATATAGGTATAACGACGCTAGATCCGGGTCGTACAACAATGCGTGCCTGACTTTGTTTCTGAAGCGCATCTGCTCTAAAATCGTCAGAAGCTTGTTGGCTTAAACTCGAATGAGCATTATCATTTACTCCTTGATATCCTGACTTTGTGTAATATCTGGAGCTACGTCCCGATTGCGATCCATGCTCGTATTCGCCGCCACCATACAAATTTTGAGCATGTTGCAAACTGTCGGATTGAGACCCTCTATTCTGAGAGTATCCTGAATTGTAAGACATGCTGTTGGATCTGGCATTATTTTGACTCGATGAAGTATGATATTGGTATGCTCTATTTGCGGCTGAAGATTGAGACTCAGAATGTTCACTATCTTGGAAGTTGCGATTGCCTAAACTGCTGAGATCATATCGTCCGGATCCATAAATCCCTTGGGAATTAGCTGATGAAAATACATTGCCAGTTTTGGTGCTTGATCCATCACCTAATTCTCCGTGTACTTGTTTTATTAGTCCTCCCATCTGATGTTGAGCTAAATTGTCCATATTGTGAGCGCGTTCATAATTGCCCCCCATGTTTCCTCTCTGGGCGTCATAGTATCCACTCTTTGTACCTTCATCTGAAGAGCTTCTAGAATACTGGAAATCTTCTTTTTCTCTGTATAATTCGGGCTTAGCCGTGACTAGTACGACCAAGCCTAATCCAAATAGTAGACACCTCATGATTGATGTCTTCACTACCCTGTAATCAATTAAAATAATGTTAAGTTAGAATATATATATATACATTTTGTCTGGCTTCATCAAATCAAAAAGAAATTATTATTTCTAAAGAATAAACACTGGTGTCTTTATTATCGCCGAAAGTTTTAGTGATTCCCTTATTTGATAATTAAATCGTCATTTCTAAAAAGCCAATGTCTTAGCGCCAATTTTAAAAATACATTTAGGATTTTTTTTTTGTAAAAATACAAAGAGATGTAAAATAAAATAAAATATGAGTAAGTAGGTACCTATATAAAAGTCTAATGTAAGTATTTTCAATGTATCGATGCAGAAGGCATCATTTTCACAAACCTTAGTGGTTTATCAAATTCTGTAAACATTGATAATTATAATATAATTTAGTTTTTATGATGGCAAAAAAATTTGAAAATAAATTAAATACTTTCGATGTTATTGAAAATCGAAATGTAATTTTAAAAAATAAGAAAGTATCTTAGTTCTTACCTTTAGCAGTAGTGGATATTACTAGCACAACTTTGCAAAAAACGATTCACTCCACTAACGCGGTTCAAGCTTACTGACATTGGCTCAACGAGGACCGCCAATTTATTGTGTTTTAATATTCTATCTCTTGGCCCACCGATAACCCCTGGCCGGTCATGACGGTTTATTCTGAGAAATATGGACGTACGTTTCTCGCGACAATATTTATCACAACCTCAAAACCTTGGGTGACCAACTGTTTATATGGATCCGACTTACCTGTGTTCCCCTTACTTTGACTGTGAGTCATTATTAGTGACTACATTATGAGCAAATCATTATAGTTCAAAAATTATAATATCCAATTGCAATTATGTCATCGTTGCAAATAAGAACCATAAGTCCAAAGCTTTTCTAAGAAGTAGCTAAGATCCTACTCGAATATCTATTGTTTGTTTCCATACCTAATTTTAATGTGGGCGGAGCATGAGAATAATAAAATGAAGTCATAAAATTAGGTACTTGATAGCTAGGTTTTTTCTTACATTATAGCGTGCAAACGAGCAGACGGCACACCTGATGGTAAGTGATCACCCATGGACATCTGCAACTCCTTAGGTATCACATATGCGTTGCTGGCTGTTGATAAAGGAATAAGCCCTTTTCTTGAATTTAAAATGATTCTGAACGTGTTACTCTTATCCATTTGCTGTGATTCCCATATCGAAGTGTTGCGAAGGTCACGGTTACCATGCAGACTTACTAAATCTTGGATCACAGTCCAAGCGTACCCCAGGTTTCGAAGCGTAGGTTGCAACCGGGAATTAGCTAGCTAGTCACTGCTTTGCTCATATTCGCTTTTAGATTTAATTTTAGACCTACCTTCTTTTCTTGTTCATATTATAAAAAAATAAGTTTGAACTAAAGTATTTGCTATATGCATATCAACGTCAAAATATATTATAGATTCATTTATCCTCTAACCGATTATGGCTACGGCGGCCAATCTCAAACATCAGCCACGTACGCAGGATATATTATAGTGCTCAAGTGCGTATGCGCAAACACAAGTGCACTCTTATTCCCTTACCCTCATATTCCGATGGGACACCAGCGTGACACGATCGGAGAGAGATTAGGCGCAGGACCAACGGCTTAACGTGCTATCCGAGGCACGGGGGTACAAGACCGCCAACTCCCAGACTCCGGGCTGATACTAAGAATTACTTACTGAAAACTTAGGTGTAAAAATTTTTGGCCCGATCCGGGGATCGAATCCGGGACCTCTTGCGCAGCCGTCGCTTTAAAGTGCGACCCACTCACCACTGCGCCACTGAGGCAGTCAGATAGATAGATAGATTCATATAATGATTCGTTAATCGACGTCTAATGGAATGGACAGTATCTAACGGTATCCAATTCTTTGATCAATGAAAGCTACCGAATCCAAGTTAAAAGCATAGAATTAGGATGCCGCCCATTCTATGGTTAAAATTCTTTACCCATAGACATGACGACCAAGACCTAAAACATACCGTGCATTTCATAGAATGCCATACCTACTTGAAAAACTGCGCGAAGCTGTTAGTACTGAGGTAACGTGCTGGGCGACATTTTGCTCTACTGCACCCGTATAGAATCTGCGTCAGGGTCGATTGAATTGGGTACCTGTATTGTCTGTATTTATACTGACGGTTTGTGTGGCCACCTACAGGACAGCTACCCATTAACTTCGGTCAACAATCGTTTCCTCACGTTTTTTTCTCTCGCGAATGGTAGAAATTTAATATGCACATAGATTTCAAAAATCCAGAGGTGGAATGCTCGGATCCGAGTCCAAACCTACCTGACCTCCCGTTAAGAAGACGCACGTTCTTATTCACTGAGCTACCATAGCTCAGTTAGATCATAAACTTTGACAAACAACTGCTATAAAATTGCTGGGGTTTCATATCTGATAGTAAATTAATAATAAGTAATATTATGTATCTGTCTCCTTGGCCGACTTTACGTGTGCCTCTTCCAGTTGTCGCTTATAAGAAGTTCTATTTCCTTATAACAAATACATCAATCAAAAGCTTGTAATAAAAATGATAAGAATGTCAATAGCATATGCAATATGGCAATGATATTTTTATCCAACAGGAAAAATAAAATCAGAACTCAGCCTCATTTGTGTATCAACTCAGAAAACTTTCCCATATTATTAATTTATAAGTCATGTGTCCTTGGCTTACATTTCGTTTTTTAAATTTACAAAGACTTTTTTATGTGATAAATGGTAGACTAGCAGGCGGATCGCCTGATGTTAAGCTATTGTTGCTGCCAATGGACATCAGCAACACCAGTGGAGAGCCATAAGTGACCTTTTAACTTCACTTTCCTTCGATTGCGCTTCCGGTACCCTCACAATACAGCGCGCTGCTGCTGTACGCCGATTTTCGTGAAGCCACGGTATCACTCGGGAAGAGCCGTCTAAGATATAGTTTACGCAAAAATTCCTAAAAGGATAAAATTTAATAATTTTTGGTCTAGTTGACTAGTGAAATATATAAAACAAATGAGAATGTGTAAATAACAAATCAGACATTCAGAATGAAACTATAGAGGATAATAATAATCAAGTACATTATTTAGAGATAATGCGTAAACTTGACGCTTTTAACAAAGATAAACTTTAGGTATTACGAGTATAATGATTGTTCTGCTTGCAGTAACTCGCTGAGCAAATATTTTTTTGTTTTCGTGTAAAAAAATAAAAAACCAGGAATATACATAAATAATTTTTGGCTATTTTATTTATACGTTGTGGTATCTATGTGGTCCCCGGCTGAGTAGAATAGGCAACCCTCACTCTTACCGAGGTGTCGTAAAAGGCGACTAAGGTAAGGCTGCTGGCATGATCATCAGCACCCAGAGAAGGAAAACTCTGCGTTTATATCATAACCCTCGCCAACCCGTCTGCCAAGCGTGGTGAGTATGGCAATTACCCCTCATGTGATTGAGGGAGGCCCGTGGCCCAGCAGTGGGGACTTAAATGGGCTGACGATGATCTATGTGGTATTACCGACTACAGTTCGGATTTTTCAACCATACTGAAAAACATTTGTACTTTAAGAAATTCGTCGAATTTTTTTTCAACTAGTAGATACTTACTACCCATACAAAATGACCAAGTCGGGTGACCGACTTTGTATGGGGCCGTCCTCTAATCACATGATGGTTTTAGTGCCTTATTTGAACGCCCCCCAACCCCAGGTGATATTATGTTTTTTATTTACTATCCCTCCCCCTCCTCGTGTATTTTTTTTTGTACATATTAAGCTACGAAGTTTAAGATAACCTCTACTTCAAAAACAGATGAATCAAACTAATTCTAGAAAATTAGTCCTGGGTTCGATTCCCAGGTCGAGCAAAGGTATGATTCGAATTTTTCGAACATAGCTCGAGTTTGTGATCACCAATCCGCATTTGGCAGGCGTGGTGATTAAGCCTAATCCCATCATAGTAACGATAACTTGATTTCTATGTGATGGAGGCCTTTGCCCTACAGTGGGACAGTATGTAGGCTGATACCCGTTTGATAAATTCGTTACAGAAACCACCGACTACAGTTCGGATCTTCGACCGCAATGACTACTACAGTGTCCATGGAGTGGACGCTCACACTTCCGCCAGGGAAGTTTTCTCCTCTATTTCCAACATCAAGAAGATGGGCATCGAGCCGAATAAGTTGGACTATTTAGTGCTCTCGAAAGGAAACTTCGAGATACTAATTAAGAAACTGTTGCTGGTAAGTGATTTTACTACACATGAGACTGCTTAAAGTGACGGGTAGGGCACACTAGCGACGCCATAGATTTTAATTTTTAGCTACTAAACCGGATCTATTTTAAACAATTTCGGGGTTACAACCACTAGGCAAACACTTATACTATTTATTAAATAAGCATGCTCAAATTTTGGGTCCGTTTTTGTACGCGAAAAATAATTTCACGCCAAAAGTGGCCGCTTTAGGCGTTAATCACTTTTTCGCGTACGCGTTGCACTCAACATTTGTGCATGGTTATTTAATAAATAGTGTAAGTGTTTGCCGAGAGGTTGTAACCCCGAAATTGATTTAAATTTTTAGCAACTAAACTGGATTTCTTTTTAATAATTTCGAAGCCAGCCTCTCGGAAAGCACTTTTTTTTAAAGCACGTTTCGGATACTTTCTGAAATGTGTAACTATGATTCAGTTGGTCTGGTTCCCGTGTTAAAGGGTTTCGAAGGTCAGCAGTCTCTTCATTATAATTACCAGACTCCTTAAAGCTTAAATCATGGTTCAAGCGTACCTTAGGCTCCAAAGCGATGCAATGCAGCGGGAATCAAAAGGGGTATAGAATCCTAAAAAACAGCATGATTAGTAAGTTAGTCGGATTTTCAACTGGTAACAAAGATTAAATCTAAGTTTGAGACACTGTTTTGCTTTCGTTTGCGCATAAATATTTTGCTTCTAGTCAATGATATAGGTTGTAATCGAATAGACTGGTTAATTTATATTAAATATTTTTCTGCAATAAGACCGCCTTCAGAAACCACGAACTGAAGTGTTAAATAATATTTTTAACACTTTATGCACTTCAAATAACATTTTATAACAGTACACTCGAGAAAAGGTTTTACCGAAGTCGGCGCTCAATACTATCTTGTAATTTAATACAACATTCAATTACTGAACAGGGATTAGGCGCCGACTTCGGTAAAACCTTTTCTCGAGTATTAAATGTTATTTGAAGTGTATAAAGTCTTAAAAATAATATTTTACACTTTTCAGTTCGTGGTTAGTGAAGACGGTTTTTTTCGCAGATATTTTTTTTGTTTTCAAGCTTTGACAGCCCCCCCCCCCCCCTCTCTTTCCCCTTACCACCCTCGACAAATAACTAAAAAACAAACTGGGAGTACAGTATGAAAGAATTATCCTTTAACTCCTTACCGTTGAGGAGTTGACCATCAGGAGAGCTAAAATAATAATACAATCAGGCGTAAATAATGGTGCAGTTATGAAAAAAGATACAAAAACACTACGTGTCCCTTCAAAATTTGAGGGCTCCACTCAATTTTTCCAGGATCCCATTATCAGATCCTCATTTCCTGATCATGGTACCAATCCGGGACTATCTACTTTCCATTTAAAAAAAAACATCTAAATAGGTTCATAAATGGCAAAGTAATCGGCGAACAAACATACAAAAAAAAATAGGGTTTAAGACCTCTTTAAGATAATTATCTTAATAATAATTCTCACAACATCTCATATGTTGACCTCTCTCATATCCCTATACATGTCGAATAGAGAACCTCTTTTTTTTGCAGCCGGTTAAAACAGCGATGTTTATATCGAACGTACACTAACAAGTATACTTATATCGAACATGCACAATACCACACTCTTGACCTTATTTATCGGTCATGCATTATCAGTGATGATTTTATTTTTATTAATAAACATAATACAGTCTATACTATTAATTGAGACATTGTACATCCGTCAATGTTAAGGCCATTTCCGTATTAATTATCCTTCTTTAAAGATTTAGATATTAACTACAACTTAATACCTATACTTTCTGATAGGTTGCATCATCAGTATCATGTCACCAAACAGTGACATGATACTGATATCATGTCACTGTTTGGTTAGTGACTCAAAATTCTCGAGCGAGTAGATTGGTCATTTTAGTACTGCGTAAATATTGCAACAACGCGTAGAACTTAACTTTTGGGTATTGGTTTGAGGTTTTCCTTGTATTAATATTTAAGGGAAGTTTTGCAAGGAACACAAAATAATGGTATGGGCTTTGTAGTGTATTGATGTAGTCTCCGATGGATGCAAATCAAATCTCATTGACGTAAGTTGCCCCCGTCGAATCTGCTGGCAGGCTTAAATCGCTCATTACGAGGAAGTTGTATGTCCTATTGTGAGCAATATTACATTAGTGGAAAAGAACGTTCGCCTTATGAACGCGAGGTTGTAAGTTCGAATCCGAGTATACTCACCACCTCTGGAGTTTTCATATCTATGTGAATGTTTTGCCATTCGACCACAAAGTGGTCTACCGTGGGAGAGCCACGCTTCGGTACGATTGGGCGGGCTCGATCGGAGTGATACCACGGCCTTACAGAAAACCGGCGTGAAGCAGCAAAGTACTGTGTTTCGCTGCGTGAGTGAGGGTACCGAAGGCCCAATCCAGGGAAAACAGGCCCAGGGGAAAAGAGGGTTTAAATACTCGTGACTCCATTGGTGTTGTAGGTGTTATTGGGCGGCGGCAATCGCTTACCATCAGGCGATCCGTCTGCTCTTCTGCCACCTAACACATAAAAAAAAGTGGCAGCAACATGCAACGGAGAAATGAGGTGTCCGGAAGGTGTACTTCAGTTTAATTTTTAATTACTTACTATAATAAAGATGACAGTACGCTTTTTCTCTCCTCTACCAAAAAGTTGTTAAGACAAAAACGGTACACGCGATAAGACCACATTATTGTGCTATAATGTATCGCTGTAACCTAAAGATACAACCCATATTTTGAATTTTGTTTTGTGAAATAAGTAATAGTACCTATCTGTCTCTATCTTACCTTTGAAAATCATTTTTCACCAAATTCTAACATGCTGATATATAATGATAACATTTCTGTTTTGTCTCATTTGTTAATGTTTATATCTGTGTCATAGTGTCTAAGTGTATTTATGTACTTCATATTGAATTATAATAAAAGCGCTTTGGGCAACTGTAAGCTCTTATTATCATATTTGTTGAAATAAATAAAATAAATAAAAGTTACTGATTGTTTTTGCCTACAAATGTAACGAAGGCAGTTCAAACTCTTCCAACCGTGGCGTGTATTTTTTTTAGAGATGGGGGCAGACGACCAGACGGATCACCTCATGGTAAGCGATTACCGCCGCCCATGGACACCTGCAAAACCTTAGGAGTTCTTTTCTTGAAGGTTGTATTGGCTATACTTTTCCTCTACTCTGAGGTGGTCTGGATAAGAACGCCTACATTGTACTTATATAATGCCATAGACTACTGAAAATCAGCGCTATGGCTCAAGCCATAGCTAAATGCTGAGTAGGGACCGTTTCGGCACCTAGCTTTTAAGATATTTCGTCTGTAAATGTCCATGTTAAGTGTCGAATAAATGATTTCTTATCTTATCTTCTAAAGTACTTATCATTACTATCTTACAATCTTTCTTCAGGTCCGGCGTTACAGAGTAGAAATATATGTGGCAGAAGGTTCAGTAAAGAACAGTGACTGGGTCCTCAAGTACAAGGGCTCTCCGGGATGTCTGTCGCAGCTGGAGGAAGTTCTGGGCGAAGGACTAGGGGCTTCAGAAGAGAACTCACCCTGTCTTATGGCTGTTAATATCAAAACAGATCCAGTTAGCAAAGTAAGTTAATTCTGCAAATCATGTTTTTTTAAATTCCTTTCTCTTAATGGTAAATGCCGTTTAAATACGCGGTCGCTTGGATCATAATCTAGGATTTGGAAATCAGATGATTAAATTAAAGCGATTGCCATCTGAACTTGAACCCTTAACTAGAGCAAGCCACCTCTAAATAGACAGGATTTAAGATTTTAATTAGTTGTTTTGGATCTTATTTCAAGGGCATAGGGTTCAAAGTAACCACGACATTTCACCGAGACCTCAGACACTTACAGTTTGGTACACTAATTGCTGTTACTTTAGGCTGAGCACCTGTCCACATCTTCATGGTCAGGTGGGTGGGTAAAAAAAAGATTAAAGAATAATCCACAACTTGCACCTTCAAGTCGAAAAGTTTTTATTCCCACGTGCACCACGTGTGTGGATGGGCGGCCCTACCTAAGCACATGCCTACTTTATTTATTGGCACAAAAAACAGAATAACATCAAAATAGCATCAAAGTTAACAAATTAAATTATTTATAGTCCAGACATTATCCCAAAAACATGTGTACACATCATGACATAAAAATGTCTACTATTTAAAAAGTAAACCACAGATCTTAAAATAAGGCGACGAGTAGCCCTAACTAGCGACACCATTCGTTTTTAATTGTTAGCTACTAAACCGGATCTATTTTAAACAATTTCGGGGTTACAACCTCTCGGCAAACACTTATACTATTTATTAATTAACCATGCACAAATGTTGGGTCCGTTTTTGTAAGCGAAAAATTGATTACCGCCAAAAGCAGCCACTTTTAGCATGAATCAATTTTTCGCGTACAAATTTGTGCATGGTTAATTGGTTATTTAATAAATAGTATAAGTGTTTGCCGAGAGGTTGTAACCCCGAAATTGTTTAAAATATCTCCGGTTTAGTAGCTAACAATTAAAATCGATTGGCGTCGCTAGTGTGCCCTACCCGTCACCTTAATAATATCACAAGTAACATGCGGCTATATTGGTCTGAATATACACATTTGGAGATATGTATTATTGCTGCCCGTTTGAAACTTGGCAGGTTATCATTAAATATATCTATAGAATTATAATTCTTTTATATTATTTTATCTATCAGGAGTTCTTTGTTGTGGCGACGCATTCTTTACAGGGTTAAAGTATGGTGTATTGTTTTTATACGTTAAAACTGTGTGTATCAGTAATTTCCGCCCTGTTCAGACCTAAGTGGATCGTGATTAGGTACATATCCAAACAAAATCATGAGGATTAACCCAGTTTCTGTAAGCTAATTCGAATAAACTTCAATTGCTCAACTTGAGTGAGCCATGAAAATTACTCAATCACATTCACGTGTCGATCTCGATATTATCGGATAAACACGAGATGGATAAAACGTGAGTTAATCACACAGACGCACGATAAATACTGTGACTAGTGTAGTCAGTCAGAGAAAGCTAACTTTATGCTTCCATTCAGCGGAATGAATTACTATAGATCGTAAAATATAGTAAGATTAATATGGCAGCTATTGATGTCACAGAATAATAATCTTTATGTTAACAGTTACGAAATTCTATGGTATATCACTTGTTAAAATGATAATCCTTAAGTCCGTTGCAAGGTCAAATGACATCTCTCATTCTAACCAAGCATATTTGATCCATGTACTGACTATCTTTTGATGATATAAGTTATCAATTATAATCGAATATAATACGAAACTAACTGAATATTCCTTCAAAATTAACATTAATTCGTTTGATTATTTGGCGAACATCTCTAGAGTTTAAAAAGAAAATAGGCTGACACACAAAACATTGTACCAACGTCCAATTCTCTAGAAAAGTAAATGTTCAATATATAGATATAAATATTTAACAGAAAAATTAAATCTTGAAATAACAAACTAATAATTTAAAAAAAAATCAAGTCACAGAGTCCATACGTGTTAGTAACAATATTCAAGTTAAGTAAGTTATCAATTATAATTAATCTATGAAATATTTTAAGTAAGTAAATATTTTATTCAGCGAAACATACACTGTATACAAATTCAGCAGGTAGATATAACATGAACATAAAATTAATTAACCACTAAAGTATGATTATTGACCCTTTCCCATTTCTTTGACATCAAGTGTAATAATAAACCTACTGTTCCTACTGCCGTTTTGTGTTACTGGGAAAAGAACAGCTGATTTCAACAAAAACATGTGAGTTTAATAAAATTACAAACAAAACAGTTACAAGTAATAATCACTTATCTGTTCATTGAATCGTTTGTGTTATTTCCTTGGTCGTTCTTTGTTATCAAACATACTTAGAAATCATTACAATATTAAAGTTTCATTCTGTATAAAAAACAAAAGATAAAAGTTATAAAAATTTTGTATTGTTTAAACATAGCTATTGACTACGAAATCAAAATAGAATTTTGAAAAGACCTGTTTATTAAAATCACCTAAAATCATAGAAAATATAAAAAATACAAGTAAATAATTCTGTGCGTCCTGTGAAAAGTGGTACAAGTTGACTTTATATCGAATTTGATTTTCTTTTTTTTGAGAAAATTAAATTCGATATACCTAAGTCAACTTGTAACACTTTTCACAGGACGCACAGACCTGCATTATTAGGCTACAGGCTAAGACCCCGTTGCTAAGACCGTCAACAATCACCTAGCACCAGGGTTACCATATCTATCGTCAACAATAGTAACAAGACAGGTCTGGATGAGCGTCGGAGCCTAAACGGAAACTTTTAGTTGCGCGCGCGGGAATAGTGTAGAACACGGGCGTCTGCGCTGCCCTGACAGAGATCTCTGAACTAGAGCTCCTCAACTAACACGCGGATTGAGTTTCCGATCTTCGCATTTGACCCTTGAAGGTTCATTTAAAGCTATGAAATTCAAGCTTCGAAGTTCATTTAAAACTCTTATTTCAAAAAGCGGTCTAAGAAAAGTTCCGGAACTAAACTACCCATTTTAACATTGCGTATTGGAACGGAACAGCTTAAGCTTTAGTAAGGAAATAACTTAAGCCCCGCGATTTATAATAAGGTGGCTTGCGTCTATCGACATAAAGCTAAAATTTGAATCTCGATGGCGACTGAACCGCGATTTTCACAGGACTCCTTTGGGTGCGCAGACTCTAGGTCACGGCTAGATTAACATGGTGATGAATTTTGAACTATAGGGATAGGTTAATAATAAGTATTGAACATAATCGGTAGCATTTCCCAGGGTCGGCTTCTCGGCGTGGCTTGCATAACAGCGGGTGACTATCAGATGTCAGTAACGGAATTCACAGACGACGACCTTCTGACTGAACTTGAGACCATCACAGTTCAAACCGCCCCATCAGAGTGCCTGGTGCCACAGATAGATAACGAGGATGTAAGTTTGTCAACTTCTCAATCTTATCTTTGCGTGTCATACCCGGTTGCATCCAAATCCGTCGCTTTAGAGCTAGGAGTACGGTTCGACGTCTGGACCCCAATTCTCGAGCTCGTGACATTTATTTTCATACGACATATATCACTAAAACATAGTTTTTTTGTATGGTTTTCAGGTGATATCCGCCATGTTTTCAAAATATCACGAGCACGAGAATTGGGCTCCTGGTTGGTCTCATAAATAGTACGGTCAGCATCGAAAGTAGCTTAACACTTTAGTATCATGTGGAAGAAACATTTTTTACGTATCCCTTAGAAACTGACTACTAAGCTACTTTTTATGCTGACCGTTAAATGAAACAATACATCGCATACAGGGAAAACAGACCTAAGGGTTACACCTTGAGAATCATCGTAATAGGGTCGTTCTTCTTTTTTATCGACAATGAGCCAAACTTACACATCAACATTTAACTTTTATATAACAGACTACAATTGATAAATAATATATCCTAAATATTCGTTAATGTACTATTTTACAGATGGACTATTACATGATCTAAAATTTAATTGATAAAGAATACTTTTTGATTAAAATGGACACCTCCGTCACGTCCCCCGAAATTAGTGCCATTTACACCTCTGTCACGCTTTATATATTTTTTTACATTGTTAAATCATGCTAAAGTACCTACGAGGTGATAAAACAATGTCATTATTTCATGTTAAATTAAGAATATCTTGATGGTGTAACGTATATTTTTTTATATAATTAATTACTTGATAAGTCACTGAGGACGGGCTTATTGTCGTAAAAAAAGAAGAACGACCCAATAATAAATTGTCATTTTGAGAAATTATCCGAAACGTAGGGTCACTATGTTTTCCCTAACTGTTGAGCTAGTGGTACAGAAAAGGCGATTGTAGCAATTTTTGTTTTTTTAAATCTCTTACCTACTTCTCGAGCAATGCCAAAGTTATTTTCTATATTAGCATTGTTTACTCCACATTAGAATTTAAGGTTCCACCGATAACAGAATCTCATCCGTAATTCTTCCTATTACAGTACAAAATGCTAAAACAAGTGATGGCAAGAGCGAACGTGACTGTGACAAAGCTGAAGAAGAGCGAATTCTCCACTGAAGGTTTGCACCAAGACCTGAATCGCTTGTTGAAGTTCAAAGACGACCAGCAACAAGACTCGAATGCCTTCCCAGAGACGAGGAAGGAAACTGCTATGACAACTTTGGCTGCAGCTATAAAATATGTAGCTTTATTAAATGACGGCACAAATTTTGGAAGGTAAGTTTGTAATTAATGATCGTTTAATTATGTATTAAGTAAGCAGATTTTTTGTAAATTTTCACTTCACCCAAAGTCAGCAAAAGCAGTAAAAAATATGATTTCATTCCCTTATTTAGGGTGAGTTGCATCGTAGACTAATCTAATCCTGGATCATGATTCAAGCGTAGCCCGGGCTGGCGCAGTCGGGAATAACACACTGAGATGGGATGAAACAAAAGTTGGTGCATTTGAGCAAAAGAATCAGAATTTAATTAAAATTCTTGTTCCATAATTTTTAGTCCGCTTTTATCCTGCGTTATTCTGACAGATTTCGCCTGTCAACAATCCAAGCCGACTGCTTTCTACACTTGGACGCGGCCGCGTTGTCCGCGCTCAACGTGTTACCGGAGCTGGGAGACACGTCGCACGCCCCCACTAGGAGTTTGCTCGGACTTCTGGATAGATGTCGCACGCAGCAAGGGAAACGGTAAGAGGACGCGATGTTGCCGCTCCGCGGACACGGTTTCGTCCCAAAATGTCTGATCTAGTTGACTTTGATATCGAAGAGTTCGTTGACCTACGTGCTAGGCAATATATCATGTATCCCGATCCCGACCATAGCAGATTTGTCAATTACCCAAGTTTCATTCCAAAAAAAATGTTTGAGAATAATAATCAATATAAATATCATGACCAGCTGTAAGCCCTTTTTTATAATAGAAAAAATTCTAACACTAACGAGCATGTATATTTTGGAAGTTGGTATTTTTGTAAGGAAAAATCCACATCTCTTTTCAGTGTACTCACGACCCCAAGATCTTGGACCACGAACTAAACTGGCCGCACCTAATTCCAAATTAGAATTAGTAAGATCTGGACCTCGTGGAATGTGTGTGAAAATGTATAATAAAATCCCGAACACAATACAAAAGGAAATTGGAAAGTTCAGGGTATGCGATACCTTACCAGGGTTCATGTTTGAACTAAATATATTAATCAATACCTCTAATGTACATGTGATAAAGTTCCCGGTAGGACACTTTTAGACCTTATTTCATCGCATTAAGGTCGAAAAGTGGCCTACTGGGAACTTTGTCAGATGTACAACACGATTGGAATAAATGTTTGAATTGAATCGAATTGAATTGAATTCTATAGTTTTGTCATCATTTCAACCAAAGGACAACTACTTATACCTCGATTGACTCTCAGATTGGCCACAAAACTCTGTTTTATCAACAAACACTTGTTGTTAGTGCGTCTCAAACCACTACTAAACTAAACTGATAATACAACCTAATGATGAAACATGTATTAAACATACATTGAATTTACCATGTTATGTCCAGCCTCCTGGCTCAGTGGCTTCGGCAGCCGCTCCGTGACATAAACCTGATCAACGAGCGACTCGACGTAGTGGAACTGCTCGTCAACTCGTCACAGCTCCGTCTACAACTCCACGACGACCACTTGCGCAGGATACCGGACCTCCAAGCGTTGGCCAGGAGACTCACGAGGAAGAAGGCCAACCTGCAAGACTGCTATAGGATATACCAGGTGAGATGAGAGATAAACCTGATTCACAACACGTCTGCAGCTCCACAACGGCCACTTGCGCAGGATACCGGACCTGCGGGCGTTGGCCAGGAGGCTCACGAGGAAGAAGGCCAACCTGCAAGACTGCTATAGGATATACCAGGTGAGATGAGAGATAAACCTCATTCACAACACGTCTGCAGCTCCACAACGGCCACTTGCGCAGGATACCGGACCTGCAGGCGTTGGACAAGAGACTCACGAGGAAGAAGGCCAACTAGCAAGACTGCTATAGGATATACCAGGTGAGATGAGAGATAAACCTGATTCACAACACGTCTGCAGCTCCACAACGGCCACTTGCGCAGGATACCGGGCCTGTAGGCGTTGGCCAGGAGACTCATGAGGAACCTGCAAGACTGATATACTTGGCGAGATATTGAATCTTATTAATAAAGTGGTAAATAAATCTAATCACAACGACAGGATTTATAGGTAAACCGCAAAAGCGTAACACTAGCGCGATGTAATCGACACTCAGCGCCATCTATTGGCAACTGAAGCAAAATTAAGTCCCGGAAAGTAGTGAGGGCGTGCCATTAGTAGGAGATAAGCCTGATCTACTAGCGCATCGACGTAGTGGAGCTGTTAGCTAACACGCCTTTTTCTTTTGTTGTATTGCCTGCATCAACCTTTTTTCTAAATATTTCAGGCTATAAACAGACTTCCATCTCTACTGCAATGCTTGGCAGAAGCAAACCATTCGACGGTACATTCCTCATTCTCGGAGCCAATATCGGAATTAAATGACGATCTGAACAAATACCAGCAGATGATTGAAACGACAGTCGACATGTTTGCTGTGGAAAGAGGTACCGTTCATTAGTTTTTTATGTACAGAGAGCCACACATCAGGTTACTAAAATCTGTGAAAATTCCTCAATTGATATTGAACCGAACGTGTTTGACATTAAGGTGAAAATCGAATGAAGAAATTTGACAATTTTGTATACTATTTGTATACTTATTGTTTAATATCTCACCTTTGAAAGGTCTCAAACTCTCCCTGGACTACGACAAACCATTTGAAATTAAAATCGGCTCAATCGGTCTAGTCGCTCTCGGGTTTTAATCAGACTAACGAACATCCATTCATTTTTATTTATATAGATAATAGTAGGGATGGAGAAAAACATAGGCTACTTTTTGTCTCCTTCTAACACAAGCGAAGTCGCGAGCAGAAGCTAGTATTTAATAGTTTTTAATAACTTGGCTTGTCTTCCTTGTTAAGTATTTCATGTTTTATCATCGTGACACTTATTATACCTATTATAAAAGGATGTTTATTATACAGGTGACTTCCTAGTAAAACCGTCATTCGATGAACAACTGCAGAATCTCAGCGAGCAATTGGACAAACTCCAATCTTCTGCTGACAGAGAACTGAGTAAGGCTGCTAGAGACTTGGGTCTCGAAGCCAGCAAGACTATCAAACTGGAAACTAACCCACAGGGAGAATTCTGTTTTAGGTAATAATAATACAACATAGGGATATTAATATATTACTTAAGAAGATTTTTTCAAAATTTTGTCTCCTCCCAGGGGCGACCCCTTGTTAGAACAAAATGGTCCCAATGGCCCCTCTCTTATTGCTTACGAAAGATAATGAAATGGCCCCATAATTAAATAATTAAAAATCCTTCTAAGTATTTTTCTTTTATCCTACTCTAGAGTCACAATGAAAGAAGAACAATCACTCCGTGGTAATAAGAAGTACACAATTATCGACGCTGTGAAAGGCGGCGTAAGATTTAAAACCAGTAACTTGGAAAATATAGCAGAAGAGTACGTCCAAACAAAATCCACTTATGAAAAGGAACAAGATAAGGTTGTTGCTGAAATTGTTGGGATCGCAGGTGAATAAATGAATACATAAAAACCTCGTTTAATCTCTTTTTATAACTTTTTTTTACGGAAGCAATGTTTACTCGTAATGGCTCGCCTTAGGCTCGATTCGACCAATCTTTATCCGTGGATAAATCTATGGTATAACGTCAGATTTGTATAGAATGACAGCACTATACCATAGATTTAGTATCGGTTTAAGATTGGTCGAATTGGCCCTTAGCCTGATTTGTGAGGAAGGAAGTGCACATTTTTGAAGCTCTGATATTGCAGCCTTCCGTTCCCCAAGTATTTCCGAAATATATAAAAAAAAAAATTGGAAATATTGTTGCTTTAAGATTTAATTTCCGCCAAATACAGATTAGTAGTATTACATAATACGTTATACTAATTAATTTTTTAGGACAACCAATAAGACACATACTCCAGAAGTGTTTAGTCTAGCGCAGTAGCTAATTCTAAGTGCTGTCTTAAACAATATCTTAATAATTTTTTTCACAGCTGGCTACTCGGAATGCCTATTTTGCCTCTCTCACATCCTATCGAAACTGGACGTGCTAGTGGCATTCGCCGTAGCCGCGTCCACGGCGCCGTACCCGTACTGCCGGCCGGAGTTCACGGAGAGCCCCGACGAACTCATCCTGAAGGACGTCCGCCATCCCTGCCTTGAGGTGCAGGAGGGGGTTTCCTATATTCCCAATGATGTGGTGTTTAAGCGAGGTATCTATGTAATAGCCTTAGATCCTACGACTGACAGACTTTCGTTATTTCATAAAAGCTGAATTTTTTTGTGTACTCCCACAAACCCACAAACAACACAGGTAAGAACTATACGTGCAGGTTTCCTCACTGTTTACTTTCCCCATCTGTCAAACACAAATTATAGTCCATTCAGTATGTGAAGGTGAATAGGACAGTTCTATTTTGACATTAAAAGTGAGACGCTCTTTTTAAACCTAACCGATATTTTTAAGAATCGAGAATATTTTCTTTAGAAATCTAATCGACTTTTTATTTGTTTGATTTTTAATTTCAATCAACATTTTATCTGTGAATTTGAACTATCTGGATATAGAATACAATATGTAAATATTCTTAGTGGTACACACACAATAAATCACATATAATATGCATCTTATTCATCTGAAAAACAACAATACTCGCTTGACATGTCGGAACCACCTTCGTCACCAAAAGAAATCTTGGTCCTAATGCAATCTATGCGGACATATTTTGCACGAGACAATAATCGTGATTCGATGGTAAGATGGCCGTTATAGCGATTAGTGATTTATTGAGATTGTTTGTGTCAATCCCTATGAGCAAAAATTCCGATTAGCGCATTATGCAACTCATAAGACCTTTGGTTATAATTTTTTATGGTAATAACTATTTTAAGTTCTTGTTCAGATTAATTGAGAAAGTTTAATACTCGTTTTTTGTACGCGGAAAATTGATTCACGTCAAAAGCGGCAACTTTTGGCGTGAATAAATTTTTCGCGTTTGTGCACGGACCCGTTTGTGCATGGTTATTTAATAAATATTGTATGTGTTTGCCGAGAGATTTAACCCCGAAATTGTTTAAAATAGATCCGGTTTAGTATCTTAAAATTAAAATTTATTGGCGTCGCTAGTGTGCCCTACCCGTCACCTTAATGTCAAACGATCCCAACTACAGTCGCGAGCAAACAAATCGACTCAGGACCTAACTTTCATACAAACTTGCGAATCCACTGGTGTCGCGGGTGTCCATGGGCGGGGCGGTTCATCGTTTACCATCAGAGCGCCCAAAATGCGCCATCAGGGCGCCAGAGTACGTGACGTCGCGACGCCGCCTTCCAGTTTTTGAATCAGCCAATCGGAATGAAGCGACGACAGCGCCCCTAGTTCTTGTTTTCACCGCATGTTTCCAATAATATTCATCGACGTAGTATCTATAAGGAATGGACAAGCCATTGTGAATATTTGATATTTAAAATTGTTCTTTAACCACTTAACATAAGACCTTAATATTCCTAAAAAAGTGACTCCATCAGCCACGACTACAATTTGTTTTATTTTTATTTTAATATTTTTTGTCTCCATTGCTCTCTAGGTGACTTTGAGCCTCCTTAATCGGCACATTGTAAGCGGCCACGTTTCGGTTATAAGCAATGGAGAGGGCTATGCTCAGAGTCTCCCTGCGTGACCGTATCAGAAATGATACCGCAGGAGAACTAAGGTCACAGATATAGCCCAAAGGATTGCATGTCTCATGTGGCAATGGGCAGGGCACATAGCGAGGAGAATAGACGGCCTTTGGGGCGGAAAGGTCCCCGAGTGGAGGCCACGTACAGGAAGTCGCAGCCGTGGCAGGCCCCCCATAAGGTAGACCGACGATCTGGTGAAGATCGCGGGAATCCATTGGATGCGGGCGGCACAGGACCGATCTGTGTGGAGAACATTGGGGGAGGCCTATGTGCAGCAGTGGACGTCTATTCGCTGAAATGATGCTGAATGATGATGATGATTTTTGTCTGCTTAGTTTTTACCAACAGTAACCCTGACGCTTTCATACTCTGACCGTATATGTACCAATATCATGGTTAACTTTTATTGGAGAGCGTGCATCTCTCTCTGATTAGCGCGTTTTCGCCTAATATGTATCTATCCTATACATATTCATCGTCAGCCCATTTAAGTCCCCACTGCTGGGGCACGGGCCTCCCTCAATCACATGAGGTGTAATTGCCATACTCACCACGCTTGGCAGGCGGGTTGGCGAGGGTTTTGATATAAATGCAGAGATACATATTAAATTCATGATAATATTTAAATTTCCTAGACGAGTGCCTAATGCACATAGTGACAGGAGCGAACATGGGCGGCAAGTCGACATGGATGCGCTCGTGCGGCGTCGCAGTGCTACTCGCCCACGCTGGCAGCCTGGTGCCGGCGGCGGCGGCGCGCCTGCCTCGCCTGCGGGCGCTGGCCGCGCGCGTGGGCGCCGCCGACCGCGAGGACAAGGGCCAGAGCACCTTCATGCTGGAGATGATCGAGTCCGCCGCCATACTGCGCGTGAGTGTTGTGATAGTCCACGTGGCCGCGCGCGTGGGCGCCGCCGACCGCGAGGACAAGGGCCAGAGCACCTTCATGCTGGAGATGATCGAGTCCGCCGCCATACTGCGCGTGAGTGTTGTGATAGTCCACGTGGCCGCGCGCGTGGGCGCCGCCGACCGCGAGGACAAGGGCCAGAGCACCTTCATGCTGGAGATGATCGAGTCCGCCGCCATACTGCGCGTGAGTGTTGTGATAGTCCACGTGGCCGCGCGCGTGGGCGCCGCCGACCGCGAGGACAAGGGCCAGAGCACCTTCATGCTGGAGATGATCGAGTCCGCCGCCATACTGCGCGTGAGTGTTGTGATAGTCCACGTGGCCGCGCGCGTGGGCGCCGCCGACCGCGAGGACAAGGGCCAGAGCACCTTCATGCTGGAGATGATCGAGTCCGCCGCCATACTGCGCGTGAGTGTTGTGATAGTCCACGTGGCCGCGCGCGTGGGCGCCGCCGACCGCGAGGACAAGGGCCAGAGCACCTTCATGCTGGAGATGATCGAGTCCGCCGCCATATTGCGGGTGAGTGCTGTCTTCGGAGCATTCTAGGCATATCCTGGAGAGACCACACCACAAACGAGACCGTTTTATACACGGCACACCAGCATTACCGCATTGCTAAAACAGAGCAGGCTGCGTTGGATGGGCCATGTGCATTACGCTGATAGCTGATGTTAAAAGACAGATCCCGGTGGCAGAGTGGAAGGAGCTCGCTGTTGATCGTTTGACTTAGAGGAAAATCGTGTCGGAGGGTCTAGATAAGTATGACAAGACCTGATTTAATAAACTTGCGACAAAACGCGCTAAAAGCCATGCCTGCCATCCAATCGTAGCAGCGCTCATTTCACGTGTTGCAAATGCGGACGGAAAATTCACTCCCGCATAGGACTATACAGCCACGAGCGCAGCTGTAATGTCACCACACCGCGCGATGCTACTTAAATCATCTGTCATAGATGAAAAGGTCTATAATCGATTGATGTAATAGGGGGCAGGCGAGGAGACAAATCTCCTGATAGTAGGTAGATAGGTCCTCCGCAACATCAGTATGACGGCTTTGCTTACTTAAATGATCCCACGAACCACATAGCTGGCACTTTTTGCAGGTTATCTACAGTGTTGCTGAACTATCGATAGTGTAATACTATCGACACACGAAGAGCGGTACTATACTATCGAAGCTCATTATCTTAAATCCCAACTATCGCTAATATCGATTATTTGCTGGTGAATAATTCAAACACACTCAAATTTATACTATTGCTTTTACTCAAGTATCAATTTTGCTCAATTATTTTGGTAGGTTTGAATGGTAAGATCATTTTGATGCTGACTGTACCTAAACTGCCCGTTCGCATTTTTCTCATCTCTCCGTGGTAGGTTTCGGCATGAATGGGCCTGCTCGACTGGAGTGATACCACAGCCTCACAAAACCGGCGTCAAGCAGCACTGTGCTGTGTTTCGCTGCATGAGTGAGGGTACCGGAGGCCCTATCCGGGGGAAAGCGGAGTTTCAAGGTTGGCAGCGCAATTGCGACTCCATTGGGCTCTCAAGTCTCCATGGGCGGCGGCAATCGCTTACCTTCAGGTGCTCGTCTGCCACCTATCACAGAGAAAAAACTTTTTAATTGGCATTTGTTCATGTTTCCATTTCAGACAGCGACGCCAGATTCATTGGTTCTCATCGACGAACTGGGCCGGGGCACGTCCACCTATGAAGGCTGCGGCATCGCCTGGGCTATAGCTGAGTAAGATTTTTATAATAGGGTATTAGACTAATCTGGAAATTGTACAAAATAATAATAAAAAATATAGGTAAATAACTACCAATAACAAAAATGTTCAGTAAAAATATAAAGTCCAGGCGGTTTAATGGTCATTCAAAGATTCATGGACAAGTCCATTTTAAAAGTGTGAAATTATAAAAAATATATTATACCCAATGGTTATCTTGGATAATCCAATGATTATCCATACAATTGCCACCAACTATTATAATAAAAGCTTTGCCATAAACGAATTATTTGATATAGCTACCATACAAAATTCAAAAGAAATGCATACAAAATACTTAGGTGTGACGTCACATCTTAGTAGCCATTTGTATGGAGCGTTTTGGGTTTGCCCAAAATTCTCAGGTAGTTTAAATGAGAATCAAGTAATTCTTTCAACGATGTTACTATCATTGAGAGGTCTTTTGATTACAAAAATAAATAAAAAATTGTCTAATACCGTATTGGCACCAAGTATTATAATAAAACCCTTGCCATAAACGAAATGTTTGATAAAGCTACCAAATAAAAATCAAGAGAAATGTGTACATAATATATGCGTGTGACGTCACACAATAGTCGCCATTTGTGTGGAGTGTTTTGCGCTTACTCAAAAAATGTGATTTTAAAGTTGTGATATCTCAGGCAGTTAAAATGAGAATCAAGTAATTATTTTCACGATGTTTCTATAATTGAGAGGTCTTTTGATTACAAAAATAAATAAAAAATGTCAAATACAGTATTACCTAAAAAAATATAACAATACCTGGCCGTTCTTTCTGAATGATTGAAAACATAACCCCATTTTTAGGATTAGACTCGATTATCGATCATTTTCTTATTTGCATACAGAGAGCTGGCCACGAAATCGCAGTGCTTCTGTCTGTTCGCAACCCACTACCACGAGCTGACGCGCCTGCCGAGCTTGCACCCGGGGGTCATAGTGAACTCGCACGCGGAGGCGTCGGTGGTGGACCAGCAGCTGCTGCTACTGCACAAGATATCCCCCGGGCCTGCCACACACTCCCTGGGACTGCACGTCGCCAAGCTCGCAGACTTGCCGGAGTCTATTATTGAGGTAATATTTGGTTTTGACAACTGAAGATCAAAACCAGACTGTCAACTGTTTTTTACCAAAGATTCTGTATCTGAAGGTGAATAGGACAGTTCAAACGATTCGTATCATGCATCCATCTTTCTACAAATAAAAATATTAAGTTGTAAAAATCATTAACTTATTTGTGTTCTTATTCTTCCAAAATAACAAGTATTAATCTTAATTTAATCAAGAACTTGAAATAGTTATTAACAATTAAATTTGTAAAAAATATCTTTTGAATTGCATAATGCGCTAATTGGAATTTGTTGCTTATAAGGATTGACCCAAACAATCGCAATAAATCGGTAATCGGTATGGCGACCATCTTACCATCGAATCACGATTATTAGCCTCGTGCAAATTATGTCCACATAAATCCTCTCCGCCTCGCGGTGATGCACAGAGTAATGTTGAGCGTGCTGTGGAAGTGAATACTGCGATAGCTAATCTTTAATTGTACTTTATATATATTTTTAAAATCTTTTGCATTTTAAGTTAATTTATTGCTAAACTAGTGCAACTTTGAATTAACTCTTATTTTTACTGTGACAATAGAATAATGTTAGCATGTAGTGCATATGCCAATTGGGTGTCAATCTAGTTATCCTTAAACCTTTTATATATTTACATATTATGATTGTCAACTGAGGTGTATGCCTTATTATAAATAAATAAATTGCATTAGGGACCAAGAACTAGTAATTTCTCTTGGTGACGAAAGTGGTTCCGACACGTCAAGCGAGAGTTTTTCAAACGAATGAGATGCATATTATTTAACAGGGGTGTTAGGGAGCTCCGTAACCGTAACCGAAACTATCGGATATCCGATATAAAAAATCATCCGTAACCGTAACCGAATCCGAAATGAAACGGGGTAATTGCCATACTCACCACGCTTGGCAGACGGGTTGGCGAGGGTTTTGATATAAGTGCAGAGTTTTCCTTCTCTGGGTGCTGATGATCAGGCTAGCAGCTTTACCTTAGTCGCCTTTTACGACACCTCGGTAAGAGTGACCTATTCTACTCTGCCGGGGAACACACGGCCAAACCTAACCTAACCTTTTATATATTAACATATTATTGTCAACATTTTTTGTCAACTGTAGTGTATGCCTTATTATAAATAAATAAATTGCATTAGGGACCAAGAACTAGTAATTTCTCTTGGTGACGAAGGTGGTTCCGACACGTCAAGCGAGAGTTGTTAGTTTTCAAACGAATAAGATGCATATTATTTAAGATTTATTGCATGTGTACCACTAAGAATATTTACATATTGTAAAATGTTGATTAAGATTAAAAATGAAACAAATAAAAAGCCTTCAGATACTGAATGGACCATAGGTTACTTTGGCCATTTGGACAACCTGGACAAGTTAGTTGTTGTGGGGAAGGTCAATAGTAAAAGACGAAGAGGCCGTCCACCTCTTCGTTGGTCAGACCAAATAAGGAATGTAACCGGACTCACTTTGCTAATTTCCCTAAGACAAGCCGAGGATAGAGACCTTGTCACCGCCTCGGTAAAAACCTTCAGCAATGAAAAAAACGGTGAAGAAGATTTGATTTTGAACAATCGTGTGCGTGTTTTTCGGCCGTCATAGTCTTGTTTAAGTTTCCGATACTGAAAATTTTAAAGTCTTACCAATGAATTCTACCTAAGTTCCTTTCCAAAGTCCTTTATTGCTATGCCGAAGCTTGACAAAATTAGATCGGATGTGAAAACTATTAAGGTTTTAACGGACTGACGCTGACAATTTTAGTTAATCCTTTCGTTTTTCGTTTCGTTTTGTAATTGTATATTTTAATTCTGTTTTCCTTTTTCAGTACGCCGAGGCGAAGCAAGCTCAGCTCGAAACCAACCTCTTTGATGTGGAGACTTCCGTAAAGTCTGAGGAAGTTACAGAAGGACAGAATCTCATATTAGAATTTTTAAAGAAATGTAAGCATATACAAGAATCTAATAAGTCTGACGAGACTATGCTGAAAGAGATAGGTGAGTTAAAGCATGACCTATTAAAGCAAAACAATAAATATATTCTTTCAATAATGGCTTAATAAACTCTTTAAAATAAATGTTTTCTACTACATAAATAGTTTTATTTTGTATGCATTCAACGTAAAATAGACTTAATTCACCCCCCAACGGATCTTATTATTAAGTTCTAGCTTCAAACAGAGACAAAAGTAGCCGGAGAGTATATGTTACTCTCCATACCTTCAACTATCTCCAGTAAAAAAACACGTCAATTCGTCGCTCCGTTTTGCCGTGAAAGACGGACGAACAGATAGACAAACACACTTTCACAAATATTAGAATGGATTGTTAATACATACAACCTGTGCGGATAAAGAATGGGATCAGAAATGGCGGCGCATCTATTCACTTCTCGCTCGCACACTATTTGCGTCCATACTCGCACCCCACGAGTGCGAGTATAGACTCAAATAGTGTGCGAGCGAGAAGTGAATAGATGCGCCGCCATTTCTGATCCCATTCTTTATACGCACAGGTTGTATTATTATTTTGTGTGCGTTCCCATTGAGGAATTTTGAGCTTTTGAATGTGTCAGGCTTTAGTTCTCAACGATTGTAAATTCAACCTCTAATTAGTAAAAGTCGGCACGTTACATTCGTTTTAATGTGGAAGTCGGCACTCAAAAGTTACATTCGTTTTAATGTGGACCCTCAGTCGTGACTGACAGGTACCCATATCTTATAGTCTAAATTTTACAATTCCTGTTAATTACTTCTCTTAGTACAACCTGTGCGGATAAAGAATGGTATCAGAAATGGCGGCGCATCTATTCACTTCTCGCTCGCACACTATTTGCGTCTATACTCGCACTCGTTGGTGTGCGAGCGAGAAGTGAATAGATGCGCCGCCATTTCTGATCCCATTCTTTATCCGCACAGGTTGTACATAAAAGATTTGTAAACTAATTTTATAAAATGTCACTCGTCCCCTTGTTCACCACAGATCACTATAATGTTCACTATAGCTTGTTCACTCAACAATAGAAAGTGGCAATCAGAAGGTGGTCCCTCTGTCGATCGCGATAAGTTCCTGCTATGTCAAATTAGTAATTGATTGATTATGTCATTCTATAAATAAATATGTGAAAATACACAAACCAAGTGGAAATGAGGGAATTCTCCGTGTCGTTTTTATTACGTATTTTTAAACGACCACTCGTCTTTAACCTATCGCAATAAGTATTTTTTTTCATATGATAAGTGTCAGACGGGTCAAATGAGGCTGAAAGTTATACGCGTATTTTGTGGATATTTTTAGTTTTGGATTACGGAGAAACATTGAGGAAAATAACTATTTATCTCAATGCAGAGAAAGCTTCTAAAAAATAAAGCCTACCTAAATCAGCATATTTTATGCTCGTAATCTTTGAATCAAAATCGACATGCAGTGGGTCATTAAATTTTTAACGCCTTGAGAAAAGTGCCCGCAATGTCGTTAGAAACAAGATTTTAACAACTTCCTCTTACTAGGGTAGCCAATCATGTATTGGTTAAAAAGTATTGTAAAGATCAAGCTAGATTTCAACACTGCAGTTCCAGTCAAAACTTATAAAAGTAGGCAGAAAACGGCAGTCTCCTTTCATGTCAGAAAGTACTTTTACACGAAAGAAGACGTACAAAATTGGCCGATACCAAATAAATAGTTTTTCTAACTTAGATATGTCCATCTTCAATAATTTCTTTGAATTTAATTTTGTAAACTTTTTTCCCACGGGTAACGTGCCCATACTTTTAGGTATATTACATTAACTAGTCTTGCACAAGGACCCCATGAACCGACGCATTCTATGTATTGTTGTTATTTTACTCGACTCTTGTAGACTGAGGGTAGGTATATTATAAACCTTAGCGTGAATTTAATCGGCCATTTTGAGACTGGTGTTTTCCTAATTGCCATTTAATGTAGATTCGGCATTGGTGCATCGCAAATGGTGAAACCAAAGTTATTTCTGTCCTAGCAGCAGCATATTATCATAGATAAACTGCACAGTGGTTCGCATTACTGTAGACTGCGACACACAATTGGGTTTAGAAATAAAAAAACGCATGCAAATTAAGTAGTTAATTTATATTTAACAAAACATATTTATTTATTTTCTATAAAACAAATTTTAAATTCTATTAATATTCATTTTTCAATGACGTTCACGGACCACTGTTTGTATATCCGATAAAACAAATCCAGTAAGGTAAAATAGGTACGGTGACATTATTATTATTAGTCTTAAGTTACATGATATGACCTGTTATTATCCTGTTTCATGATTACTATTTAATAAAAAGAACAATACGGTTAATCTAATATAAATTACTTAATGGATTTTCACAAACATGCTTCAGTAAATTTAATAGGAAATCTAAATGCAATTCACCTTACTATGTACCTACATTACAAAGAATTGCCATTTAACTTAAAAATTATGAAAATATTACACGTTTTGAATTTAAATAAGTCGTCCATAATAACTATCATATTTCACAAAATAATTCCAAACCCCTGTTTAAAATGGAGTAATGTAACTAACGTCACTGCAAATTGTAAATTCTTAAGTTAGTCACTTCAATAATTCAGTCATTTTTTACTATAGGTACATACTAAAACAATTATTGTGTTTAAATTATTTAAAGATTAATATACACACGTACACTACATATTCAGTCTGAAAATAATCATTATATTTAATCATTTCAATCTTTAAAGAAATCGATACATTTAATTATCCAAAAATAGAATGACCGTCGAAACAAAAAAATTGAATATTTTGCAATTATAATAAATGAATTGTGTTTGAAACAAATAAACTCTATACATAACAATGTAATCATAATAAAACAAACATGTGTGAAAATCTGCAAAACGAGGATCTACAATTGGAAAAAACCCAACCAAAATGCAACTGTGTTATATTGACCATATTGACTTTTTTCTATGAACATATAATATTTATCAGATTGATATGGCTATGCTCAAGAATTTGTCAAAATCACTTAGGATCAGGTCAAAACTGTAAGGCATTTAATCCATTTACAGTCCAAATATTTACTTCTAAACATTTTCTTTGTTTTTATTCGGACATTTATATTTTTATGCAACACTAAGTCCACAAGATTCAATAAATATTATTTGTAGAGGCAACTAACTAGCGCTACTGTTTTCATTTCTTTCATTCCTAAATCACCATTTTAAATCATGGGAAAGGCCTATTAGCTTTTTTACACTATGAAAAACAATTTTGGACTTTTGTTTGATCCGACAGTCATTTTTTTTATGCGAATTTGTCCAACTAGTAGTTTTGGGAATTTACATTTTAACGATTAAGTCTTGCTAAGTTGTAAGTTAAACCTGAACTCCCAAAGAGTTTCTCCATAACTTACTCCATTTTATACAAAAGTCTGTAGGTACCTACATTTTGAAAGTTTGCGGTTGAAAAGTTAATATATACATTATTTACACGTCATAAGTATTTTTAAGTGATAAATAATTTAAAATCATATTAACATTTACATAACTCAAACTCAAGGGCTTGTCAAACTCGCCGCCACGATCATGTCAGAGTTTTAACTGCTACCCCGTTGCATTTACAATTTTTTAAAAGTTTAATAAATACTAATTTCGAAATTTTATCGATAACTACAAACTTATTTTCTCCTTACATAATTTAGGTTTTAATGCTCTTTGAAAACTAGAATTTTAAATCAAATTTGACATGGTAAAGTCTACATTTGTTTGCAATTTGTAATAAGCATTACATACAAACGATATGTAATGCACCAGGGTGTCCACTCCAGATGACCATGATTTTACCAAGTTTTATCCAAAATTTCCCATTGTTGTTATTTGTGGACCTGTTACCTACATAAACTAATAATTTGTCTGTTAGTTTGTACATGGAATAACTCAGTAGGTAGTATCGCCCACTTTAATGACATCAAGAATAGTCTGTACATTTCTGGCCTCACAGCTGTAACGTGAAATATCTGACTACCCTGAGCTTCAATAACTCTTCAGAAAGTAGACACCCTGACTACATCAGGGCAGTGACTAGCATCGAGCCATAGTCTGGCTTCTCTCACGAATAGTATAGCCGCACTGCATTCTGGAATATCCTTCTGCACATAGGGCACTTATTGGTAGCAAGGGCGCACTTCGCACACGCGACTACGTGGCCGCACGGAATAAAGACAACATTACGTTCCTCGGCATAACATATTTTACATATTTTGGAATCGTCTACGTTGGTTTCTTCTACGTTAGATAGATCTTTAGATTGATTCGTTTCAGTTTCGTCCTTTGGAGCAGGTATTAAACAAGCTTCAGTCAAAACTTTTTGGACGAAGTCACGGCCTTTTACGAGCTGAACGAACGCACAGCGATCGAACCATCGCGCATGCTGCTCCCATGGTACATCGTCGTTTTCCCAGTCTTTTAAACCGCCATCACAATAGAAACATTTTGTTTTGTCACCTTGACCGGTATAAAAGAAACCAGCCTCTGCCAAATCTTCGGGTTTTTGTCGCATACTTCTTGGCCAGTCTTTGAAGCTAAGGAGGCGTGCATTTTCAGATACATATTGTAGATGAACAGGTCCAGGCATCCGACCAGGTCGATTAGGTGTATCAGTTGGTAGCGCTTGGAATCCACATTCATCCCGGCCAGTATTCGGCGTTAAATTGATTTGTTGTTGACTTTCGGAATTACTAGAGGCAGTTTGCTTTCGTAGGAATGGGCATTGTGGAGCCCAGCGCTGGTGGTCTTTAGCGGGGTCATCGCCTTCTTCCCATCGCATAATTTCAACCTTGCAATAAGCGCACCGTACCTCATCACCGCGTCCAAGATAGTAGAATCCGTTACGTGCTAGCTGTTCAGGCGACAAAAAAGTTAGAGGCCATTTATCGAAAGTCTTCAGTCGTTGGTCGTAACGGCGTAATTCCATATCAGTGAAGCATAAAGTATCGCGATTATCAGTTTTGTCATCTGAAGTAGCGGGTGTAGTTGATGATGGCGGTGGTATGGTTTTACTGGACGACTGGACTGGTATAGACTTAGTCTTCAGTAACTGCATCATTTGCGAGGGCAGTGGTATGACGGAACCGGTTGCCACTGTAAAAAAAGAAAACATTTCGTCAATTTGAATGTTTATTACCCTTATAACCTTACGTTTAGGAAGTTTGAAGAGAAATTTAAATGAGTTTTATTGTAATAGTGATTAATGTAGCATCATCTACTAAATCTGGATAAATAGCATAGATGTGGAACATAGGGACTGGTGAATGTGTGTGCGTTCAAAAACAGTTTCACATAACAACAAGTCGGCGGGCGACCGGCCTGGCTGCGTCATCGACATTCCATTCCCACCGGTCCCCTCCCCCTTCCTCGTCCCATCCCCTCTGCGTCGTGCACTCAGTGCGCATGCACTCGGTGTCCACAATCAATTTTTTTATCTCCCACTCTGCTTTTTTGTACGTACCGAAGAACAAATCCATGCAAAAATGATACTGGTATTATTAAATGTTTTCTAGGTATTGTTAAAGATTATCATATAAATTAAAGCCTAGAAACGCAATTAAAATTTTGAGTATCTATAGCATAATAAATATAAACAAACAAATTCATCCGGTAAAGCGTAGATTAAAAATCTCGACCTATTTCTTATAAAAGGCCGATATTATATATTTTGAACAGGTATTCAGACAACCACATAACAATGATGTTGATATGAAGTAATAATATCTTCCAAAAGCAGTTACAGAAACAAAAACCGAATCAAAATACATTATTACTATATAAATGGATTTTATACAATATGAAAACATCTATGTATAAACGACAATGCCAGCTAAGCGAAACAATTTTGGCCTATACAAATTTTCTTTATGATGGCAATGGCCGCAGATAATACACGGATCGATATTTACCATTTCTGTTTTTGCAATCCACTAAGAGAGGCATTGTGGCTTTGGACACTATTTCACTTCACACATCAACTGGACATTGCAGCAAATGAGCTCACTATTTGGAAAAAAACGTAAATTTTCAGACTGTGCTAATGGCGTTTGACTGAAATCAAGCATCGTTGGCTACTCGGTTGTTGTATCGTCTGGCGACGACTGCAATGACTACCCTATGGCGCATGCGTACGTAGTTTTAAAGAGGGGTTGGAAATCGCCTATGTGGGGTGCCCAGCTGTGTTACGACCCTGATTATTATTAATATTCGTGACAATGTCCCAAAATAACAAATCTTTGATAGTCATAGTTGTGAACTGATGTGTACGCCGCTTTCAACATACTAATATTCAACTTACAAGCTAAGATTAAGTGTGACCTTTAGTACCACCTTAGGTGATATCGCGTACAGTTTTATTTTGTTATCAATCAATAGGCCGCTGCAGTACGGAAAACATAATGATAATGTATAAATGTATGAATATTCTATAAATGAGCTAAGAGGGCTAAGGGGCGTCGCGGGAGAGATGTAGTTCTCAATCAGGCAAGCGTCTGAGGCGACGTTGCCACACCGTTCAACGCGGACCGGATTTCATTCATACTGAGACGCGACGTTGCCGTCTTCAGCGGAAACCGCGACCACACAGCGTAAAAAAGGGCCTTTGGAATGTGGCAGTACTGCTGGGAGGGCCTAAGACCAAATAAAAAAAAAAGAGACGAAAGTAGTTGCATGGAATGCGGACAGTACATGCTCTATTATACTCTGACACCTATCGATTTTGGTTTATCAGGGATTAAAAAGATTTAACTCTGAAGGGTTACTGGCGGTTGAGTTTTTAATAAAAAAATGTCCAACAAAGTATTAGATCACTTTGCAAAATAGAAGTGAAAGCATACAAAAAACAAAGTAAAATAATGGAAAAGCAACAAAGTCGTTTAACTCCGAATAGAAATCCTATTTTACCAAAGTCGAAGCCATAGGGCAAAATGAAATTCAGCAAAGTGGTTTAAGAGAGCGGCGAGAGGCGGCGCCTCGAGAGCAAGCAGCGTGGGGAAGGGGACGGGGTCGTGTTCTCATGCTTATGGGTGGTCGGCGCTCGGCTTTCGAATTCCAATGCCTCGACTGTAGCGCCTACGCGCTAGACTGCTGGCTATATGAAGTAATGTAATGAGGCTATGCAATTTCAGAAAAGGGGTTGCAGGTATGCATTGCATATTATCTAATCTATTGTACGACTTTTAGCCGTAAAATGAAAAGATAAAATTTCTGATACATTTAGATGTTACAAACAGTTGTGCCGTATCAAAAATATAATAAAGCATAAGTCTTTTCAAAATACGTACTGTTTCTAATAACGTTAGATATTATTAGTTGCTCTAAGAAAGATTGACAGCAAAAAGGCGCAGTAACAAAGAATTTGTGAATGAGTTTGCTTAACATAACAAACTATGGGTTCACTCATAATGAAGGCTGAAAAAATAAACTTATGGGAGCCCGCCCGGAAATGGTGTCAACGGAAGCGGGCATCCGCCAGATGGAGCGCATATACCAAAACAGCATGGTGTTGATAATAGACAGACAAAGCTTTTTTATTGCCAGTCTCCACTTGCATCCAAATCAACTCGATTACTGCAAAGGGAATGAAATTAGTAGGACAAAATGGAGTTGTTACAATACAATTAATATTTTAGAAATGTATTTTAAAACCACAAGCAAAAAAACAAATAAATGGCGATATTTGTCGAAAGTCGAAATTAGAAATATTTCTCATATAGAACTTATATTGGCAGAGCTTTTTCGAATAATAAATCAATTGATTACAAGGCTACTTAAATTAATGCCATCCATTTTTAACAGTACGATTTTTTTTAAATAGTGATCACTGTGCATTTTATTCGGACACATTGCTAAAAATAAAAATTCTAATTATTATAGGTATTTATTACTCTACAATACTCATGAAAAAGCATATACAGCAGTACTGCTTGACAAGGCTATACATAGATGGCGCTAGTAGTCTCGTCACAACATTTGAACACAGAAATAAGTACAAACCGATTTCATTATGTACAGCAGGAAAAGTAGATAAAACATACAGTTGAATCACGCATGTCGTAAATGTTAGTAGCTACCTACTTGCGAACAATGTTCTTACATATCACCAGATGGAAAAATAAATATTGATGTATTTAACAAAGCCTAGGAATCAAAAATATTCTTTGTTTTTATGTACACTAACTTTAAATACCTCAATAGTAGATTAGGTGGTATGTTCTTAGTTGTTTCTACAACTTTTAAAGGTCAAGCTGCCAAATCTATGTGGCATTTAGAGGCTCCGCTGGGTAACGTTGCCAAGGCTAAATCTATCAGTCATTGTGGAACAAAAAACCATGAGATTTCTTTTTGAGGTTGTTTATCCTGTTATTAATGGGCAAGCTTTAGACAATTGAACAAAATGGTTGAGTGTTTTGTACCCAATAGAATAAAATGCTTATCTTCCATGAGATTAATGATAAGTAAAATGATAAACATATTGATGGATAAATCGCTTGAGTTTGTTATCAATTCCTAGAAGTATAACATTGTTTCGTGCAGAAATAATACAGTATGCCAATAATTTTCATCAAGATACAGCTTTTTAAATAAATATTAGCTATCACAATTTTTTACTAAATTTGGCAACCACTACCTACAGATTTTTGTAACCTCAATATAATTTTAGCATGCTGAATTTTTAAAACAAATCTAAATAAAATACATAAAGTAAAAAAATAATAATAATGTAAGGAATTTTGCCACATCATACATTCTTTCTATATAAAAAATCTAGTAAAGTTTTTAAAATAATTAGACAGGTAAAAAAGAAACTTAATTATGATGTGGTAAATTGAATAGAAAGTAGAGTTATCATCATGAATATAATATAAATGATGAACCAATTCTACACTCTAAAGAGGTTATTTAACGTAAAAACCACGGCCACTACCCACTACTTAGGTAAGTAATAAAAGAAGTGACGTCGGCGCGTTCCAAATTAAAACATATGGAAAACATCGTGAGAAATTATTCACCTCTTAGTGAATCCATTGTAATCCAAACAGCGTATTCCTGTCAACGAAAGAATATTTCTGGTCTGGTATATATTCTGGTCCTCACTATCACTTGCATAAAGTCACACACCAATGTTTATAACACTAACAGTCCACACTACAATTCCTGATGAGCGCGAAACTCGCAACTACCGAACGATGGACGTACAACGACGGATCGACGTACTCAGCATTACGTCACGTGCTGACGTTTGGGAACTCTGTCGGCGAACGAATGAACGAACTGAAGTAGAGCGAGCGAGTGGAGCTGGCACTGCGTGCCAGTGCCTGTGTTACCAGATTATAACAATAAATACTACATCATGGAAAATTTTATCTTCATACATGAGCAAATAAACGATAAGATATTGACGATTTAAAGCCCCATTAGATGATTACAACATTTCGATGCGTAGGGACGTAATCAAGCGCCATGCTAACAATCCAATAAGTATTTTCATATTTAAAAATATGTGCAGTCTACTAGAATTGGCTGACTCAATATAAGGTTAGGTTGGTTTTGTTGATGAATAACTAAGCTTTGTTTACAATAATTACCAGGATTGTTTATTTAAAATTTTGAGTTCATAAAGTTATCGATGTTTAAAAACTAATAACATTCAGAGACATGACAAAGACATTTATAGAAAGTCTAACAACTAAATACGTATAAAAGCATGATGCTTTGAAGAAGATGAGCCTTCACGCTTCGGTTATATGTATTTTATAACCTGTATAATATTGTTAATTAATGACGAGGTGGTTTTGTATGTTCTAAAGTCGAATTTTTAATTAGATGAAGGAAACAGACAGATGTCAATGTGTGTTTCCCATACATTTGATAAATGTCAAAATGTATGGGGATTTGATATGCATCTGTCAGTTTACTTTGTCTAATTAAAAATCCGACTATAGTAGCGTATAATTAGAATGATTACTACACAGAGGTCAAATAAAACTACAACTTCTAACTGGCAACATTTTAAGGGCCTGAGTTACGCTACTATGAATAGTACGTTTTACTCGAATCTCATTCTAGTAGCCTACGAAATACGAGCTATGGGGAGAACAGATGACGATCGCATCATATCAGCTGTTCCTGTCACACCCATGAGAGTCCACTCACGGGTGTTCTTCCGTTCAATGAATCAACCCTTTTATGTTCTTTTGTTTTTGTCCTACTATTTTTCATACTAATTATTTACCAAGTATAATAATTATTTTAAGCAATTACTCTAAGAATGACTAAAGTCAAAAATGCTTAAATTTTAATTTAGCTATTAGGAAAAATAATTATGAATAAAAAATTAAAATAAAAGAAAATAAAGAAAGTTGCTGGTGCATCCTCATTGCTTGAATTAATTTGATTTAGCTAGGTGCGTAACTAAATGAATTAATGTTAAAGTATAATAAATATACGACTTACTTGCGGCAGTACCGGGTATTTCATTTTCGGCATCATCCTCGGGTGTACTATTTGTTTCCTCCATTCCACAAATCTGCACTTATATTCCTGATATAATCATTTTGACTCAAAAGGGCTGCGCACCTAAAATGAAAAAGATTTTCCAAACTAATTCTTTATCGGAAAACTTCACTTCACAATCACACACGAAAGTAATTTGACAGTTGTTTTTTTCTGCTACACCAACGCACTGAAATAAAAATGTTTTCAGCCTCGGTTGTTATTTTATTGGCACTTTATCATAAATTGCGTGTAATACCTATAATGAGTGAACTCGCGCACAGCGGTGTCGTAGCAATGCTACAGCTCGGTCTAGATCGAGATAGGTATAGCCGTAAATATTACGTAAATAAACGTAGTACTCGTCACTTGATGCGTCAGGTGTGTCTCCTAGTCATGAAATAGGTAGGAATAGTAAGGTAATCATATCTACATCAGGATTTATCTGTTTTCCTTCTAATATCTGTCATTAGCCTCATAGATAAGGGTTGCAAAATAAGCGGTTGGGACATCTGCCTGGCTTATCAAGAATGCATTGCCAACTTATTGCATTAAGACCCTATTTCACCATTTCTGTTCTAAATAAATAAATAATTGAAAACAAACTGATAGCCAAACAGGAAGTTAGTAGAAGCGAGTTCTTAGTAAAAAAACAACTTAAAGCATGTAAATAAATCCTGCAAAGATATTTAGGAACCAACCAATCTTTGCACGGTTTGCCTACCTACACTACCCAATAGATGCACTTTTTTACACGGTACCAAGAAAAAGGTAGATATTGTAAGAAAATCTTTATTCGGCAGATGGCAAACATGGTGTGGCATTGATGGAGGTTTATTATAAAAATAAAAAAACTTTAAAAGTTTGGCGTTGCGCAGGTGCGCGCGCAGCTTGCTCGTGCGCGGGCGGCGCCGCCATCTGCCCTTCCACGTGCTGAGCAGCTGTCGCCCTCATCCCTTACTCCTCGCCCCGGTCCACCCCCTCGCCGAATTTAATTCAAATTAGGACCCCAAAGATCACAAGTAAGGATTAGGTACTTATTCTTGAAATTTACCACGTGATTTGTATCTATTCCTTTGTTGCCTGTTTATGGTTGTCTGCTGCCTGGGAGAATACCTTACTCTATGGCTTACTCTTAGCTTGTAACTACTTTCTGCTTTTTGATAGATAGTGGTAAAACAGTGTAGCGTAGGTATAATGCTTTGAGAAGAAGGTGTAATGCGTCAAGAAAGTCGTGATAGCGGATTTTTGCGGGGATGGGATTACCATACCCTATGAAGTGGCAGTGATGCCATCATTTACTTTTACTACTTCATCGACATTTCATTGGTAAATATAGCAAAGCAATTAATTCCATCTAGACTAGGATTTCGTTTTCCGAAAGGGTTTCGTCAAAAAATGTTTGAGAACCACTGACCTAAACTGTGTGGTTTGTGGTTACTACAACTCATACACTCTTATTTTGCGAATGCATCGTGTTATGCGTGACGAGATTTTTTACATCATCCTATCTCACAGGTTTGTTCACAACCGTTTCATTTGTGTATTCATTTTTATTCAAGCTGTGCTTTACAACAACAATAAATAATAAGGTAAATAAGACAACAATTTTACAAAATGTGTCTGGAATCTGGATTTACCCACAGAGCGTCTGTTTTTTCCTGGCGTCGTTTGTCGTTCAGCAATAGATGGTCACGTTCGTCGTTGTATAGCACAGGAGAACTGTGCGGGCACTTGATAAACGTCTGTAATCGTGGAGTTAACATAATAAATTGAGAAGCTAATACCACTTAATGATATAACAAAAAAAAAACGGGAAATTACTGGTTACTCAATGGCCACGAATAGATGAAGAATTGAGCCGGAATCAGCGTAGCGTTTATATTTTCGAGAAATGGAGGATTTCAGCCAGGATTTTATAAAAGAAGTCATCACTTTAAAAGTAACGTGATGACGTTAAAAAGTCACCACCATCTGTTATCTTAACAATCATCATCTTAGAAAACACGGTGATCTTGATCTAATTCTGGCGGGCAATTACAATTCCGTGTCGAAAAAATGGTTACAAAATGAAAAAAGCGGAACTGACACTTATTTCGGCCCAAAAAACAGGAGCGGTCTTGAGAAATTTTATTTTATTTATTTATTAGGTCTGCCAACATTAATGTAATAACATTAAAGCATGCGTGCTAAAATTTTATTAATATCGAAAGATTGAAATAGGAAAATTAAACGATAACTTATTTCTGTCTGACCATAGGGTCAGACAGAAATACTCGAGAAGACTATCTGACTGAGTCACGCAGACGTAATCCAAAATAAAAGCTACCCTAGAAATTGTAGTCACAGAATAATATCGTAGTCTACGTCGTAGTCGTAGATGCTACTTCTGTCCTCCTGTCGTAGACCGTAGTAGTTGTAGCACAGAACGGAGCTTTGTTCTGTAGTCTACTTTCTGCAGTGTAAGTACTGACACAGCAGAAAATTATACGTAGCAAGTAGAGAAGAGAACGACTACGATTTTTAGATGAATCGTAGCAAGTAAAGATGCAAGTACTACGAAAGGTGTTGTATTATATCGTACCTACTACGATTTAATCAGTAGGTAGTTTTATTACTTAAAACTGTAGTTTGTAGGTTTCTACTAGCTTGTCAGTCTGAAATTATAAGTACATGGTCTACTTGGCGATTATGGTTATTATTTAGGTTAACGACAAAAGTGTATCCTATTATAATACACTTTTGTCGTTTATAATTATGATCGAAGTTTTCTGTCACTAACCACGACGAATAGTGTCTCTTTTGTGTCGGCTATAAATTAATCATATTACGATAGCTGATATAGAGCAAGATGCATGACTGTAATCAAAATTATTAAGCCTGCATAGTAATGATATTACCATACAGAATTTCACACCAATTATTTAACCCCTTCATATGTGCGCAATCTCTTGAAAGGTTTGGATGTGAATAAGGGTGCTGGCAGTGACAGTGTACCACCGATCTTCTTCTCTTGCTGCTCGGAGTCCTTGGCTGAACCGGTTGCATTGATGTTCAATAAATCTCTCAATGAGGGTTATGTTCCTGACATTTGGAAGGTTGCGCACATAGTTCCGATACACAAAAAGGGAACAGTCTCTCTAGTCCCCAACTACCGTCCAATATCAATCCTGAATGTGTTGAGCAAATTAATTGAAAGAGTAGTACACAATCATATTTACCCTGTGGTATCATCCTTGATACCCATCGAACAGCATGGTTTTGTTAAAAATCGTTCAACCACAACTAATCTGGCACTTTTTACTGAAGAAGTACTTCATGATATGGATGGTGGCTCCCAGGTTGATGTGATCTATACCGATTTTGAGAAGGCCTTCGATCGTGTAGATCACGTCATACTTATCGAAAGCTGCAGGAGCTGGGCATTAAGGGTAACCTTCTCAGATGGTTTGACTCATATCTGCGTAACAGGAGTCAAGCTGTGGTAATAGGAGGATATCGATCGAATTATATTGACATATTGGCGGGAGTGCCTCAGGGATCTATCCTAGGCCCCTTATTGTATTCATGCTACCTCTACGACATAAAATCATGTTTTAAGTTCGCTAGATTCCTGATGTATGCTGACGATACTAAGGTTTACATGAATGTGAGAAATATTCGGGATTGTGATTGTTTGCAGTAAGATTTGAACCGTCTTAGTGCGTACTATTGTGAAAATAGGATTAATTTATATACAGGTAAATGTATACATGTGACTTTTACTCGCAAGAAGAACCCTATTAAGTACAATTATGCAATTGATTCTTATAGAATTAATCAATCCTCGACGGTAAGAGATTTGGGCCTATTGTTGGATTCAGAGTTAATGTTTACTGAGCATATTGATTACATAATATCTAAAGCTTTTAAGAACTTAGGCTTTATTCTAAGAGTTAGTAGTCCCTTTTCGGACATAGGCTGCCTCAAACTTCTCTACTATACATATGTCCGAAGTGTTCTTGAATACTGTGCTAGTATTTGGAATCCTCAATACATTACACATAAACAAAAGATTAAAAAGATTCAGCATAAGTTTCTCAAACACTTGAGCTATCGCAGCCATCGCAAATTCGTCGACTACAGAAACACGTGCAATTTATGTAGATGCATGTCTCTCGATTACCCCTCATGTGATTGAGGGAGGCCCGTGCCCCAGCAGTGGGGACTTAAATGGGCTGATGATGATGATGATGATGTCTCTCGAGGATAGTCGTTGTCTTTTCGACATGACTTTGCTATATAAAATTTGTAACAATAATATAGACTGTCCCAATCTCACAGCTATGACATTGTCCATTCGTGTACCTCGTACCCGAACACGACACACTAAACTCTTTGCCTTCTCTTTTTCCCGCAGCAATTATACTCAAAACTCGGTTGTAAGTCGTTTGCATGATGTGTACAATAAGAAATTTGCCTCTGTAGATTTGTTTTGTACATCAAAGTATTCCTTTAAAAAGGAAGCTGCTGGTGTGCTTCTAAATTAATTCCGTGCAAGATCTCTTCGCCACCCTCATCTAGATAGTACTTGTAAACCTGTAAAGCCCTCCCCCTCCCCCCTCATTTGTTGGAACCCTTTGACTGTCTAGAATAATAAATGATTTGTCAAAATATATAAAATCCGTAATTAGCTGTAAGCCATATGAATGAATGTAGTTTAATATTGTAAAAGAGCTGTGGATTTTGAATAAATGGAAAATGGAAAATAAAATAAACCAATGAAAATCATCATTCATATTAATAAGGCTGCCTTCTTTGTGTATACGTATAAATATTCGCTGTAGCATCTAAAGCTAAAGTTGGTAAATTCATGGTAGTACCCAAGTATGTTGATTAATTCCTGCATCACAAAACTATTCCAAAATTACCAAGACCTAACGAAAAATGTGCTATGCATTTTATGAATTGGTATTCTATGTAATAGAAGACGCAGCCCATCGCGGCATCGCTGCGCGGGCGCAGACGCGCTGTAATAAATGCATATTTTAATGAATGAACCCGGCTCCGCGCGGAGCCTGCGGCGTTCACATCGTGACTTTTAACAATGCCACAGAGTAATGGAATGCTGGCAGAACAAACGGCTGGTAGATCTTCAAAACCAGAGTAGAGAACAAAGAATTCAGCTAAAAGTCAAGTTTTCTTGGTGTTAAGAAACGGGGTTGCATCTTTCCCATGAAGTACCTAAGTCGTTCTAATAATTTATTTTGATTTTAAAATTTGGTGGAGATTCTACGACGACCGAATTCATGACCGAATCTTTATCCCCGTCTCTTTCATACGTGCTGTGCGTCTGGTTCTAGGCTTGTATTAGTGTGCTTTGCCATCATCCATTTTGACTAAATACCAAGTACCTACGTAGTTATTTTGTTTGTCTTTTATCAATTCATGGTATTTTTTTGTCGTTACTCCTCATGACAACCTACGTGTGGTTTTATAGGATAGTCATCGAGATTGTTGAGAGCGGAGCAAAAAGCTCTCACCTTTGAATCTGCAATGTTTATCCCATTGTTTTTTTATGTGATAGTTGGCAGACGAGGAGACGGATCACCTGATGGTAAGCGATTGCATGGGCGGCCATGGACACCCACAACACCAATGAAGTCACAAGTGGCTGCTAACTGTTAAACCCCTCTATCCCCCGGATTGGGCCTCCGGCACCCTCATTCACGCAGCTAAACACATCACAATGCTGCTTCACGCCGGTTTTCTGTGAGGCCGTGGTATCACTCCATTGATGGCGAAGCGTGGCTCTCCCAAGTCGAGTTGATAAGGGAATTTCAAAACTAAATGCAGCTATAAGGCACTCTAGCTGAATCTTAATCTAATTGCAGACATTACAGAAACTTTTATTTTGAATTGATCTAACGGCCGCACTCAGAGACGTCATTTAAGCTAATGTCCATTAACTTTAATATCGGTAGATTCGGTAGTCTTTATGCGTATCAAAATAAGTGTCAATATTTTTTCTTATGTAGCCAACTAGGTAAGTTAATCAAAGACTCTGAGTGTGGCAGTAAGTCATCATCAGCAACCCACACTCGTCCACTGCTGGACATAGGTCTCCCCTAATGCACGCCACTGCTCCCGATTTTCGGCCACTCTCATCCAGCCCACGCCAGCCAGCCTTCGAATGTCATCATCCCATCTTGTCGCAGGGCGTCCTACACTACGCTTACCCGCTTTAACTGAAGTGGCAGTGGGCTGGTCATATTAGCCGCAGAACTGACAGCCGTTGGAGCAGTCCTTGAGTGGAGACCGCGACTCGGCAGTAAGTCAATGAATTACCTATAGGCATCTGTCTACCTATTCCTTATCAACTGCCTGCCATAATATTATTATGTAATGCACTATTTAGTATGTATGTAGATTTCAGGCCACCAACGTAGTCCCGTGATAGGCGCCATTTTTGTAATATTATCATTCAAATTTGAGCTTTGTTGGTAAAGACACAAGGAATCTAAAATGTTAGTTCCATGTTTCACCGCGGGTTTTTTTTCGTGGCGCGGACTCTAGCCATAGTTTGGATGCTGTCGTCTCTGTACCCCCATCTATGACCAGGGCTCAAGTTCCCCGCGGCCCAATCGCAGCGCGCGGCGTGGTATGCGGCCTGCTTTTCCCAGAACTTCGCTCGAGACTGGACCACTTGTACAGTCGACGACGATCCATGCCCACCTTTGGACTTTGGACCGATCTTATCCCGTTCCCATAAAATGCACAATTCCTGAACGCACCTCGGAGCAAGTAAAAGCTGGTTGTACCCTTCTACCTATGTAGAAAGGACTGTGCTAGCATAAAGCCTCCTCAGACTTTTTTGAACATTTATTTCGTATTTTAGTTGTTTCACTCAGGTGGGTAAGAGTGGTTGTCTGGGCACATCTGCTTTATGTATAGTTTGAAATTGAATAAATACTTCCTTAGGTAGAGACACAGCTATTACCAAAAGTACATAGGTACAAAAATACCCCTGGATTCGCATATTATACGTAAGTAGGTAACTAATATTTTTAAAGAGGCTTTGCATTTTGAAGATTATGAACTGCATGACAACATAAATATGATAAATTATGTAACAAGAGTAGAATAATAACAAGTCAATTGAGACCTTAATCTGTGTAAGAATAAGAAATGACATAAAATACGCCACAGTCAACAGTGAGAACAAAATATGATACGAGTCCCTAGATGTGTAGGTATTTTAATTTATTACAGTCATCATTAATTAAATGCAGCGAAAAACATGCACCTGAGCGTGGCATCAGACTTATTCACTTCTAAATTAAAAACGTTACGAAAACGTGTCACAATAGAAGCTTCATACAATGCACTATTTTTTTCCACCCAAATCCGTTACATTCCATTCCCTGAAGCTGCGAGTTGGCTCGAAGCTATCTCAGCGAGATTTCGAAATTCCAAGAAAGGTACAGCCTTATAAATTATCTCAAAAGAGCCGCCGCGGCCCAACAGCCAGAATGGTTTTTTTACACCACAGGTAGGCTGGCGCTAAGAAGGCGATGGAATTTATAGCGCGTCTTGTTTGATTTGATACTCAGGACTTCTTAAACTAATCTCTTCATCCAATTTAAGTACTTACATAGGTATTGGATACATCTTCACATTACGACAAATTCTCTTCTACGACAAGCTCAGAGAGTTCAGCAAACTTTATATCTTCTTTACCTAAGTATCTCATCTTCGTGGTAGATACCTACATTAATTATTAGCCATAGGTAAATCAATATTTCTTCTTCTTTGTCTTACAGGTGTCTGTATTTTTTCTCTTTCCTCGATGGCTATCGACGTCAATAGCGACTCGTCTGTTCCCGCATAATAACTTATAACCACAGAACATTTTATACATTTATGTAATTTAATAATTTCTATAACCGAACTTACCTGATACTAAGTACCTGGTATTTTAGCTATTTTCAAAGCCTGCTTTACCTACACAAAGAAATTCAAAGCAAATTTCTAAATATTTAAGACAAGTATCAAGACTATTGATTACGATTTCGTATCTTCTACACAATTTTATATAAAAAAAATGTGCGTGGTGCACGCGTGCAGCTCGATTCTTAGAAAATAGCACTCTTGAAACAACAGAAGACATTCCCGGGCCCAGCCCTGAAGGTCGCTTCTACTAATAATAGTGCGCTTTGTGGCCTGGCGCCCTTTGCAGTATAAACACAGACTCGGCCATTGCATGCTGAGCCAACTGCATAGCAACAGTCACGGATACCAACTCTGTTGGCCTGTTTTAGGCCCCGGCAAATGAGATAGATTTTCTTAAGGACTAATGAGGAGCGATTTCTTAAGCCCAATAAATCATAGGTATTGTTTTTAACTTCCATGGTCACCAACAGTAGAATAATTATTTACGAGATCTTCTACCATGTACCTTATATTTGAGTTTCCGATATTTCGGTGCTGTGTGTAAGCGCCATTTTCACGAACGATGGCCCATAAATCTATACTATATAAAGCTTCATGTTTTTATAAGACCATAAGTAATTCATGCTCCTGTGCTTTTTCTGATATATACAAAGAGTGAGGATCAAGCTGGGTTCTTAAAATTTTCACTGATTGATATCTTCAATATATATGTAGGTGTATATCTTACTTTGAATTTTGTCTTATTTAAGTACCATAGAGAAATAAAGACACATATTTCAGAAACCAGGAGCCCAATTCTCGTGCTCGTGATATTTTGAAAACATGGCGGATATCACCTGAAAACCTTACAAAAAAACTATGTTTTAGTGATAAATGTCGTTTGAAAATAAATATCACGAGCACGAGAATTGGGCTCCTGAGCTGACTTTGGAGAGGGGTGTGGCAAATATATTGTATGCTCAAGGCGTCTGGCTTGACCAGAGTTGTATATGCTATAATAATTCTTATTAATTTATTATTCAAGTTGGTTGTATTAAGCCAACTTAATATAACATGTGGTAAGTTATTCGTATAGCAAGTGCTGATCTCAAGGCGCACATTATAATTACTTATAAAAAAATAAAATATGTTGAACATGATCATGCCCTGGGCGCCGGCATGGCTAAAAGTTACAATAAAATTCTCATAGATATAAAACATAGCTCGAGAGGAACATTGTTTGATCTTACGGCCTTTGTCTCACCAGTCGCCGCTTTCGATAATAGTATTGTTTAAAGAGATCGAATGGTAGAATTTTCTACATCGACTCTCGACTCAGAAATTGTCCTCGTCTCATTGCGAGCTGTTTTGAACCTATCGCTTCCAACGGCTCCACGTGACCTTTACCAGGCCATCGCTCCGTAACCGTATACACGCCTACAAACCAAGGGTACAAGCATCGATAGCCTGTGGCCAAACACCAGTCCTGTTCTAGCGTTGATCACTTCAGTGGAAAGAAGCATTATTTCCTTGCGTGAATGCAATGTAGCTAGTACCAAATTTAACTGTTTTAACGACCATAAAGCATCTGTTAGACATTACAGATCGCGAGAACTATGAAACAACGGCTCTTTGGAGGAGCTTCTACAAGAGAATGTCGTTTTTAAAGTCTCGGTGGTTCAGTTGGTTTTGCTTTGCAGTAGAAATTGAGCGGATGGTGTGCTATGGAATTTGGGGCATGGCGCTGAGTCAACCGCTCCAATCCCTTCCCTATGAGTCGGAGGTAGATTATCGCGATGGAGCCCACTATAACGCGGATGTGAACGGATAAGTAATTGAACCCAATCGTTCCAATAGAGCGGTGCCCGTAAAACTTATAGTAGGTTTCGAAATTGCGAGTTATGACTTGTACGCTTTACCTAAGAACCATATAAGGAAATGGACATGGTAGGCACAGACAGACACAGATCAAGTTATGTACTACAATTTGTCAAATTTCTTCAACTACAATTGAACCCAACGAGTTTGAGGTGAGGATCAATTGAAGAATTTTGACAGATTTGTATTACGTTGATGTCTGGCTACGTACGTTATATAGTAGTTACTTTTAAACGCTTCGTATTGCGAATTTTCTTTCTTTCTCTATCCTTATATTTTTCCTTTATCCGACCAGTAAGATTTTTTTTCACAAAAAATATATTTTATTTTAATGGTTTCTGTGGTGAGCAGCTTATAAACCGCAAAACCCGCATTTGATTGCTTTCAAGTTGAAATATTTTCTAAGAATAGTGTTTTACGGTTTACGCTGTAATTATGATTTTATTCATGATGAGAGCAAATCATTAATGGTATATTGATATCATAGACTACATAATTAAACTATGTCTATGTTAAACAAGTAATTAGGACTTGCCTACTTAACCTAATTACTTGCTTTTCAATTAAGGTGACGGGTAGGGCACACCGCCCTACCCGTCACCTTAATTGAAAAGGCGACGCCAATCGATTTTTATTTTTAGCTACTAAACCGGATCTATTTTAAACAATTTCGGGGTTACAACCTCTGGGCAAACACTTATACTATTTATTAAATAATCATGCACAAATGTTGGGTCCAACGCGTACGCGAAAAATTGATTCACGCCAAAAGCGGCCACTTTTGGCGGTAATCCAAAATTCGAGTGCAAAAGCAAACCAAACAGTTAACTAGGTATAAGTAAGTATTAAATAAAGAGTAAAGGTGTTTGCCAAAAGGTTGTAACCCCGAAACTGTTTAAAATAGATCCGGTTTAGTACCTAAAAATTAAAATCGATTGGTGTCGCTAGTGTGCCCTACCCGTCACCTTAAGGAATCAAAAAACGACGTCGACTTATCTGTTTATTTGCTTAAGAAGGCTATTCTATTGTATCTAAGTAGGTAACTGAATCGCCTGAAGAATACAAAATGGTCTTGATAGTAGGTACTTAGCTATTTATTATGCATCCTAATTAAGATTCAGCACATGATTATCTTGTTGACGGACATGACTTAAGAACAATTATAATATTAATCAACACAACAATACCTTTCCCACGATGCAGTCGTAAAGTTTTTGCTGAAAATTGCAATAATTATACTGTTATCCTTGATGCTAGATACAAAGGTAATTTTACTGAATGTACGAAGCGCTTAGCTACATAGAAACTTACCTACTTATATCGAGTTTTAAGCGCTTGATTGTTAGAACCTGATTTAAGGTGACAGGTAGGTCATACTAACGACGCCAATCGATTTTAATTTTTAGCTACTAAGCCGGATCTATTTTAAACCATTTCGGAGTTACAACCTCTCGGCAAAAACCTATACTATTTATTGAGTACTTACTCATAGTTAACTGTTTGGTCTGCTTTTGCACTCGAATTTTGGATTACCGCCAAAAGTGGCCGCTTTTGGCGTGAATAAATTTTTCGCGTACATAAAACGGACCCGACATTTGTGCTTGGTTATTTAATAACTAGTATAAGTGTTTGCCGAGAGATTCTAAGCCCGAAATTGTTTAAAATAGATCATATTTAGTAGCTAAAATTTAAAATCGATTGGCGTCGCTAGTGTGCCCTACCCGTCACCTTAAGAATGAAGTATCAAGGTAGATAGATTCACAATCTAAAAAGAAGATACTAGATAGATTGCCAATCTCCGTAACGAATAGGTATGGATCATTACATCACTATTCTTTACACGCTTCGGCATGAATGGGCCGGCTCGACCGGAGTGATATGGCCACGCCCTCACAGAAATCCGGCGTGAAGCAGCATTGAGCTGTGTTCCGTTGCGCGAGTGGGGCTACCGGAGGCAATCATAATCCGGGGGAAAGAGGAGCTTGCACTCAATTTATGTTTTGTAATGCCTAGTTCTTAAGTTATGTATTTTGTTCAATAAAGTATATCTATTTATCTATTAAACTCTCCGAGTTGTCCGAATGAAGACCATTACCTACCAACCTAGTATCAGTCTATATACTGTCCCACTGCAGGCCAAAGGTCTCCATCATATAAATCAAGCCATCGCTACTATAATGGGATTAGGTTTAATCACCACGCTTGCCTAATGCGGATTGGTGATCTTAAACCCGAGCTATGCTCGTAAAATTCGAAACATACCTTTGCTCGACCCGGGAATCGAACCCAGAACCCCGAGATCACGGCCCGGTACTTAAACCACTAGACCAACGGCCGTTATCTACCTACCTACTTGCTCCGGTATGCTCTGTAGTCTAATGAGTTCTTTTTCTTCTTTGGGTGCCTTCCGATCTCGCAGTTTGGCAATCATATTGGCGATTTGTACTTTCGATACAGCAGAGACACCATGCGATCTTACGAGTTATGATTGAAAAGACCTCAGAAATCTTACATTCCAATATTGTCACGAGATTTCTAGAAATTCTAGCTATGAGTGATGTGGTTAGGTACCTACTTCTCCGGCTGAGTGTAGGTCTACCCTAAGGTAGGTATTCTTAAGAATCCTAATCCGACGCTCAGATTAACTGATGTCTTTCATAATGCTGACGCAAGGGCTGACGTCACGTTAGGCGTTTCTTCCTCTTCGATTACTTGATGACGTAAAAGCCACACCGCTAAATGTTAGGTACCTATTGGTTCAAATGTTTCCAGCCAGATGGAATTTTTCATGATATACGAAAAAGTTTTATTTTATAATCCATCCGTGATTCTAAGACAATGAAGTTCTTTTCTCGGAATAAAAATGGCGTTGGTATTGTTTTGAAAGTCTTTGTTTTATTGATGTTAAGGTACCTGACCTGAGAACTCCTAGTACAAGCATGTATCATGAGAAACCCTGCAAGTAAAAACTACACCATCAGTGTGACCTTCTCTATGCCAACTAAAGGTTTCCTAAGCCATAATAACAACGGCTTGTGTACAAACTGATACCTATGTTTATTTTTCAGCGGAGAAGCATTTGGTCCCTATAGAAATTCTTCTATGTATTATTGAATTCTGTACCTGTATTATTGAATTCTGAATTTGAGTAACTTTGAATTACCTTGTTACTTTGAATAAAACTGGTTCAAAGATTTTAAAGGTCTATTCTTCTAATTCTAAAGGTCGATCCATTCAACGTAGATACCGTTTTAAATTCTATAGGAATTCCAAGGAATAAAATAAAAAATCTTTAAACCAGATTTATTTACAAGGTTTTAAAGATACCCAAATTGACTGTAGTACAATTTAAATATTTCACATTGTTAGCAAGATGATTCTCACAGTACCAATGTCTTTTTAATTTTGCTTTCAACAGAAGATCTGCTATCTATCCTAGACATACCTACTATCAAAATGAATACAAACCAACACATTAATAACAGATGTTAATCTATGGAATTACCTACCTACACTTTGTTAAACCAAGCCTGATGTTCTGCGCAGTTTCGGAGTGGAGTCACGCCACGCTTTTGGAGGTCATCGCGCTACCATTGCCAAATTTGAACCAGGGGTGACGTCATCTCTTCAAAAACAACACAAGTGTAATATACCAGCATGTGCGTTAGAACGCTCGCTCAAAACCAGTCACAAATGTTACGCAGCTATACTCAGCACGCAGTGAACGAATACCGAAAGAAGTTGCCTTTGTTTACAACGATGACGGGTCGAGTTAGAAACTAATAAGAAACAGCAGACAAAAACGGTCACGTCTCGTTTGTTTGCATCGGTCGATGTCTCCTTAAACGCAAGACAAAGAGTTTACTTTACTTGCCTGCCCCTTAACTGTAGGGCTTCTACTTTACACCATCGTAAAAATGTTAAGAAGTTTTAATTACAGAATGAAATGGAACGCTATTACAATTTGGTGAAGTTGGAAAAATATTCTGATTAGCCAGTGATCTTTAAAAAGTGAAATGACAATAGGTATATCTTATTTGAATTCATTATTTCGATTGATATTTGGGAATATTTAATTACCTAATAAATTGTCTTATTCTTCCTAATTAGGTAGTACCTTTATTTGTTTTTATGCTATATCAATACATTGTAGATCTGTTGTACCTACATACGAACTGCCAATTAGTTAAAAGTATGTACATATAAAACGGCATGCCTATTTTCGTATTCTTCGGCATCAGATTCAGCTCCTAACAAGGCAGCTCTTTTCATACAAACATTGATATATCTGGCTTCTGCATTATTGTTTGCGGCACGTTTCGTAGTAATTGCTTGGGCATGTGAACAGACCGACAACCTCGTTTTCTGTTTGTCCAATCATACATGCTATCAAGTTTCTCCGATCACGTTTGTTTTGGTACTGTCGTCCGCTAAAAGGCATATACCCTCTTCGGAATCAGAATCTAAGGAATCGCACAAGGTATCCCTTACAAGAATACCTTTCAGTTCGACTTTGTTATAAAAATAAATAGTAATTTTAACATGCCTATTTATTTTGCACAATCACTTTTGTGCGCAAGTGTGTGCGATCCTGCGCGGCGCACGCATCGCATTAGCACAAGACGAGCGAGGATTTTGTTTCACGTCTCTTCTGCAAGTCACACAATGCACATTGTCTTAGGAAGAATAGCTTCACACTGCTGTATATGGTCCACATTATGATACAGGATTTTTATTGTCTTGTTCGTCGGCGGTCGTGTTGTGAACAGCCTTTATGTAATCTGGTGTAGTTCGCCGAACGTACGTTATATGTATAGGTAGGTATGAAAAAGTACATTATATAATAAAAAATCGATCGTTCTAAATGTAAAACCAGTAAACAAAAAATCCTTTGAAAAAGTTAGGTCTTACGATTATAATAGGTAAAATAAAATACCAAGAGTATGGCTGGGTCCTGTAGGAAAGTCTTCAGTTTTTTCGAATTGTATTTTCTTCTTTCTTCTGATATTGAAATCAAAAACGGTCAAGTCTCTATATTAATTTTCTACTTTTGTGATATGCGTGTTTGTTTCCGGTAAGCTTCCCGCCTTTAATTTTACTTAACTTGATGCAACAAATTTATTTTTAACTCTCTAGATGGTTCTGGCTTAAAGATACAACGCAGATAGCAAAAGAGCTACAATAACAAACAACACAAAAAACATGCATGCATTACGAAGAATTTTCCCAAAAATAAATCGATGAGCTAACGTTAGGTAATTTAACATAGCAAGATGTTTTCAGTTTGTTCTTTGCGACCAGTGATCACGTGAAATGCATCCCATTTCCGGACGGGCAATCAAAGCCGTCTGGCTGGGATAACCCACATACAACCACGGCTCAAAATAAGATAGCTAGTCTGGCCAGAGCGCTCTTACGATTTCGTACTATAAATATATTTTCAGCCTGTATAACCTAAGCTTGGAAACATATTAAAGACACCAAGTAGGACGATAGACTGACGATTTTAGAAAAAATAACTCTATATAACTAACTCTAAAAAAATGTTATTAGAGAATATATTCTACACCTTAAATTAATACTATGAGCGTGAAACATTTTAAGGTTTAGTTAGCTTAATTGGATTATTTTTATTTTCTTACATAAAATATGTATCTATTATTGTATTTTTTTAAATAAGTTGCATGCCTGTTAAGGTAACTAACTATTGATACTATACCTACATTGTTTTTTTTCACCATTTGTAACACATTTTATGCAACAAATGATTCTGATTCTGAAAGATGGTTGATGTAAGTTGAATACATACTATGCAGCGTCGCAATGGTCAGCGTTTGCATCCAGCAGTGGACGATTAGCTGATTAATAGAACCAGGCTTAAAGATCAATTTAAAATTTGAAGCAAAACCTTCAAGAGACTCAACGATTCGTGAGTTTTCTGTTGTTATTATCAACATAATGTGAACCAAAATCGTCTAGAAGTTATCGTCTAGCTAGATTCAGTAAAGTGTCGACATTCCGTGATGCTTGCAGCGTAATAACCTAGTGGTACTAACCTTTCATGGAGAAGATGGTGGGTTCAAAAGGTCCATTGTCAACATCCAGGTGGAGTTTACTCCAAAATAGTAAAAGTGGGTCAGCGTCCTCTCGTGGCAAACGAGGTTTTTGACGTAGAAAGTCCCGTAGATAGGGGGCGCCAGGGATGCCAAAGAGAGGAAGACGAAGAAAACGAAAAAGGCGACGCTACCACTGCGATTTTCTCTTGACAGGAAATGCTCAGAGCTCATGTCGTTCCTTAAACGTGACACATTGACTAAAAGGTACGTGACCAACTAGATCATGTGTGTTACGACTAGATTCGTTAGAAAAGTCATTAACCTCGTTTATTTTTTGTTAATCTTCCATTGTAGTTTTCGTTGGTTCTGTTTTAAGTTTTTTTGCGGATTATAGTTTCTAATTAGAATTTGTGAAACCCTATTAGTAAATAGCTGGTCACTCACTTTATAGATACGTATGTACTGTTTCCCCTAAAAAGATTTATTACTTTTTCATCACAGCTAGCCCATCGGCTAGCGATGTTTCGATTGCCAACTTTAATAAACCGACTATCGACTAGCACCTCGAATTTACAACAATAATTAATATTTAGTCAAAGTGTGATATTGAGACAGGTAGTCGTTAGTTGGTTAAAAGAAGAGTCAAAATAAAGGACAGCTGTTGAATTTGAATTTACTTAGTACTAAGGCGAATGGAAAATGTTAGGTATACCTAACATTTGCAGTAATTTGACTTTTTGTTACTTGGAAGCGCTTGGAAGCTTTTTACACACCAAACCGAAGAGTTGCATCAACTGCGCAAATGCTCAAGCCAGCTTTCCTATTAGAAAGGAGTTGTCGCTAGTCGGGGCTAGCGCAGTACCTACGCTGCGCCCGCGCCGACTCAGACGACTTTCGCGTGTTCTGATGACGGATAGAAAGCGGCGACCTCACTTTCACTAGCACCCGGCGAATAACGTCACAAATTAACTTTGCATCACGCTTATTTGTACTTATATCAAAAGGTCGTATAAGGTCCTTTACTTCCTTTTGGCACTGTTTGTACCTAGCCGACAATGTTTGAAGATATGTATAGATGTGTGCGAGTCATATCGGAATTGGAGTTGCTAATTTAATTTTGGAGATATCATTTTCAGGAATAGCATTTGATATTAATCAATATTGTTGTACGATCATTATAATAAAAAGCTTTTGACTATTTAATGTGCTATTTATTAAAATTGTACTTAACTTTCGAATAAGCAAGCGCTTTGATAGTGATGAATTCATTAAAGTTCTCAACTATTTTGGTTAGAATAATATCAAAAACAATTTAAATAAGAAATATAATCTTGGTAGTTAGTTCTCATCAGTGACCTGCCTTAGTAGCTCACTATAGATTTTAATTTTCGGTAGATAAGTTTATCTGAAGGGTCTTCACGAACATATTTCTGCGTTGAATCAGCATTTTTTACAAATCTAATCTTAATACTGGCCCTTCTAAACAAAAAGGTTTTTCAATAATGCTGGCCAGATAAAATTAGACAATAGGAACTAGGTAATGAACGATTATAATGATGACGGGGAACTAAATAATATCAAATAATAATAGGGAACTCTCCTATTTTTTCAAATATTTTTTATAATGCTCATATATATCAGATAATCAAGCATTATTTTTATTTCTGCAAAATATGTCTGCTAAATGTTATAAAAAAATTATCCAAAATTTGACGTAAAATATACGCGCTAAAACACCGACCGCCATGATGGTGACGGCGCATGACGTCACTATAACTAAATCAAAGGGCATTGAACTAAAATTGAGAAATGTCAAAATTTCGATGAACGTTGTAGGTAAGTAAACAAAGATGTCAAAAGATGTTTTAGTATAATGACGTCACATCATGGCGGTCGGCGTTTGAAATCACGTGACATACAGATACTAAAACCTCAATTTTGATTTTGAAAAATAAAATGTATCTTAGGATTTCATGGGAAAATAACGTTATATTTGCATTTCCCGTGATGAAAACTATACAAGTAATATAATTTCATAATTTATTGTTGATAGATGAAAATAGCCTATTCCAATAAAATGGTTTATACTTTTAATTTAGGATTCGTTTGAACATTGAAGTAAGTTGATGTTATCATTTGTATGTAGGTAGGTGTTTCATACCTTACCTATGTAAGTATATTAGAATAGTGCTCTAAGTCTACCTCGGCTTCATAGCAGCCCACTTTCGGTGCCGAGGTAGCGTTGCGATAGGGGTTTTATTATCGTCAGCCAGACCGCTGCATCTGCTCTTCCTCCGATCGTGCAGTTTACCGTTCCATCGGATCAAGGGGAAAGTGGACGAGAGGGTGCATCTGTGTTTTTTGCGCACACACTTATGCACCTTAATATTTCTTGCGTACTTGACTAGGCTTCGATGATGATGATGTAAGTATATTATCTTAACTTGTTTCAAATAGGTAATCTCTCCACAGTCTTCTCAAATGTTTATTATTTTTCTATAACCAGCTAGATTGATAGGTCCAGACAGCCACATATCAGGTTACTACAATAAGTCAAAACGTGTTTGACATTATGGTGAGAATCGAATGAATAAATTTGACATTTTTGTATACTTTGATGTGTGGCTGTACGTACCTACATACTCAAGTACCAACTCCATACACATATTCGAGTTGTTTGTCAAAACTTGGCATACTGTGGAACTGACGCAATCGCAAACAAGCCCAAGTCTGTCCAGAACAAATATTTATGTTAGACTGCATCATTCATGGAACTCGCAGTCAATATGCTTGGTGTCAATTGATTTCCAATAACAGTTTACAATTGAGACGGACGGCATGCGGGACCCGGCCAATTGTTTAATCAATAATCAACTGGGACAATTTGTGAACAGTTTACAAAATAAAATACCCTGGGAGGGGAGCCAAAACCCCAGCGGGAGGTCTCAAAAGCAAACAAAGAACTGGAAAATTTAAAAACCAGCGCAAACACGTTAAAAGAAACGAAATTTGAAGAAACTGTTGTTTGCACTTTTATAACGAGTTTTCGTTAAACACTTATTTTGACTCAGAGCATTACCAATGACATCGACAACCAACTAGTAATATCACAAACAATTAGTAATAACAGCGTAACATCTATTGAGTAAACGAAGACCGCAATAGGAAGACTCAAATAATGATGTAACTACCTATCCAAAGTAATTGTAAGGAAACCCTCTAACTTCGCGATAGCATCAGACAGTTTTACTGCTGTAAATACCAGGTAAGAACTAAAGGTTTTGATAAAGTAAAATAGTTGGAAAATTACACTTTGTACGAGGCAGGATGCACGGTACAGCAGTGGAGCGCGACGGTTGTGCGCTGTGGCACGGAACACTCGCGAACGGCGTCGATGTAGAACAGCAAAACTGCATTGGATTCCCAACTTTATTCCAGAATAGTAAGGTGCATACAGTTTTCTGGATATTTCTAGAGTTGTGACGTTTACGCCGCTCGGAGATATACAGTTTCATTGGGCTAAAGTCCGCTTAAGCTCATCTGATGGTGGTTTTGAAAAGGTATCTTACGCGAAAGTGATAAGGTTCTGTTTGGTTGTTTGCAGGGTTGGTTGGTTGGGTTGTGTCGGGAGCGACGGGCAGTTCCATGAACCGCTTCCGCCAGCTCCTTCCGTCTCGGGTTGCTGGCTGGGAGCGGAGTGCATGCAGACATTCCTGAGCCGGACGTCGGTCGAGCCGGCTCAAGAATGCCGCCCAGACGGGCCGGCCGCTTGATGCGATAGCTTAATGCACCCCAGCCATTGGCTGCCACCCACATTCCTAGCGAGATAACCAAGGCTGTACTACTGTTATGCACTCAGTAAAAACACTAAGGTGGTGGTAATGACTTCTGTTCTTAAAATATCGATAACACAATCTGCAGGAAAATCACAACATCAATATAACCACATCCTAGTGACGTTTATTGTTAGCTTTGAAATAATTAGTCTAATGAATTAGTTGTGATGAATGATGTTGACATCATTAGTTATCACCATAAATATGTATACCTAATGTTGTTTATTGTACTCTGTAAATACCCTTTCCAATAAACCAATGATTCAATGTAAAAAATATGTGGTAATACTGATGCTCTGCTTTTGAGGGTTACTCATACCTACTTTATTGTTGTGCTATCTGCTCCGCTATCGGAACAAACATGAACTTTGACTACAGTTAGCCCATATCTGCACAAGTCATAGTGTACCGACACAGGGCGCCATTCAAGTATGTGTATCATACTTGTCATAGTTTTTTACTAACGTTTATCGGTATTGGGGGTTTTTATGTCGGGTCATGTGTGCGCTTTTTATCTATGTTTCTTGGAACCGTGAGAATGGCTATGGGCTGCTATCCCATATTATCAGTGGTCCATTCATGGAATGACGGCGGTCCCACGCAGTGCACATGTGCCCCATATGTGTAAATTGTCTTCGACAACGTCGTCTTAGCTAGAAGCTCTTTTATTGTATCGAGAATGGCATGTTACAGCTTTTATTGAGTATTGTTACTTTATACCTTTTATTTGCTTTAGCACAGGTCCTCTACTAACATTTTCCGCATCGTTTAACTCTAAACCTTATTCCAATGGCTTAGAAGTTTTCTAGTCGTTTATTCATGCATCATTTCTGTATAAATATAAATGCTCATTCCGTACCTTTCTATCTGCTCACTAGCCATAAAATAATTTGTTCTATTCTTGAAATGGTGAAATCTTCCATTTAATATAGTACAAATAAGTATTTAAATATTCATAGGTGTTTTTGATTCAAATTTCAAGTAAAAAAAAACAGTGCTTAAATATTAATCAATCACTCAGCATTGCAAAAATATTGGCACTGTTTTATGGTATCGTTTTCTACATTACATTTTCATCAAATTCAACGTCCAATCTACCATTGCTGCTATTACTATTTAAATTGAATGTATTTACTATTTAAATTGATTGTATTTATTTATCTACATAATTATATTATACAGTACCTAGTAGACACAGTTTACAATCAATGACGCAACTTTCCTAAAAGTTATCCAACAATCAAGACCCAACACATGTAGAGCATCACAGTTCTCAATGAGACACATTCATGAGTTATGGGAACATTTTTTTTTTCGGGGGCATAACGGTTTTTGTATTATTTTTTGTCGCCTTTGACCGTGTGAAGGGACCTCAATGGATGCAGTATGTGCTTCGACAGCCAATATCTAAAGAGCCCTGATAAAAGCCCATCGCTACTCCAATTTAAACTATCTCAGTTTAGTTGGAGGGCTCATAACAAATTGGTTTTTGATATAGGCACCTTCAATGAGCGTTCTTTGAATCGTGTAGAGACATGAACTCTTCAATATCATTGTTCGTGGTTTTCACACGGTGTTGCTGGGAATTGTGTAGGAAAACGATATTTTCTCAAGACTTATTTTTTATAGGTAGATCGGGTACCTAAATGACTAAGACAAAGAGTACTTAATTAATTCGTGTTTAGTTATGCACAGTTTTTTCATGGTATTTCTATTTTTCTGCAAAAACATTGACACGGACACGGATCTTTTTGTTCATATTTACAGATTCTTGTATTTCTTTCTTCATTATTAAATTCCAGTCCGTCTAAAATTTCCATTGTAAATGGAACTACATATTCTTAGAAAAATTGTAGGCAGGTAACTGCTATATTTTATCTACTCAAACATTAAATTACATAGATCGGCTTTCAACATCACTATTGCTTATCTATCCAATTCAAACCGAGTTCTTTTGATGGGCATGGAATGTGGGTCCGGCCGTCCTTCAACCGATTAAAGGGACTTGACTCGACCCGAATTCCCTCAACGAATTCAACCTCATTAGTTTATTATTAGTTAATTGCTAGTTAGAAAAAACTGGGCTGTGCACGAGACGAGTAGGTACTCGTCTTATTGTCTCGACAGTTATTTTTTTAAAAAAAAATTCCACCGCAATTTCTAGTGGATAATTCGAAACTTTGTGGACTAAACATAAATTTTGTCTGGTAGGTACTCGTAATATTTATTACCTACATACGTACTACGGAGTATTCCGGCGGTGAAGATCAATAATGTCTATCTCAAAAAAGTTAACTTTCGAATAGATTAAAAAAACATTTCTTCAATTCAGATAATGAGTCAGATACATAAAGTGTTTAAAGCGATAATAAAGGTAAATCGATATTATATCAGTAGGTATTACATCAGTAGATATCTTTAGAAATCTGTCAGATTTCTTCACTCGACATCACACACGTTTGGTTCTATATCAATAAAGAAATTTGCCAGATTGAAGAAACATGATGTGGGGCTCCCTGTGAATGTCGGTCCCTGTTTCCTGATCACTTTTACGACAACGTCCTCTGTATGTTCGACTGATTACCTTATTACAAGTTTACAACCCGTGCGGATAAAGAATGGGATCAGAAATGGCGGCGCATCTATTCACTTCTCGCTCGCACACATATTTGCGTCTATACTCGCACTCGTGGTGTGCGAGTATAGACGCAAATTTAACATTATAACCCTGATCGATCTTAGTATCTAGGTAGCTATAACTTCCATGCAAGTGTGCATATGATATTTCACAATTTTTTAAATATCTTTCCGATACAATTGTAAATATTAAAAGTAGATTTTTCCTTAATGAGCTAAATTGGTATATTCCAATTTCTAAGTATTCCAATAACAAAGTTGATAAGTAGGTACTAATATTCACCGTCGTCATCAAATTAAAAAGCCATTTCTGAATAAACCTTGATAAAATGTCAATTTAATAATTGGGTTTAGATGCTACAATCAATACAGTTATCGATACATACTAGGTAGTTTTAATAGGAAGACTCCAACTTATTTCAATACTGGGTGACTTACCTTCTATTTTATTTTATCGATCCTAGACTTACTGCATCTTATTTATGGACATTTTCGACAAAAACGCCATATCTAGTTACCTACTACTGGAATTCCTTCTAATTTTTTGTGACGATTAGTCATTGCCATCAAACAACAAATTACTGCAATCATAAGGCGGAAATTTCTTGCTCGGGGCTATGGCATCATCTTTAACAATAGCATTTTAAGCTCTGAAAATTAAGAAGTTTTTACGGCTTATCGATATTTCTGATGGTGGTGAAATAGAACTTAACTATGGACCAGAATAAATAAGATTTTTAAAACTGGCTTTAACACTATAAAATCTTAAAAAAATTAGATTCAAGACATATTAAAGTAAACACTCAAGGCATTAGGTCTCATCGGATGCTTAATTTTACACAAGGCGTACTAAACACATATACTTACACACCACATGCGTAACCAAATGTTTACGATCATTAATTTTTTTAAATCGTTGTCTAGGTGCAGAGAGCCACACTTACGGATAGTAGGTACATAGAAACTGTCAAATTTCACCGCACCCTAAGTGCGTTTAAAATTAAGATGAGTATCGAGTGAAGCAATTTGGTAGATTGGAGGAACTGCAGCGGTCTGCACCTAACTAAACTGATATGTGATTACCTTACCTTACCTCGAAAGAATGCAAATAGATCCATCCTCAAGAATGCAGTAAACGAAAACCTGTTTAAATTTGTAATTACGCTAAAATTACGTACTTGGTGGGCTATTTTAATGTGGTATAATTAGACGAAATGTCACGTTCCGCAAAAGTATAGCGGTGACCTTTCGTTGCGCGGGCGCAAAGAGTTCTCACGGGAACGCCGGTGATTGCACCGCACTGGGTCGCCGGCACACACACCCACCCGCCGTGTGGACATGCCGTTTCTCATTCTCTTTGGGAAGAAACAAAGAAAATCGTTTATACAAGATATCAGTATATCAGAACAAAAAACAAGAAAGTACGATAAGTTACAAACAAATAAACACCTATAACACAAACCAAATAGTTCAGAATTATGATTTTTCTATTATTTTTTTTTTATATGAGAGGTGGCAGACGAGCTGACGGATCACCTGATGGTAAGCGATTCCGCCGCCCATGGACACCCGCAACACCAGTGGAGTCACAAGTGCGCTGCCAACCTTTTCCCCTTCCCCCCATTGGGCCTCCGGTAACCTCACTCACACGGCGAAACACAGCGCAGGCGCTGCTTTACGCCGGTCTTCTGTGAGGCAGTGGTATTACTCCGGTCGAGCGGGCCCATTCATGCCTAAGCGTGGCTCTCCCACATTTAAACCCTATTGTTCTTTTATTGCCGTTCCCCAACAGTAATTGAATAAATATATAAACCTAAACGTAATAAATGATTTGACACCCTACTTGCAAGGACTTTTAATAGATATCCCCACTGAACTCAGAAAACTTTTCCACAAAGAAAATCTAAGAAATACGACTCCCAACATGACTGGTCTTTGTAATTCACTCAAAAATCTACTTATTCGCACGCTCGTTTATTATTCTTCCTTCAGATATTATAGTATAAAACGATTTTCTAAAGATGCCTTGTCCACGAGGATTTTCATCGCTCCACAAGAAGCAACTGTGGGACTTTTCCCATTGGATCGCGCAACCGCGACTCGTTTCCAATCAACAATGGAATGCGTTGACTTTTTGGTCTGCGTGTGCGCTTCTCGGCCGCACGGCTCTCTACTCGGGAAGATCCAGTTTTTACTCAGTCCAGGGCTGAGTTAATTCAATGGGAAGCAAGGACCTTGGACACTAAGTTGGGATTCAGAAAGAACTGCTTGAGGCGAGCGTTAATATTTTTCTTTGTTGGTTAAGCGATTTCATCGTAGTGTCAATAAACAGAGAGGAGAACACCATACTGTCCTTCATTATTTGCACTATAGATACACATTCTTTTCAACTATTCAATCCATATTAATTTTAAAAAATAATTCTTCAGATTAATACACAGAATAGTGCCAGTTTTAAATTCTCTCTTACCTTATCGTATAGCTTATAAAGTGTTTCAGCATTGCACTTATTGATCGACACTTAACTCTTTAACATTAACGTAATGGCGTTTTCATTCCCATCAGCAATATCGCGAAGAATTTCTGAAAACCCTCGGAACACGGAACCGATCTCGCAATGTGTAATGTATCATAAACCATATTACTTACTTCGCTGAGTTAGCGACGCCGCTTTGTTCCTATATCGGAGGCGGGTGACTGCAATAATAACAGGAAATCGTAAAGGCAACTTGTACTTGATTTCCTACGAGTACAGTGTATAGACCCCAGTAGCAAAACATAACTAAGTGACTCTAAGGAAAGCAAAAACTCAAAGTTGCTTAAATCCGGGCATCGAAGCTTTTGCATTATCAGCACATGAACGGCTGTGATTTTAGGATGTTACCTTCCTGTTCACTCTTGCCTTAAAGAAGATTATAATAATCAACACACAACACAGAGTTCGGCAAAAAAGTCAATTCGTTGTCTGTATAGTATATGTAAGACGAGGAAGCGTTTAGCGAATCACTTCGATATATTTTGAAGTGAGGGGAAAGAGCGAATCGGCATCGGCTTACTCCTACTACGCCCCAATTGCTACCTCAGTGTAAACCTTTGAGAATACATAAATCCTACTGGGACTCAATATACTGGGCAACCAGTAAATTATGTTTACAATCACAAGTCTCTGAACATGGTGGGAACCAAGCAATTTAGTCGGGCACTGAAAACTGACTTTTTTATGGACTGACTGGTTTTGCATATCGCGATGGTACTCAAATGGATCCTGTACTACCAGTTGATGTGGACGTACGAGTAGAGGTTGCTTTTCCTTATCTTACCTACATTAGTAAATGCTAGAACAGCTAAGAATTCTAAAATGAGTCATATTAATATATAAAGTACGATTTCTCTTAATGTAGCTTCTTAAAAAAAAGTTGGATTATTTTATTATATATTGGCAACATAAAACAGAATAACATCAAAATAGCATGAATCATTAGGTTATATCAATAGCAACTACCAAGGAAAAAGTTGATATAGATTTAGATGATCATAGTTAATAATAGTTTTTACTATTTGTTCAAAATATAGAAAACAAAAATGAAAATCATGATCTGTACAAAGTCTCGATTGCACACTTTGCGAATGGCTCTATGATGGTATAAATCCTGTAATGATGAATGCACTAACTGCACTTTGGTACAATCGTACCAGCCGTAGTTGGTCTCCAATCGTAAAATTGACATTGACAGTCATCAATTGGTCCCTTGAATTGGAATCAACAAAGCGACCTGAATGTACATTGACCATGTTGTATATGAGTTCTAAATTGAATCATTTGGCGATTTATGTGATCTTGATGGTTAGGTAAATTAATAATTGCACGTGTAGGTAATATTATATTTACAGGTAGGCTAGATTTTTTTCCGGTTTAATAGGCTGGTTTAATACGATGAGGTCTAGGATGATACGCGTTTGCCTAAAAGTTGAAGAAGTAATACTTACTTATTAGATTGGAGTTCTTTAACACTTTCAGCGGAGCAACGTCTTCAGACGTCATTTTTTTAAAGTAATTGCAGGCACAACGTATTATCACGTCGAATAAATACAATCACACGCGAAACGTACTATGACGCTCGCCGCCTGTACTAAAATCTATGAGAGTTCTGTTTGGACCTAACTAGGTTAAAGATTTTTTCTACTTGTATTTCTATAGACTTGTCCTTCAAACTGCACCGTCCACCCACGCAAATGATACAATCACCCAATGCAAATGACTTCATATGAAAATCACCACATGCAGCTCCAAAAGAGTCTGCAGAATCTTTTTTTACATTATTCAAATCTTGTAATGTATGCCCAGCTTTAACATTACGTGGTGTGAGTCAGCGATCCTTGATCTCCGCCCACGCCCTGACACACCATCTATAGTCCGATTGTGGGTCTGATCATTGTATTAATTCCCTTTGCAGATATCTAATTGAATGGACCTCGGTTTTGATTGTGTATTAACTATACTTCCACACTTTATATACGGTGATTTTTAACTACGCCAAAAGAAGGCGAACTTTGTAGTCGACATCATAATAGGTACATGTAAGTAATTTAACATTTTAAAGTTATTAATTATAGTTAATTAGTAAAAATACAACTAGATTGGAACAAAATACTCGAATGTTATGAAGTGAGTTTGTCTAGTTAAAATAATTTCTGTCGTTCGTGACACGTCGACAATGACACAGCAGAGTTATTTAATAGTTAAATAATAATTTTGGTAATAATAAGTTATGTCTATCAACTATTGGTGATGGATGGGTTATATTCGTGACACAATTAGTCCTTATCGGTCAGCTGTGGTGCTATCTGGGTGGTAACGGAAAATGTGTGGTGCAACGACCACCCCCCATATATCCGGAACTGATAGTGTTTGCAACTTTTAAAATTTGCATATTTTATAATAAGTAAATAATAAATAAATAAATATTTCATAACGTCACATACATTGATCTGACTCCGAGATAGGTAGCTCAAGCACCTGTGTTACGGATATCAGAATCAACAGCGGGATTACAAATATTATACATATAATACTTTTCTTTTGTAAATACATACTTATAATACATAGAAAACACCCAGACCTATACAAACAGACATGTTCATGCACACAAATATTTGTACTGTGCGGGGATCGAACTCGCAACCCTTGGATCAAAGGCAGCGTTCACTACCACTGTTCCAAACGTCGGGGGTTCCAAGGGTCGTGATATATATAAGGAATATTTTATAAGGATCGTCATTATTTACTCCATATTGGCTGTTTCTCCTGCAGTACCCTTAGAATCCTGCATAGGCTTTTTAATAGAGGTACCTATTAAAAAGCCTATGCAGGATTTTTATGGTGGTGGAAACTATTGAACATCAACTTTAAAATGTCACACATTTTTCCTTTTTTTCGGTTAAAATATTTCATAAAAATCGTATCACTTTTTTTCTTTTCAATACCTACCCGTTTATACAGATATCATTTGATTCAGCTTACATAGAGTGACTCTGCCTAATTTACTGCTATGTTCTCAATTCGCAATAGCTTTCTAGTGGTCTTATTGACTAGCTCCCTTTAGGAAACTATGCCGAGTGGTTAGAGTGTTTGTGTAGATCTGTGTTAACGGTCTGGTCTCCTTTACATCTGCACTCATGCCAAAAAGATTTGCGGCCGTCCGTCTGTCGGTTCTAGTCGGTCACTGCCCTCTGAAACAGTGACCGTTTTGTAGGCCGTTACCTGAAACTATGAAGGTCTATTAGTTCAGTTTATAATTGTAGTCTCATTTGGTAAATGAATAACGAATGATTCATCTATTGCAATTTTGGTAAAATGTCTTTTCCCTATGATAGTTTTGTTGAAAATTTTTTTCGTCATATTTCAATAATTTGGTTTTCATTTAGGTTAGCTGAAGATACCTGATGTACCCAAGCATGCATCTGAATAAAGCCAAGTTTATCTACGATATACCTACTTCCATCATTAATTGAGCTTTTGTTTTGGAGAAGATATTTTCATTCCGTTTTCATTTTACATAAAAATCAATTCATATTGTTGGAAAACTCACGACCATCCTAAATATTTTAATTATTATCTGATATTTTTTTCGATAGGGCAAGTCGTCGGTTCAAGTTTGTCCACTAAATCAACCCTTTAAAAAGTTCGTCAAAACAGCGTTGACTTTATAATTAAATAACCCACTTACAGCCATATTCGCCTCTCCAAACTGCCACTACTTGTGGCCTATATAATTCCACCCACTCGGGATACGCCATCGAAGGGAGTAGTGATGCGAACAGTATTTTATGAAATCGTATACGCAAAGAGCATAATGCGTCAGGGGACAAAAGACAGATAGACGGATGACGGACTAGCTACGTCTACCGTAGAACCGCAGTCGTTCTGTACTGAACTCGTTGTCACTAGTTTGTTTGATGAGCGCTGAAATTAGGACTAGTGGATGTATTGCAAGCATCTCTAACAGCATAAAGGGGACCTACGTCCAATAGTGGATGAAAAAAAGCAACAGATCAATCGAGTCTATTTTCATTTGAAACATCTAGTTATTTTAATACTCCTGAAAATGGGAACGAGACTAGAGTGGCCACATTTGAAGAAAAACAGAATTCTAGTGCATGGGAAGCCTTGACGAATACCTAGTTGATGAAAGCTGAGAAGAAGAAAGCTTCAAGTATTTCTCAGGGATATCTAACTCGCGTCACACACATTGACTTCTTCACGTTGATCGCGCGGGCGCAGACCCGCTAAGTACTAAGACCGCGTGTGCGTTTTGTCTGTGAACACATGTATAACGTCATATTGGTTGATATTACGCGACCGCGCCCGACATAGTTAAGTCTTCGGTCCTTGGAATAGCCGAAAATTTTCGTTCAAGTTTTTCGGTACCTAATTTAAATCGCATCACTAGAAGGGAGCCACTTCAGTTCTGTCCTGAACGGCTATTTTTGTCGGGTGACTCCGCGAGTGACGAGGCGCCGTGAGATCACCGATTCTCATTATTGCCCGATGGCCATGTAGAGCGCCGTAAACACAAACGTGATGGAAGAGTGTGCTAAACGCCAGTCTGGGGACATTAGCGCCATGCAGTAATAACTGCAAACATGGTCTCCGTTTTTTTTTTGATTTTGTACTGTAATTGCAAAAGCGGCATTTTTTTACATATTTCACAAATTGTGGCCCGCTCTCATATCGTTTTGGGACTTGGTTTTTGCAAAACAAATTATAATCGTATGATTAGGAAAGTACCTAAGTTCTTACCTAAGAAAAAAATCACCTTCTAGGTTAATTTCAACTTTACCAATAATACACATTCCTTCCAGTAGGTGGTTGCCAGATCTACGGTATTTAAGCGCACAGTTCAGTATTTTTGAGGCTTGTACGGTAAAAAATAAATGGTCATACCGGACATAACAATATATTTATTTATTTTTTGCGACCCAGGATACATCCAGGTTTGAGTTGTCCAATATTTTGCGACTCACCTGGCAACCCTATCAGTAGGTAAAGTTGCCAGATGAGGGCGAAAAATGTATCTATGTAGTAGTAGGTAGGTAGTCTTATATTTTTAAATTGATAAAAGTGAATAGGTGAATATCAGCGAGACATAATTTTACGGTCTGGAATCTTGGTATCACGAGTAGATATCTACTTATTAGAAAATAATTCCATCCTCTATTTCCTTAATTAACATCGTCTCCTGCAATAGTAGTTCATGTTATTTTAATTACTTAACGAACATTTATTATAACAGGACAAATACCATAGAATTTGTCCTGTAATGTAGAGGAAAATAGCCATGGGCGGGTTTTATTATTACGAGATTTTAAAATACGACTTTTAATTATAGGTTTTTTCATGTAACTAGCTACACACATTTGTATAGTCATATCCTGTCTCGGTGGCGCAGTGGTTAGTGCGACTGCGCAAGAGGTCTAGGGTTCGATCCCTGGGTCGGCCCAAAAATTTGAAGAAATATTTTCGGTAAGAAATTCTTAGTGGCAGCCCGGAGTCTGGAAGTTGGCGGTCTTGTATCCGCCCGCCTCGGAAAGCTGTTGGTCCGGCGTCCGATCCCTCTCCGGTCGTGTCACAGTAGTGTCCCATCGGAATATGAGGGTAAGGGAAAAGGGAGTGCACTTGATGTTTGCGCACACACTTGAGCACTATAAAATATCATGCGGACGTAGCTGATCGTTGAGATTGGCCGTAAGCGGTTGGATACTATTATTATTATTTATTATAATTAAACATGTTAAATTAAGAGTCTGCATCGAAGATGGTGGGCCTACAACGAAACACATTCATAATAGAATCGTTATCCCCGTACCTTTTACTCACGCCGTGAGTCTCCTTTGTTCGGATGTGATAACTTATGTAGGTGCGTATCGTTGTAGACCCCTTGTTTTCAAATAAATATTTTTGAAAAAGTGATAGTTCAAGATACAAGAAAGAAAATGAAAGTAAAATCAGAAAGACTAAATATATCTCAACTTATCTCCTCCTCATCTTAAGAGTCGAGCCACCGGTGAGCTAATGGTAGAAATCACAAGTTATCTAACTAATATTAATTCATCAATCATAATATTTACTTTAGGTCGTATTTAAATGGGTAGGTAGAACTGGGGGATCCCCTTGTTTTCAATTGATTCCTGTAAATTACGAATACACTCATGTTTTGGTATCGTACACTACCTAATCACTCAGTATAATACGAACGACGTAAAAGTAAATTACATAACATTTTGCAGTGATAATCTTACAGAATTAGCTGTGAAAAGTTTTGCATCTATAAATACATTCACAAACATATACATATTTGCTCATATCACTAGGGTCTTTACTAGTGGAAGAAAACTCTCTAAGTAGGTATATTAAGGTGACGGGTAGGGCACACTAGCGACGCCAATCGATTTTAATTTTAAGCTACTAAACCGGATCTATTTAAACAATTTCGGGGTACAACCTCTCGGCAAACACGTAGACTATTTATTAAATAACCATGCACAAATATTGGGTCCAACGCGTACGCGAAATATTGATTCACTGCCAAAAGCGGCCACTTTTGGAGTGAATCAATTTTCCGCGTACAAAAACCGGACCCAAAATTTGTGCATGATTATTTAATAAATAGTATAAGTATTTTGCCGAGAGGTTGTAGCCCCGAAATTGTTTAAAATAGATCCGGTTTAGTAGCTAAAAATTAAAATCGATTGGCGTCGCTAATGTGCCCTACCCGTCACCTTAATAATTTACAGTCATATAAATTTACTCAATAAGTCATACAAGTTTATAACATTTTTTTCTACACATTTCTTCGTAGATATGTCACAAATGCTATCCATTCGTATCAATTAAAGGCCCGCATGCTTGAAGTGTTCTGTATAATATTGACCTTAATTTAATTTTATATGAGAACATAAAAATGATTATTTTTATGGCTTTTTTAGTCTTTGAGTCCGTAAACTTTTTAAATACTTGTTACCTGAGTAGAGAAGTAAAATTTTTACAAGCGGCAGTTATTTCTGTGCGGTAATATGGTTCTAACCACGGGCTGCGGTATTCTAGAGATGTTAAATGGTAATAAGAGTGGAGCAATAAATTGCTCCTGTGCATGTGGGTTCGACCCCCGGGTAAGTCAAGGTTATGGTGTCTGTGTGATGATAAATGATATGTCTACTTGAATGATATACCGAAAAAATATTTATGCTTATAACTTCTTATTTTACATCTTGCCAAAATATAATCAGAACTAAGAAATAAGTGCAAGAAAGATATGTTTTATAAATTTTATGTAATAAAAAGGTGTTTTTCCATGCTCTTGAGCAGTTTTACGGTGTTTAATGAAATTGGACCTAGCATAACAACCCTGAGGAAGGCACCTCTTTACCGCTAGCACAATAGCTCACGCAACTCTTGCTCAGTATAAGTACGTAACGTAACGTGAATATTAGTTAACGAAAAATAGAACACGACTAGGTAAATAGTACAAGTTTTTCTAGTAGATCAAACTAGAACAATCTTTATCAAAAGTTGATTCCAAATCATCAAACAATATCTACATAGGTAGTTATTTTAAAAGATGATAAATAGGACGAAAATCTCGAAGGTCAAAACAAGGCTAGAATGACAAAAAATAACGAGTTATGGTAGTCTACGTACAATAATAATTTAGATTCAATTTGGAATCATGTTGAGACAAGTTCGTCTCCCATCATACAATTAGAGGGGGCCCCAGCGTATTTAACATTTTCGCCACCTATTATTCGCCTCCCTAAATTTGGGCCCGTACCGAATTAAGTATTAATATATTCGGACCAGTTTTCTTTCATATGTAATTCAATGTATTTGTAAAGATCCCTTTTTGGAACAAGAACTAGGTCGCAGATGTGCTCTGGATTGAGAAATTTGAATAATAACTCGATGCGAATGCTCGTTGAAAACTGTTGAAATTTCTGAACAATTGGATCGCCCTCTTTTAAAAATCTCGATTGGAATAAGAATGGGACATTTATTAGAGTACCAATCTCGTTAAAAGGATAATGTTAATAAATTGCTTAGTTTCTGTGGCGTTCTCACCTATTCGAAAAAAGAGAAACTAATTTATTCATGCTGTAGGAAGGTAAGATGCGATAGGTGTAAGATGAATGACTGCTGAAGGGTTATTCTTTATTTCCTAATCTAATCCCAATCTAATTAAAGTTTTATGGATAATGTTACCTATATAAAGTCAGTGATCTGAAGATTCAATAGATATAGAGTTTTGAAATGCCATGATATCTGTGGCCAGTCTATAAAGTCCAATTAGCACATTTGGTAGTGATCCTCAGGCAAAACTTGTGTGTAATTCAGTGTCTGGGTGATATAAAATCTATTTAAGTAAACATTTGTGACTTTCGTAGATTCTGACACCCCAGTACATTACTCTACGTTACTTAGAGATCTAATTGTTTATCGGTTACAGAAACGTCTATGTATTTATGTACAGTCAGCATTTGTTTTAGACATATTATCAGTACCTACAATTTTTTAGAGCTAAAAATAGATTAGGTATTATATTAGGTATTTTTATTAACTTATCATCCAATCGAACTAGTGGTTTGAGTTAAGCTCAATATTAGTTGAGGCTATTAAATGGCGATCGTGGATGCTTGCGTCGCATGTTATGCGCGTGCGCACGACCGCGCCATTGTCACCCATCATTGGCCATTGTTAAGCGTTGCGTGACTTAACAGCTCATCCGAATGAAATATTAATTAACCTGTTACGACACCAGATAAATTCTTTTGATTACAATTTTTATGGCCATGACTAACTTTGCATTATTCTTACCGTTGCCGCCTTGGCTGTCTTTGTTTGTTTTAATTGATTTTATTATACAGGACCTTTCAGTAACTTAACAGTCTCCAATGGGTTGAGATTATAAAGTACCTAACTAACTAAATATGGACTCTAAGATAAAGATACCTATTGGCTATTGGATAAATGCCCTTTGCAGTTTAAGATTTGCGTTGGGGGCAACGTGTCCCATTAAAACTCATCCCAGAATTACAAGATTTATTTGCTGGTCACTGTTCTAACCTTAGTTTTACAGAGCTTTATTTTATGTAACAAAAATGTTAGGTTAGATTAAAATACTTACCAGTGACCAGCAAAAAAATCTCGAAATTCTGGGACGGGTTTTAATGGAACGAATTAGCCTTTAACCCGTCACTGGACTCCCACATACTGTTAAACAATACGCAATATTTTTTTAAAACAACAAACGGGTGAGAATCGATTATGGAAATTTGACAGATTTTAATGAATTGACGTTTGGCTGTACGTATGTATAGGTACGTAGCGTAGGTTAGACATGACATGCAACCGGAAATGAAACGCTAAGATAATAAAATAAAAATGGAAGACAGTTCTGATTCAAAGATATTGGTTTACCTTTGAAATTGCCGTTTTTTATATTGATTTTCAAGTCTGATTCAAAGATATTGGTTTACCTTTGAAATTGCCGTTTTTTATATTGATTTTCTAAGAAGTTGTATTTTGCATACATTTTTTTTTATTTGTAAAGTAATTAATGCTACTGCTCCATAGTTAAACGAGATGTAACAACTTATTGTGTCTAGAAAACTGCTATTTCATAGGTAAAATTTTATTTGTTCCGCCTTAGACACTATACGATACGATGGTCACGCTTCATTGTTGGTTGTAATGACTATGTCACTAAAGTACCTACCTCATACTTCAATATGCTTGCGCATAACCAAATCGATAGGCTATGCATACCTGCAGATGTAGTGATGTACCGATAGAGCGGACGTTCCCATTCCGACAGCGGTAACGGGATCCCGGCCCGTTCGCGAATGGCCCACAACAATCCGTTTCAGTGACAAATTGCTAGATCTACTTTTAGATAGCACCGTGATATTGCATTATTTGATGAGTTTGGGGAAATGTTAGAACATACAGGCGATCACTAATTACATTTTAATATGTTTATTTGCCGTGTGGTCCCGGTAGAGTAGAATAGGCCACCCTCACTCTTACCGAGGTGTCGTAAAAGGCGACCAAGGTAAAGCTGCTGGCATGATCATCAGTACCCAGAGAAGGAAAACTCTGCATTGATATCTAAACCCTCGCCAACCCGTCTGCCAAGCGTGCTGAGTATGGCAATTACCTCTCATGTGATTGAGGGAGGCCCGGGCCCCAGCAGTGGGGACTTAAATGGGCTGACGATGATGTTTATGGGGTTTTGCGTAAAAAAACATTTTTTTTTAATTATTGACCTACCGACGGATGCGTTACTTAAGGCGAAGCTTTCGATGTTATAGTTTTTATATGCTGCCATTTTTATTTGTTAAATATGCTCATAATATCTGAGCATAATTATATTATTAATTTTTACACCTATTCAAAACGAGATTTCGATTTTAGCACTATAAAAAGATAAAATAAACTTTTAATTTGGGAAGATCAAAAATATAATTGAGTCGGAGCTATTATGAGTAAAACCTAAGACCACTAATTTAGAGATTTCATTTTTTACTTTTTTGAATAATGGTTGAAGAGAGACTATGCATATGAGTAGGTATGCATATTTCAAGTAGATATTAAACACGTTGTGGGTGTACGAACTATTCCCAGGTAGGAAGTAGAACCAAAAACTCTTATAAAACACTCCGATTGCCTTACACAAAATGTATTATTAGAAATCCATCGAAGTATTTTCAAGAAAGTGATCATCTAAGACCTACCAGCTGGCCCTATAGAATGCTGGATAAAAACCTGGGTTCCCTTTCATGGCGTGTGCGAATCGTGGGAGCACAACGTTCCCAGTGCCAGCTTATGGCGAATCTAATCACACAGGGTTGCCTATCGCCTTTGTCCTGTACCTACTTAGATTGCAAAGTTAGAGAGGATAAATAAAATTTAAAAAAAATCAGAGATGTAGAATTTCTTAGACTAAGGGCGTTATTCGACTATTTTTCTTCTATAATATTGCAGTTTGGCAATATGAGACAGAGAACCATTTAAAAATATGCTACATTTGAACTGTACACTCGATGTGTGACGCCACTTAATCTGTCTGGATCTTTTAGCAAATACCTATCTATAAAACGGTAATACAGAAAATATCCAATGAGCCCATGCCATGCTACGAAATTCTCATAAATTTATTTATACAGCAACAAAATCTTCCATTTAGCACCTCCGTTTTCCTAAAAACTTCTAGTATCTGGGCCCGGCAACGGCTATGGCTATAAATATCTAAGCTTGCGCTAATAATAGCTCTCAGGCATTTAGACCCACCTGTAGCATTAAGTGCGGCGTGAGTCAGAGCTCAGGGCATTATCCATTCACTGCGTGAATGACATTCAAAACGCCTTCGCGGAACTGACGGCTTGGAATTATTATTTCTTAAGAATAAATTAATTCGGAGATTATCAAAGTGGAGCTTTGTCATTAAATGTCATATAAAGAAGAGTTTTATCATTATGGAAATCTTAATGAATATTCCGTTAAATTATCTTTGTCAACCATTTTTGAGTTTTCCTAGTTTGACGGTAACATTCAAGGCTTAGATTTAGCTTGAACTATAATAATAATAAAAATAAATATTTCACAATATCACATGATCTGACTCCGAGATAAATAGCTCAAGCACCTGAATTACGTATATCAGAACCAACAGTGGAATCAGAAATTTAAACATTTAATACTCTTCTTTTGTAACTACATATTTGTGATAGATAGAAACAATAAACAGATTGTTTTATGAACTGGACTTATTTCGGCCAGTCCGCTATTGTCCATGTTAGACGCTTTCAAGTTATCAGTGTATTAGATTCTAACCTAACCAATTGAGGTCGATAACATAAAGCGGTGTGTTGACTATATTATATGAACTCTAAGTTAAGTAAATCTAATCAAATAAAGGACTGATAAAACAAATAAAAATCATAGCAGGTTTGAAAAATTGTTTGAACAAGGAAAACTTGTCTATTGAATCACATACAAAGAACTAAGCTTCGTTCATGGAATTTCCAACTTGGTTTACGCAGTCTGTGGTTTTGCTACATTTGGCAACCCTGCTACGTTCCGCGCGGGCGCCATTTAAGGCGAGGACGTCCGCGCAGGAATGCCGCGCGTGACACAAGTGCCAAGAGTGAGAACCAAATTAACGTCTAATGATCACTTAGATGTTATGTGGTGTCAGGTGATGGAAGAAGTTAATCGAAATGAAGGAAATAAAGGGTCGACATTAAAACATTAAGATAAAATCGGAATAGGCTTGCACAATCTAAACGTTTAGAAACGGCCTTACATCTGCAAAAGTTTTAAATTTTATTGTTAAGACTCAAAATCAGAAAGTTCGCAGATTAAATTAGCGTACCATCATTGGATAAGGAGAAAGGATGTGACTAAAATTAGAGATTTGCCAGGAGGTATTACCAATAACTCTTCACAATTAATCAAAATTTCTAGGAGACCGAACAAGCACTCTTAATGAGTATCTATTTATCATCTCATATAGAGATTTTTTGTAGGCCTATTCTTAACAATGGTTATTATCTGAAAGATGTGTGCATTGATAAGTTCAGTGTGCACTTAGTATTCACTGAAAATTGTGCATGCGCAGCCAAGAATAGCAGTGACACCTGTCATATAAACATGGGTGTTCATTTCACCAGCCGCTTTATTTTGTTCCGCGTTTTATTTTAGGTTTCTACGAAGTAGTTTAGATTAGACTAAGTTTTTGAAATATATTTTTTTAATTTTAATTTTAGAGAAGAATACCAAAAAGTTTGACAGATTCGAAACATTAAATGTAAGTCCATTATTTTCGGAAAACTATGTATATGTCGCAGGGATATGATAAAAACGGGGATATGATAAAAACGGGGATATGATAAAAACGGGGATTTGATCAATGCCCTAAGGGATTTGATCAAGTCACGGCGGATGTTAAAATAACAACACGATTTTATCTTTTCCCTAAACAAATCTAGTGAATTGATCAAATCCCTAAATTGGTTCAGTGAAATGACAAAAATAATTTGGCTGTGTATTTTAAAGGTTGATTTGGTCAGATATACCCCAGTACCCCACATAATTATGATAATCAGATGAGTGTAATTCAAGGAAATATTCATATAAAAATCACCATTAATTAAAAAAAAAGTTCTTTAAAATAATTAACAATAGATTTTTGTTAGCATCTAAACCACATTTTAACAATTTCGAAGTTCTAGCATCTCGAAAAGAACTTATACTATTTATTCAAAACCTACTTATAATTAACTTTTTGGTCTGCTTCCTACTCGAAATATGAATTAAAGCCAAAAACGGCCACTTATGGAATTAGTTCAAATTACGAGTGCAAAAACAGATCAAAAAGTTAATTTTAAGTATTAAATAAATAGTATATTATATTGTTTCCGAGAGGCTCGAACTTCGAAATTTTTAAAAAGATCCGGTTTAGTTGCTATCATTTTAAATCGATTGGCGTTGCTAGTTAGGGCCACCCGTCGCCTTAAACAGGAACTGACATGTTTTTCGGCATTTCACTGAACCAATTTAGGGATTTGTTCAATTCACTAGATTTGTTTAGGAAAATGATAACATCGTGTCCTTTGTTTTTTTTAATGATATAGATGGCAGATGAGCTGACGGATCACCTGATGGTGAGCGATTACCGCCGCCCATGGACACTTGCAACACCAGTGGCGTCACAAGTGCGCTGCCTACCCTTTAACCCTTCTTCCCCGGGGTTGGGCCTCCGGTACCCTCAATCACGCAGCGTAACCCACAGTGGGCTGTCAGTGTAGATTACAAATAAATTATATACCAGGCATAATGACATTTATGGAATGAAATTAGGTGTACCTAAACCTCTTGTCACTTAAACCACGACTAAAGTATGAGCGGAAAACACATCCTTACCACATTCCTAAACGACGGTATAATGACAACGAAAATTAATATGCAAGCCGTCAATAACATTTTTAATAGTATACACATAAACTTTGACGTACAGACATTCACAGTACGATTTCCTTTAATTAGAAAACAAATTCATTACAAGACAATGCAGACCTTTGAGTTAATAGCGAGTTACACTAGGAAATAACAATCTACGAACTAACAAAATATTACGAACCACGAATAGAGTATAAGTAATATTAATTTAATCAATGGTGCGTGTATTATAAGTAGATACTCATACTCTGTGTACTTAAAACGGTAAACACTAAATTTTTTGAAGTTTTTTTTAAATATTGCTATTTGTGTGACTTAAATAAAATGCCGGCAACACATTAGCGACGCGGCTGTCCATGGGCGGCGTTGATTACTTTCCATCAGGTGACTCGCTTGTTCGTTTGTCCGCCTCTACCATAAAAAATACATTTATGTACCACCACTCTAATACTTTCCAGCAGTGTCATCATCAGCCTATCGCAGTCCACTGCTGGACGTAGGCCTCTCCAATTGTTCGCCACTGTGATCTATCCATGGCTTCTAGCATCCAGCTCTTGCCAGCCATCCTGCGCAGATCGGGGGTCCCCAATCTTAAAAGAAAACGACGTCCTTGACGAAGGAAAAATTATGGTTGCGAAACATACGGGAGTAGACCGGGATCACCAGTGTGAAAGAACTTCTCGTTATGCAAAGTTAGAGAGAAGTTCATGGAAACTGGCGGTCAACCTTCAAGAAGAAGAATAGAAAATTAAAAAAAGTTTCGTTAAGGTCATTTTCTTTTCATTAAAATTTTTAGAATATCCCAGCCTGAGTTAAACGCACTTAATTTCCAAGCTAATTTTCTTAGAAGCTGACTCATTCAAGTACTCGTTGCGACAGACGCCCCCTCACCGAGTCCAACGTTCTCGCAACTAGAACGCAAAGCAAATAGATACAATATATTACCAGTTACAAGTGAGCAGGAAGTTCTTTGGTGCTCGAAGCCATGTAAGGGTCAATGCACAAAGGTGCCGACGATAGGCCGACAGAGCAGAATGGCTCCGCGAAACAACCGCCTCGTAACGGGTCCCACGATCAAATATTTTACCATCGCGCCAACCATAAACTATCAGGGAGATTTTAAATCAGCACGCATAAAACAAATCACCTGGGGCTTTTTCTCGCGCCTGCGGTTTCTGTGCCCATCAAACTAAGTATATGAACGGGAAATGCGTGATCGTAGTAAACGTAACCATTCCCCATCACTCTTCAGTATTCAGCATTGTTAGCGATGCCTAAGCCTTTTTTATTATCTTTGTTTTTTTTTTTAAGTGGACGGATCGCCTGATGGTAAGCGAATGCCCCCGCACATGGACACCCAGTCCACCCAGTAACACCAGTGGAGTCAAAAGTGCGCTGCCAACCTTTGAACTCCCCTTTCCCCCGTTTTTATTTTCTGTATTTTATATATTGAATCCAGCTCAATAGATGAATGTACAGACAGCCAGACATCGGGTTACCACAATCTTTCGAATTTCCTCAATTGATATTGAACCATTCGTGTTTGACATTGAGGTGAATATCGACTGAAGAAATTTGACACTTTGTATACTTCGATGTGTATACAGTGGCGGGCACATCAAGCTATAGAAAACTGTCAAATTTCTTCATTCGATTATAAACCTTATATTGTTACACATTGAGTTCGAAATCGATTTAGGAAATTTGACAGTTTTGTATAGCGTGACCTGTCCGCCACTGTACCTAAACGATACATTTTTTAGCGGATCTTCAAAATCATATCGGGTTTTTTCTTAGTTTATATTTAGTTCTACTTCGTCGTACTACTTAACTACATCACAGTTTAAATTAACCTTTTTTTTCACGGGAGCAACCAGAGATCGCAAAACTGTAAAATGTTTCTACTTATCCAACCAAGAGACTGGTCCAACCAACTCTGACCAACTTTAAACCAACGGTAATCACACTTTAACCGTGCTTGCTATTGGTGCTTGCATGGTTAAAGTGTGCGAGTGCCCTTAAAAGCATTTTAACCGTAGGTACCTTTTTCTTTATGTGATAGGCGGCAGACGAGCAGACGGATCACATGATGGTAAGCGATGGCCGCCGCTCATGGACACCCGCGACACCAGTGGAGTAGAGTCACAAGTGCGCTGCCAACCCTTAAAACCTCTCTTCCTCCCGGATTGGGTCTCCAGTACCCTCACTCACGCAGCTAAACACAGCACAGTGCCGCTTCACGCCGGGTTTCTGTGAGGCCGTGGATCTACCTACCTGATTTAAAATAAAAATGAATTCACAGGTTAGGGAAAAGCTTGCGTAGACTTTTTTTAATTTCCGATTACAGGTACCGAATTTTCCCAATCCTATTATCGAATTCTTATTGGTTTACCTAAGGCCTATTACATCGCCATAGTAACACTACTGTTTACGCATAGTGTTAAATAGTAACGGGTTTAAATTGAGCGGCGCGTGATAAAATGCGGCCAATCGATTCCGTACAGATTTAGCAAGAGTAAACACTTCCAGTGGTTACAATGACGCTGCGACCGTCGCAATCGCGGCTAGATTACGATTTGTGCCGGATAGTAGGTACCGATTTATTGCTGATCGATGGCAAAACGATAGATTTATCGATAGTCACAACTATGTAGGTATAGCTACACGTTGCGTGACGTGGGAGAGGTACGCTTCGATATGAATGGGCCGGCTCAACCGGAGTAATACCACGTCCTCACAGAAAACCGGCGTGAAGAAGTGCATGCGCTGTGTTTCGCTGCGTGAGTGAGGGTACCGGAGGCCCAATCCGCAGCGCACTTGTGACATCACTGGTGTTGCAGGTGTCCATGGGCGGCGGTAATCGCTTACCATCAGGTGATCCTTCAGCTCGTCTGCCACTTATATCATAAAAAAAAAAACGTTGGATCCAAATCTGTCAAATTCTTCAACGGACTTCAGACAGATTTAGTGACCTCATGTCACTGCATGAGGTACCTACTAAGTTACGTTTACAGGACCAGATCATTCTTAAATGATACAAGATAATGGGGATCGGCCGTGTGGTCCCCGGCAGAGTAGAATAGGCCACCCTCACTCTTACCGAGGTGTCGTAAAAGGAGACTAAGGTAAAGCTGCTGGCATGATCATCAGCACCCAGAGAAGGAAAACTTGCAGAGTTTTCCTTCTCCTTCAGAGGTGAGGGAATGCCAAAATTTATGGGATATTGAATGGATTGGCCGTGTGGTCCCCGGCAAAGTAGAATAGGCCACCCTTAATCTTACCGAGGTGTCGTAAAAGGCGACTAAGGTAAAGCTGCTGGCATGATCATCAGCACCCAGAGAAGGAAAACTCTGCATTTATATCAAAACCCTCGCCAACCCGTCAGCCAAGCGTGGTGAGTATGACAATTACCCCTCATGTGATTGAGGGAGGCCCGTGCCCCAGCAGTGGGGACTTAAATAGGCTGATGATGATGATGAATCGGGATCAGTGGCGTAGCTGCAGGAGTGACAGTGTCACCTATATTTCGGCATGCCTATTTTGAAAGCAAACTACGAGTAAAGTTTCCCGAATTGTGTTGGTCTGATCAATGTACGGTCAGCGAACGTAGCGGTTTTCCAGTTAGCCGGCAAAATTGCTTGCACTGCTCTATGCGAGAGCAAACACCGTTTTACCGTAAAATTCTTCGACCACCCACCATGCGTTTATTTTAAAAGTAAGTACGTAGAAAATATTGAACTACTTCATCATCATCATCATCATTTCAGCCAATAATCGTCTTGCTGGACATAGGCCTCCTGTTTGCCTGGAGGCTTTCTGTTCTCCTCGCTATGTGCCCTGCCCATAGCCAGTTGAGGCAAGCAATCCTTTGGGCTATGTCCTTAGTTCTCCTGCGCATCTCATCATTTTTGATACGATCATGCAAGGAGACTCCGACCATAGCCCTCTCCATTGCTCTCTGAGCGACTTTGAGTCTTCTTAATCGGCACATTTTATGCGACCACGTTTCGGTTCCGTATGTCATCACTGGCAACACACACGCATTAAATACTTTTGTCTTGAGACACTGCTGTAGATGGGCCGAAAATATGCAGCGTAGCTTCCCGAACGCTGCCCAGCCGTATTGGATTAGTCGATCGACCTCTTTCTGGAAGTTGAAGTGGAAGGAATTGAACTACTTATGTACTCGTAATTATACTTCGTTTGGCTTCGTTCTCGAGATTGGTAGAAAACACTTGTAGTACCGCGTACCGGCTCGCCATTCATCCACTAATAGTTTAAATTAATTTTTATATTGTTAATAGCAAACCTACAAAAGAAAAATAATTATTCTATAGGATCCATTCCATGTTGCCCATGTTTTGCCGCTTGGGGCGCTGTCGTCATTCGCGTTTCTAGTGCTCGCGCCGTTTTCCACGCGCTCCTTGGAAAAATATTTTTGTTTGACAATAGGGTGTTAATCAGTTGAAGTTTGTTAATTTCTGACCTATTATGAGTTGAAATACAAACCTTTCTCAATAGTATCGATAGGTACACATGGCGTAATGTCGAGTTATATATCGATGGTGTGGATTTGAATAATTGTATCGATAGAATACCTACATTTAAATCATCATGGTTGGTCAGCACTAGGGCCGGGTTCGGATCAGTTGAGTCACCGGACCGATTCAGAGATGCTTTCATCGGTCCATCAAGAGACGTGATGCCCACTAAAGTAAACATATGTTTTAATCAGGGATATGCGAAGTGTTATAAGGAAATATATGTTTAATGTATAATAGGCGTGAAGCAGCACTGTGCTGTGTTTCGCTTCGTGAGTGAGGGTACCGGAGGCCCAATCGGGGGGGAAAGGGGAGCTTAAAGGAAGGCAGCGCACTTGTGACTCTACTGGTGTTGTGGGTGTCCATGGACGGCGGCAATCGCTTACCATCAGGTGATCCGTCTGCTCGTCTGCCACCTACTTCATAAAAAAAAGAACTGCCATTTGTTGTTATTACGACGAACTCTACCTCCTCATCTTAGCGTGTAATTCCCGGTTGCGTCCAAAGCGTCCAAAGCTGTCGGAGACCGGGGTATGCTTGTACCATGATTCAGGATTTGGGGAGTCTGGTTATTACAATGAAACTGACTGCCGTCTGTCCTTCGCAACCCTTTACAAGGGAACCAGGATAACTGAATCATGATTACACGTTTCAGAAACTATCCGGAAGGTGAAGGTGGCTTAATTTAAAGCCGTCCCGTAATGAACGCGTTCGCGTACCTGTCGCATCCAAACGAAGGAGACACACAGCGCGTGTGAAAGAGAGGGAAACTCCGATTCTGTCGTAACGACTGTTTTAAAAAAGGCCCTCAGGTTACCTCTCGATGTTTGCCTTCACCGCCGAGCTAATGGTAGAAATACACACATAGATTTGGAACGACCTCTACTTACTATAAGTATTTATTATTAAGAAATAGGAACACATTATACGAAACCCCCAGGAATCTTAGCATAAATAAATATGCATGTTCACATACCATGTGACTTTCACGGACGTCTTATTTTCACGTCCGGGGGTGACTATAAAATATTTTCTAAGAATTTGTGAGTAAAAATATAAACAAACTGAAGATTATTATAATGATAAAAAGTCGGCCAAATTGATAGACAGTTCAATTAGGCCAAGAACTTTAGCATAACAACAATGCATGGTTTCCTAGGGATAAAAATAGTTATTGATGTAACTAGCTATCAAACATAAGATAGACTGGATTATTCAAGATAATCCAGTCTATTTTATGTTTGATATTCGCAAGAAAATCAGCAGATTTGAAGCATAAATATCATCTGCATAATTCTATACATATAAGTATATACTTATAAGGTGACGGGTTGGGAAAAATTGATTCACGCCAAGTCGCCGCTTTTGGCGTGAAACATTTTTTACGGAACAAAAACGGACCCAACATTTGTGCCAGTATTTGTTGTAACCCCGTATTGTTTGAAATAGATGTTTAGTAGCTAAAAATTAAAATCGATTGGCGTCGCTACCGTGTGACCTATATGTATAATGTGGGAGTGATACTACTGCCTCACAGAAGACCGCCGTGTGAGTGAGGTTACCGGAGGCCCAATGGGGGGGAAGGGGAAAAGGTTGGCAGCGCACTTGTGACTCCACTGTTGTTGCAGGTGTCCATGGGCGGCGGAATTGCTTACCATATGGTGATCCGTCTGCTCGTCTGCCACCTCTCATTTAAAAAAAAACCTACTCGTCACCTTAAAAGCAGAGAGCGTTGGGTTACTACAATAATTTGTAAGATTTAAATCCCTCAATTGATTTGGCTATGCCATCGGATGGAAAAATTTGATCAATGTCGAAGTAGGAAGGTAGCAAGTAGGTACCTAATTATAGTAAACTTTCCATTATCTATATGAACAGCCAATTTTATTTTATTAACGTTTTGGGATTATTGGAATGTAGGTAAACAAACCGATCCAGTCTCAATAAAGAGAAGAGGTGAACTACAAAATATCCAACTATTTTTTGAAAATGCACTTGGTTTTATTTTCTACAAAAGACATGGTACTAAATTGCGAAGCTACTATTGATGCTGACCGTACCCTAGCAATGTGGAAGTATACATCGTTATTTTTTCATCGTTTACACCCCGAAAACCTCATAATAGGTATCGTGATTTTAGTCCATTTAGCATGTTAGATTAAAAAAAATAAACAAAAAAAAATCTGCTGTTTCATACATTATTGCCATGTGGATATTCTATTTTGTATGGAAAAGCGGATGTGTTTTTCGCTTATTTTGTTGATATACTTAACATTTTAAATGGACTTATTCATATTCTTTAGTGCTCTCCATAATGTTACAAAAGGGGGTAATAACATAGTACAGTACAATTATGGACCCTGTCGGGCACGGCATAGATAAGAGAGGGGAGGAGTCACCTTACGCTTTCATCTACAAGAATAACTTGAATAATAATTTTTTATTAGACATGCACGTAGCTAATTTTATTTCAATATATAAATTATATTAAACTCTTATACTGTATGTATATAATGTAAATCTATAATATTATGCTGTATTCTTATCTTATAATATATGTTTATTTTAACTAGGTTTCAAATATTGTACGTTTTTGTAAGTATTATTTAACATATTTCTTTTTACTTATATAACTATTTAAGCTTATCTTCTAAATATTCTTGCACAGAGTAGTAATTTTTGTTATTGAGTATTTTCTTAATTTGCATTACAAAGGATTTTTCTATTGTTAAATTTTTTATTGAGTCTGGTAATTTATTATAAATTTTGATGGACATTACTAGAGGGCCTGATGACTTCATTGACGATACCTATTAAGAGGTTTTCGAGATGTGAACGATAAAAAAATAACGGAGTATAAGCCTGGTGTTGATGCTGGTGGATGGCGAACGACAAGCACAGCAAAAATAAAGTTTAAGCACTAAAACCCGACTACCAAAAAACACGCTCTAAAAAGTACGAAACAAGAAAATTGTCTGCTGAAATTATTATGCCGTATATAGCCGTGGTCGTATGCCACATTGATTTTATTTTATTATTATAATGAATCCTTTTTTGCTACAGTAGGTGGCATACGACCACGGCAGTACGGTCGATATTGAACTTTATTTTTATTTAACATATTTTTTGTTATGTAAATAAAATTACATATTTGAAATGTGCTAAAAAAGTTCTTTAATTTTATACCCCACACGGTACCGTCAAGCGAAATTATTTTACTCTAAGTTTCCTAGAGAGCGCTATAGTCAACTTAACGTGTCGTCATGTCGCCTATAACCAGAAGACAATCAAGACGCTTCTAACGACACCTCAATTGTTCCAATATGATAACTAGTTTAGAAGTTATGAGGGAACAGATGTACAACCATACATACATACAGGTCAAAATCATAACCCTCCTTTTTGCTTCGCCTTAGTCGGGTAAAAAGCAAACATTAATAGTGTATTATTATGTACGGTCAGCATGAAAAGTAGCTGAACACTTTAGTACCTTGTCAAAGTAACTGTTCTGACTATTATAGGCAGTTTCCAAGGGGTTCGTAAGAAATGTCACTTCGACATGGTACTATAGTGTTAAGCTACTTTTGACGCTGATTGTACTTATTACCTATTTTTGTCTACCTACATACTATCTGTTCATGTCCTAACTAAAGTAATAAAGTATGTACTTAGTTATCATATCTACTAAAGAGACGCAATAACCCCAGTTGTTTATATACTCGTGCATATATTATTTACCTAATTAGTTCGTGACCAATATATTAAGTAAATGCTTATCTTATTATTGCGACTTCCAAGACTGTCTGGGTCTGGGTGTTCGAGGTCCCTTCGTTGTTCCTGGTTACCTTTTGGTAATAATTGTAGGTACAAGGGAAAACCTTACTAGGACAATGTAGGTATGTGGTGTTGTCTCAATTTATTTATTTTCAGATAAATTATTATAAAGACCTGCTTTAGCTGTCGTTAGTTAAAACCTATTAATTATACTTGAAAAAAATGATGATTCTCTACTTCTGGGTAATTCATTTCGGTCTCTTCTGCCAGGTAGATATGCTATTCCAAACTACTAATATTGGCCGAAATCATTGTATAAGTTTTCTGTAAATATTTAGTGAACTGATAAACCATTTTAAACCAAATTTGTCCAATGAGTTTTGGAAATTCGCATAAAACTATACAAAGACCTATCACATGACATTGTAGAAAAAAAATCGACCAAACCCAAACTCAAAACCGCACATGACAATCATTAAAAAAAGTTGTTTTCAGGTACACCGCCTTAAAGTTACGTGTAATACGGTTTAAAATCTTATAGCAATTTTTTTTTACTTTATTCTATGTTGATTTTCTGTGCGATCGTTGATCAGTAACTGATGACCAATAAGTACGGATATCAAAAAAAAATCGCCATAACAAAATTTATGACGCACCTTACAAATGTAGATCGTCACTTAAAAGTTCTAGACCACGGAGGCGGTTCATCAAAATTGCTTTTAAACAGGCAATCTTTTTATTACTGCACAAAACGAACTAGTTCAGTCATAATGTGTTAATGACACCAATTTATTTCCCTCCTGCATTAGGACAAGGGTCTGTGACAGGTCCAAGCCCATACATCACCAAGATTTTGTTTTATTTATGCCACTGTTATTTCAAGGAAAATGGAAATTCTTTGAACTGCCTAGCGAGTAATTTTAGAATTCTAGGATTTTTGAAAACAGAACGGTTAATCATTTCGAAACAATGCACAATCGTCACTCAAAATATTCTACGAAGTCAACACAATTTACCGGATATCTTATCAAAGGACTTAATTGTTTTGTTCGTCGCCGATACGTTGATAGCAGTGTTATTATTATGTCAACGACCAAAACGTTTCCGCAGGACTCGGAACAAAGTGTTATTCACAAACAAGTAAAGGAAAGTTCCGAGAAATCGAATTAGATAAGACCAGTTGCTCCCAAAATGGACGACTAACGCCTCAAAGGGGGTGATTAAGAGATCATAAGAAGAAATCGTTAAGGGTGACGGGTACAACATTTGTGCATGGTTATTTAATAAACAGTATAAGTTGGTAGAACATTCACCCGGATTGTGGAAGGTATGGGTTCGAGTTCCGCCTGAACACGAGATGAAGTTTTTAAGTGTGTTATTTACTTAAGTATAAGTGTTTGCCGAGAGGTTGTAACCCCGAATTTGTTTAAAAGAGATCCGGTTCAGTAACTAAAAATTAAAATCTAGTGACCCCTACCAGTCACCTTAAAATGGTTTAAGTGGATGGGTAAAAAATGGGGGGCGCCAAAAGAGATTTTATATATGCAGGCAGTATACCAACAAAATAAACATCTTGAAGAAGTTTGAAAACCTTTGGACTAGACCGCACTTTCATAACCCCTTATTACTAATCGTGAACTAAGAATAGTCCCGGAACAAAATTTGTGCCATACCCTTTTAACATTGCGTGTTGGAACGGGATGACAATAAGTACGGTAATAATTTTAAATCGCGGTTTTAAATAAGGTGGATAATGTCAGTAAGAATGGTGGATGCGATCATCGTAAAGACAGATAGCAGCATACTACTATCGTGCACTTTACTAAGCTTAACGAGGCTCAGACCATAATGCATGTCTTAGGTATTATGAAGTCAGCTTCTTACTGCGGCATTTCCAAATCTATGTTTTATTTAACAAGTTCAATAAGATATACCGTATGTTTTGTCGCTTGCTTGTTTCCCCCTTCCAACAAAAAAAATTAAAACTTTCGAAAAAATTACAATTAAGATTTTCTGTGTTAACCATGTGATTTTAGAATCCAGCTTTCCTTATTGATCCTGGCAACACCAATTTAATAGTGAGTGATATCGATTGGTACATTGACCGCTGAGTAACGTTCGCGCGATAACCCGGCGTGTGTTGTGCTTTATTTCTACTCTCCCGGGTGGTAAACACTTGTGCGTCACCCCGAGTGGTCTCCGATCCACAAATACTTATTGCATATGGCCCCTGTCCCAATCCGCGGGAGTACTGTCACTCTTCATTGTTTTATCAGTTTTTATGTTCTGCCTCTTATTAGGTAGGTTAGTAGGTACTTACTTCCCCATTGCGCACTATCTATCTTTATTTAAAAAGAAAGTCTTGTTAATTTTACTATTTATAACATAATAACGGCTGAACTGATTTGGCTGAAAATTGGTTAAAAGGTGGCTTAGATTCAGGGGATGGACGTAGGATCCCATTCTTCTTTCTATCCCGAAAATAAAGACGAATACTACGCGGGCAACGCCGCGTGGGTAAGCTAGTTAATGATCAAAATACTACGATTAACGAACGTACAATTTACTATCTATCTTCTTTTTAAGTATAAAGAGGGATATCACGAAGTGTGTTTGACAATTTCTTGAGAAGCTGATGTTTAAAGAGCTTTGACGACAGCATAAAATATTTACTCGTAAAACGGCTTTACTAATGAGAATTCAACAGTATTCTTTTCAAAATTTGCACATTTTGTACTTAAAAGCGTTCCCCATTCAAATTCAACAAGTTTGTGCATATTATAATTGAAATTTTATGCACAAGCTGAACTTTCTGTGAAGTCACGGTTATGGAATTCGGCAAATGGCCGTATGGAAAGGAATAATGTTCTTTGCCAATGCGTGTACGCACTCAAGTTGCTTGAACGCACGAACCTGGACAAAGGTCGAGCGTGCTCATGCAATTTATATTCTGAATTTTAATGCTCACTGAACCAAATGGGATAAGTCCTTACTTACCCTAAAGCAGAATCCATGTAATATTATGTACTTATTTAGTTGTTGGCAAGAAACCATTTTACCGGTTTATTGCTGCTTACCAAGAAATAAGAAGTTTAGACATATTATAATTTACCTATAGGTACGTCCACTTCGTTCAAATACCTACTAACGATAAACAGAAATAAAATTAAAATAAATCCAAGCACCAGATTTTTTGCGGAAATCGGACCCATTGATGGATACGATAATGTTAAGAATTGTCCATTAGAAAGTGTTTTAGAACAAAGATCCATTTAGGTACAAGGTGATTGGTTATTTAAATTAGATCCAAGACGAAAAAAGACGAAAGAGTCGTTTCTTCTTTAACCGTCTTTTGAACAATTCTTTTTAATTCACAAATATCGCATGACAACCAACGACGGAGATTTTGTGATGAAAATCTATATTACGTTTTTTCCTCCACCAAGATTGAAATTCGTCATTGAAGTTCTTACTATAGTTTACCAAATTTTATTGATGAAATTGTCATCTTCATGTCGAAAAGCCGCTCTCTTTGATGTTCACATCAATTGATTTAAATGACGATGTTATGGATCAGTGCTCGGACAAAAACGTCTTAGAGGCCTACAGGTGGATCTTGGGTTTTGCTTACCCAAGGTGTTTCGTTAATGGTTCTACAAGAATGTCACTTTTTGTGGAATGGACGGTCCATGATACCTATTATTTGTCCAAAATCAATTATCATTCCACGATCACTTAAGTCATAAATCTTACGAAAGTTCTTGTGGTTTGTTTTCAGGCGTTTGACGATGGCTCATTGCTCAGTTTGAAGGCATGCGGAGGCGGACAATGATATGCAGCTTGTCAAAGGAGCACATGGGTCTGCTCAAAACACTTCTTCAGAGTAAACACTTGGAAGGCAAGTCATTTGCAAAACAAAGGGGCAGAACGCAGTCGAAATAAAAATATTTACGCAGCCAACACTGACTCAGGCGGCTTTGTTTGCGGCGGAGGAATAACCCTCGGAAAATAAATTATATTATCAAATCGCCAGTTTGTTAAAATATGGCCACAATTTGGTATTAGGACCCATGTCAAAACTCGGAAATCAGGTTTTTATCGTAATTGTCGGATCATGATTTAGTGAGGTCGGTAGATACAGGTTGATTAATCAGTTCTTTTATTTTAGGGTTAATTTCCGTTTCGAAAGGAATAATGTGAATGACATGCAAGTTTTGAAGGAAAATGACCGTTTGATTTAAATGAGTGTTAGGTACACGCGTGTCTGTCATCTGTCATATCCGAGAAATTAAACCTTGCCTTTTATCTAGATTTAACACCCAGTTGTAAAAACGTCCATAAAATAACGTCAGTTAAAGCGACATTTCCGGTACAAATAGAGCATTCATTATAATATCATCATAAATCTGTGATCATAATTGACGCTATATTATAAATGTGCGCAATGTTCTGTAAACCATTCACATAAATTCATTTGAAAACCTTCAAGTAACGGTGAATGAAATAGGCAATCAGACCAGTGATAATTAAAATGTTAGATTGGATATTGTTTAAGTGCAGAGCAAACTTATGTCTATAAAATTTTAAATTGCTTCGCGCAGCCGGAACCGAAAAGTGGTTAATGGATAGTAGCTACAAGATAATTACAAAATGCAACAGTTGTAAATGTGGCTTGATTAGTTGTGTATAAGGCCATACTGGGCACAGGTCTGTCCCAGTGTTGCCAAACTCGCTATCACGCCCCGTGTCATGAAAAGGTGTGGCCTGGCCACTGCATACAAATCATGTAGAATTTTTGGGGTAAATACATAGGTATATCGTTCAATTCATGAAAACGCGAGTTCTCCCTACAAATATGAGCGAGGCGCGGCTTCGTAATTTGAACGACCTATAACTAAGTTATAGATAACTTTAAAAGTAGTTGGTGGCTATTTCTTTTAATATCATAATCCATGATGCCGAAATTGTGTTAGAAAGGGTGCTAGAGCTAAATATAAAATTTGTCGTTAGACTTATGAAAGTAACAGATCTAGCACCGAATGTGTTGAGTTGGCAACACTGATCGCTCGCACAGAGTATCGGTGCGTTAGCACGCGAAGCCGCCACGAACGGACGTGGTGCATTACTTTAATGAAATAACCACTATAAGGGCTATTTGCATTTGCATCAAATAGCTTCTCAGTCTGCACCGGCCTTGTTCTGACGGCATCTCTCAATGAGTGAGATATTATCTGACTCAGCTCAATGAACATGAATCTTAATTGAGGCGACCATTGCAGCGGACATACGAGTACATGTGTTAAGCAATAAAACTGCATGCTTTACAAGCCGAAACGACCAAGCGCCGTTTGATGTTTAATTTTATTGATGTGATTGCCTATCGCAATAATGAGTTAAAAATTGATCAATCGCTGTAGGCCGTGGGATGGTCGACAGAAACACCAACGTTACCATTTTTAGGGCCCTTCTTATTATGGGAGACGGCAAGCAGACCATATATAAATGGAATATGTTGATTCATGTTAAACAGTTATTTGATTTTAATAAACATCAAAGGCAAGATTCAAATCTGACGGAAGGAATGATCGATTATTCCACTTCATATGTGAAGAGAACGTAAAGTGAGAGAGAAAATCTATTACATACAATCAGAAAATGTTATACAAATTATTAATTACTAAAATTGCTTTACAGCAATTTAATGAATCGGTAGGTAATGAATGAGGACTTCTGCTGAAATAGCAGATTCCTGAATTTTGTTCTGTTTAGGTACACATTTTTGGAAATTTGTTTGCCACGCGGTCTGTACAAACAGGCCAATCATTCCACAATCTTGCATTATGTCATCATCGCATCCAATAACAATTAGTTTAGTACAGGGTAACTTACGTAAGATTATCATATAATTATGTATGTCCATGAGTCATAATAGAGTCAGTAAGTAGATATCAACACTGAAGAAAAATCAAATCGTTAAATGTAGGCAAGATTTTGTAGTGGTAGAGCCATGTTGTGTATATACTAATATACCACGTGAATGGGCCGGCTCGACCGGGGAAGCACCACCCTCTCACATAAAACCAACGTGAAATAACGGTAGCTATGCTGCTGTTGTGTTTCGTTTGGTTTGTGAGAGCGCCGGAGGCCCAATCCCCCCCCCCCCCCCCCCCCCCCCCCCCGCCCCAGCAATATGTCAGCGGTTTTGCTAAGTAATACCTAGGGAGGTCCTTTCACACGGTGTGAAGGGGAATCCTCCCCTGAGCAATCTTGCTCAGGCAGCCCTGCGTACTCTGGGGAGGCACAAACCCGCTCAATTGCGCTGGAGGCGGAAGAAGGAGCAAAGCACCCCTGCATTCACTAGATGGGAATTTTATAAATATCAGGGGTCTACATTCGAATCTGAATGCCGTCCACCACCACCTGGAGACGGAAAAGCCGGCCTTGCTTTTTCTTACCGAAACGCAGATTTCCCCCCCTTCTGACATATCTTATTTATGCTACCCCGGTTACGTACTTGAACATTCATTTGTCCCACGAGCGGGTGTATGCGCATATGTCAGGGAGGATATTTGTTATCGTCGCCTCAGCAATCTTGAAGCGCGAGACCTGTCCATCTTTTGGCTGCGAGTAGACTGCGCCAATCATCCCCGCATCTACTCGTGCCTTTACAGGTCTCATAGCGGCAACATCGAGACTGACCGACTCGTTGAGCACATTCAGATGGCGACTGAACTGGTCCTTGAACAGGTTCCAACCGCAGAGATCGTCATACTAGGTGATTTTAACGCGCACCACGCCGAATGGCTTGGTTCACATACTACCGATCATGCGGGAAGGACCTTTCATGACTTTGCTTTGGCCTATGGTCTATCTCAACTGGTATCAACTTTTACACGTGTGCCAGATCGAGATGACCACAGTCCCACCTTGTTGGACCTTCTGCTGACCACTCATCCCGACGTCTACAAAGTGTCTGTAGATGTACCACTTGGCTCTTCCGACCATTGCCTGGTACGGAGCACTGTATCTCTCAACAGCACTCAGCGGTCGAAACTGGGCACGCGCCGTATTTGGCACTATAGGTCAGCAGACTGGGATGGAATGCGAAGTTTTTTTTCGTCTTACCCATGGCAGCAGGTTTGCTTTACGCCGGAGGATTGTGATGCCTCAGCTAAAAATATTGCCGATGTGATACTGCAGGGAATGGAATTATTTATTCCAAGCTCTGTAGTACCTATAGGCGGCAGATCCCAGCCCTGGTTTGGTCATACTAGCAAAATGGCATCACGCCGGAAGCAAGATTGTTACCAAGCCTGGGCTGCAGCAGTGGCATCCAATGACCCAAATACCAGCGTCCTAAAGAAAAAGTACAACTTCGCTGCTAGGTCCTTCAAGAAGGATATTGCCAAATCAAAGGCATCGTTCATCGGTGAAATTGGCGAGAAGCTAATGCGCCTTCCATCAGGCACCCGCGCTTTTTGGGCTTTTCTCGCCAAAGCCATCCTGGGGAACTTTAGTCAGTCGTCTTTCCCTCCACTTCACAAGTCGGATGATACCCTTGCCCATACTGCAAAAGAGAAAGCCGACCTTCTGGGCACTCTTTTTGCATCTAACTCGACTTTGAATGACTCTGGGAACTCTCCACCAATTATACCGCCCTGTGCGAGTTCAATGCCGAACGTCCGTTTCCGACAAGATTCGGTTCGTAAAGCTCTCTTTTCCCTTGACATCCGTAAGTCGAGTGGGCCGGATGGTATCCCTCCGATTGTACTGAGGGAATGTGCTCCGGAGTTGGCTCCGGTTTTAACGCGTCTTTTCCGGCTCTCCTACACCACTGGTGTAGTACCAAGTAACTGGAAGTCAGCCCTTGTCCACCCGATACCCAAAAAAGGCGATCGCTCGGACCCGTCCAATTATAGACCAATAGCCATTACCTCAATCCTCTCTAAAGTAATGGAGTCCATTACCAACCGTCAGCTCTTGAAATACCTAGAGGAGAACCGCCTATTAAGCGACCGCCAGTACGGCTTCCGTAGTGGTCGCTCCGCCGGTGACCTGCTGGTATTTCTGACTCATCGATGGGCACAGGCGTTGGAGAGTAAGGGTGAGGCTCTGGCTGTCAGTTTGGACATAGCGAAAGCCTTTGATAGGGTATGGCACAAGGCGCTGCTATCTAAACTTCCTTCATACGGTCTTCCGGAGAAATTATGCACGTGGGTCGCTAGTTTTTTAAATGGGCGTAGCATTAAGGTTGTTATCGACGGTTCTTGCTCGGATCTGAAGCCCGTGAACGCTGGTGTCCCTCAGGGCTGTGTACTATCTCCAACACTTTTTCTTCTGCACATCAATGATATGTTGTCTCAGAACAATATTCATTGCTATGCGGATGATAGTACTGGAGATGCACTGTATACCGGACGTGCAAATATTTCAACGGAAAACGTTATCGAAAACCGGAACACACTTGTGTCTGAAGTCGAAGATATGCTAAATCATGTTTCGAACTGGGGTCGACTTAATTTAGTCCATTTTAATCCCTCCAAGACACAAGTGTGCGCGTTAACCGCTAAAAGACGTCCCTTTGAAGTGCCAATCAGTTTTCAGGGCACCCCCCTTGATGTCAAGCATTCTATCGGGATCCTTGGTGTCGACATTTCGAGCGATGTCCAGTTTCGCGGTCATCTGGAAGACAAAGCTAAAATAGCTTCAAAGAAACTTGGTGTACTTAATAGAGCGGGGCGGTATTTCACACCAGCTCATCGGTTACAACTCTATAAGGCACAAGTTCGGCCCCATATGGAATACTGCTCCCATCTCTGGGCTGGTGCACCTCAGTACCAACTTCTTCCGTTTGACCGCGTACAACGTAGGGCTGCTCGAATTGTTGGTGACCTGACTCTCTCTAGTCGACTTGATCCTCTAGCATTGCGGCGGGACATAGCTTCCCTCAGCATTCTATACCGCATTTATCATGGGGAGTGCTCTGAAGAACTGTTTGATCTACTCCCTGCGGCCGAATTCTTACATCGAACCACTCGCAAGCGATTGTCATTCCATTCTCATCATCTCGATGGATGGCGGTCTAATACTGTGCGTTTCTCCCGGAACTTTCTACCACGTACCTCAGTTCTGTGGAACGGTTTGGCTGCAGGAGTATTTCCGGACGGCTACGACTTAGGGATCTTCAAGAGAAGAGCGTACTCTTTTTAAAAAAAAGGCTGGCAACACATTAGCGATCTCTCTGATTTCGCAGATGTTCATGGGCGGCGATGATTACTTTCCATCAGGTGACTCGCTTGCTCGTTTGTCCGCCTCTAGCATAAAAAAAAAAAAGATTTTCCACCCCAGATTCCAAAAAAGTGGCTAAAGATGTTCCAACTATAATTACAGCAATCGAGTGGCTTTCTTGTAAAAAGATGTATACTGCTTTATAGTCTGCTGAATTGGAATGGTTGTAAAGATCACCAAGTCAAAAGTGGCGCCAAAACAAATCAAATCATATCACCAATGAAATATGAGTAATCATACTACCAATTAACACTTTCAGCGGAGCAGACTGCCATGTATTTTTTTGTTATGTGACACAATTATTTTTCATACAAATATAATTGACGTCTATAAACGTTGTTCATGACAAATAACAATATACAAAAGGACGACTACGCTAAACAGGCTACGCACACATATGCGAGCTTACAGTAATCTCAGCTAGTTTCGGCAATCATGACAGAGACAGATATGTGGGAGAGACACGATACAATATATGTACTGCTATAACTTTCTGGTAATTGCGAGACGTATCATGACGTTGTGTATATGTGTAGGCGAATAAATTTACATGTGTGTGTGCTCCGTTGACAATGAGGGTAAAAAAAAACGTGTCGTAGCGCTAGAGATTTGGGAATTCGATGCGATACGGCGCAATGACTTAGCTCATAGATTTTAGTACAGGCGGCGAGCGTCATAGTACGTTTCGCGTGTGATTGTATAAATTATTTCATCGCGATAATACGTTGTGCCAGCAATTACTTTTAAAAAATTACGTCTAAAGACGTTGCTCCGCTGAAAGTGTTAAATTGGGAGTCGTCGTCGTCTTCGGGTTGTAACTACTTCTGCATCTGTCTACAGGTGTTCGTATACCTAAGCACCTCCTTAGTTAACACTTTACAAACGCGTTGTAAGAATCGTATGAAATTACACCATCTATTGGATTTTAAAATACTGGCATGTAGGTAGAATTGTAGATATTGCTTAATTGTAAATAGGCTGTTGCAACAGTAGCTGTCGCCACCTCAATCATTTGCAAGATTGATAAGAGAATCTGTTATCACCAGTCTAGACTCTTAAAGACAACTCTCGGAACTTGGAAGACATGGAGCATACAGGGTAAATTAAATTCAGACTTTTGAATCAATCAATCAGCCTATCGCCGTTCCCTGCTATAACGTGGGCCTCCCCCAAAGAGCGCCTATCAACTTGGCCCCGAGTTGTCTGCATCCAGCTCACACCAGCCATCTTTCTCAAATCGTCAGTCTATCGTGCCGCAGAGCGTTCAACACTGCGTTTCCCCACGTGGCGACCGCTCCACTCTAGTACGTATCGACTCCATCTTTCATCAAAGGAAAATATCCTAGTATTTTTTTTAAATTTAATAATATTTTTAATTTTTTTCGTAAATCATCTAAATATTTTGCTGCCCCATTTGAAGGTTTTTTCAAGAATATGTATGATTGTTAGTATGAACTCAGATGGGCCTGGTGTGATCTCGTCCTGACAATGCGTCTGACACTTATAAAAATAGACCCTGTATAAAAAATTAAGATAGGACCTGCCAATGTCCAGATAAATGATTAGATGGATGACTGGATACAAGATAAAGATGGCGTCGGACATTGAGTGGCACTCCTTAAGATATCTGCAGCATCTGAGTTCGTCATCGACAATTTATACGGAGAGACAGGTTTCATACATTGATGTCAACGTTTCAGCTTAGGCTTGCCCATATTGAATTAGAAACTAATGGGACACTTATGATACGTGTAACAACTATTTCGTATACCTATGCACAAATCTAGAGTTTGGATTGGAATCTGGAAATGGGGCTTTAAAGGTTTTCAGCGCACTTGTGACTCCACTGGTGTCGCGGATGTCCATGGGCGGTGGCATTCGCTTACCATCAGGTGAACCGTCTGCTCATCTGCCACCATAAAAAATGCACCTCTGGATTGTTGCCACCAAACAAACGTAGATACCTACATAACTTACGCACCCTTGCTTACCTAAGGCACATTGAAATGACTTGTGTCAGAATAAGTTGTAGCAAAAGCGATTTTTCCAAGAATTTTCCTTCGGAAAATCGGATTTATTGCAACATACCTATTTTTAGGAGTCACGGGGAATCCCCACGGACCTCCCCTCTTTTGCCACTAGGGGAAACAGAGCAGTGAGCCGGACTCGAATTGACTTCTACTACAACGAAGTATTAACCATACTTCTTAAAGCTAGAGTGAAATTAATAGGTTACTTCTGGGTGAGCTCGCTCCATTGTAGGCTTTTTCTCAACTCTTGGAGTCAAGAAAAGAGCAAGCCCATCATCAATAAAAAAAAAATCTGGTAAAGTTGGAGCACGTGGAGTAGGCTTTTCTATTCGATCGATTTGGTTGGTACTAGTTTACCTAATACCTACCACTTTGATGTTTTATCATATACTTAATAGATATGCACTATTTACCTAAGTGTTATTAAGCTTGTTGTTATTGTTATTATCACCAAGGTCACCGCCCATGCGTGTAGGCGATGGGTGTTGGCGGAAACTTTGTTTTCCATGAATAAGCTAGTCATTAAAATTGTGACGTCACTATTACGAAATAAGTGTGCAAGTCATGTGTAGTATACACGTGCATTAGGTAGCTAAGATATTTTATTATGTAACTAGATTTTGAGTGATTTAAGTACAGTTTGTGTATTGGTTACCATTTTCATCCAATTATCGACAACTTGTACCAACCATTCCGGACAAATTGTGATATTATGATTTTTGAAAATTCGTTGAATTTTTCGACTTCCCGTACAAAATGACCAAGTCACCAGATTTTTTTTCTTAAAGTGAATTTTCAAAAGTCATAAAATAAATAGAGGTGAAAATGTTCATCGATACATACTGTATCTAAGAAATAATGCGGTACTTAAGTAAGTGTTTGTTGTTTCGCCTGATATTGGTTTAATCAATATTAGAAAATGAATGGTGCATGTCCATTTTATTTTCGGCCCATCTACCGCAGTGTCTCAAGACGAAAGTCTTCAATGCGTGTGTGTTGCCAGTGATGACATACGGAACCGAAACGTGGCCGCTTATAATGTGCCGATTAAGGAGGCTCAAAGTCACCCAGAGAGCCATGGAGAGAGCTATGCTCGGAGTCTCCCTGCGTGATCGTATCAGAAATGAGATCCGCAGGAGAACTAAGGTCACAGACATATCCCAAAGGATTGCATGCCTCAAGTGGCAATGGGCAGGGAACATAGCGAGGAGAACAGACGGCCGGTGGGGCGGAAAGGTCCTCGAGTGGAGGCCACGTACAGGAAGTCGCAGCCGTGGTAGGCCCCCCCACAAGGTGGCCCGACGATCTGGTGAAGATCGCGGGAATCCATTGGATGCGGGCGACACAGGACCGATCTGGGTGGAAAACATTGGGGGAGGCCTATGTCCAGCAGTGGACGTCTATTGGCTGAAATGATGATGAATGATGTCCATTTGTAACGACTTCAAAAAAGGATATGTGCGTCTGTATACAGCGTGTGTATTTTATACGGGCGAATAATTAATCCAGCTATAATATCTGATCCTACGAATCGTATAAGATAATCATTTCATTAAATTTTGTGGTTAATTAGGTGTAATGATTTTTCTAAAGTGCAACCCAGCAGCAATGTATGCCGTCCAACTTTGTTTGACATGACAAGTGACATGAGTGTCATGACACTCGTATGACGTTTAGATACTTATGTCTACGTTAATTGATGTTATTAACGTTAACTACCAGTGGATGCAATACATTGCGTGCTCAATTATTTTGTATGAAAAAAAAAGTACCTTAATTTCCTAAAGAAATGTATGTAAACAGGTTCCCTAGGTCCGATAGTAATCGCCATTAAAATATTCGCCCGTATCAAAGAACACGCTGTATATTTTTAGGTATGTTCACCGATTTCTCCGCCAATTAATGCCCTGTTATCATTTTTTTTATTTGAAAGAGCTTATTTCCGAGGTGGTCCCACTGTCACCACGTCAGGATCTGATGTTTCCGCGTTTCGTCTAAGATCCCATATCTAAGACGAAACGCGGAAACTTTTAACATGTTATTGCATAGGTACTCGAAGCGGTTGCGGTATTTCTACGTCGAAACTCATGCATTTGCATATGGCGTAATTTCTTGAACTGATGATGACCGTAAAATGACTTACAATGGAACAATAACTAGTTATAGCATATAAACCGCGAAAACTGAAATAATATAGTTGCAAAAGCATTACGTGTCGTATTAAATTGTTTAGGTATTTTCTTGCGAATTAACTGCTTACCTATAAGATTAATCTCTTAAGTTGTTTAGAATGCTCTGTTTAAAATACATGGACGGATTAAATTAGTCTTTGATGAATAGGTATAATGGGTATATTATAATGTATTTAGTAGTAAGTATTTTGAAATCAAATATCTCGGAAACTACACGACGTATGTAAGGTTTTTTTTATTTTCAACCGAGTTTAAGAAGAGCTAAAGTATAAAATTAGTGAACATTCTCCATTTGTCGCTCCGGGTTGTTGTGAAAGACAGACACACACTTTCCCATTTATAAATATGAATAGATAAATTATTTAATAAGCATTGAATATAACATTTTTATCAAAATATACATACTTCTTATAAGATAAAAATATTAATTGCTATTTATAATTTTTATCAGTGTGTGTGATATCGATCCGAGTACCTACAGTCAGCAAAAATATAATTTATAAAATTTATGTTTTTTTTTGTCATAGGTGGCAGACTAGCAGACGAATCACCTGATGGTGAGTGATTACCGCCGCCCATGGACCCCCGCGACACCAGTGGAGTGTGGAGTCACAAGTGCGCTGCCAATCTTTAAACCCACAAATTGGGCCTCCGGTACCCTCTCTCTCTACGTAGCGAAACAAGGCACAGTGCTGATTCACGCCGGTTTTCTGTGAGGCCGTGGTATCACTCCGGTCGAGCCGACCCATGTTTATTATAAATAGAAAAGTATGTGAAATACTGAACTTATTAAATATTGGTATGATGACTATAAAATTTACCTACTTGCTAAAGCCTGTTTTAGATATAAATAATATAATTATAAGTTAGGTACATAATATTCGATAAACTTGTAGGTACATCTTATTTACATGTAGCAATAATTTATCCGTCCATAAGTAATAACAATGTGCCAAACTGATTACACAAAGATATAAAACGTTTATGATCTTATTTATAAGACAGTAAGGTACTTAGTTTACTATTATTACCTACCTATTAATGCGAAGAAAATGTTTTATTACAAAAATGTCATTATCACTTATTTACCGTTATAAAACAAATCAAGATCAGATAGAAGGTAGATATTACTCGTACTATCCTTTGTCTTCTACATCTCTTCTTCTCAGTCGTACGCTCCTGACGGAGCGGTCGTGGTTATGGATTGTCTGTATGTTAGGTAGCGGCTTTTGCGAGACTTCTCCATCTTTCTCTGTTTGTGGCACTCCGTGCACATTCAGCCAAGGAACAATTTGTAGCAGACTTGATACTGTCTGTCCATTTTGTAAGTGATCTGCCTCGTAATCACAACATCACCATAAACTCGTAGTATAAAACAAAGACGCTTTCTCTGTCTGTCTCTACGTCTTAGATCTTTAAAACTACGCAACGGATTTTAATGAGGTTTTTTAGATAGAGTAATTCAAGAGTAAGATAAATAACTTACTTAGTGTCAGCCTATATACTGTCCCTCGGCAGGGCATTTGACTTCATCATAGAAATCAAGTCATCGCTGGTACTATGATGGGAATAGGCTTAATCTCCACGCTTGCCAATTGCGGATTGGTGGTCACAAACACGAGCTATGTTTGAAAAATTCGAAACATACTTTTTGCTCGACCCAGGAATCGGACCCAGGTCCCCGAGATCACGGCCCGGTACTTTCTTTTTTTATTGGTTTAATAACATACCACAGACTCTAGGTCCTTTTTTTGCTAGCTACATAGGTTGTTTGCTGATTTCAAATTATAAATAATGTTGCTCCACATTCAAACAGTGGTAGTCAACGCTGCTTTGGTCCAAGGATTGCGGGTTCGATCAACATGTTTGTTTGTATTGGTCTGGGTGTTTTCAATTTATTATAAGTATGTATTTACAAAAGAAAAGTATTATATGTATATGTTTGTAATCCCACTGTTGATTCTGATATACGTACCAGGTGCTTGAGCTACCTATTTCGGAGTCAGATCAATGTATGTGATCTTGTGAAATTGAAATATTGAAAAAAAAACTATGTACTATAATATAATACATGCACCCGTGTGAATCCAAGGCAGGTCGCTAGTCCAATATAAAATATAGGTCACACGTTGGGCGCCAATTTTATAAACACGACAGTGTCGACGGGTGCTTTGAACTATATTGCGATAGCCATAGTAGCAGTTTTCAGATGAAGGCATTATAAAAGGCTCCTTGTATTCTTCTTATGCGGTACACTCTTGTCAGAGTGGTCGTGATCGTCATGTACTTGTAGTGTGGGTAGGGGCAGTTGTGATGCGCTTCACCAGGTGCCGCCACCGCTGCCTGCTCGACGTCATCCTGCTGCACTCGTTGACTCGTTGACATACAATTGGTCAAGTTTTGTTTATGTGCTAAATACATGGATAATAAAAACGATAGCGGTTTTGTTCTCAGATTAAAAAATGCCATACAAATTCACAATAAACCTTTTCATGCATGAGGTTTATGTAAATTACTTTTCTTATCTCCGGAAGTTCTCAATCTCAAATTTCAACTGTGGAAGAGCCACCCTCCGGCTCAACCAACCGGAGTTGAGCCGAATGGTCATTACAAAAAACCGGCGTGAGGCATCTCTGTGCTGTTTCGCTGCGTGAGTGAGGGTACCGGAGGCTCAATCCGCGGGAATAGAGGTTTAAAGGTTGACAGTGCACTTGTGACTTTACTGGTGTCACAGGTGTCCATGGGCGGCGGCAATCGCTTACCATCAGGTGATCCGTTGGCTCGTCTACAAACTATCACATAAAAAATACTTTTTAACGGAATTATTTGAAGTTGTTTTTTTATCACATTGTGTCGAAGAGTTTTTAATAGTAGTTCATTCATTAAAATTACCTACTATCAAATGCTGTTCTCAGTATTTTTCGCATTTCGCTTCTCAAAAAAATACAAGATTAATCCAACTTGAGCCAGTGAGTACTGCTAATCGGAACAGCATGAAAGTACCTTCGTTTGCATATCAAGGCAAACACTGTTTTTTACGATAAACGGCTCTTATCACCGATAACGGTTACAGCCGCCATATGCCTGCAATATACCTACACAGAACAGTAACCAAACCATAGTATACAAAACACTAAAGTAATCCACTATTTTTCATTGCACTGCTGAAGTGAGCGAAACGCTTCGTGTATACGTTTAACCAAAACTAAACATAATCATGTTAAGTAGGTAACTAAAGTTACATGTCGAGAGAAAGTCTAGCAGCTAGCCTTGGTTGGTAATGGTAACGCTTTCCAATTCGGTGCCTATTATGTCATTTCAGACGCATTTAAATCTCATAAAAGTCCAATACGAGTGATATCTCCCGGGTTTGTTAGGCATGCGACATAAACATCACACATCATTTACCTCAAAGTGTATTGGTGAACCTAAAGTCCGATTCGAGCAATTTTTATCTGCGGATAAATCTATGGTATAATGCCAAATTTGTATATAATGACAGCGCTTAGATATAATAATGATTCTAAGCTACTTAATTTTAACGTCTGCATTTGAGATTTTAGGTTGAAATGAACTACTTCCCTACATTTTCGCTATGGCGACAAGGTCCTACGGGAGTGTTTGCAAATATTGTTATCGAACACTATGGAAAATTTTCATATCAACGAAGGGTAAAATACGTAGTTATAACTTCGTGTGGCATATGCACGACATAGTTGCATAAGGTACAGTAGAGATCAAAAGATAAAAGATACCATTAAAATGCTTATAGTATCTTTTATTTTTAAAGCGTTTAAATAATAACATGTTTTATTGTGGTAATTATTAGTAAGTGCATTTGAATAGTGATGAAATGACTGGATATTACATTTTAATCCCAGTTCCGATCTCAAGACTAGTAGGTTTTACCTATACCATGGACTATTATATATAATTAGTCCATGCCTACCTATACCTAGAAGTGCAAGTCACCATCAAAAAGGTCATATGGATGATTCTTATATATCAGTTTACCCTTTTATTTATTTATTTGGACAACCAACAAGGCATACACTACAACATTCTAAAGACTAACGCGGTAGGTAATTAAATTCTTAGTGGTGACTTAATTAGATAGATAGGTAGATATTCTTTATTGCACAAAAATAAAATACAAGCATGATACTGTTGTATCAAGCTTATTGTACTGTCTGTTGCTGTTGCAACAGACAGTACAATAAGGCGGTCTTATCGTTTGTAGCGATTTCTTCCAGACAACCTTTGGGTAGAGGAAAGAAACATCGTATTCGTAATAAGGGAAGGCAGTGCAAAGTAGTTTAACAAATGAAATTGAGAATGGCAGAAATATACCTAATTTTATATATTAATATTATTACATTACATAAATAATAATAAACAATACATACATACCCAATAATATATACATAGATAATTTATAACAAAAATTCAATAAAAATATTACTTATAGATAGGTATAAATGACCAGAGAGCAGACCACATAAAAAAGGAAGAAAAGACAAGGAAAAAACAGCGTACCTATTTATAGAGATAGGAAGTGAGTTTTGACACGGGACTTGAATATAGGAAGGGATTGTGATTTCCTGATTGGAAGGGGTAAGGAGTTCCAGAGACTTAATTATAGGTTGCCACGGCATGCGAAGCGATACTATATTATATACTAACATCAAATCTCATTTAAATATGTTAGAGACCATTATTTAGAAAAAACAAGTGTAAATATGAGTTTATTATGATTATACGTTTATTTATGTTACACTTGTAAGAGGAACAAATCTGCAAATCTGCAATAGTTACGACATACGGGCTGACTTTTCCAAATACATATTTGTTTATTTCTAACACAATAAAAAGTGGAAAAATCAACCCAAATTCATACATAATCTATTATTACATAATACGTCATTATTTCTTGTCTCGCGAGAAAAAAAAAACTTATGTTGAAAATTTGTCTACTCATTCACTCGCCCCAAAGAGGAATTAATAGTTACAATTTAAAGGAAAAAGACAGTCCTAAAATATTGCGTATTTATAGCGTATAGAAAACTTTGATATCGTATTAAAAATAAAAGGAAGCAGCAGTTCACCTGGTGGTCTGTTCTAGAGAACCCCCTAAAGAGCCAGACAGATAAATCACGGCTACAAAGTCTGCATCGTAAAGTACAGATCGATACTTACAAAGGGATAGGATAAACTGCCATCTTTCAACCACGTCTAGAAAATATTATGGAAAGGAGGCGTTACACTTAAGTGCATAATTATCAGTTCACAGAGCAAATACAAACATGGCCACCAACCTACTAGCATCTGAGATGAGAAAGCGAGTGTTAGAGACATTATTTATTAGACTAAACAAAATAGTAAACGTATTTACTTTAAATATGGCTTGCAGAGCCTTGACCACCGCAGACGTGTGGCAAGTCTCTCAGTCTTCTACCGGAATCATTTCGGTGAGTGTGCGGAGGTTCTGCATAATTTGATCCCCACTAGCCCATCCCATCACCGTACAACAAGGCGCGGCGAGGGGTTACATCCATACGTTGTTGGCTTGCGCCTTATCCGCATGAAGTGATTTGCCTCCACGTTCATAATGCGGCCAGCTAAGAAATGGAACTCCTTGCCCCGGGTTGTTTTTCCGGACCACTACAATCTGGACATCTTTAAGGCAAGAGTGAACAAGCATCTTCTAGGCGAACGCGTTACATCCTAGACCTCATCGTCACTTTCCGTCAGGTGAGATTGTGGTCAAGCATTCATAAAAAAAATAACAAAGAAAAACGCTCAAGAACTAAGATACAACTACTTACCTATCTACAATATCTATAGGCGATTTATTACTAGTAGCGATCTGATCAAGACAACGTTAAGTTTCACCGTCTACGAGTGGACGGCAGGCAGAGGGGCAGAAGGAGACCGTTTTTGCCCACATCGAGTTCGTACTCTATAGAAACCTCCTGATTTCTTGAAAGCAAAATCCGGAAAAATACCGGTTTTTCATTTAAAACGACGTTTTAAAATAGTTTTCTAAAATCGATTTATTTATTTTTGTTTTACCAAAATGCAGATGATCCAGAACTTAGTTCGCTACTTGTGTACCTACTTACAATTCAAGATTTAGCTGTTAAATCATAAAACCTATCTTATAATTTTTGAAGCGATAGGTAGGTAACTACGAGTATCTACTGAAGCCAATACTATTAATAGTTACTTCTTTTGTGAAGCTATGAAATAAACATGTAGAAAAACAGGGTAACCCGATATTATTGCACGAGAGTGTATGATTTCTAAACCAGCTACACGACTAGAAAACCTTATATTTCTTAACTGGCCGTCAAACCAAGGTTTTCTGTCAACCGATGACTCTATCTTTTAAATAAGTGCGACTATAACCGTAAATAAGGTACATAATAAAATTGCACTCAGTTTTATATTTACTTCAAAGTTCAACTGGTCAAAGAAACGTTTAATTTTTTTTTATCATTCTAAGATCATACGAACTGGTTGAAGAATATTTCTGAAACTTAGATTAATATTTCTAAAACGAAAATTAAAAAGAAATTTTATTAAAAAAAAAACTTCTACTAAGGGTCTACTTTACGCTGGTTCAGCTGTTATGGAGCACAATTCTCATGCTCGTGACATTTAGACAACATGGCGGATATCACCTAAAAACCATACAAAAAAACTATGTTTTAGTGATATAGGTCGTATGAAAATAAATATCACGAGCACGAGAATTGGGCTCCAGGAGCCCAATTCTCGGGCTCGTGATATTTTGAAAACATGGCGGATAATCATACAACCTGAAAACCATCACAAAAAACTATGTTTTAGTGATATATGTCGTATGATAATAAATGTCACGAGCACGAGAATTGGGCTTCTGGAGCCCAATTCCTAAAACATAGTTTTTTGTATCGATTTCATGTGACATCCGCCGTGTTTTCAAAATATCACGAGCACTAGAATTGGGCTCCAGGAGCCCAATTCTCGGGATTTTCGATATAAAAAACATGGCGGATGTCGCATGACATCTTTACAATAAAACTATGTTTTAGCGATATATGTCGTATGATGATAAATGTCACGAGCCCGAGAATTGGGCTCCAGGAATCCAACCAGCGCAATCCTCGGGATTTTAGATATCAAAAAACATGGCGGATGGCGCAAGAAACCATACAAAATAAACAATTTTTTGCGATATATGTCTATTTTCGATGATTCCGCAATTATTTTTTCCGTTACATTTCGAGTTATTCGAGTAAAGGTGGATTTAGCTAAGCCACAACACTAGTAAGTATATTTGTTTACGACTGGATTAAAGAGGAAACTATTAACTAAATTTAGGGCGGCATATGCTCACTACACACTTCGGTAAGAACACCTAAGCAGGTGGTTTGTATAAATTTGGGTATTTATAGCCCTTATGTATGGGCACGTGCTAATGATTTTGAACATCAGTAGGTAAAGCGATTCGAGGCTACCTAAAGAACTTCAATAGGGAAACATTACACCTGAGTACATCAAAATCGCTTTCGCTGTCTGTCCTTATGTATGCTTAGATCTTCATACAACGCAACGTTTTAGAAAAAAACCCGTAGTACAGGTCACCATAATGTATAATACATGCATAATATACGACCCGTGCGAAGCCGGGGCAGATCGTTAGTTATTTTTTATTTTATTTAAAACTGTATTGCACAAAAAGTTTATACAATAGGCGAACTTAATGCCAAGAGGAGTTCTCTACCAGTCAACCTTTGGGTCATACAGAAAGGATAATGTTGCGGCGAAAGAAGATTACGTGAACGTGGAGAACAAAACAAAAAAAAACTATACATATATAACATATACATAGCAATACGTATATTATACATAATATACATACACACATATACATAGCAATACATATGTATTATAAATACGAAATTAATAGAATTATATTATATATTTTTCAGATTCAGTGTTAAAAAAGTAGATAGTTTTTTGTGATAAGTGGCATAAGAGCAAACGGATAACCTGATGATGGTTGTGATTGATGTAATGTTATCCACCTTATTATTAATCTAAAGTTATTACCGTACTAAAGGTCATGTCACCCTGTTCTAATACGCAATGTTAAAGGGGCTGGCACAAATTTTGTTCCGGAACTATGCTTAGTCCGCGATTTCTAATAAGAGGGTTCCTATTTTATGTGGTACATAGATACTTGTATTTTAATCACAAATAAGTAGACCAGTATGGACCTAGTAATTGTAAGTACTGTATTTTTCTAGGCGTTTCCAGACATGTCACAATAATGACAAATAAAGTAAATAATGGTTTGCTTAACTGATAAACGCCGCGATGAATGCTCCATTGTCTCAAGCATAATGCAGTATTGTGCATACTGCATATGGCAGGGTATACTCGTAATACTGGGAGCATGTACTCATCTTCAGTGACATTGGCTGGAGGACGCGGTAACAAGGGACTTTGTGAGATCTGTTTATCTTTTACGCAGAAACCTTCGTTAGTCTTTTATTCAAAAGTAGATACAACAGAAATAAAAACACCAACTGCGTAAAGGATAATGATACTTAATAAATTAATGAAAATATTTACGCATTAGGGACCTATGCATAATAGGCTTGTGTACCAGGTCAGAGATTGGCAGATTTTTAAATAGCATTGAGAAATAACGGTCAAAAGGAGCTTTGTACAAAATTTCAGCTTGAAACCTTATGTATTATTTTTGTTATGAGCCCTCAAAGGCAAGTAAATTTTAAGTCATGTCAGTCATTTCAAGAAATATTTATATAGCAATTGATATAGCAACTTTTGTTAAGAAACCATTTTCATTAACGTACTATTTCATATAGCTATCGAACAAAGCTATCTCGATGCGCACAAACTAGTGAGGGCTAACGTCACGCCTCGCGTCGCTGTTTGTATGGAGCATTTTGGGCAAGTCTATTTTAAATGATTTTTAAATTGACCTATCTCAAAGAGTTTCCAAACTAACAATTCCTTTCTTTCACTGATGTTTTCACTTTTGAGGGGTTCTTATATTACCAACAAGAAAAAAAAATAGGACATAAGCCTATTATGATGATCTCATATTTTTTTTATTTATTTCGGTAGAGATTTGAATGTAGGAGTTTTTTTGTATTTTTTTACAAGTAGGTACTTATTGACAGGTACTTATCAATAGGTCAATAGGTACTTACTTACCTAAATCCTGTACCTTGATCCTTCTTCTGTTTAACTTTCCATTTCCAACCTAGCAAACGACGATTCTAAATATACTTCCATATGGCCTCGCATGGAAATCTTTTGCAAATTTATACCTAATTCTGTGGTAGTATTATAAATAAATAAATATGTCATAACTTCACATACATTGATCTGACTCCGAGATAGATAGCTCAAGCACCTGTGTTACGATTATCAGAACCAATAGCGGAATTACAAATACATATACGCATTTAATACTTTCCTTTTGTAAATACATAGAAACACCCAGACCAATACAAACAGACAGGTTCATGCACACAAATGTTTGTACTGTGCGGGGATCGAACCCGCAACCCTTGCACCCACTTGCACCAGAGGCAGCATTCACTACCACTGATCCAAACGGGTCGTCAACAATGATAAACTTTTGATTCAATCCTAAATATAAATTTAATTTCTACCTCACGAACAGCAGTCATGAAGAATGAACTTCAAGCTGGTTTTGTTATTAAATCGCTTCAATAATGGACGAATGCCAAACCGGTGTAGTCAGCTGGTCGGGTATTTAGATGTGCTAGGTTGTTAAATGGCGCTCGAGAAATCTGCAAGGTCCGCCTCGCATAGGTTGCCCATTATACACTGTGATTTTTTTAATAACCGAGTAACTTCTCGAGGGTAGTAGTATGAAGACAAACATTTTCCCCCAAGGAGTATAGGGTCTAATGTCAAAAAACATAATCCACCTTCCCACACATGTGATCAGCTAATTTATAAAAAATTTATGGGAAGGCGCATTTTTTTTAGACAAGATTCCTGTTATTTTCATTAGTATAGTGCCCTCGAGGAGTTTCTCGAGTTTCAAAAAGTCAAGGTGTATATGTAGAAAAGACTTCGTGCACTCAACAAATAGGCAACTCAAATAAGAGATTTCAATAAATTTTTCACATAAATGTCGAATTCGAGATTTATGTCTATCGCACGAGAATTGGCATCATGAGGGGTAACATTCTCGTGAACACTACATTTTCGAAATTGGAGATTTCGTACATTTGTCCATACAAATCTTAAACTCGACTTCAAAGTCCAGTGCCTGAAAATAGGCCCTCTGATCATTTGCTCCGTATTGGCGAACATACCCAATAGCTAGATCGGTCCAGAAAAATCTAGGCGAATGGTTATCCTATCCACGCCTAGCTCTTGAGGACAAGGCCGATCCGCGTAGGAATGACTCGTTTGGTGACTAACTAATTAACAAAGTACTAGGTAATTGCCCTTTCATTCGGGTCAATTGTTACCTATGCTAGTCTAGGTACTTTTAAGTAGTGTTTCGTGGATAGACCATTTAGGTGCGTCATTATAAACGTTTTAATGGTTGCCATTTTCATGTTAATTTCTAGTTTACGTTATCGGTCCTGTGCCGCCCGCGACCTTCACTAGATCGTCGGTTAATTTACTTATTTATATTTAATCTGTTTTCGTCATCATGAATTGTGTATTTTTTTTTGTACTTTCACATATTTCTTTTAAGATAAGACTTTAGTGACACAGATGGCGTCACCGTCACTGGAGGGTGTGTGAATAAAAAAGTGTATGATGGCGCCACTGTCGTTATTTCTATTTATTGTATTTGCTCACAGCATTGTTTTGTTTGGTTATTTATTATTTATGTACCTTATATGTACCGGTTTATATTAATTTATTTATATTAATGTTGCATTTTTTTTTATTGAATCTGTATGTATGCGTCTTGTTATTCATGTTCACGTTTTATATGTACTTTTCCGTTTTATAATAATATTGTCAGTATTTTTTTTCATGTTGCATGTTTTATTATGAGTCGTCGCTCGAAGGTACAGCCTGAAAATCAGCGCTGCAGCGGCTGCTTAGCAGTTGTTGTAGCACATGCTGAGGCTGAACCTTGTTGGCCGCAACTTAATAATGTTTTGTCCTTATTTAGATTTGTATGTAATGTGTTGTGGTCAATAAATTATTTCTTATTCTTATTCTTAATCTCTGTCGAAAAAGGTTCGAACCGGGCGTCCAATGTCCATTTAAAGATTTAATTATAAAATGAGATTGCTCTCCATGACACAGAAAATGAACTCGTTAGATACGGCTCGCCTCGCCTGCGTAAATATTAGCCTTGCATAGGCACCTACACGATCTAGGACACATGTGGCGTAGGTCGATTTACTTTTACAGATCCTGATTGGCTAACTAACGTTCATATTTATTATAGTGTCTTAAACTGTTACATATGACTGCCACGGGGCTTACAGCGACACCGTCATCCCGTAACGACAAAGAATATACCATAAAATCACAATGCCCTATATTAAAACAATTATTTTAAATGGTTAACAAGTTCAGTTATGTATTTACATTTTGAAAAAACGCCGAAATATACGAGCCTGTGGCCGAACCAAATAATATGTCTTTCTTTACCTATGAAATTGCTGTTTTTTTTTCAAACAAAAAGCTAAAAGTCACCATACTATAATTTTATTTTGATTTAAGACTAAGTATATTTTAAGATTTACATAAAATAGAGAAAAAAAAATGTTGGATTCAAAAATTTTTTTTTAAAAATGACCCCTTTTTACTTAGCAGAATTGATGTTTTTATCGATACGATTTTTTTCTGAAAAATTACTACACGTTCCTAAACGTTGTCCAATATAACACAGTTAATTATAGAGTAGCATAATAGTTTATTATACAAATTAAAAAAGTTAGTAGGAAAATGCATCTATAAAAACGCCAAACAAAACGGTAATTTCATAGGCATTCAAAGACCTAATAATAGGCGAAACCATATCAGCAATACTGCGATGGCTCGGCCACGTTGTGATAATGGAGTCAGATCGAGCTGTGTAGAGAGCACACCTCGATCGACCAACTGGCAAGGGCACAGTGGAACGCCCAAGGTATCGCTGGATAGACCATGTCGTAAAAGATCATGCTCCACTACATCGGCCGGACTGGCGACAGGTGGCTGAAAACAGACCGGAATGGAGAAGTCTTGTCTCGGAGGCCAAGATCCGCTTCGGGTCGCTGAATGAGCCAAGTAGCGTATTTTGAAAGGCCCAGTTAGCTTTTTGTAGCGTTCAATGTATTGGTTGTTGCTCTCGGTTATTTATCTTGTAGTTATCGAAACCACTTTCCACTCGTAGTTTATCCTGTTTTTCTTAGCGAACAGACAGTTCGCTAAGAAACACAGACAGACGCAAAATTAAATATAAATGGTTAAGTTAACGAAACTTATGTAAAATTGGTGAGTATTAAATGTTCCGTGATAATAATCAGGGAACATTTAATACTCACCAATTCAGGGGTCAAAATTTTGTCAAAATTGATGAATCTGCACTTCTCCAGTAGATAGGTCAGGCGATAGGTCAGGTCAGATAGGTCATAATTTTTGTTTTTTGGAGGTCCAAATCAAAAGCCGGAAAGATCATTGAAAATATCAACATTTCGATGCAAGACATTCGGGTGTCTATGGGCGGCGGCAATCGCTTACCATCAGGCTATCCGGCTGCTTGTCTGCCACCTATCACTTAAAAAAAAACTCTATCTTATTCCGACCTCTGCTTGTGTTACTTCCAAATCTTGCAAAGTATTACAATAGGGAAGATCATCAACACAAGGTAAAGGAAACCCATTATAAGGTAAATGGGTATTGAAATCCCCAAATGACAAGGCAGGCACTGATAGATACTTTGTCAAGCAGGAACATCAAAATCATTAGAATATGAAAAATAAATAAAGTATGAAAACCAAAACCCGACTGTATTTCTCAGGTGAAATTCCCAGCTAAGTGCATGGTTGGCTCCGATTTTGATGCGGTTTTTTAATGGTTACAGTAATTCAAAAGGAAGGATTAGAATTTTTTTTCGGTAACATTTTCAAAAAACATTGTGGTAAATGATGAGTAAAATATGTGATTCATTGGTTTGTACTGTGATAATAACCACAAATTCGTAGGACAATCAGTAGGTTATTAAATCAATGTAGGTAGAGTTCTACATACGAGTACAAGCTCACGTAACGTGCATAGAGTAACGTAAAACTTGGAAATAAAATGGGACACATGAGTTAGTTCAGTCGACGAATTTTCCGATGTACTTAGTTACCAGCGTTAGGCCATAATCGCCCTAGAGCCTAATTCTCGTGACGTGATATTTTGTCATCATCAGGGACGGCTCTAGCCCAAGAAGCGCCCGTGCGCAATCATTCACCTGGCGCCCTCTTGTTTTAAAATGCGCGAAAAAAATTAAATACTTACAACATGTTCGACTACTTATAGGCAGTCGCTTCATGGTAATTATCAGACATCCCGAATCCTATACTATGGTCCAAGCGTACCTCGGGCTTCGAAGCGACAGCATTGGGCGCACGCAACTGCGAATCACACGCTAAGATTAGGAGAACGATCAGTATTCGCGCCCGCTCCTTGCGCGCTTGTGGAGGGTTGAAGTGGAGGCTTTTTTTTATGTCATAGGAGGCAGACGAGCCGACGGATCACCTGATGGTAAGCGATTACCGCCGACCATGGACACCTGCAACACCGGTGGTGTCACAAGTGCGCTGCTTACCATTTAACCTCCCATTTTGCGGTTCCCTTGCATAAAACCAATTACGGCCAAAATACCGTGCTATCTCGAATATACAACACATACAATAAAATGTTTTCACAAATAGATCCATTTCTATACAAAAACTAAGAAATCCTTCAAGGAAGCTGTACGAGGAGTATTAAATAGATTGGTTCCGTAGTCAATCCGTCAATTTTTTTTTCAATTAATGTTTGACTCTTTGGTTTGGTTTAAATTTGTTTTATTTAAACCAAACCAAAGAATTTGTATTAGTTTAATCGTACTAGGGTGATTCTTCGTGATCTGAACTGCCGTTTCGTGCTGTCTAATTCGCATGGACTCGGGAGATATTGTTGGGATTGGAAGTCTTTACTAAAATATGGGTAATATGAGTAATAGTTCTTATTTCTAAGTAAACTTTTAATCTGAGCAATGTTTTTTGCCCGTGTGATTTGGATGGGATGAACCGGAGGGACACTGTCCCGAAAAGCCACTCACTATTAGAGCAAATGAGCTTACCTTAGTTGGTGAATATCGTATGTCTAGACTATTAAATTAAGCACTCAACATTATGAACTCTGTGGATAACTTTTTGGCCTAATATTTAATTGTGATTTGTCTTATTTTGTAAACTGTACTTTATTATGTCAAAGGCTGTTGTTGTTCCTTAATAAATAAATAAATAAAATAAATAAATCCCCTGGATCGGGCCTCCGGTACCCTCACTCACGCAGCGAAACACAGCGCATGCACTGCTTCACGTCGGTTTTATGTGTGTTGCGAGGGGCTCTCAGCGCCCTCTAACGTCCGGCGCCCGGGTGCACTATAGGTAAAGACGCCTCTGGTCATCATACGATATATATCGCAAAAACATAGTTCTTTTGGATGGTTTTCATGCGACATCCGCCATGTTTTTTCATATCGAAAATCCCCAGAACAGGGATCCTGCGCTCAAGCATATAAGGCAGTGCAAGCGATTTTTCCGGTTAATTGGAACACCGCTATGTTCGCTAATACCGAATCTACCTACATAAAACTTTTATTACCACGTCATAAGTGGGACTTTACGCGTGACCATGACTGTAAACGTAAGTAAATACATACAACCCGGGACGTTCCCCTTAGACCCTTGTCCTCAATTTTTATGCTGTAAACAAGAATAAATGAGTCGTCCACAGTCGGCAGTGGACAACAGCTGGACAGTGAACTTTATAATCATGAATGTATTATACTAAACTTGTTATTGAACGACAACAAGCAAGCATTCAGAAATAAAGTTGTAGAATAAAAAAGATGATATGGAATCTCTATTGAAATGATTGAGATCAGATTTTGTTAAGTTTAAAAAAAATATTGAAAGAATCCTTTATATGCCGCGTACAGGAAGTGCAGCCATGACAGGCCTCCACAAGATGGACCGACTATCTGGTGGAGGTCGCGGGAATCCCTTGGATGCGGGCGGCACCGAACAGATTTGTGCGGAGAACATTGGGGTATGCCTATGTCCAGCAGTGGGCGTCTATTGGATGTAAAGATGATGATGGATATGTATGTACGTAGGTATGAGCTTTTTCTCTGTAATTATATCCCCTCCCTCAAAAATATCCTCTGCAGTCAAGTACCAACAACAACAATCGATCGTACAACCTTCTACTCTATTATCTACTTACAATGATTGATGATCGATAACGCTACGATACGTTACTTATATGCCTTTCTATTTTTCTTATTCCTCCTACTATAAATCATAATGACAAAAAAATCTTTAAAGTGTTGCATATCAGCGGCACGATCGGCTAAATGTCACCCTGATATGGCCTGTTCACTCACGCCGTCCCGTATAAGGAACCATCGGCCATACAACGAGCTTGTGATAGGAATCCTAGCTGGCTATCTTCCACTACCGCCAATTAACCATGATTGAATACTGAATGATGTTTTATTGATAATTTGCACTTTGTTTCTAGGTAGTAAATTGAAAGCCCCTCGTCTGTAGGTAAATGTATATGCCAATGCTGAGGTTTTTAAAAGGCATGCTCTGGGTTCGAACTGGCTTTAAGGGAAATGGTTGACAGCGCACTTGTGACTCTATTTTGGTGTTGGACGTGTGTTGTCCAAATAGTATTTTTCTAAACTAAAACAGAGCAGAGGTGCCATGTTTAGCTAACTACGACTGATACCCCATAGTACCAGAGAAAAAGCACTTTAAAACTCCACCATAAAGATTTTGCACCCTCTTTAGCTTTTCGTAATAAACTGTGACATAGCCAGTGCGTTCTTGGCTGCAGCGGCCAACCAACCCCGATTTGGGCAACCGACTCACCCGCCATATAGGTATGGGACACACATACAAAGTTTGTAATTGGAAATCTCGAGGCGCCCATTATCCACTTATGCAATTATATGAACCTGATTCCGATATTTTTTGCTAATTTGCTTTTTCTTCAAAAACAGTTTCAGAAACAGTCTTATTTCGAGCGGACAAGCACTGTTATGTGCACATGCAACATTTGTCACAACAGTTTTTTAGATTTTCCCGTTGCATTATAACTATAATTTATCAAGGTTCTCAGTGTATTCGGGCAAGGAAAAGGAAAAATTTAAACCGTCTTTCATGTATTTTCTTAATGCAGTAATGAGAACAAGCAAATCAAACAGACAGATATGATAAACAAAGACACAGTCATGATAAACAACTCATTTCTGTACAAATGAAAACTTGCCTGCTTCTTGTATATTCCTCATAATTTACATTAAGTTAAGTGTGCAGTCGATTGATGATCCCAGGAACCGCTCAGCGGCGTCTTTCACACGATCTGTTTAAGTAATACGTAGCCAATACTTATAACAGCGTGGTCTCATTTGTCACAGAGGCGGCAGCTTTCAACACCGGCCATTCTCCGGCTGCTTTCATCCGTTGCTGACTGATGACCTGATGGACATGAGACAGATTATCGCTGATCCCTTTGTCAGCGAAGGTTAGGAGCCAGCAACAATGGCGGCCTATCAAAGTGCCGACGCTTTTGTCTCTATTCAGATGAGCTTCGAGTGTGGCGCGAGAATGCCGATGTCACGAATGGCTATTGTTGGTTAGATACAAGATTAGACGTCTTAGTTTTAACTTTGAAGCTACAAGTTCATTTTACTTTGAAAAGTCAAGCTTATGAGCCAGGTAAATGAAAAGAACAAATTAGAGGAAGGACTAATCGTGGTAGTGCCTAACAATAAAGTCAGAAACAAAGAACGAGCTACTACCTAAGTGATCCTGTGCTATGAGCACAGGATCCCTTTTGTGGTCTAACAAGGAGAATATCTCGTCGGCTCGAACGGAGTGATACCACAGCCTCACACAAAACAAAACAGTGAGGGTACCGTAGGCCCAATCCGAAGGAAAGGGAGGTTTAAAGGTTGGCAGCGCACTTGTGTTCTCCACTGGTGTCGCAGGGGTCCATGGGCGGCGCCAATCGCTTACCAGCATATGAACCGTCTGATCGTTTGCCACATAAAAAAAAAGGAATAAACAGAAAAAACTAATGAGGTAAAACGTGAAATGAATAAAAACAAAATGCAAAAGGATTAAACAATAATTTAGTCACACATAGTATTGAATAACAATTAGACTATATTTTTGATACGAATGATTTTTGATCATAATGTTTTGTGAGGATGGTTTCTGTTATTATGCTTGTTACCTGACTGAGCCGGCTTTAAGCTGAAGCAAAAATCATGAGATATGCGATTTTACTCGATCGTGAGCGATTGCAATCAGTCAGTTCCCTCTTCTCAGATATCCACGACTTACTTATCAGGAAGTTTATAAATTCGGTCACGTTTACTGACAATTTGATACTCACCAGATTACTTATACATTTTAAAACCACGTCCTACCTATTGTACGATTCTTAGAATGATTTCTTAGTAATCATCATGCTCGTAAAAAAATATACTTTTATAGAAAATCTGTTGACTCGCTGTGCTTGTTCGATGAATGGCTTGGTTCGTTCGATTAATTTTGGACTATTTATCAACAAAAACTTAAACAATATGCTACCTTCAACAATACCTATTGACCAACCTGTGATGATGACGGTCGTAAATCATAGATTTTCTAAATAACTAACTGGTTGCTCTCATACTTCCCTATTTCCTTTCTCGTCTTTATACCTACCTACGTGTTACGGCTTAGATACAACTAACTACCCAAAGGTTTATCAGTCATCATCATCATCATCAGCCTATTGCAGTCCACGGCTGGACGTAGGACTCTAAAATTTTTTTTTGAGGACCCGTTTGGAACAGTGGTAGTGAACGCTGCCTTTGATCTAAGGGTTGCGGGTTCGATCCCCGCACAGTACAAACATATGTGTGCATGAACATGTTTGTTTGTATTGGTCTGGGTGTTTCCTATGTATTATAAGTATGTATTTACAAAAGAAAAGAATTATATCTATGTATACATATATTTGTAATCCCACTGTTGATTCTGATATCCGTAACACAGGTGCTTGAACTACCTATCTCGGAGTTAGATCAATGTATGTGATGTTGTGAAGTATTAAACAAAAAATAGTTCGCCACCGTGGATCTATCCATGGCTTTTCGCATCCAGCTCTTGCCAGCCATCCTGCGCAGATCGTCCCTAGGTAGAAACCAATATTTATTATTTATTTTAAAACGCTTTTCCTCCTACTTCGTGAGACCAAGGAGTGGAACGCCCTGCCAGTGTCTGTTTTTCCCAGTGATGACAATCCCAATATTTTAAAGCAAGAGTGAATAGGCTACTTTTGGGTAAGTCGCTCCATCGTAGGTTCTTCTCAACTCTAGAGTTCAGTGTAAAACCAAAGAAAAAAACCATCATCAATAAAAAAGAATACAGAGTTTTAGGAAAACTTACAGCTAAATATATGTTGTTAATAGTTTTATATTATCTTTGTTTTTTTTTTCAATGTCTTACGACTCATTCATACTTAAGTGTCGCCCTGCTAATTCTATGGTCTTCCTGTCATTCCTTCGAATGGGGCCGCCCCACCCGCTCGGGCCGCCCCACCCGCTCTCGGTTACCTGACAGTACGGTAATAAGTTAAAATAAAATATCTAACTTATATCTTACTATATTACTTACTACTTACACAGGACAGGCATGGTACGAGTGTCCGAGGTGTGAGTCTGTTGGGGCAACCAGATATACCCTCACGGGTAAAGCAGTAAGCGTAGCGGCTGTTTTATGGGGCGGCAAAATCTCGGTTTCATCCAGGGGGGAGATAGTCTGAGGAAGAAAAGAGGGTAGACACGACACCGTTTAACGAACGTTAACTTTTTAGAGAGTATAGAAATGTAGGCCCCAGGATGAATCCTAGGGGTAGGGGTCGAAGAAAGTAAGAAAGGCGGCACTTTTTGGTTTTCAAAATCTAAGCTTCATCCTGGGGAGATGTGTCGAGGAAGAAAAGAGGGCTGCAAAATGGTGGGGCTGCAAAGTCCCGGGCGGCCGACACCCACGCTACGCCATTGGGGTAGAGTAAATAGGCGCCAGTCTTTCCACACTCCCATTTGGGTTTGGAAAACTTCACACACTGAATAGGTATGGTATAATCAGGCGTTCAAAGTGCTGGTGGGGCTCCCGTGCTACTGTAGTGCATCTGCGATGTTCGCACACGCGCAAACTGACGGCTTCCACACCGCGGTGCAGCGCCGCATCGCCTCGCTGATGCACCGCATGCGCGGGAGCCCCAACACTATCCTGAGCGTGCTTCAGCCAATAGCCAGACAGCCTCTTTCTCCGGCACTGGGTCTAAGTGCATGTGCGCTTGCACGGTGACGCAGCGCGCGGAAGATGACTTAGATTTTATGTACTTTTGTATACTAATATTATTATAGGCGAAGACTGAAATAAATGAATATTATTTTATGTTTACAATACTACAACTGGATGGAGATAAACAAGTAAACAGAATGGATAGTCGTGTTTGTTCGCTGCATTGCGTGCGCGCAGCGAGGACGCACATACCTGAGCAATTGGAAACAAAACCAGCATTGTCGGAGGTCCTCGACCCCGCTTGTTAAATTAATTGTTCATATTCGCGTGTTACCAGGTACTGTGTATACTAACCAAAACCAGAACACTGTATGTACTTACCTATTTGTAAACTAGGTGTGTTTAGGTAGGTAGGTACCTACCTAATTCGTCTTTGATCTTCGTCTTGAATATTGATCGCCACTAGAGGATGTTTCTGGCCTCTTTAGGGAATTACTTGGTGTCCAAATGGGTAACTACCTACTTGTATAATAAGGTGTTTTGACGGAACAGTACAAAAAGGCGGTCTTATCGCTTGTAGCGATTTCTTCCAGACATCCTTTGGGTAGAGGAAAGAAATATCGTATTCGTAATAAGGGAAGGCAGTGCAAAGTAGTTTAAACAAATGAAATTTATAACAAAAATTCAATAAAAATACTTTCTTGTTATTGCATGTTTTTATATAAAAAAAAACTTTTATTTACTTGTAACAAAGCTTGGAACAGAGTACCTAGCTACGATCGGAGTGATACCTACGGACTTACACAGAAAACTAGCGTGAAGCAGCACTGCGGCGCAGGCGCCGTGTTTCGCTGCGTGAGTTAAGGTAGGCTCAATCCGGGGAAAAGGGCGGTTTATAGGTTGGCAGCGCACTTGTGACTCCACTGGTGTCGCGGGTGTCTATGTGTGGCGGCAATCGCTTCCCATCAGGCGATCCGTCTGCTCGTCTACCACCTATCACTTGTAAAACCTACCTAGATATGATATTTATAAAATGGATTCACAAGTTTCGCCAAATTATGTTTTACATTAGCACTTATCAATTTAGAGGTCATGTAAAAATATATTTTAAACTCAAATGAGTAGTTAAATTTTAATGTAATTTAATTTGTAATTCAATTTTACGTTTTAATTTCAACCGTAATTTCACTATTGTTTTACCGAATAAGCCCTCTTTAGTGCATAGTTGTGTTAATGAACTTGTAAGCTCCTAGGCATACATAATTTAGGACTAGGTACAATCTCGACATGTACAAATTTCATTCCGTAAACAATGTTTTTCTTTGATGGTAAACTGTCTTGTGTGCTAGGATAAATAAATAAATAATTAAAAGTAGCAATTCCAGATTTCCAACCTAATAGGTATAACAAACCAACCAGCTGAATAATTTTCAGCCCTCTTCCAAAGGTCAGATACTCATGCGTTCTTTACTTATCGTAAGACAGTCGATTATGCAATCCTTCTGCGACATCACATTCAAGATATTGGACAGAAATGGTCATACTTAGTTTGCATTACGCAAGTGATGTCATGCAGGTACAAACTAGGGATGTTATGATGTCAGGGATATGGATGTGGAATTCAGTAAAATAATTAGTTTCATATCCGTTTCGGGCTCGATGTAAAATCATTCGAATTATCCTTTACTTTCCAATAATTTCCGTTACAGGTTGGTATGCTTTTTTATTATTTAAACACTTGTCTGGGGAGAAGACTCATTTAGGACTGCTCTGATTCGAAAATATCCGAAATTTGTATAATCGGATTCCGTTTCGGATACCCGACAGTTTCGGCTACAGTTAGCCGGTTACCTACGGAGCCGCATAACATCCCTGATAAACGATACGAGTGGCGTTTGTCAACGTGTTGCATAATGCAGAGGTCACATCAACATCACTCGTTTGAGCCCAGCCGGTTAACGAGGTGTTCGCATCTAGGTTGTGTTTAGCACCTACCACACCTGCTGCTAAGTGCTGCTATCCTGTCGTTAGCAAACAACAAATTAATCAACCGTCGTTTCTAATGTCGCCATTTCTAATTAGGGTTGCCATTTAATTATCTTTTTTTAGGGTATTAGAACAGCGATACAAACTTAAATCGCATGTCACTGAAATGAATATGATGAGGCGGATGTGTGGAGTTACGCAGAAAGATCGCGTGAAAAACTCCCGCATAAGTCCTGAGATGAGTCTCCATTTCTATGACAACAGACCAACTGCTAGAGAGTCACCTACGTTGGTATGGTCATGTCCTGAGATAACTGGACAGCTACGTGGGAAGCAAATGTCTGGCCTTGCCACCACCGCCGGGTCCTAGCCGAAGGGGTAGATCTAAAAAAGTGTGGTGTAGGCATTGTATATCATGACATACTGCTAATAAACTGACCACTAGGCTGTTCACTGACCACTAGGCTGACCACTGACTTTCAGAAACTAAGACCATGCGAAATGGAGGAGTTGAAGAAGGAAAGCGGACCCCGGGCTCCGAAGCGATACATTGGGACGCAACCGGGACAAAACGTTAAGATGATGATGAGGCCTACGATGATATTAAAAAAGCACGTTGTTACTAAAACGTAGCAAACGACTGCAGGTCGCCTTCAGACCAGGCAAATACCGAACGCAAGATGGCTGTCATGAGCTGTGAAGTGGGGTACAACAATTAAAGAGCCTAACGTCTTGCAATGGGGTACCCAGGGTATGAAGGAATGTCACCGGAGGTTTAGTCAATACGTCTATGCCTCGAAGTAGCATCATGCATGCAAAAAGCAGTCCAGAAGGTGAGCCTGACATAACACGACCAATCCTCGAAGATTAGATTGTCGTGTAGGCCTATTGCACCCTGGCCCTGGGCCGACAGCATATACAGCGACAACGAACAAACATACATGTTACTGGACTGGCCTCAAATGACAAGAAGAAGGGTGAAATCATTAAGCATGAGAACGTTGTAGTGATGTCGTTCGTAAATTCTATTGCTCACGATTTAGTATTTTGAGTCGTGCATGCGTGAGGTATGCGCGTGTGACGAGTGCGTGGGCGTGAAGACGGTATACATATTATAAAAGGAAAAGAGAATTAACAAACCTAGATTCTTATAAGTTTTGAAACTCATAATAGTTATTTGTTTTCTAACCATAAGCTCTACTAAGATGACAAATGATTAAGCTTTCAGGGGGGTCAGGCGGACATACGAGTAGATACGTACTATAGTCTGATTTGTAAATTACTACATGTTAGCTTGTGTGATACTAAGCAATGGTAACTCAGTGGAGAATGGTAACGCTAGAGAGGTCATAAATTCGGGTAAGGTGATGCACCTCTGAATTTTTCGCCTTTTATGTTGGCGGATTATGCTTGCGACGATGAATTTATCTCTCACATTATCTAACACTATGCTCATTGATTTTGATATGGAAGTCGGATTCTTTTTGGAAAGATTAGTGTAGAAGGGCTCGCTTTTTAAAATGTAACGCTGGAGCACACGAGTCATCTTTAGTATAGATCTCCTTATTTAACTACAATATAATTATTTTTAATTTGAGTATGAATTATTTTGTGGAGTTTTGACACTTAATTAATTTGCAATAAATATTTTGCCTGGTTATATCGTCTTATGTAACTTTAATTGCTTTTTTAAGAAAAAAAGTTCACGTGGTCCGATCGGTAGGACAAAGGCCACGGACCACGTGACCAGAGGGAAATTTTCCCTCTCGGTGATATGGAAAAACATCGTAGTGGAAACCTGCACGTTTCAGACAATTTCTAAAAATAGAATATTCTAAACTTGTAATCATGGTCCAGTTGGTCAGGTCGAACGGCAGTCGACAGCGTATTGCTAAGTAATACAAACAAAAACCAGACATGCCTAACCTCGTGGATCATGTCCAAGCGTCCAAGCGTCCTCCAACGTGACGATTTCGCACATAACCAAGAATAAGATTATGGATAGAGCTTGTGAGGCAGCCCTACTTTTAATCCTGTTTTCTAAACTACACGATTGCATACGTAGAACACAACTTGAAATTGAATAAAAAAGGAGCTACTCGTACCTAAGTGCCACTAGGATACATAAGTAATGATAATCACGCGATTACATTGACAATAGCGTGAAGTCATGCTATTCGTACTACCCACTTAATGCAAACATAATTAAGAAGAATGTTAACCAATGGGAATATCTTATCGTTTCAATATGCATAGAAGGGCAGATAAAATGTGGGTGACTTTCACTAGTCATATGCATGTCATTATGAACAATGAAGAGGTACTTACAAAGCAAACCGGCGCGAAAGTAGAGCCTGCACTGAATGAGGGCATCGGAAGTCCAATACGAGGGAAGAGGATCTCGCACTAACTCCCCTACTGGTGTTGCGGTTGTCCATGTGCGGCAGCAATTGCTTACCATCAGATGATCCGTCTCCTCGTTCGCCACCGGATGCGTCCAAAATTCGCTCTGGAGCCCGGAGTACGCTTGGGTCATGATTATGATTCAGGATTTGATGAGTCGACGGCCATCTGATCTTCGCAACCCTATAAAAAGGAGAACCAGACCAACTTAATCATGGTTAGGTACACGTTTCAGAAACTATCCGCAACTTGCAGGTTTCCTCACGATGTTTCAGGATTTGGGGAGTCTGGTAATTACAATGAAGCGATTGCCGTCCGACCTTCGCAACCCTTTGACAGGAGATCCAGACCAACTAAATCGTGGTTAGGTACACGTTTCAGAAACTATCCGCAACTTGCAGGTTTCCTCACGATGTTTCAGGATTTGGGGAGTCTGGTAATTACAATGAAGCGATTGCCGTCCGACCTTCGCAACCCTTTAACAGGAGATCCAGACCAACTAAATCGTGGTTAGGTTCACGGTTCAGAAACAATCTGCACCGTGCAGGTTTCCTCACGATGTTTTCCTACTACTGTCAAAGGTAAATAATACTAGTGTCAACATTGTCAACGTCATTCATACATTCAACGCTGACAAGTTGTCTTTTTTTTTGACAGTTACATGTCATGAGTTTGGCATTACGTAAATTTAAAACTATAATGTGCTAAGCAAAGAAATATTTTACATTCTGCCGTCCAATGACGTCATCTTACGTTTTTTAGTTTTTAATTTTTTTCTCAGTAAATAAGCAATATAAAAAATGAATAAATATATATTCGAGCAGCGGAAAAGTAAACAAAGAATTGGTATTTTTTGTTTCAGAGCTTAGCAATTTTGAAATGTTGTCCATTATTAATATAAACGATAACGACACTCTAAAATTACGACACGAATTCACGGTGGCGTAGCCTATAAATAAGTTCATAAATCCTTATAATCCTCAGGTACCTACCTACCTGAAGATCCGCAACCACTTCTTTGTAGATCATGGACATTGAAGGAATGTGAGCGTGCAGTCACTGCTAGCTAACTAACCTACCTTCACATAAATAAATAAGCGTAAATGTTTATAAATAGTAAGTACCTACTTACTTACATTGTTTCTAGCGGAAGCCCTCTGACCCTTTGTTTATCATCAGCCGAGCGACGCGTGCGCCGGAAACCGTCGCCGGCGCGGCGGAAGTGCGTTGTCAGCGACTCAATAGTAAAACAGCAGTAAAGTGTCGGCTGTCTACGCACGATAATACAATACTATAGCTCGAATACTCAGACGAAGAGTAGAGCGAATAGAAAGAGGGAGAAAGAGGATATAGGTAACCTACTCGATTGCGAAGAAGAACACCTATGCACTAGAAAGACGAAATCGTTCGAAATACAGGTTTGGTAGCTTAATTTTTTTTTTATGAAAGGCCAATCAGGATGACCTCACTCCGCCTGATGGTAAGCGGCCGTGAAATCCAAATATGAGGTTGACAGGCACAAAAGAACTAACAAAGTACCCATTGTGTCTGCCATCCTTACCCTGATGGCCTGTTGAGGTGCCGTTTCACGCCCCGCCTAAAAGACCCCGGATTGTAAGAAGGAGGAAACACATGAGCTGGGAGGGCATTCCATTTCTTGATGGCTCGGGGCAGGAACGAGGAGCCAAACCTCTTGGTGCGCGCCGCTATTGTCTGGATGGTATGCGGATGGCAGCACCGATTTGGTCGTAAAGCCCTCTGGATTGGATGTCCATTCTATTGCCCAGGAAAGAAGTGGACAAAAGTGGAGAAGAATGGAATATACCTACCTTCAAAGGTCGACATAGAAAGGGTTGCTATGGATGGATGAATTCCAAAGGCTTCTTCAGCTCAAACATTTAATTTCTTTGGGCATGTTAAAGAATATAAGTAAGTGGACGTTAGGTGATGAAGAGTGAAGACTACATGTATTTAAATTTACACATAAGTTACTTACTTAACAGTTTCTAATCCAATTTAGCCACGTACATAGGTAAATGATGTAAACGACACGTTACTTATGTAACATCCTTTAAAATGTAATCATACTTACCGAGAACATTTTCTGTCGTATACTGTCGCAAGTTTTAATCGCTAGTGTGTTAACAGGCTTAGGTACATGGATGTGTGTTCCATTTAAGTATAATAAAACAGACTTCAGTGAGTCATCTTCACTATAACTGTGTAGCGCCGAAACCTAACTTACCTATAATATTTCGGGTGGATTCGACCAATCATTATCCAATCCAACCGAGAGTGCACTTGTGTTTGCGGATACACTTGAGCACTATAATATATCCTGCGTAAGAGGCTGTTCTTTCAGATAGGCCGCCTTAGCCGAAATCGGTTGGAGGATATTATTATCCAATAATAAATCTATGGTATAGCTCAGTTATATTCAGTGTAAATATCTACCAACTACTCATCAAACAGTCAATGCCTAATTCCAATGGTATTTTGGTGTTATCCCGCGCACGGTTACGGCCGTTTGTCAGACTTATTAATTTCCTAGGCAATTAAAAATGGCGTTGTCATTGTCACATCTGTTATTGACTTTGACTTTGACAAATATGAATATAAAATTCAACTATTTCGTATAAAATCGGGCTGGAAAATTTTATTAGCGTATTTCTGATGATCGGACAACCCGTTTAGCGCAGGTTGAGCGCCGGTTCAGACTCAAGGATGGCGGGTTCGATTTCCGCACCATTGACACAATTGCTTTTTGATAGGTACCTAATACAAATAATGGTGTTGGATCTGGGAATTTGAGGCACCTTAGTACCTGGTTTGTGGATTCCAAAGTAAACGTTAGTATGGGACCAGGAAAATGTATGTGATATTGTCTCAATTTATTATACATTTATCTAACTTACTAAAAGGAAGATTTTATGGCTTTGGCATTAAACGTCATTATTTATAGTGATAATAAAACGGACAGTAGATAGCACTCTTTATTACACAAAAGGTTACGGAATTTATAAGTACTGTGGTCAAATGCTAGAACAATGTAATGTTTTGTTTTTCGTACAAATTACTGGGTTTATATATGTAGACGGAAAATTCATAAAATGATATGTGGACTACCCTACTAGTTTTGATCTGAAGCCTATAACGAGTAAGATATATAAAAAAATAGCAAGTGTACCTTTAGCAGATGTTAGAATCTACCTACAAATATACGCCACTACATGGAATAAATAGGTATATAGGTACATTTAAAAATATCAGATATATCACTTACCTTTGAATGTGTTATGATTGTAATATATTTTGATGTGATTATTTCTTTATATTCTGTGTGTGATAAATAAATGATTTAAAGCGACATCTCAACGTTACTAAGCGCCGCCAAGTTATTTATATTGATTTTGGCGAATATGAGACATTTTTAAAAAAAAGGGAGCAACCAACACTTTAAGGAAATCATTAACATTTTTTTGCGACCCAGCTATGTAATAATTTTTCCTACAAGGAACAATAATCACCATATTTGCAAAAAGTGGCCACTTTTAGCAATTATCAAGATAAATCTTACTTAAGTACATGAAGAAATGATAACATGTAGGATTGGTGATCGGTAGATGCGTGGTAAGGAACGTGTAAGAGATCGATATTTGAATTATAGAATGACGAGAATGAGATAGACGACATATGGTCAATTGTGAAAGGCGAAAGACGTAGTAAAGACGAATATATTATAGCTTTTATTCCCGAAATCTGGGTGTATTATTTATTCTGTCCCACATACATATACTTGTCTCAAAAATGTTAATACTATCCTTAAAGTATTTATTGCTCACTTTTTCAAAAAATGTCCTTTAATTGGCAAGGCAAAGATTATGCGCGCTCCCCTGGCGGCGATAGATGAAAGCTCTCTAAGAAGGACACTGCTATAATTTAAATTATTGTTTGGTTAAATCTGTTGATTTATTCATGTTCACGATTAAATAATAATAAACTGGCTGATAATAAAGCATAAATACGTGTTCCTCAATGTAATACGTACGCACCTTCGGGAATGAGTTCCCGAAAGACAAAATTAGAAAGTGAAAAATGTATATTAAAGTGAAGACTGCTTCAAGAATAATCAAGCCAATTTCACTAGAAATGAGTTCGTTCTCATCATTTTCAGGCTACAAACTATTTTCCAAACAGTCAATAGAATTGTAATACAATCAATACATTATTAAGTACCTACACACTGCTTTAGTTTTTTTTATTGAGAATCGTGTCATAATTGCATATAGTTCCATACTCGTTAACTAGCCTAGAATGAAATATTTCGAAACAACATTAACTAGATAATTAAAATAACAAAATATGATTTTGAAACAAATGAAATTGTTCTTATAACTAAATATTATCCTGTTCCACTCTTTCATATCACCATTCCTCTTTTTAATATTTCCTCACCAGAACGCATTGGTCTGGTATATTCTGCCGACGCTTTTATTATATCTATCTAATCTAATATATAAAATTCTCGTGTCACAGTTTTCGTTGCCATACTCCTCCGAAACGGCTTGACCGATTTTGATGAAATTTTTTGTGCTTATCCGGTATCTATGAGAATCGGCCAACATCTATTTTTCATCCCCCTAAATGTTAGGGGTAGTCCACCCCTAAATTTTTATTTTTATTTTTTAGACAAAATTTTTAATTTCTCTTTTTTTATGATACAACATACAAAAATACATACAATCCTCAATTTTCACCCTTCTACGATCAACCCTTTTATTTATATGGCAAAACAACGTTTGCCGGGTCAGCTAGTTATTGATATATTATTGTGACCGAACCACATTTATCCCAAAAATAAAGAGAATATTAACCACTATCCCGTAAAGTTGTATGGAAAACTTTTAATTGGTCGTTTTTAGACAGCTACCGAAAATTGATACCAGATGTGATAGTGAGAATCTGCCTCGCCGAATCGCCACAATCAATATAAATCACTTGGCAACACAGCAGCACAGCAACCATTTAAGATGATACCACAACAAGTATTGTTGTGGTATCATCTTAAATGGTTTATGAAGGTAAGAGCTTAGGCACTGTGTTATGGTATCAGAATTAAAGAAGGAACTAGAAATATATACTTACTGCATTATGCAGATGGATCCCATAAAGCAATGCTCAAAGTAGGTAATATCACATAAATAGGCCATTACAACCGCTTTCAATGCGACCCGTGTGCAAACTGCCTACAGGCCCGCGCACCACTTCGTTGCCGCTATCTGCACATACTGTGGTCGTGGATATCGGCCTACATTACGCCTAATATGCAAACAAGAGCTGCCAGGCTGCCTCGATAACAGTAACACATGACATACATGCCGGGCGATAAGGGCGTAAAGTGGGCCCTACCTACAAGGTTTAAACGTTTTACCTGGCACTGGTAACATTTGTGATCAATATGCATGATTGCTTTTGCATTTTCTGGAACTATGAAATATTCAGAAATACATAACCAAACAAGAACAGTAGTTTTTTTGTTTTAAACTCTCATGGTCATTTACATTAGAATAGTCTTATACCTAGTAGTAAAATACTTCGAAGGAGCTTAGGGTAGACCGCTATGTCTGCCAGTAACAACTTACTCTACGTGACCATGGCGCTTGCCCGTCTATTCTAAAGAACAATAATTTAGTTACCTGCTAATACCTATTCTTTGATAGAATACGAAGTTACTAATATCTAATAAATAATAATAAGTTAGTTATCGCTTCCAGCGATAAGACCGCCGAAATTGTACAATTAAGTTTCTGTAATGCCTTTTAAAGTTGTGTTTTTTTTTTGTGCAATAAAGTATATCTATCTATCTATCTATCTAACTGCGCCCCGCGGTTTCGGCCGCCTGATGAATTGAAGCCTATATGTTATGTGTTATGCTGATATGCAAGGTTGTGAAGTTTAATCAAAATCCATTCAGTTATTTTTACGTAAAAGAGGAACAAACATAGGATCAGGCACTTCTACAAATATTTTACAACGGCACATACATTGATCTGACTCCAAGATATGTAGCTCAAGCTCCTGTGTTACGGATATCAGAATCAACAGCGGAATTACAAATATATACATTTAATACTTTCCTTTTGTAAATACATACTTATAATACTTACATTGGTCTGGGGGTGTTACCAATATAAACAGACATATCCATACACATAAGTGTTTGAAATATGCGGGGATCGAATCCGCAACCCTTGGATCAGAGGCAGCGTTCACTACCACTGTCTAATCCAAACCGGTCGTGAAATATACTATTTATTTATTTCTTTATTTATAAACGGTAGACCATGATTAACATTTCTACATTACAAGTATGTAGTATCGGGATTGGAAGCTATAGCGTAATAGAAAGGAGACTATATTCAGCAGTGGGTAATAAGTACAGGGCTAATAATGATTACGAATCTACTTTTACAAAGATAGTTTATTTGCAACTATCATAATATTCGTAAGTCTAATCCTCTTAAGTCGCTAGTCGTAAGGACTAGTTTTATTACCAGATATTAATACCTAATAAAATAGGGCTTAGCATTTTCTCCTCATTTACATATCTGATATGAAAGGAGATGCACTGAATAAGGAAATAAGCGCATAAGCACAGAATTTACCACAACGCGTTAAATAAACTAAAAACTTTTTAAATAAACACCTGGTGCTGACATAAGGAATCTTGAAACATTCTCAGTTGACACACGTTACGTGGTGGGTGATAGAGATGTAGAAATGAAAAAAATATATATCGATATTTTAAGTAGGTAATTATTTGGTTTACGTATTCAAACACGAAACAGGTCATCTGCAATTCTGCATCCGTCATCTTTGCATTTCCCTGTCGTGATGGATTTTATTTTACAAAACCGATCGATCTAAGGTATTTTGTAGAGAAAGTAAGGTACGGAATTTGCAACTGATTTATTATAATATTTTTCTTAAAATCACTCCCGATGGCAAAACATCACATTCACTTTCTTTTTCTAGTCCAAATAAAACAAGTATTGTTCTTTATGTTTTTCGTGTCGTCAGCGACCTGACGAGTGGTACTGAAGTAGTGGGTCTGTATTGAATTTATCAAGTATTTAGTTTCAAGCTGGGATTACATGAATCTAGTTGAATTTAATCCCAAGAAGACACAAGTTTGCGCCTTTACTGCGTAGAAAAGCGCGTATGTCTCATCTCCTCACTTCCAGGATACTCACTTTAATGCCAAACCGAGCATTGGGATTCTTGGCGTCGATATGTTGAGTAACGTTCAATTTCATGGTCATTTGGAGGATAAGGCTAAATTATCCTCAAAGAAGTTGGGTGTCCTCGGTAGAACAAGGTGGTATTTTACGCCAACCCACCGCCTACAGCTCTATAAGGCACAAGTTCGGCCTCACAAGGAGTATTGCTCCCATCTCTGGGCCGGGGCACCCCAATATCGGTTCCTCCCTTTTGACCGCGTTCAACGCCGTGCAACTCGAATAGTCGACGACGAGAATCGCATCTCTATGTGTCTTTTACCGCCTTTACCAAGGTGAGTGTTCCTAGGAGTTGTTTGAGTTAATACCCGCTGGTGAATTTCACCACCGTACTACAAGCCGTAAACTAGGATTCCACTCGTACCATCTGGATGGGTGGAGGTCCACCACCGTGCGATTTGCACATCATTTTTTTGCCACGCACTTCGTCATTGTGGAATCAACTTCCCCAAGAGGCCGGCAACGCATTTTCACACCCTCTGGTGTGGCTGATGTCTATGGGCGGCGGTGATCACTTACCATCAAGTGACACGCTTGCTCGTTTGCCTCCATTTCTCATTAAAAAAATTAACCATTATCTACGCAAGCTTTTTCAAATACCTAGTTAATGACATACAAAAACATCGATAACTTTAATTGTCTACTCTACCACACACCTGCCCTTGCTCGGAGGTCGGGATTATCCGGAGCGGCACCGCACCACCCACACTGCACCAACACACCCACAACACACCAACACACTTATTATACAAGTACAATTAAGTTACGGTGTTTGTTTGACCTACCTTATTTGTCTTAGGTTCTTTTCTGTGAGCTAATCTTTAAACATGGAACTCTTAAATCTGTAAAGGGCTTGTAAAGGCTTAACAGTTATTCTGCACACTGACACTTTCAGGTATCACTACGATTTTTGGTACACCCGAGTTCTTTTTTCTTATGATGCAGATTTCGACTCACCTCCTGGCTAGCAATAATTTTTTTCCAATGTTGCTTTCATGTTTTGAATTGGAATAACATGGCCACTAGGACTAGCGTAGTGTGGCCACATATACAGTAGACACCTACAACACAGGAAAACAGTCCTTACTGTAATGGAGAAGTATTTGGGTGAGGAAAGCCTCGCATTGAAAACATAGGCGCAGCTTAAAGGAGGCCTACGTTCTACATTAAATAGCAGTTGATTATTGCTACTTAGATTTTTATTATGCGATAGATCTCAGACAAGCAGACGGATCGCCTGATGATATTTTTACATCGATTTATGCTTACAGCATCCAACATAGCTGCTGATCTGGATGGTACTACACCATGACTGACTAGATGAAGCGCCCAAGCGTAGTAAAGTTTCGGGTTTAGTTGCCAGTCGACTCAATTTAGACAACTAACATATATATCTACCTACCTACGTAAATTGGCTCGGGCTTAGTCATGATAGAAATAGTCCCCCTTTTGTTACCTAATACACCTACTCATAGTAAAAGAACCGAAGGAGTTTATTGAGTGGCGCATTCTATCATCATCATCAGTCTGTCGCAGTCCATTGCAGGATTCTTTCCTGCCTTTCCAAAAGTTCGCCATTTTCTTCATTACTCAGCTAAACTCGCATCCAGCTCCTACCAGTAATCTTGCGCAAGTCTCACGTTTGGTTGACGGTTCTACGGGCACATCTCCAGCCCACTGCTACATACTTCAACTTGCTAATCCGGTGATCTATGTCGATCCTTGGTTCTGTGTAGGATCGCCTCATTTCGGATTCGATCCTGTAGAAAACGCCCAGCATACTCTTTCCATATCCCACTGAGCGACGTTTACTGGTGCACCGTGCATCTATTTATATGTATATGGCGAGTTAGTGCGACGCTGCAGTGGTGGTACCGTGGTAATGATCAGTGCACGCCCGGCCCACCAATTAGACCCAGCCATTGACTCGCAGTCATTCATGCCTGCCATTCATCCTCGCAACATGTCGCCAGTCAAGGGATGGGAAAAAACGTCGATGCTTAAGTACCTATAATAAAATCGATTAAAATAGCAAAAGCTATTAAGTTAAGATATAAATAAAAATCGATTTAAAATAGCAAAAGTTACTTGATGTCATCGAAGTGGTATTTGCAAGCCAGTCTAGGCTTAAATCAGCTGATCGTCTGAAAGAAAGATGATAGAGTGCTTTGGAGGGCAGCATTGATAATATAGGCATGATCGAAGGTAGGAAGTTTTAAGTGGCGAAACCGACCGCCACTTTGATATATGTCTTGACGAACATCGTCTCAGGCCCATAAGACATTTAGACAGCCCACACGATAACAATAAGAAAAAAAAACCATACAAAAGACGAAACCCTAAAAAATAAATACTGCAGTCAGTGCAAAAAACATCGAATGAATTTTATGCGTTTAATGAATTTTATGAATCGATCAACTGCAGATCGATTTTTATAATGTCACATCCTTGCGCCTTTGTTAGAGCATTCCTGCTAATTGTGGAAGAGCGATTCTGGGGCGATGGGGTTAAGTGGTATTTGGAACCGTTGGGATGGACCTCGTTGAGGCAGAAGCGTTGTCTGTTTGTTTAGGTCAGGGTGTAATAGGCAGAGGAATTAAGCTGATCATCCCGAACAATGCTGTTAGACAATTGAAGTGGCGACGATTCTACCAGAGACGAAATTCTCCGGGTCTCCGGGAGCTGGGGAAACTCAACTCTCGCCGCCCATCGCCATGATTGACGACATCGTGATGTCTCACCTGAATGTGAAATCAATGTACTAGACTTAAGATAGACTGTAAACAAAAAAAACCTAACCTAATGTAATTAAAAAACGCTTACGGTCTTCCTTCCAGATCACGATCCGTTACCGACGGTGCTCTCTACACTTCCCAACCTTAACATTTTGCGTCACAAATATGGGTAACGACCAAAGTTACCAAAATTCACGCAATAGGGACCAGCGCGAGTCTCATTACAGGTATACCATGGTAAGATGGCGTATGGATAGAGAGCAGCGAGAGCAAATGGAGAGAAATAGGGCGAAAGAGCGCTTGGACAGCAGGGAGTTTCGTCAACTCGCCGAAAGGAAAGAGCGTGACGAACGCATACGAAGGGAGCGTCTGGAGGATAAGGAGAGACGCAGGACAGAGCGAAAGGCCGACCGAGCATTCCAGCGGGAAATGTTCGACAAACAACAAAAGGCCCTAGCAGAGCAGCGTGAGGCACGCCGGGAGGAGAGGCTTGAGGCGCAGGAGCGCAAAGAGCGCCTCGACAAGGAGAGGGAAGATCGTAGGCTCGAACAAACGAAAGCCATGGACGAGATTACGTGCCCGCAGAGTATTCGAAAGAGAGGAGAGGGCACTGAAAAGAGCGTCTCGAATGCGAAGTCCACCATAAGAAATAACTCTCAATGTACTAGATTTAAGGTAGAATAAAAAAACTAAGTAACAAGATACAATATAATCCTACGAATCCTACGAAAGTTTATAAACTTCCTAGTAAATTGATAAACTTACGGATCTTGTTATTTTCCTGTGACATATACATTACCTATATCTAACTACATTGTGAACCTTAATACCTTCCTACATAACCATCTCATATAAAAAAATAGTGACTAGATCTCGATACTGACATACCTACATACTTTACAAAGAAAGTATTGAATATTACCTATCCATTTCCTAGGATGTCGCTTTTAGACAGGACTAGACCTTTAGGTAAAAAAGTATCAGCCTATATACTGTCCCACTGCAGGGCAATGGCCTTCATCATAGAAATCTTACTTTAGACCATTAGGTAGTTCTACATAAATCAATGGGGTAGGTCATAGAGAACCATATTAGTAGTCAGGGGTAGGTACAAGTACAGTAAGTAGGTTTTATTCGGTGCGTTAATTTATTTATCAACTGTTGAGCAAACGATAAAACGACATTGCAAAAAAAGTTACTGAGAGTAATGAAATCGTAATGGCATTGCATACTCCTTACTGTGTTGCAACGAATGGGTGTTTCAGTCTTTATTTAGACCAGATTAATTACACAATAAGAATTATTTCCAGTCCTAAGTACATCCAATGATGACATGTTTGTGGCAAATTGTCCACTCATGTAGGTAAGTTAGCTCTAACACAACATGACAGTAGGTATGTTGTTTCTTTTATTGTCGTATTAATTGTAAAAATCAACTAATAATGTTATAAAGCAACGTTCTCACTAACGTTTTTTTTACTAATTTGCTGGTGGCGGTTATGACATTTTGATGCCATTCGTTAGAGACTTATAAGACGGATCGATAACCTTTTAAATGTTAAAAAGGTAACAGAACGGAAGTCAACAATTGAATTCTAATGGAAATAGCACGTAAGTCTCTGATCAGTGTTTTGGCTTTCCTGAAAAGTTGCTTAAAATGACTTACATAGTGTTAGAACTTCACTGACGATTTTGAATATTAGGTTTGTAAGTTGTAACGATCGTGACTGGGGGAACAGGAGACGGCCGAAAAAGAGATGGTGGATGTGCTTAGAATGCCACGATTAAAAATTTGGTGAATGATTCGACGACAGGGACCAATTGAAGAAAAAGACATACTGCGCCGCGCCCTGATGACTAGGACATAGGGCAGGAGAGGAAGATGAGACCTAATTAGAACTGAAAAAAGTGAACGGGGCATTTTTCCCGCGGAGCTTCGCGGTTACGGAGTCTGAACCGCAGTGATGTTCCGGATATTCGTATCACTAGGTACTCAACAAAATTGATAATTTACGCATTTTAGGTACACGACCAGACCAGAAAGTCAAAGTTATAATAATGATAGCGGTTATTCTGAATGAATACCATCAAAACGTAACGTGACGACTGATTAACATGACATTAAAATAAATGAATTGGTCATGATAACCGAATGTTGTGTTATCTGCCCCGTACTGAATGACATTGTGAACCAGATCGTGTTATTGTAAACAAGCGGCTTGCGGGTCTTTGTGTTCAGTAAAGTCGGCTCCTAAGAGAAAATAAACACTATAATACCTTTTGATAGATAGCTAAGTAGATGTTTGACTTATACTTTCTTACATTTTTTTAATTTATTAATCATTAATAAATTAATAACAATTCTCAATTTATAATAAGTACCTTCTTCAGTACCTACCTAGCTACAGATTTATCAATGAAGAGAGGGGTCTCTGCTAATACAGCTTTGTCAAACTTAAAAGCAAACGCCCACACATTGTATTGATCAACTACTTGCCTGTAGTAAACGATTCTTTCTTTTTTTTTTTATACAACATCACATACATTGATCTGACTCCGAGATAGGTAGCTCAAGCACCTGTGTTACGGATATCAGAATCAACAGCGGAATTACAAATATATACATATAATACTTTTCTTTTGTAAATACATACTTATAATACATACAAATACCCAGACCAATACAAACAGACATGTTCATACACACAAATGTTTGTACTGTGCGGGGATCGAACCCGCAACCCTTGGACCAAAGGCAGCGTTCACTACCACTGTTCCAAACGGGTCGTCAAACGATAAAGATATATTTGATTTTTCACACGGAAGGTTGGTAGTAGTAGTACTAAATAGAGAGGATGCCAGATCCAGACTCTTTTGGGTCGCTTCACCCCAAGGTTTAAGATTAGTCAGTCAGTTCGTTATGCCTATTTCATATATTCGCACTGTTGTTCGAATCCCAATCGCTGACAACCGGTCACTCCATATTGGGCTTGTAAGTATAGTATGTGATAAGGCAGCCCCTAACTAAGTGATAGTCAGATCGATAAATAGTCTACTATTCCCTACATTTGCTCCGTGTTCGAGTCCCCATCGCCGTCTGTCGGCGCTGAATGCAATCTTTGTCTGACATCAGACGCTTGTATTTCCGCGTTTCAAGGCAGACGTGTTGCCGAGCGAAGGGAAGGCCGCAGGCTTTTAAAAGGAATAAGTATAAAAATGCCGTTGTTTTACATATTCAGTGACAGTTTATGTATACTGCATGAGCAAGTTAAGTGAGTGCATAAAAATGTAGGTAGGATAAGAACGTACGCCTTCAAATGAGGGTCTGGTCGTGGCCGGGAATACGAGTACTGCATTCGTTGAAGAAGAAACTCTAAGCGTGTTAAAAGTCCTCCAACGCATTGTGGGCTTATGTGGTAAGACAGACGCCCATTAGGGCAAGCCTGTGTTCCAACAATGAGGACAATAAATTGAGACAACATCACAAACATTGTGCTGGTCCTTTATATAGTTTGATGGATATAATTTCCCATCAAAATAAAAGGGGCGCATGCGTGTGTCAGATTGCAGATCACAGTCCAGTCTAAATTAATTGTAAACAAGACAATTATGTACAAACATCATTAATTGGTTTCTAATCTCCGCTAGGATATCATGGAAAATACCATTCCTGGTCATTAGGCTTGTTTCGAATCCATTAGGTATGTAGATCCATCTAGCTCGACTGGCAACACCTTTTTAAGGTGACGGGTAGGGCACACTAGAGACGCCAATCGATTTGAACTTTTAGCTACTAAACCTAGATCTATTTTAAACTATTTCGGGGTTACAACCTCTCGGCAAACACCTATACTATTTATTATAATAACCATGCACAAATGTTGGGTCCGTTTTTGTACGCGAAAAATTTATTCACGCCAAAAGTTGCCGCTTTTGGCGTGAATAAATTTTTCGCTTACGAGTTGGACCCAATATTTTTGCATGGTTATTTAATAAATATTATAAGTGTTTGCCGAGAGGTTGTAAACCCGAAATTGTTTGAAATAGATTTAGTTTAGTAACTAAAAATTAAAATAGATTGGCGTAGCTAGTGTGCCCTACCCGTCGCCTTAAGCTTCATTTTAGGGCCGAATAAATGTTTCGAGAGAGTTGTTAATAAGACCCGAAAGGTCCCTCTACCTGTTGAGGCCAGGGCAGACACCCGACGCAATCATATGCGTGCTGCATAACATATGCATTCGCTTCAATGACTCCGCAGTTGACTCATCGTTTTCGAATGTAACTGCCTATTTTCCTTAAAGGCATAATATGAAATGGCCGTTATATTCAAATGCCGGGATCAAGGTAGCTGGATCTGGAAATGAGATTAATTTTAAAATGACTGTAGTTATAGTATATAAGTACGTAGTAGTTACTAATATGGAACTATTTGAAAAAGTTATTTTTTCTCAATAGACAATTACAAGGTATATTTTTTATTCCAGAAGAGGATTTTCCTGATTCCAACCTCACGATGCATGGGTAGGTAGGTATGGTAAATGAATGGCAGTGTGAAACTAAAACCTAGCTAATATAAGTAGGTAGACTTTTTTCAGCTCGTTCTCTTACTACCTACTTATTGATTAAGGCGCACGTGCTGTTCGTATAAGTAGATATTGCTTTCAGTGTTAACTCTTTATTTTGGTATTGCTAAATCTGTAGCATTATCGTTAATTATGATACTTAATTTTAGAAAGAAATCACAGTCCAAATAGTTAGCAGAAAATACCATATCCTTTGTTTATCGTCCAACCAAAACAAGACATGCAAAACTCGTTGCCCCATTTTGCTCAAACCCTAACAATGATCAAAGCCATTCCTAATGCGGCATATCGCACAGCTATTGAGTGTCACACGACGAGTCACTGGCGCCTGCGCAGCCGCGTGGCCAGTACTGGACGAATTCCTGTCGGTATTACTCAGCTGTCAGCTCATGAACTGAGGATAAAGCACGCGTGGACGATACAATTCCATTGAGTTTAAGTAACTCGAGATAGAGCTTGTTATTTGTTTCATCACATAAATCAAAACATCATAGACGATATCAACCTCTGTGGTTAGTAAATTAAAGAGAGAGTACTGTACCTGGTATTATCGCCACCTAAGATTTTATGAGAAACAACAAATTTGAAAAGTACTGACACACTCATATCAAGACGAGTAGGTCAAACACCAATATGTGCGAGCCACAGACTTTGGAATGTAGGTATTATGCTGCAAATATGATTTTAACACCTATGATATACTAATATGATATAAGTAAATCCAACACCTCTCTAAAAGAACATCGCCTCATTAAATTCGAAGGTCACTGGCTGAAATTCCACGAAGGAATATTACCAATTATTTAGTTAAGTGGCAACCCATTGGCCAAAATCTTGCATGTAGGTACGGCTGGAAAGACATACCAAAATGTTCGAGATAAAGTTTGTTTTATTAAAGTTGTCGATTCTTGCTGCTATAAATCATTGGACACACCGGTAGCTATACTAAATGATCACGTAATCAGTAGGTAAAATAAGTGTGTAAACTTTCTTAACCCTGGGATCACAAAATATTTTGTGCTGGGAGGAGCAATATCGACCGGTCTATTTAGACATAATAGTAGGGATGTTACGGAGCTTCTACTCCGGTTCTGAAAAGTCGGAACTTCCGATGGATATACAACTCCGACTCCGACTTCGGTTTCGACAGTTAGGTTATTACCAGAGGTCGAAGCATAAGAAATAGATTGAAGGCTAAAAGACATTTATTTATTAAATACATTTGCTACTTGTAGAATCATTTGATATGATTTTAGCATTCGTTTTATTTATTTATTAATTATTAAATTGCACATGTTACATTTAATTGTACTTACTTAAATTTATCGTAAATAAATTAATAAGTAATTGTTAAAAATAGTGGTTATTTTAGTTTATTAAACCTGCCCTTAAAACATTGCATTCGACCTCCGACTTCGGTTTCGATAATATCACCTCCCTAACATCCCAGGAGCCCAATTCTCGTGCTCGTGATATTTTGAGAAACATGGCGGATATCACCTAAAAACCATACAAAAAAAACTATGTTTTAGTGATAAATGTCGTATGAAAATAAATGTCACGAGCACGAGAATTGGGCTCCAGGAGCCCAATTCTCGTGCTCGTGATATTTTGAAAACATGGCGGATATCACCTAAAAACCATACAAAAAAACTATGTTTTAGTGATATATGTCGTATGAAAATAAATGTCACGAGCCCGAGAATCGGGGTTCTGGTAGCGAGGTAGGTAGGTAATAGTAATAATAACATTTCTTTTGAACTCATGTTTAGAAACATCACCTAATCCTGACGCATAAAGACTTCAAATGAAGAATGCATCAGACAGTGACTATGCATTGAATTTATTCGCTTCTAAGAAATGACTTGGCATTTGGCCAAAGACCTTCCAAAAAATCTTTGTTAGTCCATTTTCTAATAAGCTTTATTTGGCACTCTATATAAGGTCCCAGTGTGGCAGGAAAACTGGGGCCTTAGGTATTGACCAAAAAAAAAGACAATTCCATAGATAGGTACTTCGGAGGGCAGGTTAACATGTCCGGTTACTTTAGTAGTAGTCCTAAGATCCAACGTGAGAACTCTTAAAGGTGTTATTTAGATATCTGAGCTTAACGGTCCACAGTTTCATCATCATCATATCTGCTGGTCCTCCGCTGGTAATAGGTCCCCCAGGATTTCCAAACTGATCGGTCCTACGCCCGCATCAAAGGTATTCCTGCGATGTTCACCAGGTCAGCGGTCCACCTTAAGGAGGGTGGCCCTACCTGGCTGCAACACTCGGTTCGCGGACTTACCTCAAGGACATTTCAAGCCAGTACATACATAGTAGATATGTCATACACCTTAAAAACCGTCCTAGAAAATAACAAATAAAAATAGCAATACGGCTTGCGAAACTCGCGTCCTCATACAAATGCCACAACTGTTCCCATTCTCAGTGAAAGCGGGCATTGTGGTGCGGTTGCGCCAGCGCCGCGGAAGCCTTGCCACACTCGCTGATACAGCTGTTGCGAAACCGATCGAAACGCTTCAAATACAGTTGGTATAGAGAAACTGTTGCTAACTTAAGAAGATAATTTTTAGTGTGTGCTTTTGTAGGTACATATTAAGGTGACGGGTAGGGCACACTAACGACGCCAATCGATTTTAATTTTTAGCTACTAAACCGGATCTATTTTAAATGTTGGGTCCGTTTTGTACGCGAAAAATTGATTCACGCCAAAAGTGGCCACTTTCGACGTGAATCAATTTTTCGCGTTGGACCCAACATTTGTGCATAGTTATTTAATAAATAGTATAAGTGTTTGCCAAGAAGTTGTAACACCGAAATTGTTTAAAATAGATCCGGTTTAGTAGCTAAAAATTAAAATCGATTGGCGTCGCTTAGTGTGCCCTACCCGTCACCTTAAGTAGATTCAACAAAGGTATAGAAATATAGAGCGCATGAAACTTTTATTCAAAGATTTTAATTTTACTTTTTTGGCTTTTTTAAAAACCATTTAGGACTTAAATATATAATAGGGCCTCTCTAATCTAGATTCTCGTTACCTAACCACTAAATTCTAAACATACAATCAACGTATGACATTTATATTAAGGAACTATATCTATATAGGAAGAACAGTTTCCGCAATACTGGAAAAACATTATAACTATGTTAAATGCGTGTATAAAAACTTCCCTTGCATGAATGAATGAATGAATGGCGATGGCAACCTCCTCGCCATATGTGGGTGGTATGTTGACATCACGATTATTGTTCTTAGATGTGCGGTGATTAGTAAAACCCAAGTAATTTGTCCATCCGGCATGAGTTCATTATGAGTAGACCTGACCAGGGATCAAAGATCGACGGATAATAACCACTCAGTTATGCGCGTACAGCTGATGACTAGTATTTAACAATAACTGCATGATACTGCATGTGATAATGAGGAATCATCAATTACAATTTGTTAATTCGCACACTTGCGTAGGTACCTATTAGAGAAATAAGCAGGAATAAGTAAGTAGTCGCTTTTAAAATAAGTGTAAAAATAGTATATACTAATAAACTGTAAAAAACACTTTGCCTATTAGTGTCTGTATATTATTAACCTGAAACCAACTTAGGGCGATAAAAAGACAACTAACAGAATATGAATCAATGATTTTTAAAATGTTTGTCATCTCGGAAACTACTGAATGGGTTTGGACGTTTTTTTTTTGTTGTATAGCAACTAAGCCTGAGATTAGGTATAATTTAAAAAAAAATTGATGCAAACATGCAAATTTCTCCATATCTTGCTAACTTTATAAAAAATATTTAAGAGATAAGATTACAGGGAGATAAGATTTTTAAGATATAAGCGTTTCGATTTTCACTAAAATATGATGAGGTGGATATTTAGGTAACGCATAATAAGTCATTTAGAGGAAGCTTTCACAAGCAAAACGAATATGAAACTCATCAGCTATGAAGGTCCATACATTTTAACAAGACACACGCGTCCTTGTTTATATCTTTACATAGTTCATACTTTCAACTTACTTATATGCATAAAGTAAGTTTAATCGGTCATATTAGCGGTCGACAAAAACAAAGCTTTTCGTGTAGACTGTAGAGTAATTATAATCAAGTTTATCTAAAGTTCAAGAAGGTCCTGCACCTTTATTTATGGTAACAAAGTCTATGTCGTGAGTTGTTAGTCTTGTATGTGACGTTGTGCGTAGAGACCATGTTAGAAGTTCTAATTTTCCGCGCGTATTAGTCAAAGGCCGTGAACAAATGAGGTACGCTTCTTAGTGGAGTAATTAAATAAAAGCCACTTTTGGTTGACTATCAAAATTTTTATTCTATTGACACCGCGTACCTTATATAGGTAAGTAAAAACGAAACGCTAGCGCGATGTAATATGGCACAGCGCCATCTCTTGAACCACGGATAAACTAAACTACACTAACATTTTTATGTTACGGTTTAATGACATGCGTTTTCAATTACCTGAGTGTATCCTACCTTTTTCAAACGTGCTTTGATGCTGAATAGGACGTAGGTATTTTATCCAACTGCTTCGGGGGTACACATGGGGACAGGTAGTACTACCAGCAATCGTGTTTTCTTTAAAATTCACACTGATCACCAAGTATTGAACTATTCAGGGACAGGGCGGAAAGGTCCTTGAGTGGAGGCTACGTACAGGAAGTTGCAGCCGTGTCGGAGGACCGAGGATCTGGTGAAGGTCGCGGGAATCCATTGGATGCGGGCCGCACAGGATCGATCTGTGTGGAGAAAAGGGGGGGGGGGACTATGTCCAGCAGTGGACGTCTATTGGCTGAAATGATGAGGGACATCTAGCACACCCAGAACTGAGACAATTACATTATTTTTATTTACATTAACTTTCGCGTAAGATTAGGTGATTTGTAATTTATTGATAGAATATTTGTAATTGAAATATGGTGTTAATTATTATTGTTTAATTAAGAATTATTTGTTAATTAAGCTTTTTTGGTTTTGCCTGAGATACAGGGTTTCCCTAGTTCAGGCACCAAAACTTAAAATTGCTCACTAAGTACAAGTAGATTATATTATAAGTAATAATTGGTTCTTATGATATTTCAATAAAGTTATAAATTAAAAAAAGTTTGTTGACCCGACCGGGATTCGGCGGTTGCTCGTGGGCCCCGCTGAAGTCTAGCATTAAGTACACAGTAGGTAGATACTTCGGTGATTGTTGAAAGTGATTTGTGGCGGTACTCCACTGGGTAGTTTAATTTGTTGCGGTATAGGTAAAGGTACCTTCCTGCTGTGACAAAAATGCATGTTCATAATAAATTAGAGATCCTCATAACAACTAATAAAAATATGTCGTAAAGAACATATGTGTGGGTATCACGAATGAATAACTCCTAGGTTTAACTCATTACCTATCTAAAGTAAACATTGACAAGTCACCTACTTAATCCTTCAAAAACGTCAAATTACATGAGTGAGTATTCTAGTTCTGAGAAATACTACTCAATCGGTATTTTCCTTTCATCAGTCTTCCTTAGGTATTTCAACTTAAACGGAGTAGGTATTTGAACTAAAACAAAGATAATTTCTCTACGTAAATACGTAGAGAAATTTTCTTTAAAATAGTATAGATAGATAGATAGCTATTCTTTATTGCACAAAAATAAAATACAAGCATTATACAACAGCAATAGACATTACAATAAGGCGGTCTTATCACTTGTAGCGATTTCTTCCAGACAACCTTTGGGTAGAGGAAAGAAATATCGTATTCGTAATAAGGGAAGACAGTGCAAAGTAGTTTAACAAATGAAATTGAGAATGGCAGAAATATACATTATTTTATATTTTAATATTATTACATTACATAAATAATAATAAACAATACATACATACCCAATAATATATACATAGATAATTTATAACAAAAATATATTACTCACAAAAAAAATATATTACTTTCAAAAGTATATTACTGAAACGATTATTTTATCCAGTATCTAAAACAATAATTAAAATTTAGAGTTTGCTGCAATGCTTACTTAGCCCACCGACAATTTTAGGTAGGTACATTCATAATGAGAGTATTTCACCTTCTACCTACTCACCCCTAGTTTCATAAAATCACGTCCGTTAGTCTGTCTGCCTATTTTGGTTCAACCAATAGCTATAAATGATCTGACATTGCGTATTTATTAGATTTCATCACCAACACGAAAATAACAATAAAATATAGGTATGGCGTATTAAAAAGCTACTTAGGTAACTTGATAGAGATCAAAAGAGCAACAAAGTACCTACTTAAATCTTAAAAATCACAGAAACTGACAGAGGAAACTTCAATCAGTATTCTTATTGCCCATATTTCCAATTATCTGCATTCTTCTATGGATAGGATAGTCAAGCCTTGGTCAGACCTTGATATCATACATTCAGTAGAATGCGTTCTTCATTCGATGTCAATGTTATCCGTGTGACCTGCTGTACTGTAGGTAACTAAAGCGATAACAGTAAGATTCAAACAAAATAACTATAGGTAATTTGTTTAAATCATCTGTCCGTAGACTGCCACCAAAAAATACCTACTTTCCTAAATTGGTTTTACTATAATATTGTTTTGGACAAAAAATGTTTCCCAAAATGTTTAACTTTGTCAACCAAAATTTCTCAAACTAATTTCGGAAAATTCTCATTTGGCAAAAAAGCTTTTGTCAAAACCTTAGACTCTAAGGTCAAAACAAACGTATTGTATTTAGCTAAGGTCTTTATTGTCATGGACTAATCTATTGTACCTATACTAAATTATTGCTAGGCAATTTTTCAAATAACCAAATATTGTTTTATCAAATTTATCAAAAAAACTTTCTCTTTTCAAAATATTTAGTACGAAATCAGGGTCGATGTCTGAAACGTTGAAGAAACAAAAAATGTTGGTGGGCCACCATGCTCAATATTTGACGAAGAGTCCATATAAGGGGCTATTCATTTATTACGTGAGATGATTTAGGGGGGATTGGTGTCCCTTCGTCCAGCATACTCATAATGGAAACTTGATATTTCATGCATGCCAAAAAATTCTGCTGAAATAGTGCTGCTAAAAAAATATAGCCATAGTTCGATGAGTATGCTGGCCGAACGTTCCGCCCAGCATACTCACCTCCGTTTGGGTAATCTGCGAACGCTTTGAGCATAATTCATACTTCAAAGTATGCTGCCCAAATAGTGCCAAATACTGCCCAAAAAGAAAAAAACGGTGCTTTTCTAATATTTTTGCTAAGAAAAATATTAGAAATGAAGGTTTCTTTCCTGCATCAAACTTAAATATTGAATGTACATCATCACGGTAATGTTAAATGTTGGATGGGTGGCCGAGGTACAGGTGTGACTTTTCCCTAAAAGTCGCACCTGTAACTCGGCCACCCATCCAACAATATAAAGATACCTACTTCGCTATCGGAAAGCGTGTTAAGTAGAGTCAGATACAAAAAGCCTTATCAGATAATAAGAAAATCGGTTTGATAAACATAGATAAGTACCACGTAGACCTAGTACTTATGTACAGACGGCAACAACGGTCACAACCTGAAATTTTGGAAGGGGTCTTTAATAAAGTATAAGGACTATACTTTAATTAGAGACCCCGAGACACAAAATTAAAGATACTGTAAGAAGTTAAATTCTTCTTACAGAAAGAATTGTAATGATAAGAGGGTGTCACTGTAAGAGGTTAGGGTTTCTTACAGAAAACATATCAATAAAACAATAAAGGTGAGTAATTAAATAGAGACCTAACTAAATAAAGTGCTATCTATGGCTACCGGAGATGGGGTGATGCTCATGGAAAATAATCTAGAATAAATGAAACGAGATATTTAAGTTTAAACACGCAATTCATTTATTTATTAATATTCTTTTTATTCTAGTATCTTTATATTCTTCACCATATGTATGAATAGCAAATATTTAGGTTTGATTAACCTCTAATAAATAAGTGGTAGACACATGAGACTCAATAAAACGTACCATTTCAGGGTCGCAGTTACGTTCGTCAAACCTTAACGCATTCCCAATAAAACCACAAATAAAGACTAATTAGTTACTAATTTTTAAATGTTTATCCGGCTTAGCGGCTCTCATACAGAGCAGCGAGGTATCCCTGGCATCAAAGATTATTAAGAAAATATGTACTAAAGTTCTAACCTGAGGATCCCTAGTTAGACACTATACCTCCAGGACTAACTGCTGGGTTATCCCTGGCAGTGGTGAGGCATCAAAGCTACGGCCTGCAAACCATGCGGTCACTTCCGCATGTCCAGTTATTTAGACATCATAGCCTTTGGGTGTAATTTTTCTTGTAGGTAATAGTGTAATAAGTATTGTGTGTTGACTCAAAATTGCAGACATTCAATTGGATGCTTCTATTTTAAACATTGCTCTTTAATTTAAATTTGTATATTGTCTCATTTTTTAACAATTATATTAAATTCAATACAGTATTCCGAAGATAGATACCTAAGCTTACAAGTGCGGTCAACCACAGATATTATCAATGAGTACAGATCTGTCAAATTTCTTCAATAGATACCCACTTTTATGTCGAGTCAAACCCGTTTGATTCAATATCAGCTGGAGTTTGACACGATTGTATGGTTATGTGTCTGTCTGTACATTGACGTACCTACCTATGACAATCCTTCAATCATCAAGCAGCCTTAGTTTTCCTCAATAACAAAGACCAGTTGATTTACAGATAAGTGATACCTATATGTGATATCATCAAGCTCTTGAAACCCCTATAAAGTACTATATACTAGGTACCTACTCTAGCTCTCGGTATCTCAAGAGTGCTTGTATAATTTTACACGAGCTTTGTTGATGCTTGATTAGGCTGTTGACACCTATATATCTATACTTACATAAAGTAAAGAGATTTTTTTTTATGTGATAGGTGGCAGACGAGCAGACGAATCGCCTGATGGGAAGCGATTGCCGTCGCCCATAGACATGGGCGAGACCAGTCAGTGGAGTCACAAGTGCGCTGCCAACCTTACAATCCCCCCTTCCTCCGGATTGGGCCTCCGGTACTCTCACTCACGTAGCGAAACACAGCACAGTGCTGCTTCACGCCCGTTTTCTGTGAGATTTATGTAGGTATGTAACCTACATAATGTACCTATATGTGACGAATATACCCAAAACGTACTGGAGTGTTTTCAAAAACTCTTTCACTACTAAATTCACGTCATTATCCTTGATTAATATTAGGTATTCGTTAGCAAAAAAAGGGATAGAATTTATTTTTTCAAAATTTTAGCGTTTGAATATGCCCTTGCAACCATACACCCAATACGAGCAAAAAGGACTTCATATGTGACATCTTAAAATACGAATGACCGCATATCTCCAGCATGCAGCCATAACAGACTTCGTTTAATTAAATAGATATGTACTGCTGTTATTGTACTTTAATACCATTCATATCAGATAATCTTCCCGATAACAAAGCATCAAGTATTACTAACTCTTTACTCTCTCTTACTCACTCACTCACTCTACATTTGCTAAGCCTAAAGTACCTAATTTGTGGCGAAGCCTTGGTTGGTGTGAATTTAGGATTGCGATTTGTGGACATAAAACATAACAAAGAAATATGTTTTAGCATCTAAAATTTAGCTTGCAAATGTAAAGAATAAAACTAGAATTACTAGTAAGACAGACAAAAGAACACCATCTAAAAATAAAAACTGTTATTGTGACTTGAGTTTAGTTCAATAAAAATCCGCAATATGGCGGATTCCTCTATCATAGACAATTTAACTGTTTAATTGTAACGTACAGCCATACATCAAAATATATAAAACTATCCAATTTTCGCAGTCGATTCTCACCTTAATATCAAAAACGTTCGGTTCAATATCGAATTGAGGAATCTTCACAGATAGTAGTAACATGGTGTGTGGCTGTCTATACGTACAGACAGTACTACAATTCCTCGCGCATAAAACCATGTATAAATAAGTAAAACCATTATATGATTTTAAACTTTCGTGTAGCGTTATACAAATAATTACATTAATTATTAAATATCCCCTGTACTGTGTACGTGTACCTACATTAAGTATAAGTAAAACATTATTATGGGAAATGGCACATTGATAAAATGGTCTGCATCGCGACTGGTTAAGCCAAGGAGTGTCTCTGACTCACAGGCGGCGCCCACGCCCAACTCGTTATATCTACAAGGAATTCTAAAACTAGGCGCCCCTGTCAATACGTTTTTTTTATCAGCCTGATAGATAAAATATTTTAGCCTCGATACATTATTATGTCATTCATAAGATGATCTATTCGTTTGAGTGCATGCATATTTTTTCAGAGTATGCTATCTAAACTTATGGAACTTGTATATTGTAGGTGAATTGGGACCTAAATTATATTTATGCCTAAAATAGGGGTGTCCATTTTGAAAAAACATCGATTCGATACATCAAAGCTTTACATCGATGTCTTTCGATGTATCGGATGAAAACATCGAGTACCTACTTTTTCTAAAGTATATTGCAAAGCTAAAGTCATGTCAAATTTCTCTCAAAACAGGTCATCTTTTCAGAATGTTTGTATTTGAAGGTGAGAAGAGGTAAATCCTATTATTACAGTTTAGATTTTCATCTTTCATAAAATAATAGATCTAACTTCCATCGTAATCTGTGTATACAAACAAGGGCAAGGGTGAATTTGTGACCTGTAATGGTAAGGTTCATTTGCTCGCTATCGTACATATTATTACTTTTCACAGGACACAAACTTTATTATTATGACTTTATATTCAATATTTTTTATAAAAAAAAATGTAATTTTTTTTTAAAAAAATATTTATATTAGTTTTAAATATCATTGAATCATTTACATAAACTTGAGTTTTTGTAACATAAACCGGTTATCTTCGATTCGATGTTTTATGAAAAAACATCGATACATCGAGTATAACGATAGCTTTTCAAAACATCATATCGATTCGATGTATCGCATTGTAAACATCGATGTATATCGAATATCCCCATAAAACCGTAAAGAAGTACGCGTACAAGGGCAATCCCGTAGGTAGCATAGTTGAAACCATAGAGTAAGGTAATAATACTCTGGTTGTTGAAACTAAATCCTTCCAAATCTACAAACTGTAATACATATAAGAAGAAAACAAATAAATCTATACTATTTAATAAGAGGTATATCCAACTGACAACGAAAATGATTATAGGTTACTCGTAAACACGAAATGCTTGCGCGATGTTATCGACACTTAGCTCCATCTATTGGTATACTATAGGTAAACGACGGGTAACTAGTATAATATATTACAAAAAAAAACACTTCAAAACCTTCTAATTGGCTGGACTTGTATGGAACAGCTGATTTTTTTTTTCATTTTTATATTTTTAATTAACTTTGCTAAAAGGACTTGATTCATGGCCCTATTGAAACCTAATAAGAGAGCATCGGCGTTGAAACGATAATTTTTTAACTAAACTGTACTCCCTATCCAGAGGGCCTACAACGAAACAGGATTTCACAATCTCTATCCCCGTTACTTTCACATGGGACGTACGTCACTTTTGATTAGATGCGACAAGAATATTCTAGTTCGTTACGTGGTATCGTTGTAGGCCACCCATACGGAGGTATTACACATTTCCAGAACGTCGGATAGTTTTCACTTTGTTCGTAATTAGACAACCTCGACAAGTCGTCTGAGCGATGTCACACCAATTTACATGTAATGAGTGCCTTCCATAAATTAAGCCATATGTGCTCGGTCTCTATTCCTGATGCAAACGCGGCTTGGTCGGCGCCGGCGATTCGCAACACATCGTCGCTGCATTAAGTCTGAGATTAACTATCCGACCTTATGCACTTCAAAATAAAGTTCACAATTGAGCTAAGTAGGAGTATTTAGACCGACTCATAATTGCACCCCATACAAGACTGTTGTGGGTGGACATCCGTCTGCTTTACGGCCACAGCTTAGGATGAAGATTTCAATAAGTAAGTAAGTGAGTAACTTAGATTAAATTTTGATTTAATCTAAGGTGAGTAAGCGATTTTTGAGCAATAAGCAGACGAAGCAATAAAATAAACTTCAATTGTTTAGTCGATGAAGTCCAGCAGTTCAATTGTTTAGTTAAAGAAAGGTAGTCGATGAAGTCCAGCAGACTCTATGGAGTACCTGCATTGATTCCATCCTTCAAAGGTCACTAAGCCTCTTATCGGAGCCTATCAAATGTCAATTTTTGTAGAAACACACTACCGGACTTTTCGCAAATACCTAGGGCTTTGAGCACTAATTTTGAAACCTGATTTTCTATAAATCTTAGGCATAGTTTTGATGTTATTCGCGTTATTAAATTACTGTTATATAGGTAGGTACATTGATCACCCTAAACAGGAAAACAACCATGGTCATTTAAATTTAGCAGAGGAATGGAATGAATTGGAAAACCATAAATACACACACAACAGGTAAACATTACCATATTCCTCAATCAGTACTATGTGTAATTGTTGTGGAGTACTTACCTATTTCATTTACATAGGTAGGTACATATTTTGTACAAGTATATCAAAGTAGAGTACCTATGTAAGACGTAAATGCATACACGTGTAGTTTCAACAAGTTAGTAAAGTTATTAGAATAGGTTAAAATGCTTGAGTTAGTTCATCGTTTTACTTCGCACAAATACTTTGTAAAACACGGTGCCGAACACGTGATCGCCGTGTGTAAACAGTTGACGCAACTGACTTCGGATGTTAATTAGTGTGTAGCGCGGTTTGACGATCTTTGATGAAATGATAGCAGAACTATCGATAGAATCTGATCTAATTTGTGACTGATCTGATCCCCGCACCCACAAAATAGAAAACAACATGTGCATAAAAACGTTAGGTACCTACTTGCGTTATCTAAGGTCCCCTGAGACGATTTGTTGCTTATCTATCTCCTGAACTATGAGCAATGTAGGTGTACCTACATCATCTAGCCGTGTGGTCCCCGGCAGAGTAGAATAGGCCACCCTCACTCTTACCGAGGTGTCGTAAAAGGCGACTAAGGTAAAGCTGCTGGCATGATCATCAGCACCCAGAGAAGGGGCTGCATTTATATCAAAACCCTCGCCAACCCGTCTGCCAAGCGTGGTGAGTATGGCAATTACCCCTCATGTGATTGAGGGAGGCCCGTGCCCCAGCAGTGGGGAGTTAAATGGGCTGACGATGAAGTACCTACATACCAAAAGTATTTAAAGTTGAGTTCGTACCTTTGATTAAATTAAAAAGAGGTTAATCTAAGGTACATACCTGCACATTTTCTTCTCTCTTGCGAATGCTGCTGATTTGAAGACGAGCATTCCTCTTCCCTATATTATCCCATGCCACACTCTACTGCTTCTTCTATTGCTAAAGCTTGATCCATCCACTTTGTTTGTTAGAGTAAAAATTTCTTCGATGGCTGTCTCCTGCACATCAAATCCGCCATTATCAAGATAACATACACACATAACGATCATGATTAGGTACACACTTTAAACAAGAAGTACGATAAAATAATATTTACTTCACAGTCTACTCGTACCGATATGAATGAACGAACTGAGTAGAAGTCGGGGATTCCCGTAAAAAGTATCGACACTAGCGCCACTGTTGATATTTACTTGATACTATTGTCAAAAAGATAAGAAAGTTGCCAATAAAATCGAATTATAAGTCAGGTGATCCGTCTGTTCGTCTGCCTACCTATTACATAAAAAAAGGTAACTAACTAACTTTATTAGTTTTTGTATAAAAATACTTAACTACCACCTACTTGGAGGTTTTGCTGGTTATTTAGAAAATAAAGACACGATGAAAAAAAAGATGGCGTCAATTGCTCGTGGAACGGAAATAACACCTACAACTAATTTGTTGCATGCCAGAGCCAGCTGGTAAAGCTGTAGTAGGTAAGTAAACTTATCTACTCTATATCCTTACCCGTAAGTGTCATTTTCGAACGAGAAAAATCCCTAATTGAGGTGCAATAACGAGAATCATCTAGACACACCGCTGGCACGTGATCGCCGCAACAGCCTTGCAAGGACGCTGCGTCTATGCACCGCGATAGCTAATTAATTCCACCTTTGCTGAGTCACCACGCCAACGCTTCAAATTGCGTGACTCCTGCGCCGAGCCGATAGCGCCCTCTATTGGATATTGGAAGAAATTTCTTTCGGTTTATTCAGCAGAAACATTTTTCTTATTCAATACTAGGACTATGTCGCAACCTTAGCATAGGCATCTTATCAATGTATGTATGATCGCAGCTGTCTTGTAAAATACGCAGTATTAGTTAAGGTGACGGGTAGGGCACACTAGCGACGCCTATCGATTTTAATTTTCAGCTGCTAAACCGGATCTATTTTAAATAATTTTGGGGTTACAAACTTATACTATTTATTAAATAACCATGCACAAAAGTTTGATTTTAGTACGCGAAAAATTTATTCACGCCAAAAGTGGCCACTTCGAAATCGATTGGCGTCGCTAGTGTGCCTTACCCGTCACCTTAAGGCCCGGAGATGTTGCCGACATAAATTCGGAAAGTACCTATGCATTATACTAATTAGCTATAAATGAAAATTGATATTTTTTCTAACTAGATTAATACGGCCTATTTTAAAAAGTATGTGTCAAATAGAACATATCAAGAGCGTAATTCTCGGGCTCGTGACATTTATCATCATACGACGTCATACAGGTATTATCTGTGAACATTTACATCCCTCTAACCACGTGTTCTACTTACCATTATGAACAACATTTGTTCTATCACTTTTGGAAGTTCGTTTAAAAATTCATCTTTTCATACAAAGTCGGTCACGTGACTTGGTAATTTTGTATGGGGAATCGAAAATTTTTTCGATGAATTTCGAAAAGTCGTTGAACAAATGTCGTTCAGAATGGTTGGTAGAACACGTGGTTAAAGGGATGTAAATGTTCACAGATACACCCTGTATATCACTAAAACATAGTTTTTATTGTATGGATTTCATGTGACTTCCGCCATGTTTCCAAAATATCGGAATTGTCCATATGAAAAAAACATTGCGGATGTCGCATGAATTCCAATTCCAAAACTATGTTTATGTATAATAAACTATATATGTCGTATGATAACAAATGTCACGAGCATGAGAATTAGGCTCCTGAATGTTAAGGCATCGTTCCCCTCTTCTACTATCAAATGTCATTTGTCTGGTAGAAATTTCTTCTAGCGATAAGAGTTTGTAACGCCTAGTTCAGATCTTAATTAAAAAATAAAATCGTTCATATAAGGACAGCCACGTGCTATGGATCGATTTAAAAAATAATGTACCTATCTACTAAATAATTAAATAAATATCAGCCGACAGGCTTGTATTGTATGTTAGTGAGCCTGCTTAACATCATTAGACAGCTGACGTCTTACACCTGGTGAGCACACCGCTTAACACTAAGGCCAGGTGAGCGCGACTACAGTGCGACCACGATAAGAAGGCACTTCAGTGACAGTGACATTTTTTCTATGCGAAAATGTTAAAACAGCATTGGTTCCGACTTTTGTCTCGTGCCAAATAACCGAGATCGAACTGTAGCATGCAATACGGTCCAGTCCCGGCTGTGAGGATTCCGAGATGGACGCACTTGGGGTATTGGTTCGGCTTAGAGTCCTTAGATTAAACTTAAGGTGACGGGTAGGGCACACTATCGACGCCAATCGATTTTAACTATTTTAAACAATTTCGGAGTTACAACCTCTCGGCAAACACTTAACAAGGTATTAAATAATCATGCACAAATGTTGGGTCCGTTTTTGTACGCGAAAAATTTATTCACACCAAAAGCGGCCACTTTTGGCGGTAATCCAAAATTAGAGTGCAAAAGCAGACCATTTAACTATAAGTATTAAATAAATAGTAAAGGTGTTTGCCGAGAGATTGTAACCCCGAAATTGTTTAAAATAGATCCGCTTTACTAGATCCCTACCTACCCGTCACCGTCAAACATGAAAAGGTGAAGGCCATTAATAGTTTTTCCCTGGGACAGAAAAATACTAAAATACGTTTTTGTACGAATTTCATGCGCATCCGCCATGTTTTTATCGAAAATCCCGAGAATTGGGCCCCCAAGTATTATTAAATATAATAAATAAATATTTCACAACATCACATACATTGATCTGACTCCGAGATAGGCAGCTCAAGCACCTGTGTTACGAATATCAGAATCAACAGCGGAATTACAAATACATACATATAATTCTTTTTCTTTTGTAAATACATACTTATAATACATACAAACACCCAGACCAATACAAACAGTCATGCACAGAAATGTTTGTACTGTGCGGGGATCGAACCCGCAACCCTTGGACCAAAGGCAGCGTTCACTACCATTGTTCCAAACGAGTCGTCAAAACTTTATTACCTTACTTTATGCTTTAAACTAAACAATATACTTCAAATTCATGTACCATTTTCTCGTACCACATAAAGAGTGGCCAAACTCGACTGGTTAGTTGGATTCCCAACCTGGATAAATATTCCTTGCCAACGCCGACCAATCACTGGACTAGTAAGGACACCTGCAACACCAAGAAGTCGAAAAAAGGCTGCCAACTAAATTATTTTGTATTCACATGATATTATCTTGATGGCGATTTTTACATAAGCTTGTTTCTCAAAATTGCTATTTGTACAGCAAAAATACTCCCTTTATTAGAGACCTTCATCCTGTACATCAAACCGTGATACGATTTAGATTCGAGGGCGACATTTCCATGAATCAGCGAGTCTAAAATCTCTCCAGTAAGGTGTGCTTTTGCTTATTAATATTAGTTCCACCGCCGTCAGCGTCTGCGCTATTTTGGAGCGCACGCGCCGCGCTATTCCGGGCCAGACGGCGCGCGCGGCGCCGGACGCATACCTACCTTCTTTACACTTCACCTTTGTCCCAAAAAAGTCGTCTTTGATTTTCAAACCGATGCTGCAATTACTCTGAAATGCCGTGATCGTTTTTAAGAACTTTTAATTTTTTATAATTCTTAAAATATGGGCACCCAATCAATCACCAATCGGCTTCGCTTGGTGGTGCTGCTGGTGGGTAATAAAAATGAAGACCAGAAAGGCTATCAAGCGTCTCAGAGACAAATTTTATTTAAGCATGTTAAAATATATACAGGGTGTAAAAAGACAACGAAGCCGAAACTCACGGATTCAGCACATCATCAGAACCATTTTTTCTTCTAGACCATACCTGGGAACTCAATACTTTCCAAGTTATTGAAGGTCAAAGTCAAAATAAAAATATCAAGATTTTGATGTAAATAAATTTTAAACATTATTACCTAATTTTTGTCCAAAGAAACTTGTTCAAAATTTTTAGTAATTCCTAGGGAAAAATGGCGAAGGACGCGCCTCGGCGACTGAAGCGCGGGCGGCGCGGTCCGGTGTACGCTGTTCATTGCGTTGTCCGTTTATAGGATTAAAATTGACACCAAAAAATCAACTTCGTTTCCCATCAATATTTTTTTGTTCGAAGACTTGTTTTAATGGTCTGAGTGCGTAGACGCCGGCTTCGTTAAGGGTCTTTTTACGCCCTGTATAAGCGTTATTATTAATGACAACACGAGTTCAAAACTACGCCAAGTTTCATTGAACAGTCCATTGAACCCCCCTTTTTACCGAGTTTTTAGTTAGTTAATTTCACCCCGAATTCAGAAAAATCCTTTCTTAGTATTGCTTTACGTTATACTTGTCTAACCCTAAATGAAGCGCTACTCATCTATGAAAAAAAGATTAAGTTTCTAACCCTTTATAGTTTAGATCGATGTGTAATAATATGGCTGTTTAGGCAGATTTACTTAAGGTGACGGGTAGGGCACACTAGCGACGCCAATCGATTTTAATTTATAGCTACTAAACCGGGTCTATTTTAAACAATTTCGGGATTACAACCTCTCGGCAGATACTTATACTATCTATTAAATAACCATGCACAAATGTTGGGTCCAACGCGTACGCAAAAAATTTACTCACGCCGAAAGCGGCCACTTTTGGTGTAAATCAATTTATCGCGTACAAAAACGGATCCAACATTTGTGCATGGTTATTTAATAAATAGTTTAAGTGTTTGCCGAGAGGTTGTAACCCCGAAATTGTTTAAAATAGATCCGGTTTAGTAGCTAAAAATTAAAATCGATTGGCGTCGCTAGTGTGCCCTACCCGTCACCTTAACTACCCACTTGATCCATTTTACTACCTATTTCATTCGCATACAAATCGAAAATCTCCATCTCCACTCTCACTAAAACCACCTACCAAGTAGTTATTTTTGAACATTTGCCAATAATATTAATTTTAAGCATGTATGCATGAAGTACAATAAAATAAGTTAATTATAAATTTGTATGCGATTCGGTGTCTACTGAAAGTCAGCGCTATGGCTCAAGCCATAGCTAAATGCTGAGTAGGGACCGTTTCGGCACTTAGCTTTTAAGATATTTCGTCTGTAAATGTCCATGTTAAGTGTCGAATAATTGATTTCTTATCTTATCTTAACCAGTAATAGACAAAATAGAAAATATACTCTAAAATAAAACAAAAAATTAACTTCATAGGGTTTTGAACCAATATATTAGATGCTACAATGAGATAGATAGATACTATGTTTTTACAAATCTAACCCATGAAGAGTATACTATTCCAATAAAATACTTTGCAACACAAATAGACAACTTGATAGCCTAAAGCTTTCATTGTTTTAAAGTAGGTAGAATCACATAATAAAAATTATCAAACCAGTGATAAATGACAAATTAATTATAGCATACCAATCTTATCCGGCCACGATAAATGAGTCTCTATATGGATCATAAAAACATTTTAATACCTTATCGACATCATTAATTTGTTACGCGTCCTATTTTGAAAAATGTCAACGAAATTTTAACAATACAACACTTCACTCAGAAGTTATGTGCCCCTTATTACAAATTGCGAACTAAGGATATTCCCGGAACAAAATTCGTGCCAGCCCTTTTTAACATTACTTGTTAGAACGGGATGATATTAACCAGTACGGCGATAAAATAATTTTAGATCGCGATTTATAATAAAGTGGGCCTATTCTAGGCCTTATTTTAAGGCTTTTCAAATCGCACAATAGAACACAAGGCAAGAGCAATATACAGGCTATATCAGTGAACAGTTGGGTCATTGGCGGTAGATATTTGATCCACAAAACTTACAGAGCGGGTACCGTCTGAGAAAATGACCCAATTATATCCTTCCAAATGAGTACTCTTCTTTTTTCTGATAACATTTACAAAACCCTCAAATAATACGTTTGACATCCCCATACAAAATGACCGAAGAAAACGGTCGGCTTTGTATGAATGGCGATATTTTATGCTTAAAAAAATATGACACAATATTGTTCTAAATAACGGAAATAAGGGAGCCCACGGTGCTAAATCGGGATTTACTCAAGCGTCATAGTGCCTTATTGAGTGCGAAGCTTAGATGATAAGAAGAAAAAATGTCTTATAATAGGCTAATATCATGAGCCCAATTCTCGTTCTCGTGATATTTACTTTCATACGATATATATCACCAAAACACAGTTTTGTTGTATGGTTTTCAGGTGATATCCGCCATGTTTTCAATATGTCACGAGCACGAGAATTGGGCTCCTGGTGGAAGTAAATAGCCGGGTACAAGGTACTGTATGTTAATCTGCCGCGCTTTAGTAAATCCAGAAATCCCCTCTTGGGCTTCCTACTACGGGTAGAATAATGATTTAGAAGAATGCAAATGTGCACTGATATACCCTGCATGTATTTACCAACGCTTAATCTGGAAGTTAATTCTTTGTTATGCAAAGGACAAAAGTCCTCGTCGCCTAAATACGATAACATTGACAAAACATTAAGTACCTATGTACTGTACGTATATACTGAGTCGAGATTAAATTTGCAATACTGACTTTGCATGAACCTTGCATCGAGAGCAACATACTCTTACGACTACCTATTCATTTTTTTCTCTGGCAACAAAATTAGTACTATTTCTGTCGCTTCTCAGAGCATTATTTTTAGTTAATGTTAGGCAATTTATCTTACTGTTATTAGCCGGTCCGTAAAGTATGTTGTTAAGTTTTGGCTAGTCATTTTGTATACAATTAATAACTGCAAAGGCATGCACTTAATTATTGTCCTCCTCCGTGACTTCTTCATAATTTTCATGAAAAACACCATACTATAATCCGTATAATAAGCGCACCTAATTACAGCTTATCAACAGGAAATAACACACTTCAATGTTAAATGTGCTAACAATACTATGTTACGTTGCATTTTATTGGTTTAAACATCTAGTTAAAATGCATCCTAGAGCCCAGTTCTTTTTAGATATGAAAAAACGTGGCGAATATGGCATGAAAACCATACAAAAACCTATAAAAAAAGTATGTTTTTGCGACGTACCCACTTTTGATAAATACCACAAGCACGAGAATTGGGCTCCATGCCTTGAACAAACATTAAAATAATACGGTTTGTAATAGTAAAAGCATTGTTGCCAGATGTTATGTTTTTAATTATATTTTTTATTCTTACCCATTGACGGGATGAACTCGCTTTTAGGCACCAATAAGATGACCCGTGCGGGACTGTCCCAGCTCCGTTTTCCAATCACATATTACAACGTTAATTAAAAGAGCTATCTAGATGCCAACAAGCGCTAGGCTATTTGTCTAATTGAAAATCTGTACATAATATACCATACTTATCATCGACCACGAAAAATGTAGGTACTAAATTCACTTTGCTGCTTTATGAACTTGCAATCTCGTAATCAAATTGTTACGCTCGTGACTGAATTCCTGAATACAAATTATTACTATACTTGAATACCATTCAATACACCTTCTACGCATGTCACAGCCAACTAATGGGTAAAATTCACTCATCCAGCACTTGCGACCTTTTAAATCTGTAGTATTACAGATAAGATGCTTAAGAAATCTAAAAATAACGCCATAGATTATTTTTCTATCTTTTCAGGAGCCTAATTCTCGGGATTTTCGATATAAAAAACATGGCGGAAGTCACATGAAATTCATACAAAAAAAACTATGTTCTAGTGATATATGTCGTATGATGATAAATGTCCCGAGCCCGAGAATTGGGCTCCAGGAACCCAATTCTCGGGCTCGTGACATATATTTTCATACGACATATATCACTAAAACATAGTTTTTTTGTATGGTTTTCGGGTGATATCCGCCATGTTCTCAAAATATCACAAGCACGAGAATTGGGCTCCTGAGGGACTATTCTCGAGCACTCAACATTGAAGTCGAGTTAGTGATATGTATAGACTAATGTATGAAATCTCTAAATTCGACTTCAATGCACTTTATTTAATGACTTCAGTGCACGAGAATTCCCCCTCTGATCAGATCTCAGCTTTACAATGATATGATACCAAACGAAAGCAAACATCATACACCGTCATTATTACTCTTACACACTAGGTACGTCATATTCCTTCATTATCACGTCACACATAACATACACTCGGCGTCGAAAAAATTGCACCCCCAAGAAAATCACGTTCAAATGTCACTAACTCTTGATATGCACACGTAGTCGTATCAATTATAATTTTATTTAAAATAATCGTCCGGCAGCTAACTATGACTGCCCACGTTGGTAACACCGTGGCGCTATGCCGTGCTGCTCGATCTCTCCTGGGTCCCGTCTTGTCGTCCAATATCCCGCTATGAGCGAAATTGGGAGTTTAAAAGGCGTATATTCGCACCAGACTTACCTACGCCGCCCCGGCTTGGTACGCTCTGACTGCGGAGACTGAACGCATGCGATTGCGCGCACAGCAATCGCTTGCGTTGCGCTCTATAGTAAATGCCCCTCGCTTTGTGAGGAATCCGACGATAGCTCGGGACACCCGGATGGAGACCCTCGATGACTTCGTCGGCCGTTCGAGTGCCAGGATGATTGCCCGCGCGAGGCAGTCGTCCTTTGCCTACTTGCGCGAGATTGCGCCGTATTATCGACATACTTAACGGACAAATGAAACCAAGCCCCCCGCTGACTCGAAACCCTTCACCGGACGTTCCATCCCTCGCGGGTTAGTATTATGGCGGTGGGGTCCGGATTCGTCAGAGGGGCGAAGCCCACTACCGGATTGACACCCCGGACATGACTCCTAGGCCTAGAAAAGGCCACGCCAACACCCCCTTCATCTTAATGCACGACGAACGCCACCGCTGAATTGGACCACAATTCCAGAACAGTCACTCCCGGCCCCTTGCGGGGCCGTGAGCAAACCTCGGAATGTGGGTCATTCGCTATTAATCCGTTGAAGAGGACATACGCACTGATTTTACTGAAGAAAGGACATCTGGAAAATGGATACTACAGCTAATGAGGCAGCTCAAGTGGTTGCACTACTGCAAGCAGCAACTGAATCTGAGCCGTTTTTTGGTTCGAAGAGTCTACCAGCGCTTTTTGGAGACCGGTGGCTATATCCGGCGACATGGGTCCGGTAGACGTCGCTGCACTTCGGAAAGAGACGACAGGTTCGTTGTGTTGTACTCTTTGAGAAATCGCTTCCTTAACGGTGTTCAGTTGCAACAGGAGCTCCAGGTAGTTCGCAGACGCACCGTGAGTGTCTCCATGGTTAGAAGAAGACTGAAGGAGAAGAACATAGCACCCCGCAGAGCTGCTACAGGTCCAAAATTTACTGCAGCGCACCGGCGAGCCCGTTTGCAGTGTGCTCGCGACCACATCGATTGGACCATTGAGCAGTGGGGAGCTGTTCTCTTCTCAGACGAGAACAGCTCCCTTGATATCCTTCTCAGACGAGACGCCTTGCATCCAGGAGACGGAGGAATATGGAGGCGCATCCGGTATGTTCTGGGGCGGTATGTCGGCTGCCGGTAAAACCGACCTTGTCTGCATCTCCCCGACCGGAGGTGCTTGTGGACAAGGGTCGCTGACTGCTCGCCGCTATATCACAGAGATCCTGGATGTGCATGTGGTCCCTTTTGCGGAATCTTTTGGCGAGGGGTTCACATTAATGCACGACAACGCTCGCGCTCATCATCATCAGCCCATTTAAGTCCCCACTGCTGGGGCACGGGCCTCCCTCAATCACATGAGGGGTAATTGCCATACTCACCACGCTTGGCAGACGGGTTGGCGAGGGTTTTGATATAAATGCAGAGTTTTCCTTCTCTGGGCGCTGATGATCATACCAGCAGCTTTACCTTAGTCGCCTTTTACGACACCTCGGTAAGAGTGAGGGCGGCCTATTCTACTCTGCCGGGGACCACACGGTCGCGCTTACACTGCAGCCAACGTGAGCGACTCCCTGCGGAGGTCCCAAATTTCTGTGATGCAGTGGCCAGAGAGACGTCCAGATCTGAATCCGATAGAGCACCTCTGGGACCGTCTTAAACGTAAGGTTTGATCTCGGGATCCGGCTCCTTCGACTCTACAGGAACTCCAAACCACGGTGATTGAAGAATGGGGTCTTATCCCTCAAGAAGAGCTCCTGAAGTCGGTGAGGGTATGAGGGACCGTATGGAAGCCGTATGTCATCAGGGCAACGGGGGATAACACTAGTTTTTAAGTTAATTTTAAAGAAACCTTTTGTACATTTTGTTTTTGTAAATTACCGATTGTTAATTAGGAATTAATTAAGATTTTTTATTTTTCAAATTTAAATGTTTTTGTATAATTTTATGTAAAAAAAAAGATTACACTTAATTGTTTTTGATACTCTATTTTGTTACCTTTCTAATGATACCTAACACTATCCTCTACTACTAGGTTAGAAATTTTAAATAAGATTTTTAAAAGGTTCGATTTTTTTGACGCCGAGTGTAGTAAAGTCAAGTGTGGAAGTTATCACACGGGCAAACAAATCTATTTTCTACTTACTGGTGGGGCTAAACCACAGGTCAAAACTGTAATTTTAATAGTCGCTGACGCTGTACTGTTTTGAATTTGGTAGGATAAATCATTACAATCAAGCGAGTCAACCGATGGCAAGTGATCACCGTCACCCATGGACATCAGCCACACCAGACGGATTGGAGACCGTGGGAGAGCCTCGCTTCGGTATGGATGGGCCGGCTCGACCGGAGTGATATCGAGGTCTCAGTAACAGGATTCCTTTTTTACCCTTTGGGTACGGAACCCTGAAAGCAACCCTCCTGGATATTAAATCGAGATCCCGATATCGGTAGGAACTCTACACAACGCCAGCGATTCCAGCGCCAGACATCAGCTGCAAAAAGATATACAATTTAGTACCTTGTCACAATAATAGCGTCCGTCTCCGTGTAAGAAAGTAGATGTCAGATGGTACCTAGCTATTATAACAAGGTACTTAAGTGTAATCCTACGCTGTACATTTCTTTGCAGTCGATCGTACATCGACGATATGTCAAAAGAACGCTCCTCGTTTCGTGAACATTTTGATACTGTAAGCGACTGTCAAAATTACATCAGTTTTACCCCCCAACCATTTTTAATATCTAAATTACGTGTAAATGTAAAATGGTGTTCTAAAAATCCTACGCTAAGGCTAACACAACAAATAACGCATTTTATATATTGAGGTCGTTATTATTGCTCTTTACAGTTCTTAGATTTACTTTAAATATAAGAACTTAAATAATTTATTCGATTCGTGTCTTAAATCGAGACATTAATTTTAAATTTGGGGCACATTGCATCGATTCTATAATTGGTATATTCTTACACGATTGATGATAATTTTAATTACATATTTTATTGACAACGATACAACGGGATGATTACTAAATTAAGTATTTATTTGATGATTATCCTGAAATTTAGTTTTCTTTTCTTTCCATAGCCCAGTTCAGTAGGTACAGTCACGAGCTTCAATTTGGGACATACCATTTACGTTAAATGTCGTTAGAACATTCATGCAGAAGGTGCGAAACTTTAGTGAAATAATATTGAATATTGAAACGATAACCTCTTTGCAAAAAGCTATCATTACGGTTTCCTAATTACTAACATATGTTGTGTCACTCGTGTCAGTGTCAGTCAAGAAAATAGTTTTTGCTTTATACATAGAACACAGGGCCAAAAAGTTACCCACTTACGTGGGTACAATTACTCGGAAAACATCGGTAATGATCGTATGCCCTCGCTCATGTTGACTTTTTTGCATTGCCTGTAGAAAAGTAAAGTTGTCAATGGTAAATATTATGACTTTGACACGTTAAAATATTAGCTCTTAATAGCGAAAGTTTGCTACACGACATTCAACCGTGGGTGGGTCCCAAATTAAAGCTCGTGACTGTACTATACGTAAGCATGATAGATCAAGTGGTTAATACACACATACGCTTTTTTTTGGACGTTATGGATTTGATACTCTTTATTAGTGATAAGATAATTTGATCATTATTTTAGCTAATTTATCTAATAATAAAACATTTTCATATCAACCCTTTTGGTTATTATTTAGCTTAAACATAATTAAAAACAATGGTAAAGTTTCAATGTTTTAGAATATCACAGGTACGTACTAGGTGTATACATCTGATGTAGGCCTAAAACGAATGAATATTATATATCGTAAAGTAGTCTAATACGTACCTAAAACCCCTAAGTAGTCAGATTTATAAGTACCAGACACGGAACACCAATAGCTAATGCACTTTAATGAACCTATTGAGCCTCGGGGACACGTTTTCATGAACACCAATATTATCTTGTGGACCCTGAAACAAAATAGAGAATTTGTCAGTTGTCGCGCGAGAGGAAATAAAATACATGATTGATAGATAAAATTTTCTTCAACACTTAAATTCACAAATAAAACCATCGATTTGATTGTCTAAGAAAAAATTAATATAGATTACGTGTCAAAGAAGCTCCTCACTATTGAGGAGCGTCGGAACAAAAACCGATATATCACATTTTGATTTATTTTTATGGCAATTTAGTTGTTTACGTACATATCTTCCTTAATAGTTAAAATAAACTGGTCGAAAACGGATAAATCCGCCGCTAAAACTGCCCTCAAAACACCCTAATTTAAACAAAAACCGATATATTACATCAATCGCACTAACTAACTTTACTTTTGATTCTGTCAAAAACCGATATTTCTAATTTAGAGTTTCTTATGACAAAACCATAAACAATTTGTAGGATACATTAGTTTATCAAATACCGATTTATCCTACTGTATTGAACTTGGCCATATTTTAAAAAAAATCCACAAAAAACACAATTGTGATTTATCGGTTTTTGTTCCGACGCTCCTCTATTAATGTCAAAATATAACATGTTGATGTAAGCGGGAATGACACAGAATAGCATATTATAGCTTTACCGCTACAAAGCTGATGTAGCAAAGCCTTCCCATGGCTAGCGGGTACGGGGCGGAGAGCGCTTGGCCAATCGAAAAAGTTTATTTTTTCTTTTGGCCAAACAGTGGGGGGCGAAGTGCAAAGAATCAGGCTATATACTCTCCTACGGCAAGGCAAAGGCCTTCATCATAGAGATCAATTTATCGTTACTATAATGTTTTTTTTTTTTTATTCTTGCCCTTCGATATTATTTCGAAGACATAAGTATTGCTGTTATTTTACCTGATCAGTGTGTTAAATAATTTACTATAATTTAAGGTTAACTTTTATTCTCTTTCACAAAAATGCTGTTAATTTTTTTCTAGATATGCTATCAAAATTTTACCATTTTTCGTACTAGTTATAATTCTGGGATAATACTATGATGGGATTAGGCTTAATCACCTCACCCGAGCAATGTTCGAAAAATTCGAAACATACTTTTTGCTCGACCCGGGAATCGAACCCAGGTGGTTTAATTTGAAGCTGTCCCATAACGAACGTGAATATACCTGTCGCATCCAAACAAAGGAGACACAGCACCGATTCGGTCGTAACGTCTGCTTTAAATTAGGCTCTCTGGACCCCAAGATCACAATACAATACAATAATAGTCAACGACATTTTTTTGGAAGGTTACTATTACTGTTTGTCAATTCACCACTCGTTCTTGCAATAATGTCTTAAATGTACACTTCTTCGTAGTGTCGACGGATTGCTTGCCAGTATATGTTCTAATATTATTATTGTACAACATGTGCGGATAAAGAATGGGATCAGCAATGGCGGCGCATCTATTCACTTCTCGCTCGCACACTATTTGCATCTATCCTCGCACCCCACGAGTGCGAGTATAGACGCAAATAGTGTGCGAGCGAGAAGTGAATAGATGCGCCGCCATTTCTGATCCCATTCTTTATCCGCACAGGTTGTATATAAGTTAGTAAGGGTGCTTCAAGCCGACGCTATGTTCTATTCATATGACATGGCGTCGGCTGTTGAAACCATTCCATTGTTTCAAGCATTATTCTTGAACACTATAAAATTCTAATAATATTCTTTTTCAAAATCAATTAGGTATAGGTATATAGCCAATGCTATGTTCTATTCCTGAGCCATGGCATTTCCTATAAAAAACCATTCCATTGTTTCAAACAGCTATAATAAAACAGTAGGTGTTTGTAGCCAATGCTATGTTCTAGTAATCAGAGATATCATTGGCTATAAAAGTCCATTCAGTATCTAAAGGTGAATAGGATAGTTCAAACGTTTCGTATCACGTATCCATCTTTCTACAAATAAAAATATTAAGTTGTAATAATTATTAAATTTTGTGTTCTTATTCTTCCAAAATAATAAGCATTAGTCTTTCTCAATTAATCTGAGCAAGAACTTATAAGGTACCAATAAAATTAGTAAATAATATCTTATGAATTGCATAATGCGCTAATCGGAATTTTTGCTCATTGACACAAACAATAGCAATAAATCAGTAATTAGTAGAGATGCGGTTAAAGTATTTGTGATTTATTGCATGCGTACCACTAATAATATTTACATATACAATCCATAGCCAGATAGTTCAAATTCATAGATAAAATGTTATTAAAATTAAAAATCAAACAAATAAAAAGTCAATTAGATTTTTAACCTCTCAAGAAAATATTCTCGATTCTTATATATATCGGTTAGGTTTAGAAGGAGCGTCTCACTTTAAATGTCATAATAGAACGGTCATATTCACCTTCAGATACTGAATGGACTATAGATACAAATCGATCTTCATGTTTTGCAGTGATTTAACAAGGTGCAACTGTATAATGTTTATGTATTATTTATTTATTTAAAACTTTATTGCACAAAAAAATTATACAATAGGCGAACTTAATGCCAAGAGGCATTCTCTACCAGTCAACCTTTGGGTCATACAGAAAGGATAATGATGCGGCGAAAGAAGATTACGTGAACGTGGAGAACAAAACAAAAAAAAACTATACAATACATAATATACATATAGACATATACCTATATATACATAGCAATACATATATATTATAAATATGACATAAATAGAAAGAATACATATTTATAACGGTAAGCAATTTAGTCATAATTCTCAAATGGGATACTGAGAAAAGGAAAAATGTTCAAAGACCCTTTTTTTAAATGTGTGTTTAGTTACAGAAGTTTTTACAGATAACGGCAAGAGGTTCCAATGCCTTATAGCCTGTATGGTTGTTAAAAAACAAATAAATAAATAAATATTAACGCTCATCTTGTAAGTGCTTGTTTGGTGGGCGCATGCGTGTGAGGGTGTCAGGCGAGGTAGGCGCGCACGACACCAGGTGTCGGCGCGGCAGGAGCACCGCTCGCCTGCACACAGTGTGTAGCGCTCACCTGCGGGCGCGCGCGGCGGCGTCAGGCGAGGTAGGCGCGCACGACACCAGGTGTCGGCGCGGCAGGAGCACCGCTCGCCTGCACACAGTGTGTAGCGCTCACCTGCGGGCGCGCGCGGCGGCGTCAGGCGAGGTAGGCGCGCACGACACCAGGTGTCGGCGCGGCAGGAACACCGCTCGCCTGCACAGTGTGTAGCGCTCACCTGCGGGCGCGCGCGGCGGCGTCAGGCGAGGTAGGCGCGCACGACACCAGGTGTCGGCGCGGCAGGAGCACCGCTCGCCTGCATCAGTGTGTAGCGCTCACCTGCGGGCGCGCGCGGCGGCGTCAGGCGAGGTAGGCGCGCACGACACCAGGTGTCGGCGCGGCAGGAGCACCGCTCGCCTGCTCAGTGTGTAGCGCTCACCTGCGGGCGCGCGCGGCGGCGTCAGGCGAGGTAGGCGCGCACGACACCAGGTGTCGGCGCGGCAGGAGCACCGCTCGCCTGCACGAGTGTGTAGCGCTCACCTGCGGGCGCGCGCGGCGGCGTCAGGCGAGGTAGGCGCGCACGACACCAGGTGTCGGCGCGGCAGGAGCACCGCTCGCCTGCACACAGTGTGTAGCGCTCACCTGCGGGCGCGCGCGGCGGCGTCAGGCGAGGTAGGCGCGCACGACACCAGGTGTCGGCGCGGCAGGAGCACCGCTCGCCTGCTCAGTGTGTAGCGCTCACCTGCGGGAGCGCGGCGGCGTCAGGCGAGGTAGGCGCGCACGACACCAGGTGTCGGCGCGGCAGGAACACCGCTCGCCTGCAAGTGTGTAGCGCTCACCTGCGGGAGCGCGGCGGCGTCAGGCGAGGTAGGCGCGCACGACACCAGGTGTCGGCGCGGCAGGAACACCGCTCGCCTGCAAGTGTGTAGCGCTCACCTGCGGGAGCGCGGCGGCGTCAGGCGAGGTAGGCGCGCACGACACCAGGTGTCGGCGCGGCAGGAACACCGCTCGCCTGCAAGTGTGTAGCGCTCACCTGTGGGCGCGCGCGGCGGCGTCAGGCGAGGTAGGCGCGCACGACACCAGGTGTCGGCGCGGCAGGAACACCGCTCGCCTGCACAGTGTGTAGCGCTCACCTGCTGGGCGCGCGCGGCGGCGTCAGGCGAGGTAGGCGCGCACGACACCAGGTGTCGGCGCGGCAGGAAGCACCGCTCGCCTGCACAGTGTGTAGCGCTCACCTGCGGGCGCGCGCGGCGGCGTCAGGCGAGGTAGGCGCGCACGACACCAGGTGTCGGCGCGGCAGGAGCACCGCTCGCCTGCACACAGTGTGTAGCGCTCACCTGCGGGCGCGCGCGGCGGCGTCAGGCGAGGTAGGCGCGCACGACACCAGGTGTCGGCGCGGCAGGAGCACCGCTCGCCTGCACAGTGTGTAGCGCTCACCTGCGGGAGCGCGGCGGCGTCAGGCGAGGTAGGCGCGCACGACACCAGGTGTCGGCGCGGCAGGAGCACCGCTCGCCTGCACAGTGTGTAGCGCTCACCTGCGGGCGCGCGGCGCGCCGCAGCGCGCGCACGACACCAGGTGCCCGCACGGCAGGAACACCACGCTCACCTGCACACGGTGGCCCACAATCATAATTCGCACCTCCAGTGGAAAATAAGCATAGGTGATCGTACTTCGAATCATCTACAGGCGACCCGTTTGGAACAGTGGTAGTGAACGCTGCCTTTGGTCCAAGGGTTGCGGGTTCGATCCCCGCACAGGACAATCATTTGTGTGCATGAACATGCCTGTTTGTATTGGTCTGGGTGTTTTCTATGTATTATAAGTATATATTAACAAAAAAAAGTAATTCATGTATATATTTGTAATTCCACTATTGATTCTGATATCCGTAACACAGGTGCTTGAGCTACCAATCTCGGAGTTAGATCAATGATGTGATGTTGTGAAATATTTATTTATCATATTTGAGAAGAGTCCGTCGCGTGTTAAAAGTCCGCTAGGTGGCGTATTGTTGGACTGAGGTCCAACTTCAACAGCATTGGTTGTTTAGTTCGGCAAAATTATCATTTTTACATATTAACGTTCAAAATAACCAATTACACTATGTATGTACCTCAATTCCATAGTAAGACATTTAGCGGATATTTCATCCGCGAGTCTCCATTTTTCATGTGAAAGATGGCAGATGAGCAGACGGATCACCTAATGGTAAGCGATTCCCGCCGCCGTGACATGGACACCCGCGACACCAATGGTAACTCCACTGGTGTCGCTCCACACTCCACAAGTGGGCTACCAACCTTTATACCCCCTTTCCCTCGGATTGGGCCTCCGGTACCCTCATTCACGCAGCGAAACACAGCCAAGTGTTGTATCACGCCAGTTTTATGTGAGGCCGGTGTAGCCGGCCCGTTCATGCCGAAGTGTGGGTCTCCCACGGTCGAAACACACAGGCACAAGATTGAATACAATGGACTTTGACGGAGTCTTTGCCTCCGGCAAAGTTCGCCTTTTCATTCGTTCTCATTTCGGATCGCTGAACTGGCGTAGCAGGAACACAGGATCTAAATAATGTCTTTAAAAATTATACCTTCAATGAAACTAAATTGTTCACTGACCTCACTATCCATACACACTTTACACAATCTCGCCTCCTTCAGCTGCCTATTCTCCTCTTCAAGGGACAGTGTTTTCTCTTCTTTGTCTGGAGACTCTTCTTTTTTATCATTGTCTTCTTTCTCACTCTCTCCCGCCGGTTCAACACTAGGCTTCTCGGGCGGTTTCACTGGTTCTGTAGTCGTTGAGGGTTCGTTTCTGATGTTCTGTATGGGTCTGCGGGGCGTTCGCCGCACAGGTTCAGGGGACGGGGAGCGTGGGGGGGAGGTCGACTGGGATCCTTGACTTCCAGGTCTGTCTTCCCATTGTGAAGGGATGATACTGGAATTAAGAGAACTTGTGATTAAAATCATGCTATTTAAATAATGCATTAACAAAAACTTCAGTATTGCTGAACAAAATATTCACTTTTTATACTTTCCGTAGTCCATGAGGATTCTTACCCTTTTTTATGCTATAGGTGGCAGACGAGCAGACGGATGGTAAGCAATAGTCGCCGACTATAGACACTCGCGACACCATTGGAGTCACAAGTGCGCTGCCAACCTTTAAGCCCTCCGTTCCCCTAGATTGGGCCTCCGGTATCGTCACTTACGCAGCACAGTGCTGCTTCACGCCCGTTTGTCACTCCAGTCGAGCCGGCCCATTCATGCCGAAGCTCTCCCACGGTCAAGACTTACATATCGCTTAACCGGTTTTTTAAATAGGGATACAATGACCTCAGTCCAACAATACGCCCAACGCGATAGCCCCCATTAAGTTATTTAAACTTTGTTAGTTACCCGCCGCCAGGCGCGAACTCCCTCAGCGTCTCGGCCAGGATGTCCCGCGCCAGCCGCTGGCTCTGCGGCGTCACGCTCCACTCCTCGTTCAGTTCGTGTATCAGGATCACTAAGCTACACACAGACAATCTCTCTCACCCGCCGCCAGGCGCGAACTCCCTCAGCGTCTCGGCCAGGATGTCCCGCGCCAGCCGCTGGCTCTGCGGCGTCACGCTCCACTTCCTCGTTCAGTTCGTGTATCAGGATCACTAAGCTACACACAGACAATCTCTCTCACCCGCCGCCAGGCGCGAACTCCCTCAGCGTCTCGGCCAGGATGTCCCGCGCCAGCCGCTGGCTCTGCGGCGTCACGCTCCACTCCTCGTTCAGTTCGTGTATCAGGATCACTAAGCTACACACAGACAATCTCTCTCACCCGCCGCCAGGCGCGAACTCCCTCAGCGTCTCGGCCAGGATGTCCCGCGCCAGCCGCTGGCTCTGCGGCGTCACGCTCCACTCCTCGTTCAGTTCGTGTATCAGGATCACTAAGCTACACACAGACAATCTCTCTCACCCGCCGCCAGGCGCGAACTCCCTCAGCGTCTCGGCCAGGATGTCCCGCGCCAGCCGCTGGCTCTGTGGCGTCACGCTCCACGCCTCCTCGTTGAGCTGCTCGTCTAACACTGCGTCTATCAGGGCTTCAGATGACGCGAATGGTACACCTGGAGATTATAAAATTGGTAGGTAACCTTAACGTAAAGTAAGCTTGAATGGGCCGTCTCGACCAGAGTGATACAACGGCCTCGTAGGAAATCGCGCTATATTTCGTCGAAGCCCAATTCAGGGGGAGAAAGAAATTTAAAAGGCTGGACGGCTGCAATCGTTTACCATCAGGTGATCTGTCTGCTATTCTGCCGCCTATAAAAAACTTTTTTTTAATGGACCTGGACTGTTATCCACCTTTTTGATAACACAAATGTGTTTTTTTTATAATAATATCCTTTTTTTACCAATGGGTTTGTAGAAAAAGTCGCATGTAAAAAATCTACTTGATGTAAAAAATCCACTCCATTTCCGCACTTAAAAATATATGCTATTTTTTTTATATTAAAAACGCAATTAATCGTTATGTAAATTTAACAGAGACATAGCTTGTATTATCTAGTTACACGACGTTTTAAAGAAGATTAAAAATATAATCAAGTTTTAATCATATTTTTTTAGTTTTCACAAATGCACACTTATCATACTAATTTCAAACAGCCTTCTTGCTGTTTCTACTCGCAAGGGGCTCGACAGAGATAGCGAGATGTCCGAGGAACAGCGAAGCTTGCCTCGAATTGAATTTGAACTGAACTCCGCCGGATTCTTAAGACTATGAAGTCCAAAGCATGTTGTCTACGTGACAATTAATTCTGTACAACAAGTTTTTTTATGTGTTAGGTGGCAGACGAGCAGCCGGATCACCTGATGGTAAGCGATTGCCGCCGCCCATGGTCACTCTCGGCACCAATGAAGTCACAAGTGCGTTGCCGACTTTTCATCCCCCTTTCCCCGGATTGGGCCTCCGGTACCCTCACTCACTCAGCAAAACACAGCACAATGCTGCTTTACGCCGGTTTTCTGTGAGGCCGTGGTACCTATCACTCCTGTCAAGCCAGCCCATTCATTCCGAAGCGTGGCTCGCCCAAGGTCAAAGTTATATGAAGTACTTACATGTAGCCCGCAGTCTCCTCGCCCACGCGCGTCGGACTCTCGCCGCGTCCAAGCCGGCGCCGAGGGCCGCCAGCGTCACCGGACTTTCCATACACGAATCTATCTGCAAAGGATATGCATGAAAACGTTGTTACCGTAATGTAGGATTTTGACGACCCGTTTGTAACAGTGGTAGTGAACGCTGCCTTTGGTCCAAGGGTTGCGGGTTCGATACCCGCACAGTACAAACATTTGTGGGCATGAACATGTTTGTTTGTATTGGTCTGGGTGTTTCCTATGTATTATAAGTATGTATTTACAAAAGAAAAGTATTATATGTATATATTTGTAATCCCACTGTTGATTCTGATATCCGTAACACAGGTGCTTGAGCTACCTATCTCGGAGTCAGATCAATGTATGTGATGTTGTGAAATATTTATTTATTTATTTATTTATACTAATTCATTTTTTATAAAGTGGTTTGATCAACGCCATCTGTTGAGGAAAAACGTATGGCAAGCGGGTGTTTGAGCTTTTATGCGTAAAATTTAGCTTGATTAAAATGACAGTTATAGATCTCACAGAAGAATGATTTTTACGTCAAATGTAATAATATTATATAGAGAAAACATGGTAAAATGATAAGCCTTATACCCATTGAAATAAAGATCAAATTACATCTGTCGTTCTAATCATGCTATATTTTGCGGACTATAAGTAGTGAACGATTCTATTACAGACGTTTCCAGATGTCTGCTCCTCCCACCCTAGGGGGTTGCGAAGGTAAGGCATAAAGCCGGACAAAATTCATCTTTAAAAGTTTTTTTTATACAGAGATAAGTAAAATACCCATATTAGTGAGAGAAATCTGAGGGTCTTATTCATAAGTGTTTGTTAAACCTTTGTTAACTAAAACGATGTAATAAAGCAGTTTAAAAAAAATGTAGGAAAATATTTTGTTTCAAACGTCAAAACTACTCTATAACTCCATTTTAGCTAACAATGTTTTATTGAACCTTTATGAATAAGCCCGTGTTTATGTATATGTTACAGAGGTGTGAACTAACCTGACTTTCAGGAATAGGAAAATTAACACCAGTAGTCCTTCTTCTTGCAGTTAGACCACTATCTGCAGAAAACTGTAACAAAATTAAATGGGTCAAATTAGACATAGGATTTATAAAAATTTTATACATAAAATTATTAGATCCTTAGCCGAGGTAAACGATTGGCAGTTTTAAGATTAGATAAGTTAGCCTTCGTCCTTATACAGTAACTGTTAACCGAATAAAAAATCGAATGGCTAGACATCACCAGTCGATACTACATCCCTAGTAGCGTCTGTCATTCGAGCTGTCAGATTAAATATGGCCGCTTTTGGCGGTAATCAATTTTTCGCGTACCGTTTTTGTACCCAACATTTGTGCATGGTTATTTACTAAATACTAAGTGTTTGCCGAGAGGTTGTAACCCCGAAATTGTTTAAAATAGATCCGGTTTAGCAGCTAACCCGTCACCTTCATTGTAGATTTCGCGCGTACTGATGTTTGTTAATACATTTTATTACTATTATAATGGGGGCTATCACGTGTGAAAAATCTGCTAGACAGTGTACGTACAGGAATTAAGTGATAGGACTGAGGCAACGGATTTTGATACGATTTTTACTACAGATAGAGTAATTCAAGAGGAAGTTTTTATATATGCATGTATAAAAACCTCCTCTTGAATCGCACCCGTGCGAGGCTGGGGCAGGTCGCTAGTAATATATAAATTCCAGTAATTTCACTATAAATCTATTAAATGATGACTGTGTGAAAATTACCAATATCAATTTCATTCAACTATGAATAAGGAAAAAAGTGCAATAAGTACTTGTTTACACAAATTGTTGAACAAAGTTCTATCAAAGTCTTTGATGATGCGTCATCTTAGAACGTTCTAATTCTAAAAGGACGTCACATCACCTGTCTCGGTGGCGCAGTGACTTGTTAGTCGCACTTCAAAGCGACGGCTGGGGTTGGAGTCCCGGGTACGATCCCTGCGTCGGTTCAAAAATGTGTACTTGGGTTTTTTCAGTTAGGAAATTTTCAGTGTCAGCCCGATGTCTGAAAGTTGACGGCCTTGTTCCTCCGTACCTCGGAAAGCACGTCTAACCATTGTTCACCTGATCCCTCTTGAAGAGGCCTTCTTTAGTCTTGTCACTGTGGTCATCGAAATATGAGGGTAAGTAAAGAATGCACCTGTGTCTGCGCACACACTTGCGTTCTATATGCCCTGCTAGATTCTGAACGATTGAGAAACATCGCCAAATATCGGTTAGAAGGACAATATATGACTCAGCAACTGAGTTTGTAATTCGTATGAGAAATAAATGTCTTTAAACATATATATATTTTTTTGGGTATAGCAATTATTAGCAATTTTACTTAAGTAAATAATGCACTTAAAATTATTGTTATAGCTTACGATTGCGAAAGCAGTTGAAATACTGACTTTATTGCGTTACGATAGGATTAAATACAATAACTCCAGAGAGGAACCGTACCGAACAAATCGCTAACGCATCAACCAATACGAAATTGTAATTTTTGGCGCTCGTAAATGGAGCGTTGTGATTGGTTAAGATTTTGCCGCAGTTTTCGAAAATAAGACTTCTGCACAGGTACATTGGTGTAACTTATAAAATTGGTAAAACTGTACCTACAAATATCATATCATATTGTGAGCCCTGTGGTCCCGGCAGAGTAGAATAGGCCACTCTCCCTCTTACCGAGGTGTCGTAAAAGGCGTCTCTGGGTACTGATGATCATGCCAGCAGCTAAGGTAAAGCTGCTGGCATGATCATCAGCACCCAGAGAAGGAAAACTCTGCATTTATATCAAAACCTTCGCCAACCCGTCTGCCAAGCGTGGTGAGTATGAGGGGTATCCTCATGTGATTAAGAGAGGCCCGTGCCCCAGCAGTGGGGACTTAAATGGGCTGATGATGATGAATGTAAGCTAAACTTACAGTCCGCTGCACAGAGGTCCGGTTGCGGCACGCGTCGACGAACTCCTGGCCCTTGACGAGCAGCACGTAGCCGCAGTGCGGGAACCAGTGCGCGTGCTCCGACCACGGCGTGTCGCCCGCCTCCCACTTGCCGAGCCCGCCGTCGCAGTAGAAGCACCGCACCTATAAATAAATAAATATTTCACATCACATACCTGGTGGCGGTCCACCGGCCACCGGTCACCGGTCGAAAGTGGCGAGACGCACCGTAAGCGACACGTACGCGGACGGTGTGTCCCGCCGCAAAGGCTACTGCTGGATCTTTGACATTACCTGATCATCTGTGCCAGTGTAGTAGAACCCTGCCGCCGCTAGGACCTGAGGAATCTGGTGGCGATCCACCGGCCACCGGTCGAAGGTGACAAGGCGCGCTGCGAGCGACGCGTACGCGGACGGTGCGTCCCGCCGCCAAGCATACTGCTGGAACATTGACATTACCTGATCATCTGTGCCAGTGTAGTAGAACCCTGCCTCGGCTAGGATCTGAGGGACCTGGTGGCGGTCCACCGGCCACCGGTCGAAGGTGGCAAGGCGTGCCGCGAGCGATGCGTAAGCGGACGGTGCGTCCCGCCGCAAAGCCTACTGCTGGATCTTTGACATTAGCTGATCATCTGTGCCAGTGTAGTAGAACCCTGACTCCGCTAGGACCTGAGGGATTTGGTGGCGGTCCACCGGCCACCGGTCGAAGGTGACAAGGCGCGCTGCGAGCGATGCGTAAGCGGACGGTGCGTCCCGCCGCAAAGCCTACTGCTGGATCTTTGACATTACCTGATCATCTGTGCCAGTGTAGTAGAACCCTGCCTCGGCTAGGACCTGAGGGACCTGGTGGCGGTCCACCGGCCACCGGTCGAAGGTGGCAAGGCGTGCCGCGAGCGACGCGTACGCCGGGTGGTGCGTCCCGCCGCTGACCACGCCGAGCGCGCGCCACGTCCCTCCGCTCTCCAACAGACGCGCGTTGTGCTCCGCCCCCGATCTGATGTCAAATGTGCCGGTTAACATCTACCAATACTGACATATCAAGCACGGCACTAATATATAAAGTTGTGATAAGCAATAAATTAGGTAAAATGAGTTGGGTTATGAATACATAACTAAACGATATGTGTATGGGCAGTTGAAATCTGTTCAATGTACTGGACATGGGCTGCGTTTCCACAGAAGTTGAGCTGCGCGGAGTTGAGCGGAGCAGAGCCGTATAAATAGGTAGGTGTTTCCACTAAAGCTGCGCAGAGATAAGCGGCGCAGGGCTGAGTTGTGTAGCTGGATGAAGTGGAGCCGAGCATAGCTGAGACTAGCGGAGCGAAGCTGTGAAATGGAGATGAGCTGAACGGGGCCGTGAATACATTTTGTTTTCAGTCAGTGCGGTGTCTGTCAGACCACCCAGCGCAACTCTACGCATACCCGCTCTCCACCGCACAGCCCCGCTTCACCCCGCACAGCTCTACTAAGCTCGACAACACTGTGCCACGCTTATCCCCGCGCACCATACATTTTAATATAAATATAAATCTCAACCCCGCTAACACTGTTTCCAATCAATCGGAGCGGAGATGAGATGTGTATTCCTCCGCTTAATTCCGCGCAACTCCGCTTCTGTGAAAACGCAGCCACTCTTTTTTCGTCAAAGTGCCAGCCAGATTTTTTTAGCTGTATTGTGTAGGACTTGTCCACCTGAGTATTTATCACTATGGTCATTATCATTGGTTTCATTTGAGTTCAAAAATCAACAAATCCGGGGGAAAGGAAGTTTAAAGGTTCGCAGCGCACTTGTGACTGCACTGGTGGTGTCGCGGGTGTTCATGGGCGGCGGCAACCGCTTACCATCAGGTGATTCGTCTACTCGTCTGCCACCTATCACATATAAAAAACTTCTTCATACATTTTCAAAAAATTATGTAACATTTTTTTTTTCATATTTTTGAATCTTGATATTTGAAAATCAGGGGGACAAGTCCTAACAGAATACAGCAAGTTTTTTTTGGCCGGCAAGATATATGAAAGTCCGAGAAACTCCTTTTCAAAAATGTTAAAGCTGGTCCAATACAATGTAAAAAGATAATTTCATTAGTAATGAACTAATGACACAACAACCATATCAGCAAAGATAATACATACAATATTTATTACTAATGCGTTAGTGACCATTTATTGATTATTGTAAGAGCTCAGGTTGAATCAGTCAGACTAATCTGATAAAATGATAATAAGAAACAATGGTTCACTAATTTAAATACGTTTTTGTCGACGTCACTAGTAAATAGACCTGTTACATGGACATACACACACAATTAACTGCACGTTGTAGATTCTTAGGTATGTCTTATGATATGAAATAAGACTTCAAATGTCCGTTAACATAGGATCACTCAATGTTAAGTTAAGTGAGTTGCCACAATGGCGGATTGCGAGCGTTTTCAAAGCGGAGTGACGACGTAGCGAACACGTCGCGGCTGCGCAGAGTTCACGCCGCGGATGCGCAACGGACTCGCCGCGGATGCGCAACAAATTCGACAGCATTTTACTGCGTGGCCGCCACAAAAAAAAAACAATGGCGTTCAGACTTTTGGACGCGTATCCGTCGCGCATCCATTGCGACGACACAGCCGCGTCGTGGTCGCTTACTCTCCGTTTTGAAAACGCTCGCAACGCTCGCTTAGTCGATTTTTGCATATAGCCAAATGCGTACACCGACGTCTGTTGTATTGTCTATCGGCGAAACACCAAAACAGTAATACTAAAGTAGGGCCACAATAATAAGCCACATTTGACACTTCATTAAAATTCGACAACGTAGCCTTGTAACAACTGGCATTGAACTTATCAATCTTTCAATGTTAAAATAGCACAATTTCTTAACGTTTTAAAATTATGTTTGCATTTATTTATTGCAATAAAGACAAAAAAAGATAATTTCAGTCAAAAAAAAACTCATTAAAAGTTTACTTTATAGAGAATTGAACGTTGGTACAATGTACATATATCTGACAATTACTTAATTACAATGTTTATATGACATTTTCTTTTTAAGCTCTAGGGATGTTCCCCAGAAACGAATACAATGTTTACTCGTGTAAATTTTCAACCATAAATGAAAAGCTATATTCGGATTAAATAATACGTATTACTCTCTTGTTTAAAAATATAAATACATGTATAACTTGGTAAACAGAAAATCGATACATGGAACATGGTTTGTTTGAAGTACATATCGATTATTCACTTTAATCGATGTTTTAGTAGGTCACCTCTCTATGAGAGAAACGTAAAATGTGGCCTGTTATTTTGGCTCAACTTTCGATGCTTACCGCGGCTACGCTCTCGTGGTTACAATTCTTCCCATGAGACTGAATATTTTACAGAGTAAATGGTACACGAGGTCTCTACTATTTATGGACTTTGACTCGCCAAATGGCGCTTGTGGCGTAACACCAGCCCTATTTTACTGTTGCTATATAATATTGTTATTATTATCATTAATTAATTAATTAACATCCTTCAAGCCGATATTTCGGTCACGGCGGCCAATCTCAGCGATCAGCCATCGACGCAGGACATATTACATATAGTGCACAAGTATTTGCGCAGTGCACTCTCTATTCCCGTACCCTCTTATTTCAATGGGACACTAGTGTGACACGACCGAAGAGGGATTAGGCGCAGGACCAACGGCTATTACACTAATTTTGGCCCGACCCGGGGATCGAACCCGGGACCCCAAGCGCAACCGTCGCTTTAAAGTGCGACCCACTAACCATTGCGCCACAGAGGCAGTCAATAAATAATAGGTATAAGACAGCGTTTCTAGTCACTTTAACACTTTAATGATTGTGACAATATTGTAATTCGTATCCAATATAATATGACAATAACTAAAAATATAATTACCTTAGCTGCAAACATCGTACTTAAAAGCAGCCAAAATTTTTAGGCTCGTAGAATTCTGACAACGCGGCAGACAATACGTGCCGTGCAATTGTCATTGACTGTGCGCCCGAAATCAAATATCACTTATCAATGCCAATTGATATACAATATCCAATAGTTTGTTTTGTTACAAATTATTAGTTGTTTACGTTGTGTACATGTCGCAGTCGGATTGTATAATCCGAAGTATTTTACGACTAGCTGTTATCAAAAACAGGTCCATTTTGAAAAGCGGCGCTTCAAAGATCAGCCGGATTGTGATTGCGATACATTATTCAATTAAGCGGCCCACGTTTAGCCGCATTCTCTACTACACAAATTAAAAGGTGACATTACTTACAAAATAAAACAATGTTTAAAATGAAAATAAATTAAAGGTATTTGTAAGTAATCAATCACGTCAATTGTTCCTTAGTCAATTTACCGACATTATTTAACACTTTTTCTTCCTTTCATTCATTTATAACTTCGCAATATAGCAACACAATTTCCGTGTCCAAAGTTGTTTATGTCAGTCAGCGCCACTAGTGTTAAGGTACTAAAAACTGTCAAAGAGGCGGCTAATCTCTCGCTTTCACTATGGCTAGCCGTGTTGAATAACGTATGGCGCAGCATACATTTCGGCTGTGTTTTATTCAGCCGCATTCAATCGTGCTAATCGTTGAACCGCCACATTTCAAAACGGTCCTGTTTTTTATAACAGCTAGCCGTACGGTAATAAGGCGGATTATACAATCTAACCGCGACATACATATAGTGATTGTAAAATCGCTGTATTTTCCTAATATACCTGGCTCGCCAACACACACAATCACATTAGCACCGCAGTGACACAACTAACTCGCTCGCCGGCCGATGTCGACTGCCGTGCCATCTTGTGGCATGTGCGCTCGAGACTAGGTTCATACACTACATCCCTTTCTTATTTTATTTTAGATGCACATCATTCTTTAATAAAAATTAAGAAATCATCATTGAATCAGTCTTTAATATATTGAACAAATTTCCTCAAGTTATAATTAATTATCTTCACTATCCGGTTTATGATCCTCTTTATTATTTGATGATAAAACTTTCCACTCTCCCTCTACTTTCTTAAGGTGTACTATATTTCTTCTTAGTTTCTGTCCTGTTTCATCATTGCTGATCTCAACGTCTCCTCCTTTGCTTTTCTCCACCGTATGCGTTGTGTCATCATAATTTAAGCTCAGTTTATTGTCTTTAGTCATATTCTTTACATATACTTTGTCCCCCGGTTCCAACTCATGTTCTTTAGCTTTCCTCTGTCTATCGGCCTATACCTTTCCCTTTTCTTTCATTTCTTGGTCTCTGTCTTTTACGTCTGTATCTTGACCGTTTTGATTTTCAGCATCACATGTCATGGGAAATTTATCCCTAAATTTTCTGTTGAAAAAATTGCTCCGAAGGAGTCCTTCCTGTGACGCTATGGGGTGTACTATTGTACATTATCATGTACTCTTGTAGACTGTCCTTCCAATTCCTTCTTTCAGCTTGAGAATTTTTCAACCTTTTTAAAATATCGCGGTTCTGACGTTCTACCTCTCCGTTCTGCTGAGGCCAGTACGGGATAGTGTTAAAAAGTGTGATGTTTCTCTCTGCGCAAAATGATCTAAACTCCTCGCTGCAAAATTGTTTTCCGTTATCCGCCGTTATCGATGCCGGATAGCCTAAGCGGCTGAATATTTCACTCAAAAGTGATATCATATCCGTGCTTGTAATTTTGCGGCATTTTTTTTATTTCTTTATACCTGCTGAAGTAATCGACCACAACAAGTAAATAATCCCCATTTGGAAGTGGTCCCATTAGATCGATAGCAATATCAACCCATGTTCTTGTGGCAGTTCTTTGCGTTTTAATGGGTTTGGTGGGGACAGCGCTGTAACTAAAGTGCAACCCTTGCATGATTTTACAATTTTTTCGGCATCTCTGTCATATTTTGGCCACCATACCTTTGTTCTTAGCCTTCCTTTCATTGCCACGATCCCCGGGTGTCCCTCATGTGCTGCATTTAATATCCGAGACCTGAGCTTAATTGAAATGAAAAATCTTATATATGTTTACGTCGTCGTACCGCTTGCCGTTATATAAGCCTTCTTTTACTTTTTGTATCTCTGCGTCTTCAAGCGAACTCTCTGTGATTTCTTTACGGAAACGGAAACAGCTACTGGCCGAGTATACTCGACAATAGTGTGAATATAATGATCCCGTAATAGTGGTAGATCATTGGGTACTTTGCACAACCTCGATAGTGGATCTGCAATGTTGTTTTTGCCTGGTTGGTAGATAACCTTGTACTTGTACGATTGTAAGCGCAAGACCCATCTTTCAATCCGCGCACAGGTTTTGGATTTTGGTCCAAAGATTACTTCAAGGGGTTTAATATGGTCAATAATCAGTTCAGACTCCTTACCGTACAAAAATACGTGGAAATGTTCAACTGCCCAGACGAGCGCGAGTGCTTCCTTTTCAGTTTGGCAGTAGCTCACAGTCTGTCAAGGTTTTATGTCCATATGCAATGATTCTTGGACCTTTATCATTTGTCTGGATAAGAACGCTTCCCAGTCCTACTGGGCTTGCATCGGCAATAACAACAGTTCTATCATTAACGTCATAGTATCCCAATGTCGGAATATTTGTCAGACTATCTTTTAAGGAGTCAAAAGCTATTTGTTGTTTCGACCCCCACGAGCTGCTTATATTATGCTCTCCGCATGTCGACACAAAGCCGCATCTCTCCAATATCTTTAATAGCAGGAACTATAGGTGACACCCATTTTGAAGAGCTCTTAACCTCTTCTATTATGTCTCGTTCGAGTAATTCGTCAATTTTGGTGTTTACTTTCTCCTCAAGGGGTATAGGAATTCGCCTGTATAATTGGGAGACTGGTGGTACGGAGTCGTCAATTGGCAAATCAATCATGATATTCTTGAATTTAGGCAATGGTCCCGACTCAATTTGATTTATTTGTAAGTTTAAACCAATTTTAGGATTCCCAACGCCATTGCTGACATTTTACCCAGTAAGTTTCCTCGTACCGTTGCTATTACATAAAATATGCTGTTTTCACACTTGTTTCCCACCTGTAAGCTTGCTTGAAAAGAGCTTTTCACTTTGAGTGGAGTATTACTACCGTATGCTAAGAAGTTTATATTAGGATTTGCAATTTGATTAGATACCTTGACTTTTCCAATTTTCATTTTCTCCCATGTGTCTTCCGTAATGAGGTTTTGTTTGCATCCTGAATCAATCAAGACCTTTGTTTTCACTCCTCCAATTGTACAATCGAATTCTAGATCCTCATCAATATGAAAAACGTAATGGGTATCTCCAGTCTCTTCTGGTTCATTCGCATCTTCGATTTGATTAACAGTCTCGTTTTTAGGTCTCGTTGTGTCTATAAACCGCCTATCCTCTAGTTTTCTTTTAAAGTTTTGCCTCGTTCTGCAGAATTTGCGAAAGTGTCCCTTAAGGCCACATTTCAAACATTCCTTTCCTCTAGCTGGACAATGGAAATCGTTGGATCTGTGTTTATAATAGCCACATCTGTCACATGGTGTCTCTAATACCTTAGGCGCCTTGGGTTTAAATTTAAATTTAGACTCAATTTTATTAATTGTATCGTCGTTGCCTACAGTATCGAATTGGTGTAATTGGTTATTTACTACCTCCAGAGTATTGGCTTCTAATATTATTTGATCCAACGTGACGCTATCGCCAATTTTTAGAATTTTCTTTCTTAGTTCGACAGAGTAGCCTTTTTCTGCTATCTGGTCGATTATATGTTCGTCTTTGTCAGTGAATTTGCATTTATCAGCTTGGTTTCGAAGCCTTACCAAGAATTTGTCGAATTTCTCATTGGGTTCTTGCTTAAGGAGGCGAAATATATGACGCTCATACACTTTGCTCTGTTTTGGAGCGAAATATTCATCAAGTTTTGATATAGCTGTGTTAAACACATCGATCTCATTTATTGGGGTCACGTTAGTACCAGGAATGTTATAGAATATTTCCTGCAAGTCTAAGCCGCCAAAGTGTAGCAGGCTTGCTCTTTTTTTGACATCTACGTCGATGTTGGAAGCTTCTAAATATATAAGCAACGCCCTTTTCCAACGCTCCCAGCGTACACCTACTGATGTAGGGTCACCTTGGCAGTCGAATTTGTCCAACGTCAACGATGTTGAAATTGACATTATGTATATGGTATATAAGCTTTGTAACGGGCGTCCTGGAACAAACCAATTTAATGGTTCAGATTAATTACAATAATCTGCTATCAATTTAATGATCAGATTTTCATCTGCTTATGTTACAAACCAATTTAATGGCTCAGATTAATTGCAATAATCTGCTATCAATTTAATGATCAGATTTTCATCTGCTTATGTTACAAACCAATTTAATGGCTCAGATTAATTACAATAATCTGCTATCAATTTGATGATCAGATTTTTCATCTGCTTATGTTGCAAACAAGTCAGTATACTAAAACATACCAATTTAATGGCTCAGATTAATTACAATAATCTGCTATCAATTGAATGATCAGATGTTCATCTGCGTATATTACAAACAAGTCAGTATACTGAAACATACCAATTTAATGGTTCAGATTAATTACAATAATCTGCTATCAATTTAAAGATCAGATTTTCATCTGCTTCAGTCAATTAAATGACTCAGATTGATAATAACAATCTGCTTATACCAATTTTATGGTCAGACGACAGTCTGCTAATATTTAAACAAGTACGTTTATGTACATAATACAATGGTACCCGACGGCGATTATCTTCTTTTCAGTTTAATGACCAGATTTTAATCTGCTTCTATTTAAATATTTTTTTCCTTCTAGGTAGGTAAGTACCTAATTTTCGCACTAAATTTCTTAGTCTCGAGTAAAGCTACGTCGAATAGGTACCCACTTATTAGCATACATTTGCACCGAGTCGGGAGTCGAACCCGTAACCCTTCCGTTCCAAACGATTTTCGATAATGATAACAATTGCTTTGTAATAAATAGGCTAACGTTGCCTGGATATGTAAGTTACTTACTTTATACTGTAACACTAACATTTTTCGTACCATTGTTAGAACATAGATAACGTTGTTATTGTAATAATGTTTCTAGGTGGAACTTTTGTTTATGTTTCGTGTTACCGGTGCCGCGGTCGTAGTTTAGTGAACAACGCCGCTAGTAAGTAGGTACTCTTTTCAACCGATATTTTGCGAATGTATTCGATGGCTTTAAGTGCCGTTTCTTCCCCCAGTAAATATTATGTAGTTACTCACTTTTAATCCTGTCGCCACATGTAAAATCGCTGTATTTTCCTAATATACCTGGCTCGCCAACACACACAATCACATTAGCACCGCAGTGACACAACTAACTCGCTCGCCGGCCGATGTCGACTGCCGTGCCATCTTGTGGCATGTGCGCTCGAGACTAGGTTCATACACTACAGTGATATATTTGGAGCGATAATGATTCAGAACGCACCTTCCCTTCTGGGAGTCGTACTTCGAATCCGAGCATGCATCTCTGACGGAGCCGCAAACAACTGCCGGCAAATGCAAATGCTATCTACATTCCCATAATCTACCTAAATATATTGGGGATACCTGCCCATACCCTACGTGACCTACGTGTCGTGTCATGTGTGTCTTTGCAACTTGTTCTATGTTCTATCATGTTGCTTTTTGTGCTGTGAATGTTGTGATGGTCAATAAATGTTTCTTCTTTCTACGTAATCTACAAAGTGTAGAGCGCGGCTAGAAATTGCTCGGTCGCTTCTAATAGCACACGTTATGTACTTACGATTGCCGCTGATTTTCATTAGACTCCGGGGGAGACTGTATCGGCGGCGTCAGCGACGGCGAAGAGGAAGGCGGCGATATATTGCTGCGCTGTGCTATCTCGAGAGACGCCGCGTGCGCACACCGGGGGAAATACCTGTAATAAATAAATAAATTCATACAACACTCTGACCTGATTCCGTACTAAGTAACAAGCGCTTGCGTCAGATATCAGATAACAGAAGAAACACAAATATAATATTTGCTTACATAAATACAATGCTGGATTTATTTACTGTTATTCTCACGCAACCAGCACTCGTCTCTTATCGGTAGCGTCATTTAATAGACGTCATACGAAAATACATACCTACTATAAACTATAAATAATTGTTAACTACTTAAATTAGAAAGATACATAGATACTCTTTATTGCACAACATACAAAATAGAGATACAATGTGACTGACCGGATGGCGCAATGGACAACATTTCATATTTTTAACATGTCCATATTGTTTTTTTATTTGAAAATAGACATAAAATGAACGGACCCATATTTTTTCTTTTTTAAAAATTTGTCCATTTTCATGCATAAAATAATTATTAAAATTCTTTATATTCTAAATAGACGTAAGCGCCAAATGACGTCATCGGACGGCTGAATACAGCGATATTCCTTTGCTTATCATTGTTTTAATAAAAAAAAAGGTACTACTGTCAAAGGTAAATAATACTAGTGTCAACATTGTCAACGTCATTCATTCATTCAACGTTGACAAGTTGTCTTTTTTTTTGACAGTTGCATGTCATGGGTTTGGCATTTCGTAAATTTAAAACTATAATGTGCTAAGCAAAGAAATATTTTACATTCTGCCGTCCGATGACGTCATCTTGCGTTTTTTAGTTTTTAATTTTTTTCTCAGTAAATAAGCAATATAAACAATTAATAAATATATATTCGCGCAGCGGAAAAGTAAATAAAGAAACGGTATTTTTTGTTTCAGAGCTTAGCAATTTTGAAATGTTGTCCATTGGTAGTGACCCTGCCTCTTATGCCAAAGGTCGTGGGTTCGATCCCCACTCTGGACAAACATTCGTGCGATGAACACTTGTGTTTGTTCGGTGTCTGGGTGTAATATATGTATTTAAGTATATATTTGTGTTCCTCTGTTGTCTGATATCTGTAACACAAGTGCTTAAGCTACTTAGTACGGAATCAGGTCAACGTATGAGATGTTGTGAGAATTTGGATTTGGATTTGGATTTGAATTAAAAGATAGTTTGGTTGCTCCATCGACACGACAATTCGTGTTGGAGCAGAAGATATCACGGGCAACAGGAGGCCCCCTACTGGTGCGCGCGCGCATGCTAGTTCAAGTGATTAGGAAGCTTCCTTTATGTTTTTTTAAACAATGAAAGAAATGGTTTGATTGACTTTTTTTTAATGTAATAGGTAGGCAGAAGAACAGACGGATCACCTGATGGTAAGCAATTGCCGCCGCCCATGGACACCCGCGACACCAGTGGAGTCACAAGTGCGCTGCCAACCTTTAAACCCCCCCTATCCCCCGGATTGGGCCTCCGGTACCCTCACTCACGCAGCGAAACACAGCACAGTGCTGCTTCACGCCGGTTTTCTGTGAGGCCGTGGTATCACTCCGGTCGAGCCGGCCCATTCATGCCGAAGCTTGGCTCTCCCACGGTAAAAACTACCATGTAAGAGTATATAAAATGTATGTATTTAATATTTTGCAAAAAAATACTTTTAGATACTAAGGTCTCATCATCATCAGCCCATTTAAGTCCCCACTGCTGGGGCACGGGCCTCCCTCAATCACATGAGGGGTAATTGCCATACTCACCACGCTTAGCACACGGGTTGGCGAGGGTTTTGATATAAATGCAGAGTTTTCCTTCTTCTAAGGTCTATGCTATCGGAATATTAGAATTTTGTCCCAAAAAGGTATACTATATATTTTGTAGTAGCTGTATAACGGAAATTAACTCAAAACAAAAACCGGTCTCAAATTCTTGAACTTCTTTAAAGCCTAAAAGCCTCAGTTGTCAAGGAAGAATGATTGAAAGAAAATGGTAACACTTACATTCTATGAACCTCCAGTGGAGGACCTAAAGAGCCGAATCTTCTGAATGGAGCTAATTCTCCACCACACCATGCACATCTCAGCTTGCCCTCTCCTGCATGATAGAAGCCTGCACTGACCAATGCTTCTCTGGACACTGAAGCATCCTGCAACATTTGTAACATGTAAGGAGCAATAGAAATAAATCAAAATTAATATATCAAATTAGGAGTATTTAAATCATGCTTGCATAATATGAATTTTTTGGCTATAGCAATCTTTTGCAATTTATTCTTAAGTGAATAATGCACATAAAAAAAATTCGACAGTCTGCAGGTGGGACTCGAACCCATGATCTTTTGCTAACCAGGCAACTGCTTTCAATCGTCAATCACTAGTCGGCTCACGGCCAAGCAAAAAGCACTAACAAAATTCATTGACCCTGTCGGTCTCGAGTTGTTTAGTCGGCAAAGCAGTTGCCCGGTTAGCAAAAGATCAGTGGGTATCGAGTCCCACCCGAAGACTGTTGAAATTTTTTAAGTGCATTATTTACTTATGCTTGCATAATGTAAATAAAATGTTCTAAAATATGAATTAACTGGTAGCATCTAATATCAAGTATCAGTCATTCTCGCGAGTGAAAATCCCATCTTTAGTATGTTGTAGTAGAACAGTGGTTATTCATGAATCATAACTTAAGTAATAATAGTGTACTTTAAGAACAGTATCTTTATTATAAGACATAGTAAGACAGCAAATAAAAGTAATGTTTTAAGTATTTAAGAAAATAGAAACTGTTTTAACCTTCAATCATGACAACATTGTAGTAACATAAAATCAATAAAACCTTGACCCAAGGCTGTATGTGCAGTCTTAAGTTACTATTCTTGTGACTCAAATACAATATGTAAGTAGTACATAGTAATATTGGTTATTTAAAAGAACCAGACCTTACAGTTAATTGATGAAAAATTCATTTATCACACAAAATGTCAAGATCTATTATATAGTAAAATAAAAAGACTATTACTAAATATTTTTTTCCTCTTCTTCATCTTAGCGTGTAATTCCCGGTTTAGCCCGGGCTACGCTTAGACCATGATTCAGGATTGGGGGGTCTGGTACTTACAATGAAGCGACTGCCGTCTGAAATTCGCAACCCTAGAGGTCAGACGACAGGGGTACCAGACCAACTGAATCATGGTTACATGTTTCAGAAGCTTATTCCGAAACATGCAGGTTTCCTCACGATGTTTTCCCTCACCGTCGAGCAGATGGTAATGGTAGAAAAACGCACATAGATTTGAAAAAATCATTGGTGCATGCTCGGATTAGAACCTCGACCACCTGCGTGGAAGGCGCATTCTTATCCACTGAGCTACCATCGCTCATGTTACTTAATAATTTATCAGTAAATATAAAATAGAAGATATAAAACCTATTTCTTATTTCAATTACTGTGATAAGTATATGAAAATTGGCACTTTTAGCGCCTATCTTATATTTCTTAGTGCATATCTTAGGTCACATTGATAAGAGAAATGTTAAGTGTCATTGTAACTGATAACTTTGTTTTCATAACAGTTCCAGTTTATTATTAGAATTGGTAATTTCTAATATACACAAATATAAATGATATATCAATTTTTGTACCTATGTATCTTCAACATTTAAACAGAACACATGATCAACAACAACTCTCAAACTTTTAATGAACTGGCTTATTTTTAATGAGCAGACTGATAATCTGATAGTAGTGTTTGTTGTTGTCAAGTACACTTACAGAACCAGCAAATTCACACACACAAGTTCAAATTTTTTTTCTTGTCTGCAGTGAATATGATAGTCAGATAGCAATACACCATGAAATACTGCCAAGTGTACACCTTATGTCATACATAAACCAGTTTCTAAAAGTAAATATACACCAGAATACTTACGTTCCAATTGATAAAAGACAAAAGGCGCAATGCATCACTTTGATACATGACATCGTCATCATTCACCCCATAATCTTGAGCTGTATCTGGCGGCTCATTCTGGCCCTCGTCGTGAGAAGACCACGAAGAGGTAGAATCCAAATTTGAGGGGCATTCAGAGCTCAGAACCAAAGGCACGTTACCCGACCTCCGGGGATTCACCAAGAACTCACAGTTAGGCTCCATGTGTCTATGTCGCCACATTACCTGATCACCATAATTCCACTGAGATATTTTACCCCCGCAACTGAAACATTGTACCTCTGTACCCTCCCCTGTGTAGTAGAAGCCTGCCTTTGCTATCCGAACAGGATCTACTGGAGCGGACGCTGGCCAGTTAGCAAAGGTGCTCAGCCTGTTTGTTTCAAGATTCATTTTTCAACCACGATATCCAAGTGAAATGCATAGATTTTATAATAAATACACAGTACTGGGTAAGATTCTAAATACACTAATCTAACTATACTAAGCTTATTTAAAATAAATAAACTAAAATAAAATTAAACGCCAAAATCGATACGTTTTGACAATGACAAACAGTTATCTGTGATGACAAACAACAGTAGGTAATGGATGTCCGATGAGATGACAGATAGGGATGTTAAAATAAACGATTTCCCTTTAAACTGAAAATATTTTTTTATCAATTTTTAACTTTATTGAAAAACGATTAAATAATTTACGCGATTGAATTGATTTTCATAAATATTTAAAAAAAAACTTATTTTAGACATACGTTAGCGAGCATTGACATTCTTATAAAATAATATAAATAAAAATACAAATTGTTTAAACTTGTTCTTTTTTTTTAAATCTTATACGTGATTGTTTAAACTAGATTAACTAGATGACCATGACCGCTGACATCATCGTTTATCTTTTTTAATTACGGATAAGAAAAAAGCATTGACCTCAACACATTAATTACATACTATAAAACAAACGCAAAGAAATAAAAAGTTGCGGCCAACAAGGCTCAGTCTCAATATATGCTGCTACTGCCACAAGCAGCCGATGCAGCGCCGGTTTTCACGCTAAACTTTTGGTGACGCTTTTGCGTTTAAAAAAATGTATATTAAGACTAATGACATGCAACCACAATAGTAATAGTAATGCAAAAACAAATATTGACGAATAATGCTAGGAATAATAACTGACGATTAATGATAAAAGAAACCGGCCAAGTGCGAGTCGGACTTGCTCATGAAAGGTCCCGTAGCAGCAAGTAATATAATATGGAAGGTAAATTGCGGTTTACGGTTTATAACGTATTAAATAAACTATGTACCTACTTTAATATTATTTTATTAGAGAAGTTAGAGGGGCGTTAACGGTTAGGGGTTTGGGCTCACACACATTTTACCACTTTGGGAGCGTCTCTTGCGTAAAGTAATAAGTTTTAAAAACCTATCCATAGATACCTACACGTATGGATTTGATGAAAAAAAATTTGAGTCTCATTTCTAAGTAAGGTGTTTCAATAGTATAGTTCTTAAAGTTTCGAAAAAAAGTGGCTGTGATATACGGACGGATGGACACACGGACAGACAGACATGAAGAATCTATAAGGGTTCCGTTTTTTGCCATACGGCTACCCTAATAAAGCTAGGAAATTTTAATGCAAACAGTTCCGATACCACCAGAGACTTGAAAACATTAAAATAAAATAAAAGAAAGATGTCTTAAGCGGGTGTCAGATCTGTCCGTCACTATAATAATACCTGTAGTGACAGTGGCGCCATCATTAATTCGTTGTGTTGTGCAATTAAGTGAAACTACCTTATTATCAGTGATATATAAAAATACAAAAAGAGCGAAACAAAATTATTTTGACAATTGAATTCGCTCGATAACGAGTTGCGACTTACTGATGGTCGTCGCATTTGTGACAGTAATTATTTATAAATTTTTATTATTGTTTAAACTTTTTTTGTTTTGAGACCATAACGTCGAAATTTCAAGTATTTTATTTTAATGCTAGTTTTTACTTTTGAGAAAATTAAATAGCTGTACTGTTATTCGAAACCTATACTTATCACTCATTTGGTAAAGTTTTCACCGACTTCCGGCCCCTCCACCGCCGGCAGGGCGCGCTGTGTGGCGTGCTTCTTGCCTCATTGGCGTCTGTTTCCCGGTGGCGCACAGTCGTCAGTAAAATCGTATCCAAATAACTTGGTGATTTTGTGGAATACGACCGTTACTAATATCACAAACCTAAGTCATATCAGAAAAGTAATCGTCGCCAGTCGAGTTCAAGTTCAAGTTGTACATCAAGCAGTTTCAGCTCGGATGACTCGAGAAAATCAAGACGACGGCGTCGCCGCAATAAATCAAGTAAGCAAATTTTGAAAAAAATGACGAAACAGTTTAATGATTTTCGTAACCAATTCCAACGCAAGCAACCAGCAAGACCAGTCCTTTGCATGACGATTACAGGGTGGGCGTGGACCCAAATCTTAGTGGTGCGCTTTATAGTAAGCTTAATCAGCAACCTAACGACACTCAGATGTTAGAATCAGAGGAACATTCCAAAAATTCCGATTTTACAATTCAAATGGGGACTAGTGTTAAAGAACCGAGTGTGCTACCACTCCTGTAAATTACTTAACTGCCTTAAATAGTATTCAAAGATTTGAACAATCAACATGAAATGACGTGCGATATGCTGACGTTCAGCGAAGTTATTGTCATGCACCAGGATTTATCGAGCTTGAGATGAATGTTGAGGTTAAACAATATGAAAATTCTAAAATGATGAAGTACACTGAGAGGTCTTATGCCGCAATCACTTTTGCCTTATTGAAACAAAAGGAAGTTTTGGAAAAAGGGTTAATCGATTTTTTAAAATGGACAATGGAATCCGAGGCCATATCAAGAAGCGATATTAAAGGAAAATTGGAAGAGATTTTCGTTAACGGTGATTACCACAAAGTATCAACCGACGTATTACAGCTGGCCTGTGGACATAGGGCAGACGTCGTGCAATAGCGAAGAGGAGCCATCTTAAAACATGTGAAGGACCCTTTGGTCAAATCTACCCTCAGAAAAATCCCTCCTTCCAGTTCAAATGTCTTCGAGGCTAGCGCTTTTACCTCAGCTTTACAGCAAGCAGGAGGAATGCGCAATTGCTTTTGGCCGCACGCTAAGTCAAGCAACCCTGCTGCGCAAGCGGGACAAAGTGGGATGCAAAGGACCAAACACAATTGGGAATCAACGGGAAGGTCAATCTCATAAAGGCGCACCCTTTCGAGCAAGACCCACATTCACATCAGACCCTGTTCACACCAAAAGCGCAACCAAACGCCCTGGTTCACCAATCAACAGAAGTAGAGGTGATAAACACCGAAAATTTTGACTCGCGGATATTCAGGGCGGGGCAACTGAAAAGCTTCATAAATGTGTAGCGAAGCCTCAATGCTCCCCCTATATTATTGGAAATGATACAGGGCTATCGTATTCCATTTGTAAAAAAGCCACCGTTTATAACACCGGTACAAAAATACGCAGTACCGACATCACCGGAAATGACCTCAACAATAGAAAGCTTAAAGGATTAGAGACAGAGCACAGTCGTAGCTTACTTATGAAACGAAGGCGGCACTCATTCGGAAGCACTCAAGAACCTGACATTCAAAATATACCAGCTGATGAACCATTACCAAATACACATCAGGGCTTATTATCTGTCAGGAATTTACAACTGCGAAGCAGATCATCTGTCGAGACGAAAACGACCTCCGGAGTGGCATCTTCTAACAAAAGCCACGACGGTAATATTCTGGAAATGGGGCAAACCAGAGGTAGATCTGTTTGCGTCTCATATAGCCCATGTGGTGTCAACATATGTCTCCCTGGATCAGACGGACAACGCTCTGAGTCAGAAGTGGTGGTACAAAATAGCTTGGGTGTTTCCTCCTCTATGCTTGATCCCGAAAGTCTTATACCACTTGAACGACGCAATAGGGATCTACTTAATTGTAGTGCCCAAATGGGACAGAGATTTCTGGCGAGCAGATCTCAAAGCCAGAGCCCTGAACCCTCCTCACACAATCTGAAACCTCGACAAAGTCCTGATAGACGCAACAACCCTGGCACCTCCTCCGAATGTAGATGGGATGATTCTCGAAGTCTGGAGATGTGGGGGTGGACTGGGGATCTCCTAAATTGGTCACCAGATCAAAGAAATTTGTTAAAATCGGGGTGGCGAAAATCGACATTAAACACTTATAAATACGCATGGACTCGATGGTGTTAATGGACAAAAGACCACAACGTAAAGGCCTAGAGAGCAGAAGCCAGTCAGATGCTACAATATTAACTAAGTTTCTATTGGAACGAAGTTTGAGTAATTTAAGTGTCTTTGATGCTTTGTGGCACACTGCAACACTACTTCTCCTTTGTTCCGGGAGAAGAATTCATGACCTAACTCTTCTGTCTATAGACTCAAAACACACATCAGTATCAGAAGATAGCATTATCTTATGGCCTACCATAGGGTCCAAAACTGACTCTGCAAAGCACAGACAATCTGGGTGGAGACTTCTAGATTCCGGGCTACCTCTGGCTACTAATCCCTGTTATTGGGTTAAACACCTAATAAACATTGGGAAACAACGCCGTGAAACAAGTAATAGCATGAAGTTATTCATTACCGCCTTCCCTACTATCAAATGTCCTTTGCCTGAAGGTTGTCTCGTAGAAATCGCTTCCAGCGATAAGACCGCCGAAATTTTACAATTAAGTTTCTGTAATGCCTAGTTTTTTCAAGTTGTGTTTTTTTGTGCAATAAAGTATATCTATCTATCTATCTATCTACCGCTAGAGGAAAACCTCGACCAGCTTCACGAACAATATTAGCAGGATTGGTGAAATCAGTGCTTAAAGAAGCGAGTATCAGTGCCTCTCCTGGTAGCATCAGAGCGGCCGTTGCCTCGAGAAATTGGATAGACGAATTTCCTCTAGACAGGATTCTAAGTCAAGGAAATTGGCGCTCTGAGAATACTTTTCCCAGATTCTATCATAAAGAGATTATTCAGCCCACAATCAGTAATGATAATAATTTAATGGAATGCTTTGAAGCGGTTTGATTATGTTTGTTTACAACACAAATTTAATTCATAGGTATATCTGTACCATCTAGATAAATCATAGGTAAATCAATGTTTCTACCGAATATACTTTTTCAATTATTTACATAGGCATATTGGTTATTAAAAACGTTAGAATTATGTCACGTTTAATTTACGTTGTTATTTGCTTACAAATTATACTTACTCTAATAAATGCTTAATTACATTATGTGGATTTTAAATTTCATCACATTGGCGACCCTAATACGATTTTAAAGTATCATTCTCTACCGCCAGGCGATATCAAACACTTCTTTCATAACAATTATTAGGTATAGGTTTCGAATAACGGTACAGCTATTTAATAGACGCGTTTTACCTTACAATAAAACGCATATTAAATACTTACTTTACCTTATTCGAAACCTATACCTAAATAAGCCCTTCCTGGCGCAATAACATCCGCAATGACAATGATACAAGAAGCGCGCCACACAGCGTGCCCTGCCGGCGGTGGAGGGGACGGAAGTCGGTGAAAACTTTACCAAATGAGTGATACTTTAAGGGAAACGGAAGTGCTGCTCTCATAACAATTATTAGGTATAGGTTTCGAATAAGGTAAGTATTTAATATGCGTTTTACTGTAAGGTAAAACGCGTCTATTATGTTCGGGCGTTCATTTAATTTTTGCTTTATAAAACTCTTACTGATACTGAGAATTTATAATAATATCAATAATTTTATTTAATAAAATCCGATATTACTTGTTATCTTGAAACTCTTAGGTTTGTCATTGGAATAGGAAAATCTTGTAGGTTTTTAAGTAATAATAAAATCGGCTTAATAATATTTTTTATTAAAGCTAGAATACTGACAAATCGAATAATATTGAATAAAGTTTTTTATTCGCTAATCGACATCCCTAAAATAACATTCTAGAAATCATGAATGGGTTTTGACAGCGAAGTGTGACGTTCTATATTGTCTATGGTAATTTTTTTTTAATCGCAACGAAAATAAGTTATTAATGCTTTGTATATTAATAGCAGCCGATTGACTCCACTCAATAAAGAATTGACATATATGATATGATATCTTGATGGTCATGTAAACATTAAAAAACTACATGTCAAATACACAAATGTCATTGTCAATGTCATGTGAATGTCATTTTGTAAATTTCGTTTTATTAGGATTCGGCTAGGCCGCAATTTTTCACGATTTAATCGCTGGAAGCTAATTGTTTTAGTACGTGTGAATTACTCTGATTCTAATAATGTTAATTAACGTTCTATGTTTATTTTTAGGTGTAATAACTGTAGTGTTATTGGGATTGTACTACTTTTTGGATAAAAAAATCGTTTATAAAAGTTTGTCAAAGAGGCACGTTGTTATCACCGGCGGTTCTAGCGGTATCGGCAAGGCGGCGGCTCTGGAAGCTGCTAAATTAGGAGCTAACGTTACGGTAATAGGCCGTGATGTGAATAAACTCAAAGCGGCTGTTAGTGAAATACAGTCCGTATGCGTTAACAAAAACGAGCAGATAGTGAAGTACGCCGCGCTGGATGTAACTTCCAACTATGAGGCTATTGAGAAATGTTTTGCTTCTCTCGAAGCTGAAATGGGGCCAATATTTATGTTAGTTAACTGTGCCGGAACTTGTATTTGTGGGCAGTTTGAAAAAATGAAGGTGGAAGATATAAAAATGATGATAGACTTGAATTATTTCGGTAGCGCATACCCAACTCGCTACGCCTTACCTGGGATGAAGGCAAGAGATGAGGGTTTGTTAGTATTTGTATCCTCTGAGGCTGCATTCATTGGTAAGTTTACTAACAGTAAATGCTTAGTTAATTTAATCAAAACAATTGAAGACTAATTGCCACACTCAAAGTCGTGTTACACACATCGATTAACATAGTTGGCTACTTAGGAAAAAATATTGACACTTATTTATTGATACTAAAGTTAATGAACATTCTCTTAAATGACGTCTCTGAGTGCACGGCTGTAAGTCTGCTTTTATTTTCTATTAGGTACACTACTACACCATATTTGTCTTACTTGCCTTTCAGGTATATACGGTTACAGCGCCTACAGTGCCGGCAAATGGGCAGTGCGTGGCTTGGCTGAATCCCTTAACATGGAGTTAGTAGGCACAAAAGTTCAGGTGACACTGGCTTTCCCCCCTGACACTGATACTCCAGGCTTCGCAACTGAGGAGCTGACCAAACCTATTGAGACAAAACTCATATCGGGCTCAGGAGGACTTCATACAGCTGAAGAAATTGGAAGCAAAATTATAAGAGATGCTATGGTGAGCCCTTTAAATATGTTCTTGATTTGAAATTGTATAATGCATGTTGACTATGACTTTAAATACCTACATTAGGATAAGTGTGTAGCCATGAATCTATCAGTTAAAATCTGTTTAAGATTTGTAATTTTTGGATCATTGGACATGCTTGGTTGAGAAGTTGGTCCGGTCTGGACCTTAACCAGCTAAGGAAGACCTACATCCAGTAGTGAATGAATACCAGCTGATGATTTCATAAAACTCCTAAAATAAATTACCTTAAATAATGCACAATTTAACTACATAATAAGCTGCTTGATTTCAGTTATCTTCTTATTTCAGGCAGGGAAATCCTACTCAGTGGTTGGCTTCTCTGGGACTGTGCTATCTACACTGAATGGTGGTTTAGTGGAGAGCACTTCACAAGTTTTATTGCAAATATTTGGTATGGGCATCTTACGGGCTATTGTTGTCAGTATTATTTTATCATTCCATAAAATAGTAAGGGATGCATTTGTTGAACGCAAGCAGAAAGAAGAGAAAGAGAAGAATAATTAAGTGGTATGTACAACCTGTGTTAACACCCCACGAGTGCGAGTATAGACTCAAATAGTGTGCGAGCGAGAAGTGAATAGATGCGCCGCCATTTCTGATCCCATTCTTTATCCGCACAGGTAGTAGAATACATAAGACTTTCTTAATGTAGTTTGGTCACAAGTTTGGAATATCACTATATCACAATATTAATGAAATGAAATGAAATGTCAACATGTTTACCACTGGTTCGGAATGTAGTTTTCTGCCAAGAAGACACCAACAAGAAACTCAGCAGTTACTCTTTTAAAAAAAAAATATTTTACAAAATGTCACCATTAACTTAAAAATATAGTAAAATTTTTGTGTTACTAATATTTTTAGTTAATCCATGGTAATGTACACAAGCATTTTGCATTGTTAATTAAGATAATTGAGACTGAAATTATTAAGTATTATGTATATAAGGCATTTAATGTAAAATTCAGTAGAATAGTATGAAACATAACTCTTGGTTTAATTGCACAACATTTGGACGTAGTTATGCTACAACGTTCCAATCCACAAGGTGGTCAAAATCGAGTTTTCATGCTCAAGCTACGTATTTAGGACCGTTCTATCTACTGCTGAAGACACTGACACTCTTACCATAGTAATTATTGAAATAATTAAGCCGCCCAAACGATAAAACGTCCCAAAAGACCTAATTATATCCTTAAAATGTATCAATTCATTTGGATCATATTATTTAATTCGTTTTGGAAAAAACAATGGTCCAGTCAACTTGGAACGTTTAGAAAAAATGTATATTATGAAAATATCTATTTCTAAAAAACGTTCCAAGTATTTTGTAATGTTGAAAAGAAATTATAATGGTAAAAATAAACAATTCAAAACGTATGTACTAGTAGGAACATACATTTATCTAGTCATGAAACGATCCATCACTTTTGTATTTCTTATAATATAAGGTCTTGTTAAAAAAATAAAACGTATTATTTATTTTGATAGGTAACAAACTGAAACTTGAAGGCAGCTAAAGTAATAAGATTTCTTAAAATTGGTCGTAATGATTTTTTTTTTGTAATAGGTGGCAGAAGAACAAACGGTTCACCGAGGATTGGGCTCCTGATCGTAAGCGATGGCCGCCGCCCATAGACACATGCAACACAAATAGAGTAATGACAAAAGTTTGATTTTGTATGGTTAAAAAAGAAATTATATTAGCTTAAACTATGACATACGGTACTTAATAAAGAACTTAGACACTGACCTGCAAAATTTGAAAATTAACAATGGTACTACATTATGCTCATAGTGCTCTCAGAAAAAAATAATATCTACTAGGTATCTTTGGTTCAATAGTATGTAGCTGTAATAAACTTTTTTTTTTGCTGTTTACAATACTTAAAATATAAAATGTCTTATAAGTTTGGAACGTTATCACTAAAATAATTGTAGTGCAAAGAAGTGTTCTCAGAAATTATATTACAAAATTTTTAAAGGTGATACGCGGAGAAAAGTCCTAGAAACTTTAAATTTGGGAAGGGGGTGCCTTTAATAGTAAAAGTGAGTTAAGAAGGTGACTAGGAATGCACCCACAGCCCAAACTACTGACCCTAGAAACCTTAAATTTGGGAAGGGGGTGCCTTTAATAGTAAAAGTGAGTTAAGAAGATGACTCGAAATGCACCCGCAGCCCAAACTACTGAACCTAGAAACTTTAAATTTGGGAAGGGGGTGCCTTTAATAGTAAAAGTGAGTTAAGAAGGTGACTAGGAATGCACCCACAGCCTAAACTATTGACCCTAGAAACTTTAAATTTGGGTAAGAGGTGCCTTTAATAGTAAAAGTGAGTTAAGAAGGTGACTTGCAATGCACCCACAGCCCAAACTATTGACCCTAGAAACTTTAAATTTGGGAAGGGGGTGCCTTTAATAGTAAAAATGAGTTAAGAAGGTGACTAGGAATGCACCCACAGCCCAAACTACTGACCCTAGAAACTTTAAATTTGGGAAAGGGGTGCCTTTAATAGTAAAAGTGAGTTAAGAAGGTGACTAGAAATGCACCCGCAGCCCAAACTACTGAACCTAGAAACTTTAAGTTTGGGAAGGGGGTGCCTTTAATCGTAAAAGTGAATTAAGAAGGTGACTAGGAATGCACCCACAGCCTACACCATTGACCCTAGAAACTTTAAATTTGGGAAATGGGTGCCTTTAATAGTAAAAGTGAGTTAAGAAGGTGACTAGGAATGCACCCACAGCCCAAACTACTGACCCTAGAAACTTTAAATTTGTGAAAGGGGTGGCTTTAATAGTAAAAGTGAGTTAAGAAGGTGACTAGGAATGCACCCACAGCCCAAACTACTGAACCTAGAAACTTTAAATTTGTGAAGGGGGTGATTTAATAGTAAAAGTGAGTTAAGAAGGTGACTAGGAATGCACCCACAGCCCAAACTACTGACAATAGAAACTTTAAATTTGGGAAGGGGGTGCCTTTAATAGTAAAAGTGAGTTAAGAAGGTGACTAGGAATGCACCCACAGCCCAAACTACTGACCCTAGAAACTTTAAATTTGGGAAGGGGGGTGCCTTTAATAGTAAAAGTGAGTTAAGAAGGTGACTAGGAATGCACCCACAGCCCAAACTACTGACCCTAGAAACTTTAAATTTGGGAAGGGGGTGCCTTTAAAAGTAAAAGTGAGTTAGGAAGGGATTTTTGAATTCAATCCTTAAGGGGGTAAAAAGAGGGTTAAAAGTTTGTATGAAAGTCTGCCATCTTTGATGTTAGAAATGTGAAAATTTGTCTAATGACTAATAATTTGAAATAAAGGGTAACTAGATATTAAAAAAAAAACTGTAAAAGGAAACGTATCGAGTATTGACAGATCTAATCTTAAACAGCTGTGGCCTAAATCAAAACCCATTGCTCCAGCTAAATTGGCTGACTTACGATCTATTTATAAATTGATTCCAGCGAATTCTTTGCAATTTTATAAAAACTTAAAAGCATCTGACGAAGCTATTGATGATGTTGACGGTTATGGGAAGGAACTGGAGTTCGACCAAGATGCTGAATGATTTTCTAAATAAATATTTTTCAAATAATTAATAATATTGTTTTACTGTCTTATATGTATTTACTTTTGATAAAATATATATAAACTACTCAAATATAGTAACTTTTACACTTTGGAACGTTATCTCAGATTAATTTAAATCCCACTTTCATATAAAATGCCTTTTTGTTAAAACGTTCCATGTACATTTGTTTTAAATTTGTATGGGTAATATTATTTTTTATCAATGAAAGGTATATAATAAAATAATATTTATATATTTCGTATAGATGATACACACTGCTCGATTCTACATGCTACCATAAAAAAGTGTATACGACAAAAACACAAAAACGCGATTTTCTCAGTTCGACCTTCGTGTGGATTGGAACGTTGTAGCATAACTACGTCCATTTTTTTTACATTATTAAATTTTTGTTTATTTATTTTATTTGTGACCTAATGAATGAGTCCTAATGTATTAATATAAAACAGTACAATCATCAAATGTAAAAGGTTTTATTTTTATATGTAGTAGAAGGATGTAATAAAGTCTATTTATGTAATAGATACCAAGATACCAATACCAAAGACACATTTCATTATGGATACAGAGCCGATAGAAAACTAAAGGGGAAAAAATAGATTTCATAAGTTAAGGTAGTGATCACTTTATTTTATGAATGTTGTGTTCAATATTGTATTTTCATAATATTTGACATGGTTTACATTATTGCCTCTATTATGTTCTTAAGCCTGTCTATGTTATATTATAAGAAGTAGTATATTTTTTAAATAATATCCTGGACATTTATTGTTATTATAACAACTGATTTTATTTTATAATATAGGTAAGCTATAGATAGCATAAAGTTTAGTTCTGAATTCCATTTACATTAGCGGGCATCTAAATCAGTTGATATGTCGATAATTTCACCCATTCCTGTACCACTTGTATGTGCCTTATGGCGTGCATTGCCTGCACCCCATGGTTCTTAAAAAAGAATATAAATATACCATCACAATGTGTGATATTTATTGTGTCTTAATAACTAATGTTGTCAAACTGTACTCCCTATAAAACTCTTCCAAAAATGCAATATTAAAGTCATGTCCTGTCATGGTGGACCATTGCATGAATTCTGTTGGTACTGGAGTTTGAAACCTCGGCCTGCATATCCTTCGTCTGTTCTGAACCAAACAGCTATCGGGCCAGCGTTGCTGTCTGAAACAATAAGAGTTTGAATGCAGACTTGTAGAGCAGGAGCCCACAACTGTCCGATTCTTGTCATTTTATGAAGCTGACTTCTCTGTGCATGTCATCAACACTGAAATTGGGTTGAGATCACTTCCAAGGTATCTTGGTCTCATCTTCATATTCGCTATACTTTTCCTCTACCCTGAGGTTGTCTAGAAGAGATCGCTATTAGCGATAAGACCGCCTACATTGTTTTAGTATAATAATTTAGGCTAAGATCTGTAAATTTTGTGCAATTAAGTGTATCTATCTATCCATCATAATCCATTTAAAATTATAACGAAGAAACCCTCTCATAATGAGTATCATGAATTAATGCCTTTATCATGTTATTGTTATGTTAAGTATATAATTCAAGAAATTAAGTAAAAAAAAGCAGTTCCATACAAAATACAATATTCATCTGGCAATAATGTACTCGTACGAAATACATTTTTTTTCCATCCAGAGAGAGCAGAGCATGGTAGCTCAGTGGTTCAGAACGCACCTTCCATGCGGGGTGTCATGGTTCGAATCCGAGCATGCACCTCTGGATTTTTCAAATCTATGTGCGTATTTCTACCATTAACTCTGCGGTGAGGGAAAACATCGTGAGGAAACCTGCAAGTTTCAGACAGTTTCTGAAAAATGTAACCGTGATTCAGTTGGTCTGGTTCCCCGGTCCTTACCTTCGCAAGGTCAGACGGCAGTCGCTTCATTGTAATTATCAGACTCTCTAAATCCTGAACCATGGTCTAAGCGTACCCCGGGCCCTAGAGCGACAGGTTTTAACGCAACCGGAAATTACAATTGAAGAGGAGCATTTTTTTTCATGATACATTGCTATATTTATGAGGGCTTCGGAATTAAAACGATAAAAAAGGTGTACATATATTGTAAAGTTAAAAACTTTTTTCAAATAGGTGCATAAAAAATAACCTGTCACAGGAGCATCCAGAGAAAAGTCTTGCAGAACTGCACCGTCATTCAACCTTTCGCCGCAAAGACGAATCGCGGAGATAAGAAGCCAGTCGCCTGGGCAGTTGAATATCTCTACACCCGCCTGCCCGCGAGGAATAACTGGTAGGCCATCTGTAAAAGCCAGTGTTGAAAAGATTAGTGTAATTCGGAGGCAACAATTAATATTCTTAAAAAGTTAGCCTACTTCTGGGTAAGCTCGCTCTATAGTAGGCTTCTCAACTTTAGCGGTTTTTTTTATTATTGGTTATTTACACACCCAAGACTATGTATGTCCGTGCCTTTGTTTGCTAGTAGTTACAGAGCTTGTTTGCTTGCTTTACGGTTCTTTAGGATTCAGTGTGAAGACTTTTGCTGCTCATTATTATTATTATTTGAATGAAATGGGGTGAGCATTGCATCTCATAGCCACCACCACCACGCGACCAGTAGAAAATCTATACAAAAACGGACCCAACATTTGTGCATTGTTATTTAATAAATAGTATAAGTGTTTGCCGAGAGGTTGTAACCTCGAAATTGTTTGAAATAGATCCGGTTTAGTAGCTAAAAATTAAAATCGATTGGCGTCGCTAGTGTGCCGTACCCGTCACCTTAATTGAAACTCCCCATGGGTGTCAGGAGACAGGTATTACATGTATTATTTTATATTTTATTTTAACTGATCTTACTGAAACCACTTGCAATTTATAATATATTTTCTAGTTTCTTCGTAATCTAATCTTATTTGTTAACGGATGGTTAACTTTGTCAAATTTGATTTGATTAAACTGTTTATAAGTAGAAGTTACGTTAAACTTGGCAGATTAGTATGGAACAAAAATACACACGTGATCCTAGGGGAGTGGGGAGGGGGAGTAAAAGACCTCACCTTATAACATCACGTGATTAATGGACGACCCCTATGCAGCCTTGCTACAGGTACTTAGCTGTTCGACTTTTAACTAAATACCTACTTTCATTTACTGACCTGTGTCATAGTTGACAATTTGCATGTAATCCGCGTTGGTATATGTCACGCTGCAGGTCTCGGGTGCCCGACGTATGCACATGGCGTAATTCAAATTATTCTGAAATGGGGCCAACACATAGGTACATAGTGCACAGCTAACTTAGGGTAGGGTTCATGTGTAGACGACCTCGTATCGCAGTGGTTAAGCTGTTGCGCCCAAACGAGGAAGGACCTAGGTTCGATTCCCGGTCGTCTAATATGAGTTTAGTCTTGTATAATTTAGCGTTTTTTTAGTGATAAGTGGCAGACGATCACACGGATCAACTGATGGTAAGCGATTGCCGCCGCCCATGGACACTCGCGACACCAGTGGAGTCATAAGTGCGCTGCTAACCTTTAAATCCCCCTTTCCCCCGGATTGAGCCTCTGGTCCCCTTACTCATGCAGCAAAACAGCACAGTGCTGCTTCTCGCCGGTTTTCTGTGAGGCCGTGGTATCACTCCAGTCGAGCCGGCCCATTAATTCCACGGTCTTTTCGCTTTCCAAAAAGTGTTCCGTCTCCAAAAAAGTTTAAGAACCTCTGGTATAGGGTATACCATAATTTGGAAGTCATCATAAGAAAATAGAGTTAAAAAGTAAACAAGTAAAATATTATGTACAAAGCTTCGTTTTGCACCACTCTCTGTAATTTAAAATGTACCTACAGTAGCACTAAAATATATATTAATTACGAAGTATTAAGATATTTAATGTAATAAACCTAAAACAATTTTAACATGAAATATAATACCACCGTGGCCGTGTGGTCCCCGGCAGAGTAGAATAGGCCACCCTCACTCTTACCGAGGTGTCGTAAAAGGCGACTATGGTAAAGCTGCTGGCATGATCATCAGCACCCAGAGAAGGAAAACTCTGCATTTATATCAAAACCCTCGCCAACCAGTCTGCCAAGCGTGGTGAGCATGGCAATTACCCCTCATGTGATTGAGGGAGGCCCGTGCCCCAGCAGTGGGGACTTAAATGGGCTGGTGATGATGATGATGATAATACCACACCAATCAATAACATAGACTGATTGCGCCATGTAGCGAATCGCTTGGAAATTTATAAATACCTTCCTGTAAAACTGCTCATTGAATTTAGATGATGTTATTACCACGCATAGAAACGTATAATGCATACCAAATAGCTTGGAACTCTTGGTATGCCAATTTCTGATTTGTCTCGATAGTTGAACGATTCTAGAACACCCTGCCCTTCTGTGAAGTATTGAAGACAACCTGTAGGTGCTGCTAGATCATCAGCCGATGTTAGTTGCGTCACCTTAAAACATAACAAAATACCATTTATCAATAAAATCTGATTGGATGATACTTAGAAGGCCAGAAGATATTAAGAAAATATACCTTTATGGAATAAAGGCGGTTTTCCGCTGATATCGTCTGAACTGACATGTAAATTGGCCCTTCTATATCGCCAACTTCAATGTATACTGAAAGTTACCCAAATCTGTAATCAAAATCACTTTATATCTAGACGTGAGAGTAGAATGTGAATGTGGTCATTTTTAAGTAAAAAAAAAAACATGACAAAATGAGTTAATAGGTAGGTATAAATTATGGTTTGGACGATTTTTGTGCGACTGTAATCGTCACAATAAAATTAAACTTAAATGCCTTTATATTTTTTTAATATATAAGTAAGACAATACCGTGTTGTCCGGTGTTGATACCGCATATGATAGGAATAAAACTGTTTGTATTTTGTCCGGCGACTACAAACTGATCTTGTTGACAAGTCCCAGCATTGGGACCCAGCAACTATGAAAAAAAATTTAACCAATTAACTACAGCTTACATAACCATCTTGGGATATGCTTTGAAAATTACTTACATACCTCAAAAGTAGCAAAGTCCAGTCGAATTTGAGTTATATCTTCAGATGCTTTATTCAATGTGAATGTACAGGATAGCCTATCTTCACTTGGAGAAGGAAATCCTGGATTTGTGAACCAACCCATTGCTTCTGAAGATTGCCCGTCGCATGAAAACTGTGCTGCAAAATAACGCTTACGTCTTTATTTGACGTAGGTGCTACAATATAGTTGTCTCAAAAAGATTTAGGGCTTTATCCATAAAAGTTCAATGAACCTTTTGACGACCCGATTGGAACAGTGGTAGTGAACGTTGCCTCTGATACAAGGGTTGCGGGTTCGATCCCCGCACAGTACAAACATTTGTGTGCATGAACATGTTTGTTTGTATTGGTCTGGGTGTTTGCTATGTATTATAAGTATGTATTTACAAAAGAAAAGTATTATATGTATATATTTGTAATCCCACTGTTGATTCTGATATCCGTAACACAGGTGCTTGAGCTACCTATCTCGGAGTCAGATCAATGTATGTGATGTTGTGAAATATTTGAAAAAAAAAATATACCTTTGTTAGCTAAAACAGTGCTATAGAGCAGTTTGGACGTTTGAAACAAAAATCTTCATAAGTATAAAATTTTCCGAAAAAGAATGAAAACTATTTTATATCGTTTTAGTTAACAAAGGTTTAACAAACATTTATGAATAAGGACTACACATTAGTAACTTAATATATACATATACCTTACGTGTAAGAAAGTAGAAGTCAAAATATACTAAAATGTAAGCATCTTTTTGCAGCTGATTGTACAATTCGACATAATAAATGTTACTTACTGACACAACACGTTCCATAACCATCAGCGCAAGTCCCCATGGTAGATCCTCCACTTAACTCACATTCATATTCGTGGAGACAGATTCCTTCAAGGCCACTACTGGATGTGCAAGCAATATTTTCAAATTGTACGACTTCAAACACTTCCAAAAACTTCGACTTTGCCGTTTGATTCGAAGCAAGCTTCTTGCTTTGGCGATGTCGTTTAGTTTGGCATCTTTTTTTTATGATTTTCCTTCTAAGCTTACTTTTTTGTACTACATTAATGACGTTTATAGTATTGTTGTAATTAATGAATTTTACAGGTTTCCGAGTTCTGTCTGATGAATTGGAACCTCTGGTTATGTATACGCTTGAAGATCCAATTATATGTTGGTTCATCTGTGTGTTGTTGCTGTGATTAATTTCCGGCACATCTCTGCTAGAATGCTGAAAATTTGGTTGATTTGGGTTGATGTTAAGCTTTTCCATTGTTCCTTCATCCTTGTATATTTCAATTTGATGTGGTATGAAGGGTTGTGCACCATAAGCAAAGTTTGAATCACCTTCATAATGTTCTCTTTTGTTGACAGGGTACCAATTATCGCCACGAATGTTTAATGTTTCACAAAGAGTTAGAACGATCACGTATTTAAGACTATGCATGTTTACCTAAATGGTGTGGTATGTGTTGCGGCGTTGCACTTGAACTGCAGGTGAGACTGCACGCCATGTTCATGAGGGCATGCGGCCAGCATGACGGATGTAATTAAATGTCTAGAAACCGTTCTGGTTTGTTTGTTCCACTTTTCTGTTGGAGACACTTCGATTGCGCTAAGGAACTTACATTGTAGGTATAGATACTCATAATAGCTATGGATGTCGAGAAATATCTATAATTACAATCTAAAATAATGCAATAACTGAACAAGTAAGTAGGTAACTAACTAACTGTAGGTACTTACTTATTTAAGCCCAGTTTTCGGGAATTCGTACCGCTCAAAACAATTGAATACCTTCCTACCTAGGTAAATACCTAAGTACCTACAACTAAATTTTATAAGTACCTATGTACCTACCCAGGTAGGTACAGTGGCGGACAGGTCAAGCTATACAAAACTGTCAAATTTCCTCAATTGATTTCGAACTCAATGAGAAACAATATAAGGTTTATACTCGAATGAAGAAATTTGACAGTTTTGTATATCTTGATGTGTCTAAATTTTAAACACGTTAGAACCACTACAATTTGATAGGTAGGTACATTGCGTTCGTTTTAGTGTAGTGTGCTTACCTAATTTCCCATGTTAGACTAGTTTGACACTACTTATATTTAGATTAGTTAGTAGATAAACGATGGGTACCTACTACCTATAGATCATCATCATCATCATCATCAGCCTATCGCAGTCCACTGCTGGACGTAGGCCTCTTCAATTGTTCGCCACTGTGATCTATCCATGGCTTCTCGCATCCAGCTCTTGCCAGCCATCCTGCGCAGATCGTCCCCCCACCTAGCCAGAGGGCGCCCTACATTACGTTTGCCAAGACGCGGTCTCCACTCTAGAACTCGTTTACCCCATCGGTACCATCTACCTATAGATAGATATTATTTATAACACATAATAAGCCACACCACATTATATCAGACCAATCGTTAGTAGCAATTTCTTTCAGACATAAAAGTTGTCTGGACGAAAACGCTACTAACGGTAAAGGAAATAAATAATTTATTCTTAACATACCTACATGCATAGAAATCATATTAACTCAGATATGTAAGACAAGATATCTATCTAGCAATGTGTTGACGTGTTTAGGTCACAGCACTCGGGCGAATAAAACCCGGGCATTAGACCGCGCCCTGTCTCGCAATTTAACACGTGTGACATATGGAAAAGTGGCGAATTACCGTGTAATTGTGACCATGTTTGGTGACCTACTCTTACTGCTTAGTACCTACCTACGATTTAAGAATTCATATTAGGTAATAGAGTAGGTAGGCCTGAATAAAACTTGATAGAAAGTCATTGAACAGAGATTAAACAGAGATTAAACTTGGGCGGCGTTTGAATACTTACCATCAGGTGATCCGCTTGCTCGTTTGTGGCCTCTAGATAAAATAAATCCTACCTGCTTAGGCAAGTCTTAGGTACTTCTTCGGCAACTGGTTGTCAACCTTAGTTGCCAATATGGCCGGAGGGGACTGAAGATCAGTCAGTAGTTTCAGTAATCCTATATAAAATATTTATTACCTACTGAGGTATTAAGGTAGATTAATAACAATTTTAGTTCATAAATTTTTATGGTGGGTGGCATACGAACAGACGGATTACCTAATGGTAAGCTAATACCATAGCCCTTTGACACCAGCAACACCAGTGGAATCACAATGTGCGCTTCCAACTTAGCTTTTTCTTCTTTCCCCCAAACTGGGCCACCGGTGCCTTCACTTGTCGTATCTCTATTCGTTACTAAACTGGATAGGTAGATTAGATAATATTAGTGATGACTAGGTACTCCTGTTAGTTTAAGTACCGGTCCGTGATCTCGCGGTCCTGGGTTCGATTCCCGGATCGAGCAAAGGTATCTTTCGATTTTTTCGAACATGGCTTGAATTTGTGATCACCAATCCGGATTAGGCAAGCGTGGTGGTTAAGGCTAAACCCATCATAGTAGCGTTGACTTGAGTTCTATGGAGGCCTTTGCCCTGCAGTGGGACAGTATTAGGCTGATACTTAACTCTCTGCATACGCTACGTAGGTAGCCCTACTCATAAGATACTAGCACTAGAATAAAGAATAATTTACTAACCATTAGCCCGAATAAAACTAGGCGAACTTGGTCTACATGCACACGGATACATATCGTGTGTTGATTTCAGTTCAGACATTGACATTATTATACCTACCTATAGTTATTACTTATTCTTAAGTGCACCTATGTATCACTCTAGATTTCAAGAACAACGACTTTTAATCCGCACCAAGTATTAGAGTTGAGAGTACAAGACTGTTTTTGATATCAAACTGGGCGAAGTGGCGCATTACCCTGCCTCATACGCCAAAGGTTGTGTGTCCGATCCCCACCCACATTCGCGTGATGAACACTTGTTTGTTCAGTGTCTGGGTATAATATTTGTATTTCCTCTGTTTTCTGATATTCATAACGCGAGTGCTTTAGGGAGATGCCACATTGGCGGATTGCGGATTGCAAAGCGGATCGACGACGCAGCGAACAAGCCGCGTGTGCGCGGCGTAGACGCCTGTTTTGCGTGGCCGCTCCGCTTTTAAAACACCTGCAATCCGCCAGTGTGGCATCTCCCTGGAATCAGGTCAATTTATGAGATATTGTATGAAGGCATTTATTTATTTATCATTACTAAGTAAGTAGGTAGGTACTGAGGTAAGGTACAAGTCCAAGATGATGACAAATCATGGTGTCATCATCTCAGCGTGTCATTCCAAGATGCGTCCAGACGCGTAGCTTAGGAGCCCGGGGTATGCATCAAGGATTTGGTAAGTCTGGTATAACAATGAAGCAACTGCCGTCTGACCATTAGACGGGTTTTACCCAGACCAACTGGATCATGTTTCAGAAACTAATCCGAAAAACGTAGGTTTAAGGTACCTACTGTTTGCTTGCTTATTTTCATGCTTAGAGCAGGCTACTTTAGTAGCATGGACGTGCTAAAAAAAAAGCATGCAAATTTTGAGCATGCTCAAAAATCACACGCCGGTCGATTTTTAAGCATGCTACTTGGAGCCCAATTGAGCACGAGAATTTGGCTACAGGTGATATCCGCCATGTTTTCAAAATATCATGAGCACGAGAATTGGGCTCCTGTAGTGCGGGTGGAATGGGGAGTGTGGCGGAGTGGTTTACCATTTATAAACAGGTTTGTTTATTTTTAATCATGCTAAAATATGGGCAACAGCATGCTTATTGATAGCAAATGTGGACAGTTCCATAAGCATGCTACATTTGTGCATGTGTAACATTAGCTTTACTCCCGCGATGTTTTCACTCATCGCCTTTTATTGTGATGCACGTACAGACACACATCAAAGTATACCTACAAACCATCATCGAATTTCTCAAGTCTATTCTCACCTTAAGTAAACGTCGTGCGTGGTTTGATTGCGCACGAATCTCTTCATAGATCTTGATGAAACGATATTTGGATTTATTAAAATTCGAATTTGTTTCGAATTTTAACGATAAACCGTAATGTGATTCAATTTTCTGTGCTAGAGCACTAGAGTAGACTAGAAACGGGTTTTAATCAATTGAACTGCCTCATCATTATTTGCACCAGATACTTAGATACTTGAAGGTGTAAAAAAGTATGAGGCAGTTGAAATTAAAACGTTGCTTACTAATTATTACAAGGTTTACATATGATTATAGCAAATGACCAGCGTTTTCTAAACTTTTTTGAGTTCTTTCCTCTAACGTACCTCTAGGTTATTCGGTGGTAATTCTACAAATTTATTGTAAATATTCTTATCGACACCACAGAGCAAGGTGCGAGCGCCCCATGCAAAATCTTTATTAGTTACCAACCTTAAGATCATGTTAATTTTGGATGATTTATTTAGGTAAACCCCGGCGGTTTTCGCACCGCAAGTTTGGAAACCTAACACATGACTATCGGTAAGTTAATAGCACAAGAGCTTTGATCAAATGCCTGCCCTTGGTCGGCTTGCCGCACCCTTTTTCCTTAGAGCCTGCTGCAGCTAGACTTCACAATGTATTACGTCATAAATACCCACGTTATCACACATGGCCCTACGCCCTGACATGTGTTGACACCGAGACATTGTATAAAAGCCTTACGTCGAATATTGGAGCAGCATATCATTCCAAAACTCCCGTGGGGTTATACGTGAAACATGTTTCTAAAAGTGAGTATTATTTCCAATCTCTGTAATGGCAATGGTAATAGTAAGTTACTGTAGACTAAAATAAAATGCCACCTCTGATATATATAAAAAAAAATAGTTAATTTGATTAGGTAGGTACATAGGTACTTTTTTATTATTTTAAGCGGGCGGCTATGCAGATCCTATTCAGACCAATATCACTGCGACCAGTTTGATCTATTGAGATCGCTACTGTGTTACATATCAGTCCCAACTCCTACACTTTTCAGTAAGTGTATTAGTTGTTTGGGCCTGAGATCCCTAGCTTTATTGGGGCCTACTCAAAAATTACTTTCCCAAATGTAAGCTACGTTTGCGCATCAGTGGTCTGCATTGAGTTATTATGTGTATAGAGGTTTCATCCGCCTCGTTACATATTCTGCAGATTCTAGTGTCGCTCAGTCCTAATAGTGGGCATGTGCTTATTGAGGCATGTAGGATGCGTATGTTGTTCCTACTAAGCTCAAGAAGCGCGGCGGAGGATCTGTGGTCAAAGGGCTTTATGAGTAGCTTGGATAGGTAAGGTACTTCATCATTTCAGGCAACTGAAATGATGAAGTACCTATCGATCCAAGCTACTCATAAAGCTACTCGTAAAGGTAGTAGGTGTACTTACTTGTAATAAAACAAAAAGTTTTATAAGATTTAATTAGGTACTTAAAATATCAAGTTGATTGCGTCATATCACCTCTTGCGACCCCTTATAATGTTTGCCCCGTAGAGTAAAATAATAATAGTCTCACAGATTTGTTTGCCCCTACTCTCATATTTTGGATACTTTTGAGTAAGCTTTTTCCTTAGGGGGACTAACGAAGATAAATCAGTTGCATCCAAACGATCCATTATTTGGTTCAGATAAATTTTCAGAGTTAAGTATCATCGCATTAAGCTTTTTTTACTAGGTGCCTACGTTAAATTATAATCAATTTCATGATTAATTTTATCCTTTTCCAGAGTTTTTTGTTCGTGGCCTCTGTGCACGTGTTGGCGTGCCAGGCTGATAACTTGGTCTACGGAGGATATGGCGGGTATCCGTATAACAACTACCCTGCGCAGCCAGCCATTACCAGCCAGCATTCTAACATCTTGAGATCACCATTCAACCTTGGCCAGGTCTGGACTACAATATTATATTAGTTATTAGTTAAACAAACAAAGGATTAATGAATTAATTACCGTAGCAGAGGCACGCTTCGGTATGAATGGGACAGCTCGACCGGAATGATTACAAATTACAAACGGTCTCACAGAAAACACCGTGAAGCAGCGCTCGCGCTGTGTTTCGCCAAAATGAGTGTTTTTTTATGTGATGGTGCCAGACGAGCAGAAGGACCACCTGATGGTAAGCGATGGCCGCCGCCGGTGGACACCCGCGACACCAGTGGAGTCACAGGTGCGCTGCCAACCTTTAAACCCCCTTTTCCTCCGGTACCCTTGCTCACACAGCGAAATACAGCATTGCTGCTTCACGCCGGTTTTTGTGAGGCCGTGGTATCACTCCGGGCGAGCCAATATGGTGGGAAGGGGAAAATGTTGTCAGCGGACTTATGACTCCACTGGTGTTGCGGGTACTTAGGTATTGGACGGTGGTAATCCCATAAAATCACGGGATCGGTGTGCTCCTCTGGCACATATTACGTAAAAATATTTTTTAGATAACTAGGTACCTATTATTTGGACTACCTACTTACCTGCCTAATGGTTTGGACTCTCCTGGCCTTGCGATCTTCGACTTCGTTCATGATTTAGATCCTGTTTTAGATTTTATCAGAATCAATCAAATCATCATACAAACATACATGATCAAACACTACATCTTAGACCTTATTGTTACTTCCCATAAGGTGAGATGAGGTCAAGTGCGAACCCATTTAATATATAAAAAAAATCATCTTAGATATAAGTACCTACCTACTTATATCGCAAACAGTTCGCTTAGGTATCTATTTCTATTATAATTGGCCTCCACAGATTTTTTTATTGCAGTAGCGTAGCTATAAGCTACCTTACCTACAAATACCTCTATTAGGTTAGGTATACTTGCTTATGTTGGGTCTGTTAATTCCAGGTTTCAACTTACTCAAAGGCGATTGACACACCATTCTCGAGCGTTCGCAAGTCTGACGTGCGCGTGAGCAACCCTGGTGTGGCTGTCGGGTATGGCGGTTACGCGTCGCCCTACGTGTCGCATGTTGGCGTCGCGTCGCCATACGTGTCGCACGTCGGTGTCGCGTCGCCTTACGTGTCGCATGTCGGAGTCGCTGCACCTGTCGCTAAGGTATGATCATTTATGTTGTTTGCGTGTGAGCAATCCATGTATGGCGGGTATGCGTCGCCATACGTGTCGCATGTCGGTGTCGCGTCGCCTTAAGTGTCATACGTCGGTGTTGCGTCGCCTTACGATTACGAGTCGCATGTCGGAGTCGCTGCACCTGTCGCTAAGGTATGATCATTTATGTTGTTTGCGTGTGAGCAATCCATGTATGGCGGGTATGCGTCGCCATACGTGTCGCACGTCGGTGTCGCGTCGCCTTAAGTGTCATTATCGGGATACAGTTTTAATATGAAACTTGGCTTGTAATTGTGTAGGATGTACTTTAAATTGTATTCTGTAGTTGTGCCTATTAATAAATAAATAAATACGTCCGTTTCGCGTTGCCTTACGATTACGAGTCGCATGTCGGAGTCGCTACGCCCCTGTTGCTAAGGTATGACCATTTATGTTGTGTGCATGTGAGCAATCCAGGGAGCCATCCCTGCCGGTCCTGTCACGATACCTATAATAACTAAGTAATTAGGGATTGTTCACATCTCACATGTGTAAAATGCCCACGCGCTGCTCTCGAGCTGCACATTCGTGGCGCTTTCGTGAGATATGGACGAGCCCTAACGAACCAAGCTTAAAATGCGTTACGCACCGTCCTATCAGGTCGGGGACCTGACAGGGTGTGTGGTACTCCTTCTGGGAGGTAACCCCAGAGGTTTACCCACTAAAACCCACCGACGTCCGCCGCTATTGATATAAGTAGACGAGGCCCACGGTGACTCATCAGTCCGTTAAACCTCGCCTGCGGCCAACGATGTCGCTCAATGCTCCGCAGCCTCGCTCCGCTTTGGTGGCCAGGCAGCGGCTGCCGTATACCCGTCCCGCTCTGTTGCTTCAAATTGCCCCGGTCTCCCTCCTCCCACTACCAAATAAAATTGTAATGTACTTACTTACTTTAAATTTTTATCGTTAAAGGTGGCTACTGCAGGAGGTCTTCTCGGTGTGGCGTACTCGGCAGCACCGGCTGTATCCCACATGACTTACACCAATGGACTTGGCCTCGCCTATGCTTGGTAAAACCACACGAAGGTTGTGATGAAATTGAATGAAATATTGTACATCGTATAACTGTATTTGTAAGTGCGTTAAATGATTCCTCTTTATTTGTTACCTGATAGTTTTAACTTATTGAATATCATTAGGCTATTTTAAATAAAGTATTGAACTATATGTGCCTTTTTTTAGTTAAGTGGTAGGTATCTAATACCCTACGCGTTATAGGTAAAAGCTTTTTATAAGGTATGCCGCACTCGCTAGACTTTGTTACATCTACTTCACGAAAAAAGAAATTCAGGTACCTACATTTACAAAATTAGCTTAGGAATTCAGTACAAGTAATACTTACCTACAATGATAATAAAAACTTCTTCCCACAAAAATCCAGATCCAAAAAAAAAATTGGTCTTAAGACACAATACCCTTTTTTTTTCAAAACGCGGTCAAAGAAAAGTTCCGGTACTAAACTCATGCCCGCCCCTTTTAACATTCCGTCTTCGAACGGGAGGGCTTGAACTTTAGTAGTAAATAAACATAGGCTTGCCGTCCCGGTTCTCAGACTTCATAAAATCGGTAATTCGTTTGTTGGCTTAAGTATTAAGATATTTAATAAGATACCACAAAATGTCATTAACCTATCACTGGATAAGTTTAAGTCTCATATTAAAACCTGCCTAATGAAGAAAGGTTACTATAGTGTACAAGACTATTTAAATGATAAGGATTCTTGGTCATGTTAATTGATTAATCTTTTAAGTTGTTATTCATAGTAGTCTATTAACTTTCATAATTGTATTTTTTTTTCTCTTCTCAATTGCAACTCAGTAACATCAACAATATTTGAAAAGAGTAACTACTGAGTTTCTTGCTGGTGTCTTCTCAGTAGAAATCGACATTCCGAACCAGCGGTAGATATTATGTAGGTAGGTACCTATTTTGACAATCATAAGTGTTCTGTGTGGACCTAAATTGAATAAAGAAATTTTTATCTTTTTTTTTATCTAGTACGGTTGGTACGGTTATAACTTTAGATCGCAATTTATAATAAGGCGGGAATAAGATGTATAACTCCTTTAATAAGCAAAAAGTCACCATTATGTAATTCCTATCATATTATTTTGATTTGAGACTATATTTTAACGTTTATATTAAATAGAGATCAGATATTTTGACCACAGAGATTTTGACCGTGGGAGAGCCACGCTTCGGCATGAATGAATGGAGGAGTGATCCACGGCCTCAAAGAAAACCGGCGTGAAGTAGCACTGTGCTGTGTTTCGCTGCGTGAGTGAGGGTACCGGCGCGGAGGCCCAATCCGGGGGAAAAAGGGGTTTAAAGGTTGTCAGCGCACTTGTAACTCCACTGCATGGTGTCCCGGGTGTCTATGGGCGGCGAAAATTGCTTACCACTAGGCGATCCGTCTGCTCGTTTGCCACCTATCATATAAAAAAAAGATATTATTAAAAGAAAATTGAAAATGAAGTACTCTTTTTTTATTAGGCAGAACTGAGTTTTTTTGCAATAATAACTTTTTAATAAAAAAATATATATTTCGTAAAAACTATTTTACTTACACATTCTTAAACCTTGTCCATTAAAGCACAGTCAATTATATCTAGAGTTCGTAGCATTAAGAGTTACTTCACAAGTTAAAAAAAGTTAGTATGGAAAATACAACTTCTAAGAAAATCGCCAGACAAAACGGAAATTTCATAGGTAAAGGTCCTAATATTTTTGGCTAGCAAAGACATTTTAAATAAATCCTTATGAATTCAGTTCCTCGGAATAAAATTCTTGATATTTTACATGTAACGGAACTTTCCACGTCACACAATCCACAGAATGACAGTGACAATTCGAATGTCATTGTATTTTGAGTTGAGTTCGGCGATAAATTTCCTTTCGTTCATTATCTACGGGACAATAATAAATTTAAATTACCTGTGTGTATAAATAAATATACGTGATAATTAACCGCTTATGTATTGAGCCTAGGTTAGCTGTGTTTATTCACGGCGCTGCGCCCAATTTACACTAGCATTACTCTAGTTATGATAAGAGGTATCTACACGTGAATCTTGAGACTGTTTTATACAGTAAGCGGTTCTAAATTGGTTCAGTGAATATGTCTGATAGCGGGGATAGTGATATCGCCTGGACTCTATACAAGGACCGGCCGGAATGGAAGGACGTCACTCCTGTACCGGAGGACGATGGCCCGAGCCCGGTGGTAGTCATCGCGCATTCTGAGAAATGTAAGAATAAATCGATAAGCCATACTTTACCTCTTAATTAATAAGCTATAATGCTTAGTCCGTTAATTAGTTGCTCAAAACGATTTCATATTAACTGAAAATGATTAACCATTTGACTTTGAATTTTCCTCTACTTACCTGAAGGTTATATGAAAGGGAACACTTTCGAACGAGAGAACAAATAAATTTGGTGTATCTACAGGATTAACGATTGTGACTATTAATAATCTGAATAAAAATAAAATTTTAGTAATTGTACACAACTATATAACAATACAGGCATGTATTAAAATGTAGTCAGGACTTAATTTAACAAAACATTCAAGGAATTTTACTAAGGAATAATTCTTCTGAAGTATTTTCAGTTTTTACAATATTTGTTTGCAGTTGAAGATGTATACGACTACTTCCGTGCAGTACTTCAGAAAAATGAGAAATCTGAACGAGTCCTACAGCTTACAAAAGATGCAGTGGAACTCAACCCTGCTAACTACACTGTCTGGCAATATAGGTATTATGAAGTGTTGTTATTCTGTATTAAATTTTTAATTCTAATGGTGATTAATGAAATTCACTTTCCATGAAGCTATTCTAGTTCCTGAATGAAGGTGTTCACCTTATACTCAAAGTTAGGAGTATTTATTAACCTCTTCAATTAATTTTTAAAACCTGCATAATTTTTCCAAATATCTGTATTACAAGAAGTAAAAGCATTAACAACATCTTTTAATAATCAAAAACTTAATCAACTGAATGATGAAGAATCTAAACACCATACTTTATAAAATGTGTACTATTTTTAGTTAAACATTAGCTTTGTTTTGATATTTAATATGAATGCTGTATTACTTTATAGTTTATATCCATTTTAAATACTTAAGTTCACTCTGTATAAAACCAAGTATACAAGTAACCCTGTAGATTATATACCTTGTAGATAGAAACATCCACAACCTCATGGGACTTGAAGATAGTTTATGAATAGTAGTAGAGTAAAAGTTGTTTTAAAAATAACCCAGTGTGTACAAAAACAATATTGAAATTTTCAGGAGAGATCTTCTGAAGGCCTTGGGTACTGATCTAAGATCTGAACTGGATTATGTGGAGGCAGTAATCAAAAATTCTCCTAAAAACTATCAGGTAAAGTCCAAATTTAATGGTTTACGGTTTAACAACTTAATTTCTCTAAATAATTACATAATTCACTTACAAGAGAAATACTAAATGTGGGTATATAATAAAAGTACATGTTCAATACTCAGTGCGCATAACAGTCCAAAGCGTCAGAATATTTGAACATGACATTTAAGAAATACAATGTTACATTATTTCATTAATTGGGTGTTACATATACCTATTGTTATTTTCATAGAGTATTACCCTGTAGTAATAAACAAATTAAATAATATCTTTTGTTTATGACTACAGGAATGTGAGTATATTTTTTGTAGAGTCTCTGTGCTGGGCAAAGGACTCCTTCAATGTTTCTTAACTTGCTTTGTCCAATGCCCTTACCTGCCAATCTTAGAGACAGTTATAGAAATAGTTACACCATATTTTTATGGGCCTGCACCATAGTCGGCGTCCAATGGTGTGTGATGTGGCAAAATAATTATTTTCGTTTTCAGGTGTGGCATCACCGCAGGGTGCTTGTGGAGTGGCTGCAAGACCCATCACTTGAATTAGAGCTTACTGGTGACGCGCTCCTGCAAGACCCTAAGAATTACCATGCTTGGCAGCATAGGCAGTGGGCAATTAAAACTTTTGGGTAAGTGTAATCGAATATTTTACACTACATATTTTTTTATGCCAAGTGGCAAAAATACTTACAGCTAACCGTATGAGACCGTACCATAATATCTCCATCTATTTAAAAAACCAGATGTAATTAATGAGTATTGTCCTATTTTGGTGAATCAGTTGCCCTAATCAACTAGGAAGTTGGCCTGTATTTCTCAGGGGAAGCCCCTTAATTGACAAAAGGTGTGAAGTTGTAGCCCTAACTAAATAATTAAATATTCTAACATTTACTAAAAGATAAAACCCATTTGTTTGAACTAACTGGTACTTACGTACCAGTCATTTGTTTCATATTTGGTTATCAACATGCTGAAAGCCTTGAATTTCACTAGATAACTAAAGTGAATCATGCTTGTTATAAGATGTTTTCATATCATAGCATTCATCTCATAAAATGGTTTGTTCTGGTTTCTACGGGTAAATCTCGTAAACTTGGTAAGTTTCATTGATTGTTGAGTAATCTAGCTAATAAAGGCCGGCAACGCATCTTCATTCCCTCTGGTGTGGCTGATGTCCATGGGCGGCGGTGATCACTTACCATCAGGTGACTCGCTTGCTCGTTTGCCTCCCCTTCTCATAAAAAAAAAATACCTTGGCATAAATTTGGATTCATAAACTTTGGTAAAACAATAACTTCAATGAAATAATTATTAAATGTTGTTACCTTGAGGATAAAGTTGACTTTATATTTTATTAGTTTTACAACTACGTACACACCATGTTTGTTGATTCATCTTAATGAATCCCTTCCTACTTTATTTACAGGCTTTTCGCCAAGGAAATGAACTTCGTCGACAATCTTATCACAGAAGACGTGCGCAATAATTCCGCCTGGAATCAACGCTACTTCGTACTTAACAATCACCTTGGCTGGTCCGACATGAATGTTCAGAAAGAAATTTGTTACGCCATGGAGAAAATTAAATTTGTAAAAAACAATGAGAGCGCATGGAACTACTTAAGAGGTGCATTGCTACACGATAAGAGAGGTATTAGCGGAAACTGTGTTGTTACCTCTTTCTGCGAAGAACTGTATAAAAATAAATGTCGATCGCCATACCTCCTGGCATTTATCATAGATATTTGTGACGAAGCCATAAAGAAGGGTGAGATCAGCTGCCTTCATAGTCCCGATAGAGCCATCGAACTTTGCCAAGCACTAGCAACTAAATACGATAAAATTAGAAGCAAATATTGGAATTACATATCGGAAAAGTTTAGGAAAGTTAAAAAGGAACTGGAAGAGAAAGCGAAACAAAACGAAAATGAAATGGACGCTGAATGAAATACGAATAGGTAGATAGGCATAACAAAAGTCGGCGCGCAGAATCTGAAATTATGTTATAAGGATTGTGTTTATTGTAGAGTCTTATAAAAAGTGTAAAATGAAGCAGACACAAAATGCAATGAATTAAAAGCTTAAATCGAAATAGTCTTTTTAATATTTATGATGGAATATTGAGGGTGCATTTTATGTACTATTGTAAATACATGTTTATAAATCTAGCTCATATACAGTGTTTCCATGGTGGCTGACAATATACTTATGAAAAACAACCATCGCTGGATGGAGCACAACATGTTTAAGCTTACAGTGTGCTCCATAAGCTTTAACATGGGCGTAGCCACTGTGGGGCAGGGTGGGGCGCTGGCCCCACTCTTGGCTGTAAACGCCACCAATCAAATTAAATTGCGATCAAAATAAAAGCTGCGCTAGTTACTATTATTTTAGACTGCTTCCTCATCCTCAGCCCATGGCTACCCCAATCTAAGCCCACGACTGCCCCACCCTGAGCTCATGGCTGGCTACACCCATGAGCTCAAAGCCATCAGCTTTTACCATTGGAAACGTAAGGATAAGCCACTAGTTAATATCCTTGGAGTGAGAGGGCTTATGCTCTGATCGTTTTTGGTGTCGTTCTGCCATCCCCATGTTCTTGTGTATATGAGTTCGTATCGCGCGAGCCATGATCTCGCAGTCGCAGTTTCGGTCCGGATTGAGCGAGTCCAGTATACTCTGCCGTCGTGGAGGCTGCAGTGCCATTCTTCTGTCTTTGCTTTTTTTGCGTTTAACCCCTTTCGGCAAAACATTCGGTCGTATTCCGCATCTGCTTTTTTTATCGTGTAACGCCAGTTTTTCAAGAACATCAGGGCAATTTTTGCATTCGCAGCATCGGCAATCACAGAATGGCTGGAAATGATAAACCACGATATTAAGTACCAGAGAAGGAAAACTCTGCATTCATATCAAAACCCTCGCCAACCCGTCTGCCAAGCGTGGTGAGTATGGCAATTACCCCTCATGTAATTGAGGGAGGCCCGTGCCCCAGCAGTGGGGACTTAAATGGGCTGACGATGATGATGATGATGATATTAAGTATCATGCATAGAGCGGTGTAGAGGGAATTCTATATCTTAAATTACATTTGACTTTAATTATTATTAAAACATATGGTATTCACATACCTACCTTTGTTTGTAGCTGACCAGTTTGACCTTTATTTTTACTGCCTTGCCCCCTCTTCATGGTTTTTGGTTACCAGTGGTTTTTATTATTTTATATTATTTCATTGTGATTTTACATTACATACCTAGTCATCATTATTTTTATTTGGTTGTTTTCTTAAAATAGGCACTTATGTAAGTAAATGAATGTTGTTGTCAAAGAGATTATAATCACTATGATTGTTGAGACCACAGATCACTACATATGTAGCAAAGAGAATATAATCACTACGCTTTATATGTAGCAAGCTAGTTTTGATGTGTCCGCCACTGTACGTCAGAACTTTCACATTGTGACCAGTTCTGACGTCTTGTGACGTGCTCTGACGTACAGTAGCGGACACATCAAGCTATACAAAAATGTCAAATTTCTTCATTCGATTATAAACCTTATATTGTTCCCTACACATAGAGTTCGAAATCGATTGAGGAAATTTAGACAGTTTTGTATAGCTTGACCTGTCCGACACTGTACTTGTGAGAACTGAATGCTAATTGGTCAGTGCTTGTGACAAATCTGGTGACAAAAAAGGAAAAAAAGTTAACAGAGACAGAATTATTATTAAATTATGGCCAAATTCACATACATGTGTTGTATTTATAGACAAAGTTGTATTTATGATAAAAACATGGGCTTTTCTTTTTGCTCTTTTTCCTATTTTCTAATTTTTGTTGGGTGTTTTCAGGATCTATTCTATCTTGCACTCTTTAATCAAATCATACGAATGAGTTTACTATTCTTATGATTAATTGGTAAGAGAAACATACAAAGTTACGATTATGTATATCAGAGTAGTAATAACAAGAAGTTTGTTCCATGTTGTCCATGTATGCAAAAAACCTTCAAATAATATACCCCAAACTTAATTCACACTACATGTGCCACAAACTAAAGAAGAAGATACTTTCCTACTTAGCTTTCCTATAGGTATTAAAAAGTACTCTGTAGAAGGAAACGGGTCATCATGGACACACCCTAAACAGACTGTGCCTTTTCATAGAAAGTCATACTTGGAAAAACCGCGAGAAGCTGTTAGTACTGGGGTGACATACTGAGCGACGTCCTTTCTCCACCGTGCACCCGTATAGAATCTGCGTCAGGGCCGGTTGGATCTCTTTCAAATTCTGTGACGTTTTCCCCGAATATGACACATTCCGTTCATAGAGCGCGTTTTCTAGTTCAATGCTACCACGTAGCGACCACGATCAGAAGGCACTTCAGTGACATTGACAGGAGCCCCTTCATTGTACAACATTTTTTTTTATAAGAAAATCAAAACAGCATTAGTTTCGAATTTTGCCACATGGCAATAACCGTGGGGCGACTATATCTTCTTCTAAGTTTGTGCTCTTCTATCTAGTTTGTGGTTTGTGCACACGTCACACTGACCACGTCGCTCGTCATTATTAGCTTGCTACCAAGGAACTTATACATAAGTTCCTTGCTTGCTACATACATAGTGATCCTGATCTGTGGTCATTATTTCTCTTTTCAAAGTCATTATCATAGAGTAAAAGTAAAATAATACATGCTACGTACCTACGTATGTCATTAAGAATGTGTCTTTTCATGTCTTTCGACATGTCCACAAACTAAGAACTGTTTACAATCCGGTTTAAAAATCATAATATTCTCCACAAACTATGGCCCGATAACCATAATGGTATATTGGGACCAGACCCAATAAAATAAGATGAAACTGGGCCCACTATAATTTGAAGACTCATTTGGTAAATAGGCAATCCATCATGTGGGATACTGTATTGCCAAAATCCAGTCGTAACTGGGAGCCTGTCGAGCTACGACTGCTGAAGCAGGAACTATCTACCCTGGCTTGCAAGTGTGACATGTGCGTGTCGTACATTTCGCCATCGTTGCACAATGATGTATCGATGAACGATGAAGCAGTACAAGTAGACCAGAAAAACCACCTCCTCAACAGATACATTTACGCAACCTCAGACATACCCCAGACAGATGGAGAGGGCACCCATGTATTTTGCTCTAACTGCTACTTCATCTGGGATCTATTAAGAAAGACTGCAAAGGTTTTTAAAGACGAAGAGTCGGAGATGAAGCCCACGTCGTCGGACAAGTCCACAGAGAAAGATGTCCAATACAATGATACTGCTATATCTACTGATACCCACAAGCCTACTTTCGAAATGACTTCTAATTTAACGTTTTGCGATTTCATTTCTGAAACCTCAAGTAAGACTTCACTGGACAATCGTAGTAGTAATGCTGATGCGCTTAAAGTAATTCACTCAAAAAATAACAAGTCTAACCATGATAGAGTAAGATTTTTAGATGAGTATCCGTCTAAAGATGAAATTAAGACTCAACCGTTCGTATTGCAAGGTAACTGCTTTTGTTTAGAAAATTTAATGGACTCAATCAGACCACCAATCCCGAGATTTTGAAATACATTTGCCTATATTACCTAAAATTCACGACTTTTTATTTAATAATAGATTCCTTATACCTACCAATTAGGGATGTATTTTATATTTTCGCCATAATTATAATAATATAATTCTATGATTTTGGCAAAGATTAGGAATAAAAATTCTCTTAAAATATTGAAATAATTTTTACTAATTTGTATCCTATTATTTTTCTATGATGCTGCATAATGTTTTATAAATCTCGCTGAGGGGTCTGAAACTTGCACCCACTTAGGCATCCAGTAATAGGGCGTAAAGTTATGCTGTCCCGGGAACGACTTCTCAAATACATCACGATAGTATTTAGATTCTGTCGTTGTTGGCTGCACACCGTCTTTGTGCTGAGTTCCTTCGGTGAATCGCTCCGCTACAATTTCTGCTATGGTCGTAAATAGAGATTTCTTTACTGAAGCAACTCCATCACTGAACGCTTCTTTGTGTCTCCATAAGATAGAATCGGGTAGCAACCCACTCTTTGAAAAACTGCTTCTGAGCAAGTGTTTTTCAACGCCGTTCTGTGGTTGACGTAATTTTGGATCTATGCTTAGATAATGGTGTGTAAATTGTATGTCTAAAAATGGGACACGCAGTTCCAAGCTCCAAGCACTGGTAGTGCGATCGGCGCGAAGTCCGTCATACAGGTAGATGTCAGAGAGTAATCGTATACTTTCCTCATGGCCAGCTGACACTGAGGGTGCATCCCTGAAGTAAATGTAGCCTTGGGCCAACTCATCAGCGCCTTCTCCGCTGAATACAACAGTAGTGTCCGTTTTGTTTTTAATATATTTTGATAAAATATACATTGGCAAGCTAGCTCGTATGGTTGTTATGTCAAAAGACTCCAAGTGGAAAATTACATTATCTAATGCATCTCTCACATCGTTTTCGTCAAATTGCACTTCGTGGTGCTCTGTTCCTAGATATTCAGCTACGGTTCTAGCTGCTGCCAAGTCTGGCGAGTCTCCCATTCCAATTGCAAACGTTTGAATTTTGTAAGGCAACTGGTTCTCTTTTGCCAGTTTGACTACTAATGCAGTAATGAGGGAAGAATCTAAGCCGCCGCTAAGAAGACAGCCGATCCGTCTTTCTGCCATCAATCTCTTTTTACACGCGGCTTCTAATAAATGCGCCGTCTTCTCGTACATGTTCATTGTCTCTAGATTTTCTACTGGAACAAATGGTATAAACCTAGGTGGTGTTCCAGGTGTGAAATACTGTTCAGTATAGTCGAGTTTCACCTTCCCTTGCTCTAAAATACTCCACACTTCGAAATGGCCTGGCGTGAATTGTCCTAGCGTCGAGTTCTTGCTAGCTTTTTGTTTTAATCCTATAAGACCTTTGGCCTCTGAGCAGATAGCTAATACATCATTGTCCTCATCGTGAAACCTAAATAAAGGTCGGACACCGTAGGGATCGCGTGCGATGTAAACTTTTCTGTTGATGCCATCGACGAGACAAAACGCGAAGACACCGTCCAGTTGTTTGACGGTTTCCGCGATCCCGAATTTCTGGTAAGTGTGGATGATGGCTTCGACGTCACATTTCGTTTCGTAGGGGAATTGGTGCTGTTCCTGCAGCCGCTTGTAGTTGTATATTTCGCCGTTGCATATGAGGGTGGTGCGGGGGAAGGCGTGCAGCCGCATGGGCTGCATGCCGTGGAGGCCGTCCACAATGGCCAGCCGCTGGAAACCGAAGATGGCGAGAGGCTCCCGGGCGTCCTGCTCGATGCGCCAGGCGTCCGGCCCGCGGTGCACGATGTTTGAGAAGCATTTGATGCAGGTGGCGCTCAGTCCGCCGTCCACTCCGAAGGTTGCCCATATGCCACACATTTTGACGACCTGGAAATATGAAGGTAAGTACAATGTTATTATTATAAGTATTACCGGGTTCGTGCTACGTACATTTTGATCTGAGACTTTTGAAACTTGGCCGAAAATTTTTTCGACCCCCATACAAATTGACCAGTAGGTAGGTAGTTATACCTATTATTCTGTGGTCACGTTGCCGACTTTGTATGAGAAGTTAAAACATTTTTTGTGAATTTTCAAAAGTTAAAGCTCTTTAAAAATAACGAAGTTCTGTGGGTTAAAGAAATGAAAATGTTTACCGGTACTTACAGCCTGTAAGCCATAATTATGTAAAAACCTAATTGTGTAAGATTTATTTTTTATGTTCGATAATTATTTGGTATGAATTAGTTATAAGAACGTGAGCCTTCTAAACGTGAGGTCGCATACGAGCATACACATTTGGATTTTTCAAATCTATGTGCGTGTTTCAACAACTAGCTCAGCGGTGAGGGAAAACATATTCGGAAGTTATTCTGAAAGTGTAACTATGATACAGTTGGTCTGGTTCCCCTGTCTAAGGGTTGTGAAGGTCAGACGGTAGTCGCATTGTAATTATCAAATTTTCCAAAGCCTACTCGGCGCTCCGAAGCGACCAGCTTTGGACTCAACTGGGAAAAACACGATATGACGTTAATGATGTAGGAAGGTACCCTACTATTTCTTACTTATCTATTATGAAAGATTTCTTAGAATTTATCATCATCAGCCCATTTAAGTCCCCACTGCTGGGGCACGGGCCTCCCTCAATCGCATGAGGGGTAATTGCCATACTCACCACGCTTGGCAGACGGGTTGGCGAGGGTTTTGATGTAAATGCAGAGTTTTCTTTCTCTGGGTGCTGATGATCATGCCAGCAGCTTTACCTTAGTCGCCTTTTACGACACACCTCGGTAAGAGTGAGGGTGGCCTATTCTACTCGGCCGGGACCACACGGCGTCTTAGAATTTATAAAATGTTGCAAATTCACGCAAAATATGCGTAGGCAATAATGTAAATTAACCGTAAAATAAGCAGGTAAGTAATTTAGCGGTTATGCATTAACTGTATCTAGGTAATATGTACCTATAGGTATAGGTATTGATAAGAGATTAAAATACCTAAGTACATAATTTATTTTAAATGCATTCACTCGAAGGCTGTATTTTTTGTCTAATAGGTGGCAGACGAGCAGACTGATCAACTGTTGGGAAGCGATTGCCGCCGCCCATGGACACCCGCGACACCATTGCAAGTATTTAAGGTGACGGGTAGGGCATACTTGCGACGCCAATCGATTTTAATTTTTAGCTACTAATCTATTTAAACAATTTCGGGGTTATAACCTCTCGGCAAACACTTATACTATTTATTAAATAACCATGCACTAATATTGGGTCCGTGTGGTCCCGGCAGAGTAGAATAGGCCACCCTCACTATTACCGAGGTGTCGTAAAAGGCGACTAAGGTAAAGCTGCTAGCATGATCATCAGCACCCAGAGAAGGAAAACTCTGCATTTATATCTATACCTCGCCAACCCGTCTGCCAAGCGTGGTGACTATGGCAATTACCCCTCATGTGATTGAGGGAGGCCTTAAATGGGCTGACGATGAATGTTGGGTCCGTTTTTGTACGCGAAAAATTTATTCACGCCATAAGCGGTTATGAACTTTTGGCGGTAATAATTTTTTCGCGTACGCGTTGAACCCAACATTTGTGCATGGTTATTTAATAAATAGTATAAGTGTTTGCCGAGAGATTGTAACCCCGAAATCGTTTAAAATATATCTGGTTTAGTAGCTAAAAAATAAAATCGATTGGCGTCGCTAGTGTGCCCTACCCGTCACCGTAAACATGCGTACTGTACTGTGCTTGACTTTTTTATTTATTTGATAGGTGGCAGGCGAGCAGATGGATCGCCTGATAGTAAGCTTTGACTGGTAGAGAATGCCTTTTGGTATTAAAATCGCCTCATCATCATCATCTTAGCATTTTGTCCCGGTTGCGTCCCAAGTTGTCCCTCCGGAGCCCGGGGTCTGCTTTCCTGCTTGTACTCATCCACTTTGCTGTATCTTGTGCTTCCAATGTAGTTAAATTATTGGCGCGCATGTCATCCTTTACGTACGACATAGTTATTCATATTAGATGTTTTTTAGAATAGGTAGGATCCTACATAAGCACAAAGATTTCAGTCAACAATACCACATGACAATACACAGGTGTCTATGTCATCATAAAACTGAAAGAACACCCATTCAAAATCACTTATTGTTACGAATATAAAACATCAACTGTGTCAATAAATTAAGCGACTTCTGTTTAGTGAGTTACCTAAATGAACGAAAATTGATTTATGCACTGACCTTGACTAAAAGCTGTGGTGAATAAATATGTTCACCGTTTTTTTAATACACTGTTATGCGACACGTCGTCTTCTCTGTAAAGGAATATAGCAACGCGAGTTTGTTGTCTGAGAGGTTATCCGGTACTGGTAATGAAAATTATAGGCGTTTGCCGTCTGGCCGGGCAGCGGGTTGGGTCGCGCCGCGCAACTGGAATCGAATAACTCGGTCGGTATAAACTGAACGAGATCTCGATTCTTTGCGATGTGAGAGCGAAATCAATGTGTGTTAAAATCGCTAGGCTTAGTAAGTACCTACCTAAGGTATATCCAAAGAGTAACTAATATACTGGGTATACCTAGCCTAGTTTTATACGCCTCTTTGGCTTGAAGCCTGTGTGTTTATTTTTATTTTTTTTATAGTGACACAGTATACGGTTAACCACATATTCTACCAACCATTCTGAACCACATTTGTTCTACGACTTTTCGAAATTAGTCGAAAATTTTTTCGACTCCACTCCCGTACAAAATGACCAAGCCACGTGACCGACTTTGTATGAGAAGTTCATTTCTAAAAGTCATAGAACAAATGCTGTTCAGAATGGTTGATAGAACACGTGGTTAAAGGGATGTAAATGTTCACAGATACATCCTGTATTTGCTCTCCTCAGCCTGATGGTAAGGAACAGAAGAGCCCACGTTGCAATTACAACGGAAGCGAGGCATCACCTCACTCTCTCTCTTTTTCGTATCTTTGGTAACGTAGGTACCTAGCTCACGTAGGTTCGTGAGCTATGTAAAAATAACTAAACACAGATTCAGTGTCAGTGTACATAGGTCAGTCGCAAGGTTCTATGGGCATACATTCTGTTCTGGGATCTTACTTGATGAGATAGAAAATACCTACGTGCCTATAGGAAAAAAAAGCCACAAATTAAAATTGTGTAGAGGTTTGCATTGATAATCCAACGCAATTGAGAATGTTTATCCTTAAGTATATAGCAAGACCCGATGGCGCATTTGGTATTATTAATCCAGTCTACAAAATGGCCGTGGGTACGATTCCCACACTGATAAAAAAATCGGGTGATGAACACGTGTGTTTGTTCAGTGTCTGGGTGTTTTATGTCTATTTAAGTAGGTGACTATCTATATCGGATATCCTAATATTTGTTGATTTTGAAACCCATCCATCCATCATACAAAATTAAATGCTCATGCTACTTATTTCGGCGTCATGTCAGGTCGATGTAGGTAAGTATGTGTACTGTGTTATCTGACAGTTGAAATCGCCTATGCATTATACTGTGGGCCCCGGCCACAGAATAATATCTGTGGCCCCGGTACCTATAACTTAAGCCGGCCCTGTTCCCAAAGCAGAGTGTAGAGCGTTACCAAATTACGAAATATAGTTGCGATTCTCGATTGAGTTCAACTCGATTCTCGCAGTTCGAACGTGAGTTGGAATTGTGAATAGTGACACAGCTGCACTCGATTGCGTCATCTTACCTCTTGGTCGCTATAGTAACACGTGGTGGTAACGTGGTGTGTAAGTATAGTTTATTCCGGACCGGCGTGTATAGGTACCTAATCGCATACTCGTATTAGAGCCGTCTGCATTTTGTTTGTGGATTGAAATATGATCCTACTAATAAGCATAATTAATCAAAACGGGGATTAACATGATATTTTTTTATTTTTATGTACAGACAGCCACACATCAGATTACCTACTACAATGTACTTAATTCCGTTATTTGATATTGAACCATATGTGTTTGACATTAAGATGAGAATCGATTGAAGGATTTAGTATAGGGTGCTTACCTGAAGATGTATGGCGTACACATAGAATTATAATACTATGGGCGTACATAATTTTGGCCCTTTTACTTTTACGGTTCAGTGGCGTCGCAAATGTATTTTAATTAGTTGTAATGAATTTAAGGCATCTAGACCGGATCATCGTTTTAACAATTTTTAAATTCGAGCATCTCGAAAAGAACTTATTACTATTTATTATTCTCAATACTTATAATTAATTTTTTTACGCGAAATATGAATTACCGCCAAAACGGCCACTCATGGCGTTAATCTAAATTTCGAGATCAAAAACAGATCAAAAAGTTAATTATCAAATAAACAGTATATATTCTTTCCGAGAGGCCTCGAACTTCGAAATTGTTAAAAAGATATCCGGTTTAGTTGCTATCAATTTAAATTGATCGGCGTCGCATAACCATGAAAAAATGTTGGGTCCAATGCGTACGCGAAAAATTGATTCACGCCAAAAGCGGCCACTTTTAGCGCGAATCAATTTTTCGCGTACAAAAACGTACCAAACATTTGTGCATGGTTATATAATAATTAGTATAAGTGTTGGCCGAGAGGTTGGAACCCCGAAATTGTTTAAAATAGATCCGGTTTAGTAGCTAAAAATTAAAATGGATTGGCCTCGCTAGTGTGCCCTACCCGTCACCTTAAACTAAAAATTATTCAACAAATTATAAATAAAAGGGGATTTCTGATTTTAAAGCTTATTTTACTTTTGAAAAGTCACGTGTTTAAAAAATCTCTTCGAAGTAGATACTTGCACACACAGTAGGTAGGGGAGACCGGGGATAGTTGACTAATTTTTTACTAAATCATACATATTTTTTGTGTTTTCACCCATACAGACATAAAAATCGCATTAATGGATAGAATAACTATTAAACTATTAAAAACAACAAAATATAGTTCATTATTAAATATCATCATCATATTTAATTGCATTTTATAGAACATCAACTCTTAGTCAACCTACCCCGGTTCCGGGGTAAGTAGACCTACGTATCAATAAGCAACAAATTATAAGAAGAGTCAAGTAAAATAAGTAATAAAACACTATTTTCAATTTAATTGAACTTTTTATTCAAAAACTATTATAATCAGGTACAGACATATTTTATAAGTCTTTAACAAAACTATCAACTCTTTATATTTAAACTAAAATCTTCTTCAGTTTCATTTTAAATCTCACACATAAATCTTTCCATAACTTCTTATGAATGTAACATATTAATTCTTATTTATGTAACAAGTTAAAATATACTTTCCCTCTTATTTCGACGGGACACTAGTGTGACACGCACGACCGAAGAGGGATTAACGTGCAGGACCAACGGCTTAACATGCTTTCCGAGGGCTACAAGACCGTTAACCGTGGGAGAGCCACGCTTCGGCATGAATGGGTCGGCTCGACCGGAGTGATACCACGGCCTCACAGAAAATCAGCGTGAAGCAGCATTGTGCTGTGTTTCGCTGCGTGAGTGACGGTAACGGAGGCCCAATCCAGGGGGAAAAGGGGGTTTAAAGGTTGGCAGCGCATTTGTGACTCCACTGGAGCCGTGGGTGTCCATGGGCGGCGGCAATCGCTTACTATCAGGTGATCCGTCTACTCGTCTGCCTACTAATCACATAAAAAAAAGACCGCCAACTTCCAGCCTCCGGGCTTCGATCTCCGGGTCGGGCCGAAATTTGTACTTGAGTTTTTCTGTTAAGAAATTATTATAGTAAACTTATATTTAAAAGTGTATTTATGAAAAAAGTGCGTGAGTTATAATAATTTTATTTAATTACTCAAGCCGGTTTACGATTTAATTTTCTATGACAGTCTAGGGGTAACTGGAAGTTTTTTTAAATAGGAGTTTAAAGGTATTGTGATTAATTTGTTTTGCTTCTTAAAAATAAATATAAGTTATTTTTTCAACACTTGTTACATAACTATTCAAATGAAATTGTGTAGGTGACTTATAAATGTCGACTTATGCTAAATATATGCTAAGGTACTTTAAATTCTGCTAAAAACTGCCAACTTTTTCTATTCTGCGATATAATATGCTAAGACCTAAATGGGGGGTCATATTCTGCTAAAATCGCAGAATTCTGCTAAATCTGGTCACACTGTGCGCGGCTGCGCTGGGATGACGCAATACTCAAACCGTTGGCGAGTTTTTGGTGGTTAGTCTACCAACCCCTATAGTCAACCATCCCCGGTCTCCCCTATACACTAAAGTAGGTAATTCCACGGAACGTAATGTAACGGCTACCTTGAGTAAATAGGTATTTTTTTCTTTAGAATGCCTAATAATGAGATGAATTTACTTACGATTACATAATAAAAACAAATGGCGACGCAAGTGGACCGAACAGGTACAACGTCACATGGTTTATTTTATTAGGACCCTTGCTTCTGCTACATGGGTAAGGCTTAGCACCTGCCACCTAGGACCACCTGGGACCGGCGGATACCCAGGTATGTGCCCAATTTGCCTGCATGGGAAATCCGGCTCTGGGTTTATAAAGTTCTGAATAAAAAAAAAGTAAGTTGGTGCTGAAAGCCCCAGATCAGATTACTAGAATCTGTTTGTAGGCTGGCTGATATTGAACCAAATGTATTTGACATTATGGTGGGAATTAGAAATTTTACAGATTTGTACCTACTTTTTTATGTGATAGGTGGCAGACGAGCAGACGGATCACCTGATGGTAAGCGATTGCCGCCGCCTATGGGCACCCGCGTCACCAGTGGAGTCACAAGTGCGTTACCAACCTTTAAACCCCCCTTTACTTATAGATACTTCGATAAGTGGCTGTACTTACCCCAGACTTACCATTGATCTTTATTAACCTCTGGTAGATACTGAATCCTGTCAGTTAAAAAACCTGAGTTGTAACGTTCTTACTTTGCTAAGATAAAATACTAAGGCGCTTATACCCAGACAGACTAATATCCTCTTAATAAATAGGCTCCTATCCTATCCATTATTACTAGAAAATGAATTCATGAGCTCGTGATCGAGACATCAACCAGTTTGTTGTGTTGCTTTGTATAAGTAGGTACAACATGTGCGGATAAAGAATGGGATCAGAAAATTCAGAAATGGCGGCGCACTGGTCTTGCATTCGTGGGGTGCGAGTATAGACGCAAATAGTGAGCGAGCGAGAAGTGAATAGATGCGCCGCCATTTCTGATCCCAGTATTCTTTGTCCGCACAGGTTGTAATAATTATATCAACCAATATTTTTATGTCAAAGGTGGCAGACGAGCAAAATGAAATATCTAAGTAAAATTAAAAAGACTTAGATCGACGTACAATCACAGTTACAAGTAGGTATACCTATACCTACCTATCCTACCTACTATTGCGTACCTACGCAAGCAATACATAATAATGTTACTGTTTAATTTAAATAAATAAACTCATGAATTTCAGGACTAATAGGTGCCTAGTTATTTAGGTTGGGAAAGTATTTTTGATATGATGAATAAGGCACGATTGCGTATTTGGTTCTGCCTCATAAGTCGTAGATTTGATTTCCAACCTGGATATCAATACGTGTGAAGAACCCTTGTTTGTTCGGTGTCTGGGTGTTGTTAGATACCTAGGTATATGTACATATATTTGCGGTCACTTTTTTTTGCTTCTCATTCCTAAGCTAGGTACCTACTTACTTACATTGTATAGAGAACGTGACCATCGACGGTGGTGCCAACTGATCCCATTCATTTGAACTTGTAGCCAATAAAAAGTGCTGTCCTTGGTTACAAGGATTTGTGTGGACTTCTGGCGGATGACTGGCAGGAGGTGGAGCAAGACCGACCTACTTGGATACTCTTATTATCGGAGGCCAAGGCTCACTTTGGGTCGCTGCGCCAACCTTAGTTAGTCAGTCCACATAGACAGTGGTGCCAACTGGTGCCATTCATTTGAACTTCGATTGTGAACTTGAGTCAATATAAAGTGGTGCCACCTACAGTTACTGAACGTCCGCTACCTATACCTAACTGTTGTCTGATATGTTGCAAAAGCTAGCTGAAAAACTAACAGAGTTTGAAATGAGGAAAATACTCGTACAACTCCGGATTGCAAGCGCTGACTTTGTGGCAGTGAACATGCGCGTACCTTTCTATTAGAGGAATTGAATAGGTAGATCACCGATAATGAGGAACATATAGGAAAGGAACTAACGAGGAAAAATGTTTGCGATAAGAAAACCGAGCAGATAGCGTAACTTTGCATTCTTTAGCTGCTTCAAGACGGGTCTTTCTCATTTGAATGTAGATGTAGGTGTTAGTACCTAGTTTTCTACAAAATAGGAATTTAGATACCTACCTACTTACCTATTTAGTATCAAAGTAGGTAAAAAAAATATATATCAGCTTATAAACTGTCCCACATGCAGGGCAAAGGCCTCCATGATAGAAATCAAGTCATCGCTACTATGATGGGATTAGGCTTTATCAACACGATTGCCTAACGCGGATATGTTCGATAAATTCGAAACATACGTTTGCTCGACCCGGGAATCGAACCCAGGACCCCCGAGTTCGCGGCCCGGTACTTAAAACAATTACAATAGAAATTCTTCTTTCTTTTCTCTCTTTCATGCGGGGGGAGTCCGACATAAACCATCCGCCCCTGGTGGATTTGTAGTGTAAATGGCTCTACTACTTTATAATAAATTACCAGAAAGTTTACCAAAGCTGGACAAAATTTAATTTAAAAATGTACTGACCAATATAATTCTTGACAAATGTTATTTTATTTTAAATGATTTCTTTATGACAAAACCAGAGCATTTGACCACTGATGTATATAATTAAACTCACATAATAATTGAATTAATGAATTGACATTTTATCATTTTAATTACATTTTTTATTAATTTACTTTCTGTGTGTCAAGTTTCTGTGTGTAACTGTCATAATAACATTGCATGTAACTATTTCGTATACCAAACTGGTGAAACATAGTGTTCCTAATATTATAAGATGACATCATTGTATACCTATGTTTACAAATAAAAAAACTGTTGATTGATTGATGGGTATGCGTAAAGCATTTCCCCTGGGAAAACCAAACAAAAAAAAAACAATACAATAGAACATAGAGCTATGGTAGCTCAGTGGATAAGAAGCCGTGTTCCAAACAAGGGGCCGTAAGTTTGAATCCGAGCACGTCTGGATATTTAAAATCTATGATTCTAATTCTACTCATTGTTGTGTAAACATAATATAGTTGATCATGATCTTGTGCATGCGCACCTGATTACACAAGTCAACAAGAAACACAACCTGAATAAAAAATGATAAATATGAAGAGCTTAATATGCTGAATCTAGATCTGTTATCAGAATTTTCATATCACGTCTAGTTATTAAGTTACAGAGGGTTGAAAATCTGAAAAGTGGCACTTAGTGTTTTTTGTTGGGATTTATTTAAATATGTATCAATTGGGATGTAACAAATTTCAATAGATATTTTGAAAATAAAAACCTAAAATTATGAAATGCTTTTTAATTTATAATTTTACCTGATTTCCCTGCAACGCTACAGCCAATTAAGCTATCTTATGTTTTTTCCATCACAAGAATTAAGTGATGATTTGTATGTGTTATAAGTACACCGATGCTGATATGAATATTACTCAATATAGATTAAAGATTACAAAATAAATCTTATTGATATATATATAATTGAGAAAATGAGCTTTACTGATATGCCGAAAAGATTTTTTTAAAGTGCTTGTACTTGTTTTGAAATTGCCAATGAAAAAGAACCTAAAACCAAATTTTGAGATATTTGACTCTCTATAAATCAAATACTAGACGAGGTATCAAAATTTTGAAAACACATTCATTATCAGAGTGTGCAATTTAGTTCAATTATGGACCTCTGTTATTTGTTACGAAAAAAAGTAAAAAATTTGTTGACTAGTGTTATCTATACTATATAAAGGTAAATCCTACAAACAGCGGCAACGCTTATAGGTAATCCGAAAATACCTAGCGCCATCTGTTGCTATAAGGAAGCTTTCCCGTAACGAAGTTCGGGGCAGGCCCATAGTGACTATATAAAATGGTTACCTACCAGTTATCCCCTCCTTTGTTGTTGTTCCATTGCCTGAAATATAGAAAATTTACGTTTACAACGGATCGACTGATTGTCCTGAACAACGATTTTTCTACGACTTTTGGGAGTTCGTCGACCGTTAACTGTGTATGAATAGTTGACCAAAAATATATAAAAGTTAGAGTATCTCTCGAACTCTTACCTATATATTTTTGGTCCAAACATGAAAGTGCCGGCCAAAAATAAAAATTTATGTATTCTGTCTTGTCTCCCTGGAGCCCAATTCTCGTGCTCGTGATATTTTGAAAACATGACGGATATCACCTGAAAACCATACAAAAAAACTGTGTTTTGGTGATATATGTCGTATGAAAATAAATATATATCACGAGCACGAGAATTGGGTTGCTGATGTTCAATTTTCAGGATTTGGAATACCGAAAATCAAAAGGTTTTGTTAATTAATTGGATATATTAAAACAAAGGATAATAACCCTACAAATGCTTTGGTGCCGTAGTAATAAATAGTAAGGGGGACAAGTCCTACAGAATACACCAAAAAATTCTGGCCGGCACTTGGACCAAAAAAGATAATGTCCTCTGTATGCGAATTTCCAAAAGTTATATAACCACTTGAATGTTATTTAAAATGATAAAAGTGATACACCCTGTATGTTAATAAATGAGATAAATTCACTGTGATAATTTATATCACTGATAAAACTTACAACAACTTTTCCGATCGTATGGATCAGCAATGTCTGATGCCCTGGTGCGGCCTGAACTGCACCAAGCAGCGCAAACACTGACGTCACCATCTTGATCAGAGTTGAGAACTTCATCTTTACTATCACTGAACTGAGAACTACTCAGTGCCGGGTACTTGTCTTGATTGAGAAGGTCCGTGTAGCGGATTTTATATTAAACCTAGGCGTAGGTTAGTAATAGTTTATCCTGTTACATAAACTTGTTTTGCAAATTGCATTTTTTTTATTAATGTTTTTAGTGATATTTTCCTGTTTTGCCAAAATTCTAGTGTGTGAAATAATAATTGTTTATTGCATATTGTTATTGTGTAGGTACGTCACACACATTAGGGTAGCGAGGAGGTAGAGCATCTACCTTGCTAGGTATCTACAGTCAAAGCTTGTAAAGAGAAGAGACGCCACAAGAAACTCAACATTCAGGAATCAGAATGATACCACGCCCTCACAGAAATCCGGCGTGCAGCAGCACTGTGATGTGTTTCGCTGAGTGAGTAAGGGTGTCTTTGGGCGGTGCCAATCGCTTACCATCAGGCGATCCGTCTCCTCGTCCGCCACCTATCTCACAAAATATGGCATTAGTTAGATGGTGGTAAAATGGCAAAAAAATATTATTAAGTATATATATATTTGTAATCCCACTGTTGATTCTGATATCCGTAACACATTAATGCAAGTGATTTTGTTAAAAAAATGGACTCATCAATCTAATCCTAATAGTGTGGACATAAAATCGTGGACAAAATCTCTGCTGTATGCTTTTTTATGTGATACAAATAGAATTATCAATACAAAATAGAATATTCACCCGGCAATATTATATTCAATTAAAAAGGTATCATAACATGAGCGATGGCTCAGTGGTTCAGAACGCGCCTTCCATACTGGGGATCCGGGTTCGTATCCCAGCATTTTTCAAATCCATGTGCGTATTTCTACATTCCCTCGGCGGCGAGGGAAAAACATCGTGAAGAAACCTGTCCGTTTCGGATAGTTTCTGAAACGTGTAATTATGATTGGGTTGGTCTGGTTCCCCTGTTAAAGGGTTGCGAAGTTCAGACGGCAGTCGCTTCATTGTAATTACCAGGCTCCCCAAATCAAGAATCATGGTCGATGCGTACCCCGGGCTCTAGAGCGAAAGCTTTGTACGCAAATGGGAATTACACGCTGAGATGAGAAGAGTAATGTATGGAACAGCAGATTTTTCGCTTATATTATTGGTCTAACATGCTGAATGGACTTTATTCACGATACCTTAGACAATTTAACACTTGTCTAAGCACGACACCTATCGGATAACCTTCGGTTTTCAGGATGTAGGTAGGTAAACGATAAAAAGTAACTTTGTATTATTCTGTGCTTTGGGTATAATATCTGTTCGGTGAATGACTTTCATAATTGAGACGGTTAGAACATTATTAAGGAAAGTACCTTTTATATATCCCTGTGGCATCTACCAAAAGTATTTTTAGAACGGGATCCCAATTCTCGTGTTCGTGACATTTATTTTCATACGACATATATCACTAAAACATAGTTTTTTTTGTATGGGTTTCAGGTGATATCCGCCATGTTTTGAAAATATCACGAGCACGAGAATTGGGGTCCTGGGGTGTTGTAGGTTAGGTAGGTACACGTAATTTAAATAATACCCTGAATTTAAAAAAAAATATTTATTGACTGCATGAAATAATACGGCAATAAGTAGCCTGCAAGACTCGTGGTCCGCTGTAGGCGCTCGTGCGTAGGTATTGACATCATGAATCCTTTTTACTACGGCCTTGGTGTTGAGGGTCAGGCATGGGTTAAGTAGTTGATACGTTTTAGTTAGTGACGATTTTTCCAAGCATCGCGGAGGGTTCCTACTGCCCCGGCGACAGCAATGCCTTTGCCCTGGAGAAAGAAAAGTAGGTTGTTAGTGTACACACATGATGGGCGATAATAGCTTATTGGATAAGAATGAGTGCCTTCCGATTTTTCAAATAACACATAGATTTCCACCATTTGCTCGACGGTGAAGGAAAATATCAAGAGGAATCCTATTTGTCAGGTAGTTTTTTTTTTTATGATATAGGTGGCAGACGAGCAGACGGAACACCTGATGGTAAGCGATTACCGCCGCCCATGGACGCCTGCAACACCAGTGGTGTCACAAGTGCGCTGCTTACCTTTTAACCCCCCTTCCCCTGGATTGGGCCTCCGGTACCCTCACTCACGCAGCGAAACACAGCGCATGCACTGCTTCACGCCGGTTTTCTGTGAGGACGTGGTATTACTCCGGTCGAGCCGGCCCATTCATGCCGAAGCGTGGCCCTCCCACTGTTAATCTAATTTTGAAATATGACTCAAAAATATCTCTATACTGTGGGTAAATACTGTATTGACGAGTCGCCCAAAGGTGTGCTAAATTAGATTGAAACACAGCGCATGCACTGCTTCACGCCGGTTTTCTGTGAGGACGTGGTATTACTCCGGTCGAGCCGGCCCATTCATGCCGAAGCGTGGCCCTCCCACTGTTAATCTAATTTTGAAATATGACTCAAAAATATCTCTATACTGTGGGTAAATACTGTATTGACGAGTCGCCCAAAGGTGTGCTAAATTAGATACCAGTATGCAAGTAGGAGGAGTCCAATTTTCGTGCTCGTGACATTTATTATCATACGACATGTATTACTAAAACATCGTTTTTTAGTATGGTTTTCAGGTGATATCCGCCATGTTTTCAAAATATCACGAGCACCAGAATTGGGCTCCAGGCCCACACTTTGAGCAGCACTTCTAAAAATAAAGAAAAATCTACTGATATTAGGAAAGTTACAAATTATCATTCAAAGTAACATTTTACTATCATTTCGTCCTCGAGATTGTATAAGACTATGTGCAATAGGCTAGCAATGCACGTCGCATTAACTATAGGTGGCAACACTATGTATTGACTCAAGGTCTTTTATCTTACTCAGTTTCAAATGGATGGCACCAGTTGGCACCTTCGTCGATGCGCACATTGCCTATGTGGTAATAACCCCAGATATTACTGCGCAGAATTCGTCACTAAAGCGCGTCCGCGCCACGAAAGCCCGTGAAAACCGCGCTTGAGTGATTATAGTCACAAGGAATTTCAAAATTTAGCTCCCAGTTTTTCATCGGGACTTCTTTCGTGGCACGGACTGTATTATTATACTGTGTTTATGCTCTACCTCCTTGCCGTGTGGTCCCGGCAGAGTAGAATAGGCCACCCTCACTCTTACCGAGGTGTCGTAAAAGGCGACTAAGGTAAAGCTGCTGGCATGATCATCAGCACCCAGAGAAGGAAAACTCTGCATTTATATCAAAACCCTCGCCAACCCGTCTGCCAAGCGTGGTGAGTATGGCAATTACCCCTCATGTGATTGAGGGAGGCCCGTGCCCCAGTAGTGGGGACTTAAATGGGCTGATGATGATGATGATGATGCTCTACCTCTATAATCGAGATCTATAATCTATAATAAACCTTCTTGGAGGGTACCCCAAGTTTTTTTTTTGTGAGGGGTAGTTAGTGAATTTATTCGCTCGCGTTCTTGCTCCATTCGCAAATACGAAAAGTTCCAAAAAAAAAGTGATTCCTAAACAAAAAAGTACGAGGAACAATTCAGTCGCCTAGGAAATGTAGTTTCTCACTAACTGTTTCTATTCTTAAATAATGATTCTACATTATAAAATTGGTTTCGATGTAAGAATTATATTTTTTATCTCGAAATTTGTTTCGAAAAATATTTCCTCATTCGAAACCGTTTATAAAAATCCGTACTGGAAGGGATAACTTTATTTCATTAGAAAAACGTATGATTTAAGGTGATGGGTAGGGCAAACTAGCGACTTCAATTGATTTAAATTTAAGCTACTAAACCGGATCTCTAAATTGTTTAAAATAGCTATTGTACCCTACCCGTTACCTTTGTCTACAACCATCTTGCCAGAAAATTACGAAAAGTTCAACGCTCGGCACATAAAATGGCGAAGGTAATCTAGCTCGGCGAGAAAACCTTGTGCCGATTCTATGCAAGAGATTTTGAATTATGAATTTTGTATTAATAATAATTAATTATCTACACTTTGAACATGCGGACAGCTTTCACCTTAAGAATAATCCTAAAACATATTCGAAGTGAATTAGTTACATTTTTTATGCTTCACTTGTTTACGAAAATGTGCATTTGCATTTAGTTTTTTATGCAAAAATCATGTACACAGCCGGTTTTTCTATGTAGAGTAGGCAGTCTAAATAAAATGTGCCCAGTAAAACTGTTTTACTTTTGAATAGTTTTCATCCAAACAAAAAAAAAATACAAACAAACATGTCAGCAATTTAATTAGATAAGTAAGTACTTTCAGAGCCTATAGAATCGGAAGTATTTACTTATGAGGAGTTAAAGTTATATCCACTTAGTAAGTACCTGTACCTTTTTAGCCTGTTATTGTGACACGCAAGCAGGAGCTCGCCATGGTCGAAACTGTGCCACACTGAAAAGTACCAGTTGGACTAGCCGATAAAAATTATTGACTAGTTAGCTGAACCACGCTCAACTATGCAGTTTTGTTAATTACTTTTTTCAGTGCCTTTGCGGCCTTGGCTACCCTTGCGGCCGAGGCTGCCCTTGCGGCCGCCCTCGCACTTGCGCCGGCGGCTGGCCTTGCGGCCGGGCCTGCCCTCGCGCCCTCGGCTTCCCTTGCGGCCGCGGCCGCCCTTGCTGCCGCGCCCACCTTCGATGCCGCACCCGGGCTGGCGCCGGAGCCGCTGCCCGGTCTGTCACATGCTGACGTCTCACCAAAACAGCTTGACTCTGATGTTTTGGAAATTCTCCGAGAAGATCCGTCTGCACCTATGGTCGTCAGTAAGGCGATAGGTATTACTCGTACCTGCTTTGGTTGTTAGTTTTTAGAAATCTCTAGGTTGGCTAGTACATAGGTTACGTAAATACCTTCAAAATAAGCACGTTGTGCCGTCCAACTTGGGTGTTGTCTTTAAGTACCAAGGTGAAGGCTGCCATTGCAGATTAAAAAGAGATCAGAGTATTGAAGGCAAGCAGAAACAGCTCGATATTATTTGTAATAGTTGTAGCTATACATATAGAGAAATCTAAAGATGTTCATGTTAATCATAATAGTGTTTTATAAGTTTTAGAATACTACACCTAGTATTAAGTTTTCATACAGTACTTTGAGTGCAATAAAAGTATATTCATTAATTAATTCATTCATTCTTTCATTCATTCATTCATACACTAGCTAGTCGGCTCACAGTTAGAACAGTTTGGGATAAATGTCTCCATAGCACGAGGCGTGCAGCGACATCCAAAGATAGTTGTCCGGAAGTCAATTTGGATCTGATTAGAAGAACTGCTGGATGGTCCTGCACTTCGCAGGTCTTTCAGGGATTTTAAAATAGGGTTATTCTTATTACTGTGGATACCAATTTTGCTAGCATGATATTATCAAATTCAATGACTAATAAATGTCTACTTACAGATTAATGTCTTAATTTTAAAAGGCATTTAGGTTGTATTGAATTTAATCAGAACAGAATGTGTGTATATTTTGTCTACGGATTGAAAAATAGTTTCAATTGATTTAAAATATGTTGATTCCTCATATCACATAGAAAAAAGGGGTATAACCTTTTTTCTTCTGGCGGCATCACCCAGCGACAAAAAAGGGGTTTGACGTCGAGTTTCGTAAAACCCGTTCATAGCGGATATCTGCATTCTGTGAAAAATTAATTAGCACGGCCGGTGAGGGAAAACATCAAGAGGAAACTTGCACGTTTGGAAAAGTTTCTGAAACGTGTAACCATGATTCAGTTGGTCTGGTTCCCCTATCAAGGGTTGCGAAGGTCAGACGGCAGTCGCTTCATTGTAATTACCAGGGAGTCTGGGAATCATGGTCCAAACGCACACCGGGCTCCAGAGCGCCGGGCTTCTGGGTGAAACCTGGAATTACATACATAGAAAAAAAGGGGTATAACCTTTTCTATGTGATAGGAGGCAGACGAGCGGACAGATCACCTGATGCTACTATTATAATATCTGTACCTGATGGTAAGCGATCAGACACCGCCGCCCTTAGACACCCGCAATACCAGTGGAGTCACAAGTTCTCTGCCAACCTTTAAATCCCCATTTCCCCATATCGGGCCTCTTGTACCCTCACTCACGCTGCGAAACACAGCACATATGCTGTGTAGCCGTGATGCACGCGGGTTTTCTGTGAGGCCGTGGTGTGACTCCAGTCGAGCCGGCCCATTTATGCCGAAGCGCGGTGAACTGTGTTACTTGTACTGTGTAACTAATTTTAATAACTATTTTCATGCTTAAAGGACATCCTCTTTTCTGGTCCAAGTGACGGCAAGTAATTTTCCTCCAAACCAATATTTCCGTCATGCCGGCCAATGACAGCGATCAGCCATCGACGCAGGACATATTATAGTGCACAAGTATTTGCGCAGACATAAGTGCACTCTCTATTCCCGTACCCTCTTATTTCGATGGGACACCAGTGTGACAGTACCGAAGAGGGATTAGGCGCAAGACCAACGGCTTAACGTGTTTTCCGAGGCACGGGGTACAAGACCGCCAACTTCCAGACTCCGGGCTAACACTGAGAATTTCTTAACAGAAAAATTTAGGTACAAATTTTTCTGTTAAGAAATTTGGCCCGACCCGGGGATCAAACCCGGGGACCCCAAGCACAACCGTCGCTTTAAAGCGCGACCCACTAACCATTGCGCTACCGAGGCAGTCTATCGAGTTAGAGTATCTATTACTGTGGCATCAAAGCTGTAGAGTCATTATCCTTGGTTTTATTTGAATTTAAAAATCAACATCTTCATATAATTCTACATATTCAGTAAATTAACTAACAAAAACATTTTCTTTCGTTACCTATGCCAAATTTTTCAGGGGGACAAACCCTAACAGAATATACTAAGGAAAAATTTTTTTCGGCTGCCATTTTCATATTTGGACCACAAATGTATGAAAATCCGAGGATCTCCTTTGTTTTTCTTTCTTATACCTAACTCTTAACAACTACATATAGGTAGGTAAGTAGGTGCGCGGTACTGGATAGTCATAGCCATAGCCATCTCGAGGACGAAATCTGTTAATAATATGATAGAAATTCACGTAAGTCACAAGTAGATAAGCTGAGACTGAAGCTGAGACTGAAGCTGAGATTTCGTGCAGATCGGTGGAATTTCACTTTTATATACCTATTATATAGATGATATATTTAAATTATCCCATCTGTTGAACTCGCCATTACTACTGCAGCAACATCTAACAAAGCCGTTTAGTAGATTTATGTGGCCTAATTATTGGCAATCATGACACATAAATCAGTAGAAAGAAAAGAGAGAAAACTCCATTTGAAGGTGGTAAATTCAACTTCTGAACTTAGTGGTAAAGTCAACTCTAAATAATGGTGGCTCAGTCAGTGCGGTATTCAATTGAAATTCAAAAATATCTTTACTTGCATACAGCACTTTCAAATCGTCATACATTAAAAATACTATAACTATTTATTTATAGGTATGTAAAATGTATTACACAAAATAATATGTCAATACTAATAATATTTGTGAGCAATGGTAGCTCAATGGATACGAACGCGCCTTCCAAGCAGGTGGTCGAGGTTCGATTCTGAGCATGCACCAATGGTTTTTTCAAATCTATGTGAGTATTTCTACCATAACCATCTGCTCGGCGGTGAGGGAAAGCATCGTGAGGAAACCTGCACGTTTCGGAAAAAGTTTCTGAAACGTGTAACCATGATTAAGTTGATCTGGTTCAACTGTCAAAGGTTTGCGAAGGTCAGACGGCAGTCGTTTCATTGTAATTACCACCCCCCCCCCACCTCCCCCCCATCCTGAATCATGGTCCAAGCGTACCCCGGGCTCCAAAGCGACAGCTTTTGACGCAACCGGGAATTACACGCTAAGATGAAGAAGAAGACCCAAAATATGTCAATACATAAAATATACTAAGAAATGAAAAAACATAATGTGATTCGATCACCGGAATAGGAAAGACGGGAAGATCCGGAAAGAAACTCGCCAGTTATACATTGTTTTTACTACGTCACTCGGATAATTAGATTTCATGTCCAACAATAAATATATCTATTACTGAGGGAGAGGGGTATGGGAGGTCGTGTAGGCTAAAATCTGAGATTTTCTAGATAAATCTGAGATTTTTCAAAGCTATATAATGTACGTCGTCGTGGAAAATCCCCAAGTTTGGGTATTTTAGTCTCTCAAAGTATTGTTCAGGTATTGCCCATAATTAAGAATTGATATTTTTATAGCAATCTTTTGCAATTTAATCAGAAGTAAATAACACACTTAAAAATTCATCTCGTGTTCAGGTGGGACTCGAACCCACACATTCACCCGGATAGTGGAAGGTGTGGGTTCGAGTCCCACCTGAACACGACATGAAATTTTTAAGTGTGTTATTTACTTAAGAATAAATTGCAAAAAAAATAACAATAAATATAAATTATTGATTTAGCAGCTGGTGATCAAATATTTGTAATAATATTTCCACAGGATATTGTAAATATACCTACAATATTGATGAGACTATAGACAGCTCATGTCGAATCAATCACTTACAAATTTCGTCGGCTTAGAAACGCGTTCAGTGGTCTAATTGGTAGAACATTTACCCGGATTGTGGAAGGTGTGGGTTCGAGTCCCACCTGAACACGAGATGAAATTTTTAAGTGTGTTATTTGCCCATAATTGTTGAGATAATTAATCTGAATGTATAATCGTGATTCATTTTGTCTGGTTCCCCTGTGTAAGGGTGGCGAAAGTCAGACGGTTTACATAGTACACACGCCAATGTATGTAGGCTTAAATTTGCTTCACCTTTGTGTCAAACACATTTGATTCAATATTTGAAGAAAGTAGACGCAGTTTGGTTACTTAGCAACCAAACATATGATTGTCTGTAAAAACCAGATCTAATCTACAAAACATGTTAACATAGTACCTAATATTGGTAGGGTTAGTAGATATTCTTCCACGTGTTTCTAGATACTTAAACATTTTAACTTAAAACTACAAAATTATTTATAACTTACAATTCCTTTGATAATCGGCTTGATCGGTACTTTGGGTTCAGGAGCTGGCGAGGCCTGACCAGCGCTGAAGAGCAGCGCGAACACCGCCATCACCATCGCGAACAGAGCAAAGAACTTCATGACTAACTGATCCGGTTTACAAGTACCTACCTACCCACAACTGAGGTCTAGCGACTAATGTGCATGATTGTCCTGCAATTCGTATTTAAAGCTTTTGGATTCCATTAGGGTTTTCCTGATGTGTACGTGCTTTTAAATTATTCATTGAACTAATAATGAATAATGGTTTAATCAAGTCTCGTCCTTAATTAAGTTCTTAAGTAAATAACACACTTAAAATTTCGTCCAGTGTTCAGGTTGAACACGGGATGAAATTTTTAAGTGTATTGCAAAAGATTGCTATAAAATATCAACTATGAATTAAGTTCTCTTTTTAATTAAATTGGTCACATAATATCTTAAGTATTCAAACTCGAATGAGAATTTTGGTATTCGCAAGTGTTTTGATAATGTAAGTATCTACCAAGTTATGTGCAGTCTCATACACTACCAACTGAATGCGTAGGTAAATTTTTTTTCACGCTGGGGAATGCCGCCGGTCCGGATTGCAATAGGAGGCCGAAGTCGACACCTTTCGGTGACGCCTTGAGCATACCCTTCTACTGTTGAGCAGGAGGAGAAGCCCCCATCTCCTCTGACGGGGGCAGCTCCTATCGAGAAGTCGGCCAAGGGCATACTGATTAAACCCCAGAGGTTTGCCCTTAAGTAGGTAGGAGTTATGGGTACAAAAGGGCAAACCTTGGCACCATGATCCTCACCTGGCGCGGTGCCCGCGTGCACGGGCCAGCAGGAGGGGTAGGGATAGTCGGGAAAACTGAGCCGTGTCCCGAAATGGGAAAATCGAATCTTTACCCGCATCGGTCATTTATTTTCTTGTTACAGTTTTGTATAGAAGGTAACTATATATGCTGTCAAAATGGGTTCACCTTTTAGATAAAGGGATTTGTGTTAATTTTACCTCTTTTTTGTGGGTTTTCCTTTCATAGATACCTACTTACATGAGTTATCTTACTCACAGACAAAGAAGAGAATTGCAATATTTTAAAATGTTCAACTGGATGAGCTATTTTTCCTTTTAATGGTTATGAATTCAAACTTGTAGTTGTACTAATAAATTGGTCTCGTAAATTATTAATTTACTATGTACTGACATGAACGAGTGTCTATAATCAAGTTTCTGATGCGCATTTCTTGGGCGAAACCGCTATGTATATCAAGCTAAGTAAGTAGTTTCTGCATACAACACGTGGTATGTAGATAGCTACGTTATATACAATAAGTAGGCAGCTACAACTATATTTATGTTTTCTTCTACGAGTAGGTATAACTACCTAACCAATCGTAACATACGTAGAAGGTGAGATGATTTAATATTTGTTAAGCTTTACATATTTTGTTGATGTCGTATTACGAGAACTACCTTTTTACTATAACCAAAAATTAAATAAATTGGGACAACATCACATATGTACCTAAGTACATTGTTTGGGACGACCCGTTTGGACGAGTGGTAGTGATAGCTGCCTTTGGTTGTGGGTTCGATCCCCGCACAGTAAAAACATTTGTGTGCATGAACATGTCTGTTGTGTACCTATTGGTCTGGGTGTTTGTATTATAAGTATGTATTTACAAAAGAAAAGTATTATATGTATAAATTTGTAATCCCACTGTTGCTTCTGATATCCGAAACACAGGTGCTTGAGCTACCTATCTCGGAGTTTCTATGTGATGTTGTGAAATATTTATTTATTTATTTGGTCCCAAAATAAGGTTTTCCCGCTATGGAAACTAGGAAGATGTGTTGTGTGGTGTTTGTGCTACCAACAAACACCACCAACAGATATCTGTTTCATTAACAAACATTTTTGTTGGTGGTGAAATCGAAGCCGCGACCCTTGTGTCTTAATCGGAGATCCACGACCACTCCCCCACTGCGCCCAACAGGTCATGTAAGTATGCTACAACAAAGCTTAGGCCACACAAGTTCCGTGAAAGTCTGGCAAAACTGATTGTGGATGGAAGGCAACACCGAAGGTTGAATACTAATCTGATGAAAGAAACCCAACATTTATTGCCTGCCCGGAGATTCGATAACTTTTTCCTGCTTCATGGGAATTTCGATCAATTACTTTTTGTTATGAATTTCACCGTTATCTTATGGTATCTTTATAATTTTTAGATAATAAAAGTGGAATAGAAAATTATTGTACAATCAGCATAAAAATTATCTACCAAAAATTTTGAACACCTGACAAAAATAGCTTTTAGCATAATACCTACCTTAAGGTGTATTTTCATTTGTTGTCACTGTCACTGTTCTCGAACAACAATGACAATGCACCTTGGTGTATACTGACATATAGTTGCATTTTGTCAGATATTTTGGGTAAGTTTGAATGCTAAGATCATTTAGATACTGACTGTACCTACTCATAAAGCTGTAACAGAGTAAGTATAACAAGAGCTAAGGAAAGCTGTTATACTGTGGTGACTGTACTATCTCTCGTTGGCGCCGTGGGTAGTGCGTCGCACTTTAAAGCGACGGTTGCGCTTGGGGTCCCGGTTTCGATCCCCGGGTCGGGCCAAAATTTGTAACTGAGTTTTTTTGTTAAGAAATAATCAGTGTCAGCTCGGAGTCTGGAAGTTAGCGGTCTTGTACCCCGTGCCTCGGAAAGCACGTCAAGCCGTTGGTCCTGCGCCAATCCTTCTCCGGTCGTGTCACACTGGTGACTCATCGGATTATACAAATAGAAAATACAAAATTTCTTTGTTAATTACTTCACATTTAAATTATTAGTATTTGAATCCTCCTTTTAGGCATTAAATTGCCTGTGCCAGGAGACAACGCTCTGCATAACTGCTTAGTGTATAATGATAATGAAGTAATACATCAATTATATCAATCAATACTTAATAATAATTGATAACATTTTTAATTATTTATTTATAACATTTTTTTTAATTTAAATAAATCGAATTATGTTTAAGTTTTTATATTCAAAGATATAAAAATAAAAAGAAAAAAAATGACTTATTTAGCATGCATGTTTAGGTGGAATGGTTATCAGTAGGTATGTATGTGTGTATGGTTATCTCTAGGTATGTGTGTGTGTGTGTGTGTGTGTGTGTGTGTGTGTGTGTATGTCTATGTGTGTGTGTATGTGTGTGTGTGTGTGTGTGTGTGTGTGTGTGTGTGTGTGTGTGTGTGTGTGTGTGTGTGTGTGTGCGCGTACGCGTATGTTTGCGTGTGTACATGATGCTTACCACAACATAGTCGTATTTTTGAATTTCCAAAGGTTACTCAATGTATCGCACTAATGATTCAGTTTCCTCGTAGCTAAGTTCTTGTAACCAGTTTTTTACTATCGATTTACATTCGAAGAAAGGTTCTTTATGTATATCTAACTCTTTGTTAATAATGTTGTAAACGTGGGAAGACCGATATTCAAACTGTACTCTAGCAAATTCCGTTCTGACCTTGGCTACAGTTGCTACTTTCAACTTGCGATTAGTTCTTTTGTTTTTATTACAAGGAACATGTTTTAAAGTTTTATGTTTTTTCAATATTAAACCTAAGATATAAAGTTTTCTAACAGATAGCAATTGGCTGATCTGGTAGAGAGATTGAGTAGAGAAAGTCCTTTTCTTAAAGTACATTATTTTAAGTAGTGTTCTTTGGGCTCTTTCTATTTCCAGAAAACGCGTTTTGAGAGCACCACCCCATACTGTGATACAGTAAGTTATTACCGACTGAACCAGAGATATGTAAATCTCATTTAATGGATTCCTAGTACTCCCGGTTGTTTCAACCACATTACAAGGAATTATGTGTCTCAGTGTTTTGAATATCCAATGAAACTTACGTATTCTTGACACAATCATTTCAATTTGGGAGTACCATGTAAGTCTCTGATCTACCATCACTCCCAGATATTTCACAGATTCCACTTTATTTATCAATGGGCAACTGCAATTCGGACTATTAGGTTCATTACAGGAGTGTATTTTTATATAAAATTCATTGTTGGGTTGGAAATTGTTGTAGATACTGTAACATATGTAGTTTGTTTTGGTCGTGTTCAGGGTTAGTAGGTTATTTCTGAGCCATGACGCAACCTCTGTCATACCATTTACCGTAGCTTTTTTTGTTTCCGTCCAACTAGAACCGGTAAATACGATTGCGGTATCATCAGCATATGAAAATATTTTTGCATTGTTAAGGGTCATGTTGCATAAATCGTTTATATAAATAAGGAATAGTGTTGGGTCTAATACACTCCCCTGTGGCACGCCGCATGAAAAATTAACATCCTCGCTCATACAGTCTTCAATTTTAACTTTTTGCTTTCTATTTGATAGATAGTCTTTAAAAATTGAATGCTGAATACCTCTAATACCGATATTTTCTAGTTTTTTTAGGAGAATAGTGGTGGAAACTGTGTCAAACGCTTTTTTAAGGTCAATAAATACTGAGAGACACTTCTTGCCCTTATCGATATTATGTGATATTAGTGTACTTAGCGCGATAACTGCATCCTCAGTTGATATTTTCCGTCTGAACCCAAATTGATTTGGGGACAGGATATGATTTGCTTCAAGGTAAGACAATAATCTAGTGTTTAGTAATTTTTCGAGAATTTTGGCCAGTACTGGGAGAACAGAGAAGGGCCTGTAATTATTGATGTTATTTTTGTCCCCTCCTTTGTAAATTGGGCTTATTACGGATTTCTTTAACGAGTCGGGGAAGATACCTTTTCCAAAACAAAGATTATCCATGTGTGTAATAATAGGAATAATTTCGTTTTTTGCGTGTTTAATGAAACTGGTGGATATGTTGTCCCATCCAGGGGCGCTTACCGTTTTAAGGTTCATTATAATGCTGTTAATTTCGTCACAGTCAGTTTCCAATAAAGAAAAGGATTGTTGTTGACTGGGTAGGGCGTTGCCGATATTTGCAAAGAACCCGTTCACGTAGTTAGCTGAGTCAAGGACGGATGATTTAAGATTAGCTAGTTCTGTGTTTATAGTTTTAGATTTAGTAGTGTATGTTAATGTTTTAATATTTTTCCATAGAGTTTTGTTATCATTAATCGATTTTTCAATGAGTTCCCTTTCATACTGTCTTTTAAGTTTCTTTATATGTTTATTGTAGTAATTCCTATAGCGTGTGAAAGTTATTTTTTTTATTTCGTTTAGTGGATCGTCTTGATACTTTTTTTGTAGCTTATTGCGATTTTTAATACATTTTAAGATACCGTTAGTTATCCAAGGTTTTATTTTTCGTTTACTTTTTGGTATTTTTATAACTTTTGTATTTTGCCTAATGGATTCGATTAACCACTGGATCAGCCTATCAGTTATGAAGTTAGGATCATCACTCAAAAGCAATAGTGACAAATCTTGTTTTTGCAAGTATTTCAGAGCGCTTTCAGGATCAAATTTAGTAGTCGTTTTGGGCGAAGTTTGGTGGGTTTTTGGTTTAGCTGTAGAGAGAAATGTTGTAAAGTGATCAGTAATCGACGTGTTAAGGATAGCTACAAATGCCGAGTGTTTCTTTTTATTAATTCTAAGCATAAAGTGATCAAGACATCTTCTATCTCGGGTGACTAATGTGTGACCAGGAAGAATGCCGTATGCTGATAACATGTCCAGGTAAGAGGTCCTGTTTCTTATCTCATATGATTGCTCCGCTTCAATGGGTGTTATGTTGATGTTAATATCACCTGCCAATAAAATATTTTTTTGAGAGTTGATGGTAGCTAGATGTCTTGACAATGATCCAATGAAAGGTTCTGCAGAAAGAACTGATGGGGAGCGGTAGATACCTAATATGGTGCAATTCAATGTTTCTATTTGTAGAACGGAAGCGTGTATCAGGCTTAGCTCGGTAACGTTTGATTTTAATGTATTTTTTATGTAGGCTACTACGCCATTATTCTGATTAAGTTGACGAGTTGTATTATAGGAGTTATATTTATTTAATTTAGGGACAGGCTTATCTGGATGTAGTCGGCATTCTGATAGTATTATAATATCAGGTTCTACAGCAAGACACGATATGTTAACTACTAGATCATCAAAGTTACAGTATATACTTCGAATATTCTGCGCTATGATTTTTAGGTCAGTTCTGTGTATGTCACGATGCTTAGCCAGATCAGACCAGTCACACTTAACAGATGTGGCTATGTTCATGTTATCAATCTCATTTATTACTTGTATTCTGCCACCCATTTAATGAAATAATAAAGTACGCGGGTGTTAGCATAGCTAGGGTATATGTACGTAGAACTTGTTCTGTTTTGGTTGGTAGAGTATTTGACCAAATGTTGTGGTAAGAGCTATGAAAAAATTCATTTTGTATTATGTTAGAGTATCTTATTTTGTGTTTAGTTATTTCAATTTTTGTTTGTTGTGTTTTATAATGAAAGAATCTTAGTCGTGTTTGCTTGTTAGTAAAAATAAAGTGTTTCTTTGATAGTATTACATGTTTTTTTTATAACAGTATAGATATACAGTGAACTATCATTCTCGTGGGTACCATTTCCGCTATAGGTGAACAGTATACATGCCATATAGGTGTTTGAGGTGTTATTCAGGCAAAGTGAGTTATGAGGGCAAGGGAATAGAGAGTGCGCTTGTGTTTGCGCACACACTGGAACACTATAATACATCCTGCGTATTTGCCTGACCGTTGAGATTGGCCGTCTTAGCCGAAATCGGTTGGAGGTTATTATTATTATTATCTTTCCAATCCTAACTTTAAATATTTTTACGGTTCGGTAGCAGCAGGTAGGTATATCAAAGGGTACCTATAGACTGGACCCTAAAAGGGTAATTATTATATTATTTTGTGATAGGACCCTATTGCGTGGGTGGATCAATAGGTTTGTTTGTCTATCATGAACCGTGAAAGCTAGACTGTTATATTTTCACAGATGATATGTATTTTTGTAGCCCCTTTACAAGAATAAATAACTACTTACAACAGACTAAAACAATTATCTGAGTTTAGGTTGGAAAGTAAGCTTGGATAATAGTATGGAACCGTATGTGCACTAGGCCGATTCGCACTTGGTCGGTTTTAGTGAAATAATTAGTTATCTATAACCTCCTTGGAAATAATATTAAATAAATAATTAATAAATATTTCACAACATCACATACATTGATCTGACTCCAAAATAGGTAGCTTAGAAGTGAATAGATGCGCCGCCATTTCTGATCCCATTCTTTATCCGCACAGGTTGTATAGTCTATCATTAGGATACGGTATTAGACTATTTTTTTTTATTTTTGTAATCAAAAGACCTCTCAATGATAGAAACATCGTTGAAAGAATTACTTGATTCACATTTAAACTACCTGAGATATCACAACTTTAAAACCACTTAATTTTAGGCAAACCCAAAACGCTCCATACAAATGGCTACTAAGATGTGACGTCACACGCAAGTATTTCGTATGCATTTCACTTGAATTTTGTATGGTAGCTATATCAAATGTTTCGTTTATGTCAATGGTTCTATTATAATAGTTGGTGCAAATTGTATGGTTCAATGGTATAATTATTTTTTAATAATTTCATACTTTTAAAATGGACTTGCCCATGAATCTTTGAATGACCATAAAACTGTCTAGACGTTAACTTTTTAATTTGCTATTGGCACATATTTATCTATTTTGATAAAATATTTATATTTTGTAAAATCTCGAGCTTAGTCAAATACCCTATTAAACTGTCCTATAAAATTTTCCTGTATGGAAATCGTATTTATTACCTCTATCACAAAATTCCAACAATAAAAACGAGATATGGTAATATAACTACAGCACAATAATATATTAAGTATAGACTTATAATAGAATGTCTACAAGGAAAAGTAAGTCACAATTTCATATATTCCGTGTAAGAAATTAAATGTCTATATATATCCCACCAAAAACATACTGTAAAAAACTAGCCAAGTCTCGATGGAGCTGATTATTTATCTCTAAAAAGTACTGACAACTAGACAAAGACAATCTATCTCCAGAAGATAATGTAATATTTCAATAATACTCATGGATATTCGAGCCTGAAACAAACAGTATAAAAATATTTGCAGTAGAGACGGACTTCTAATCATTGATTGATAGAAGTCTGTCTGTACGTCTATTTTATGTTAGATAAGGGTTCATGGCGCAAGGGGACTACGGTGCGGCGGCCTCCTCGTGTGGCCGGCCCTTTCGGTAGTATTTTTGCTCTGTTTGGAGCTGCTACCGAAAGGGTCCTGGCGTCCCTGGACAACGGCGGGTAGTAATCGGCATCGTCCATTGCTATTAAAAGCAGACCGAGAAGCAGACCAAAAAGTTTATTATAAGTATTGAAGACCAAAAAGTTAATTATAAGTATTGAATAAATAGTATAAGTACTATTTATTCAATACTTATAATTTACTTTTTGGTCTGTTTCCTACTCGATATATGAATTACCGTCAAAAACGGCCACTTATGGCGTTAATCCAATTTTGAATGCAAAAACAGATTAAAAAGTTAATTATAAGTATTAAATAAATAGTATAATTCTTTCCGAGAGGCTCGAACTTCCAAATTGTTAAAAAGCTAAACCGGATCCATTTTAAACAATTTCGGGGTTACAATCTCTCGGTAACCACTTATACTATTTATTAACTACTTGTACTTATCTTTTGGGTCTGCTTTGTACTCGAAATTTGAATTACCGCCAAATGCGGCCACTTTTGGCGGTATTCAATTTTTCGCGTACAAAAACGGACCCAACATTTGTGCATGGTTATTTAATAAATAGTATAAGTGTTTGCCGAGAGGTTGTAACCCCGAAATTGTTTAAAATAGATCCGGTTCCGGTAGATAGCCGTGTGGTCCCCGGCAGAGTAGAATAGGCCACCCTCACTCTTACCGAGGTGTCGTAAAAGGTGACTAAGGTAAAGCTGCTGGCATGATCATCAGCACCCAGAGAAGGAAAACTTTGCATTTATATCTAAACCCTCGCCAACCCGTCTGCCAAGCGTGGTGAGTATGGCAATTACCCCTCATGTGATTGAGGGAGGCCCGTGCCCCAGCAGTGGGGACTTAAATGGGCTGATGATGATGATGATGATGATCCGGTTTAGTAGCTAACAATTAAAAACGAATGGTGTCGCTAGTTAGGGCTACCCGTCGCCTTAAGAAAATGTTATATTGTAATTATGTTATCTTTTCCTCGATCGAATAATGTATCCTAATGGTAATGTATGCAACATACTGGTGTCATGTTTTCGTTAGAATACAATCAGATTTAACGTACCGTTATTTGTTTTCAATTCGACTGACAGCTTTCACTGAAACCATAATTTTATTTTATATTTATTACAAAAATCCACAGCTCTTATTGATATTGTATACAAAAACTCTTAAATACTAATCTTATCTATCTTATCTTATTTTATTCCGTTTATAAATAAGGTGATTCATATCGTAACTTTTGAACAGTAAAACCACGCTCCACTTATGCGGTATGAATGAAACCCCCTCCCTTAAAATAAATAAGCGTAAAATCTGAAATCGTGGCAACAAACTGAAGGATAAAAGACAATTCAAGGAAAATCTATCTTGTATTAGGTACATGCGCACATAGTTGTGCATATCTTATCGGATGAGTAAGTACTTAAAGGTACCTACATGGAATAACCGGAGGGCATCCGTGTAAACCGCAGGGAAAATCAGTGGATCTTCAGCTCAACCTTTAAATAAGAGGTTTGTTTTTGTAGTGTACATTCAAAACTTGAACTCAATAGCGAGTAGTTGTGAATTGAGAGACCTAGAGCAGTCAGTCAGTTAGTCATGAAGTTCTCGGCTCTGTTCGCGATGGTGATGGCGGTGTTCGCGCTGCTCGTCAGCGCTGGTCAGGCCTCTCCGGCGCCGGAGCCGAAGATTCCAATCAAGCCAATCGTAAATGGAATTGTAAGTACACAGTCATCGTTGGTAAATTAACTTTGTAATGAAGACGTTACCGCTGGTGTAGTGGTTGGTGGGTCGCACTCTGCGCAAGAGGTCTCGGGTTCAATCCCCGGGTCGGGCCAAAAATATGGACCTTAATTTTCGGCAAGAAATTCTTAGTGTTAGCCCGGAGACTGGAAGTTGGCGGTCTGGTACCCCCGTGCCTCGGTTACGCACGTTACAAGCACGTTAAGCCGTTAATCCTGCGCCCGATCCCTCTCCGGTCGTGTCACACTGGTGACCCATCGGAGTATGAGGATAAGGGAATAGAGAATGCACTTGTGTTTGCGCACACACATGAGCTCTATGACATATCCAGCGTACATGGTTGATCGTTGAGATTGGACTCCGTAGCCGTAATCGGTTAGAGGATATTACTTATTAATTAAATTATTCTCTTTTTTTACAGTCCACGGGTATCAAGTTAGGCGAGGCCTGGAATTCATTCAGGAACCAAGGATAGAATAACCATGACTTCTTCTTACGGCCTGGAGCAGAAGTACTTATCTTAGGTAACTACGCTGGTTTTACGTGAAGTCCGCAGCTGTCGAACATGTAACTACTTCTGTTTTTAGAATATATATACTAAGGGCTTTATTCATATACGTTCAATAAACCTTTGTCAGCTAAATCAGCAGATTGGGCGTTAGAAACAAAAAAATATTAATTTTTTTGGAGAAAGAATGTAAACTGCTTTATAACATATTTTAACTAACAAAGGTTTAACAACCATTATGAATGGTGACCCCAGTACCTACCACAATGTAGTTTATCTCTGTGTAAGGTTAAGTAAATTATCAGCCTATAAACTGTCCCACTGCAGGACAAAGACCTCAATCATAGAAATCAAGTTATCGATACTATAATGGGACTAGGCTTAATCACCTCGCTTGCCAAATGCGGATTGCCAGACGCAAAAAATTCAAAACATACTTTTCGCTCGAACCGGGAAGCGAACCCAGGAACCCGAGGTCACGGCCCGGTATTTAAATCACTAGATTAACAGGGTGTTACTTCTGTGTACTTCTATTCAATTACTGTTTTATAGCTATGTATCAAATATTTAAAAAATAAATTATGTTAGCAGTTTAAAAAAAACTTTTTTATTCATGCCCAATTACAATAAAATTTGTCATCATAATTCACGTCTTAATGTAAAAGCAAGGACTTGAGCCAGACTGTAGATATAGTATTATCTATTGAAATAATCATGAATAATATGTTACGTTTATTAAATCTGTGTGTATGATGACACTTTAAGTTGTTTAAAATGATCTAGGTTTAAAGGAGTCCAGCCTAAGACAAGTGGCCTTCAGTGTCACAATTTGACGACCCGTTTGGAACAGCGGTAGAGAACGCTGCCTTTGGTCCAAAGGTTGCGGGTCCGATTATGTACATACATTTGTGTGCATGAACATGTCTGTTTGTATTGGTCTGGGTGTTTTCTATGTATTATAAGTAGGTAGGTATTGGTCTGGGTGTTTTCTATGTATTATAACTGGGTGTTTTCTATGTATTATAAGTAAGCTGGCCGTGTGGTCCCCGGCAGAGTAGAATAGGCCACCCTCACTCTTACCGAGGTGTCGTAAAAGGCGACTAAGGTAAAGCTGCTGGCATGATCATCAGCACCAAGAGACGGAAAACTCTGCATTTAAATCAAAACCCTCGCCAACCCGTCTGCCAAGCGTGGTGAGTATGGCAATTACCCCTCATGTGATTGAGGGAGGCCCGTGCCCCAGCAGTGGGGACTTAAATGGGCTGACGATGATAAGTAGGTATTTACAAAAGAAAAGTATTATATGTAAAAGTATTGTTTATTGCTCAATTATATTATGTATACATATATTTGTAATCCCACTGTTCTTCTGATATCCGTAACATGGTGCTTGAGCTACCCATCTCGGAGTCAGATCAATGTAATATGTGATGTTGTGAAAAATATTTATTTACAATACATCTCCCTCATCTTAGCGTGTAATTTCCAGCTGAGTCCAAAGCTGTCGCTATGGAGCCGGGATAAGCTTAGACTACGATTCAAGATTGGGGGAGTCTGGTAATTACAATGACGCGACCACCGTCCGACCTTCGCAACCCTTTAACGGGGGGACTAGATCACTGAATAATGGTTACACGTTTTAGAAACATATACGAAACGTGCAGGTTTCCTCACGATGTTTTCCCTCGCCGCCGTACTAACGGTATGTAGAAACACGCACATAGAATGGAAAATCCAGAGGTGATTCGAACCCAGTCCCCCCGTATGTAAGGCGCGTTCTATACTACTGTCGGTCAAGTGTAGTTAGGTGTCATTTCATAGCATTTTTTTTGCTGTCCCAGGGGAAATGCGTTACGGTTATGTCGGACTTCCTCCGCATGACGGCGGAGGTTTACCGACTAAAACCCCTGGGTGACGGTAGTACGGATACGAAGCCGGGTACACGACCCTCCCTGACGGAGCCCGCCTAGACGGAACCCTCCCTGAGGGTCTAGGAGAGGCGTCAGGGACAGCTGAGGGTGAACGAGTGCGGGAGTTGACCGGTGTAATGCCAGCGCTGGTACCCCCGTACCGACTGGTCACCTCCAAGGAGAGGAGGGAGACGCGTATATTGTCGGCATCTCCTACCCCTCCTCGTTTTTCGGCGGTAGAATCTTACACGATATACATGACGAGCGCCCGCAAAATAGAGCTCATGGACCTGTGCCATAGACTTGTTAAAAATATGATTCGTTTAATATTACTACGGGATTATACTCATAAAGTAAAAGGTTGCTTATAATATTTGTCAATAATTAGTGAGTACCGTACGTAAATCAAGGGCTCTCTTTAGTGGATCGAATATTGTTTAATATAAATGGTATAAATTTAATCATATTTGGTACATATTGTTTGTTTGTTTATTCAGTAAATAAGGGCACATTACATTAAAACTTAATAAATTACACATTGCTTAAACTAGGTTAAAACCTGTGCTTCATTATATACAAATAAAGGTAAAAGAAGTATTATTAATACCATTACAATGCTACCTAAATTTAAATAAGTAAGTAATAAAACCACTTTTTATTCGTGTCATCAACACTTTATACCATTGAAAAGAAAAACATTTTGTATGGAATAAATAAGAATAAATTAATAAAGTGAGTCACTTATACTTGAAACTTGCGTTTTGTAAAGTACTAATCATTAGGTATTTGTTTTGTTACCCTCGTGCGTTTTTGATATCTTCAAATAACTTCACACCAATTTTCTGAAAAAAGAGAAAACAAAAAAGTTAAGTTTCCTTGTTTTGTATTGTGCCAAATAAAGTTATCATTCATTCATTCATTCATTCAAAAAAATTAGTATCTAGAAGCCGGTACATAACATTAGTAATTATGTAGTCTCCAGAACCTGTTGTTGATTTTTGAGATTTTCCTACCTGACCTGTCCCGTTTTCGCACGGGTGCAATATAATACATATAAACCTTCCTCTTGAACTATTATATATATAAATAAAAACGCATTAAAATCCATTCCGCACTTTTAAAGATTTAAGCATACATAGGGATATACAGCGTAATCGACTTTGTTTTATACTACTTATATGTATGTAGTGATAACTATCTAACATGCACTACTTCTTTTTTAAAGTAAATAGGTATGCACAGTCACACGTCAATGTACAGACAAGACAGCCACACATTAATGAAGGTACCTATACAAATCTGTCAAAATCCATTTGTATCTTATCAATATAAATTTTACCTAAGTAAGTTACTATTTTATACTACCTACTCAAAGGCCTGCATTCAGTTTAAGTAATATTGTATACCCTTTGTATAGTAACTTTACACATCGGTTTACCTCATATTTAGCTTTTAATTTGCTTCATTCTATTTTGTGTTGCATTAGACTGTATGACTTGGTATGAGGATAATAAAATATTGTAAAAAAGTTGGCGATTAAAAAGAGTAACTGGCGAGTTTCTTGCCGGATCTTCTCGACCAGAAACAACTTTCCGAGCCGGTGGTAGAATCGCATTATGTTTATTTCCTTTTTTTAGTATATTTTATGTATCAACATATATATGTATTAACATGTAAATTATTACATACGTAATTATAAATAGTTTTAAATCATTCAAATGTATGACGATTTGTAAGTGCTGTGTACAAGCCTATGCAAATAAAGAATTATTTGATTTTGATTTTGATTAAAGATATTATGTGGATGATCTGGACGTGATGCCATTTAGGAAGAATACAGATGAGAGACTTGTTCGCTGGTATTAATGGCGCTCGTCTGTAAGCTCGCTCTCCTGTTTAAATTTCGATATTTAATACGTGATGAAAATATTATTAAATGGTTTATACTTACAAAACCTTCAATAAAGGGTTTGGGATTTATCCTACGCTGCGGCTCTGGGGCCGGCGCCGGCGAGGCCTGGCCAGCGCTGAGGAGCAGCGCGAACACCGCCATCACCATCGCGAACAGAGCCGAGAACTTCATGACTGACTGATTGACTGACTGCTTCGGGTTACAAGGTACTTGCTCACTACTGACTTCTCGTCGTGAATGTAAATCTCTGGTAGTATACGTCCTATTTAAACCATACAGTCTGGTTGGTATGTCCTGTCGCATAACTGTCGTATAAGATATTATGATAATTGATTCCTTGTTGCAATGGTATTTTCATAGAGCTTTCCTCTCACAGCGTCCTCAAGTCATCAACTGTGATGTTTGTCCTGCATGGTTTATTATCATTATCCTTTATTATTATGTCATCGGGATCTCCCACCCAGCTCAGTGCTTGCGTTATTCCAATTATACAAGTATGTACTAAATATTTACATTACATTATCATACTTGTACGATAGAAATATTTTCTTAATTTACTATATACCTATTAGATAATAATATGTAATTACTATTAGTTAATTATGGCCGTGTGGTCCCCGGCAGAGTAGAATAGGCCACCCTCACTCTTACCGAGGTGTCGTAAAAGGCGACTAAGGTAAAGCTGCTGGCATGATCATCAGCACCCAGAGAAGGAAAACTCTGCATTTATATCAAAACCCTCGCCAACCCGTCTGCCAAGCGTGGTGAGTATGGCAATTACCCCTCATGTGATTGAGAGAGGCCCGTGCCCCAGCAGTGGGGACTTAAATAGGCTGATGATGATGATGATGATGATGATGTAATTACTATCTGTGGGGGTGAATATCACCAAATGCGTTATTTGGAAGTTTTGGGGGCTATTTTAGTTTTTGTTGTTACAGGAATTATGCTTATAATATTACATTTCTAGGCAATAGTAGTAATACTAATAAACTTTGAAGTAATTATTAACGTCCTAAGGCAATTAATGCTACCAAAACTAAACATTGCCTACCTAATCTTATTTTTTTTTAAACAGCCTATAAACTGTCCCACTGCAGGGCAAAGGCCTCCATCATAGAAATCAAGTTATCGCTACTATGATGGGATGAGGCTTAATCATCACGCTTGCCAAATGCGGATTGGTGATCACAAACCCGAGCTATGTCCGAAAAATTCGAAACATACTTTTCGCTCGACCCAGGAAACCCAGTACCCTGAGATCACGGCCCGGTACTTAAACCACTAGACCAACAGGGCGTTCTCATAATGCGCCACCAATATCTTACTAGACCTACTGCTGACGACGCATCTTAATTTGCTACCGGGTTGTGGTCCAAGTGCTTATGGGCGCTTTCATTGCCTGGTCTCCAGCACAGTGCCATGGCGTAGTACCGCCTCAACTTGCGATGGTCAAGATACGGTTGTCGATGACAGACGGCCAGTGAGACTACTAAAGTTTATTTCTCCGGATCTCCTTGTTTGATGCCTTTCTATATTGGAAACGTTGGACCAAGAGAATGTAATTTGATAGCGGCTCTACTATGGTAGTATACTCTCTTGAGAAGCTCTTTATAGGTGGTATCAAAATTTTTGGGTTTTTCAATGAGTCAAAGCTAGCAGAATGTGTTACGCTATCAAAAGCCTTGGAGTAATCCATGAAAGCTAAATACAAATGGTGTTTGTGTTCGACATATTTTTAAATAATCTGATTGGCGGTATGAAGGTGAGCTATAGTCAAAACCGACCTCGGTGGAAACCGGCCTGTTCTGGATTAAATTATTTTTATGCAACTCACAAAATATATAATTCTTTAAGTACCTATTTAGAGATGTATTTTTTTAATATCTCATAATGGGGAACTTGCATTTTTTATTATTTTAGTACTTTACGTTCGACCTTATGAAAGTAATGATAACTTAAAGATACCAAAACAAAAAAGTTAAAATATGCACAAGTAATGATTAAACACCAATCAAAAAATGACACTTCTAAGTTCGCGTGGAAACGCTCACTGGCTTGATGTGACGTCATTTCTTACGGCGCCGCGGCGCTGCACAATCATGACATTTGCATGTAAGTAAGAGTGTGAGAGAAGATAATAAATAAATAAAAAAAAATAACAAAAGAACTAGGTACTTCTTCTATTCCGTTTACTTGGTAGCCCTTTTCACGAACTATGTGATAGGTGGCAAGCGATCAAACGGTATATCTAATGGTAAGTTATTGCCACCGCCCTTGAACAGTGGCAATTATTTACGTCCTTAACTTAGAAGGTATGGGTACAACGTCGTCCTAATATATTTTTTATTGCTTATAATAGGCAGACAAGCTTGCGGCCCATCTGATAGTAAACGGTAACCGCCGCTCATAGAGATCAACAATGCCGGAGCATAGTCATGCCGCTGCCTACCGTGAAAGAAGAACTCTTTTCAAACCTCGTTTAAAAAAGGACATGTCAAAGCGATCAGGGAACACCGCGGCTGGAAGCTCATTCCAGAGTTTGCACGAGTGTGGGAAAAAGGAGCGCTGGAAACCAAGCGTTCTGGAAGGGATTGGTTCCTGTGAAGTTTGCCGCGGAGTCTAGTCGTGCGATTGTAGAATGGATAAACTCGTCTCTGCAAGGTGTCAAATGGGTAAATTACTTAGATCTATATATCATTTTTTTTTTCTTCCTACAACATGGATTCCTTCTAACGCAGCGTGAAGAAGCATCTCGCTGGCCAGTATGGCGGTGCCAACGGAGGTGATGCCTTGACATCGCTTCCGTTGTAAGGTCAGCAGCCCAATTCTCGTGCTCGTGATAATTTGAAAACATGGCGGATATCGCCTGAAAACCATACAAAAAAACTATGTTTTAGTGATATATGTCGTATGAAAATAAATATCACGAGCACGAGAATTGGGCTCCAGGTAGATACAGTGTCTATATAAAAACACTTGTAAACAGTGTTTAACTTTAGAATACTAATAAATTTCGCATAAGCAAATACTTATTCGCTTATCAGAAATATATTCGCTTGGTCTGTTCCTTTGTTGTCTTTAGCAAATAAAAAGTTTAATGTTTCGAAGAGTACAGAGTATTTACATACCTAACTATTACATGCTATATATATTAAAAGAAGCTGCCCTAGTCTAGTTGTTAGTTTGCCAAAATGTTGTGGTTGGTACTGGTTGTGATCGCAGTATTGGTGAGTATTTTTTTCAAAATTACATACCTACTAAAAGTACCTACTTTCTTACTTACTTGTACTTACGTACATACGAACGTTGAGATCAAAGGGATAAAAACCCTCTAAAATCGATGGAGTAAAATGTTCTCAATAGCAATTAAAAACATTTTAAAAATTCCTATAAAAGGCTTATTTTTTAAAATGAGTACTTCTTAGTTTGTAGGTGAAGGCTTTTGGGGGGGTTTATTTATAGGGTGAGTTTACGTTTGGGGAAAATATTATCATTATCATCTCACCCCACACCTACCCACTGGTGAGTAGGCCTCCCTTTTTAACCCCCAACGAAAAATCGACGTGGTGTTATAAGTTTGACGTGTCTGTGTGTGTCTGTCTGAGGCATCGTTGCTTCCGAACGGATGAACCGAATTTGATTTTGTTTTTTTTTTTTGTTTGAAAGGTGAGTTAGTCGAGAGTGTTCTTAGCTATGTAAGATGGAAATTGATCCAAGATGGCCACAAAACGATAGATTAATCTATTGTATGACAACGCCCCTCGATAAACTATTAAATAAAAGGGTTTGAGTAGTAAAATACGCAATAAAATGGCGAAAAAATTAAATTATATTATATACTTGAATGGGGTGCCAATTGAAAGCGGAAACTAATTTGTACTCTAATATAATTAAAATTAGATAGTCTTTAAAAAACAAAAAAAAATTAAGTTTGAAATCCCCGACTAAAATTTCAAATAGTCTAAACATAATTTGAAACTGCTCTTGACTGTCCTAAAACGTATGAACATTTTTGCTTAAATATTGTCGCGTCGGGGGACCGGCACCTTACCTACCTATAAAATGTGTGCTTTAACAAAACATTATGCATAATATGTAATATGTAAAGCGGCCCCCACAAAACAAAAATCATACGTAGGACAGTCAAGAGCAGTTATAATTTATTTTTGGAATTTTAAAGTTTTGTAGCGGTTTTTAAATTTTTATTCGTTACTCCCTTCGGTCATCTGCCATCGACATCCACTGTTTGCACCTC